>OY821765.1:14206124-15493294 GCA_963682095.1 Potentilla sterilis | reverse complement strand
ACTTCTAGAATTCAGAGAACCTAATTAAAATCCTCGAGCAAATACCATATCTGAATATGAAAAAGGAAGATCAGCCGACAAATTTCCAAAAAAATAAGACAAATCAAAGTCTCGAACTCAATACCTTCTTCACAAACAAGATCAAAAGAGCAACAACTTTATAAGTAATGTTTAGTGCCAAAACTTGACAAAAAAAATAATCGACAAGAATCAGTAATAAATTCTTAAAATATGAAGACCTATCCAACCAACAATTCCATTTCCCCCACAATTTGTACCCCTAGAGTCTGATCCCCGCTCTGATACCATTTGTAACATCTCAAACAACCTTCTGAACTTGAATTCAACCCCCAAATTCATCAATTTAATACCCACCTCTGACAAACTCCAAACCCTATACTTTCAAATTCCAATTTCTCTTTACCTGGGTTGAATTGATTCAATTTCTTTTTTAGAGTGATTGTGCGAGTCAAGGCCTTCATTTCCCCCTAGAATCGAGCCAAGAGGTGGCCGGAGGAGGGAGTTCTTGGTTCAACACAGTTGAACCTTCTCGGGCTAAAACCGGCTAAACGGCGGCGATTCGAGCCACGCCGCTGCCACAGACGAGAAAAGGGAGGAGCGGCGAGCCTAACGGCACTGTTAGCGCGCTGTTTGGTGGCCAGACGACGGAGTTGGGTGGAGGTAATGTCTGTCGATTGGGGGGGGGGGGGGGGGGGGGGGGGGTTGTGTCTCCTCGGGCTGGCAGAAAGAAAAAGAAAGAAAGAGAAAGAAAAAAGAAAGAGAGAGAGAACTCGAAGGTTCTTGATTCCTCCCTCCATTTCTCGTCGTCCTTCTTCATATATATATATAGTTATTTATGAACACTAGCAATTTAACGACCAGATTAAAACACCACTTTCAGTCTAAAGGTCCAGATTAAATCGACTTTTAATTAATATTTTCTATTAAGCTTGAAAATCTGGACTTTCATCTTACTGACAAAAATTGAATTAATATTTCAAGCATTCTCAGTATCTATATGGGTCAAATATACTTTCTAACAAACACTGCTTAGCTCGACCCGATACAAATTGTAATAACTAGTCATTTGCAATTACACATATATATTAATTTACTTTTTAAAATGTCCGGGGTATTACAATCACAGTGAGCAGTGTGCCAAACAGGTTTTACTATAGGGCACTTGCTAAACAGGTGAGTTATACATTCCTCATGAGCAGAGCAAAGAGAGCAGGAGTTCGAGTTTAAAAGCTCAAACCTATATAGATGATCTCTAGTTTTCAGTCTTCCCCGAAGGAGAAGCCAACCGAAAACTTTAACTCTTGAATGAATATCGAGTTTCCATAATTTCCTAAAAAGAGGGGTTTGATCATGCTGATTGGCATTCTCACTCTGCAACCAAGTTGCAATCTTAATGCTGAACAAACCATTGGCTGAAGGACCCCAAATAAAAGCATCTACTTGTTGAGAAAGGTATAGGAATTCCACAAAATTTGATCCACAATATCATCCTTCAAGTGGGCAGAGAGTTTATTTCTATCCCAAGCACCATGTCTAATATAGTCATGCACAGTTTCATCCCAAGAAACACTATTCCTTTGATTATCATCAAGAAGATCAATAATTCGAAAATGGAAAGCCCAGTTGAAAGTTCAAATGGAGATATCTTGCCTATCTCCAACAATTCATCTCATATCAGAAGTAATGATGTTTCTACAATCTAAGATGCCTTTCCAAGTAAGAGAGCATTATGACACTTTTTTACTTGAAAAAAAAAAAAAAAATTCTCAGGAATTTCCTTGTCACAATCTGCACTTACTAATTACTTTGTTGGATAATTACCTTCCAGCCTAGTTTTGTCACTGCTGCATTATTCAAAAAGACCCGCAGGTTTAGTGCCTAAGCCTCCATTCCAAGGTACACGATGAATCTTAGGATGACCAGCCTAGAAGAAATCTCTAGAATAATTATCAATAGCTTAGTCAATTTTTTGGGGCATTTAAAATAGGAAAGCAAATGATCTGGCATACCTGACAAGTTTGCCTTGAAGTGAGTCAATCTTCTAGCTTTAGATAAGGACCTTTTTTTCCATCCTGCTAAGTTAATGGAAATTCTAAGTAATAGCTCTTTAGCATTGACCAGATCCTTCCAAAAAATAATATTATGAACTCCAAGATATTTGCCTATTGTACTTTTATGTTGAATATTAAAAATGTTAACAATATCTTGGTTTACACTAGCTAGCATTAACTTTGGGAAAAAATAGAGAGAAGACTTTTGAAAATTAATTTTCTGACCTGAGGCAGCTGAAAAATAATTTAGAACCCGAATGGTGTTCCTTGCAGCTTTCGTAGATGCCTTGCAAAAGATTAAGTAGTTGTTACCAAACATAAGGTTTGAAACTCTCACTCCATTAGGAGAAGATAGGAGACCAACATGGTTGCTAGCCTTTCTTGAAAGTGTCTAATCAAGAGTTCTATACACAGAATGAAGATAAACAAGGAAAGAGGGTCACTCTGCCTCACACCCCTTGTAGGCTGGAACAATCCTCAGCTTTCCTGTTTAAAATGACAAAAAAAGAAACAGAGGTAATACATTCCATTATCTAATTAATCCACTTATCACAAAAACCAAACTTAGTAAGACATGCTTTAATATAACTCCTATTAAGCATGTCATAAGTTCTTTGCTTTATAGCCATGACTCATGTCCTGCCATTTTTCCTATGAAAATCAGAAAAGTGCTCGTGAGCAATTAGGATATAATCATAAATTTATCTCCTGGAGCAAAGGCCCCTTTGTTATTAGAAATGCATTTTTAAATTTAGCGAAAATTGCCACTTCATCATGCTGAGTGAGCCAAAAATTGTTATCATCTTTAACTTGGGCAATAAAATTTCTTTACTTTTGAAAGGTCTTTAATTAAAAGAAACTTGTAGTCTCCCAAGGCTAACCAGTTTGCTCTAGTTTTTTTTAGCCCAAAATAGCTCCTCTTCTCCGCAAAGATCATCAAGCTCTCTTGTGAGCTTCTTATTTCGTTATCGTAAAGACATAGAAAAAGAATTAGTCATGCATGAGTTGAGATTTAATAACATTAATACTTACCTGGAGATCCTCAAGCTTCTTAAAGATATTTCCAAAAGCTTCCTTATTCTAGGTCTTTACATGGCTAGCAAACTTCCCACAAAGAATGGTTAAGTTTTTAATGGGATTAGTGTCATGTACAACATTTCAGATATGGTTAATCAAAGGCTTAAAAGAGGCATGAGACATCCACATTGCTTCAAACTTAAAATCAAGAGAAGTATAATTCAGAGAAACACAAACCGGTCCATGTTTCGAGCCTACAATAGGCAAGTTCTCAACTTGGGCATTGACCAAAATATCATAGACACAAACACATTTAAGACATTCAGCGATTTAAACCCCATCGGTGTAGTAAGAGTATGTAGGGTTATCGTTCTAAGCCGGAGATTGAGGGTCATTTAGCAACTAAAGAATAAAAGAATGGATATGGGGAATTTAACAGATATGACTCACCACAAATCATAATAAATTAGTAAGATGAATGGAATATGTAGAGATATAACTAAAAACTAGACACTAATACGTTAATACATATAAGAGAATCATAGAATCACGAATCAAATCATATCATGCAAGCAATTAATCTTAAGATAGGTGGTAAACAATCATTTTCCTAATCTCTTAGCACCGTCCTTCAGAAAGATTTTAGGCAGTAAACAATCCTTTTCCTATAGGACTTCTGTTCAATTATGAAAGGATTGAGTGGTAGCTAATCACTTAGACAAATATAATCGAAGCATTAAGATCTGTGAAGTTGGATTAATTGAAAATTCACCTAATCGAAGCTTGACAACTAGAATGGACTCTATCTAGCACGACTCATCATACAAATTCACCTAATCGATTTATAGGTTTTTGATATAAACTTAACTCGATGGTCACGACATTAAGCCTGGCTTTGTAAACACACAAACGAAAGATAGGAGTGCACTCCTACTTACGTCTAATTGACATTGTAAACTTGCAATGAAGATCAATTTGATGAACATGGATAGATATGTTGATGTCGAAACTCTCTAATAATTCTAATACGTTAAACATGCTTCATGGTATTTAGAAATTAAACATCTAACATGCTTTCAATCTAAAAAGTAAACGAAAGATCTAAAGTTTAAAGAACAAAAGATTCATATCATAAACTATAGAAAACCAAAAGCTATAAAAGGTGATTATGGTAACACTTTTAAAGAGAATCTTCAAAAGAGGTGGCTGCGTTATTGATGAAGATGGAACACTTTTGTCTTCTAAAGCTTGGAACTTGGAGAGCCTTTGAAACTTGAGAGAAAGAAAGGGGAGTGTGTGCGGTTTTGATTTCTGAGTGGTGGTGAGTGTGTAAAATGTCCATAGAGGCTCCTTTATATAGATTCACAACTAGGGTTTGTATAATAGTCTCCAAGCAAATCCAACCAATCAAAAGAGAGGTAGAAATCAGATGAAAATCTTATTGTAATTTTCCCTTGCACGGCTTCATCATAATACTCCCTTTATTTGGTCTTGATTCATCTATTAAGGAATAAGGAATTCTCCCTAAATATTTTGAATAGACTACTTCCTTGACTTACTCTTTATGTAGTCATCTCGTCATAATTCTGTTAAGATCTTTATTTGCTTGCAAAGTCTTTTCCTTGTATAATTCTGATTTTCGGCAGACTGACCTTTGCGCATTGATTTCATCATATACCTCTTTAGAAAATAGCTATTGAGATAGTTCCAATTGATTTGGAAACTGAACTCACGTAGCTTTCTATCCATATATGGCTCAAACTCTGACTCATCATGAGCTATACTGGAGAGTCAGACAAATTTAGATCACGTGTACTACTAGATTTCTGATTTGACAAGGAATTGGCTTTAATTGTGATTCTTCTCTCTCCAAATAGCTCTAGCTTTAGGATTCTTCATACGGATAGGTTTCTTAGTCTTTTTAAGACTTTTTTTTTTCTCCATTAGTGCTCTGGAACCTTCCATAAGTCTCCTTTGTGTGTGAGTAGTATATATGAGCAAACAATGTAATTTTCTTAAATTGATGATTGATGCATGTTTGAATCTATGGGTTCCTATTTTTTATGCTTACTAAATGTGTTAGCTAGCTTTGTCACCTAGAAAACATGTTTAGGTAAGTAATTAATCGAAACATGAAATTGACAACTTCTTGAATCTGTGAGCATGAGTAGCCTTTAGGTGGTAGCTTAGTATTTCTTACGCGAAGTATTAAGTTGCTTAGATTTCTTACTTTGAACTTAATGCTTGTGTCGTGAGTTTAATTGCTCTAAGGGGGTTTTAGGCTTGTGGTACATAGTCCACTTGTGTTATAAAGTAACATAATTGGGATTAAGGTTGTGTGATTTAACTTGGCTCCAAAAGACTTTGTTAAATTGCATGATTAATTAGTTTATTGGTAGCTTAACCAAAGCAGTAGGGGGATATTTGTCAACCATGTTTTCACATCAATTATGGGTTACATTTGTGCATAAGTCTCTATTCTTCAATTGATCTAGCATCTACACCTGTTAGTTTAGTTTGTTTTATGTTTATGTTAGCTTTAATTTAGTTAATATCAATAAAGCCGATTCACTACCACTTGTTAATACCATCCCCATGACCTTTAGCTTCCAAAGGGCTAAAATTGTGAATTGTAAAATGGTAGATGCATGTGTTTTCTAGGTTTCATTTCGCGGTAATCTAGTTAGGGTAGAGTTACTCAATCCCTTGGGTACGATACTCTTACTTTTTCCCCCTATACTAAAACTTGATCTCCTATTCTAGGTTTCATTTGTTATATGTTTTGATTATAATGAAAACAAATAGAAAACCAAAACACATAACATAATTTCGGAAATCCGCAGTATAATTCATAAAACCAAATAAACATCCATAAATCTTTGGGAGAATTACTTAGTAGTACCTGACCACATTTGAATTAACTAAAAACTCACTTTCCATATTTCTTATACAAATTAGGACATAAGTCCAAGCCCAAAAAATAAGTTGACCAAAATTGATTAAGTAATTAATGTAA
The DNA here is from genome assembly GCA_963682095.1 of Potentilla sterilis. Taxonomy (NCBI): domain Eukaryota; kingdom Viridiplantae; phylum Streptophyta; class Magnoliopsida; order Rosales; family Rosaceae; genus Potentilla; species Potentilla sterilis. Next base: position 15,487,189 of record OY821765.1, on the reverse strand, counting down.
AAATATCTAAAATACCCTTATTTTCGTGAAAATTACTAACTGCCACCCAGATCTAACAAGTTTCTCTCTCCTCATTTTTTAAGTTTTTTTCAAGCAAATTAAAATTTTCCGGCTAAACCACCAGCAATTTGGAGGTAAGCCAATATATAAAGTTGTTCCTTATGTCATGGGTTTTCATTTAAGTACCATATTGCATATGTTTTGAGAAATTTTGAAATTTCGAATTTTGCTCACCAAAAACCACAGTAGCAGTTAGTATCTCAGTCGACAGTAGCAGCTAGATTTATAGTCAATAGTAGCAAGTGTCTTCCCACAGTAGCAGTTAGATACATAATCGACAGTAGCAGGGACCTTCCCAGCCAACAGTAGCACCTTTCAAATCGACAGTAGCAGCTACTTTCATGCTCGACAGTAGCAGGTACATTCCAAGTCGACAGTAGCAGGTGTCTTCCAAGTCGACAGTAGCAGTTAGTTTCCTAGTCGACAGTAGCAGCTAGTTTTGCAATAGACAGTAGCAGCTAGATTTGTAATAGACAGTAGCAGCTAGTTTTGTAATAGACAGTAGCAGTAATTAGGACTAAATACATGCTTGTAAATATTAAGGACAAAAGAGTAAATTAGTTAATAACATGTGGCAGCTTGTTATGCACATGGTATTTATTTATAAATTTTTGTCCTAATTTGTTCAATTAAATATGTAAGTGAGTTATTTGTAAAACAAATTGCTGTCATGTACTAATTTGTAGTTTGTCCTAAATCTTTACAACCTTCATAGACAAAGTATTGTAATTATACAGAAAATAAAAAACCATGAGAGAGTGAATCACACTTTAAAGAACCTTGAAAAGAATTAGGCAAAGGTGTGGATTCGGTGGTGGTGAAGAACGATTTTTATGTGGTGGTTCGGCTTGTATTTTATTGGTGGGATTTTATGGTGTAATTTCGGGAGAGCTTTGGCTTGTGAAAGTGTGAGAGAGAAGATACTTTTTTAAGAGCAGCGGAGCTCTATATATAGAGGAAGAAAACTAAAGAGGTCGGATGGAATCCGAATTGCTTTCTTGGCGTGTAAGTCTTACCGGCAGTCCCTCTTTGATTCGGCTTAGGCTTCCCCTCCTTGTGCACGCCATGCTCCTCTTTATCCTCTAGAATATTCTGAATACATGTGTTCGGTACCCTCCTCTTCTTGTCCTTGTTACATCCGAACTTCTCCTCTTGTCATGTGTTCGGCATGCTCTTCATTTAAATCTGATTTCTCTTCTTTTAATGCAGCCGAAAATTCTTCTTGATTTAGTTTATGAAAATAAGAGAAAGAAATATTTGAAAGACAAGATAAAATTGTAGCAAAATTATTAAGAGTATGAGTCCTGATTTAATTAGGATTCCCTGTCCAACAAGGAGTTCTACTTTCATTGAAACTCTTAGAACTTTTGATGTTTTAAGAAACGACGAAACATTGTAGACTCATTGTCCGACTAGGTTTCCTATTTTCATAAAGAGTCCCACTTTGAATCAAACTCTTGACGATCTTCGTCGTTTTGAGAAACGACGAAATATATTCGACTCCTAGTTCAATTAGGATTCATTGTTCAAATCAAACTCTTCATAAATTCTGCGTTTTTCGACGTTTTAAGCTCATAACACAAACCGACTCTATCGAAAACTCCTGACTCGACTAAACGACTCTATATTACAGCAATAAGGGTTAAGCATTTTATAAATGGGGATAAAAATATATTAAGAACGTCACATTTTATGCTCCTATCAACTACCCCACACTTATCCTTTGCTATTCCCTGAGCAAAATAAAACAAAAGACTTTACTACTACTACTCCAAAATGATTGTCTCATGATCTTTTAAACACATAACTTTCAAGTTTAAACATTCAAATGTAAGCACAATAATCTCAAGCGTCATAGACATGTTACACTACATGAATAAGTAAGAAATGAGAAAATAAGCATGTAAACATGTTAAGTTAATTCAATCCTCCTCACTAGGCATACTCTCTTCTTTTCACTCAATCATGGCAATATTCACTCAAGTATATACAATAGAACAGATTGTAAAGTAACAAATAGCTTGCATATTTCATCAAATAAAAGCACTTTGTGAATAATATTTTTTGAAAAACTTCATTTAACAACTATATGCACAAATGGACCGAAACCATAAGCTTAACTCTTGAGAAAATCTTCACACATCAAAGTTCACCTATTTTAAGAATCATAAAAAAGATCTTTAAAGGATAGATAATGGGGTTCGGCATAAGGGTTAGAAATTTTAGGATAGTGGTGATAAAAAATGTCACCCAGACTTAGCAAATCTCAACTCTCTTTGTGACTTCACTCTGATGGAAGTCGAAACTGACACTAATTTAATACCCTGTAAAATGTCATCATTAGTATGGATAAGTAAGGATCGTTCAGTCCGGGGATATTGAAGGGTAATCGAATCACTCAAGTGTTAACAAATATTCACATATATACATAGAAATCATGGGGTTTGAAGATTTATATCTAATAATCCCACTGAAAATTACGAAATAGAAATCCTAAATTAATATTTACACATGATCATCATCTTTCACACATGATACTACACACGAAACTTTCAAAACATATAACAAATCCAAACAAAGAATCAAGGCAGCAAATCGACAAGCTTTCAAGTTCAATTCTAGTTCCAATTTAATTAGAGCCTTCATGGTTCTTCTAATTATTCAAAACTCCTCAATTATTTAGAATCAGGTTCGTGCGTAATCCTAAACATAGTGCTAATCAGTTTAAAGATACTTTGTGTAGAAATTAAACCAAGAAACATATAAGCACAATAAGTCAAATTGGAAACATATTAGCAAGTATGGCGTCACCTAAATTCGCATCAATATGTAAATTTTCAGAATTACTCTAGCCCTTAGAACCAATACAAGGTAAACCAACTTTATGTATAATTCACCTCATATTATATTCGGCATATGAAGTTTACACCTAAAGAACAACCATGGCCTAGGCTGCCCTCAAACATATAATTTTTGTGCATATGAATTCAGAAAATAAACCAAAATATGAACAAAATTACATGCGGTTTTACTGCCCCAAAACCCTAATTAAATTGTTACATGTTATGTTCAGAAATTAAACAAATAGAAAACCAAAACACATAACTGATGAGTCGCCTAAGCGAGCATCAAGCAATAATAACCCTACAATCGTTAGTAGTATAGAATAAGTAGGGATCGTTCTAGCCGGGGATTAAGGGTACCTGAAATATGAGAATGTTAACACAAATGTTCACAAATACATATATGCACACAATTGTCACACTTATATACATATATACAAATTTATCATGGGGGATGAAGATGAGGTTCGGCAGCAAGGGCTGCCCTTTAAAACTAGACACGAAATTAAAGTCCTAATTTACTATATACAAGTGATCATCATCTCTCACACAAAACAGTTCACACAAAAGACTCTTTAACTAGTAGATTTGCATGTAAGAAGGTAAGAGACAAGTATTTAGCATGTTCAAGCACTACCAGAAAAGGGGTTATAGCCGACGATATGGGAAAAAACGGCCGACGAAATAGTACCTCGTCGGCTATAACCCCTTATAGCCGACGAACTACTATTTCGTCGGCCACATCGTCGGCTATAATATTATAGCCGACGACTGCCGACAACTCGTCGGCTATAACTATAGCCGACGAAACGTTTTTGGTTATAGCCGACGAGGATGGTATTCGTCGGCTATAATAGTTATAGCCGACGAAAAGTTTTTGGTTATAGCCGACGAGGAGGGTATTCGTCGGCTATAACTCTTATATCAGATCGACCTTCTGCATCAGGGAGCTCATTCGTCGATGAAATCGTCCAAAACGCTCTGAAATCGTCCAAAACCTCGGCCATAAGCTTGAAAGGTACGTATATTGCTGTGTGTGTTGATTTAGTTGGTTATATGCAGAGGTGTATTAATTTAGAGTTTAATTAGAATAAATGTGTAATTAATTTGATATATATATATATATATATGTGTTGAGATGAGATTATTAATGGGTTGATATATATGTTGTATTGGTTAGATAGAATTGAAGTTTTGTTGAAGATTAGTGATTGATTAATGTTGATTTATAGGTGATTTTAGATGAATTTGATGAAAAAATGTATATATATTAATTAATTTAATTGTAATTAAAAATATATTGTTGGTATATATAAAAAATACATTGTGTTTAATTAATTAGGGAGATTGACGATGTTTTAATTAATTTAGGGATGCATGTGTATATATATATATATATATATGTGTGTGTGTAATGATGAATTTTTTAATTAATTAGTACGTACGTAGTACGTGCATATATACATATCTATATATAGCTATATTTATTTCTTGAATTTACAGGATGGACAAGAGTTGGATTACCCTTGGAAGATGGGATCAGGCGTATCATGATGGAGTTAGGAGTTTCCTGGATTTTGTGATGGCTAACTGTGGAGACACTACACTTCATTATTGTCCGTGTAAAAAGTGCAAGTGTGCCACCCCACGACACCGGTTTTCCATAGAGACAGTGGAGCAACACCTGGCTAGATATGGATTTTGGGTCCTATACACTAATTGGATTTATCACGGTGAACCAGAGTTTGCGGGTCGTCATGATCATGGACAATTTGCCGAGAGAGGGAGTTCCTCCAATGATCCGACAACGAACTGGATCAACGATATGTTTCCTCGTGAGAGCGGTGTCTTTGAGGAAGCACCAGATGTGCAACTCCCACCTCCGGAGATGGAGTGTTTCCCTGATATTGAGCCACTCGAGCCATTACCCCGATCTCCGGTCAACACAAGTGGTATGGAAAAGTACAACAACCTGATCGCATTGCAACAGACTCCGTTGTACCCCGGATGCAGTAAGACTGTCCTTGAATCTGTCATGGGAGTGATGAAGATCAAAACGGAGAACAAAGGCACTGTCAAATCGGTTGATGATTGGCTTCGGCTATGGGGTGGGGCGATGCCCCCCGGACATCGGCTTCCTACCAGTCATCATAAGGTGCGACATATCCTTAAAGTTGCATGCTCTTAACACGCACTTGTTAACCTTGCAGACAACTTGGAGACTACAAGAAATATGTGCACAATAAATCTGCGCCTGAGGGGTGTATTGCTGAAGCTTACATTGCGCATGAGTGTGTAACGTACGCCAAGTTGTACTTGGGAGCGATGGAGGACCCCCCACAACATCCAAGTCGAGATGACCCCGAGTTCAACCTATCTATCGTCGCCAACTCTGTTGTACCATACGGAAGCTTCAAGAAAAAGGGTGTGGACAAGTTGCCTGACCATGAGGTAGGGATTGCCCACTGGTGGGTTCTAATAAACTGTCCGGAGGTACAATATTGGAAACGTCACCATCTTCACAGCAAGGAAGTTCGCGGTGATGTCGAGTACCACAACACGACGTTTGCAGACTATTTTCCACAATGGGTAAGTGTATAAATATATATATTAGATGGCTTTCTTTTACAGTTCCCTATTCTTTAATCATAAACACACCGAGTGATTTGAGTTATATTTTTCAGCTGATGCAAGTGGCTGCGAGGGGTGGTCATACAAATTACTCAGAGGAATTGAGGCTGTTGTCGATGAAGCCGATATCTTCCACAGTCCGCCCAATGTGTGATGTCAACGGCGTTAAGTATATATGTGAAGCTAGAGACGGGGAACGCAAAACACAGAATTGTGGGGTGATGGTCGATGGTGCAGAGGGGGGCGTGGATTTTTACGGTGTCCTACAGTCAGTTGTTGAACTCATTTATGGGAACCGCATGAAAGTCCACTTGTTCAAGTGTCGATGGTTTGATACTAGGCCGCACCGCTTACGGATCGATCAGTACGGCATACTTTCGGTGAATACCGCCACTAGTGTGTATGAAGACGACCCCTTTGTTTTCGCCACAGCGGCCAAAAAGGTCTTTTATCTTGACGATCCTTTGAACAAAGGCACGTGGAAGGTAGTTAACCATGTGTCTCAGCGAGACATATACAGTGCTACCACACTTGGTGTGAGCACAGAGTGTCAAGAAGCGACCGCATACCAAGAGCCGGACGCCGGCGACATTCCGGAATCCTCCACCATCCGCGATAATAATGTGACGCCGGGCAGAGTGGTCCGACTTCCTAGGGGTCAGGTGCCCATGTATGATGTTAATCCGAATCGTCTATATCAGCCCGACGATGACTCAGACGACGAGTACGAGCACCGGTTGCCAGATATTAACTACTATACTACGTCTGACTCAAGTGATGAGGATGATTCTGATTATCATCCTTAGTATACTATTTATGTATGTATTTGTGTACGATGGTGCATGCATGAATACATTTTTGTCCTTAATTAGCGTTTTCCGAGTTTATGGGAAATTGTATTGAATTGTTTGTGTTATGTTTAGGAATTTATCAGGTGAAATAGGCAATTTTCAGGCCCTAAATGGCAAATTTTCAGAAAGATCAGAATTATAGCCGACGAAATGGACCATAATTCGTCGGCTATAATGCCCATACTTTAGCCGACGACTTGCAATTCGTCGGCTATAATGCCCATACTGTAGCCGACGACTTGCAAGTCGTCGGCTAAAGTATATTGACCGAAACCATACGTAGACCGTTCAAATGCAAAAGTGTCGTGAAATAAGATACGACCGAAATATGGAAATACGACTACGGTTGAAAAATGGGAAGATTCCGACAAAATCTGTGTGCCGAATGTTGCGATTAGGTGTTTTTTACTTCCGTTTTCCTATGGGTAGCCTGACGGTCGGTAAATTTTTGGAGGAAAATTTTTATACGGTTAGTTGCGTCGCATCGATTTGAAACTATTCTCTGTTGAAGGTCAGGCCAAAAAACGTCATTTAGACGGGCCAATTGCCGTTTTAAAGCGTTTCGAGGTTTGACCATGCTGTTTGACCGTCCCGATCGAGCCTTTAACGTTGTCAGATGTAGTTGGATTTTTTTTCCTACATGTATTTAAGCTTAACGGTGATATCTGACGGTTGGAATAGATTTTCCAAACTTTTAGATTCGAAATCGGAACATATGCACTAATATTCCTTAACTTATTTACTAAGTGTTTAAGTGAATGTATAGTTTCAAATAGTTGCTATACGTAGACCGTTCAAATGCAAAAGTGTCGTGAAATAAGATACGACCGAAATATGGAAATACGACTACGGTTGAAAAATGGGAAGATTCCGACAAAATCTGTGTGCCGAATGTTGCGATTAGGTGTTTTTTACTTCCGTTTTCCTATGGGTAGCCTGACGGTCGGTAAATTTTTGGAGGAAAATTTTTATACGGTTAGTTGCGTCGCATCGATTTGAAACTATTCTCTGTTGAAGGTCAGGCCAAAAAACGTCATTTAGACGGGCCAATTGCCGTTTTAAAGCGTTTCGAGGTTTGACCATGCTGTTTGACCGTCCCGATCGAGCCTTTAACGTTGTCAGATGTAGTTGGATTTTTTTTCCTACATGTATTTAAGCTTAACGGTGATATCTGACGGTTGGAATAGATTTTCCAAACTTTTAGATTCGAAATCGGAACATATGCACTAATATTCCTTAACTTATTTACTAAGTGTTTAAGTGAATGTATAGTTTCAAATAGTTGCTATACGTAGACCGTTCAAATGCAAAAGTGTCGTGAAATAAGATACGACCGAAATATGGAAATACGACTACGGTTGAAAAATGGGAAGATTCCGACAAAATCTGTGTGCCGAATGTTGCGATTAGGTGTTTTTTACTTCCGTTTTCCTATGGGTAGCCTGACGGTCGGTAAATTTTTGGAGGAAAATTTTTATACGGTTAGTTGCGTCGCATCGATTTGAAACTATTCTCTGTTGAAGGTCAGGCCAAAAAACGTCATTTAGACGGGCCAATTGCCGTTTTAAAGCGTTTCGAGGTTTGACCATGCTGTTTGACCGTCCCGATCGAGCCTTTAACGTTGTCAGATGTAGTTGGATTTTTTTTCCTACATGTATTTAAGCTTAACGGTGATATCTGACGGTTGGAATAGATTTTCCAAACTTTTAGATTCGAAATCGGAACATATGCACTAATATTCCTTAACTTATTTACTAAGTGTTTAAGTGAATGTATAGTTTCAAATAGTTGCTATACGTAGACCGTTCAAATGCAAAAGTGTCGTGAAATAAGATACGACCGAAATATGGAAATACGACTACGGTTGAAAAATGGGAAGATTCCGACAAAATCTGTGTGCCGAATGTTGCGATTAGGTGTTTTTTACTTCCGTTTTCCTATGGGTAGCCTGACGGTCGGTAAATTTTTGGAGGAAAATTTTTATACGGTTAGTTGCGTCGCATCGATTTGAAACTATTCTCTGTTGAAGGTCAGGCCAAAAAACGTCATTTAGACGGGCCAATTGCCGTTTTAAAGCGTTTCGAGGTTTGACCAAAAGTTGACCAGGGAATAGCCGACGAAATACTTAACTTCGTCGGCTAAACTCTTGCGATCCGCGCCGTTTCATTGTCCGCCGTTGGATGGGCGAGATCTGACGGCTGGTGAGAGCTTATAGTATAGCCGACGAGATTCATATTATAGCCGACGAGATTCATAGTATAGCCGACGACATTCATATTATAGCCGACGAGATACTTAACGTCGTCGGCTATAATCGGCCCGCAAAGCCCAACTCCGGCCCGGCCCGGATTTTGGCCCGGCCCGTAAGAGTATAGCCGACGAATTTCGTCGGCTATGACTATAGCCGACGAATTAAAATTAGATCGTCGGCTATAGTCCTTCGATTTAAACCGAAACAGAGCGCGCCTCCCTCATTTTCTGCTAACCCTAAATCCCTAAATCCCCACCTGCTGCAGCCGCCCGCCCCTCCCCGACGCCGACCGACCACGACGGAGCCTCCCCGACGCCGATCGACCCTCCCCGGCCCCACCCGATACCTCCCCGCCCCGGCCCCCTCCTTCCCGAGCCCTCCCCGACCCGAAAGCCGCTGCCGGAGCCGCCCCGAGCCGCCCTACCCGCCCCTGCCGCAGCCGCCCCTACCCGCCCCTGCCGCAGCCGCCCCTGCCCGCCCCTGCCGCCCCTGCTGCAGCCGCCCGTAGCCGCAGCTGCCCCTGCCCCTGCCGCCGTCGCCGCCGTCGCCGTCGCCGCCGCACCGCACCACCGGTCCTCGTCCAGACTGCACCACCATGTCAGGTAGTCCCGATCGAGCCTCATTTACGGTTTTTATTAATTTTGTCGAATTTTGTGAATTTTAGGGTTTTTGTGAATTTTTTGTGGAATTTAGGGTTTTTGTGAAATTTATGGAATTGTGTGGATTTTTTGTTAAATTTGTTAATTTTGTGGAATTTATATACTAATTTTGTGGATTTTTTGTTAAATTTACGGTTTTTATATACTAATTGTGGAATTTTGTTGAATTTATATACTAGTATGCCCATTATATACTAATTTATATATAATTAGGTATAAATATTTTTTTTCATTTTTATGACGATATATATATATATATATTTTTCGGAATATATATATATATATATAATTAGGTATAAATATAGTTATGTATATATATAATTAGGTGTATATATATTTAAAAAAGTTTTTTATTTTTTTGTGAAATTTAAGGAATTTTGTGTTATATTTCGGAATATATATATATATAATTAGGTATAAATATATTTAGGTACGTATATATATAATTAGGTATATATACATTGAATGATGTTTTTAATTTTGTTTTGTGGAATTTTTGTGCAATTTATGGAATTTATATACTAATTGTGCAGGAAACCGGCGCTTTGTAGACCGATGGCTTGGCAGACGGACCGAGAGCGACCCCGACGCTCAGGCAGGATCCAGCCGTGGGGGGAGCGGATCCAGCGGTCGTCGGGGCCTAGGCCGGCCTTTGAGTCGACGAGAGGAGACGTTGATGGGATTGACGCCGAGCGATCCACGTGGGGGCTCCTCGTATGAGTCGACGGGAGCGGGCCCTGACTCGAGTGTCGGAGGAGGACGCAGAGCCACCAGACCCCAGTGCACTTCAGCACTGTTCCAGGATCGGCAGCCGACCCCACCGCGCGCCGATCTGGACCCTCCAGAGATGCTCCCTGTCCCCCCACAGCGACAGCGTCCACAGCTACGGGGCCCACCGTCAGGGGGAGCAGGCCCCTCAGGGTCCACGCCCCGTATGTCTCCGCCATCGGGGATGTACATGGTCCAGTTCCTCCCTGCCATCCCTGAGTACGACGCCAGGGGGAGGCAGATTTGGAGGCACGACCGGCCCCACGAGATTCCCTGGGAGGAGGCCTACTTCTACAGTCCTTTCGACTCAGAGGACTGCCGCGGCCTGTGGGCCGTTCGTGAGAAGGACAAGCAGTACAACGACGCAGGTAATTGGTTAGTTTAATTAATTATTTAGATTGTTTAATTAATTATTTAATTAGTTAGTTTAAATAATTATTTAACTATGTGTTCATTTTAACAGGCGTCCTCGTCAATAAACCCGCGGGGACGAGACGGACCAGAGGGCCAGCGAACATGTCGACCCTGGAGAGGGAGCTGGCCGGTGGGATCAGAGAGATCCTGCCCGGTCCCGGTGAGGATGGACGCCCGATTGAGCGGAGAGACACCACCACCAAGTACATCAACGCGACGGGCATGCTCGTGCGGGACAGGGTCCCACTGTTGTGGCCCGACTGGGGCTCTGTGCCCGATGAGATCAAGGCGCGAGTGTACAATGCACTGTCGGTGAGTTAAATATGATTTTTATTATAGAAAATAAACAATTATGAATTCAGTCCTTATAACTATATAAAAATATTTTCTAATTAATTTATAATGTTGCAGCAATGGTTTAGAGTCCATCCTACCTTGGACTGGTGGAGAGACGAGCAGCTGAAGAACAGGTTATGTGTTTTGTTTTTTTTTGTATAAATATATTTATTGGCAGTGTACGAATATATCTAACAGTTGTGTTCTGTTAATATAGGTACTCCGAGTGGAAGAACGAGCTGTCCACGCACTACAGGACGTACCATGTGGAGCAGCGCTTGGGGCGAGGTGCAACCCCCCACGAGTTCCGGTACAGGGAGTACGAGTGGCTATGGCTGGTAGCCTACTTCGGGAGCGACAGGGTCTCGGTAAGAAAGTTTAGCCTGGTAGTATATAACTTTTTAATGTTATTTAATAATTAAATTATGTAGTTACTTAATTCAATTAATTAGTTAGTTAGTTAGTTATTAGTTATTAAATTAAGTCAGTTGGTTAGTTACATAGTTAGTTAGTTCGTTACTAAATTAAATCAAATTAAATTAAATAAAATTAGGTAGTTAGTAAGTTAGTTAGTTACTAAATTAAATTAGTTAGTTAAGTAGTTACTAATTAAATTAGTTAGTTAAGTAGTTACTAATTAAATTAAATTAGTTAGTAACTAAATTAGTTATTAATTTTATTTTGGTTAGTTCCTAATATTTTAATTTAGTTACTAATTTATATTTGCGTTTATATGTTTGTTGTTATAATACAGAAAATCTCGCGGACGAACAGCGACAACCGCAGGAGGAACGAGCACCCCCACCACGGCGGCGCCCGCTCCTGGAGGCAGTGGGCAGAGATGGCGAGGAGGGACCGACCGCTGAGGCCGTTGTCGTGGATTCATGCGCAGATGTATCCGGGGCGTCCCGACCAAGTGGTAAGTATTCGTCCATCTTCAATAAAAGTGTTTCATGAAATTAATTTATATATATATTTTTTAATTCGTTTATTATATTGTCTTGTCAATTAGGCGGAAATAGATGCGGAGACCGACGCGATCACCTTCGGGATCGCGCGAGACACTCTGGGAGACGGGGCGTCCGACGAGGCGATCGCGGAGTTTGCCTCCACGATCGACACCCTTGAGCCGCGCTTGGCCTCTCAGATCATGCACGCGGCGGTAGGGACGGGGAACAACTACTTCTACCAGAGAGGCCTAGGCGCGGCGGGAGATGGGGTTCTCAAGTTCACGCCGGCCAATCCCAGCACGCAGCGTGCGGCTTCGACGAGAGGAGACTTGCAGACGCAGCTGCAGAGGACTCAGGCGGAGTTGGCGAGGGCGGTGGAGGCGCTCCAGCAGGCGGAGTTGGCGAGGGCTGCGGAGGCTTCGGCGCAGCAGGCCAGAGACACATCTGTGGCGGAGATGTACCGATGGATGCAGCAGTCTTGGGAGGCCCAGCAGGCTGGACTCCAGCCCCCGCCTCCGCCACAGATGCCCCAGTTCGTCGTCCCCACTCCCCCCCCGCATCGGAGTACGCCAGCCGATCAGGACAGCCATAGCCACCGGAACTCGAACGATCCGGTCGACGACGCTACGCGTTTAGGGGGTGATGATGAGTAGATATAGTGGGTTAATTTGTACAGTATGTAGGATATTAGGGATGGATTGATGTGGATATTTGTTGGATATTTGGATGTTTGTTTGTGCATTTTCTGCAGCCCCCGAAGACGAAGAGAAATTGGGCCCGAGTAAAATTTTTTAATTTTTTTAAATATTTAGGGGTTATAGCCGACGATATAGGCATTATTTCGTCGGCTATAACAGTTATAGCCGACGATTTTTACCAAATTTCGTCGGCTATAACCGTTATAGCCGACGAACATGACATATGTCGTCGGCTATACCCTCCCGGCTTCCGGCAAAAAAAAGCCGTTTCTGGTACCGGCGATTGTTATGGCCGACGATAGTGTCGTCGGCTATATTGGACGTATAGCCGACGATAGTGTCGTCGGCTATACTTCGGTTTAGGGGCAATTACGTAATTGTTGAAGCCGACGATCTTGTCGTCGGCAATGTTCGAAGTATAGCCGACGACACTTTATTCGTCGGCTATACCCCGCGGTTTATAAGCCGACGACTTACGCCTCGTGTCGTCGGCTATACTATAGCCGACGGAGCATTCCCGACGAGACTATAGCCGACGATACTTCGTCGGCTATGACTATAGCCGACGAATTAATGGAAACGGCCGACGAGATGGCGTCGTCGGCTATGACGCCTTTTCTGGTAGTGAAGACTCAAATTAGTTTCGATCCCAACTAGAGCCTACGAGGTCATCTAATCGTTTGATTGTTAGAGTTCTTAAGATTAACTACGAGTATAATCCTAAGGTTATGCTAACCGATTTTACATGATTAACAATTAAGCATATGAATCACAAATCGAAGACATGCAAACAAACAAGGTTGTCAATCATCTTATTTAACATGCAAGTTCTAAGGGTTTTACTCTAGGCGAAAACACAAACCAAGACAACTACGAGTATGAATTATTCATGTTTTCTAGTTTGATGAAACCTAACATCTAGATTTACATGCTTCCAGCCAATACTAATGCTTCCAGCCAATACTAATGCTTCAGATTAACTACGAGTATAATCCTAAGGTTATTCAGCCAATCTTCCTCTTTCCTTCCTTAAGCTTGGACCATCTTCACATATGCATTTGTACACCATAAAGTCCAACGAAAACAGAAATTAAGGAAAAGGAGGCAGTAGGTTCCTGGAATCGGCAGAACAGACGTTGTTGTAGTAACTCCGGCATATCTCCCTCCTCGGAGCTCCGATTGATGCGATTCTAAGTCTCAGATAAACTAGACACACATAGCTACGTCCATATAAAAAAGTTCAATCAAATTCCTTGTGAGTCGTCGGGAATGATTTTTCGAAGTTGGGACACAGTCCCAGGAAAATCCTGGAAGTCCCTGGTGATATTTGCTCGGACTGCCAAGTTGCAGCCATCTTTTGGGTGACTTCCCGAACTCCGATTGATCTGAAATTTTAACACAACATTCCTCAGTATATGAATAATAAGTACACCAAATTGCATTAAATTCGGACAAGGATAGATCGCATTTTTACTCATCTCAGAATCACGAAAAAGATAACTTACATTATTTTCCAGATTTCTCAAACTTAGTCATTTTTCGGATTCTAAAGCATATTTGATTAAAACTCTACCAAATCGACACTAAATTATATTATGACTCAATCTTAGATAAGTAAGGGAAAAACGAAGCATAAACGAGGGCATAAACATATAATATCGTCGCACATTGTGCTCCTATCAACTACCCCACACTTATACTTTGCTAGTCCCTTAGCAAACTAAATTAAACTAAAACTCAAACTACTATTGCCCCTAACAATTTGTCTCAGGCTCGTATGTACACATAAATTTCAAGTTAATGCATGAGAATGCTAAGCACGAAAATTCCAAGTTTCATGAACATGTAACATCAATAAAAACATAGAAGAACAAAAAAGTAAGCATGTAGATATGTATAGCTAATTCACTCCACCTCACAAGGCATACTCTCTTCTTTTCTCTCGAAGCATGGTTATTCACACATAAGTATATGCAAGTGAAAGATAATGAATTACGAAGAGTAACTTGCATATGTCGTGAAAATCGAAAGCACTTTCTGAATTTCAAGAAGAACCTCATTTAACAACTATGTGCACCAATGAACCAAAACCATATGCTTACTCTTGAGATAATCTCCACAAATCAAATTTAACCATCTTAAGAATCATGAAAAGATCAATAAAAGGGATGTAATGGGCCTAGGCTAAGAGGTATTCGATATTTGGATAAGGAGGCTCAAAACGTCACCGTGCGCTTTAGCAAAGCCCGAATCTCCTTATGTCTTCTCATCAAGAGCCGAATTTCATCTTTTTTGGACCCTTCCTTCATTCTTTACTTCCCCACAACATAGTGAATATGAACAAAGGTCAAAATATAACAATGCTAGACCTTCACATGCAAACAAAACTCCAAATTCACAACACTTTTCCAATACTAGACTTAGCAATTTTCTTTTTTTTTTTGAAACCGTGCCTCTTTCTTTTCTTTTCTTTCGGACTTGATTTTTCTCTTTTCTTTTCTTTTCTTTTTCTGTCCGAATCACATATTTTCTGTTTTCTTTTTACTAGGCACGGCACAATTACAATTTTCATACAATTTTCTAGCTAAGTCTACCCCACACTTGTTCTTCTTCATCACTTCATGCGAAAACTCCTTCAAAAATCAAGCTTTGCCAACACTTTGATCAAGGGTAAATGCACAACTATACTAAGCTCATGGAAAGTGTTTAAGGGTGATTAAAGAAAAGCCTATACGTAGGATCAAAGGGGTTTACTAAGGTGTCTCACGATGGACACAAATAGGGCTCATGCTTTATTTGGCAATGGTGGTAAACCTAAATGATCTTTATTCAATCATATTCAAAATCAAAGTATTTTATGATATAAACGTTTCGAAAATCAACAAGAGTAAGTTCTAGTACTCTAGAGTTCATTAAAAAGTTATGGCACATAATCATTGAATATGCAAAGAATAATGAAGTTCATATCATATCATGTTCGAAATTTTCAATTTTTATCACTCATGAAGAAAGCAATTTGGCTCTAAAGCTCACATAGGTTATTATAGAAATAAACTAGCTAAAACATGCATGCTTTGTTAATCAACAAGTCCTACATGCTCCTATCAATGCACATAATTCATGAAACTCACAATTTTAATTGTATGCACAACTATCATCTATGTATGCAAAGAGGAGAAAAATATCATTGACATATTAGGGGCATCCTAAGACTCGAAATTAAACACTGTCTTTTTGTATTACAATTTTCTGAATTTTCTTTTCTAAACTAAGCACACGAAAACATAAACGGAATACGTTATCCCACCCCACACTTAGAAAATTACATTGTCCTCAATGTAAGCACAAAGCTATATCAACGAATTTCCTAAGCATGCAATAGACTAACATATTCCAACATATCATCACAAACTAAAGAAAAAGAGAAGGGTTAAGAAATTTCAAACTCTCGGTGATGGCTCTTTCGTTTTTCTTGGTCGTATGGGGTTGCCTCCCCATAAGCGCTTTATTTTTATAGTCCTTATCCTAGATTCTTCACCGTGTGTTTTGTGTATTCATTGTGTCATGTGCTTGGAAGTTGGGGCAGCAGCCCTTTCATTTGGAGTGTTTGGCATGCAGTACCTTGCTCTCTTGCAGTGGCAAGGTATCGACAGGGAGGCTCTCGGCTGTGGCCTCCGGAGGGCAGTAGCATAGCTACTCGGCAGCATGGCATGGTGCAGGGGCAGCAGCAGGGTAGTAGCATCGCAGGAGCAGGCTGCAGCATCGGCAGCGTGCAGCAGGGTGCACAGGGTCTTAGCAGGGCTGCCCGGCAGTGTGTAATGTGCAGGGGCAGCGTGCAGGGGCAGCAGCATAGGCAGAGGCTGCAGCAGGTTCCTCCCGGCAGCAGTACAAGTAGATGTCAATTGGAAGATTCACGCTGCAGGCTGCCTGTTGGCAGCAGCGCAGGCAGGCTGCTCTAGGCAGATCACCTTGGCGGGACCTCGGCAGAACAAGTTGCTCTTGACAGGGTCGTTCAGCAGGTTTATCGGCAGGGACATTCAGTAGGGATCGGCAGTGCGCAGGACAGCAACAGGGTAGGCTGCAGGCAGCTTGGCAGAAGCTTTGGCAGATGGTATACTTCCCCTTTAGGCTTGAATTTGGGTATGTTCTATTGTCCCAATGCAAACGTGTTCTAAATCAACGTTGTAGTGGACACACAGAGCTTTCCAATAGTATAAAATTCGCCTTAATCGCACCATCAGAAGTAATCTTTCTTTGGCCTTTTTTCAGACCTATTGATCTGCCCAGTTCTCTGTTCTGCCAGATTGACCTTGCTTCACTCAAATTGAAACTAGGTTCGGCTCGAAACTCCAAATCCACTTCTGTCAAATCCTACGGAAACTAGACTCAGAGATCTTTCCAATGGTGTATGGCTCACTTTCTCAGGTTTTATGAGCAGCAAATGGCAGCCTTCCAAAGTCGAGGAACTGCACTGCCCGATTTCTGTTTGGGCAGAACTTCCGTATTTCCTGCACTTTTCTTTCAAGTTCGACCTGCACACACACAAAACACATCAAAACGAACAAAAACAATAAACTAAAATGCAAGTATATACAGATTCATACAAGCGACGGTTTCAACAAATTTTTCAAGGTTAGAAGAAGAAAATACAAGAGTTAGAACGTCATGTTAGAGAGTTAGGATATATAAATATACGTTAGAGTTAGAGACACAGATTGTTAACAAACTTTACATCACAAATATTAACACACTTTAACATTCACATAAAACAAGATTTTATAATCCCCGGCAACGGCGCCAAAAATTGATGAGTCGCCTAAGCGAGCATCAAGCAATAATAACCCTACAATCGTTAGTAGTATAGAATAAGTAGGGATCGTTCTAGCCGAGGATTAAGGGTACCTGAAATATGAGAATGTTAACACAAATTTTCACAAATACATATGTGCACATGATGGGAGCCTAAGCTCGCATACAATAATAAACCCTGCAATCATTAGTAGTATAGACATAAGTAGGGATCGTTCTAAGCCGGGGATTAAGGGTACCTGAGATATGAAATTGTTAGACAAATATATACAAATGTAAACACTTAAAACGTCACACATTGGGGGGATAGGTGGTACGGCAGCAAGGCTGCCACTAATGCTAGGCACGAAATAAATTGCTGAAAAATAAATCCTAAGTCTAATATTTACAAGTGATCATCATCTCTCACAAAACATTTAGCACAAAAGACTCTTTAACATATAAACTCACATGCAAGAAAGTAAGGAACAAGTACCAACATGCTTAAATTCAAAATTAGTTCCAACTACAACTTAGTTGTAAGACCTCTCAAGTTTAAGACCGAACTTTTGGTTATGGGCCCTAAAGTTATGTTAATCCTTTTGAGACTTAACAATTGTGCGCAATGGTCTAAATTGGAGACACGCAAAACAAGTAAGGTTGTCAATCATCTTATTTTAAACATGCAAGTATCTAAGGTATTAAACCCTAAGTGAGCAACACAAATCAGAGCGACCTTTTGAGTATGGCAACGTTCGTAATTACTCTAGCTGATTAAACCTAGCACCTAGATCAATGTTCAAGACAACACTAAGTACCGATTTTCATGCCCAATCCTTAGATACTAACCAATTTTGAACCTAAAACATGCATCTATACCACTGTCCTAATTATCTAGCATCCGAATTTACAAGTTACATATTACAAATTAGCATGCAAAATTCATTGTTCTTGTCGAAACCTAAACATAAATCTAAGCATCGATTCAAACAAATCTTTAACATACAATTCATAAAACCAAAATTGATTCATACATATACATATAAACCAACACCAAACATACATGAGTGTTTCATAGACAAAACTAAACATAACTAAACAAAAATTACTAAAACCGCAAGAGGGGAGTGGATCACACTTTGAGACACCTTGAGAGCTTCAAGTCGTGTGGATCCGGCGATGTGTGGAGGCTGGGGTGAGGCTGCACGGCTGTAAGGTGGCTCGGCAGGATCTTTTCCAAGTTTCGGCAGAAACTTGGTTGGTGGTGGAGGGTGGTTTTCGGTTTAGGTTTTTGTCTAGGATCTTTGGGAAATTTTGGTAGAGTTTAGGCCTTGTGTTTAAGCTTGAGATGAGATGATTTTCAGAATGCAAAAGTGAGGGTATATATAGAGGAGAGGTGCCGGCAGCCCTTTAGCAAAAAGGAATAGAGAAAACCAAGTGGGATAAGGATTTGAAACCTTCTTTTCATAGTTCAATTAGGTTTTCTTTTTCTGAATTTTTCTTCAAGGCTTGGGCTTCACATCTTCATGGACTTCTAGTATGATCTTTGGTCCTCATTTGATGTGTCTTGGTCCATCGAAAATGTCTCATTGCCGGCAGCAACACTCTGGCACGAATCTGTCCCAATCGGCAGCTTCTCCTAGTTTGACTAGGAGAACTTCTTTCTTCATGTTTTTCTTCAATACCATGGCTTGGTGTCATCCTCCTTCCTTCCATAAGCTTGGATTGTCTTCACAAATGCTCTTGTACATCATATGGTTCATCGAAAAGAAGCAATTGTGAAAAGGAAGTAATAGGTTCCTGGAATCGGCAGAATAGACCTTGTTGCAGTAATTCTGGCATATCTCCACGCTCGGAGCTCCGATTGATGCGATTCCAAGTCTCAGGTAAAATAGACACATATGGCCATCTCCCCATAAAATATCTCGACCAAATTCCTTGTGAGTCGTCGGGAATGATTTTTCGAAGTTGGATCAAAGTCCCAGGAAAATCCTGAAAACCCCTGGATTGGAATGTTCGGACAGCCGTTTTGCAGCCAACTTTTGGGTGGCTTCCCGAACTCCGATTGATCTGAAATTTTAACACAACATTCCTCAGCTTATAAATATTAAGCACACAAAATTTCGTAGAATTCGGATAAGGATAGATCAAATTTTTACTCATCTCAAAATAGCAAAAAAGACATATTTTACACTATTTTCCAGATTTCTCAAACTTAGTCATTTTTCGGATTCTTAACCATTTTTCACCAAATTCAACCAAATTAACACTAAACTATATTATGACTCTATCTTAGATAAATAAGGGTTAAACAAAGCATAAACGAGGGCATCCGCATATAATATCGTCGCACATTGTGCTCCTATCAACTACCCCACACTTATCCTTTGCTAGTCCCTTAGCAAACTAAATTAAACTAGACTCTAAACAAACTATTGCCCCTAACAATTTGTCTCAGGCTCGTATGTACACATAGCTTTCAAGTCAATGCATGAGAATGCTAAGCATAAAAATTCCAAGCTTCATGAACATGTAACATCAATATGAACATATAAGAATAAAAGGTAAGCATGTAAACATGTTAAGCTAATTCAAATCACCTCACTAGGCATACTCTCTTCTTTTCTCTCAAAGCATGGTTATTCACTCATAAGTATATGCAAGCGAAAGATCATGAATTACAAAGAGTGACTTGCATATATCAAATAAACGAAAGCACTTTGTGAATTTTTATGGAAAAACCTCATATGACAACTATATGCCCAATGAACCAAAACCATATGCTTACTCTTGAGAAAATCTCCACAATCAATTTTAACCATCTTAAGAATCATGAAAAAGATCAATCAAAAGGTTGTAATGGGGCTAGGCTAAGAGGTGTTCGATATTTGGATAAGGAGGCTTAGAAACGTCACCATGGCTTTTGGCAAAGCTCAAATCTCCTTATGTCTTCTCGCCGAAAGGGTCAAATTTCATCTTGTTGGACCCATACTTCATTCTTTTCTTCCCATAACATTACAACAACATTCAAGACAATAGCCATGCACAATTTTTTCTTTTCCATGCCTATGCCGTACCCTATATTTCTTTTCTCTTTTCTCGGCTTCTTTCTTTCTTTTTCTTTTGATCCGAGCACACTTTTTCTCTTTTCTCTTTCTAAGACACGGCATACATACATTTTTCATATAGATTCATGGCTAAGTCTACCCCACACTTGTTCTTCTTCATCACACACGCGAAAACGCTTTCAAAAATCAAGCTTTGCCAATACTTTGATCAAGGGTAAAGGCACATCTATACTAAGCTCATGGAAAGTGTTTAAGGGTGATGAAAGAAAAAGGCTCAACATAGGCTCAAAGGGGTTTACTAAGGTGTCCCACGACGGGCTCCAATAGGGCTCATGCTTTATTTGGCAATGGTGGTAAACCTAAGAGATCTTTATTCAATCACATTCAAAATCAAGGTATTTTATGACATAAACGTCTCGAAAATCAACAAGAGTAAGTTCTAGCATACTAGAGTTCATTAAAAACTATGGCACATAGTCATCGAATATGCAAAGAATTATGAGGTTTCATGCTTCCTACGAATCTATCGAATTTTATCTTTTTATCGCTCAAGAAGAAAGCAATTTGGCACAAAAGCTCACATAGGTTATAATCGAAATAAATTGGCTAAAACATGCATGCTTAATAATCAACAAGTCCTACATGCTCCTACCAATGCACAAAATCCATGAAACTCACAATTTTAATTGTATGCACAACTATCATCTATGTATGCAAAGAGGAGAAAAACATCATTGACATATTAGGGGCATCCTAAGACTCGAAACAAACAAATTAAACACTCTATTTTTGTGGAACAATTTTCTGAAATTTTCTTTTCTAAACTAAGCACACAAAAGCAAAAACAAAAAACGGAATACGTTATCCCACCCCACACTTAGAAAATTACATTGCCCTCAATGTAAGCACATAACAATATCAACGAATTTCCTAAGCATGCAATAGTCTAACATAAACCAACATATCATCACAAATCAAAGAAGAAGAGAAGGGCTAAGAAATTTCAAACTCTCGGTGATGGCTCCTTCACTTTTCTTTGATCGAATTGGGTTGCCTCCCAAGTAGCGCTATATGTTTATAGTCCATAGCCTAGACTTTTCACCGTTATTAATTGCATGTGTTCATCATACTCCAAAACAGCCCAAATCGGCATGAAGAAGGGCAACAAGAAGATCATTGCATGTCGCAGCCGTGTCAGACTCATGCGGCGTGTCCGGCATGAGTGCCTTCGTATCTAGCGTGTCCGGCTGGCGTCCAGCTTCCTGTGTGAGTGTGTCAACCCTGCCGGCAATGGCAGGTCCGGCAGGGGGTTCGGTTGCAGCTGGAGGTGGATGCTGCTGCTCGGCAGCAGGGTAGAGTGTGTGTGGCGTGTCCGTATCGGGTGCAGTTTGTGTGTCCGGTACAAAGGGGGACACGGCAGAGGCTGCTGCAGCTGTTGAATGGACAGAGATAGGTCTTTCGGCAACTTGTGGTGGTGATGGGATGGCATCGGTTGGAGTAGGTGGACCGGCAGTTGGTATGTCATGCACATTGAGTTCCTCAATTGTGGGGTGTAGAAAGGGCTCGTAGTAAGGCTTCAAATGGTGTCCATTAACCTTGAATGTATCTCCCGACACCACACTTTGAATCTCGATGGCACTATGAGAAAAAACGTTAGTAACAATGAATGGTCCAAACCAACGAGATCGAAGCTTACCCGGAAAAAGTTTAAGTCTTGCATTGAATAAGAGAACTTTTTGTCCAACTTGAAACTTTTTCCCTCGAATCATCTTATCATGGTAGGCTCGAGTCTTCTCCTTGTAGATCCATGCGGCATCATAGGCTTCATTACGGATTTCTTCAAGTTCATTTAGTTGAAGCTTTCTATGAAGGCTGGCATCATCTATGTTCATGTTAAAGGCTTTGATTGCCCACCATGCCTTGTGCTCTAACTCAACCGGTAAGTGACATGCTTTGCCATAAACTAACCGAAAAGGGGACATACCAATCGGTGTCTTGTATGCAGTTCTATATGCCCACAAAGCGTCATCGAGACGATCACTCCAATCCTTCTTTGAAGGTCCAACGGTTTTCTCAAGTATTTGCTTGATCTCTCGATTACTTACCTCGGCCATACCACTTGTTTGGGGGTGATAAGGTGTAGATATCTTATGAGTGACTCCATACTTCTTCAACAAGGCTTCAATGGTGCGGTTACAAAAATGGGATCCTCTATCGCTAATCAAGACCCTTGGAACTCCAAAACGTGAAAAGATGTTGGTCTTGAGAAACTCGGCTACCACCTTGGCATCATTGGTGCGTGTAGCCCTTGCTTCGATCCACTTTGACACATAATCCACCGCAAGCAATATGTAGAGAAAACCCTTACTTGAAGGAAACGGTCCCATGAAGTCAATACCCCATAAATCAAAAATTTCTACCTCAATGATAGGCGTAAGCGGCATTTGGTCTCTAGCTCCAATGTTCCCCATTCTTTGGCATCTATCACATGCTTTGCAAAACATGAATGCATCTTTGAAAATCGTAGGCCAAAAGAAACCACAAGTAAGTACCTTCAATGCCGTTTTCTTTGGTCCAAAGTGCCCACCACAAGCTTCACTATGACAAAAAGCAAGGATGGATCGATGCTCATTCTCCGGAACACATCTTCGAATAACTTGATCACCACATTGCTTCCACAAATACAGATCATCCCACAAGAAGTGGCGAGCTTGCTTCCTTATTCTCCTTTGTTGGTGGCTCGGCAACTCCTTGGGAAATCGGTGTGTGGCTAGATAATTGGCAATGTCGGCATACCAAGGCTCATGTACTTCAAGCCGAAAAAGTTGCTCACCGGGAAAGGTTTCTAATAGGGGCAGCCGATCCTCTTCCTTCACAAGTCTACTCAAATGATCGGCTACAACATTCTCTACTCCTTTCTTATCCTTAATCTCAATGTCGAACTCTTGAAGCAAAAGAATCCATCGAATAAGCCTCGGCTTAGCATCCTTCTTTGTCATAAGATATCTCAAAGCGGCATGATCACTATAAACAATAACTTTGGAATTCAAAAGATATGATCGAAACTTTTCCAAAGCAAAGATTACCGCTAAGAGTTCCTTCTCCGTTGTTGTGTAGTTGAGTTGAGCATCGTTGAGAGTCCTTGAAGCATAGTAGATGGCGCATGGCTTCTTCTCAATTCGTTGTCCAAGTACCGCTCCAAGTGCATAATCACTAGCATCACACATCAACTCAAATGGCTCGTCCCAATTAGGGGACACAAGGATCGGTGCCGAGCATAGTAACTTCTTCAATTGGCAAAAGGCTATCTCACATGCATCCGTCCACTCAAACGTCACCTCCTTTTGTAACAAGTTGCTCAATGGCTTGGCAATTGAAGAGAAGTCTTTGATAAATCGTCGATAAAACCCCGCATGGCCAAGAAAACTTCTCACATCCTTCACACACCTAGGGCTCGGCAATGCTTGTATTAGCTCCACCTTGGCTTTGTCAACCTCTAAGCCTCTTGCCGAAATAATGTGCCCTAGAACAATACCTTGCGTGACCATGAAGTGACACTTCTCCCAATTGAGCACAGATTTGTCTCTACACACCTCTCAAGTATCTTCTCTAAGTTCCCCAAACATGCATCGAAGGTGCCTCCATACACACTAAAATCATCCATAAATACTTCGATAATGTCCTCAATAAAATCCGAGAAGATAGCATACATACATCTTTGAAAAGTGCCGGGTGCGTTGCATAGTCCGAATGGCATCCGCCGATAAGCAAACGTGCCAAATGGACAAGTAAAAGTGGTCTTCTCTTGATCTCCGGGTGTATCATGATTTGATTGTAGCCACTATAACCATCAAGAAAGCAATAGAAAGAATGGCCGGCTAACCTTTCTAGCATTTGATCCATAAACGGCAAAGGCATGTGATCCTTCCTTGTTGTAGCGTTGAGCTTCCTATAGTCGATGCACATCCGATGACCGGTTACAAGTCTTTGTGGTACAAGCTCATTCTTCTCATTCTTGACAACCGTTACACCACTCTTCTTTGGCACTACTTGTACGGGAGATATCCACTTACTATCCGAAATTGGGTAGATCACCCCACAATCAAGCAACTTGATAATCTCGTCTTTAACAACTTTCATCATGGGAGGGTGAAGTCGACGTTGAGCTTCCTTTGTCGGCTTAGCTCCTTCTTCTAGTAAGATGCGATGAACACAAGTAGTAGGGCTAATTCCCTTGATGTCCGCTAAGGTCCAACCTATGACGGTCTTGTACTTCTTAAGCACTCTTACCAAATCAACCTCTTGCTTCTCACTAAGCATTGAAGACACAATAACCGGTAGTGTATCTTCTTCTCCAAGATAAACATACTTCAAGTGACTAGGGAGCTCTTTAAGTTCTAACTTTGGGGCCTCTTCCACACTTGGTCGAAATTTTGTTGTGGCACTTGGAATTGACAAGAACGAATTCTTCGTGTAAATAGGGGTGGCGTCTAGCTCGGCAACCACCTTATCAAGGCTCGGCATCATTGTGTAGGGCTCGGCATCTCCTTGCTCGGCAATGCTTGGCTCGGCCTCGTTCATAACTCGTTCTCCCTTCTTGTCAAATCCGACCCCTTGCTCAATCGCTAATTGCTATGCGTCGAGCGAGGTCGACATAACTTGCTCGACCTCCTCCAAAATGTCAATGGCACAACCCACCTTTAAATCAACATTGGGGAATTTCATGGCATCAAACACATTAAACTTGATCATCTCACCATCAAACTCCATAGTTAGGTTGCTCTCGGCCACATCTATCTTTGTGCGCGCGGTCCTCATAATTGGTCGCCCTAGAAGCAATTGCGTGCTATTGACCGGCGAATCCCCCATCTCAACCACATAGAAATCGGCAAGGAATATCAATTGGTTGACTTGTACCAACACATCCTCCACATAACCCTCCGGATACTTACTTGAGAGATCCGCAAGTTGAATGATGACATTGTCCTTCTTGAGAGGCCCTATACTCAACGTTTGATACACATTGAGTGGCATGACATTGATCGATGCTCCTAAATCCAACATTACATCCTCAAAACGAGTGTTGCCTATGACACAAGGCACATTGAAGCTTCCCGGATCCTTCATCTTTGGTGGCAACTTCCTTTGAATAACGGCCGACACCGTCTCGCTCATAGTCACCACACGAGTCTCCCTCGTATGCCTTCTAGCTGTGCAAAGCTCCTTCAAAAACTTAGCATACTTCGGTACTTGCTTAATGCACTCCAACAAAGGAATGTTGACTTGCACTTTCCGGAAAATCTCCAACACCTCCTCATCGGACTTATCCTTCTTCGTTCTAGCAAAGCGAGAAGGGAATGGAATGCTTGATGTCGGCACCCCTCCCTTGCTTGCTTGGTTCGGCACTAACTCATTCTTTGATGTTGCGGGATCATACTCAAGCTCATTGCGCAACTCCTTATCTTTCATATGGTTGCCGGCCTCTTTACCTTGCTCGGCACTCCTGCCCTTCTCGGCAGCTCTATCACACTCGGCAGCATCCTTCTTGCCGGCTGCATCATCATGGTTCTCATCAACATGGCTGCCAGCAATTGCAGGTCCGGCAGCCATCTCTTCATCCTCAATAACCTCAAAAGTTACCCGCTTCTTCTTTGGACTTGTCGGAGGAAACAACTCTCTTCCACTACGAGTTTGAATCACTTTTGCTTGCTCGTTCCTCGGATTGGGAATCGTATTGCTTGGCAACTTCCCTTGCTCATTAAATCTTCCCATGAAATCTACAACTTGGCCCATTTGAGTCTTGAGCTCACCAATGTCCTTTTGTTGATTTTGTTGCCCCGCGAGTAATGCTTGAGTAGCACTTGACAAAGATTGAAGCAAAGCATCATAGTTTGGATTGCTCGGTGCGGCTTGGCCTAGGCTCGGCCCTCCTTGAGTTTGGTTCGGCAATGCCCCATACGGCCCTTGGTTCGGCTAAAATTGCTGCCGAGGCACAAAGGGTGCCCTCGGTGCAAATGGTACTCCTCCCTCTCTCGGTTGTATAGGTGCCCTAAGCACATTGTCATTATTCGCCCATCGAAAGTTAGGACGATCATTGAACCTCGGATTGAAATTTCCAAAACGTTGGCCTCCTTGAAAACCAATAGCATTGCACTCCTCTACTCCCTCACTAACTCCAAATTGAGGGCATTGTTCGGTCTCATGGCCATCGGTGCAAATTCCACAAACACTAGCACGCTTCTTCATCAAATTACTCACCAAGTCGGTAAGCTTGTCCACTTTATCCTCTAACTTTGAGCTCGAAGACGTCTCATGCACCTTCTCATTCCTTTGCACATTGCCTCGTGCCATGCCAAATTGTTGGTTGTTCAAGGCACGAACTTCCAACAAACTTCTTGCCGCTCCGGCATTTAACTCCAAAAAGCTACCTCCCGCGGCCGAGTCAAGAAACTCTCTCTCCATGACGCCCAATCCCTCATAGAAATATTGTAGCAAGAGCCCATCGCTAATGCCATGCGATGGACACAAAGAAACTAGGGACTTGAACCTCTTGTAGTAGTCGAAGAAAGTCTCATCTCCGGCTTGCTTCACACTAGTAATTTGCTTCCTCAGATCAGTGATACGTGAAGCAGGAAAGTACTTGAGCAAAAACTCATCCATCATAGAACTCCACGAAACAATGCGACCACTAGGCACCTCGAACAACCACTCCTTCGCTTGATCTTCTAAAGAAAACGGAAAAGCCTTCATTTTGAAGTGTTGCAAATCGGTCCCTCTTGGACACATGGACTCCGTGGTGAAGTTAAACCACTGTAGATGCTTGTTAGGGTCCTCACTTGGCATCCCATAAAACGATTTCAGCTTATGGAGGAATCCGCTCCTCAATTCAATCTCTCCAGTCTTGTCAGCTTCCAAGGGAGGATAAGTGATATTCGAAGGAGCAACTCCAGCTCCAGCAACATGACCATTCTGTGATCGGATTGAAGCCATTATCTCTTCTTCTTCTTCAGATTCGGCAAAGGCTTCAAATTCTGGATTCTGAAGATCACACGATGACGAAACAACTGAAGGTGAACTCAGCAAAGAAGTAGAATCAGACGGTACTAATGGTGATGACGGCAATGATGATGAAACTGATGAACTGGTTGGTGACGATGGCGGTAATGGCACAAAACGAGCAATAGCGAGTTCTTGATCTAAACGTTGCAAACGGCCTTGAAGATCTCTTGTCCAAATATTAGATTTAGACATGCATTATTTCTGAAATTTGCAACATTTAAACAAGTTAGAACCTCGTAAAGAAAACAGAAAGCAAGAATATTCATCATTACAAGCCACGGCATTGGCGATTACACAATATATTTCAACAATGATTCACATATAAACATTCGGCAACACAAAGATTTCGGCAAAGCATACATACATTCGACAATAGAGGGAAAAATTCAAAACGACCATGATCATGTAATCGCTAAGTCTAATTTCTTTTAAAATTTGTTCTAACTCTCGAAGTACGTGGAGCAGAGGAGATAACGGTGCAATGGACTGATACAGCCCCCGGTAGTATCATGCTTAACCCGATATACCTCAAGAGTTTGAACCACACAACATGTTTTATCTTTGAAGAAAATAGGCCACATATGTCAAGTTATGTTCTAGCGTCTAAAGTGAGGTGATGCTTCGGCACAAGCTGTCGACTAAGTCGTGCGGATTTTACGTTTCAAAGGTCATTAAAATCACGGAGGGCGAACCCCCTACAGGAACCAGGCAGGACTCGTTGTTGGACACCACGGAGGGCGAACCCCCTATCGACTCACTCACCGAGAATGACCATCAGTCTGTGGGCCTTGAGATCCAGTTAAACAAACCTGAGAACCATATCTATGAAAATAACTTCCCCATACTTTGTAAAACAAACACGGATCCCTAGCAGTCTACAAGTGTTGATTAAAACCGCCCTCAACCTTATAGAAGTAATACTATTGCCGAAAAGACGCTTATATGCGTGGGGGGGAAGTATCTCGCGTTTCCCAATCTACATAGAAACGGCTTCCGACATAGCACCATTCACATGAAGAGTTTTGGTTATGATCAACAAAAGTGGCTTCACCTACATGTTACACTTTAGAAACTACAATAAACTCAAACATACACAACACTATCAACTCCCTAGAAATTAAACTAAGTGATTACCAACATACATCATTATACACCATGCAACTTCCGAAATTTAAACTCTACATGCCGAAGCATATTTCTACTTTACAAAACCCCAAAATAAAATTAAAAATTACAACTTTACAACTTCACAACAAAAATTTCCAGCAACATATATACACAACAATATCATAAAACAAGCTTTTATAATCCCCGGCAACGGCGCCAAAAATTGATGGGAGCCTAACCTCGCATACAATAATAAACCCTGCAATCATTAGTAGTATAGACATAAGTAGGGATCGTTCTAAGCCGGGGATTAAGGGTACCTGAGATATGAAATTGTTAGACAAATATATACAAATGTAAACACTTAAAACGTCACACATTGGGGGGATAGGTGGTACGGCAGCAAGGCTACCACTAATGCTAGGCACGAAATAAATTGCTGAAAAATAAATCCTAAGTCTAATATTTACAAGTGATCATCATCTCTCACAAAACATTTAGCACCAAAGACTCTTTAACATATAAACTCACATGCAAGAAAGTAAGGAACAAGTACCAACATGCTAAAATTTAAAATTAGTTCCAACTACAACTTAGTTGTAAGACCTCTCAAGTTTTAAGACCGAACTTTTGGTTATGGGCCCTAAAGTTATGTTAATCCTTTTGAGACTTAACAATTGTGCGCAATGGTCTAAATTGGAGACACGCAAAACAAGTAAGGTTGTCAATCATCTTATTTTAAACATGCAAGTATCTAAGGTATTAAACCCTAAGTGAGCAACACAAATCAGAGCGACCTTTTGAGTATGGCAACGTTCGTAATTACTCTAGCTGATTAAACCTAGCACCTAGATCAATGTTCAAGACAACACTAAGTACCGATTTTCATGCCCAATCCTTAGATACTAACCAATTTTGAACCTAAAACATGCATCTATACCACTGTCCTAATTATCTAGCATCCGAATTTACAAGTTACATATTACAAATTAGCATGCAAAATTCATTGTTCTTGTCGAAACCTAAACATAAATCTAAGCATCGATTCAAACAAATCTTTAACATACAATTCATAAAACCAAAATTGATTCATACATATACATATAAACCAACACCAAACATACATGAGTGTTTCATAGACAAAACTAAACATAACTAAACAAAAATTACTAAAACCGCAAGAGGGGAGTGGATCACACTTTGAGACACCTTGAGAGCTTCAAGTCGTGTGGATCCGGCGATGTGTGGAGGCTGGGGTGAGGCTGCACGGCTGTAAGGTGGCTCGGCAGGATCTTTTCCAAGTTTCGGCAGAAACTTGGTTGGTGGTGGAGGGTGGTTTTCGGTTTAGGTTTTTGTCTAGGATCTTTGGGAAATTTTGGTAGAGTTTAGGCCTTGTGTTTAAGCTTGAGATGAGATGATTTTCAGAATGCAAAAGTGAGGGTATATATAGAGGAGAGGTGCCGGCAGCCCTTTAGCAAAAAGGAATAGAGAAAACCAAGTGGGATAAGGATTTGAAACCTTCTTTTCATAGTTCAATTAGGTTTTCTTTTTCTGAATTTTTCTTCAAGGCTTGGGCTTCACATCTTCATGGACTTCTAGTATGATCTTTGGTCCTCATTTGATGTGTCTTGGTCCATCGAAAATGTCTCATTGCCGGCAGCAACACTCTGGCACGAATCTGTCCCAATCGGCAGCTTCTCCTAGTTTGACTAGGAGATCAAACTGTCTATACCCGTTTACGGATGTTTAAATACTACTAAACAAACCCTAGGGCAACTAACAACAAAACCCTAAAGCCCAAGGAAATAAACAAACTAAATCCAAAACGAATTAGAAAACATAAATTCTGAAAACATATTAAACTACTGTTTTGAAGCCCTAAACGAACTCGAAAGCCCGAAAAAGCTCACACATCGTGGCAAAGCAACAAGTTTGATTCCTGGCGTCGTTCCCTCTCCGGAAATGTATCACAATCGTCAATCGGACACCGAATTCCAAATCTGCAACTTCCAAAACCTCCCTCGCCGTACGCTCTATATCAATTTGCATCCGATGAATACTTGTAATTCCTAGCATTTTATTTTGTTCCAATTGCTATGACTCATTCCATTGCTCAGTCCTCAACATGTCTATTGCATATGAGAGAAGAAAAATTCATCAAAAGCATAGTCTAGGTTTTACAGATTCAACAAAATATCTCTGAGACTTGCAATTCGGTTTTTGACAATTTTTCTGCCTTTTCTTCTATTTTCAGCACGTTTTCACTTAAACTTTACCAAAACTCATGACTCTATTATATGACTCAATCTTACACAAAAAAGGGTTAAAGCAAAGTATAAATGAGAGTAAATCATATTAAGAACGTCGCATTTTATGCTCTTATCACACTCCAAGGGCCAAATGTCATTTTGTTGGACCTATTCTTCATTCGTTTCTCCCCAAAACATTGTGAAAATGAACAAAGGTCAAATATAACAATGATAGACCTTCAAATAACTCACAAACTCCAAATTCACAACAAGAATGTAAGAGAAACTTTAGAAATTGTTTTTTCTTTTTCAACTAAGCCTTGCCTTTTTCTTTTCAATTCGGATCAATTTTTTTTTCTTTAATTTCTTTTCTGTCCGAAACAAATATTTTATTTTCTCTCTCTTTAGGCACGGCATAGATACAAACAATTAATTTGTAGCTAAGTTTACCCCACACTTGTTTCACAACACTACTCCACATCACAGTTTCACATCAAAATCAAGCTTTACCAAGTCTTGAGAATAAGGGTAAAAATATATCTATTCTAAGCAAGGGGAATGTGTACAAGGATAATGAAAGAAATGCTAAATGTAAGCTAAAAAAGGGTTAAAACTAAAGACCGACGATGGGGACAAATTAGGCACATGCTTTATTTGACTTTGGTGGTAATCCTAATAAGATCTTTTCAATTCTTTTCAAAATCAAGGCATAGTCGTGAATAAAAGTCTCAAAAATTATCAAAAGCAAGTTCTAGCATTCTAGAGTCCATTAAAAAGTTAGGCCACATAGTCATTGAATATTCAAAGAATGATGAAGTTTTAAAAAATTTCTGAAACATAAATTACAATGCTAAGCTTTTTATAAAGGGTAAGGTATAACTCATATGCCATAACTCCTATGCCACTTGACATAATTGTTTTTGTGCAAATTATCTAGCAATATTTGCATCTCTATCATACTAGCTTTTTCAATCACCCTCTGATTATGCCGAACATTGTATATTGTCTTCATAGTGCTTGAACTGAGTGAGTCCTTTTGCTTCAAAGTGTATAATATTTCTTTCAGATTGACCAAGTTCTTTGACATATCAACCAACAAATTAGTTTCTTCTTTAGTTAACCGCCCAAAATAGGAATGCCCTTCACAATATGTTGCAGCATGATGGTTATGCTTCCCATTTACCACCTCAAGCATCCACTCATCCTTAGGACCAACATTTATTCCCTTCAAACGAAATGGGCAACCACACCTTTTTGTACCACCACTCCTATGACGTTTCTTCTTCTGAGAAGTCGAACTCTTCATTTACATGCATTTAGTGTCAATACTATTCTTTTGATAACGACCACCTCTTTCACAACCAAAAGTTATTCAACCTCTTTTTAATCTACAATTCCCTGGAGAATCAGACCTTCTAATTATAACGACTATCCCACACTTTCTTCCTTCTGCACAGGTCCAGTTAATTAATTCATTTCGACTATTGAATACTTGTGCAAACAAATTTTTACAATAAAGTTACAACCAAAACCGAAGTAAAAAATTAATTATCATTCAAGCTAATTCACCTCACTAGTTGTGAATTATAGAGTTGTTTCTAACCGTTTCCACTCTCAGCATATATAGAATTAATCTGTTAAAAAAACATGTTCAAATATAATAAAAGTGAAGGAAGCTGAAGTTAATAACATTCGGTAATTGTTACCCGAAACTCTTAAACTTATTCGGTTGTTAGGAACCGATTTCTTTGAATTTATTTAGTGGTTGACTACCGAAGTATATCCAGTTTTTCAGTGGATGCCTACCAAATACTATGTGTCCGTTCAATGGAAGTGTTCTTAACGAAGTACGAACTATAACAACAAAGTTGAATCACTTTTTGTTTCAATTAGCATCAGAACCCATAATTACACTCACAATTGTGTCAGTATCATTTGCATTGAACCCTTGAAGAATTAGAATATACATGAGCAGGTTCTGGGTTTAAGTTTATTTGGAACTAGGAAGAAACAATAGACAGTTGGGTACATATGAAATTGTGTCAATATCAGAACCCATAATTGGACTCACAATTGTGTCAATATCATCTGTAGTGAACCCTTGAAGGAATTACAGTAAAAATGAGCAGGCTTTAGGTTAAAGGTTATGGAAGAAACAACGTGATGCAGAGTAGATCTAAAACTGCTGGGTATATGAAATTCAAAATTTACTCTTATTTTATTATTTTTTTAATTTATTATAGATTTTAATGTCATTTCGTACGAAAATAAAACTATCTTTCTATTTTGCTGAGTTACTTAGAAATCTGCTTAAGCACAAAAAGGGTTAAAACAAAGGAAAAAGAGCATAAGAAGAGTTGATGGTGTTGGTAGTTGTTTATTAAGGGGGGTATATTGTATTTTGATTTCTAATATTTTTTAAAGACTTCTTTAGACTTTGAAAATTTGTGGGTATTCAATTATGATTTATTATGACTTTTAAAGAGTTTGTAGAAATATTTGGGTATTCAATCTGGATTTTAATGTTCAGATTTTAAGTCTATAAAAATCTGAAGGTATTCATTGAAAACTTTTCATAAGTCCACGCAAATGTGAGGGTATTCAAAAATTTTGTGAATTATATAGGATTTGATTCTGGTGGATTGTAGAGCCTCCAGTATAAATAGCAAGGCTCCAAAAAAATCCACCTCCACACCAAAGTTTTTTCAAGGATTCTTTCAGCACATGAACTCATCGTTCAGGTTCGTCAAAAACTCTCTAGGGTTTATCCTCTCTCTCTTTCCCCTTCGATTTTCTTGAATTTATGGATTTTCGTCATGATATTGTTATGATTTCTATCATTATCTTTGTTCTTGAACCTATCCAAATTGTATGTATCCATACTTTTATCGATGAACAAAAATTTTTAGACCGGAAATAGTTTCATACTTTAGGGTTCAAATCAAGTGTGACTTTGAAAAAGGTTGGCCACTATAGCTAATTACTGCAGGATCATACATGGACGGGGAGTCGGCGGCTCCTCTAGGGTTCCCACATAGCTAATTATGAGTTTTCACAAGACAAGAATATGGTATATATATATACATGTATTGACGTGAGGTTCATATATAACTAAAATTTTTTTATATTGTACTAATATATAGAGAAGTAAAGTTAAAGGATTAAACCATATCTTCTATTGTACTAATATATAGAGAAGTTATTTTTTTTTCACATTTATCCCAGCTGTAATGAAATTGTCGTGAACACTATAGGTTGGTATATTCATATCTAACATCTAGAAATCATACTCTTGGCTATATTTACATCCTGCTGATGAATAAAGTTGGCAAAGGTTGTTGTTGTGGTTTGCTTTCGATCCCGATCTGTCGAGGGAATTCGTAGAGTTACTTGACGTCTTTTCTTATGGATACAATCATATACCCATATACTCACAGGAGTCTTTTTCATATAGTCTTGTACAGTAGTCAATACCTGAAGTTAGAACGCCTTAAGAAATTAGAACTCAAACACGAAACATACATCTATGGTGATTAATAAATAAAGATGATAATCAATCTCCGCACCATGAACATACCTCATCTATTAATTAACCTGAGAGATGAAAACAATGAATACCTAGGTTTAGAGAAGATATGTTTTCATATTATATTTGATCTATGGTTCATCTATTATTCAATATACATGTTTACAGTTTCTTGGCATTCTAATCACATCTATATACATGTTTATAGTCTATATGGGTTTATATGTACATTTGTTTCTTTATTACTATTTGATACCTAATAGATGATTATAGGGACGACATAAGAATCATCTTCTCTCCGGCCAAGAATAAAGGCTTTCTTTGTTGTTTTCAACCAACATGCTACCAGAACCCAGTTTAATTCAATAATATTTGATCTCCTGGAAACTAAAGAAAAGAAATATGTTAAAAGATAGTTGTATCAATAATAGATGTATAAATGCATTCATTAAAAGCATAAATGATTTTTTATAGCATGTCGATGGAAATTCTGCAACAAGGAAAAAGCAAAGGAGTGAATGAAGAGGGCAAAGATGCTGGAAATTATGACAAATGGACTAATGAAGAGAGCAATGAGTTGCTGCAAGTCTTGGTTGACGCTGCCAAACGTGGATGGCGCGATCCTCAAAGTGGTTTAATAGACAAAAAAACAGTTGAGAGTAAAATACTTCCACCTTTTAATAAAAAGTTAGGGTGTGAAAAAACTTATAAACATTACACTCATCGAGTGAAATGGTTTAAGAAATAATACTCTATATAGTGAGCTTATGCGTCATAGTTCTGGCTTTGGGTGGGATCCAATTCTGAAGAAAATAACTGCTAGTGATGAAGTATGGGAAGACTACTTCAAGGTAAGAAACTATACTGGTAGTTTTTATTAGTGAAAATTTATGTAAATTTTACTTGATTAATTTTTTACTTTTTTAGGCACATCCAAGACAAAGAAGCCTTCGCAACTAGACATTTATAGACTATGAGGATCTGAAAATTGCAGTGGGAAATGGAGTTGCCACAGGGAAGTTTTCAATTAGCCTGGGAGATGATACCGATGCAACCACATATGTGGTTGAAGATAGTGAAAGTGGTGCTTTCAATGACTTGGTCTACATTAACAATGTTGGTGCTTTCATTCAAGTGGGGGATGAATCGTCCTTCCAAGGTTATCCATCACAACCACCAACCTTGCTTTCTCAGGCCACAAATGTGGCAGTTCCTAGTCACACAGTGGAGAACAATACTGAAAGTGGTGCATCTAAGAAACGCAACGGAATTGAGCTTGAGAAAAATAACAGCTCAACTGATGCTGTTTCTGAAGCTGAAGTTCTGAAAAGGCTATCTCTTGGTATTGGCTCCATTGCCACCGACTTCAACAAAATGTATAGCCTAATGGAGAAAAGAGAATCACGGGATAAAGACTGTTGGGATGCTCTTATGGAAACTCCAGACCTGAATGAAGAAACTCGTTACTTGGCTTATGAGTTGCTGAATACTAAAGCATTGAAGGATCTTTTCCTGAACATGACCCATAAACAGCGATTTAAGTGGGTTGAGATGAAAACAAAGCAATAAATCATGTACCATAATGTTGCTTGTCCTTGATGTCTGATTTTATAATTTTGGACGACCTGAATGTGGTCTAGGAGAATAAAAATTTCATTGATGACTTTATTGAATTATGTATTGGAATTCCAACTTGTTTAATCATCTTCCTTTTAGAATAATTAATATTGGTATGTTTTGTTATATACTTTTTTCATAGTTATTATGTATTCTGATATGTTTGTATATGATCTATTTTGTTATATGAAAATGTTACAAATTATAAATAAATGCATAATGATATCTTTTTGCTTGTAGGCTGTTAAGGTTGAGAAGTGAACTAGCTACCGAACGCTGGGGTTTACACAGGTACTTTGAACGTGTATACATGGATAATTATATTGACAGCCTAGTTCATATATTTATTATTTGATCATTATTTTATATTTTTCTTATTATATTCAGCTAGTTTATCATTAGCTTTTTACCTGATTGATTGTATAATTATGAACTTCATTATATATTATATATTAATCATGTGACTGCATCTTATATTTAGGAGCATACTGATATGTCTTATTTTTATGTACTTTTAGCTACTCATATAATGACAGATGTTATGGATGAAGATGATATGGAATTTATGAATGAAGATGAATGGGAAGATGCTGAATATTTTGATCATATGAAGGGTGTCTTGATGGCTTTACAAGCAATTATGTATGTGGTTAATGAGTTTATGTCCATCCAAAATCATAGGCAGATTGAACGTCCAATAACATCACAAAATGTGTTGGCTGCTACTAACTTCGATTTGGAGTTCATATATGTCCTCAGTGGGTGGGAAGGTTCAACTCATGATTCAAGAATACTGAATGATGCATTAATAAGGAGAAATGGGCTTAAACTACCCCCAGGTACTATAGTTTCTCAATTCATTTAGTTTAGGTCATATTTAATCTCCTAATTTTAATCTTATGTATAATAGGCAAATTTTTATTGGTGGATGCTGGATTTGCAAATCGACGTGGTTTCTTAGCACCTCTTCGAGGTGTCCGCTATCATCTGAAAGAATACAGCGGTCAGGGCCGTTCCCATGTAAATGCACGTGAGTTATTTAATCTCCGGCATGCTTCCTTAAGAAATGTGGTTGAGAGAATATTTGGAGTACTTAAATCTCGTTTCATAATTTTCAAGACTGCACCACCATTCCCATTTAAAATATCTAGAATGATACCAACATGCACCTGATTTTCAACAACAGTAGGATTAGCACCCGTATATGATTTTGCAATATCAACATACAAGTGTGGCAGTAAAAATCATAGATAAATATAAACAAAAGGACAAGTGTAATAACATAGTTTCATACTGCTGGCATAGTTTCTTTACAATGAATGAACATTGATACTGATTTTAGATTATCAATGAAAAGTACTACTTCATCAATTGCCCCAGACAAAGCTAAAAGAAAGAGAAAGTTGTTGGATTGGGGCACGAACTGATGGAAAAAATCAAAAGTCATATCCAGTTAGTAACAAACGGTAGAAGCCAACAAAAGGCGAAGCAAGTCAAAAAAGTGCAATGGTTATAACAAAATTTCATCTTGGCGTACTGAATTTTTAGTCTCCTCCTCCTTCGCATTCTGATTATCAATCTTGGGCATTCACCTATTGTTCACATGGGCTTTAGAACATCACCTTGCTAGCTATTTGACCTATTTTCTCACCTGAGTTAGCTCTTTAATTAAAAAATTTCTAATCTGACATTACTGATAAACTATTTAGGCCTCAAGTTTACATGCTGCCAGATTATAGCAAATTAGCAAACAACCACTAGTTTTCTCCTCAAGACTCAATCCATTTACCGATAATAAGTACCTAAGCCAGTTAACCTGTTTTCTCACCTGTGTCACGTTACTTTACCCTCCCTACTCAGAGTCTATAATCCCGCTTCACCCACAATATCAAGGCCAATAATTAACTCTTAAAAGCAGCCAAGGTTATCTAAAGTTGCCTACTGCAATATTACAGCATGCATATTTCACACGTCCACAAGTTTTAGCCTTCAAGAGTCGATCAATTTACCTAAAAACTAGCAAATCAACCTTAAACTATGATTCTACCCTCCAAACTCCTAATTCCCAAACCCAAGGCTATCTTGAAAGCATAGGTACGATATCTAAATAAACAGGTTCCATAGGCTACCTCAAGACACATTAAACGATTATTAGTGACACTCATGATAGGCTTTGCCAAATGATGCTCAATACCCACAGGAACTATATTCTAATTAACCAAATTCATTCCTCCATATGTTGGAACCATGCTGCCAATCTTCTATGAAGATTTTGGTTGACACAATGACTTGAATTGGTTGCACTGCTAACAACCTGCCGGTGGTTACAAATATATTCTACTGCTTAAGGTTGTCAAGGATAGATCATTATTAACGTAGTTGTATACAACAGAAACCATATAACTGCCCATAAGAAAGAAGCGAAATCCATTTGTACTAACATGACAGTGAATACTGGAGTATACATCTTACCATTATAGAATCCATTCCGCAGCCAATTTTATCTTGGGAATGTGGATGATAAGCCAGAAGCCTCTCCACCACAACCTTTTCATCTTCAGCTGTCAGCTGCTCGCCATCCATATACCTGAAAACCAAAGCAACCAGTAAAATCAAGACTTTTACTAACTCCCATAGTGAAAATCAAGCAGTAAAAAAGAGAGCTCGTACCTATCCGAATGGAGAATCTCTTTGGCAAGAAGAACTATAGGCTCGACGTCCCTGACAATCTCGCATTCCTTATCTTTCCATTTGCAGTAGTCAGGGTCGTCCCACCCGTTCACGCTCAGCACGCCTCTTAGCGTGGACCCCTCCGCAGAGGATGAGCTACTCTCCTCCACCGCCCGAATTGACTCGGTGCAGAACAACTTGCGAGTCTTCGGCGCCGCGGGGAGGCCGAAGCTAGGTCGATGGTGGTGGAGACGGAGACGGAGGAGTGATATGCTTCTGAGAAGCATAGGATTCAGAGATCTCATTACTCTCTCAGTCTTTGAGTGGCGGAGGAGTATGGTGAGTCATGGTAGCTTTGAGAATTGTTGCTTTCTGTTTCTGTTCTCTGTACATCAAGTTCTCCAATTTATATCTATTTCCTAATCTATTGTTTTTGTATTTTTTTTTCTTTCTGTTTCACCTCTTTTGGGCTTGGACCAATAAGTTAAAAACTACTAAAATCCATAAAATTCCAGCAAAATGTTTACAGAATCCTAGAAAGTCTATTACGAAGAATTCACAAAGTTTTTAAAATTTTACAAATCTATCAAAAAATCTATGGAAATTAAAAAATTCGTGAATACTTATAAAATCCATCACTTCAAATAAATTCATTAGAATCCAAATACAATACCACCCCAGTCGCAATGGCAACAGGAGTAACTTCAAGCTCAAAGATGGGAGAAGAGGAGGAGCTCACTTTGAGTGTCAAGTGGAGCGGCAAGGAGTACACGGTTCGAGTATGCGGCGACGACACTTTGGGCGAGCTCAAGCGCCGTATCTGCCAACTCACCACCGTCTTGCCCAAACGCCAAAAGCTTCTCTACCCCAAACTCCTTCCTTCCAAACTCGCCGACGACGCCGTTTTGCTCTCCTCTCTCCCTTTCAAGCCCTCTGTTAAATTGACCATGATTGGGTCAGTGCCCACTCTTCCTCCTTTTTTTTTGGTTTCGTTATTCAATTTGATTCTCACCCAGAATAAAATGTTGAATTTCAAAGTACTGTGGAGGATGATATCATCGTGGATCCCGTCGACTCTCCTGACATTGTGGATGACTTTGAGCTTGGTCAAGATGAGGTTGTTGATATCAAAGATAATCATCTCGATAACCAGAAATTGAGGAGGCGTATAGATCATTACAAGGTCCCTAATTTTCTATCTTTTTTTTATTTTGCTTGTTATTTCGCAACTCTATCCAAAAATAAATAAGAATTATTTGCATTGGCATTGTAGATTGAACTCAAGAATCCGTGCCGGCAAGGAAAGAAGCTGCTTGTGCTGGATATTGATTACACTCTCTTTGATCATCGGTCGACAGCAGAGAACCCGCTTCAACTCATGCGTCCTTGTCAGTCTAACAGTCTTTGTTCACATAACTCTTTTTTGTCTCTCTACCTTAACATTCCTACACTGTCTTCTGTAGATCTCCATGAGTTTCTGACAGCTGCTTATACGGAATATGATATTATGATATGGTCTGCAACCAGGTGAGCTCTTACTTTTTAATCTTAATCTTGCCATTCCCTTCTATCCCTTATTTATTTTCTTGGGTTGCAGTATGAATCATGTCCCTTATTTTTACCCCCTGAGTATGCTTGTCTAAACATGACTAGTAAAACTAGGATATCATTTTCATAACTTTCGACATAGAGTTTCGCTTCTAAATATTTATGTTCTCACTCTTTTATTTTGTTATTTATTTATTTGTTATTAATGATTAATTTATTATCAGAAACATGCATAAAAATACTTGCATTTTTCAATTAGCTGCTTGTTGAGTTTTAAGGTTCCATAGAAACAATTGAAAACCCCTTGATTTCAGTCGCTGTACCCAATAATCCCTGTTGTACGGTTTCATCCAATTGTATAATTATATGCATAGGGCTTAACTCTACTGACGGAGTGACGGGTATTGATATAAAGTTAAATCAACTCATCATCGAACTGGTTCATTCCGACAATTTTGCCTATCGAATTTCAGTTCCCTCGTTCTGTTCCTTTCAGTTTGATTTGTCACAAAATTCTTCTTCGAAAATGAATATTTGACCTCTTTTTTTCAATTTCTCCAAGTATCAATGAATAATAGGAAGACCGCACAATGAAATATTGGTACCGGTAGATACTTACCATAAAACACCAAATTAGTAAGATGAGAAGTAGGAGCATGAGAAATAACTGACAATGATATCAAGGTTAAAATGTTATGTAGTTCAATAGTTGTGTGACTATACTCTTAACAGTGGCAAAAGAGGCCCTATGAAGGCAGACTATCACTTGCGAATTACTGTAAGCTAAATGCTAGCAAAAACACTTGTACAGAAAGCACATCAAACCAAAATTCTTGATGAGCAATCGTTACAGCCACTAAGTCGATGAATTTCAATCGTTATCGTAGTCTTGGCAGGTTACGACCTGTTTAGAGGACCGCATATTTAATGATAGAAATCATGTTAACCCGTCTTAAAAGATATCTATACATATGTATGTTTGCGAGTATTAAATTAATAGACCTTTTTTCCCCTCAACTTTATGTGAGGTACACGTGAAAGATTAAAGTACAGATGAGTGTAGTTTGCAATTACTAAATTTGAAGGATATTAGGAATTAATAATATAAATTATTTTTTGACAATTTGATGTGCAACACTTGTGGCTTCATTTTGTTTAAATTTTTCCGCAGCATCAAATGGGTTGAATTGAAGATGGGACAACTTGGGGTACTCAACAATCCCAACTACAAAATCACTGCTCTACTAGACCATTTAGCAATGATTACCGTTCAGTCAGATTCGCGTGGAATCTTTGATTGCAAGCCACTGGGTTTAATCTGGGCTCAATTCCCCGAGGTATGTATGGAGTTATTATTGATCTCTATTCTCTGTCTCTTTCTATAAGGGTAATTAAAAATAATAGAGTTCGTCACGAACTTTGCTGTCATTACATCTATCTGTGGTGTGGTTCTGTGGTTCCAAGAAATATGAACAGTATAAAAGTTTTGCACCAATTTTTGTCTAACCATCAATGTGGTGATGTTTCGCCGTTTCATTTTTACTTTCAGTTCTACAGTTCAAAA
The DNA here is from genome assembly GCA_963682095.1 of Potentilla sterilis. Classification (NCBI taxonomy): domain Eukaryota; kingdom Viridiplantae; phylum Streptophyta; class Magnoliopsida; order Rosales; family Rosaceae; genus Potentilla; species Potentilla sterilis. The sequence continues at coordinate 15,445,532 of OY821765.1, read as the reverse complement.
AACACTATAATGTTTGATGATCTGCGAAGAAATTTTGTGATGAACCCACAAAATGGTTTGATCATCAAACCATTCAGGAAGGCCCATTCTAGCCGAGATACTGATCAAGAGCTTATCAAACTCACATCGTATTTGCTTGCCATTGCGGAACTTGATGATTTGAGTGCCCTTGATCATAATTCGTGGCAGTCATTTACTGAAGACAATGTCAAAAGACGTCGACTTGAATGACGTTTGAAGCTTTGGACCAGTTTGTTGCTTACATCAACCTTTTAAGGTATCTTAGTTATGTCATTGTCCTAGATATCGTTTTAACTCTTTTTTGATTCTTTATGTCTCTCCAATAAGTGTTTGGGACCTTTGTTTTCCGCGTTCTTTCACTTATTATTGAGGTCTATGTGTTGAACCATCATATTTGTCATGCAATACTGCGCATCATGATCAATGTACTATTGGGGCACATCGTAATATGTCCTCTTTCATTTCAGGGATATCGAAATTTGCTTATCTCAGGGATGAACTAGGTAACTAGAAGCCTTTGGATTGAGTACATGGGTCACTTTAATTGTCTCTTCCAAAATTTGTACAAGTTTCTTTAAGAATTGTAAAAATTTCGTATATTCTTACAAGGTGTATCTTGCTCTCAAAGGACACTGTGTTTTAAATTTAAGACTGCTTAACTACACTTGAGCAGGGATATGGACCCAAAGGTCATATCAGTTTCTATAGCTAGAAAAAGCTTCTACATCTCAATGCAAAACAGAGTGGCTAAAGAGGAACAGTACCCCGGGAAAGGGGTCTGAAATACAATACTGAACAGTCACCAGGAGGCGCCAGGGTGGAATTAAGGATTTTTATACGCCTCTGAGGAGCAGAGTTTGAACTCAGGATAATGAAAATTGAACCGAGCCTATTGTGGCAAAGAAACTTGGAACACGTTTAAGTCAATTGAGGAAATGAGATATGCACAAACTCACTTACTCCAGTTTGGATGAGAGAATTTCCAATTGAACTACCCGCCTAATAATTAAGCCAGTTAATACTAATCCATCCATGCCATTCCAGAGCAGTATTCCAGAATTGGAGTACGCCTACAACTAGCATGCTGTCATTCCCCTCCTCTTTCTTCTCTTCTCTGCGCTTCTGTCTATCCAGCCCTTTGTCTGAACCACCCTATCATACTATATTAAGTGTGCATCGGTGCTCCGAATCTTTTCGAGTATTTTACGAGAAATGACAGTGAAAAGAAGTACATAAGGAAAGAAATGTATATCTTCATATTCGTTCATGCATTGTTTTTGGTTAGGGTAGTGCTGGAGTCCAGTAATAAATTTGAGAGTATTTACTGGCATCATTAATAATAATTATTAACGCATAAATCTCTCGGGTCTTATATATTAGGTACACTGGCATTGAGATGTAGCAAGCACTAGTACATACACTACCATACTAGCAATCTCTATCAGAATCAAAATTAAATCATATTACCTACCATGGATCTCTAAGAAGACTAGACAAGATCAAAGAGAGACAACTCAGAATGGGTGGTGGTGGTGGGGGCGGCGCGGTGGTGTGCAACATTTTCCGCTTCACCTGGTCTCTGATGATGATCATCTTCTTGTCTTCCATGTCCTTATCTTGTAAGTTGAATTCTCTATGATTTTATGTAATTTGATTTGGGAGCATGATATTGATGGTGGTGGTGCAGATGGGTACGACCCCTTAGATCCTTATGGCAACGTAACCATCACCTGGGATTTTCTTGCGCAGAGCAGCCCAGATACGTGTGACGTGAGTATATATACATCTCTCTCTACGGTACCTACGTTTCATTTCTCTCATTCATTTTCATCCAACTTTCATTCTCCTTCGTTTCATTTCATGATTCGTAATCAATATTAAACTGGCTGATTCCTAGTTGTAAACAGACTTGGAATGGTACGTACTACGTATGTAACACGCCGTCAAGTTAATCTTAAGTTCTTAACCTAACCTAGCTAGCTGAGGTTTTTTTTTTTTTTTTTTTTTTTTTTTTTCAGAAAGAAAAGCAAAGGTACCCATACCTGCAGATATAGAAATTCGGATGAAATTTTGGATCTCTCTTTTGAATTGTGACTAGATCGATCCATCTGTTGATAGTTTTCCAAATTAGTTTTCACAATTTTATCAGACATTTGATTAAATTCCCTTGTCGATATTTGGAACTGAATTTCGGTTAATTTCCATTCCGTAAGTATATTGGGACGGGATATTGTGGAAAATAAGGAAATAATATAGATATCAGGTCCTTGATTAACATTTTTACGGCCCACATTTCATGAACATTAATGTATTCATTCTTTTATTCAATGGGTTCATAAGTCTCCATGTCGTCATCAAAAAAAAAAAAAAAAAAAAACATTTTGTGTCATTTTCCTTTCCATAAAATGACGAACTTTCTGAGCTATATATTGAAATATAAAAACTGTATCTGCATTCTTCATGAACCTCCTGACTTAGCTATGGAGCTTTGCTTTAATGATAGTCTCCAAAACTAGAAGTTTTAGTTTTCCTGTGTAGAGCCTTTGGCCTCGATCATTTGTACCCAAAAATATATATATATATATATATATATATATATATCTATATATATATATATATCTATAATATACAAAAACTATACTGATCTAACAACCGCATGAAACAAGAAAAAAGAAATTAATAACCGGTAAATTGATTCAGCTAGGATACCCATCATATATGCTTTGTTTAATTTGTTGGTGAGACATTCAACAAGCTAGGCTAATATTGTTCTTCTGATGGATGCATGCATGCAGATAAAAGTATCCATATACAACCTGCAACAGTACAGGCATGTAGAATTGCCAGGATGGAGACTGGCATGGACGTGGAACAAATCAGAAGTGATTTGGGACATGCGTGGTGCCGAGGCAGTTGAGCAAGGAGATTGCTCAGCGTTTAAGGCTTCAGGCGGAGCAAATCTTCCTCATTGCTGCTTGAGGCGGCCCGTCATCATTGATCTGCTTCCCGGAACTCCTTACAATATGCAGTACAAGAACTGCTGCAAGGGAGGTGTTTTGTCATCCATGAACCAAGACCTTTCCAAGTTTCTCTCCTCCTTTGGGATGAACATTGGAAACTTTCCTGCCAACCGCCCAGGATCAAAAAGTCCCTTCGACAAGCTTAACCTTACAATGCCTACCGATTTCAATCTTGGTATTCCTGGTTACACTTGCGGAGACGCGTTTCTAGTCCCACCAACGAGCTATACTGATGAGAGAGGACAAGGACGCCGCTGGAAACAAACCCTTGAGACATGGAACATCACCTGCACCTACTCTCAGTTCCAGGCTTCTCGCGCACCCAAGTGTTGCGTCTCCTTATCTGCCTTTTACAACGCCACCATTGTCGGTTGTCCTCTTTGCAGTTGCGGATGCCAAGGACTAGGAACAGCTAAATGTATCAAGTAATTAGTCTGTCTCCTTTACTCCTAGATAGCTTAATACATAAATTAATTATCTCTCAACATGATATGACTGTAACTACACTGCAGTTCTGGTGACAAGCCTCCACCTACTTTGTTGGAACTTCCACCGGAGCAGCGAGCAGCAGCATCGCCTCCTCTGGTAACATGTTCGTCTCATATGTGCCCCATAAGAGTTCACTGGCATGTGAAGCAGAGTTATAAGGAGTATTGGAGGGTGAAGATCACAATCACCAATCTCAATTTTCTCAAAAACTACTCTGATTGGAACTTGGTTGTTCAGCACCCAAACTTAAGAAGCATCAGGCAGCTTTTCAGCTTCAATTACCATCCCCTCACTACCTATGGAAACATCAGTAAGTCCTCCGGTTCCTCCATCACACCCTAGCTAGCCACGTATTTTTATTTTTTTTAATCTTCGATTGATTAGTAGTATTATACATTACTAAGCAACTAAATATAAGCTGATTATCAGATGACACGGGCATGTTTTGGGGCATCAAATTCTATAACGATATGATACTAACCTCAGGAGACCAAGGGAACGCACAAACAGAAATTTTGCTGCACAAGGATGAAGGAATTTTCACATTCAGAGAAGGATGGACTTTCCCAAGAAGAATTTCCTTCAATGGGGATGAATGTGTAATGCCCCCTCCAGAAGACTACCCAACACTTCCCAATGGAGCTAATACTATTGCAGCAACCCTCAACCCTTCCCTGCTATTACTCTCCTTGGTGTTCCTAGCAGTAGCAGCACCGGCTCTTTTCTGATCCTGATTGATGGCCGGAACAGTTCAAAAGGCGTTCTACTTCTGTTGTCACCTAGCTAGTACTTGATCCTGAGAATCACTGCAACATTCAATTTAGTTTAGAGCATATATATTACTTGCGGTCATTGTAAACTTCAGGGATTGAAGTAATGTCTATAGTTTAAGGCATATATATTCATCACTTTCTCAATTTCTAGTTTTCGTGAACTTGTATTCATCTTTTTTTTTAATCAACCGCATCAGAACCCTATTGAGTAATGATGTTATTTTCATCAGCAGCAACAACAAAGACGGCTGCTCAATGCATTCAATCAGAAATTTATCTTTCTCAAAACCAATTAGAACAAAGAAACCACAGATTTCATTTATAACATTTTACAGAAGTACACATTCCTATCATAATGCCTTGCAAATCCATTCAGCCCAAACGATCACTGTACTATGTGGAAATCTTCGATGGGCAAGAAATGAACCATGCAACACACTATGAATCATACGACTAATTAAGACATACAGTAAAGATTGGAGTACTGAACCTTTTCTGAGTTACCACCTCCGGTAAGTCACCTATCCCAAGTAGAAGTACTATGGGCTATGACTACCAGGTGCACGGACATTAATTTAACAGAGAAGGACAATAAACAGTGACAATCAAATTACACAAAGTGAGAAGAAAAGGAGGGCGCCAGGAATGGGATAGCTCAGCCTTGTCCCGCACAAAGGGAAGCAACAAACTTGGTCAGGCAGGTGATGGCAAAAATCAATGGAAAAGTAGAGATAAAACACAACTGCTCTGGCTTGACTACACATCTAAATGCGAAGTGCACCTGTGACAGGGTCACGGCCTGCATTTGCATCCTTGTGTTTCAAAGAGAGGTTAGCAAATTGAGAATCCAGGTCTCTGCTGTTATTACGTCTATGGCTAGAAGAAGGTCGCTGCTGTTGCTGTTGGTGCTGCTGTTGTTGTTGCTGATACAATGATCGTAGCCTCCCAATCTCCCTCTCCAACAATTCTTGCTCCACTTAACATGAGCAACTCAAATATATTAGCCACCACAAAATTTTGAATAACAAAAAGAATGGGAAAGAAATAACAAGTACTACTCTGCAGATATGGACTCTATCTCATCACTGGTTAAAATTTTAATATTTATGTGGACATTTAGAAAGAGCAAAAGCACAGGCAACTGAAACCCTTTTTCCCATAAAACATTAAAATTCAATACATTCCTCACGGCTAGGAAAGACAATTGATTTATCCTATTTCTATTTTTAAGACCAACCCTTAAACGTAGCTTTATCTTCTACATTGTAACAAATATAAAGATGGTTATGAAATTGTAGATTATTTATTATTTCACTTCTACACGACAGGAGAGTCGCAAAATTTGAATGTCCAGCAAATTTATTTTTACACCACAAATAAGAGGCTTTGTCTCGACTCTCAAGTGAATCTGTTTAACTAGGTTTGATTAGTTACTGTAAAAGGAGGAACTCCTAGGGAGTTACTGATCAAAATAGAAAAGAAAGAGCTCAGCAATCCACACAGAAAATTCACAATTATTCAGCTGAACATGGGATTCATGGCTTTTGAGGTACTATAACTAAACTGACATTATAAACTGTTTTAAGGTTTAAGTAAATTCTCAAATGCATTTCTAGATTGCAATATTGTTTTTTAATTTTCATTTGGCATATAACCTACAACATTCAATGCATCAACCAAGACATATGCCTAACTCAAGTAACAGATGAAGCAGAAATGCAGATAGCCAATTGGAGCAAGAATTGTACAGGTAGAAACTCACAGTATTTGATAAGTTGCTCCTGTGCTATGTTTTCTAATCGCTGCTTGAGAGCTTTGTTCTCCATGCTCAGAATTAGATTCTGCTGGTTTAGAAATTCAAGCTCAGCCGAAACTTCAGTCCCCTCTGCCTGCAGAGTAACAAAGTACAGGCACAATCAGTAAAATCTTTATTTATAAAAAGATCAATGTTCTGTCACCCAATTCAATTTTAAATACAGTACTTTAGCTTCTTCATTCACTTGCCTGTAAAGCTTGCACATTTCTCTCTAATTCAGCTATGTATTGCAGTTTCCGAACCCGTGACCGTTGAGCAAATTGCCTACAGTAAATAGTATATCAGTTTCCATTCATATTATTTCTAGTCCCATTCTAGGACAAAGAAATCAATTTTCAACTATCATATCCATCAATGAGGTTACAAGGAAACTGAAACAATCATCGTCATATTTTTCAAAGCACTAAACTATTTTCATTTCCTTGATTTTATTCTAGCATCCTCAAAGTAAAAACAAAATCGATTCTCAGGATTTCTGCAGAAACATACATTTCAACAGTCTTCCCTGTGTTTTCCAGAAATCTAAGGTATGCATTTTAGAAGTGTAACAGAGTTAAATAATACCACATAAGCTATATTGGATAATAATAATTTCCTTTACCACTTAAGATTATGCTATATACGCCAACTATAATTGTTCACCTGACATGAGCCTTCATGGTAGAATATCTGCAAATAGGTGCATGATAAAAGACAAGAACCACTTCTCTCACTATTCTTTCTTACTCTTCCCAAATTGCTTTGGCACTAGAACAGAATGCTTAACATCTTCAAATGGTAATTTAACAAAGATTATAAACTGCCCTTTCTTGATTGTCTTACTATAGAGCTATATAACTACTATGCCTAGAAAATATAAGAAACCTGTTACACATATCCCAATGATGCTACACTTAATCTCAACCAGACAAGAACGTAATAAGAGGGAGAGAAGATGTAGGATGTCAAACAAAGAAAACAACAAAGAAAGTGGTTCCATACATTAGAAACTAAGACGAGATTTGTGTACATACAACATTTTCATCTCTAGATGCACAAATTATTCCAATGATTTTTATTAATGGCCATCGCTGTTAAAAACAACCGAGATCCAATGATAAGATTTGATGTGCTTGTATGAAGTGTCCATCCATATATTTCTGCTTGTATCAACAACTAGAGGTTGCACACAAACAACCTATATGTATAGCACAAACCTCAAAGGACCCTAGCGCTTTTAAAGGGGCAGATTTTCTCTCATTTTCTGTGCATTTGGTTATGGAAGTCAACACAAACCTTTAACTTTAGGCGACAAACTAACAGACCATTAGTTGCATTCTCGAGGCATGTTGAACAGAAACCAACAGTTATGTAAGATTAATGTTGCTATCAAGCTGGCCTATCAAGTCAAATGAGTATGGATAAAGAATAATCAAGTTAACAACATACTGTTTTGCGCGTTTTGCATCCGTCTCGGATGCATATGGCTTAGCATTGGAATTGTCCTTTTTCTCGGAGGGAGCTTTAGCATCATGTGGGCCAGATTCAATCTGATCTTGCTTTTCACTGGCTATAGAGCCAACCCCATCTGCATCTTGCGTAGTAGATAAAGATCCTGAACTGTGAAGAACAATGTTATCCTTGACAGAAGAAAGGCTTCTTAGATTACTTCTGGAACTCACAGAAGACTCCCATGCCTTATTCTTCTGCTTCACCAAGTTCAGTTCGGTGTACAATGAAGCATGTCTTAAATCTGTCTGAGGGTCAAAGTCTTGAGTGGGTCCCCAAGAGGGTGCAGAAAACATATTATTATATTTGCACTCATCTTGAGCAGAATAATCGATGTTGGAAACATTAATGGCATCTACATACGCAAAGGAGTCACTTGAAGAACGACGATGGCCTCCTCTGCGTATAGGTGTCTCTGGCTCATTCAGGAGATCATCAAGCCAAGACGGTTGCTCCTCTATCAGAAGACTCTCTGAGGAAGTTCGCTGGTGGTGTGCATTTCCCTCTCTAGGCTTCTGAATAGTTTTTGATCCTATCGCAGGACTGAAGACATAATCTGCATATGATGGGGAAACACTAGGAAATGGACTTTTAGGAGGAAGCAAAGGATGCTTTCCGGAATACATCAGATTTCTCATATTTGATGAACTCTTGGAGTTTGCCATGCTTAAGTGTCGGATTCCTGTAAACAACATAGCGTAAGATCACAGAAAAAGAGGATAGTTTAAGAGGAGACATAATTACATATTAGAAGAGATATGAAAGGCCCAGTGTTTTAAGTTGAGCAACCAATAAAGGAACCAACTTCCGACAAACAAAACTGCTTTTTTATTGAACCCAAAATGTGGGTATACAAAACACATGTTTGATGCCAGATTCCTACTGAATAGTTCACAGTGACTAAATAGACTTGATACGGCAGACATGCAGTTATCCTAGTCCATGAGACATAGCAATGCATATAATCTATCAACCAAAACATAGCGAAACTAGTACTTTGAATAAAGCATCCAAATACAGATTACCCAAACCAATCCCCAATTTGCTTTTTGAGTCATGATATTGTGAGATGAATCAATTAGCACATTTTGTGAGCAGATAATTAATCACGCGATTCCTAATAAGAATAAGTGATTCAAGAGAACAATGTAGCAGCTGATTATTGATGAGATTTGCGTGAATTTGAGAAACAAAAACAACAGAGAATGAATTTACCGAAACGATTAATCAATCGAGATCTTGGAGATTGATTGCAATCGGAGTATCTTCTCCTCTCTTCTCAGGCTTCTAGGGTTTCTGAGTTTTCTATGGTTCCTCCTCTCCTCTCTCTCTCTCTCCCCCTTTTCTCTCTCTACTATGTCTTCTCGTTCATGTCTTTAAACATATATTATTTTGGTTTCATTTTCTTTTTCTTTTTGCCTTTTCTTATTTTCACGCTTTCTCCTTCCGTTCCTCTTCTCTTTTTCCACTTCATTTTTTTACTCCAAATATTCTATTCTATTTCTATTTCTATTTCTATTTTGATGCTAAACCAAAAGATTTGATTATTACAATTGCCGGGCCACTCCAAATTGTTCAAAAAAAAAATCCCTTATTATTTCTTGATGCGAGATCTTTGAGGCCATCTCTAATGGGAGATCTCAAATCCTATAATTTTGGGGTACTAAAAAAATTTAGGCTCCAATGGTTAAAATGTGGAGTCCTAAACCTTATAATTTTGAGATTTGGTCTCATTCTAAGTCTTATTTTGAGACTGCATTTGAGACCCGTCTTATAAATTTGACTTGGTCCCAAACACTCAAATATTTTTTTTTCAATTCAATATTATATTTATTTCTTATGTAGAAAAATAGTTTATAAATATAAATTATTATTAACTACAACACAAAATAAAGAAAAATTAAATATATAAATTTAAGACTTTTAAGTTAAAACCCTACCCATTGGAGATAGTTGAAGTCTTATATAAATAGTGTCTAAAGGAAGTCTTATAATAAGTATGAGACCCCATTATGAGACTTCTCCATTAGAGATGCCCTGAATATGCAAGGTTATCATACTTGTACTATTTTGTTAGATATCTTTTTATTACATAGCCTAATTTATGTCTGGTATTTCATCAAATGCTTCATTGCATAAAAGCACTTTTCAGCAACTCTAGTCATTTTATGGTCAAATTTTAATTTCTTTTTTCAATCAAATTAACAACTCAAATGTTACAACTAGTCTTACATGAGTCGAACTCGGAATCTCTCACTTACCAAAGAAAGACTTTAAATTTTAAAACAATAGCCATTTTGTAGTCAAGTTATAGTTTATTAACTAAAAAATTATTTTACTATAAGTCCGCACAATTTCTCTCTATTTTAACTAACTTTAAATTAAATTGCTATAAACTTTTGTTAGTTTAACACTAAGTTTTTGATACACTCGAGATCTTTCTTTCTCTCTTTCTCAGCCTTAATCAGCATGAACCAACTGGTCCCACAAATGGTAGGAACAAGCACTCTACAGGAAAAATCTCACAATGATCATTCATCCCTAAAAGTTATAAGGAAACTTCATAACTAAAAAAAGTAAAAATCAAGCTTGTAAAAGCCAGAATCAATTTGTAGTATCACACACATATTATTTGTTAATTGAAATAGAATAAACAAATATCATTCATTCAAAACCTTATATTATTCGCCTAATGCCATTTAGTCTAGTAGATTAGTCTCTCATTTTGAAGTGAAAAATTGGAAATACAACTCACAAGAAGACTAATTATAATATTTTAGCGAGCATCTCGAGCAGCCTTACTAAAAGTTAACGTTATCAGTTTTTTTGGCAACTATGAGCTCCAATAGGATTGCTAAATTTTAACAATCTTTGAGAGAGAATTGCAGGAAAGAATTGAGAGATTTGTCAATTGAGGAGAGAGAAAATAACTAAAAGTTAAATTTATCTATTCATTTAGCAATGTTGCTAGAGTGAAATGCTACTCTAAATTTTAGTTTATGCCAAATTTAACAAAAAATTTAACATCACTGTTGGAGATGCTGATCGACCCTGACAATAAATTACTCTACTATTCATTGGGCCTAGCAATCATTGGAGTCCTGAATTTCCTATTCTGCTACTTCATATTAAAGATGTTGAAATTTATGAAGGTTAAAAAGCGAGAGTGAACATTAATGTAAACCAAAATAGATCAATACAGCCCCCAGATAAAAGGTCATAAAACTATAATCTCAAACCCTCCATATATAACATGTTTAATACATAAAATATGGTGGGATTTTAACTTTTCCTGTTGGTGTGATACAACTTTATTGCAGTACAAGCATTTGCTTTCTTATTACAAACTTAAAGTAGAACAATGTGGAGTGAGTTGTTGACAACAATATATTTTATATGCATTGACAAATAGATATGGTCTACAAGGACTCAAGGAGACAGCGAATTCCACAATAAATGTTACAACAAGAAAACAAATACAGTATGATTTATAAATCAATCAAACATGACCACATTTTGATTCTCAAAAACCAACTGGAGTCATTATTGGATTATACCAAAAGTTCCTACAGGACCAAGACGACATGAAGTTCTCGAAAATCCATAAGCATGTAAACAATTAAGAGATCAGAATTTTTGAGCGCATATTTATTTTTTATTAGATAAACAACTCAAATGCTATAATTTTTCGAGTCTAAAATGAGTACATAAACTAAATCATTGAGCCACTTGCTTTTTGATGAATACTTGTAATAAGAGACTGGGTGCAATAGGGCTTTAAGTGTTACCAAACTACCGCTAGCTTAAAGACTGAGGAAGAAAATACTTGAAGAGGGACCAAAACTTCACTGCAGAAATCTACAAAGACATCACAAACTATTATCAAAGGAAGACATGTACATCATAGTGTCGAGATTTAATATCTGATAATTTTTTATCCAATATGAGATGACAAATTTTCTCTCTATTCCAATATACAAAAAAAATTTACACTAACAAATATCCTACATAAAAGAACGGCCAAATGATGTTACAGCAGTTGTAAAAGTCTTGTCGACGCAACTTGCTACAATAGTTCTTGTAGTTCTTGTCATATCAAGACAATCCCTGAACATGTTGTACTTGCTGATCTGCAACATACCCTCTCTCTCGTGCTCACACAAAATATCTAGCAAGCAATCCATTACCAGTCCGACACTATAGAGTCAGCCTTCTTTTTCTTCTTTTTTCTTTTCTTTTTGGTGGGAGGTTGATACATTTATAAACAAGTTTGTGAATCTAGTATATCTATGAAAGTTCCTAAAGGGTACTCACGAACCAAGCAGCTTCTTCCACCTTGCATACCCAAAAATAAGGAAGAAAAGCAATACCGAGTATGCAGTAATTCCTCTAACAAAGAACTCAAATATCTCGTCCTTCTTGTATAACACACACGGAATGTTCATACCAAATAATCCAGAAATCATGGTCTCAATGGCTATAGCAAATGATGCAATGGTCAATGTTAATTGGAGCTGAATGAGTTCATTTCGCTGGTTGTCAAGTTAAATGTTGACGTAGTCCTCTGTGTCATCTATATACTCTCGTACCTACATCCAATGGAGAAAAAATACAACTGTCACCCAAGCAATACATTTACATCCCCTACTATTTATCTTACTTTACATAAAATATGAAAGGAAAAATCAAAAAGCAAAAAAAAGAGAGAGAGAATATAAAAGTAATCACCATGAAATTTTAAACAAGAGATATTAGACGTATCACAGATGCTGTATTTCACCTTCAAAGTCAGCTTTTAGCTGAACTATCACATCTTATTCAAAGTCAAGAAGATCACTAACAAGGCTATTGGTTAATTGTCAGATTACAATCTACAGATTGATCAATCTTCTACAGTCTCTTATTCTTCCACGTTTTAAAAACCAACTAACTTGTAAATTAATAATCCTATATAAATGATAATTAAATAATTTCTAACTTGAAATCCTCCAAGGTCTAAAATCCAGGATCAAGTGCAACCAGAAACTGCTACAGAGAATTGTGCAATTCATGAGGTTGAACATGCTAGTGATAGAATCATCTTCAGGCATTTAAGAAAAGAAGGGATCGATACATCTGAAATTTCAGAAAATTGAATTGTACTTAACTTTAAATTATAAGGTTCCTGAGCAAAGACTTGCACTTACAGACAATATCTTGTTACGAGTTCCATCAAGTTGCATAAAGTATGCCTCCAGCAACATTTCCAGATCCTCTACATCGTCTTCACCCATGTTGTTGCTAGTTACCATACTACCACTTCTGTTAGAACTTAGCCGACAGAGATTGGGTGCAATAGGACTGATGCTATTTAAGCCAGAACGCGCCAACAAAGCCTCAGATTGTTGATTCTGAATCCACTTTCTTGTCAAATATAAATGTGCCATGTCTTCGTTGTCATCCAACAACTGTTCAATTTCATCCCTGACCTGAAATTAGATAAATACATGCTTCACTTGAAAAAACAAAAAAAGAAAAAGTAAATAGTTTTTATAAGATGGCAGATAAAAGACAGTCAGAAAGCTACTCAAAATCAGTGAGAAGAACTTTCACATGAGTAAAACACTGCCTATTACAACTAGCAATAGGAACTACAAATTTTGACATATCCGTTTGACTATTCTATTCTGTGATTGTAACGATGCAAGGTTAATTTGGTTCTGAATATATTATAGACTGGATGATACATGTGGACTTATAACCTTAGTTCCATTTTATATATCTCCCCGCCCTCCCTTTATTTTATCTTTGGTGAATTCAGTCAGGTGAGGCAGAGGTTGCTTAAATTTGGAACAGAAGACATGTTACCACTTAACAGCAGTCATGGATTGGACAAATAAAGAGGGCAATGCCCAGTGATCCTCATGAAGTAAGATTGAGCAAATATACCTTTTGTACTCGTGTAAGCAAACGGGTGAGATTGCTTTTCAAACTGCGAACAAGTTCAAGGTTCTTGGTGCTAACATTTCTGGCCAGTTCATCGAGTACCGGGTAAGCTTCCATCTCAAGGTCTGCCACACTAGAATCCAAGTATGTACAGACAACTTCTAAAGCAATCTCGAGAACCTGAAACTCAAATGGGAGATCACATTGCAAACCTTCAACGGCCTCGGGAACAGGTAACCATTGCCTAGCTGTTGAAGCATCCAGTTCATTATCTTGTTCATCAACCCTGGAATGGGTTTTAAAAGGAAGCTGTTGTCTTAGCTGATCCGCAAACGGTAGAACCTCTTGCCGCAGAGGATCAAGCAATAAAACCTCTTCAGCAGTAACTATAGCCTTTATAAACTCTAAATTGACCACCATGGCCTTCTCCCTGGCTGCAAAAGAAATGAAAAATTAACCTAGAACATCAAAGCTGAAGAAGATATCAATTAACGAAAAGGGAAGGAGGGATGGGTACCAAGGATGCTGGAGGAATTGGAGAAAACAGGGCCAAGAATTCTCAAGTCACGAGGGGGAATCGCAGCAAGTCGGATAATGGCATTCTTATCACATTCAACTAGCTCGGAACCGCCGCAGCGATCGAATCGCATCCAGAGCCTAGCTCCCCCAGCCTTCTTCTTGGCCTTCACAGCCAAACTGTTGTTCAAGGGCGAGGGCGAGGGTGAGGGCGAGGGTGAGGGCAAGGTTGCAGGTGCCATCGGCTGAGGCTGTGGTGGTGAAGGAAAAGGAAAAGGTGGAGGGTTGATGAACTTCTTCGCCCGGCGGCGGCTGCTGCTGCTACGCTTCAATGAGAAAGGACCATTCCCCATTCTTAATCTCTCGTGCTTATGATTAAAAATTTAGGTTTAGGAGAAGGCTAGTGTTTAAGCGGTGGGATCTTCTAACAAAGTTGATTTTATCTGTACCAGGAATCCATGAAGCATAAGAAAAAGATCAATACAGTAGTTATGATTTACTTTCACTTAACCATATTCTGAAGAGTGTTATCATCATCTATCATAACCAGATATCATTTTCTACGACAACCAGATCCAAATTAGAAATTCCCCTGCTAAAGAAATACAGTTTTAAGAGGAAAAGGATAATCTCCAGGAGTAGTGGCAAAAGCAACTAGATCACTAAGTAGCTAAACCAAAATACAGAAAAAGATTGTAAAACCTCTTAACATAAAAGCTTGCAAGACCACAAACAGAACATAAAATCAGGTAAAGAGAAAGAAAAAGAGAAAGAAAAAGAAACAAGTCCTCCACTTCTCTTTGACACTGTCAGACTAAACCAAAAGACATAACTCTTTAAATTACAACCAATATTATACCCATAATTGATTTATAGGATTTAACGAGCTTGAAAATCAAATAACACCTATTCATCTTCAATTCTAACTATTAGTAATATCCAACTGGAAATAAATTTTCTTCCTTTTATGCCTCCAACGTCATAATAGAGCAATGAAATCAAAACCGTAGCATACCAAAATCAATAGAACCCCAGATACTATAATAGTATAAACAACACCTAAATCAGAAACAAGTTAATTCTAAAAACCATAATAACAGAAAAGCCACTCTCAGCTCAAAACAAAGATTAAAATCAGACAACAGCAAGCACAGCAATTCCACAATCTGCTGATATACTCTAATAACATAAATGATATATCTGACCTCGATAAAGTAAACCATAACTCGAAATCCTTTCTTTGGGACATAAAACTAAACCAAGCACAACCATTAGAGAAAGATAGATAGTAAATTAGAAAAGTCACTTGTATATATTCTACAATCTAGAACTGTAACAGAATGACCAAATCAAAATAAATCTAAAATCACCTTTAAAACATCCATCATAACCAATTAGTTAGCACTTAACACCTCAATAGTTTTACCAGACCCAAAGATTTTCCCAGTAAACTAACAATGAAAAGATATAACAGAACCATATACAGGTCCAAATTCACTCGACTTTCAAACAGTGACCAAACCAGCAAATGGTATGACGGCCAAAACAATGCTTGCAGACAGATGCTTTAATCGAAATGCGGAAACTCAAATAATCCCCTTCACTTGTGACCAATAACAGCAAAAGAAAACCCAATTACCCAATTGATTTATGGTAGAAATCACATCAGAAACGCAAGAGAAGAACAAGCCCCTAATTGAAAATCCTTCTCTCTAAACTTCCTGAAATAACTAACTCTTCTTCTCCGGTGTTTTTAATCCTCTCTCTCCAATATTTGCTTCCTCCATTTTCCCTATCGTCTTTTCCCTTCTCTTATTATCTTCCCCTCTCCCCTCTTTTTTTTCTTTGTTTTTGTTTTGTTCTTGTTTCCTTCTCTATCTTTCTCCTTGGTTCTCTGTCCTTCTCAATCTCCCTCTGCTCTCTCCTTTCTTCTCTCTTTCCTGACCTCTTCTATTTTCTTTTCCTTTCTTATTCTGTCAACCCAAAAAGCTGAACCCTGGTTCTCCTTATTTAAAATACAATACCCAAAACCAAACCATTAAGAAATAAACTTAATACCTACAAATATAATTAGAAGAAAAAATAAAAGACATAAGCATGTAAAACAATAGATTTAGTTGATAAAAATCACAAATGAAAAGATTTATAAATACTGGTTATCACAATATTCCCCCTTTAAGAAAAAGGTTCATACCTGAAATTTGCAAAAATTTTATCATCACAAAGTAATAGTCAGCATCAACCTCCCAAACCGCAAATAACAGTGTCTCAAAATTGAACTGACTTTGAAAATAATGTAAGTGAGATAAAGCACTCCCTTTCTGTCCGCAAAACAAAAATAACCAATAAAACATTGCAACTGACCAAAGCCACCATCAAAACAAGTTCAGATAAGTAACTAAGATCCGATAAGCAAAAACCAGGAACTGTGTACTCAATCAGCACAACCAAGAAAGGAAAAACAGAAATCAAACTGAAACACTAATCAACAATATATATATATATATATATATATATATATATATATATATATATATATTCACTCAAATTGCACAGCCAAGAAAGAAAACAGAAACCAAATTGAAACACTAAATCAACAATTTTCCGAGGACTATTGATCGGATACCATTTATAATAACCTGTCTTAATATACAAAGTTCACCGCCATCGTGACTTGCCGATAAAATTATAGATACAAAGGTTTAATAATATTAGAAATTTGACCAGAACTCAGTATTTAGGGAAGAAAACTCTATTGAACTTTTCTTATTACTTAGTCCTTAATTCCTTAGTTCATCAACTTTTCAAGCACACTTCACTTATAGCTTTTAACTTATAACACAGCCTGGTTTTAACTTAAAAAATACTGATCCCCATTGACACTAAACTAGATAAGAGAACTTTAGAGCAGGACCGTATTGCACAAAAAAAAAAAAGTTGAAGTTTCTGAAATTACCAGTTGAGGAATCCTTTCACTATTTATGAATCTAAAATTTACCGGGTCCAATCAAATGCTAGCAAACTACAACAAAGCCAAAACAAAAAGAATTTCAATTGCAATCAACAAAAATAAAAAAGAAGGAAATTAAACAATGATTGAATCGCTTCGAATAACAAGAGCCTGGAGAAGATGTGAAAATGCCAAAGACGGACAATTAAATACACTTAATCATACAAATATATTTCTTCTGTATATGCTTATATGAAAAAATGAGTATTGATCTTAACTCAAGGACAGCGCATTTGCACAATTGTGTGCGAGATTAAGAGTTGTATATATTCTTGTCCTATGTTCACAACACAATGCTTGATTATTCATATCTGTTGGTTATTTTAACTAGACATCTGTACGTTTATAATAAAGAAAACAAACAAAACAATATCCCTGTTCCTATATTCAGAGAGTATCAAAGAGAAACAGAAATTCAGAGAGAAGCAGATGCCAACAAACCAGACGAAACTGAAAAGAAATAAAAATCAGAAAACGAAAAGCTTAGCAATACCCAATTAGCCCTTCATCTTCTTCTTCTCTCTGGATTCCGATAGAAGAAACTCGAAACCGCAAAGATTCTTCGCCGTCTTCTTCTTCTTCTTCTTCTTGATTTTCATTTACATCTCGTGACGAATAGAGAGCATCTCCCCACCTCACTTTATGATGGGCTTACTGGGTCTGTGACTTCCTGGTTCATTTAGGCCTCTTAGCCTAATAGTTAGGCCCACATTTCACAAAAATTGGTGTGTTAGATAATGATCTTAATAGAATTGATCAAATGGATAGAATGATACAGCGGGGGCTGGGAATTTGGTTCTGAAATTCTGATCCTATTCCTAAATTTACCGAGACGAGATGGAATTTATGTTTGAAAAATGTATATCCCGTCCCGTCTCAATCCCGTTTTAAAACAACTGGACGGAATCAAGATCAGCTAAATAAGTCATGTTGTATTATATATAAAATTAAAATAATTATATTATATATATATATATATATATTGACTTGATCTCAGCCGGTGAATCAAAAACTAAAAAAATTTCAACCGTTGATTCACATTCAGCCCTATCTCACTTATCTCAGTCTCCTCAGTCCTCGACTAATCGACCTCGAGTCCTCGTCCTCTCACCTGAGTCACCTCACGTCCTCACCTCTCTTCTAAGCCAATCCTTCTTCCTCTCCCGTCAAGTCCTCCTACCCCAAGTCCTCGATCGATCCTTCTTCCTCTCCCACTCGACGCTCGCCATCCATCTCTTTCCCATCTTCCTCCATAAACCTCATTCTCCTGCTGCCGATTTCATCTTCGTTGTTTATCTCTCTCAGTTGTCTCTCTCTTTCGTCTCTCCCTGCGACTGATGGTCGCTCCAACTCATTGAAGGTTCGATTTAAGGTTCGATTATTAGTGAAGGTTCGATCCAACTCACTAAGGTCCTACTGATTGCTTTGTTCCTTTAGCTGGAATCCGATTCGAGTGAAGGTTCGATTGAATTGGAGTAAACCATTGAAGCAAAGAAGTAAACCGGGAATCCAATTCGAGTGAAGGTCTGATTTGAGTGAAGGTTTGATTTAGACCTTGATTGAATTGGAGTAGAATTGGAGTGACCGGTGCCCCTCTTCCGCTCCACCTCAAACTCTCCTGGATTGAAGAAAGGTAACCAACTTTATGTGAAATGCACTTAATTTTCTGGAACAACTCTATCTCTTTCTTTCTTAAGCTGAATTAATGTTCATATGTCCCCTATTTTTACTTTTTGTGTTTGGTTTATTGGTTAGACCATGAGAGCACAGTGAGCACTGCCTCAGTGCCTCAATTGTTCCCAAAATTGAAGGGGAGGCCCAAGGCTATGATGCATGTTGTTGATTAGATCTTTGTGAGTTTGTGTTACCTAGAGCTAATGTTGCTGGACATTAAGTTTATTAGATCTTTGCGTTGGATATTTGATTTGATTTTTGCGTTGGACATTTGCTTTGTGCTAGATGTTACGTTAATAAGTTGTTATTGTTGTGTACTTGTGTTGGATATTTGCTTTGTTATTTGTTATGTAATTCAATATATGATTTCTTATGTAATTATGTTTTGGTCCCGGTCCTGTCTCGGTCCCGTACAGGATACTGGCCCTGTCTCGGTCCCGTACAGGATACTGGCCTAGCGGGATCACTTTTCAAAAAGTCTAATCTCGTCTCATCTCATCCCGTTTAAAATCTCACGGGACATGACCGGAATCAGTGAATCTCGTCCTGTCTCATCCCATGCCCAACCCTAACGGTGACTAAAACTCAAGTTATTTTCTCACCCCTTACCCAATCGTGTCTTTTGTCTTCTTCCCCCAACCTCATCTCATCTCTAACCAAGTAACCATCATATGAACGCAGTGATTGATCCAAGTAAGAGAAATTGTAGAAATAAAGAAAGTAAAGGCTATTTCTTGAGAACGCCCAGCAAAAAAAACCAAGAATTATAGATTGAGTTCTACTAAGAGTTTGATTTGAATCAAGTTTTTAATTAACATTTCCTCACTGATAATAAAAACATTAATTGAAATTTTTTTCTCGACATGCAATCATTTGCATTTGATGAAATAAAAGAGATTGATTGTTTTATGATCTATAGACAATTGGACATCTCCCATATGATTCAGAAGAGATCCAAATTTTAAATCTATAAGTTTTGATATGATGCTATTTTCATGTTATTCAAGACTGGCTGGATTATGATCCTTCATGAGGTTCTAATTAATGAGGAGCTTTAGACCATATTGGGAGACATTGGATTAAGATGAGAGAGGAAGAAGAAACACCGGAACATGTTTGGGTAAGGGGTAAGAGAATATTAGATTTTAGTCGCTTTGGTAACGTTGAGGTGAGGTAAGAGTATCAACCTCTTAGATACCAACTATGCTTATGGTAACGTTGCTATAAAATTTGACATAAAAAAAAGCTTTTGATACTCTTGATTGAAGTTTTCTACTCAGAGTTCTTCAGGCTTTTGGGTTTTGTGACAGCTTTATCACTTTTGTTCATAATATTTTAAAGTTGGCTCATCTCTTTGTAAGTGTTAATGGTGAATTTAGTGGATACTTCAATTGCTCTCGTGGGGTTCAACAATGGGATCCGTTTTCTCCTCTTCTTTTTTGCTCGGCAGAAGAGGTTCTAAGGAGAGGCATCACTATGTTGCTTTATCAAGGTAAAATTGCGCGTATTGCGATTCAGCTTGGTGTAATTCCTCCTACTCATGTTGTCTTCAGGGATGATGTGATGGCTTTTTTACTAGGTAAGAAGTGTAACCTTAGAAATCTGATGCACTTCATGGATGAATGTGCTCTCAATTCAAGTCAAGTCATTAGTGAGGAAAAATCCTTATTTTTTATGGGAGAAGCTACTTTTATTGACATGATGACATCGAGATGTGATGGCTTTTTTACTAGGTAAGAAGTGTAACCTTAGAAATCTGATGCACTTCATGGATGAATGTGCTCTCAATTCAAGTCAAGTCATTAGTGAGGAAAAATCCTTATTTTTTATGGGAGAAGCTACTTTTATTGACATGATGACATCGAGAATGTACTGGGAATTACATTTCGCAACCTCCCTTTCACTTATCTTGGTGTCCCAATTTTTGTTGGCAAGCCTAAGTCAGAATTTCCTCTTCCTATTGCGGATAAGGTACGGTACAAATTACGTGCATGGAAGGATTCTCAAGCAGGGCAGGTTACAATTAATTAAATCAGTGGTTAGGGGTTGCTTATTTACAGTTTTCAAGTCTATACCTTGTTAAAAACTCTGTTGTCTACAGTCCAACATCGGATTAGAAACTTCTTTTGGAATGGTGATCCTCTTAAAGATGGCTTTGCTCTTATTGCTTGGAATGTTTGTTGCTTGCCGAATATCAATGGTGGTTTGAGATTTAAAAATATTTTCAAGTTGAATAGTTCCCTTTTATTAAAGCGTGGATGAGAGGTAATTAACAATATATAAGACTCATTCGTCTTCTTTATTTTGTTCTCACTTTTTAAATGAAGATTTTTATATGGTTAAATCCTTTGAAAATCTTCAGTGTGGTTAGACTTGAAGTCTTTATGGTCTGTCATCCAACATAATTTGTGCTGATTAATTGGTAATGGTCACACTATGTGTTTTTGAAAGGATAATTGGTTAGGTTAGCCCATTGCTAGTCAATTCGATATTGCTACACATCATCTTAATTTTCTGAATCATAAAATTTCAGATTTAATTATATATGGACCATTAACTCTCATCCTGCCAAAGTATAATGCACATCGCACACTCATTTATCTCTTATTAATGAAGATGATAATGTCATATGGACTGAGACGTCCTCTAGTAGTCTTCTGCCAAGGAGACCTATTCCTTTTTTAGAATATGGTTGTATGCATGCCAAATACACTCACATGGGAAAAGTGTATTTGGCATACATATATACAACCCTGTAAGAGTCTTACAATATGGAAAGTACTTCACAACAAAACTCTTACAGATGAACTACTATAACGTAAAGGGTTTAGAAGGGTACAACTACCATAGAAAAACAAATAAGAGAAAATTAGAAAGAAAAAAAAAATACCCAGAAAATAGAGCTTATATTAAGACAAAACATATAGCTATAGTTTCATTTATTTTACACCCAATTCACATTATTGACTATTCTACTTGAACAAAAAAAAAAATTCTTAAATGTAGTTGCTGGCTATAATTCAAATAAACTATCTTCCTTCTTATTTTTTATTTGAATTTGAAATAGGAAGATAAAACAACAAATTATTTTGATCCTACCATAATTTGAAATTCAAATTAACTATCGATCTTCTCAAGTTTATGTGATTATTGACTTAAAGATATGTATATTTCTATATAAGCTTATTACTAGAGGTGGCAAACGGGCCAGGGTTGGGCCGGCCATAGTCGGCCCATTTCTTATCAAGTTCGGACTCGGGCCGGCCCATATACTCAAACATGCGGCTTAACCCAGCCCATAAGGTTTCGGGCCGGGCCATTAACGGGCATGGGCTTGGATTGGACTTGGCCGAGCCATTAACAGGCTCAGTGTAATGCCCCAAACTGCACCTCACCAGTTTGAGCACATTACACTATCGCGAGTCTTCAAAACATAAATTAGAAACCAAATTTACATTTTAAAGAAACGCAAGGCATTTTATGTAAAATCTTTTTTAATAAACACAGCGGAAAGCTTTAAAATAATTATGAGGTGAAAAGTTTATAATTCTCGTAAATTACATTGTTCGTCCAGAACTTGATACAATTAACAAACAAATTTAAGAGTAAATGGAAATTCAATTAAGCTCAAACATCAACAAAATTATGGAATTCAAGATAAAATCTAAAATGAAAAATCGTAAAATGGTTTACCAAACTTGAATTACACACCCAGCTCCATCCGTCGTCGTCGTATACCAGTGCACAGTATCTGCACACACCCTGTTGTAGGGGTGAGCTTTCGTCCTCGCTGCTCATAGAACTTAAACTCAACTAGGTTTGAAAACCAATTAAACCAGTATGAAACATGCTTAAATCAAATATTAAATGACAAACTTTATAAAATAATTCTGATTAAAAAATCGGTGCATAAATATCAAATTAATACGCCCAAGTCCAAATATTATATGATGGCCGGTCTAATAGACCCACTACACGACCTTACTTCAAAATATATAGATCACCAGGTAAGCGTACAGAGAGCGTCCGCTACCTACCTACACACACGTTACGAGTTCGTCATCATGACCAGAATCTTGCACGACAGGTGTACCTAAACCCTCCGGAAGTTAAGGGGATCGAACCCAAGGAAGTCAGTGCTACCCTTCGCTCTCAAGCCATCACAATCACGGTTTGGTTAGTACGCATTTGCATATAAAATAACCAAACCATAATATGCACCATTTTATAAATAAATACGGACAACTCTAATCGAGTAAAGTTCTGAATCCCTTACTTGGATTCTGATGCTTTTCCTTGCGTACCCTACAAGTCACGAGCTTTCCACTTTCGCTCTTCAGGTAACTGGGGTCCCTAATGTTCAATATAACCGTCGTTAATAATTTACCGACACTATTATGAAATCACGACGATTAATAAATCGTCTATATAATCAACATTTCCCAGTCAAAGCAAAATTGACAACATTGAACAAAACTCAAATATATACTTTTACTTTTAAGATTTCGTCGCATAGTAATTTCAGCTAAATTACTATGTGACACCTAATTCATTACCAATACAGTAGAAAATCAAACGAGGACACATAAGCATGCTAATGATCATGGTCTCACATGGCAATAACTCATATTCAAGAAAAAATTCCTTAATCAAATCCAATTCAATTATATTAGGTGTACTCAATTTTACTAAGGCCACCCATATAATCAACTAAACCCAAATTCAAATTTTGGAAACCAATGAAGTAAGAATGTGGCCACTGCCGACCAATTCATTAACCAGAACTAAATCAAATTCCACAACTAAGAACTCAGTTCCACTTCTTTAATCAAGCACTAAGAGGTGGCCAACTCCTCTTTAACGTGTAGGTCAACAAATCTTATTAACTCAACAATTAAATCTCCATATATTAATAACACAGTAGGATCTCCATAACAAAATGTAACCATTGATCAAATTCAACCATATTGAAATGTAACCACAAATAAGCACAAACACATTGTCTCATGTTATCAGCACACACATACAATTGAGAACACAATCATGGACAGTAGAGTACCTGATGAGAGCCTAAGCTCGCACACAATAATAAACCCAACAATCGTTAGTAGTATAGAAATAAGTAGGGATCGTTCTAAGCCGGGGATTAAGGGTACCTAAAATAAGAGAATGTTAAACAAAACACATATTTATATACACAAACAACGTCACTTTATTCACATATATATACAAACAAGAAACAAAATCATGGGGGATGAATTGTGATCGGCAACAAAGCTGCCTTCTAAAACTAGGGTACGAATTTTTAGAGAAAAAGCTAGAAAATAAATCCTAAAGCTACTATTTACAAGTTTGGTTGACATCTCTTACGCAAAGCACTCATCAAAAACTAACACAAATCGAAATAAGTAACAAGTAAGAACTCATGGAAACATGCATAGAAATATTCAAGACTCGTCTTAATTCCAACCTAACTAAACTCCTTAGCGGTTTATCTAGTCGATTTTAGATTTCACGAAAATACTTAGAATTAGCTTAGAGCATAACTCTAATCTTTAGCTAACCGATTAAAGACACTTAGCGTAGAAATTAACCAATTAGCATATAAGACACGAAATCTCTTAGTCGGAAACAAGTTAACATGTAAGGCGTCACTCTTCACATTAGACAAGCAAGTTGTAGGAATTACTCTAACCCTAGGTAACAATATAAACCAAATCGACTTAGCGTTCTAACTTGACCTATGTTACTACGGCAAGTGAATTCAACATCTAGACAACACTCATGGTCTTTCGAATGTACCTAAACATCTCCTTCGGTTGCACACAAATTCAAACAACTAATCAAGAAGAAATCAAGAATCAAGTCAAGCATGCATCCCTAAGACCTAACCGGTTACATATTTACAAAGTGTGTTTGCATATTTATCTTTCATAAAACCATGAAATCAATACCTTAAAGTTAATTAGGCTCCAAGAATCGAAATCATAAATATCTTTAAACATGCAAAACCAAACAAACAAATTGTCTTTACATAGACATAAAAATAAATACCAAAAGAATATTCAAACTACATAGACATAGTATTGAAAAATAAAAGAATTACAAGCCGAAGGGAGTAGATCACACATTTAGACACCTTGGGGCAGCAACTCGTGTGGATCTCGGTGATGAAAGATGGAGGCACGGAATGGTTTTGATCGGTTGAAGGTGAAGGAATGGATCGGCAGATTTTCTGGATGGTGGTGGTGGTGAATCGGCTAGCTTTTCTTTCTAAGACTTAAGGTAGAAAATTTGGTAGAGTTTTAGACTTGTGTGATAAGAGCACAATGTGCAACGTTATTAATGTGTATTATCCCTTATTTATGCTTTGTTATGTCTATTTAGAGTAAGATTGAGTCATAATTTAGTTTAGTGTCATGTTGGTAGAGTTTTGGAGAAAGTGTGCTTAATAATCAGAAAAATGACTAAGTATAGAAATCTGAGCAAAAAAATGAAATTTATGTTGTTTTCGTGATTTTGAGGCTCGTGCTAAACTGATCTATCCTTTTCCAAATTTGATGAAATTTAGTATGCATATAATTGGGAAGCTAAAGTGTATTGTGTCAAAATTTCAGATCAATCGGAGTTCGGGAAGTCACCCAAATGAAGGCTGCAACTTGGCAGTTTGAGCAAACCAATCCAGGGACTACCAGGATTTTCCTGGGACTGTGTCCTGACTTCCGGAATTTCTGTGGGACACATCGCTTGGAACCAGAGAACGTGCCATATGCCGTTGGAAAGCTCTACGAGTCTAGTTTCTCTGGGAGTTAGAATCGCATCAATCGGAGCTCTGAGAAAAAAGTTATGCCAGTTTGAATGCACAAAGGTCAAGTCTGCCGAAAGAAGAAAACCTAAAGCGAGTTCTACATGGATTTGGCTTACGAATGTGGACTGAATTCCATCATTTGTGCAAGATTTTTGGCTGAATTAATTCATGGAAAACCTAACGAGATATTGCTCAATTATTCAGCCATTATCTTGGGAATTTTCGGCAGAAAATAGAGGAAGAAAATCGCAACAAATCCTGATTAATTTCGGGAAAATTCCTGTGCACATCTCTCAACTTCCACGGACTCTCCCGGACAGCTGACAATGAATCAGAATTCGAGCCTTATATGGATAGAAAGCTACGGGAGTCTAGTTTCCAACCCAACTGGAATCACCTCAATAGCTATTTTCTAGAGAAAGTTATGACGTAATCAATGCACGGAGGTCATTCTGCCGAATTCAGAAAATCAAGGAAACCTAAACCAATTCGGTTTTGGTTTGTGGCTGGCTTCTCTAGGTTACTTCCTCTATAAATACCAAGGCTTTTGCACAGAAAATCATCTTCTCTTCCCCTCAAAAACCTTGCCGAACCTCTGCCCATTTAATTTCAGAAATTGTACCAAGAATCCTTTGCCGAATTCCACCTTCATCATTCACCAAAATTCATCCTTCACCAATCCTTGCCGAATCTTCATAAGGTTGTAACATGGATTGTATTTATTTGGTTTTTGATTCTTTGTATTTAAACATACTTTTGTCTATGAAATATGTTTTAATTTCTGGATTTGTTTTTGGTATTGATAATTATATATGGGATCTTCGGATCTTTGTTATAAATGTTTGGGAATTTTGTATATGATTGCCGAATTATGCATGCTATTTAATTAAATTTGTGTTATGGGCAGTAGCTTTAGCTTATATTCTTAATTTAATTAGGTTTATTTTCATAATTCGTGTGCAACCGAAGGAGATGTCTAGATACATTCGAAAGGCCATGAGTGTTATCTAGGTGTTGAATTCATATGCCGATTTAATATATGTTGGATCTCACGCGTTGTGGATTTTAATATGTATTTATCTAAGGGCTAGAGTAATTATGACAATTTACATGTCGATGTGAGATGAGTGACGCCATACTTGCTAACATGTTCCAATTCGACAATATGTGCTTATGTGCTATTTGTGTTTAATTTCTACGCGTTGTATTATTAAACCGATTAGTACCATGTTTAGGATTACACGCGTTGTGGGTTCTAAATACTTATGATGTCTTGAATAATTAGGATAAGCTGCGTTGGCCCTGATTAAATTGGAGCTTAGTTAATTTTGAATTCATTATTTGCTGCTGCCCCTATTACTTGTTTTAATTTTGTTGCATGTATAATGAGATTTGTGTTTGGTGATTGTGTGGAAGATGTTGATCACATGTAAATATATAATTTAGGATTTATAAATTTAGTAAAAATTCAGTAGATAATTATACATAAAAATCGTTACCCCCTTTTTTGTGCAATACTTTGTGTGATTGAAAGCCCTTGATTTCCCCGGATAGAACGATCCCTACTTGTCAATACTACACTCGACACAAGAAGGGTATTATGTGTATGAAGTTGTTTTGCAGGTATTTTATGCTTGGATAACACCTCCATCAGTTTTTGGCGCCGTTGCCGGGGAAATTATAATATTTTGATTCATAAAGTGTTGTTTGTAATTATGTATATTGCAGATTATTTAATTTTGCTATAGTTTTTGGGATATGTATTAATAGGATTTTTCGGAAATGTAATAGTAAGTAGGTTTTCCGATTTTTATTTTTGGTTTTTGTTGATCTTAATTGCCGATTTTTGTGTGATATTATTGTGATGTTGATACACCTAGATAATTTCTAGGAAGTTGATAGTTTTTGTGTATGCTTGTAGTTTATTGTAGTTTCTAAAGTGTAACATGTAGGTGAAGCCTCTTTTGTTGATCATAACCATAACCCTTCATACGAGTGATGCCATGTTAGGTATGTTTTTGTGTAGATTGGGAAACGGGCCCTGCAATGTTGGAATTAGTCCATCGTTGGCCCCCCACGCATAAAGACGCTAACTTGGTATTATTTTTATGAGGTTGAGGGCGGTTTTAATCAACACTTGTAGACCGCTAGGACCCGAGTTTATTTTACCAAGTATAGGGCAAGTTATTTTCATTGATGGGTTCGAGGTTTGTAAAACTGGTTTTCAAGACCCACAGACTGATGTTCATTCCCTGTGAGTGAGTCGATAGGGGACTTGTCCTCCGTGGTTAAAAACTTTGAGACCTGCCTTGTTCCTAAAGAGAGTTTACTCTCCGTGAATTTTAACGACACCGCCTTAGAAAAGTAAAGTATCTTCGACCTAGACAACCGCTTGTGCCGAAGCATCACCTCACTTTAGACGCTAGAAAATAACTTGAGCATATGTGAATCTGTTTTTCTTCAAAAGATAAAATTCGTCTTTAATTTTCGAGGTATATCGGAATAAGCATGATACTACCTTGGGCTGTATCAGTCCATTGCACTGTTATCTCCTCTGCTCCACGTACCTTGAGAATTAGGATTTTTGAATAAAATCAACTAGAAAGAAGCTAGGTTGTGACGCCATGTGTTTTGTAGAAATCGGTGCTTGAGAATTTTTTCCACACTTGTGAAATTTTCGATGGTTTGTGTGAATGACGATTTGTGTGAAGTTTTGAGAATTTTGTTTGTGTGTTTTGCCTTGTAAATTTCGTGTGCCATTGTATGATCTCTTGTAAATTTCGTGTGCCTTGTAAATTCTGTGAACAGTGATCGTAAATAGTAACGGTGAACAGTGAAATCGTAATAGTGTCGTGAACAGTAATTTTTTTTTTTTTTTTTTTTTTAACTTATACATATTACTTCTAACTTATTCTAACTCATTCTTTCTAACCTATACATATTGATTCTCATGATTCTTGTAGAGTTTAATTGTTAGTTGCAGATCATAAGGAAGAGGTGAAGAATTACATTGTAAACAGTTGATTGGAGCTCTCATTGACTTGGGAAGGACGACAAGTGTTGCAAGAAACGAGTTCCACCACTCTCAACTTGTGTTCTTGATTTACAATTAAATTCTACTTAGCTAATTATTGTATATTTATACACTAACTTCTAACTTTAGCTAATTCACTAACTCACTACTAACTTATTCTTTGAATTCTCATCTCCACTCTTCTAAATTTCTTTATCTTGATGTGATGCAGTTGAAGAGTGGAGTAATAATGCATCGAGTTATGATAGCCATTGTAAGGAGGCACGAATTTGGAGGTGTACACTCCAAAAGGCGTCGCCCACAACTTGATTAAGAAGTTAAGAGTCTAGGCTGAGTAGACTATAAACATTAAGCGCTGCATGGGAGGCAACCCATTTCAACCAAAATTGTGAAGGAGCCGTCTACGAGAGTTTGAATTTTCTAAATCCCTAAACTCTTTTTGGTTGAATTGTATAAATGTGGAACTTGTGAATTATCAAATGCTTGGAAATTACTACATAATTTTTGTGTACATTGAGGACAATGTAATTTTCTAAGTGTGGGGTAGGGATACATGTTTCACATGTTTGTTTTTTGTTTTAAGTTTTTTGTTTAGAGTCATAAAAGAAAAGAAAATAAAATAAAAAATCAGAAAAATTAGAAAAATTAAAAAATTTCGTTGTTTTGTGTTATTTTTGAGTCTTAGGATGCCCCTAAATAGTCTATGATGATTATATCTTTAATACATAGATGATGGTTTTGCATAATCTTGAAAATAATTGTGAGTTTCATGGACTTTGTGATTGGTATGAACATTTGAGACTTGAACTTAATTGTGTAAGAAGCATGTATGTTGTGTTGATTTTGTTCCATAATAACCTTTGTGAGCTTTGATTGCCATATACTTTCCTTCTTGAGTGATACAAATGGGCAGATTTTTTTCAAAACTTCATTATTCTTTGATTATTCAATGACTATGTGCCATAGCTTTTAATGAACTCTAGAATGCTAGAACTTGCTCTTGACAATTTTTGAAACTATTATTCATGAAATGCCTTGATTTTGAAAAGGATTGAAAAGATCATGTTAGGATTACCACCAATGCCAAATAAAACTTATGCCTAATTTGTGCCCATCGTGGGACTCCTTAGTTTTAACCCCTTTGAGCCGACATTGTGCCATTTTATTTCATCACCATGATACACTTTCCTTGAGCTTAGAACAGTTTATTCTTTCCATTGTTGTCAAGACTTGGTAAAGTTTAATTGGAATTTGTTATTTGAAGTGATGTTGTGAAGTAAGTGTGGGGTAAAACTTATCCAATTGCATGAAAAGAATTACATGAAAAGAATTGTGTTGCCGAAATAAAGAAAAGAAAAGAAAATCGGACAGAAAAATTTGAAAGAAAATCCGATCCGAGAATAAGAAAAATTAGAGATTTCGGCAACTAAAATAATTGGATGAGTTCTTGTGGTGAATTTGGAATTGTATGATTATTTGAAGGTCTAGCATTGTTATACTTGACCTTTGTTCATATTCACTATGTTATGGGGAAGAAAAGAATGAAGTTGGGCCCAACAAGTTTAAACTTGGCCCTTTTGAAGTGTAGTCATAAGGAGTATTGAGTTTTACTAAGTCTTGGTGACATTTTCTCACCACTATTCTAAATGCGAATTCCTTATGCCTAGCCCCACTATTTTCCCATGTAAGATCTCTCATGATTCGAATAATAGGTGAACTTTGTATGTGGAGATTTTTGTCAAGAGTGAGCATATGGCTTTGGTTCATTTGTGCACATAGTTGTTATATGAAGTTTTTCCTGAAAGATTGATTCACAAAGTGCTTCTATCTGATGAAATATGCAAGCTATTTGTTGCCTTACAATCTGTTCTGTTGCATATACTATGAGTGAATTGCCATATCATGAGTGAAAAGAAGAGAGTATGCCTAGTGAGGAGGATGGAATCAACATAACATGTCATTGCTTGTGATTTTCGTTTCTTACTTGTTCATGCTATGATACATGTCTATGACGCTTGGGATTATTGTGCTTACATTGAATGCTTAACTTGAAAGCTATGTGTGTAAAGATCCTGAGACAATTATTTAGGGGCAGTAGTGTTGAGTCTTTTTATTTTGTTTTGCTAGGGACTAGCAAATGATAAGTGTGGGGTAGTTGATAAGAGCACAATGTGCAACGTTATTAATGTGTATTATCCCTTATTTATGCTTTGTTATGTCTATTTAGAGTAAGATTGAGTCATAATTTAGTTTAGTGTCATGTTGGTAGAGTTTTGGAGAAAGTGTGCTTAATAATCAGAAAAATGACTAAGTATAGAAATCTGAGCAAAAAAATGAAATTTATGTTGTTTTCGTGATTTTGAGGCTCGTGCTAAACTGATCTATCCTTTTCCAAATTTGATGAAATTTAGTATGCATATAATTGGGAAGCTAAAGTGTATTGTGTCAAAATTTCAGATCAATCGGAGTTCGGGAAGTCACCCAAATGAAGGCTGCAACTTGGCAGTTTGAGCAAACCAATCCAGGGACTACCAGGATTTTCCTGGGACTGTGTCCTGACTTCCGGAATTTCTGTGGGACACATCGCTTGGAACCAGAGAACGTGCCATATGCCGTTGGAAAGCTCTACGAGTCTAGTTTCTCTGGGAGTTAGAATCGCATCAATCGGAGCTCTGAGAAAAAAGTTATGCCAGTTTGAATGCACAAAGGTCAAGTCTGCCGAAAGAAGAAAACCTAAACCGAGTTCTACATGGATTTGGCTTACGAATGTGGACTGAATTCCATCCTTTGTGCAAGATTTTTGGCTGAATTAATTCATGGAAAACCTAAAGAGATATTGCTCAATTATTCAGCCATTATCTTGGGAATTTTCGGCAGAAAATAGAGGAAGAAAATCGCAACAAATCCTGATTAATTTCGGGAAAATTCCTGTGCACATCTCTCAACTTCCACGGACTCTCCCGGACAGCTGACAATGAATCAGAATTCGAGCCTTATATGGATAGAAAGCTACGGGAGTCTAGTTTCCAACCCAACTGGAATCACCTCAATAGCTATTTTCTAGAGAAAGTTATGACGTAATCAATGCACGGAGGTCATTCTGCCGAATTCAGAAAATCAAGGAAACCTAAACCAATTCGGTTTTGGTTTGTGGCTGGCTTCTCTAGGTTACTTCCTCTATAAATACCAAGGCTTTTGCACAGAAAATCATCTTCTCTTCCCCTCAAAAACCTTGCCGAACCTCTGCCCATTTAATTTCAGAAATTGTACCAAGAATCCTTTGCCGAATTCCACCTTCATCATTCACCAAAATTCATCCTTCACCAATCCTTGCCGAATCTTCATAAGGTTGTAACATGGATTGTATTTATTTGGTTTTTGATTCTTTGTATTTAAACATACTTTTGTCTATGAAATATGTTTTAATTTCTGGATTTGTTTTTGGTATTGATAATTATATATGGGATCTTCGGATCTTTGTTATAAATGTTTGGGAATTTTGTATATGATTGCCGAATTATGCATGCTATTTAATTAAATTTGTGTTATGGGCAGTAGCTTTAGCTTATATTCTTAATTTAATTAGGTTTATTTTCATAATTCGTGTGCAACCGAAGGAGATGTCTAGATACATTCGAAAGGCCATGAGTGTTATCTAGGTGTTGAATTCATATGCCGATTTAATATATGTTGGATCTCACGCGTTGTGGATTTTAATATGTATTTATCTAAGGGCTAGAGTAATTATGACAATTTACATGTCGATGTGAGATGAGTGACGCCATACTTGCTAACATGTTCCAATTCGACAATATGTGCTTATGTGCTATTTGTGTTTAATTTCTACGCGTTGTGTTATTAAACCGATTAGTACCATGTTTAGGATTACACGCGTTGTGGGTTCTAAATACTTATGATGTCTTGAATAATTAGGATAAGCTGCGTTGGCCCTGATTAAATTGGAGCTTAGTTAATTTTGAATTCGTTATTTGCTGCTGCCCCTATTACTTGTTTTAATTTTGTTGCATGTATAATGAGATTTGTGTTTGGTGATTGTGTGGAAGATGTTGATCACATGTAAATATATAATTTAGGATTTATAAATTTAGTAAAAATTCAGTAGATAATTATACATAAAAATCGTTACCCCCTTTTTTGTGCAATACTTTGTGTGATTGAAAGCCCTTGATTTCCCCGGATAGAACGATCCCTACTTGTCAATACTACACTCGACACAAGAAGGGTATTATGTGTATGAAGTTGTTTTGCAGGTATTTTATGCTTGGATAACACCTCCATCATTGTGTTTAGGCTTGAGATGTGACAAGTTTTTCTGTGGAAAAGATGGCTATATATAGAGGAAAATTGCTAGGGTTGCCGGCCTCAACAAGGAAAGGAGAATTCCTTTTCCTAGTTGGCTTATGTTTCCTTGTTGAATAATTATTGCATTCTTGGACTTCTTTTTCTGAATTTTCTTCATAGCATGGGCTTCACATCTTTATGGACTTCATATGTGGGCTTGACAACTCCATGTGGTGAACTTGGTCCGTGAAAAAATACCCGAACCCCGCCAAGAACACAACCGGCAGCAGTATTGGCGAACGGCAAGCAATCCTAGCTTGACTAGAAAATCTTCTTTTCTTCATGTTTTCCTCCAAAGCCTTGGCTCAATGTCTTCCTCTATCCTTCAATAAGCTTGGAAAATCTTCAAATATGCAATGGCACGCCAAAATGTCCGTCGAAAATTGAAACAAAGGAAACGAGGCAGAAACTTGCTGGAATCGGCTGGAATGACCTTGCTTCAGTGAATCTGGCATAACTCCCTCCTCGGAACTCCAATTGATACGATTCTAAGTCTCAGATAAACTAGACACATAGAGCTTCCTCCATATAAAAGGTCTTGATCAAGTTCCTTGTGAAACGTCGGGAATGAATTTTTGAATTTGGGACACAGTCTCAGGAAAATTCCTGGAAGTCCCTGGATTGTTTTGCTCAAACTGCTGATTTGCAACCATCTTTTGGGTGACTTCCCGAACTCCGATTGATTTATATTTTTGATACAAAACCCATTAGTAAGCCAATAGCATGCATACCAAATTTCAGCAAATTTGGAAAAGGATAAGTCACAATTCTATTCATCTCAGAATCACGAAAAAGACATATTTTGCACTATTTTCCAGAATTTTAAAACTTAGTCATTTTTCGGATTCTAAAGCATATATTTCCAAAACTCTATCAAATTGACACTAAACTATTTTATGACTCTCTCTTAAATAAATAAAGGAGAAACAAAGCATGAACGAGGACAAATACATATTAATATCGTCGCACATTGTGCTCCTATCAGTACCTTGGTTGTTCATGTTGAGTGCCGTTAGTCTTCTGCAAAGGAAAATTTCTATGCAATACTCCAGCCTTAGTACTCACTGTGAGAAATGACTTTTGTACGTTATCTTGAAGCTTACATAGTCAAACCACTTGAGTTCCATCTCACAAGGCAACTCAAATTTAATCCGATTAGTTACTTTATATGATTACCATAGCATAAAGATATTGTTGACAGTAGCCACAGAGGGGCTACAACAGGCCCACAGACCCGCAACCAGTGCACCCGGGGCCGGCCTAGGGCCCAGAACCGGATCGCCAGCACCCAGAGCCGGGGTCCAGCAGTCTACCTTACGACCAGGGACCCGGGGACCGGGGGCGCCAACCTGCCAAAGAGGTCACCAGAGCTGTCCTTTGGTGTACGAACAGAAGGAAGCCAGTCCCACATCGAAGAGTGAGGCCAGACCTCACGCCCGGTCACTTATATAAGAGCCTCAACTACCCTCATTAATAGGTAACTGATCTTTCCTACTGCTTATCATACGTGCTTAAGTTATCTATTCATCCCAACTGTACCAACTTAGGCATCGGAGAGAAGAAGACCGGCCCGCCCGGTATTCCCCTTAGTAAGCAAGTTTATAGGAGATCACACTTGGATTCATCTGTCTCTGCCAGGCCTACGGGTTTTAGGTACGAACAATTGGCGCCGTCTGTGGGAACAGATACGGTAAAACCACGCAAGCATTACCAATGGCAGAAAGCTCTGGGGCAGGCCAAGAAAGAAATACCACCAAGGAGCAGCGTGTTGTGCCAGAACAAGCGCTCATCTCCACCCCGGTCAACGCGCGAGAGCAGTGCAGCGACCAGGACAACCCGGAAGGCAGGAGCTGTGGGAGGCCGACCGGCATGCCGGGGCCATACCTTGATGGCTCGCGCGGGAAAGCCCCGGTGAAGGGCGACCAACCAGCGCACCGGGGCTTTTCGCTGACATTCTCGGACGATTCGAGCGACAGGGAGGAGAGCCCGCTCGGTGATAGTGACCGGGACACCACATACAGTCCCGACCGGCGCGATATAGCGGGGCAGATACGGGCAATGGCAACGGAAGTCGGTCGCCTGCGCGAGGAGGGCGACCGGGATAGGGCAAGATCCAATGCCCGGTATGAGGAAATGGAGGCGGTGAATGCTGCCCTGGTAGCCGCCCTGGAGAGAGGACAGTAGCGCGACGACGCTATGACTAGGGCACATGCACCTATGCCAGGCCGATCTCAGCGGTTTGAAGCGGGACAATCATCGGAGAGAAGGCCCCGCTCCCCCGAGCGAGCGGAGATCCCAACCTCCTGGCAACCACACGCTTCATTCGAGGATGAAGCCACGACCCCGACTGCACGGGCATTGCAGATACTCACCGACACTGTGTCGGATCTGAAGGCCCAAGTGGAGGCCAACGAGAGAAGGGCGGCGCGGCCGATGGAAGACGCGCGATTCAACGAGCGCATGGGTCCTTTCTCTCACCGGGTTCTGGAATCGGGGAGGTCTAGTAACCAGAAATCCCTAAAACTCACATACTCAGGATCCAACTGCCCGTACCAGCATTTGGACAGTTTCCGGTCCCAGACATGCGCCAAGGGCTATTCTGACGCAGTATGCTGCAACATTTTCCAGGAAACCCTGTCTGGAGAGGCGTTCAGCTGGTTCTATGAGCTTCCGGCAAACTCTATCGAGGCGTTCGAGCAGCTGGCCGATCGGTTCGTAGGCCGCTTCATCCTCCGGGTCGAAGGAGCCCGGACATCGACCATCCTCTTCAATTGCATGCAGGCACCCGGCGAGGAGCTGAGGACCTTTGTCAACCGCTGGCAGACGGCGATGGCCGGGGTTCAGAACCTCGACAAGGGTATCGCCGAGATGGCGTTCAAACAAGGGCTCCGGCCAGGAAAATTTTCCTACGCCGTACGGGTGGAACTCCCGCAGGGGTATGACGATCTGATGGCAATGGCCATCAGGCATGCTCAGGCCGACCACGAAACGTACGGGCAGCACATGCTGAAAAGAAAACGGGACGAGCAGCAAGAGGAGTACCCCCGGGAGGATCACCCCCCTCCCAGCCAAGAAGACAAGGCCAGCCACAGGACCGAGAACCGAGGTGCCTGACCGAGCCGGCCCAGCAGATATTGGGGGCAACGGCAGCAGAGGAGCTATCATGACAAACCCCAGAACGAGCACAAACCGGCGCAGTACCGGCAAGAACGCCCCCTGACAATTATGCCAGCAGAACGTCAAAAGGTCTTCACTACCCTAACCTCTTCATACGAAGACATCTTGCACGAGAACGGGAACATCATTCCCCCACCGCCCAGGAGAAAGTACCCAAAGGGGAAGCTTACCCCGGCGCAAACGGGCAAGCACTGCTCCTATCACGATGAAGCTACTCATCGGACAAACAAGTGCTTCGCTCTCAAGACAGCGGTGGAGTGTTTGATTAGCAACGGCCAGCTCCAGCGGTATATAGGGGAAATGAGAGCAGATCCCGACCGAGAGCCGGGCCAGGCCTGGTAGGCACGCCCAAACCTCCAAACGGTTAGTTTGGCATATCATCGGTTCGGCTGCTATAATATCATGAGGTGTGTGTCAACTATTTTGAGAAAAAGTTCCACCGGTTCCGCCAGTGCAAGTGTATTTATATCCAAGGAATAATACAAACAAAAACCGTTCCGCCGGGTTTACAAAAAAAAAAGAGTAAAGCAAATATCTCAAGGAGCCGCGCTCCCCCCTTCAGCGGGCATTCCACCAGCTTCTCCAGGTGAAGCCGCTGCACCTTCTTCAGGCCCGCCTACCTCTTCCGGTCGCGCCTCGCCTACCGACTACTCATGGATATCCGACTGCTCATGGATATTCTCATCAGCTCCGGCCTTCGGCATTCGAGAGGTATCTAGGTACCCCTTCTCTTCCCACTCCACGTAGGCGTCCGCGATACCCGATTCCCTGGCCTTCTCTAGGAACTCGAGGAACTGGTCGCTCTCATGATACTTGAGGACAACCCGCTGGTAAAGCTCCGAGTCCTCTTCTCCAGACGCAGCGGCAGCGCGCGCAGCGGCATCTCCCACCTAGAGCTCATCCACTTTTGCCTCCAGCTCGGCCCTCTCCTCTTCGGCCAGCTCCTTCTCCTCCTCAAGGCTCCGGACCCGCTCTTCCAGTTTGGCCACCTGCTTCTTGGCCCTCTCCTCCAGTCTGACCTTCTCTCGCTCCAGCCTGGACTTCTCTACTTCCAGACGCTCTCGGGCTTCTGTCAGAGCGGCCACCTGCCTCTTCAACCCCGGCAGCTCCTCGCTCGGATCCGGCTGGTACAGATTGTACAATAACTACACAACAACAGGGAGCCAATTAGACAAGCAACAAAGGTAACGAGTTACGAGCAGTACCATGGCACCGAGCAATTCTTACCCGGAGGACTGACTCCTTGCACTTCTGGCGGTTCTCCCCCGCCAAGGCTCCGATGACCCCAGGCCTGTCCAGGCCAAGGCCAGCCACATCTGCCGCCACCTTCCGGGCGAAGGGATTCTCCAGACTCCCCGGTTCCTCCGCAGGAGTGGGGCTACTCTGCTGAATGGCAGAGTTTAGAGCAGCGGCAGCCTTGTCCCCAACGGAACTCGACGCACCACTGGTCACCTTGAGCCGCTTCGCCAAGTTATCACCTGACGACCGGCCGGTCAGCGTCACCAGCGTGGAGGGAGGAACGTCCATGACCCTCCACCTCTTCTCACCCTGGCCATCCGGTAAAGAAGATTGTACGCCTGGCCTGGTGACCCTGGTGACTAGCGGGACTGATCCCGGCCGGTACGGAATCCGGTTCACCCCACCAGGAACCTTTGGTGGCCCCCCGGTGGTCTTGCCCTTTCCAGGTCCCGCCTTGGGCGCAGCAGGGTGACTCTTCACACGCCTCAGAATATAGGCGTCGCCCTCAACGTCCATGGCCCTCGGTTCGGCATGAACGGTAAGCCGACCGGACTCCTCGTCCACCGAGGTCCGCGAAACGGCCTCCCCTTTCTCCTTTAGACTTGAGAGAAGGTCTTCACCGTCCATGGATAAGGTATTGTCGGGTTTAATGACCGCCCGGGAAGATGCACCTGCAGGACAAGCAAAACGTTAGTGTTTAAAACTCGGCCAGCAGAAACGCCACCACTAAACCTTGTTACGCACCAGGATCTCGCCCGAGACCGCAGTACTCTAACACCTCCCACCGAATGAAGTTTTAAGAGCTTCGCTCGAGATCGTCCCAGCATCCGAGTATAGTCGTAATCCTTTCCCGTTCCAACTCGGATAGTTCGAACGATTGGTCGCCAAGGGGCTGGAAGGCACCAGGAACCCGGTACATTTTACTCCTCTTCTGCCACTTCCCCCCCCCCCGCCATCACCACTAAACCAACCCCTTGGACTGCTACGAAAAACACCATCGGATTTCAAAGTAGCACAGTCCAAAAGGTCAGCCCCAGTCAGTGCAGTCTGGATCTTTTTTTTTTTCCTCCAGCTATTGTCTATCCAGGAAGGCATGTGGGTGATGATGGGCTGGAACTGTCGGGCGCTAAAGGTCAGACAACCCCGGGAGCCCCTTTTCTTCGAGAAGGATATTCTGTACAATGCCCAAAACTCGTTCACCGTCGGCATACTCATCCCGGACAACTCGTACAGGCAACCGAGGCTCAGCAGCTTCCTCCACTGGTTCCCGGGAAGCTGCGCGGGAGACACTTGCAGGGCACTGAGCGTGTACTCCACGAAATCTGGCAGCGGGAGGAAAAACCCGTGGCGAAATTGGTCCAAGTGCACGGCAACCCAACCCGCCTCCCGGTTACAGGCCGATTCTCCGGGATTCAGCGGCCGTAACGCCACCTCATCAGGGATACTCCACGTCTCCCGAAAGGCGGCAATCTCTTCAAGATTCATACTACCCTCCGGTTCATCACACACCACGGCCCCTTTCCTACTCCGATGGTGTAGCTCACGGGCGGAGTGCCAGAAAAGCGCACCCCGTGCGGGATTTCCTCAGATCCTGAGGACCCGGAAGACGAAACCTCGCTCCGGGAGCGGTAGGCGGCTTCGGCATCCGGGGATTCCGAACCGAGCCAATCCTCCAGTCTCTCCTCATCGTCCACAACGGGACGCCTGGCGGCCGATTCGGAAGCCCCATCAGAACTTGCAGAAGCCATTTAACCTAAGGGGAAGAAAACAAAACCCCACCGCTGGTCAGCAACAGGCTAGAACAGCGCCCTCTACGGCTCCTCCCCAAGATTACCGCAGCCGCCCCACTTAAAACAACTCACTGTCAACAACAGAGCCCCCCCCCCCCCCCCCCCCCCCCTCTCTCGCCGCAAAACGCCAAAAAAAAAAGAAAAAAAAAACACCAGGCAAAGAAAGCAAGACTTACCGATTACTATGCACAACCGAGGAAAGTCCGTCCTACGAAAACACCGAGCAATGGCAGGCAAAGAACAAGAACGCTTGAGGCAACGGATGTCGCGGGGCACCTCCACAAAGCTTTCGCCGGATTCCTCTCTAACCTTCTCTTCGTCTCTCTGAGCCAAAGAGCAAAACAGAACTTATGAAGGAAGAGGAGGCCTTTTTATAGAGGGGTCTGATGCCCTAGGCACTTGTAATCCCCCCAAAACACGCAATCAGGGCAACTCAAACGCCTGCGAATCTAAACCCTCCATCTCAGATCGCTCCCTACTGGCACGTGTCCCAGCATTGGTAAACTTCCCACGCCATCATAACTGACGGGACTGATGGGCTTCCTCCTTAAATGCATGTCAGCCACTTGTCCCGCCTACGAGCGACATGGAGGAGAGATGGAGCAGGAACCGAGGCGTCAAGCCCCTCCCCACTTCCCCAGGATCCATGGCAGTTCACCGGTTAGGTATCATTCAACCGGCTCCATGGCATCTCCACGACAGCTCTCCGGTTATGATTTTTCAACCGGCTCGAAGGCTTCTCTCCGGTTATGATCTTCCAACCGGAGCCATGGCAGTTCACCGGTTAGGTATCATTCAACCGGCTGCATGGCATCTCCACTACAGCTCTCCGGTTATGATTTTTCAACCGGCTCGAAGGCTTTTCTCCGGTTATGATCTTCCAACCGCAGCCATGGCAGTTCACCGGTTAGGTATCATTCAACCGGTTGCATGGCATCTCCACGACAGCTCTCCGGTTATGATTTTTCAACCGGCTCGAAGGCTTTTCTCCGGTTATGATCTTCCAACCGGAGCCATGGCAGTTCACCGGTTAGGTATCATTCAACCGGGTGCATGACATCTCCACGACAGCTCTCCGGTTATGATTTTTCAACCGGCTCGAAGGCTTCTCCCCGGTTAGGTATCATCCAACCGGCTCCATGGCAGCTCACCGGTTAGGTATAATTCAACTGGCCCCATGGCCTCTCACCGGTTAGGTAACATTCAACCGGCTTGAGAGCATTTCACCGGTTAGGAGACATCCAACCGGCTCCATGGCCCCTCACCGGTTAGGTATCATTCAACCGGCTCCATGGCATGACTCCGGTTATGAGAACATTCAACCGGCATGGGCTTTATACACCCGGGCGAGTTTACATCTAACACATGTACTCTTGTCCAGCAGGATAAAAACCCTGCATCGCACTGAACTGCGATAAAAAATAGGGATTCAAGGCGAGACTTGTCATCTCAACGCCTCCCCACCGGGCAGATTATTTCTCTGATCCAGAACTCTCCCCGCAGGCACGTCGCCCCACGCTTATTCCAACACAAGCTGGGCCGAGCCACCGGGCCCCTCCCGGCCTACCATTGGCAGCAATTTCGCCTTGGGGGACTCGTTCCGATATGGCAGAACGCCCGGTCGAGATCCCATGCACTCTCCGGGTTTCACCCCGCTCCATATCTATTGCATGGCGGATTTCAACGCCCCATTTTCATCCCATGCACTCTCCGGGTTTCACCCCGCTCCATATCTATTGCATGGCGGATTTCAACGCCCCATTTTCATCCCATGCACTCTCCGAGTTTCACCCCGCTCCATATCTATTGCATGGCAGATTTCAACGCCCCATTATCATCCCATGCACTCTCCGGGTTTCACCCCGCTCCATATCTATTGCATGGCGGATTTCAAGGCCCCATTATCATCCCATGCACTCTCCGGGTTTCACCCCGCTCCATGCTCATGGCACGACAGCACTTGAGCACAATACCATTTGTATTGCAAGCATACTCATAACTGTCGCACATCATCATTAACAGGTACTCACCACGC
Source organism: Potentilla sterilis (assembly GCA_963682095.1). Taxonomy (NCBI): domain Eukaryota; kingdom Viridiplantae; phylum Streptophyta; class Magnoliopsida; order Rosales; family Rosaceae; genus Potentilla; species Potentilla sterilis. Next base: position 15,404,355 of record OY821765.1, on the reverse strand, counting down.
CTACTCTGACCAAACGCCCGATCACGCCCAATCTTCAATACGGACTTGGGGGACTGGGTACCGTTGGGTTGGCAACTGCGGGTCTGCGGGACAGAAGCAAGACATATTAAGTCCCCATTCAAGATTGCACTTGACCGGGAACTTGGGGGACTTGTTGACAGTAGCCACAGAGGGGCTACAACAGGCCCACAGACCCGCAACCAGTGCACCCGGGGCCGGCCTAGGGCCCGGAACCGGATCGCCAGCACCCGGAGCCGGGGTCCAGCAGTCTACCTTGCGACCAGGGACCCGAGGACCGGGGGCGCCAGCCTGCCAAAGAGGTCACCAGAGCTGCCATTTGGTGTACGAACAGAAGGAAGCCAGTCCCACATCGAAGAGTGAGGCCAGACTTTACGCCCGGCCACCTATATAAGAGCCTCAACTACCCTCATTAATAGGTAACTGATCTTTCCTACTGCTTATCATACGTGCTTAAGTTATCTATTCATCCCAACTGTACTAACTTAGGCATCGGAGAGGAGAAGACCGGCCCGCCCAGTATTCACCTTAGTAAGCAGGTTTACAGGAGATCACACTTGGATTCATCTGTCTCTGCCAGGCCTACGGGTTTTAGGTACGAACAGATATATGCCATTTAAACTTCTTGTATTTATCTCAACAGATTATAGAGATTAATATCCAAGTTAAGTATTTATTATTTAATCTCTTTTACTTATTTCACAAGATGCATATGTGTGTTGGACTCTCATGAGATATATTTGAGTCCACATTAGATATAATTCTAACAGTTCAACCAGAACTCGCTCAAGCTTCACAATCCAATTAACCAAAATAACTTTACTACCTCAATAAAGAATCAAACTTGATTTTCAAAGCTGCAAATCTACCTTTAATTGCCTCAAGCAGCAGATAACCTCTTAGTGAACTCAATACATCAGAATTCGTTCCCAGCTCTTTCTCAATGAGGCTCTCGAAATCAACTCTTAATCGGCTCGAAGTCAAATACAATGCCAGGAAGACAGAAGAATTGGTGACATCTAGGAACACCGATGAGCAGCACAAACCCATAAAACCCAAAAATAGAATCAGTCCAGAAATTGATCGAATTAAGAAACTAAATTCACCAGAGTGATGTGGATGATAAGAGGAAGGATTCTCATACCACAAACACTATTGAAATCGACTGAATCGAAGAGACTCCACCGAAAAGCTCGAAGCTTCTCACCACAAATCCCCCTTTTACAGTGGTTAACCAGAGAAACGAAGGCTAAGGACACATCGGAGGCAGCCCGGCGTCAGGAGGTGGCCGGACGGAGAGGTTTTGCTTTGATCTTCCTCTGTGTTTCAGCCGAGTCAGTGGTCGAGTAAGAACTCGATGTTTCTACTTGATGAGTTGACTCAGTCAGCTCCTCTATTTATAGTCTTCACTAACTTGAATCCAAAGGTTGAACTTTAACGACGAAATTTAACGGCTGAGATCATTCAAATATAAATTATGATTTTCCATAATTTCTTAATAATTCAAACTTTGGAAAATCATATAAAATAGATTGGGTATTCGGAAAATTCACTGAAAATTCTAATGAACTCATTCTGACGTGCAATTTAATACCAAGCTCTTCAATCAAGGATTTCTCCTTGCGAAAAATCCTAAAAAATATTTTCGAGGGCTCTAATTTAATTACCGAGATCGTAAAAATAATTCTAAGACAATCTTAACTTAACTTGTCAAAATTTCCGGGGATCACAGTTCCACCCCCGTTAAAAATAATTTCGTCCTCGAAATTGCAGCATTGGTCAATGGCCAACAATACTTTCGTGACATGTCAGACTCCAGTACCCTGAACACAATAATACCAACCTCGGAGTTAACCAAAATTTCATCAAGTGTTCCTACTCTTCAAGAAACACTTAGCTCCAAGTAATCATCTTGTTACTTTATAATAAGATCACAACTGGGGACGACACACGTCACCCTAATCTTTTTGTCATCTCACAATTATACAACAATTGGGGACGACACACGTCAACCCAATTACATCATCAATAATCATAACTTCTGACAATTAATAACAACTAATAGAGTAAGTCATCTGCTAATGGCTTACCAGTCATTACTAATAATGACTTACCATTACCAAGGAAATCTCATCCTCAGATAGAATAATCATAAGCGAAACTTATTGATCTTCCTAATCACACCGTGCGAGAAAGATATAATGGAACCTTGCAACCAATTTCCAAAATACAACCAAGGAGCCAATATCACAATATGTCATTTAAACAAGTTCCAGGTCCACAACCTAAAGTTTGTCATTCACATACCTTGCTCCTTGTACATTTACCTCATACTGGGCCCATATGTAACAGTCTAACTGATGGAGATTATTAACCAATCACATTGTACCTACAAAACAACTTCATACAAATATTACCCTCTTGTGTCGTCGTTAATATAGAGCAAGTAGGGATCGTTCAATCCGGAGAAATCAAAGGCGTTCAATCACATAAAACATTACAAAATCATATTAGGGGTTTGAAATTTGATTCTAAAACCTACTGATTTTTACGAAATTAAATCCTAAATTAATATATACATATGATCAACATCTTTCACACAATACACAACACACAAAACTCACATAACATGTGACAAATCAATCACGAAAACATGGCAGCAAAACATCACCGATTTCATGCTTATTTAGTTCCAATTTAATTAGAGCCCTTCGTGGTTCATCTAATCATTCAAAACTCTTCAATTATTTAGAATTAGCTTCGTGCATAACCCTAAACATAGTGCTAATTAGTTTAAAGACACTTCGTGTAGAAATTAAACCAAGAAACATATAAGCACAATGAGTCGAATTAGAAACATGCAACAAGTATGGCGTCACCTCACCTTGCTTCAACATGCATATTTTCTGAATTACTCTGCCCCTTAGAACCAATACAAGATAAATCAACTTAGTGTATAACTTATCCCAATTAAAGTTCGGCAACATGAAGATATAAACTCAAGAATCGGCCAAGCTATGGCTGCCCTCAAACATATAACTTGTTATGCATATGAATTCAGAAAACAAACCAAACAAATTCATCAAATCATGCGAAATACATACTGCCCTATTATCAAACATTCAATTCGTCACACACATGTTCATCAATTAAACAAATAGAAAACCAAAACACATAACAGAATTTCAGAAATCCGAAGTAAAATTAATAAAACCAAATAACCATCCACAAATCCTTACAAACTTCATAGACAAAGTTAAGTAATTATACAGAAAATTATAAGCCATGAGAGATGAGTGAATCACACTTTAAAAGAAACCTTGAAAAGATTCGGTAAAGGTAGATTCGGTGGAGATGAAAACTTGCAATCGGTAGTGATGAACAATGGTGGAATCGGCTTGAATTTTCTGTATGAATTTATGGTGCTAATTGGACAGAGTTTTGGCTTAGTAAAAGTGAGAGAGAAGAGATCCATTTTCTGTCCAAGAGAGAGCTATATATAGAGGACCAAAAATTCAGAAGATTCGGCAACAACAAAGAAACCAAAATTTATGCTCCTATCAACTACCTCACACTTAGCTTTTGCTAGTCCCGTAGCAAAACAAAAGAAAAGACTCTACTAAAACTACTACTGTCCCTAAATAATTGTCTCAGGATCTTTAAAACACATAGCTTTCAAGTTAAGCATTTTAAATGTAAGCACATAAATCTCAAGCGTCATAGATAGTAATCATGATATGAATAAGTCAGACTTGAGAAAAATAAGCATGTAAACATGTCAAGTTGATCCAATTCTCCTCACTAGGCATACTCTCTTCTTTTCACACATGATTATGGCAATATTCACTCAAAGTATATGCAAGAGAAAAGATTGTAAGGCAACAAATAGCTTGCATATTTCGTCAAATAAAAGCACTTTGTGAATAATATTTTCAGAAAAATCTCATTTAACAATTATATGCACGAATGGACCAAAACCATATGGTTACTCTTGAGAAAATCTCCACAATTAAAGTTTACCAATCTTAAGAATCATGAAAAGATCAAAATAAAGGTGATAATGGAGTTAGACATAAGGAATTCGTATTTAGAATAGTGGTGATAACAAAGTCACCAAGACTTAGCAAAGCTCAATACACCTTATGATTTCAATTCGAGGGCCAAATTTCATCATGTTGGACCCAAACTTCATTCTTTTCTTCCCCAAAACATAGTGAACAAGGAAAAAGGTCAAATATAACAATAATAGACATTCACTTATCAAACAATCTCCAATTTCACAACAAGAATTCAATCCATGCATTGTTCTTTTTCTTGTTGTTTGCCGAAACTTTTTCTTTATTTTTCTTTGTTTCGAATCGAATTTTATTTTCTGTCCGAAAATTTTTTGTTTTTGTTTTTGTTTTTGTTTCGGCAACATGTAATTCTTTTTATATTTTTGGATTGGCTCACCCCACACTTGCTTCAGATTATCACATCAACTCACAATTCCACAATAAATTTCAGCTTTACCAAGTCTTGATAATAAGGGAAAGGAGTAAACTATTCTAAGTTCAAGGAATGTGTTTCAAGGTGATGAAAGAAAACGGCTAAATATAGGCTCAATGGGGTTAAAACTAAAGAGTCCCACGACGGGCACAAATTAGGCACATGCTTTGTTTGGCTTTGGTGGTAATCCTAACAAGATCTTTTCAATCACTTTCGAAATCATGGCATGGTTATGAAAAATAGTTTCAAAAATCAACAAGAGCAAGTTCTAGCATTCTAGAGTCCATCAAAAAGCTATAGCACATAGTCATTGATTATGCAAAGAACAATGAGATTTGAAAAAAAATTTCTGCCCAATTTTAATAACTCATGAAGAAAGCATATAGGCTCTAAAGCTCACATATGATGTTATGGAATAAAATCAACTCAAACAAGCATGTTTCTCATATATCAATCAAAATCTCACAAATTCATACCAATCATAATATCCATGAAACTCACAATTTAATCTTATGATCATGCAAAACCATCATCTATGCATTCAAAGATATAATCATCCTAGACTTATTTAGGGGCATCGAATTTTCCGATGCCCCTAAATAAAAGACAAATAAAAGTAATTTTAATTTTATTTAAAATAAAAGCAAAATAAAAGCAACGAAATTTTTAATTTTTCTGAATTTTCCGATTTTGTATTTTCTTTTTCTTTGTATGACTCAAACAAAAGACTCAAAACAAATACAAACATGTGAAACATGTATTTCTACCCCACACTTAGAAAATTACATTGTCCTCAATGTAAATCAGAAATAATGTTGTAATTTCTAAGCATATGATAAAATTCACAAGTTCCACATTTATACAATTCAACCAGAAAGAGTTTAGGGATTTAGAAAATTCAAACTCTCGTTGATGGCTCCTTCACAATTTTGATTGAAATGGGTTGCCTCCCATGTAGCGCTTAGTTGTTTACAGTCCATTAGCCTAGACTCTTCTCCATGTTCATTCAGATCTTGGTGGTTCTCCAACGTCAATTTTCTCAAGTTGCTCTTCAAAAGGTTCATAATAAGGCTTTAGTCGATGACCATTAACCTTAAAATTTTTACCTAAAACTTCACTTTTAATTTCTATAGCACCATGAACAAACACATTAGTAACAATATAAGGACCAACCCAACGTGATCTCAATTTTCCAGGAAATAATCTAAGACGAGAATGATATAACAAAAACTTTTTGGCCGATTAGAAACGTCTTTCTTCTTAGCTTCTTGTCATGATATAATTTCGTCTACTCCTTGTAAATCCAAGACGTATCATATGCATCGTTCCTGATTTCTTCAAGCTCGCTTATTTGTAATTTTCGGTGGGTACCTGCATCATCAACATTCATGTTAAACTCTTTTACCGCCCACCATGCCTTGTGTTCCAATTCCACCGGGAGATGGCATGCTTTGCCGTAGATAAGCCTAAAGGGAGACATCCCTATAGACGTCTTGTTGACAGTAGCCACAGAGGGGCTACAACATGCCCACAGACCCGCAGCTAGTGTATCAGGGGTCGGCCCAAGGCCCGGGACCGGATCACCAGCACCCGGCCTCGGGGTCCAGCAGTCTATCCTGCTACCAGGGGCCCGGGGACCGGGGGCGCCTGCCTGCCAAAGAGGTCACCAGAGCTGCCCTTTGGTGTGCAAACAGAAGGGAACCAGTCCCACATCGAAGGGTAAGGCCAGACTTCACTCCCAGCCACCTATTTAAAGGCTTCAACTACCCTCATTAATAGGTAACTGATCCTTCCTACCGCTTATATACGTGCTTAAGTTATATCTATTCCAACTATACTAACTTAGGCATCGGAGAGGAGAAGACCGGCCCGCCCGGTATTCCCCTTAGTAAGCAGGTTTACGGGAGATCACGCTTGGATTCATCTGTCTCTACCAGGCCTACGGGTTTGTGCAGAAACAATTGGCGCCGTCTGTGGGAACGGTTTGATCCGCGAGAAAAGTAAGCGTTGCTCTACCGGAGAATAGAACCCGATCGATCCTTTGGAAAGCAGTTACATCCGCAGTCCGGAGGCCATGGAAGGAAGGAAGATAAAAGCTGGCGCGGGAAGGTCGAAAGAGCGAATTCAGATCCCCGACCGGGCCCAAAACATAAGGGCTGAGGTCGGTGCGAGGTTCGCCCTTTCTCCCGACCAAGACAGAACCCACGATCGCCAAGACTCAGAGAACCCCGACCGGTATGATGCGGGGGAGGAAATAAAAAAGATGAAGGCAGAAGTCGTGCGGTTGCGAGAAGAGGGCGATCGGGACCGATTAAGAGCGGATGCCCGGTGCCAAGAATTGGAAGCAGTGAACATCGCCTTAGTGGCGGCCCTGGAGAAAGGGGGCCAGCAGGGCACTTCTCGGGCGGCAACGCGGCCCGCAAGCAATGCTAACGAATTCCCGCACCTAGAGGTGGGACAGCCTATGGGAAGGAGAACGACCGCGCATGTGCCCACACCTCTCTTTCCGGAAGCTCTAAAAAACTCCGGCCCGGTTGAGCCCCCGTACCGCACAAGCCTGGCATCGAGCGAGCAGGACAGCCCCACCGCAAGGACGCTCGAGGCGCTCTCCGCCTCAGTATTGGACATGAGACCGCCTAGAGGTCAGCGAGAGAAAAGCGGGGCGACCGCGGGACAGCGCACGATTCAGCGAACGCACTGGACCTTTTCCGCGCCGGATTAGGGAGTCTGGAAGATCTGGTAGCCAAAGGCCCCTAAAACTGACGTACTCAGGAACGAGCTGCCCGTACCAGCACCTGGACAGCTTTAAGTCGCAGACGGGCACAAGGGGCTATTCAAATGCCACGTGCTGCAACATATTCCAAGAGACGCTCTCGGGGGAGGCGTTGAGTTGGTTTTACGAACTGCCAGTGAACTCGGTGGAAAATTTCGAACAGCTGGCTGATAAGTTTGTCGGCCGGTTCGCCCTTAGAGCCAAGACGGCCCAAACATCAACGATCTTTTTCGATTGCATGCAGACTGACCACGAACCGCTACGCGCTTTCGTTAACCGGTGGCATATCGCCACGGCCGGGGTCAGAAACTTGGATAAAAGGATAGCGAGGATGGCATTCAAGCAGGGGTTAAAATCTGGGGAACTCTCGTACAACTTGCGAGTAAAGGAGCCGCTGGGGTACGATGAGTTGATGGCCGTGGCCGTCAGGCACGCCCAGGCGGAGCACGAGCCGTATGGGGATAAGATGCCCAAGCGGAGTCCGGATGACCCGCTACCGCCGTCTCCCCGTGAAAGCAAGACTGGGCGGCAAGATCGCAACCATACACCTGCGACTAGCAAGAAAGCCGAAGTACGGGAGGATTGACGACCCCGACGGAGCAGTGACAACAGTTCACGGTCAGGTAGAAGACCACCACTTATGCGACCGGCACGGCCCCTGACAGCTTTACCAGCGGGGCGACCACCGCGGGCTCTAGCCATTATGCCGGCAGAAAAACCCGAAGATCCAGCCCTTCGGAGTAGCAACCAAAGACCCCAGAGGACGGTGGTGGACGGCCGAGTCAGTCCGGATGACCCGCAAAAGGGCCGGCAGGCAGCTCGGCAAGTAGGGACCATAAGCACCCGAGCCCTCGGGGGGATAGAGGTACACGGGAGCATAAACATGACACATGGTGGGGACCATATAGATCGACTCACCCGGAGTTCAAAGAAGCGGTGCTTAAGAGCGATCCGGGGAAAGGAGGTATATGCCTTTAGAGGAGGAAGCGGCCAGACCGCTAAAACCGGATGGAACTCGGTTACTTTCTACGAGGAAGAAGAGCCGGAGGATCTGATTCAACCGCACAACGACCCCTTCCTCATTACGGTCCAAATAGACCACTGGATAACTAGCCGTATGCTGATCGATACCGGAGCTTCTGTCAACGTGATGTTCTGAGACGCATACAAAGGGCTGCAGAGAGGAAAGAATAAGTTATCCCAGGATAACGAGCCGCTGATAAGCTTCTCCGGTGAGGTGGTCCAGCCTTTGGGATCGGATTACCTACCGCTAATCTTCGGCGAGGGAGACAGGACAAAGAAGGAGTACCTGGAGTTCATCGTCGTGGACTGCCTGTCATCGTACAATTGCATAATCGGTCGGCCAGGGTTATGGAAGCTGAAAACATTTATAGCCGGCCATATGCTGATGCTGAAGATGCCTTCACCGGTCGGTGTCATTACCATACGCGGGGACCAAAGGATCGCTCGCAGGTATTATGCGGAGGCCCTGACCAACGGGAGAAAGCGGACCGAGGTCTTCACGGCCACTCAACAAGCGCCGGTGCCGGGTCTGAGTATTGACCCCCGTGATGACACCGATTCTGACGACGAGAAGCTGAAGCGACCTTCGGCCGTGGAAGAAACCGAAACAGTCTCCATTTCGGAGGACCACCTGGAGCGAAAAGTGGTGATAGAGACGAAGCTCGCTTCGGCTGTCAGGAAAGAGCTCATCACCTTCCTCTGAGACAACAGTTCGGTCTTCGCATGGTCCTACGAAGACATGCCAGGCATATCCCCGGAGATAGCCGTCCACAGGCTAAATTCGTTGCCCAACGTTCCCCCGGTGAGGTAGAAAAGAAGGTCCTTCAGCCCGGCAAAGTATGAAGCAATCAGAGAAGAAGTACAGAAGCTAAGGGGCATAGGTTTCATCCGGGAAGTCCAGTACCCCCGGTGGCTTGCTAATGTGGTTATGGTACCAAAGAAGGGAACCGACCGGTGGCGCATGTGCGTGGATTTCACCAATCTAAACCGGGCGTGCCCAAAAGACAGCTTCCCGCTCCCCCGGATAGATCAGCTTATAGATTCCACGTCCAACTTTAAGCTGCTCAGCTTCATGGACGCCTACGCCGGGTACAATCAGATAAGGATGAACCCGGACGATGAAGAGCACACATCATTCACAACTGACCAAGGTACCTATTGTTATAAGAGGATGTCGTACGGTCTAAAGAATGCCGGAGCCACCTACTAGCGGATGGTGAATCGCATGCTGGAGCAAGAAATGGGTAAAACGGTGGAAGTATACGTAGATGACATGCTGGTCAAGAGCTTGACTGCAGGGGCCCACGTCCGAGATTTGGGGGTAGTCATCGGTAAGATGCTCAAGTTTGGAATGCGCTTGAACCCGAAGAAGTGCATTTTTGGGATCTCAGAGGGCTTGTTCCTAGGCCACATCATCAGCCTGCGAGGGATAGAAGCTAACCCGCTGAAGGTCCAGGCAATCCTAGACATGGAAACACCAGGGGAAAGAAACCATGTCCAAATGCTGGCCGGCCGGCTGGCCGCCCTGGCCAGATTCATCTCCCGCCTGAACGATAAGTGCGCCCCACTCTTTAAACTGCTCAAAGCACAACAGTTCAAGAAAATCCACTGGGCGGCGGAGCATGAAGCGGCATTCCAGTCCATCAAGACGTATCTGTCTGCAGTACCTCTCCTATCCAAACCAGTGCCGGGCGAGATGCTATACCTCTACATAGCTGCATCCGAAGCGGCCGTCTCCGCGGCTCTCGTCAGGAAGGAGGGCACGCTCGATCTCCCGGTATATTATGCAGGGAAGGGACTTACCGGAGCCGAGGGCCGGTACCCCGACATTGAGAGGTTGGCTCTGGCCCTGATCGTTAGTGCCAGAAAGCTCAGGCACTATTTCCAAGCTCATTCCATCACCCTATATACCAATCACCCTTTGCGGCAGATCCTGCAAAAACCGGACACCAGCGGCAGGCTCGTACGGTGGGCAATTGAATTGGGAGAGTTCGACATCACTTATGCTCCGCGAACGGCTATCAAGGGACAGGCAGCTGCGGATTTCATATGTGAACTCACTCCAATGGTGGCAGAAGCGCACCCCAGCCGGTACGAGGGCAAGGAGGCAGTTCAGGATCGAACCAGGCCTCCCCAACGGTTGGAAGCTTTACGTAGACGGCTCTGTAACGAGTAAGCGGAGCGGAGCCGGCATCATGCTAACCTCGCCCGATGGCCAATCGTACGAGTATGCCCTACGGTTCCTCTTTAACACTTCCAATAACGCCGCTGAATATGAGGCCCTCATAGCCGGTTTACAACTAGCCAAGGAGATGGGAATCCCATCCCTGGACATATACACCGACTCGAACCTAGTGGTGAACCAGATGAACGGGCTGTTCGAAGTCAAGGAACCCCAGCTAGCCTCCTACCAAGCTTTGGCCAAGGCCCTGATCGAGCCATTCCAGGGTGCCACGATCCAGCATATACCCTGAGAGGCAAATAGGCATGTAGACGCCCTCTCAAGGTTGGCAACCGGAAACTACCCTCCGGAGTACCGAAGAGCTAAAATTGAAATCCTCCAGAAACCGAGTATAAGCAAGACCATCTCCGAGATATTTGCGGTAGAAGAGGCACCACCGAGCTGGATGGATCCGATAGTTAGATACTTGGCTGACAAAACCAGCCCCCAGGATGCGGTGGAGGCTAGGAGGCTACACCTCCGGTGCGCCAGGTATAGCCTTCTCAACGGCAAGTTGTACCGAAGAGGGCACAGCTTCCCCCAGCTGAAGTGTGTCACTAAGGAGGCAAGAGAGGCTATCATGCGAGAAATCCACGAGGGAGTATGCGGTAATCACTCTGGCGCCCGGTCCTTGTCTCACAAGTCGCTCCGGGCGGGGTATTTTTGGCCAGACATGGCAGCAGGATCAAGAAGAATATCAGGTGGCTGCCACAACTGCCACATGTACGCCTCTACACCCCATGCCCCGGCAATCGTGTTATCAATTCTGTTAGCGCCATGGCCGTTCGCACAATGGGGACTAGACATCATCGGCTCTTTCCCAATAGTTATGGGATAATACAAATACGCCATTGTGGCCGTGGACTATCAGACTAAGTGGGTCGAGGCGGAACCCCTGGTAAAGATCACCGAGGAGTGGGTAAGAAAATTCATGTGGAAGAACATCTACTGCAGGTTCGGGGTGCCGCAGACTATAGTCACGGATAATGGGACACCGTTCAACAATGCTGATCTTACCCAATACACGGCCTCTATGGGGACCCAGATGTTATTTGCCTCAGTGGCACACCCGCAGACCAACGACCAGGTGGAAGCGGTGAACAAGATTATCAAAACCCTCCTCAAGAAAAAGCTGGATGCCAAGAAGGGATGTTGGGCCGAGGAACTCCCCGCGGTTCTATGGGCCATCCGGACGACAGCAGCCGAGGCAATAGGGGAGACCCCGTTCTTCATGGCATTCGGGAGCGAAGCAGTACTCCCTGTAGAGACCAATATGCCCAGCGGCAAGGTCGAGAATTACGACGCCGAAACAAACGCCGAGGGCATACGGCTCAACCTAGATCTCATAGAAGAGCGGCGCGACCAGGCACATATGCGAAACCAAACCTACAAGCAACGGGTCGCTTGGTACTATGATAGAAGGGTCCGGGAAAAGAAATTACAAGTGGGGGACTGGGTCATGAAGAAAGTTCAGAAAAAACCGCTGGCCTTGGGGCCAACGTGGGAAGGGCCCTAGCAAATCACCGCAGCTGCGGGCCCGGCAACATTCCACATCATAGACGCTGAATGCATCTATTCCACCCGCCCGTGGAATATCCAGCACCTGCGGTTCTACCCTAAATGAAATCGGTCATAAAGGGACAATAATGTATTTGGCACCAACATTGCAATACACAGTTATTGCATTTAGAATAAACTACAGCTGGTTGCAAGGTATATACATCTGCCAGATATATGGGTAAAGCAAAAAAAAAACGCTAGTCAGCGCCGCCAGAGCCCCCAATCCTTGACCCGCCAGCTTTGAGAGAGAGCTCTTGCTCCGCCATCTCAGCCAGGGCTACATCAGCCTCCATCCGCTCAGCATCAAGCCACCCTTTCTCCCTTCACTCCAGATAGCCATCATTTATGCCCTTCGCACGGGCGTCCTCCAGCATCTCTTCAAGCTCCACCGACTCCCGGAAGTCGTCGACAGCTTTATCAGCCACTTCAGCAAGCCGGGATTCCCCGAGCTTCTCCCCTCCTTTGACGACTGCTGTCATTTGGGTCTGCAGCTCCAAAACGATCGCCTCCAACTCCGCATTCCTCGCTTCTCGAGCGGTTGTCTGCCGACCGGTTTCCTCTTTCTCTTGCGCGAGCTCAGTTTTCAGCCGACCAACCTCCTCTCTCTCCTGCGCAAGCTTAGCTTCCGCCAAGGATAGCCGCACAGTAAGCTCCTCCACTTGCTTCTCCAAAAACGCAGCCTCCCCTCTAGGCTCGACGGCGTAAAGGCTATGAACCAGCTGGCACAGGTACGCAAAAGGAACATTAGCTCGTACCACAAAGGGGAACGGAAGTGCAGAAAACACACTTACCCGAAGAGCTAATTCCACTGGCTTCGCCCTGCTCTCGCCCGGTTGCCCAGTTCCAGGGCCCTCCCGATCAAGTCCCAAGGTTTCAATAGTAGATGCCACGAACCTACCAAAACCACCACCACCGGAACTACGATCGGCTTCCGGCCCCCGACTCCTTCGGCCGTCGTTCTCCACGACCGGAACTAATGCCGACCCCCCACCAGCCGAGCTTGACGCCCCGGCATCAAACGTCCTCGCCCTCTTCGCCGGGGCTTCACCGTGATCGCTTATGCGGTACCCAGGCATCTCCGCTGCCTCTCTCTCCCGCGGGGCCCGTATCCCCATCGGCCGTGCTAGAGGTTCCGGACCCGGTAGGCCCACCGACCTTACTTCCCGGATAACGAGTGGGGCATTATCCTCACCGCCCGGCCGCCTGCCGTAGTGGGAGTCCAGAAACACGAGCGGCACAAGCCTGTTATGCACCTTGCACTCTAGGGTGACCGGATCTACAACGGTTTTCGAAGCCATCTCCCCCATCTCCATCAACCTCTGGGCCACAAGCTCTTCATCCGGTTCGACAGTCTCCTCGCTCCAAACAGCGAGCCGGGGGGCATTAGCTGCAAATCGATAAACTGAGCGGTCAGAATAAAAGCGACCCTGCAAAACAACAGTGCAAGGTACCTTACCAGGCTTTCTCCCCATCTCGCATATCTCCAGCACATTCCATCGGATGAAATTGTAGGAGCTCCGGCCCAGAATGTCCCAGCAAACAAAAAGCCGGGCTAACCGTTGCCTCTCCAAGTCCACCAACCGGTACCACTGATCTCCGATCGATTGATAAGCCCCGGGCACCTGAAAGTTCCTTGAACTACGCTGCCACCTGCCCCCGGCCATCACAACCGACCTCCTCCATACATTCGAAACCGACGACGGCAGGTGAGTGATGGCAGGATCGAAGTCCCGCGCGGCAAAGTTAACACAACCGCAGGCCTGGGCCTTTTTGCAGTAGAGAACCTTGTACAGCGCCCGGAACTCATTTACCGTGGGCCAGTCCATATTGCTCAGGCTGAATAGGCACCCGAGGCCAAGCAACTGCCTCCACTGGTTGCTAGGCAGCTGAGCTGGGTAAAGATTTATACTGCTCAGCATATACTGGACAAACTTTGGCAGCAGCAGAGATAGTCCGTGCCGAAATTGATCATAAAAAACGGCAACCCAACCCGGCTCCGGGTTGCAGGCCAGTTCCCCGGGATACAGATCTCGAAGCTTAACGGAGGAATCAATGTCCCACTTCGCCCGAAAGTCCCTTATCTCTCTCTCAGACATGCTTCTGGTTGGCTCGTCATAGAAAATCACCCTGTCGCCATCCAGTAGCTCATACCTCAAGGGCCCTCCCATCAACCCACGGCCGGAACCGACAGGATTCGCCGATCTCCCAGATGCCATAAAGCCTAAATAACGGAAGTTAGCGCTGTAGCAAAATAGCAACACAGACAATCGGCAGGCAAAGGGCAAGGAGCAGCAAGGTATGGCAGGAGGAGAGCAGAGGGGATGATAAATAGGGCAAGCATAAAAGAGAGGCAACCCCAGCCGCAGATCCCCTTCATCTCAGACCGTTCCTTGCCGACACGTGTCCCAGCTTCGGTAAAGGTTCCCATGCCACCATAACTGATGGGACTGATGGGCTCTCCCCTTCATTGCATGTCAGCCACCTCTCCCACCTACAAGCGGCAGTTAGGGGAGATAGGAGTGCAGAACGAGGCGTCCACTCCCCTCACTTCCCCAAGAAGTCAACCTCGAGCCAAGGAACGGCATCTCACCGGTTATGAAGTATTCAACCGGCTCAGCAGCATCTCATCGGTTATGAAGTGTCCAACCGGCTCCGCAGCATCTCACCGGTTATGAAGTATCCAACCGGCTCTGCAGCACCTCACCGGTTATGAAGTATCCAACCGGCTCCGCAGCATCTCACCGGTTATGAAGTATCCAACCGGCTCCGCAGCATCTCATCGGTTATGAAGTATCCAACCGGCTCCGCAGCATCTCACCGGTTATGTAGCATGCAACCGGCCAATCCAACTAGTCCCATGACATTCCACCGGGCATGTGACATTCAACCGACTCCAAAGCATTCCACCGGTTTAGTCACTTTCCTTCGCCTACGGGCAGGAACGAGCCAGCAACAACTCAAGGCTTCCAAACGCATGGGCTTTATAAACTCGGGCGAGTTTACATCTAACACATGTACTCTTGTCCAGCATGATAAAAACCCTACATCACACTGAACTGTGATACATTTGGGGATACATGGCGAGACTCGTTATCTCAACGCCACCGCACCGGGCAGATTGTTTCTCTAACACATAACAAGTCTCCCCGCAGGCTAACAAACCTGCACATTTACCTCACGCTTATTCCAACAAAAACTGAGAACTAGCAAGTGTTGACCGGTGCTTCAGTATGACCGCAACACCGGGGGCACCTGTTGGCTTATTCCACGCACCAACAGGCCTTCCCGCAGGCTAGCACTCTCCGACTCGTACCGATATGGCAGAACGCCCGGTCGAGGTCCCATGCACTCTCCGACTCGTACCAATATGGCAGAACGCCCGGTTGAGGTCCCATGCACTCTCCGGCTCATCCTGATATAACACAACGCCCGGTCACGCCCAATCTTCAATACGGACTTGGGGGACTGGGCACCATTGGGTTGGTAACCCTGCGTGTCTGCGGGACAAGAGCAAGACAGATTAAGTCCCCATTCAAGATTGCACTTGACCGGGAACTTGGGGGACTTGTTGACAGTAGCCACAGAGGGGCTACAGCAGGCCCGCAGCTAGTGTACCAGGGGCCGGCCCAAGGCCCGGGACCGGATCACCAGCACCCGGCCTCGGGGTCCAGCAGTCTATCCTGCTATCAGGGGCCCGGGGACCGGGGGCGCCTGCCTGCCAAAGAGGTCACCAGAGCTGCCCTTTGGTGTGCAAACAGAAGGGAACCAGTCCCACATCGAAGGGTAAGGCCAGACTTCACTCCCAGCCACCTATATAAAGGCCTCAACTACCCTCATTAATAGGTAACTGATCCTTCCTACCGCTTATATACGTGCTTAAGTTATATCTATTCCAACTATACTAACTTAGGCATCGGAGAGGAGAAGACCGGCCCGCCCGGTATTCCCCTTAGTAAGCAGGTGTACGGGAGATCACGCTTGGATTCATCTGTCTCTACCAGGCCTACGGGTTTGTGCAGAAACACGTCTTGTAGGCTGTCCTATACGCCCACAAAGCATCATCAAGTCTGTCGCTCCAATCCTTCCTTGTTGGGCCAACAGTTTTCTCTAATATCCGCTTGATCTCCTTATTTGATACTTCTGCCATTCCACTTGTTTGAGGGTGATATGGGGTGGAAACTTTGTGAGTGACTCCATATTTCTTGAGCAAAGCCTCTATAGTTCTGTTGCAAAAGTGAGAACCTCCATCGCTTATAAGCACACGTGGTACTCCAAACCTAGAAAATATGTTAGTTCTCAAGAATCCTGCAACAACTTTAGAATCATTAGTCCTTGTGACTTTCGCCTCCACCCATTTAGAAATATAGTCAACTGCTAATAAGATATATAGAAAGCCTTTGGATGAGGGAAAAGGTCCCATAAAATCAATACCCCAAACATCAAATATTTCAACAACAATTATAGGGGAAAGAGGCA
The DNA here is from genome assembly GCA_963682095.1 of Potentilla sterilis. Taxonomy (NCBI): domain Eukaryota; kingdom Viridiplantae; phylum Streptophyta; class Magnoliopsida; order Rosales; family Rosaceae; genus Potentilla; species Potentilla sterilis. The sequence continues at coordinate 15,387,796 of OY821765.1, read as the reverse complement.
TCTGATAACCAATATTACTTGTTCTTTGGCACCTATCACATGTCATACAAAATGTATAAGCATCTTTAAAAAGTGTGGGCCAATAGGATCCACTATCCAATACCTTAAGGGCTGTCCGTTTTGGTCCAAAATGACATCCACACGCCTCAGAGTGACAAAAAGCTAGGATCGGCCTATGCACTTCTTGTGGGACAGAACGTCGAATAATTTGATCACTACAATGCTTCCAAAGATATGGATCATCCCAAATGTAGTATCTTGACATCTTTTTAATCCTTATCTTGGTAACCTGCGAAAATATACTAGGAAAAGTCTTAGTAACTAAATAATTCACAATATCAGCATACCAAGGTGCATATGTCTCGAAACGAAATAGTTGCTCATCCAGAAAAGACTCTTGCAAAGGCAACGTCTCCTCCTCTTTCACAATTCTGCTCAAATGATCTGCTACAACGTTTTCGCTTCCCTTCTTGTCCTTGATTTCGATATCAAACTCTTGGAGTAAGAGAATCCATCGAATCAAACGTGGTTTCGCATCTTTCTTCTTCATCAAATATCTAAGGGTTGCATGATCAGAATAAACAATCACTTTAGAATTCAATAGATATGCACGAAATTTTTCTAAAGCAAAAATAACAGCCAATAGCTCTTTCTCTGTGGTGGAATAATTCAATTGAGCATCATTTAAAGTTCTAGAGGCATAGTATATGACATTCGGCCTCTTCTCTTTTCGTTGTCCAAGAACTGCTCCAACGGCATAGTCTGATGCATCACACATGAGCTCAAATGGCAAACACAAATCCGGTGGCACCATTATAGGGGCCGACCTCAGCTTCTCTTTGAGATTGCCGAATGCTGCTTCACATTCCTCACTCCACACGAATGGTACATCTTTCTACAAAAGAGAACACAAGGGTTTTGCCACCAAGGAAAAAACCTTGATAAACCTCCTATAGAAACCTGCATGGCCAAGAAACGAACGTACCTCCCTCACAGTTGTGGGGGAGGGTAAGTGAAGCATAACATCAATCTTAGCTTTATCAACCTCTATTCTTTTTGCATAAATTATGTGTCCTAAAACTATACCTTGATTAACCATAAAATAGCATTTTTCCCAATTTAAAACAAGGTTAGTTTCAACACATCTCACCAAGATTAACTCTAAATTTTCTAAGCATGCATCAAAGTTTTTTCCATATATGCTAAAATCATCCATAAAAACTTCAATGATATTTTCTATATAATCAGAGAAAATAGAGTACATACAACGTTGGAACGTACCTGGTGCGTTGCATAAACTAAAAGGCATACGTCGATAGGCAAACGTACCAAAGGGACATGTGAACGTTGTCTTTTCTTGATCATCCGGATGAATACAAATCTGATTGTAACCGCTATACCCATCCAAAAAGCAATAGAACTCGTGACCAGCTAGTCTCTCAAGCATCTGATCCATGAAAGGCAAAGGCATGTGATCTTTTCGTGTAGTAGCATTCAGCTTTCTGTAGTCAATACACATCCTATGACCTGTGACCAATTTCTGAGGCACGAGCTCATTCTTTTCATTCTTTACCACAGTAACTCCACTCGTTTTTGGTACAACTTGGACAGGTGAAATCCATTGGCTATCTGAGATAGGATATATGACACCACAATCTAATCATTTGATCACCTCCTCCTTCACAATCTTCATCATTGGAGGGTGAAGACGTCTCTGACCTTCTCTTGTGGGTTTTGCTCCTTCTTCCAACAAGATCCTATGAACACAAGTGGTAGGGCTTATTCCCTTGATATCCGCCAACGTCCAACCTATGGCGGTTTTGTTCCTCTTAAGCACATCGATCAATCTTTGCTCTTGCTGCTCATTCAGCTTTGATGACATAATCACTGGTAAAGTATCATTGTCTCCAAGATATGCGTACTTCAAATTATCAGGTAGAGCCTTAAGCTCTAATTTTTGGGCATGTTCCACATATGGTAACAATTTATTAGTGCTAATTAGAATTGACGTAAAACGATCAAACCTTAAACGAGGGGCTGCCTCTAGCTCGGCAACAATGCATGCAATGCTCGGCTCAAGTTCAAGCCGAGCCTCCTCTTTCAAAATCGTCTCCTCCTCTTTTCGGTTGTCAATTCCGGCCCCCATCTCAATAGCTAATTGCTATTGATCCATAGTTTCTGATAAAACCTGTGCAAAAGAATCAACTACATGAATAGCATAGTAATGTTTTAAATCAGAAACCGGATACCTCATAGCTTCAAACACGTTGAAGCTGATCACTTCACCATCAAATTCCATGGTGAGGTTGCCTTCTGCAACATCAATTTTAGTTCTTGCGGTTCTCATAAATGGTCGCCCCAAAAGTAATTGGGTTGAATTGTGAGGCGATTCCTCCATGTGAAGCACATAAAAATCTGCAGGAAATATCAGATTATTAATCTGCACAAGAACATCCTCAATATATCCCTCAGGATACTTGTTAGATCTGTCAGCCAATTGTATAATCACATTGTCTATCTTCAATTCTCCTAGACCTAGAGACTTATAAACATTATAAGGCATCACATTAATTGACGCCCCTAAGTGTAGTAAAACATTAGAGAAACAAGATTGACCAATAATACACAGAATTGTAAAACTGCCAGGATCTTTCATTTTAGGAGGTAGCTTTCTTTGTATGACGGCAGAAACCGTCTCACTCATTTTCACCACTTGCTCCTCACGTGTATGCCTCCTTGTTGTGCAAAACTCTTTCAAAAATTTGGCATACTTCGGAATTTGCTTGATACACTCAAGCAATGGAATGTTCACCTCCACTTTTCTGAATATGTCTAGCACTTCCTCATCCGATTTCTCCTTCTTTGATTTAGAAAATCTAGATGGAAAAGGTAAACATGAAGATTGGTTAGTATTAACTAAACACTTGAGTTAGCATTGTTTACCTTTTGTGCTTCTGAGGTGGCGGGATCTTTCTCTAAGTCCCTCTTCTTCATTGTGTCGAGCTCGTCCTTGCTCGATCCTTTCTTAGCCAAATCATTGGCGTCGGCCTCTTTGATGCCGTGAGCTGCCCCTTCATCATCGTCCAAGTCCACGGTCTCATTCCTCTTGCTTGTCACTTTCGTCCCCTCCAAGACTTTCCCACTCCTCGTTGTGATAGACTTTGCATGCTCATTCTTGAGGTTTGGAATCACTCCTCCAGGTAGCCTTCCTTGCTCTTGGATCTGCACCATGAAGTCTACAACATTTCTCATCTGATTCTTCAATTCAGTAATATTCTTTGTGTTGGAGGTTGTAGATTGCAACAAAGTATGAGTTGCATCATTCAAAGATTTCAACATAGCATCATAGTTAGGATTCGATGATGCTTGAGCATTGTTGTTGTAAAATGGCTGTTGAGGTCGTGCAAATCCCTGAAATTACCATTGAGGTCTTGGTTGATAAGCCATGCCGCCTTGGTTTGCTTGTGGTGGCGCCATCAGTTGAGGATTCTGAACACTATTGTTGGTGGCCCAACGAAAGTTAGGGTGATCGTTGAACCTTGGGTTGAAATTCCCAAACCGCTGCCCTCCTTGTTGTTGAGGAAAACCTAATGCATTGACCTCCTCAAAGTGCTCATCTGCTCCTAATTGAGGACACAAATCAGTTGCATGCCCTTCCATGCGACATACACCACAAACTTGAGCTTGCTTCGGCTTCATCATTTGAGTCATCATCTGAGTAATCTTCCCCATGTCTTCTCGAAGCTCCTTAATAGCACTTGACTCCTCAAATCCACTAGCCTCACTTACACGCTTAGAAGAAGTAGATCCGAACTGTTGTTGATTAGTGAAATGCATCTCCAACAAATTCTTAACCTCCTCTTTACTCTTCTCCATTAGTGATCCTCCAGCAGCTGAATCAAGAAATCGACGCTCCATAGGGCACAAGCCCTCATAAAAGTATTGCAGTAAAAGTCCCTCACGTATCCCATGATTAGGACACGTTGCCACCAACGACTTGTACCTATCATAGTACACATTAAAAGCTTCATCCGGTTCTTGTCTGATTGAAGTGATCTCCTTCCTAATCTGTGTCACTCTTGATGAAGGAAAATATTTAGTGAGAAATTCCTTCACCATTGTATCCCAAGACGTCATCTTGCGAGGTGGAATAGCAAAGAACCACTCGGCTGCCCTATCTTCAAGTGAGAATGGAAAACTTTCATCCTCACATGTTGCAAATCCGCACTAGTTGGACACATGGTTTCACATCTGAACTCAAATTTCTGAATATGGCGATTTGGATCTTCTCCACTGAGTCCATAGAACTTCGGTAATTGGTGAATAAATCCACCCTTCAACTCAAACTCTGCCGACTTGCCATTTGCAACGGCAGGATAAGTGACATTGCTCGGTCTTGCCGCTCCTCCGATTTGGTGTCCCCGGCAACGGCGCCAAAAATTGATAGAGATTATTAACCAAACACATTGTACCTGCAAAACAACTTCATACAAATATTACCCTAAACATAGTGTTAATCAGTTTAAAGACACTTCGTGTAGAAATTAAACCAAGAAACACATAAGCACAATGAGTCGAATTGGAAACATGCAACAAGTATGGCGTCACCTCACCTTGCTTCAACATGCATATTTTCTGAATTACTCTGCTCCTTAAAACCAATACAAGATAAATCAACTTCGTGTATAACTTATCCCAATTAAAGTTCGGCAACATGAAGATATAAACTCAAGAATCGGCCAAGCTATGGCTGCCCTCAAACATATAACTTGTTATGCATACGAATTCAGAAAACAAACCAAACAAATTCATCAAATCATGCGAAATATATACTGCCCTATTATCAAACATGCAATTCGTCACACACATGTTCATCAATTAAACAAATAGAAAACCAAAACACATAACAGAATTTCGGAAATCCGAAGTAAAATTAATAAAACCAAATAACCATCCACAAATCCTTACAAACTTCATAGACAAAGTTAAGTAATTATACAGAAAATTACAAGCCATGAGAGATGAGTGAATCACACTTTAAAAGAAATCTTGAAAAGATTCGGTAAAGGTAGATTCAGTGGAGATGAAAACTTGCAATCGGTAGTGATGAACAATGGTGGAATCGGCTTGAATTTTCTGTATGAATTTATGGTGCTAATTGGACAGAGTTTTGGCTTAGTAAAAGTGAGAGAGAAGAGATCCTTTTTCTGTCCAAGAGAGAGCTATATATAGAGGACCAAAAATTCAGAAGATTCGGCAACAACAAAGAAACCAAAACCGAGTTGTTCACCAATTGCTTGCTCGGCAAGGCTTGATTTTCCTCCAATTATTTCTGCCGAAAATTCCATAAGATAATGGCTGAATAATTGCTTAATATCTCTTTAATTTATCCATAAATTAATTCAGCAAAAAATCTTGCACAAAGGAAGGAATTCAGTCCACATTCGTAAACCATCTCCATGTAGAACTCGGATTGCTTCTCTTCTTTTCCATTTCGAATTCAAATTTCTTTTCTTCTTTGATTCAGCCGAATTCTGCATGGATCAATACTTCATGGACTTGATGATGGACTAGGCTCATTCAAAGTTGGACAATTATCCAAGAACAGCCGTGGCTTTCCCATGTTGGGCCGGGAAAGCTTCCTTTGCGTCTTCTTTTCCTTCTCGTACTAGGGAAGCATTTTTTTCTTTAATTCTCTGATTTTCTTCTTGCTAAGAGGACTCCCTAATACTCCATTATGTTCAGTAGCTCTTCAATAATGATCTTGGACACGAACTTAGTGAATAAAAATAAAAACTCAGAAATCGGACAGAAGGTTTTCCTTCTCGGCAGTACTGACCTCCATGCATTCAAACCGGCATAACGTTTTTCTCAAGAAAGTTTTTGCTACGATTCCAGTTGCAAATGAAACTAGACACACAGAGATTTCATCCATATAAACTTCGCCTTCAAATTCCTTGTCAATCGTCGGGAATAAATTCGGGAAGTTGAGTGACGTGCACTGAAATCTGCTGAAGTTTCTGGATTTGCATCCGATTTGAACTTGTGATTCTGTGCATCTTATTTTGCTCCGATTTCAGTGAATCTTTTCATGCTCAATCCTTTGTGTGTCAACTGCATATGAGAGAAGAAAAATCTATCAAAAAGAAAAGTTTATGTTTTACAGATTCAATAAAACATCTCAGAGACTTTTCGAATAAGCTTTTGATAAATTCTGTCCAAATTCTGCTATTAAACACATTCTCACATTAAACTCAACCAAAACTCATGACTCTATTACATGACTCTATATTACGATACTAAGGGTTAAACATTGGATAAATGGGGATAAAACACATTAAGAACGTCGCATTTTATGCTCCTATCACTAACTCATACACTTGATATTGTCCGCTTTAGGCCCACTGGCCTGCACGATTTCGTTCTTCAGGTTTCACCCACAAAACGTGTCTCAATGTATGGTGCTAACTCTGTATATATAAGCACAACATCCACTTTTTCCGGGTGATGTGGAATGTGTGACCTGCTGTCACACCCCAGTCCCGACATCGGTGGGGTTTAATCACCTGGCGCCGATCCCGAGGTGTGAGTTAAATGTTACAAAGTCGAATGGATATAAAAAATAAAACTTCTCACTTGGCACTTCACCCTAGGCTCATCCGACACTTCGACTCGACAAACACTAAACACTTCTCTGCAAAACAACAAGTAAATGGGTGGGTGAGTAAAAGCACGCGCTCAGTGAGTGCCCTATGTAATATGTCAGCAAAGCCATGTCATTTTACGCACGCTACAAAATACGTATATCATATATTTCATGTCGACCACAAAACAATTGGTCACATCACACAATCCCTTCTCATTGGGCATCCTTCAATTTAGTGATCCCCCATGGGTATCTAATGGCCTTCATGCCCTATACAAACATATGCCACATCCTTACTTCAGTATAACGCGATCAAGAAGTTCACATGTTCCATGACTACTCAAACAATCGATCCAACACCATAATATATATAATCTCCACATATTTCACAAATCGACATGCTTCACTTGAAAATAGAGAGATATTTTATAAATAGATCAAAATCATACTTTTCGACTATCTTAAAAGCATATAAGAATATTTGAAACACATTACATAAACCACTCACCTCGACGAACCGAATCGACACCCAGATCGTAAATCGAGCAACCTAGAACAAGCCTTCTAGAAATCACCGTTGGATCTAACTCAGACTACAATGGATAAAAAGATCGCGTCGATGTGAATTCGTAGCCACTCGCGGATTCAGAATCAGAGCTATAGATCAAAAGTTATAATCCGCGGAAGTTTCGTCGCAAAATCTAATAAAATTATAATATCTAGAGAGAGAAAGATGAGAGAATTCTAGAGAAAGAAAGTAGTACAGAATAAGGGGGGCTAATCCCTATTTATAGGAACCAAAATACCACGTGTCACCATGCTATTGGTTGGAAGAAATTAATTCTTGACTTTAATATAAGCTTTACCTGTGAGGAAAAATAAACATTGCAAAAACTGTAGGAAGAACCATATGTTTTTTAGTCAAAAGTCCAAACAGATAAGTCTTTTTAAAAAGGGGTTTGGAACCCAGTAACCTGGGAGGCTTATCCCCACGCCTTTGGATATTATTCAAAGTCATAGATTAAGACATAGGGGAGGAAAAAGAACCAATGCCCCGTGATTAAGTACAAAAATATTATCAAGTCTCAAAAAGTGAGATAACATCACTACAGTATGAGCCCATCCCTACTAGGTTGGTACCCACTCAACTAGTTGCCTTACCATTAAAAAAAAAATCCAAATCTACAGCTTTATATACTAATGCTGCAACTTGAACTTGTGCATTCATTGATGTCCCTCTGTCTTCATCACTGATGTAGCTATGAAGAAAATACGAGAAAAACTAGAGTTAGAGAAACTATTGAAATTGAATAGTTGACTTTTAAACAGAGATTGCAAATAATAGTATGATTCTTTTACTTAGTAGCTTCCTCAATCAACTGGAATGGAAAAAGTGTGCTTTTATTTTCTTCTTCATTACATGTCAAATCCTCATCCACAAAACTTTGAGCTCTATAGTATGTATCATCCCTATCTTTAACACACATAAGCACCTCCAAATTTTTGGGAGTCAGCCTTGTCCTCTTTTCATCCAATACACGACCACCTGCACTAAAAGCAGATTATGATGCTACTATGGACACTGGAGTTGTTACTTAATAGTATATCACGCGCCATGATGTGCTTTTCACCACCCCAAAATGTCTAATTTCAGTTTTTCTTCCTCAGTCATGAACTCAGTAAAATCAGTATCTATATATTTGAAGAACTCATTGCACGAACTAACAGTATCATTTTGTTTGGCTTTGCTAGCAAGCAAACCAAAAACAGCTTGACTAATAGATACATTAGATGCTGATAAAGAAGCACGGTGAGGAGCCAGACTACCTTTGAGCACTAGCAGCAACATATTTATTCTCATACAACTTATAAGTATCATTGAAATTCTTTTAGATAGTATTTATTTTCAATGGCATAGTAATAGATAAATTCTTCCCAATTTCATTCAATATCAATTTCAAACCATTAAGCTTGATCCTGGGATCCATAATATCCCAAAAAAAAAAGGTATAAGGAACCACCTCCCAATACTTTTTGTATTTCTCTTCCATCACTTCACTAGTATTTCTCTTCCATCACTTCACAAACATCCCTAATTAGACCACTTTCATATTTGTAGTTTACAAAAGTAAGACTAATTGCATACAGATCATTGAGTGCAATAGGAGATGTGTGATAAGAAACACCAATTAAATTGCATGTAGCATCATAAAAGACTTTCAATAAGTCTACAAACTTAAAAGACACATTCCACATATCCTCCGTCAAAATTCATCAAATTTGTCATTATAGAAAACACTCAGTGCATTAGTGTAACCTCGACAACTGTTTAACATGTGATAAGTTGAGTTACAACGTATAAAGATGTCTCTTTTAAATTTCTTAGCTTTCAGACCCTGACTTTTGCATAGCTGATTGAATTCTTGAGTTCTACTATCAGAAGACCAAACATAACTTATAGCATCCCTAACACAACCAATTATTTTTGCAATAAGTTTCAATCCATCTTGCACCATTAGATTAATGATATGACATGCACACTTTTGATGATAAAATATTTTTCCATAAGGAGGATGCAAACAACGCTTCAGTTGATCTATTGCAACCGTATTGTTGGTTGCATTGTCAAAAGTGACTGAAATTTTTTTGTCCATAATATTATATTCCTTAAACACATCCATCAAGCCATTAAATATTGTCTTACCAGAATGTGGAAATTCTAGAAGGCGAAAGACAATAATCGTTTTATGCAGCCTCCAGTTATCATCAATGTAGTGAGCATTAACACACATAATAGGCAAATTATTTCGACCACTCCATAAATTAGAAGTAATAGCAATTGTGCCTTTTAAATTTGAAAAAAACATTCACCAACTTTTTTTTTTTCTTCTGCATAGACTTTTAACGCATCATTCTTGTTAGTGTTACGAGGAACACGTTTCCGGTTGGTAAAACTCTCTCATATATCTTTCAAATCTAGGACTCTCAGCAAATAAGAAAGGTAATGACATTAGTAGTATATGATAAGTAGGGATCGTTTTAACCGGAGATTAAAGGTACCTAAAACATAAGAATGTTAGATAAAATATACACATATGCACAAACATTGAAATGAAATCAAGGGGAGTTTAAAAGATGGTTCGGCAGTCCTACTGCTCCTAAACTTAAAGACACGAAATTGAAATCCTATTTTACTATTTAAAAGTGATCATCATCCTTCCACACAATGCATAGCACATAAGCAATCAAAACACATAACAATTAGACAAATATAGGACTCGACAATCATATTAAATTGCTCTAGACTCGACTTAGTTCCAACCTAATTAGTTCCAGAAGAGGTTCACTAATCGATTTAAGATTTCGCAAGTACTTAGGACTTTGACAAGCACATTACCCTAATTTTTATGCTAATCCGATTTTAATGACACGAAGAGTAGACACTAAAACAAATTAACACTTAAGAACATAAGTTTTTTTAATCGGAGACATGTTAGTACATATGGCGCCACCCATCATACTTCGACATGTAAATTCTTTAGACTACTCTATCCTTGGTGAAACAACACACATTAAGACCGCGAAGAGCTAGACTTGACCTATATTTATTTCGGCATATGAGATCGATACCCACAATACATTACAATTGTATAGGGCAGCAACCTTTATTGCACACGAAATTAAAGAATAAACCAAGAACGAATTTACAACTACATTAACATGCTTGCCGAACCTAGACCTATCATTTTGTTACATATTTTCCTTATAATTTTCGCATGCAATCCGGAACTTAAACCTAGAAAACCTTATAAACACATTAAGCACGAATTGATCATGTATTTTATAAAACCAAATTCGCAATTGTTCTACACATAGACATGCAAACAATAACTAAAAGTGCACACAAGTTTCATAGACAAAACAATGCATAACTACATAAAACTATTACAAGTTGTTAACAGTACATATAGTACACCGCCAAGCACATCCGGCGACCTCGTGGACAGTGCAATGGGCATCATAGGTCCTACTTCCAGCATCCAGCGGGTAGACCGCCACCCCGGCTACATCTCCGTTGTTCCACATTACCGGTGCCACACCCGGAAGGCGTGCCACCGGGCGCCTGAAGTAGCTTCATGAGTCGGGAAATATGTAATAGTGTGTTTGCATCCCACATTGGAGAAGTTGTAAAGGAGGGAGCCTTCCTTCCCTATAAATAGAAGGCTTCCCCCTTAGAGTTAGCTCTCTTGGATACTTGCTACTCTTGGCATGTAATTAACCACTATCCGATGGTTTTTCGGCCGATCATACTAGATTCCAAGTGGACGTAGCCGTGCCCTCCGATGGCACGGTGAACCACTATACTTGCCTGTGCCTTTACAGCTTTATTATTGTGCTTCTGCCAGGCCTACGGGTTTGTGCAGAAACAATTGGCGCCGTCTGTGGGAATCCAGTTCAAAAAGTTGTGCTGCTCTACCAGCAGGTAGAGGTTGATCAATCTTCAATCATTCCATCGGCAGGTACCCGGCCAAGGAAAAAATGCCTGCTGCCATCAGGCCCATCCCCGGGGCAGCAGCATGTAGGCTGGTCAACAGCCCAGTAGGTCTGGTCAACGGGTCGACCCGCCCGGTTCAGCAGGCCAGCAGAGCAGCAATCCCGTGGTCGAACGCCGGGCGCATCCCCCCCCCCCCCGCTGGCTCTCCTCTCCAGCCGAAGTCGCCTCCATCTCCGTGCGGTCGAGCGGACGCCATCTCCGGCAGTCGAGGGGCCTCCCTCTCCGGTCGTCTCCTTCTACGGGCACCTTCCTCCCCGGACATACCACCACGGGACCGGCCGGCCATTGTTTCTCTCCGGAACCGGTGGCTTCCTCTCCGGCGAACCTATGGCTTCGTCTCCTCCGATGCGGGTCGTCCCTCCGGTGCAATGCGGGCCTTGCTCTCCTCTCCGGGTACGGTCACCGATGGCCTGCCTCTCTGGGTGCGGGCTAGGTGGCACTCCTCTCCGGGACCCGATGCTCTCCTCTCCGATTCCCACTCCCCCGGTCGTCCCCCTCAAGTCTAGGCGCCTACGCCGCTGACCTCCTCTCCGGCATGGCAAGAGGAAGAAAGCAGCAGAGCGAAGAAAGAAAAGAGAGGGAAAAATGGACCCCGCCCAATTCAAAAAAGTCAGCGGGTCAAGAGATGGGCCGGGCCGGGTCGGGTTGGGCTACAGCAACGGGTCAACCCAGACGAATTTTCTCTGGGCACCCAACGGATTGGCGATCCGTTCCGCCATCTCCCTCTCCGCCTCGCACCGCGGCAGGCCTCGGTCGGCAGTCCGGCGACTCACCTGCAATGCCTCCGATGACCCGCAGCCTCGACCCCAGCACCAACGACACCGCCCGAAACTAGCACCCCGTTTCTTGGACAGCCCTCTCCGGTTCGGGCAACTCTCTTCCTCTCCGGGCAAGGCTCGGTCTCCGCCTCCGGTCGACGGTGCACCCCTCTCCGATGCGGTCATCTCCCTCTAACTCCTCCTCTCCGGTCCGGGCAGTATTCTCCTCCAGTTCGGGTCGACCCTGGCTCACCTCTCCAAAGCCGATGGCTGCTCTTCGGCTGCCATGGTTCCTCTCCGGTCCGATTGGTCTCCGGGCATGGACCGAGCCGAGAGAGAGCAGAGCAGAGACAGAGAAACCGAACGAGAGGAAAAGCAAAGAAAGAAAGAAGAAGAGAATTGGCGGGAAAGAGAGAATTCGAAAAAGAAGAAAAGTCAACTTCCCAGGCCGGGTCGGGCTACAGCAGCGGATCAGCTGTTGGGCCTAGACCGGGTTGGGCTGCAGCAAGCTGGAAATGAGGCAATTTCCTTTGGCCACCCACTAAGTGTCTTTGGACACCCAAGCTGCTCTCTACACCCGTAGACATTCACCGGGCAACCCGGGAACTATTCCCGCAGGCTATTCCAACACCCGGCAGCTTTCTCCAAAGATGAGTACTGTTTTTTATTACTCAACGCATGTTTCACCTGTGCATAATCTGTTTGGGAATATTGATAATTAGACATGTGATAAAAGCACGAGCATGGTCCAGGATGTATCGCATATCATTATGCGCTTATCAGTGCTGCGCATATCATTATGCATCGGTCGATCATTTCAGCATTGCAATGCATCGCATATCAGTATGCATCGTTGCACGCATATCATTATGCGCTTATCAGTGCTGCGCATATCAGTATGCATCGCCATCGCATCAGTATGCATCGCATTACAATGCATCGCACTATGGTGCACGCATTCCAATGCATCGCATCTCGGTGCGCGCATCAGTATGCGTCGCATTACGGTAATGCCGTGCCACCGGTTATGTAATATTCAACCGGCTCCACAGGCATCTCACCGGTTAGGGTTCAAACCGGCTCCATGGCTCTCACCGGTTATGTACCATTCAACCGGCTCCATGGCATCTCCACCGGCTCCATGGCATCTCACCGGTTAGGTAACATTCAACCGGCTCCATGGCAAACGCATGGGCTTTATAAACCCGGGAGAGTTTACATCTAACACGTGTAAACTTTTCCAGCAGGATAAAAACCCTGCATCACACTAAACTGTGATACATTTGGGGATACATGGCGAGACTCGTTATCTCAACGCCACCCCACCGGGCAGATTGTTTCTCTAACACAGAACAAGTCTCCCTGCAGGCTAGCAAACCTGCACATCACCACCTACGCTTATTCAAGCACAAGCTGCGCCGAACCACCGGGCTACTCCCCGGCCTGCCTCGCCGTTGGCAGCAATTTCGCCTTAGGAACTTGGGGGACTCGTTCCGACATGGCAGTCCACCGGTCGAGTCCTCACATCATCATCTTATGCACTCGTCTGAGTTTTACCCCGCTCCACATTTATTGCATGGGCACCCCGGTTCCGGCTCCACACCATCTCTCCGGTTACCAGCTCTACGGCATCTCTCTGGTTACCAGCTCCACAGCATCTCTCCGGTCACTGGCTCCATGGCATCTCACCAGTTACCGGCTGCCTCGACCCCTGCACCACAGCTCACGCTAGCACCTCACCTCCGGTCTCGTGAGCTCGGCCGCTCAGTCTGTCAGCTCACCCTCCGGCCTCGTGAGCCCGGCCGCTCAGTCTATCAGCTCACCTCCGGCCTCGTGAGCCCGGCCGCTCAGTCTATCAGCTCACCACCCGGACCTGTCCAGCGGGTCACCCCAGCCAGCGGGTCACCCCAGATTCAGCAGGCCCGGCTCTGTTCAGCAGCGGCTTCGCCCGATCAAGCTTTAGCGAGTCAGGACCGGTCAAACCCGGATCCTCCCTGGGCACCCACCACTGCTCCAGAACCCGGCACAGACGGTGAGGATCAGAGCCCGGCACCTCATCTCTCTCGGCACCTCATCACTCCCGGCCAAGTCAAATCTCCAACACGGACTTGGGGGACTACTACTGGGGGCACATCAGTAGCGCTCGAGTGGAGGGGTGGGACTCGGCATTCGAATGCCCGGTAAGAGCCCAATCTCACTTAGGGACTTAGGGGACTGGTAGTAGTAGCGATGACTCGGTCACCACCTACGCTTGGCGATACATGATGTTAACTCCCCAAGTAAGATCGCACTCTTACTCGGGAACTTGGGGGACTTGTTGACAGTACATATAGTACACCGCCAAGCACATCCGGCGACCTCGTGGACCGTGCAACTGGCATCATAGGTCCTACTTACGGCATCCAGCGGGTAGACCGCCACCCCGGCTACATCTCCATTGTTCCACATCACCGGTGCCGCACCCGGAGGGCGTGCCACCGGGCGCCTGAAGTAGCTTCGTGAGTAGGGAAATATGTAATAGTGTGTTTGCATCCCACATTGGAGAAGTTGTAAAGGAGGGAGCCTTCCTTCCCTATAAATAGAACGCTTCCCCCTTAGAGTTAGCTCTCTTGGATACTTGCTACTCTTGGCATGTAACCACCATCCGATGGTTTATCGGCCGAACATACTAGATTCCAAGTGGACGTAGCCGTGCCCTCCGATAGCACGGTGAACCACTATACTTGCCTGTGTCTTTACTGCTTTATTATTGTGCTTCTGCCAGGCCAACGGGTTTGTGCAGAAACACAAGTCAAGAGAAAGGGGCGGATCACACTTTTCAGACACCTTGAAGGAGCTTCAAAAAGTGGTGGAAGATGTTCGGATGCAGGCTGGACAGAACATCGATACAGCAAGAATTTTATGAATATGGTGGTGATGGTTTGGTTTCGGCTTGTTATGCTATGTAGGACTTAAGGCTGAATTTTAGTAGAGCTTAAGACTTGATTTTTGCTTTGGGATGTGACAATTTTTTCTGTAGGAAACTCCTGCCTTTATATAAAGGAGAGGCTACAAGAATTGGCAGCAGAAATCCTTGTTCAAAACCGTCAAGGAAACCTTGTTGTATCCGATTTTGGTTTTCCTTCCTTTCCTTGTTCTTCTAGACTTTTATGCTGATTCCTTCTTGGATCATGGCTATGTGGACTCATTGATGGACTCAGCTCGTTCCTTTATGGATAATAGTCGATAAATAAAGCTGCAAGCTTCCCTAGTTGAGCCAGGAACATCTTCTTCTAGAACCGGCAGCTTCACTCCTTTTCCTGCTAGGACTAGAGAACTTCCTCCTTCCTTATTTGCTCTTTCTTTTGGGCTTGGCCAGCTTTCCTAACCTTTATTTAGCTCAGAAACTCTCATTTGATGCATTTAGATGCCTCTTGGGTGCAGGAACACAAAATCTTCTCTCGGCAGGCATAAGGTTGCTCTTCTCGGCAGACTTGACCTTCCTGCGTTGTGATTGGCATAACTTCCTCTAGAAAATAGCTATTGATGCGATTCTAAATGTTCTGGAAACTAGACTTTCCGGGATTTCCTTGAATATATGGCACGCATTCTAGTTCCTTGTGTGCTATTTTGGAGAAATTGTGGAAGTTTGATGATGTGCCTAGGAATTTACTGGAACTAGCTGCATTGCGGCAGAATTTTCCTTGCAAGTTCTGACAGCTTCTTTTGCTCCGATTGTAATAACTCCTTCCACTGCTCAATCATCAATAAGTCCACTGCATATAAGAGAAGAAACATTTATAAAAAACTAACAGGACCCGCCCCGGATATCAGTGTAAATCTTGCGGGGACCACCTCAAGAGAGATTTTACCGATAAATCGACATGACCTCGCTTAAAATGGACAACCCATAATTGTAAGAAAACAACGAAACACTTCTAAAACAACCATCCTGACTCCAGGAGTCACCTGCTCCCCCGAAAACAAAGATCTTCCACAGGAAAAACAAGAGACTCAAATTCAGGAAGATAAAGTAGAAATAAAACAATATAACAACTAGTGTCGAAGGGTCACAACCCGTAAGTAAACAATTGAGTTTACTACAACACTTTATGGACATCAGAGCAACTATACAAGGAAAAATATGATACAAGTAGGTTAGACAGGTAACCTACGATATCTGACAGCGAAAGATGATCTCTATACTTTGCCTCCTACTAGTACCGAACAATTCTGCAAGTTGAGCAGTTTAAAACAAAGAACCCAGGGAAAGTAATTTAAAACATTAGCGTGAGTGGACAAAAATATAACATTTTAATGAAAAGTAATTTATTTTACTTTCCTCATATTTCATGAATAAAACTATGAAGCATGCATTAATGAAACATTTAATTCGATATACTCTCAATATAAAAACCTCAGCCCCACTGATTCGGGAATTTATAATAACAGAAAATCTTATATGAGAAAACATTCCCGAATATATATATATATATATATATATATATATATATATATATATATATAAAACTGGGCCAATCCCATTGACCGTTTAATGAAATCAAATAAAAATAGGAGAATGTCAACCACCATATAATAATGAGCCTTCAAGGCTAAGGGTCAGAGTCTCCAAGACTCTAGCGTCCCATGCTAAACCTGTACACGTCGACCACCGAGATGAATCTGACATATATGGTCAAGTCATCACCTCGCATGGACTCAGGTGACTAAGCTAGCTAGCAATACATATATGTGGACCCTGGTATGGTGAAAAATCCGAAAATGAAATCAAAGTACATTTTCCCTAATAAATCATGAATCAGTACAGTCCCATATGTCATAATATTCGAAACAAAGCGAAATCATACAATTCTCGGAAATCTCATTTCCGGTTTAATATCAATATACATGTAGATATAGATACGTCACATTAATTGACTTAATTTGGAAACCATTTAAAAATCGATCCGAAAAGAAATCATCAAAATAAAATAGATTATCGACCCTCGATAATCTATATCATTCTCGAAATAAAAATATTGAATATAAACCCCACAGTATTTAAATATTTATGCATGTTTCAATTTAAAATAAAAGTCCACTCACTATACGGCTAGGCTTGCTACTGATCAGAGCTCTTCTCAAGTCGAGTCTCCCCTCGGCTTGTAAAGAGATAAATTTAGAAAACCCCAAACTCGGAAATTGAATTATAAAAACTTAATTTACAGGGGTCCTCACTCGTACAAAACTCCCAGTTAAAATTTACGCGTCCACTCAAACCAGTTTACGACTGAAATTACTCAGTACACCCAGCTCAAGACTATTTATTCATTTACTGGTCATTTCGTCGTAAATTCTATTTATTCGCATTTATTCTTCTTTTACCGTAAGTCCAATAGTAAATAAATTAGTCAAACAGTAACTCATAAGTCTTACAGTAACTTTCGAATTTATAATTTACCTTTTCACCTTTAGTGTCTTACTTTTACCATTTACTAATTACTGAGTTACTGTTTACCAATTATCATTTACCATTTAACCTTTTAACTTTCACCTTTTCCCCCTCTGCCGCCGCCACAGCAGCAGTTGATCGAATGCCAAAGGCACGCAAGTAATGATAACCCTACAAAAGATCGTTAGTAGTATAAACAAGTAGGGATCATTCTAGCCGGAGATTAAGAGTACTTGAAACATGAGAATGTTAGACAAATATTCACATATTTACAACTTTAAAACGTCACATTTGGGGGATGAAAGGATCGGCAGCAAAGCTGCCCCTAAAACCTAAGTTACAAAATTTAAACCTATTTCTAATATGTATAAGTTTTGGTCGACATCTTTCACACAAGCATTTAACACGTAACTCTTTAACAAGCAAGATTCACACAAAACAAAGTAAGGAACAAGTATTTAGCATGCTTTTAGACTCAAACAAGTTTCGATCTACAACTAGAACGTGTTTCGATTTTTACCTAGTTGTGAGACTTTTTAATGTTTTAAGATCTAGCTATTCGCAAAGTGATCCTAAAAGTTATGCTACCGTTATACAACTCGTAACATTGAAGCTCAAAAGTCTATAATCGAAGACAAGTAATAAGTAAGGTGGTTAATCTTCTTATTTAACATGCAAGTTCTAAGGTTAACCACTCTAAGTGAGCACAACAAATCAAAGTGATCATACATCTACTTAGTTTATTATAACTCTAGCCGATTAAACCTAATACTTAGATCATGTTCAAGACACTTCTAAGTATCGATTTTTAAAGTCCTCACCTTAGTTCTAACCAATTTAAATCTCAAACATGCTTCTATACCATTGTCCTAATTATCTAAGTGTATGAATTCTTACAAGTTTCATATTATAAAATTAACATGCAAAGATTGATTGAAACCGTACGTGGCTTAAACCTATACCTAAGCAACGAATCAAATATGTTTTTATTGTGCAATTTATAAAACCAAATTTCAATCCAAATCATACATAGACATACAATTCGAAACTAAGAATACATGTAAGTTTCATAGACAAAACTAAACATAACTACAAAGAATAAATCGTTACACAGAAAGTAGGGAGTGGATCATACTGTTGCAGACACCTTTGATGGCTTCAAGACGTGTTGATCCGATGGAAGATGATGGTGGCACGGTTGGAGTATTTTTGGTGAAGGTGGGGATGAGTTTCGGCTAACTATTCTTTGTAGGATTCTTGGGAATTTTAGTAGAGTTTATGGCTTTGTGTTTTGGCTTAAGATGTGACAGTTTTTATGTGTATTGCCGGCCTCTATATATAGAGAAAAGGCTGTATCAAAATCGGCAACAACAAGAAAATCTAATCCTAAACCGAGTTGGTTTATGTTTCTTGCCGTGCAATCTTCTTTTCTTCATGAACCTTCCATACGTTTTCTTCTTGGACCGGCTGCATTGCTTCATGGGCTCCTCTAATGGATCGGCAGCCACTTGCTTAATGAATTTAAAGTCTAAAGTCCGATTGCAGCCTTTCCTTGCTCACCCGGGAACACTAATCCTTCCTCCGATAGGATTCCTTGTTCTTCATGGTTTGCTTGTGGTTTCTTTGACTTTTTCTTGGTCTTCACATGTCTGCAACTCTTCCTTGTATCCCAAGGATTGATCGCAGCCACTTGCAGTCAGAAAGATGGCCAAGGAATGGCTTGGAAATCACCCTGAAGCTCTTCTCGGCAGGGATGCTTGTTCTCGGGTGCAGGGGCGCCTGCACGCATGTGCACTGACAGGCTGGCGCGCATGGCTTCTTCTCGGCAGCTTCCTACATATGTGTGTGGGTGCTTGGCAAGCTGGCGAGGCTAAGGTGGTGCGCAGGCGCATGCAATTGCGCAGCGGTAGGGAGGCAGAGGCAGGGGCAAGCTTCAGCGAAGCTGCATGTGCACGCATGTGGGATGCCCGTATCAGATACAAGGTGCCAGTATTCGATACGGCGTGTTCTAGGTTAGAACTTCACTGGACACGTGTCGGATACGCCATTGGATACACCATATTTTGTCTTGGATACAGACCGGATACGCCATGCCCATGTCCGATACGTATCGGCGGCATCGTGTCCTTGTCTGCGCGCGCTGCGCTATGGCGAGGCTGCAAGTTGGCATCCGGAGATTTGCAGCCTATTAGCAGGGACTAAGCTGAAATCTTGTTTCTTCTCGGCAGATTTGACCTCTGTGTCTTCAAAAGAGCATGACTTTCTCCAGAAAATAGCTATTGATGCGATTCTAAATTCTGTGAAAACTAGACTCAGAGATCTTTCTAGGTACGTATTGTACGTCTTCTAGTTCCAAATAAGCTGTTCTGGGGAAAATCGGGAAGTTGAGTGATATGCCTAGGAAATTCCTGGAACCTATTGTATCCGAATTTGCGTAGTAATTTCTGGCATATTCTTTAGCTCCAATCACTTAAATTCTTTCCACTGCTCGATCATATATGTGTGTACTGCTCATAAGAGAAGAAAAATCTATCAAAAGCAACATGGAAGCTTTACAGAATCAACGAAATATAATATGACTTCGATTTTCAGCACTTTGTTAATTTTCTTTAAGTTTCTAGCTTTTAAGCACATTTTAGCCAAACTCTACCAAATAATCACTAATCTAAATTATGACTCAATTTTAGATAAACAAGGGCTAAACAAAGCATAAACGAGGGCATAAACATATTAATATCGTAGCACTTTGTGCTCCTATCAGCAACACCGCTGCCGCCGCTGCTGCAGCTCCACCACAGAGTCAAAACCAGCTTCAATATGTCCAACACAATCGCCGCCACCATAGGGGGTCACCCTAACTGCCTCAGCCACACAAAACCATTGCAGCAGCCATGAACGGCGGCCAAAAACCCCCAAACCTAAAATTCTCCATATTCCAACTATCCTAACTTCAAATTACACTAATTCGACTCCAAACAACGTCCTGAACCCAATTCCAACCTCCACTTACACCAATTTCACCATTTCAATCACCCATTACAGAAATTCTCAAAACCCTAGAAATTCTGATTTGGATTTCTCCTTACCTGTTACAAATTGGGTAAAACCCTTTGGAGGGTTTGTCACACGTCTCTCAAGCTTCAAGAAGACGTATGGATTGCACTAGCTCGAGGCCGAAAAGTGGAGCTCCGATCGGTCCAAGGCTCGACTGAAAATGGCGCGTTGTTCTCTCCTTGGGTCACGACGCGCTGCAAAGCTGGTATAGGGTGGTAGAAGAGGAAGAGACGAGCTCGATGCAATGGGTCTTCTTCAAAATCGACACCAGACGACAGAGTTGGGTGGAGGCAGTGGGTATGTCGGTGGGGTATCGGGTCAGATAGGAAGAGAGAGGAAGAAGAGAAAAAGAAGAAAAGGAAAAGAAAAGGAAAGAAAAGAAAGTTTTCCGTTCTGGGAAGTTTCTTTCCCGACTATTTATACTCAACAAAAATTGGAAAGTTACGGGTTTTACATCTTATCTTTTTAATTTGAACTCTGAATTAAACGTGCTACGTGTCCACGAACTCATTTTAATGTGTTCTATCTCAACGTAGCAAGAACATTCTCGGTAAACTCAAATTATAAAAAGTCAACTTTTCGGATTTTAGTAACAATAAAACAACTCCGGAGAACGTAAAAATAAAATAAAAATCACCAAGAAATTAAACACGGTTCGAGACGTATCATAAACAAAGTGGAAGCTTTACAGAGTCGACGAAACATTTAAAGACTCATATTTTGAGAACTTTGTCGAATTTCTGTAAATTCCTCTATATTTAGCACATTTTCATTGTAGCTCTACTAAACACTCATGACTCTATATTATGACTTGATTCTACACTATTAAGGGTTAAAGAAAAGTATAAACGAAGG
The DNA here is from genome assembly GCA_963682095.1 of Potentilla sterilis. Classification (NCBI taxonomy): domain Eukaryota; kingdom Viridiplantae; phylum Streptophyta; class Magnoliopsida; order Rosales; family Rosaceae; genus Potentilla; species Potentilla sterilis. The sequence goes on along the minus strand of OY821765.1, from coordinate 15,366,497 downwards.
TAAAACACATTAAGAACGCCACATTTTATGCTCCTATCAGGTAATTCTTCACTAGCTAAAAGCTTAGCCAAACCCTCCCTCATTCTGGCATGGGAGTACCTAAAAGTGCTTACACTACCATCAACTTTTCTACCCAAATTAGATTGAGTACATGGTGTGTAACATTACGAGATAAGACTCAAAGACGTAGCAAATACATCCGTTAAAGCTAAAAAATTGAGCTGGAAAACAACCAAATGAGCCAGCATCGATACTATATAAACATAAATGTCTAAAAATTGAGTATTTAGGACCGGGGCCATGAGCTAGCTAGCCGTGGCCAAACCCAAGGCAAGGCCGAGGCCAGAACCAAGGACATGTAGAGGCCGAGAGCGAGCTAGAGTGGAAGCCAAGCAGAAGCAAGCTAGGCAGGAGAGGGGCCGGGGTCAAGCATAGGCGGGTGCAAGGCTACCTAGGCCGAGGCCGAGACAGTGCACGGGCGGGCCAAGGCCGAGCAAGTGCCAGCGTATGCCGAGGTCGAAGCCAAGACATGTCAAGGCAAAGGCAAAGGCCTGTGAGGCCAAGGCTTGTATGCTTTTCTTCTCAGAAAATAAAAAAGGTATAAATGATTATTATCTTTGCTGTGAAAGCACCAAATGTTACCAGCACACCTAAACGCCATAGAGTACAAGAATACAAAAGCTGAAGTAAACCATAGTGAAACGATCCAAACCAGGTTGAGAGCGTCGAAGCTAAATGAATTTATCTAGTTGAGGAATGATGGCCGGGTACGAACGATGGGTTGTCGGGTTCCAAAAGTCTCGAACAAGAATAGAGAGAACATACCCATCCCCCAAAATTTCCTCTTCCCCAATTGAGTCCGCCCTCGCTCTCACTCTCTCCTCTTTCCCAACCACCCCCGACGCCACCAACCACCCCATAATATTAACAAGAGGTGCTCGATGCAAGATAATTAAACAACAAGGAAGAAGAGGAGAAGAGGTGCCCGATGCAAACTTTAACTCCAAGCCTCCAACCCAATCGAGTAGTGCCGTGCTCCATCCCGATTCATCTGCGTGAACTTGTCCATGTACACATCTAGAATTACCTGATTCAGATCTTGATCTCCCGAGGATGGAGTACGAACCTCCTCCTACACCGCTGCCGCAGGCCCCATCACTGAGCTCATCAGACTGGTTCTCCCAAATACCAAACACCAAACACCAAACCCCAAACCCAATCTCATATCTCTCACCCATACTCCAAACCCATAACCCGCCGCCCAATTTTCTGATCTCTCCACGACCATGACCACCTCCAAGTAGAGCTGAAAATTAGATTACGCGTGTCCAAACTGTGTCCAACTTAGAGTACGCGTGTCCACGCATATTTGGAGGTATTTGGGTGTATCCGTGTCGTGTCCATGTCCGACATGAGATACGTAACCAAGTTGGCGTGTCCGTGTCCGACACGAGACACGTAACCAAGTTGGCGTGTTCGTGTTTCGTCAGTGATACTGAAGCTAGGTGGCGACATGCAAGGCAACGACGCTGGTCCGCCGGCATATGCGATCGGAGGAGAAGATGAATTGGGTACCCAGATCAATTTTCTGGGTGACCTGAGATTTCTTCATTCTCTACCGACGAAGATGTCGTCAGCAGGATGGGTCGGTTTTTCTTTTCCCGACAAAGATGTTGTCAGCAAAAAGAATATCGGGGTGGGGGTGGTTTTTTTTTTCGAGAAACAGTTGCCAGCAGAAAAGAGAATTTAGGGTTTTCATTTCTTTTCTAGAAATGCTTCTGAATTTTTTTCAAGGTTATTAGATGAATGCTAGAGCCACGTGCTGATAACGTGTTCTAGGAGAAAAAAGACAGATGCAAATCGATGTTTTATTCATTGATAAAGAGGCTTTTATATAGACATTACATCAAATATCCTGAAAAATCTGAGATTTCCTATCAACTAAATATACTAGAAATCTAATCTAATTAGGTCAAGACACACATTGGAAGTTATAGAATTAACTTTCCTTGATCAAGAAAATAATAATATTGCAATTCATTATCTTATTGAATTTGAAAATTTAGAGAAAATAAATATAAATAATATATGTATTTGATAATCATTATCTTTAATAGTCATTGTACAAGAGGACATATATATAATCTAATAATTGAAAACACAACAAGGTCAAGTAAACAAATGTAGAGGTCTCAACATCAATGAGCTACAGTTTGAAAAAAAAAAACACATATTTTCACGACTTGATTAGGCATTTCGGCCCATTTAGGCCCCCCCACACACACATATATATATATATATAGACACACACGCACCGTGTCGACTCTATCTAGAGAAAACTGTTGGGGTTAATCCTAATACCTAGGCCCAATTACCTCTCAAGCCCACTCCATCTCTTCCAGCCAAAATACCTCAAGTCTGCAACTCAAGAACAGGAGCAATGCTGCTCAGAACTCCTCTGCTGCCCGCTCCCAAACTGTTGTCTTCTTCTTCAGTGAATGTCTCCTTGTCTCTTTCTAGTTTAGGGCGGTCCTGCTCATTTCCCTTTGTAAGAGCAGCCACCATATATATGTAGTGAGGAGCCTCAAGGAGGCAAGCAAGCAATGAAAAGTCTTTTAATTACCTAGTTTTCAGTTTCTCCTAATTGCATTCCTATCAAAAACCTTCTGAACCATCGTTGCCAATGGATTCCGCCGCCAGGTTCCAAGAGACCTCAGGACAACAAGATCCATCAACACCATCTCTCAAGCATAGGATGAAGAAGGTGAAAGTGGCCACCGAAGACTTATTGCTAAGCAAGCCATCAGAGAAGTCCCAACCTGCAGTCGTGAAAATCGTCCCAGGAAACCCCGAGAGGATGGCACCTTTGGTTGGATATTTCCCATCTGGGTTCGAGCCTGACCCTAATTCAACCAAAGTTGGGGTCTTTAGGCACAAACAGAGAGGTGGTACTAGGCTTCAGCTCGTGGTAACCCCAGAAAAGGAGGCTAAAGTTGATTTCATCGGAACTAGCTATGCTGGTGAGGCTCAGGCTGGGGAGTGCTGCTCTTATGGACTTGGTATATTTGATAAGGCGACTCAGTCATTGAAGATTGTGCCTATTGCTAATAACAAGGTAACCATTTGGTAATTGTTTACTTGTATGATTCTCAATTGCTTTGCCAATGCACTTATTTAAAGTTAAAATGATTAATGATAACATAAATGAATATGGCTGAGGGAGAAATTGTATGAAATTTTATCTGTGTGCTTTTCAGGTATTTAGGTTAGAACCAAAAGTTCAAGGCATTGACGACTCCAATAAGAAGCCTGCAAGTTCACTTGGAAAACTGTCTGAGCGTGAGAAGGCAGAAAAACGTATAGAACTTCATAATCTTTATGGAACAAAGAAGTCAATACAACAGGTACTACCACATTCTGTTTTAGCTTTTAAGAGATCATTACAAGCATGTCTGCTTCCATAAGTGCCTTGATTAAGTTTGTCTGTTCTTAATTGAAATTTGTAAGCACTACAGTAGGGTCTGTTTGTATTACAAACAATGACCAGTAGTGTGTAAATATTTTAGTTTATTGGTTTCTAATGATTGTGAAATTACTTTAGAAATCTTCTTGTGGACTTAATTCTTTGTCATTATATGATGGCTCTTGTGCTTGCTTAAATAAAATGAGAAGGATGATTGCCTAAAGTCTGCCTTATACATATGAGCTAGTTTCTATTAACTTTCCAGTATTACTGTTTGTTATCTCCATTTCTTCTCTGTAATGTTTAGTTGTCCGTAATTTCTGAATATATATGAAAACAAAGATCAAGGGTTGCAGAAAAATGAAGAGAGAAAAAAACCTATCAAAATCATTAATGTAGCATGTTGGGAAACGTTACCTTACTGTCTTTCTTGCATTCTTTTTTAATCTAAAGTTTATACTTTTAATGATACTTGAATGGTTTCAGATATTTTCTCCAATGGTATCTTAAGCAGAATGCAGTTGATATCTGATAGGAGCATTAGTTTATTAAATTTAATCATATATTACATTGCAGAACAAAAAAATGCAAATGTTGAAGCGCGAAGATGATCCTGATGCTCAAAATGATTTGTATGTAACCAAACAAGGTATGATGAGCAGGGATGATTTGTCAGAAGTTTCCGAAGGCCATAAGGATCGCAATACTCCCCCATTTAATGCTTATGCCACCACTCCCCAGGAGGCATATCCACTGGAGAAGATCATCTCCACAGGAGAGTGGAAATTCTTCCAAGATAAGCTTATGGTTTTGGAAGGGGGATCAGAACTTCCCTGGTTTGTTCGCAACCGAATCCATAAACTGGAGCAGATTGAGGTAAGGGTGCAAATGTCACTTTAGAGTTTAAACCAATTCAATTTTGTTTAATTTGGTGAGTTTACCCTGCTGACTACCATCAAATTAGTGTAGCATAATGGTAATATATAATTTCCTTGGTATTGTACATTACAAATTGCAGTACCTGTACATATCAATATAATTGTGTAAATACTGGCATAAGAAAAGGAAAACGCTAGAGATATATTTTTTTGAGAACGAAAATGTTAGAGATATAGAGCCATGATATTCTATTAATCTAGTGTGAGTTAAAACATTCATAGTTTTTCTGCTTTTATCACTTACTGATCAAGGAAGATAATATCTATTTTATGTCTGTCTTTGTAGGATGAAGACAAGAAGATCAAGCTTGCTTGTATTTTATCATTTATCAGACATCTTATAAAGTTCAAAGATCTGCAGGATTCTAAAATAAGTAAAACAGATCTAAAGGAGGCCTCTGCAAAGTTCCACAGATTCCCAAGTATTATAAGGGATAAATTTTCAAGCATGTTTGGTGCAGAGTCGAGAGGGCTATCAACTGAAAAAAGTAATCTTCTCATTAGTTATGTCCTGGTGCTCACTCTATTTGCGGATGAATTCCAAACAAGTTTGACAGACATAGAAAAGGATCTGAGAATAGAACCTTCAAAGTTGAGGACGCATTATGAGCACTTGGGTTGCAAGGTGTCTAAGAAGAAAAACTTATTTACGGTTTCCCTTCCTGTCCCCCTCCAATTTCCATCACTGAAGTGCAAGCGAAGCAATAGATGATTTTGCTTGGTTTAATTTTGTACTTGTGATTGTTAGACTGTTTTATTGGAAGAATATGTGTACTTGGCTCAGAAATTGTTTAGATTCTGTCTTCATTGTCATGTTAACATTGTTGTGGTATGTATGATTGTTGTGCTGAAATTCCTGGGGTTCATTCATGACAGCTTTGGCCATCATATAATACCTATTAGTAGTGAAAAGTACTTAATATGCATCATGTGAAAAATGTATGGCCTAGACGAGTTAGACTATCATTCTCTTACGATAAATATACTGTTCTAAGTATCCTTTTATATACATGAATAACGGATGTAGGTATGGTTTTTATGTGTAGTGCTAATTTTTAGGGTTACGGTTTCTTGGGGGGTAATCTGGGTTAGTGGAGGGTTTTAACTTTTAAGGCAGGTAAAATCTCTATGTTTCTCAAGACATGATATTTAATTGTTTGTTCAAATAGTAAAGAGCACCATTACTTAGAAAGTAGGTTATTGGTTCTGAGTTAGAGTCACGACAAGAGAGTGAAATCCTTATTAACCTGTTTTTAAAAATTAAATAAATAAATAAATAAAATTTCAGTTGACTTATATGATTTTTTACTCAATCATCATTTCAGTCCATATTTTTTTGATTTCATCAGCTATACCCATGTGCTTCTTAAATTAATCAACTGTTACCAATTTTATAAATTTTGTCCAAACGATTTATCAATACCAAAGGCTTTTTGGTATCTTTTGCCTACATTAATGCACCACTATCATATTACGATTATAAACCAGACTAAACAAATCATATAATCAAGTTGAACAATAGAAAACAAACAAAAACAAATCATATGGTAACTGTCAATTGATATCGGTTGATTAATTTAGGAAGCACATGAGTATAGCTGATGAAATCAAAAAAATAGAGACTGAAATGATGATTAGGTCAAAATTCAAATAGGTAAACTGAAATTAATTCTTAAAAAAAAAAAAAAAAAAATTTCCTTTGTATCTGAGATACTAGATTTTCATATATTATAAGCTAGGTTGCATGAAATCAGTTGCGGGTACGTGGAAGCGAAGCGTTTGAAAACGCGGAAGCGTTTTTTTAGGAAAATATATGGAAGCGGATACATTTCGGAAGCGTCGAATAAAATAATATATAAATATATTAAATAGAAAAATACCATTGTAAATTCAAATTCACAGTGTATATTTTTGGACTCTTTAAATTTTGTAGATGAGATAATAATGAACTAGATAAAAACAAAAAAATGGAAGCAGATATTCAAATTTGATAATATGATAACATAATAGAAAAAAATTAAAATTAAATAAATTATTTTATTTTAAATTTAGAGTCGACGAAATAAAATTAAATAACTAAATAACTATGTTTTAATCAAGCGGCTAAAATTAGATATATTTACTCGTTATTTCCTTCATCTCTTTTATTTCTCATATCCCCTGAGTTTATCAATAAACCTAAATTGAATTTCTTGTGTTGATGTCTCTAACCACGTGCTGTGTTGAAGTCTAACTACGTGCACATCAAATAAAGTACCAGTCTGCTATGTCGATGTCTCCAACCACATCAAAACCAAGTGATGTCTCATAGCATATTCTGAGTACAAAATTACCCATAATTACATTTTTATGGTGATATTTAGTTATTTACTAATAACAAAACATAATTTTTTTATACCATCAGGGAATTAACAGTAATGGACTGTTAACCCATTTACTGTTTAATGACATAAATAACACTATAAATTTATAAATTACAACTCATGCCATCCATATATATATATCCACATATTAAACCCTAATTGACTTCGATTGGAGGCGGCGAGCGGCGAGGCTGGGCGGCGAGCGGTGCAAGACAACGAGCGGCGAGCGGCGCGGCAGGGAGGCCAGGGACGCGATGCAGCGAAATCAGATGGAGTTCGAGTTCAAGGTCCGGCGCCATGTTGCTCGTGACTTTGGTGATCCCGATGCTCGTCTAGGAATACCGACTTCAAGGACCTTGACGGCTCCAATCGTGCTCCAGATCTGCGGCGTGGAAGCTCTGGCGGGTCGGATCGGCGATTAGATCGGGTTTATTGGAGGAGAAGGGGGCCAATTGGTTGGCGTGGAAGCGCCGCACGATCGAGGTCCTGCAGGTTCCGGCTGCGGTCGTCGTCGGTGGCATTATCTCTCTCTCTCTCTCTCAGTTTGTGTGTTGGTTTGATTTTGGTGTGTTGGAGTTTTTGCTTTGTGTGTTGGTTATGGTTGAGATCTGATTCTTGATTACTGAGTCTCAGTGGTATTGGAAGCGCGACGGAGGTGGATTTTCTGAGGCTTAGTAGTATTGGAAGGGGGCTGAGGACGGCGGAGGTGGATTTTTATGAGCCTCAGTGACATTAGAAGCGCGGTGGAGGTTGAATTCTGAGGTTTAGTGGTATTGGAAGCGCGACGGAGAAAGACGGAGCTTCTGAGGCTCAGTGGTATTGGAAGCGCGGCGGAGGACGGCGAAGTTTCTGAGGCTCAGTGGTATTAGGTTGAGATTTGAGGTTCAATAGCATTAGAGATACATAGTTTGGATTATTTTTTTTGCCTCTACGAGGGTAATTTTGTAATGTATGTGTTAACAGATTATGTTAATTTTGGATGGAAACTTGCTGGTGGTAATTTTAAAAACCAATCTTACTATTAGTAAATATGAACACCAAATTGTAGTTATTGGTAAAAAACCCTATTCTAAGAGAGTTCAAGTTTATACACCTCTTTCTTCTTCTCCTCCTCTTCTTCTTCTCCACGCAAAACTCAAAAGCTCTTTTCATCTGTGTACCAGTCTGCTCTATGATTCAGTAGCGAATCGAAAATGCATTCGAATCATCTTCTTCTCGAGGAGCCGATCAGGATGGCCTCGATTCTCGGCACAGCAGAGCAAGAACCTTGAGTGAGTTGAGTCTTAATTTCAGATTGGAGAGGCAAAGTGATAGGGGTTTAAGATTGGAATTAGAATTGGGGTTTTGATAGGTCTGAAGTGCGGTTGAGTTTGGTGGTTTGATTTGGAAGTTGGATGATGGAGGTGTTATCCAAGCATAAAATACCTGCAAAACAATTTATAGCACAAACCGATTCCACACATATAATAGAAACGACAAAAGATAAAGAAATCAGTTCCGACAAGTTTCCTAGTCAAAACAGGTTTCCTAGTCCAAACAGGATTCCTAGTACAACAAGGAGTCCTACTCAAACTAAAACAGTTTTTGGTTTAGGCAACGGCGCCAAAAACTGATGGAGGTGTTATCCAAGCATAAAATACCTGCAAAACAACTACATACACATAATACCCTTCTTTTGTCGATTGTAGTATTGACAAGTAGGGATCGTTCTATCCGGGGAAATCAAGGGCTTTCAATTACATAAAGTATTGCACAAAAAGGGGGTTTCGATTTTTTTAACTAAATATCTACTGAATTTTTACGAAAATTTAATTCCTAAGCTATTATATACAATTGATCAACATCTTCCACACAATAACCAAACACAAATCTCATTATACATGCAACAAAATTAAAACAAGTAATAGGGGCAGCAGCAAATATCGATTCAAGATCAACTAAGTTCCAATTTAATTAGAGCCAACGCGGTTATTCTAATTATTCAAGACATCACAAGTATTTAGAATCCACAACGCGTGTAATCCTAAACATGGTACTAATCGGTTTAATAACACAACGCGTAGAAATTAAACACAAATAGCACATAAGCACAATATGTCGAATTAGAAACATGTTAGCAGGTATGGCGTCACTCATCCCACATCGACATGTAAATTTCCATAATTACTCTAGCCCTTAGATTAATACATATTAAAATCCACAACGCGTGAGATCCAACATATATTACATCGGCATATGAATTCAACATCTAGATAACAACCATGGCCTACGATTGCATCTAGACATCTCCTTCGGTTGCACACGAATTATGAAAATAAACCTAATTAAATCAAGAATACATGCTAAAGCTACTGCCCATAATACAAATTTAATCACATCACATATAAAATTCGGCAATCATATACAAAATTCCCAAACATTTATAACAAAGATCCGAAGATCCCATATATAATTATCAATACCGAAAATAAATCCAGAAACCAAAACATATTTCATAGACAAAAGTATGTTTAAATACAAAGAATCAAAAGCCAATAAAGTAAAATCCATGTTACAACCTTATGAAGATTCGGCAAGGATTGATGGAGGTTGGATTTTTGTGAAAGATGGAAGGTGGATTCGGCAAAGCTTCTTGGTGGAATTTCTGAATTTATTTGGGCAGAGGTTCGGCAAGGATTTTGAGGGGAAGAGAAGATGGTTTTTATGAATACAAAGTGTTGTATTTATAGGGGAAGAGAGGAGCTAGGGTTCGGCAGCCTTGATCTCCAAGAAAACCAAAACCAATTAGGTTTTGGTTTCGGCAAACATTCTTTTTCTCCCACCGAATTATCTTCTTTCTTTTTCTTTTATTCGGCCAAGTCTTCAAGTCTCCATGCAATTGCCGAATAATCCTTGAACAAAAGCTGATTTGTTGCAAAATAATTTCTTCAATCTTTTCTTTTAATTCGGCAACAATGCACCAAGCTTCAATGAGGTCCACATTCATCCCAAGCTTTTCTCCTTTCTTCTTTTCCGAAATTCCTAGATAATGGCTGAATAAATGCCTTGTTATCTCTTCTTCCTTGCCGAAATATATCTTGATTTTTCTTCAATTATCTTTCTTTTAATTCGGCAAAGAAGTCCTTGCATAATGTTACAAGGAAACCAAATCCGAATTGGTTTCCTCCTTCTTCTTTCTCTTTCACGGCAAGGAACAATTTCTTGCCGAAAATTCTCCCATTAATCTTCTTTTTAATTCCTGAAAATAAGAATAAGAAATAAATTAAAAAGAAGATAAAAAGATGTAGCACAATTATCATGAGTAAGAGTCCTAGATAGATAAGGAATCCTAGTCCAACAAGGAGTTGTATTTTCAATGAAATTCTTTCGACATTGCAAAAACGTCGAGCATTTGTAGACTCCTTGTTCGACTAAAACTCTTCAATTCGTAGACTTCAATTAGGACTCAAACTCGTAGAATCCTTATTCAACTGGGATTCCTACTTTAGTAAGGATTCCTTTTCCAAATAGAGTTCTACTTGAAAAAGGAGTCCTAGTCACATTCAAACTCTTATTAGGAATCCTAGTTCAATAAGGACTCCACCATAATTATGCATTTTCACAATTTATAGCACAAACCGATTCCACACATATAATAGAAACGACAAAAGATAAAGAAATCAGTTCCGACAAGTTTCCTAGTCCAAACAGGATTCCTAGTACAACAAGGAGTCCTACTCAAACTAAAACTCTTCAAAATTCGACATTTCTGCATTTTTAGCTCAATTTATATACCAACGCTTGCCAACGACTCCAACATGACTCAATGACTCTATATTACAACAATAAGGGATAAGAAATGCATAAATGGGGGTAAAACATATTAAGAACGTCGCATTTTATGCTCCTATCAACTACCCCACACTTAGCCTTTGCTAGTCCCTTAGAAAAACAAATAAAAAGACTCAACACTACATCCCCTAAATGATTGTCTCAGGATCTTTAAACACATAGCTTTCAAGTTAAGCATTCAATGTAAGCACAATAATCCCAAGCGTCATAGACATGTATCATGGCATGAACAAGTAAGAAACGAAAATCACAAGCAATGACATGTTATGTTGATTTCATCCTCCTCACTAGGCATACTCTCTTCTTTTCACTCATGATATGGCAATATTCACTCAAAGTATATGCAAGAAAATAGATTAAGAGTTACAAAGAGTAACTTGCATATTTCATCAAATAAAAGCACTTTGTGAATTAGATCTTTCAGGAAAAACTTCATATAACATCTATGTGCACCAATGAACCAAAGCCATATGCTCAACTCTTGACAAAAATCTCCACAACAAAGTTCACCTATTATTCGAATCATGAGAGATCTTACATGGGAAAATAGTGGGGCTAGGCATAGGAATTCGCATTTAGGATAGTGGTGAGAAAATGTCACCAAGACTTAGCAAAGCTCAATACTCCTTATGACTTCGCTCAAAAGGGCCAAGTTTCAACTTGTTGGGCCCAAACTTCATTCTTTTCTTCCCCATAACATAGTGAATATGAACAAAGGTCAAGTATGATAATAATAGACCTTCAATTGTAAAACAAACTCCAAATTCACCACAAGATCCCAATCCAAGCATTTCTATTTTTCTTTTGCCGAAAACTTTTTCTTTGTTTTTCTCTATTTTCGGCTCAAATTTTTCTTTTTATTTTCTGTCCGAATTTTTTCTTTTTATTTTCGGCAATCATGGTTTTTCATGCTTTTGGATTGGATCACCCCACGCTTACTTCAAATCATCACTTCAAATAACAAATTCCAATTAAACTTTCCCAAGTCTTGACAACAATGGTTAGGATAAACTGTTCTAAGCTCAAGGAAAGTGTATCATGGTGATGAAATAAATGGCTCAATGTCGGCTCAAGGGGGTTAAAACTAAGGAGTCCCACGACGGGCACAAATTAGGCATATGCTTTATTTGGCATGGTGGTAATCCTAACAAGATCATCTCAATCATATTTGAAATCAAGGCATTTCATGAATAATAGTCTCAAAAATCGTCAAAAGTGAGTTCTAGCATTCTAGAGTTCATTAAAATCTATGGCACATAGTCATTGAATAATCAAAGAATGATGAAGTTTTGAAAAATTCTGCCCATTTTTATCACTCAAGAAGAAAGTATTTGGCAATCAAAACTCACAAAGGTTATTATAGAACAAAATCAACACAACATACATGCTTCTTACACAATTAAGTCCAAGTCTCAAATGTTCATACCAATCACAAAGTCCATGAAACTCACAATTATTTTCAAAATTATGCAAAACCATCATCTATGTATTAAAGATATAATCATCATAGACTATTTAGGGGCACCTAAGACTCTAAAATTAAAACACAAATTTAAAAGCAACGAAATTTTTTTTTTTTTTTTTTTCTGATTTTTCCGATTTTTAATTTTCTTTCCTTTTTATGACTCAAAACAAAGACTCAAAACAAAAACAAAACATGTGAAACATGTATCCCTACCCCACACTTAGAAAATTACATTGTCCTCAATGTACACAAAAATTATGTTGTAATCTCTAAGCATATGATAACTTACACATTCCACATTTATACAATTCAACCAAAAAGAGTTTAGGGTTTAGAAATTCAAACTCTCGTAGACGGCTCCTTCACAATTCTTGGTTGAAATGGGTTGCCTCCCATGCAGCGCTTAATGTTTATAGTCTACTCAGCCTAGACTCTTCTCCATATCATCAGGATCTTGTGCGTCTCTAAATTGTATCTCCTCAATAGTGTGCTCCTCAAAAGGTTCGTAGTAAGGTTTAAGTCGATGACCATTCACCTTGAACGCTTTTCCTGTTTCAATACTCTGAATTTCTATAGCACCATGAGAAAACACATTAGCAACAATATAGGGACCACCCCAACGAGAACGCAATTTTCCAGGAAATAATCTAAGACGAGAATGATATAACAAGACTTTTTGACCAATATGAAACGTTTTGCCTCTTATCATCTTGTCATGATACAATTTCGTCTTCTCCTTGTAAATCCACGCAGCATCATATGCTTCATTCCTGATTTCCTCAAGCTCGCTCAACTGCAATTTCCTGTGAAGTCCAGCCTTGTCAAGCTCCATGTTGAATTGCTTGACCGCCCACCATGCTCTATGCTCCAACTCTACTGGAAGATGGCACGCCTTGCCATATGTAAGCCGAAATGGAGACATCCCAATGGGTGTCTTGTATGCCGTTCTGTAAGCCCAAAGTGCATCATCAAGTCTGTCACTCCAATCTTTCCTTGATGGGCCCACAGTTTTCTCCAATATGCTCTTGATCTCTCTGTTGGACACTTCCGCCATTCCGCTCGTCTGAGGGTGATAAGGTGTGGATACCTTATGGGTGACTCCATATCTTCTGAGCAAAGCCTCAATTGTTCTGTTGCAGAAATGAGAACCTCCATCGCTTATAAGCACACGAGGTACTCCAAACCTGGAAAATATGTTAGTTCTCAAGAAACTGCAACAACTTTAGAATCATTAGTCCTTGTGGCTTTCGCCTCCACCCATTTTGACACATAATCAACAGCCAACAAGATATATAGAAAGCCCTTAGATGAAGGAAAAGGACCCATAAAATCAATACCCCATACATCAAAAATTTCAACAAAGATCATAGTAGTAAGGGGCATTTGGTCTCTCTTACCAATGTTACCTGTCCTTTGGCACATATCACATGTCATACAAAATGTGTATGCATCTTTGAAAATCGTGGGCCAATAAAATCCGCTTTCTAATACCTTGAGGGCTGTCCTCTTAGCTCCAAAGTGTCCTCCACACGCCTCATTGTGGCAAAATGCAAGGATCGGCCTATGCTCTTCTTGTGGCACACAACGTCTTATAACTTGATCATTACAAGTCCTCCACAGATATGGATCGTCCCATATGTAGTGTCTTGCATTCTTTTTAATCCTAGTCTTGGCTGCCGGCAAACATGTACTTGGAAAAGTTTTAGTAACTAAATAATTGACAATGTCTGCATACCAAGGTTCTTTTGTGTCCACTCGAAAAAGCTGCTCATCTGGGAAAGTTTCCTGAAGTGGCAACGTTTCCTCTTCTCTCACAATTCTGCTCAAGTGATCCGCCACAACATTTTCGCTCCCCTTCTTGTCCTTGATCTCGATGTCAAACTCTTGGAGTAAGAGAATCCATCGAATCAAGCGTGGCTTAGCATCTTTCTTCTTCATCAGATATCTAAGGGCTGCATGATCAGAATAAACAATCACTTTAGAATTCAAAAGATATGAACGAAATTTTTCTAAAGCAAATATCACAGCCAACAGTTCTTTCTCAGTAGTAGAGTAATTTAATTGAGCATCATTAAGTGTGCGAGAAGCATAATAAATAGCATTTGGCTTCTTCTCTTTTCTCTGTCCAAGCACTGCTCCAACTGCATAGTCTGAAGCATCACACATGATCTCAAATGGCAGACTCCAGTCAGGTGGCGCCATTATTGGTGCCGATGTCCGCAATTCCTTCAACATCACAAACGCATCTTCACACCCTTTGTCCCATATGAATGGAACATCCTTCTGCAAAAGGGCACAAATAGGCTTGGCCACCAACGAAAAATCCTTGATGAACCTCCTATAAAATCCTGCATAGCCAAGAAACGAACGTACCTCCCTTACAGTTGTAGGGGAGGGTAAGTGAAGCATAATATCAATCTTGGCCCTATCTACCTCAATACCCTTTGCAGAAATAATGTGTCCTAAAACTATCCCTTGTGTTACCATGAAATGACACTTTTCCCAATTAAGTACAAGGCTAGTTTCTACACATCTCTTCATGATTAATTCCAAATTCTCTAAGCATGCATCAAAGTCTTTTCTATAAACACTAAAATCATCCATAAAGACTTCAATGATATTCTCAATATAATCGCTGAAAATGGAATACATACAACGTTGAAATGTACCTGGTGCGTTGCATAAACCAAAAGGCATGCGTCGATAGGCAAACGTACCAAAGGGACATGTGAACGTTGTCTTTTCCTGATCATCTGGGTGAATGCATATCTGATTGTAACCGCTGTACCCATCCAAGAAGCAATAGAATTCGTGCCCAGCTAATCTCTCCAACATCTGGTCCATGAAAGGTAAAGGCATGTGATCCTTGCGTGTAGTAGCATTCAACTTTCTGTAGTCGATACACATCCTATGACCTGTCACCAATCGTTGGGGCACGAGCTCATCCTTGTCGTTCTTCACAACCGTGACTCCACTCTTCTTAGGTACAACTTGGACAGGTGCAATCCACTGGCTATCTGAGATGGGATAAATGACTCCACAATCCAGCAATTTGATCACCTCGTCCTTCACAATCTTCATCATAGGGGGGTGTAATCGTCGCTGACCCTCCCTGGTAGGCTTGGCTCCTTCCTCAAGCAAGATCCTATGGACACAAGTTGTAGGGCTGATTCCCTTGATGTCCGCCAACGTCCATCCAATGGCGGTCTTGTTCCTCTTCAGCATGCTAGTCAAATGTGCTTCCTGCTGCTCACTCAGCTGTGATGACACAATAACTGGTAGTGTGTCATCGTCTCCCAAGTACACGTACTTCAAATGGTTGGGGAGCACCTTCAGTTCTAAAATAGGGGCATGTTCCACAGATGGTAAAATTTTATTAGTGGAAATGGGAATTGACAAAAATTTACATGTCCTCATCACGTGGGGTGTTGCCTCTAGCTCGGCAACAATGCTCATCATGCTCGGCTCAAGTCCAAGCCGAGCCTCCATCGAAACCTCCTCCCCATTTGCATCAATTCCTGCCCCTTGCTCAATAGCTAGTTGCTATTGATCCAAAGTTTCTGATAAAACCTGTGCAAGAGAATCAACCACATCAATATTATAGCAAGGTTTTAGATCAGAAACTGGATACCTCATCGCTTCAAAGATATTGAAGCCAATCACTTCACCATCAAACTCCATGGTGAGGTTGCCTTCAGCAACATCAATCTTTGTTCTTGCTGTCCTCATAAATGGTCGCCCCAACAATAGTTGAGTAGAATTTAGGGGCGACTCTTCCATATGTAGCACATAGAAGTCTGCAGGAAATATCAGATTATTCACCTGCACAAGAACATCTTCAACATATCCCTCAGGATATTTGTTAGACCTATCGGCGAGTTGAATGATTACATTGTCCTTTTTCAACTCGCCTAGACCTAGGGACTTATACACATTGTATGGCATAACATTTATAGAAGCCCCTAAATCTAGCAAAACTTTATCAAAGTAAGATTGTCCAATTTTACATGGCACTGAAAAGCTGCCTGGGTCTTTCATTTTTGGTGGGAGCTTCCTCTGGAGAACGGCTGAAACCGTCTCACTCATCTTTACCACCTGCTCCTCCCTTGTATGCCTCCTTGTTGTGCACAGCTCCTTAAGAAATTTGGCATACTTGGGAATCTGCTTGATGCACTCAAGCAATGGAATGTTCACCTCCACACGCCTGAAGATATCAAGTACCTCCTCATCTGATTTCTCCTTCTTTGATTTAGCAAATCTGGAAGGAAAAGGCAAACTCGAAGATTGGTTAGTAATAACTAAACCACTTGAGTTAGATTTTACCTTGTGTGTTTCTGAGGTTGCGGGATCTTTTTCCATGTCCCTCTTCTTCATCACGTCAAGCTCAGCCTTGCTTGGTTCAGCATTTTTCTCGTTGTCATTGCCGTGTGTCTCTTCATCATTACCATTGCCGAGTGTCACCTCCATGTCCTTGCCGAGTGTCACATTGTGCTCAGCATCATCACCATTGTCATCACAATCCTCCACAAACTCGTCACTTCTCTTCCCCATTTTCGGCCCCTCCAAAGTCTTACCACTCCTTGTGGTAATTGCATTTGCTTGCTCGTTCTTGGGGTTCTTAATCACTCCTCCAGGTAACCTCCCTTGTTCTTGGATCTGCCCCATGAAATCAACAACCTTCCCCATCTGATTCTTCAACTCAGAAATATCCTTCGTGTTTGAGGTTGTAGATTGCAACAATGTATGAGTTGCATCATTCAAGGATTTCAGCATTGCATCATAATTAGGGTTTGATGATGCTTGAGCATTGTTGTTGTAGAATTGTTGCTGAGGTCTTGCATATCCTTGGAATTGCCCTTGAGGTCTTGGTTGAAACGCCATACCTCCTTGGTTTGCTTGTGGTGGCGCCAATGGTTGAGGGTTCTGAACATTACTATTGTTGGCCCAACGAAAATTAGGGTGATCGTTGTACCTTGGATTGAAATTCTGGAAAGTGGAACGTTGCTGCCCTTGGAATCCAACTGAATTGGCTTCCTCAAAATTTTCACCTCCTCCCAATTGAGGACATACATCAGCCGTATGGCCCTCCAAACTACACACTCCACAAACTTGGGCATGCTTCTGCTTCATCATTTGGGACATCATCTGAGTCAGCTTCCCCATATCTTCCCTAATCTCTTTGACAGCACTAGACTCCTCAAAACCACTAGCCTCATTCACTCGCCTTGAGGAAGTAGACCCGAACTGTTGTTGGTTAGTGAAATGCATCTCCAACAAGTTCTTAACTTCCTCCTTGCTCTTTTCCATTAATGATCCACCAGCTGCTGAATCCAGAAATCTACGTTCCAAGGGACGCAACCCTTCATAAAAATACTGCAGCAAAAGACCTTCACGTATCCCATGATTAAGACACGTTGCCACCAAAGATTTGTACCTATCATAGTACACATCGAAGCTCTCGTCTGGCTCTTGTCTGATCGAAGTGATCTCCTTTCTGATCTGTGTCACCCTCGATGAAGGAAAGTATTTGGTGAGAAATTCCTTCACCATAGTATTCCAAGACACCATCTTTCCTGGTGGAATAGCAAAGAACCATTCAGCTGCCCTATCATCAAGTGAGAAAGGAAATGCCTTCATCCTCACATGTTGCAAATCTGCCCCAGTTGGGCACATTGACTCACATCTGAACTCAAATTTCTGAATGTGGCGATTAGGATCCTCTCCACTGAGTCCAAAGAACTTGGGCAATTGGTGGATAAATCCACCCTTCAACTCAAACTCTGCTGATTTGCCAGGTGCAACAGCAGGATACGTTACATTGCTCTGTCTCACTACTCTTCCTTGTGGCGCATCTACCTGTCCATTCTCCTCTCTCAATGAAGTCATATTAAATGTAGGGTCAGGTAAATCAAAATTCAAGTACTGAATTGGAATAGGACTTTGGAGTAGCTCAAACTCTGGTTCTTCGTGGAACAATGGATTAAGTTCACACGAAGCTTCTGAAGGAAATGGTGATGGTGGTGCAACGAAATCTCTGTTAAAAAGTGATGAGGAGGGAGATACGAACTGGTGTTCTGGTGAAGAAGTGCTCGGCAAAACTGGCTCTATTTCCTCTTGGTTGCAAATTCTTTTCAATCTATCCTCAATTTCTTGTGACCAACCAAGATTCATGTACCTGAAATTATTATAAGATCAAGTATTCAATCAATGAATTAAAAAGAAAAATAAACGTGTATTGTATAGTTAGAATGTATAAGTTAGTGTTAGGGTAAAAATATCACATGAAAGAGTGTTAGTATGTATAATGTTACCGAAAATTTCAAGTATAAACGTGTAAAAGTATGTATAAGTATAAGTATCATATAAAAATTCAAACGTGTAAATGTATAGGTCACTCGAAAATTCATACAAGTATATTACAAAGAATATGTCACACGAAATATATTGAATATGTCACACGAAAATTTACAAGTATGGCACACACACAATTTCACAAGTATAAACAATCGAATTAAAAAAATGTGTTTTATGTATCCCTAGTTAAATTGCTAAATGATTTGTTCGAATTTTCAAGGTACGTGGAGCAGAGGAGATAACGGTGCAATGGGCTGAAACAGTCCAAGGTAGTATCATGCTTATTCCGATATACCTCGAAAATTCAAACCAAGAAATGTTTTCTTTTGAGATTAAAAATTTACTTATATCAAACTCATTTAAGGTTTTGAAGCTCGGTGGACGTGCGGCCTAGGTCTATCGACTAGACACAAGGTTCCGTGGTTTCAGAAGGCTAGAACGAAAGTACTAAAAATGGAGTGAGGCAAGACTCGTTGTTGGATACCACGGAGAGCGAACTCCCTATCGACTCACTCACAGAGAATGAACATCAGTCTGTGGGTCTTGAGATCTAGTTAAACAAACCTCAATACCAAAATTAGAACAAACGAACTATGAATGCCCCTTACTCAGTTGAGAACCTTATGTTGTCAGTACCACTAAAGTGCATAAAAGCCGCCCTCAACCTCATAAAAACGCAAGCGCTGGTATGAAGGGTTAAGGCTAATATCAACATTAGTGACCTTACCTATTCCTCTTCCCCTCAAAAACAAAAACAAACTCAACGTAAATAGACTTCTAAAACTCCTTAACAATTTAGCTAGTTATCACACATCACACGAAATTTTTTTTACATATATCTACATTGATTCGGTTTTTAGAGTTCATCGATTATGTAAGTATTGTAATTGCCGAAAATTAGGGTTTCTAGATGTCTTTCACACAACTTTAAAATTTGAGGTACGTGGAGCAGAGGAGATAACAGTGCAATGGGCTGAAACAGTCCAAGGTAGTATCATGCTTATTCCGATATACCTCAAAAATTAAAGACGAATTTTATCTTTTGAAGAAAAACAGATTCACATATGCTCAAGTTATTTTCTAGCGTCTAAAGTGAGGTGATGCTTCGGCACAAGCGGTTGTCTAGGTCGAGCATACTTTACTTTTTTAAGGCGGTGTCGTTAAAATTCACGGAGAGTAAACTCTCTTTAGGAACAAGGCAGGTCTCAAAGTTTTTAACCACGGACGACTCACTCACAGAGAATGAACATCATTCTGTGGGTCTTGAAAACCAGTTTTACAAACCTCGAACCCATCAATGAAAATAACTTGCCCTATACTTTGTAAAATAAACTCGGGTCCTAGCGGTCTACAGGTGTTGATTAAAACCGCCCTCAACCTCATCGAAGTAATACTATTGCTGAAAAATCGCTTGTATGCGTGGGGGGGAAGTATCCCGCGTTTCCCAATCTACATAAAAACGGATCCAACAAAGCACCATTCAAATGAAGGGTTTTGGTTATGATCAACAAAAGAGGCTTCACCTACATGTTACACTTTAGAAACTACAATAAACTCAAAGCATACACAAAAACTATCAACTTCCTAGAAATTATCTAAGTGTATCAACATCACAATATACATCACACACATCGGCAATTTAGCAAAATAAAAACCAAAAACCAACAACCAAAAATCGGATAAGTCCTATTTACTATTACACTTCCGAAAATCCTATTAATACATATCCCAAAATCTATTGAAAAATTAAAATAACCTGCAATATACATAATTACAAACAACACTTTATGAATCAAAATATTATAATTTCCCCGGCAACGGCGCCAAAAACTGATGGAGGTGTTATCCAAGCATAAAATACCTGCAAAACAACTACATACACATAATACCCTTCTTTTGTCGATTGTAGTATTGACAAGTAGGGATCGTTCTATCCGGGAAAATCAAGGGCTTTCAATTACATAAAGTATTGCACAAAAAGGGGGTTTCGATTTTTTTAACTAAATATCTACTGAATTTTTACGAAAATTTAATTCCTAAGCTATTATATACAATTGATCAACATCTTCCACACAATCACTAAACACAAATCTCATTATACATGCAACAAAATTAAAACAAGTAATAGGGGCAGCAGCAAATATCGGATTCAAGATCAACTAAGTTCCAATTTAATTAGAGCCAACGCGGTTATTCTAATTATTCAAGACATCACAAGTATTTAGAATCCACAACGCGTGTAATCCTAAACATGGTACTAATCGGTTTAATAACACAACGCGTAGAAATTAAACACAAATAGCACATAAGCACAATATGTCGAATTAGAAACATGTTAGCAGGTATGGCGTCACTCATCCCACATCGACATGTAAATTTCCATAATTACTCTAGCCCTTAGATTAATACATATTAAAATCCACAACGCGTGAGATCCAACATATATTACATCGGCATATGAATTCAACATCTAGATAACAACCATGGCCTACGATTGCATCTAGACATCTCCTTCGGTTGCACACGAATTATGAAAATAAACCTAATTAAATCAAGAATACATGCTAAAGCTACTGCCCATAATACAAATTTAATCACATCACATATAAAATTCGGCAATCATATACAAAATTCCCAAACATTTATAACAAAGATCCGAAGATCCCATATATAATTATCAATACCGAAAATAAATCCAGAAACCAAAACATATTTCATAGACAAAAGTATGTTTAAATACAAAGAATCAAAAGCCAATAAAGTACAATCCATGTTACAACCTTATGAAGATTCGGCAAGGATTGATGGAGGTTGGATTTTTGTGAAAGATGGAAGGTGGATTCGGCAAAGCTTCTTGGTGGAATTTCTGAATTTATTTGGGCAGAGGTTCGGCAAGGATTTTGAGGGGAAGAGAAGATGGTTTTTATGAATACAAAGTGTTGTATTTATAGGGGAAGAGAGGAGCTAGGGTTCGGCAGCCTTGATCTCCAAGAAAACCAAAACCAATTAGGTTTTGGTTTCGGCAAACATTCTTTTTCTCCCACCGAATTATCTTCTTTCTTTTTCTTTTATTCGACCAAGTCTTCAAGTCTCCATGCAATTGCCGAATAATCCTTGAACAAAAGCTGATTTGTTGCAAAATAATTTCTTCAATCTTTTCTTTTAATTCGGCAACAATGCACCAAGCTTCAATGAGGTCCACATTCATCCCAAGCTTTTCTCCTTTCTTCTTTTCCGAAATTCCTAGATAATGGCTGAATAAATGCCTTGTTATCTCTTCTTCCTTGCCGAAATATATCTTGATTTTTCTTCAATTATCTTTCTTTTAATTCGGCAAAGAAGTCCTTGCATAATGTTACAAGGAAACCAAATCCGAATTGGTTTCCTCCTTCTTCTTTCTCTTTCACGGCAAGGAACAATTTCTTGCCGAAAATTCTCCCATTAATCTTCTTTTTAATTCCTGAAAATAAGAATAAGAAATAAATTAAAAAGAAGATAAAAAGATGTAGCACAATTATCATGAGTAAGAGTCCTAGATAGATAAGGAATCCTAGTCCAACAAGGAGTTGTATTTTCAATGAAATTCTTTCGACATTGCAAAAACGTCGAGCATTTGTAGACTCCTTGTTCGACTAAAACTCTTCAATTCGTAGACTTCAATTAGGACTCAAACTCGTAGAATCCTTATTCAACTGGGATTCCTACTTTAGTAAGGATTCATTTTCCAAATAGAGTTCTACTTGAAAAAGGAGTCCTAGTCACATTCAAACTCTTATTAGGAATCCTAGTTCAATAAGGACTCCACCATAATTATGCATTTTCACAATTTATAGCACAAACCGATTCCACACATATAATAGAAACGACAAAAGATAAAGAAATCAGTTCCGACAAGTTTCCTAGTCAAAGGTTTCCTAGTCCAAACAGGATTCCTAGTACAACAAGGAGTCCTACTCAAACTAAAACTCTTCAAAATTCGACATTTCTGCATTTTTAGCTCAATTTATATACCAACGCTTGCCAACGACTTCAACATGACTCAATGACTCTATATTACAACAATAAGGGATAAGAAATGCATAAATGGGGGTAAAACATATTAAGAACGTCGCATTTTATGCTCCTATCAGATGAAATGCGGTGGTCGCCGACGTCGATATCTTTCTGGGTTCGGGTTATTGCCAACTAGCCGCTGAAGCCGCTACGCCGAGTTGGCTCCTAAGCCGCACCAAAAAGGCAAAAGAGAATTGAAAAATGGGGAGGTCGAGCTAGGTTTTGTCCACGTTTCCTACGCGCTTCCAAATTTAGGAATCACACTTCCGTCGCGCTGCTTCTTTTCTCGGAATCGCGTTTCCGAGCGATTCCGTGCGCTTCCGTCGACGGAAGCGCGAAACGTGACCTTCCTGCCGCTTCCGTGCTACCTAGATTATAAGTTGATACCTTGATGAGCAATTTCATACCTTTTCTGGGTGATTCCGGAAGTACCGGAGCAATTCTTTGCATATTGGCATATTGCATTACTCACGCAAGTCCACACAAATTTTGTTCTTAATATCAAGGACAAGGCCAGTTGCAAGTGAGCATACCACAGCTTTAAACCGTTTAAACTTTCATCCTGGGGTATGCTAATCTTTCTCACAAGAGAGATTTACCCAAATAGAGAGGCCATAAACATGACTCAATGAGGCCTAGGGATGTCACAGAGAGCCCCTGGAGACTGCCATGAGTTTAGACCAAATCAATCCAATCACAACTTTGATCGACGAAAACCAAATTTAGTTTCACCAAGACTGTTATTTTAATTGGAAAAAAGTAGTTGGAACTCTGAGAAAAGATTCTTAACTAATCAATATATAGTTATACACAGAAAAGTAGTCTCTCACTCTTAGTTAAGAATTGATTTCGTTGATATAAAGCTGACTGCCTGGTTTTAATAAAATCCCTAATGCTAGCTGCACCGCCATGCATCACAACTCTCCCATTTTCCATATAAACAGCACCATTGCATACTCAAGTTCTTCCAGGCGATGAGTGACCCATAATGCTGTAACTTCTTCAGAACTATCCAAGGAATTCCTCACAGCTTTGATCACCCCAACCTTGTTATAAAAGCTAAAACTCAGTAACAATTAAAGAGCACAAAGCATAGATAATATCTAGTCAAGAAAGCACATCTGTGTTGCAATTGTGTCGGACATAATTGATGGTTACATATGGAATTAAAGAGCACAAACTCAGCACCAACATATGGAATTTACCTATGCTTAGCCTTTTTTAGATGTGGGTTCGGGTTTAACTGATGGTTACATATCCACTTTCTCTCTACATGGAGTTCAATATGTTGCAATTGCGTTGCATAAGAAAATATGATAAAATTGTAATCCTCATTCCATGTCAATCGAAAATGAGAAGGAAACTACCTGATCACTTTCATCCAAAAATGTTGTCAGCTCATCCAATAACAAAACTTTGCATGCTTCAGCTAAAGCCCCGGCAATGGCAACCCTTTGCTTCTGGCCACCACTAAGAGTCTGAACTGACCTCTTGAGAAATGCGCAAAAGGGAAACCTGTAAAGTTTCTTGCAAAAATTGTTGTGTATGTCTAGTATTTTTTGAGTCATAATAGTTGTCCTTAATTTACCTGCAAGTACTTCGACATGCCAACAGCGTCTGCAGCTTTTGACACTCTAGATTTGACTTCATCACGTGTCAAGTTGAATTTACCAAGACCAAATGCCACATCTGCTTCAACTGTAGGCATCACTACCTGTTACATGAAAAATGGTGACAATCTAAACTCGAACAAGAGTTCCTCAACTAGCTCTATTCTAGTGACACAAACAGGAAAATTCGTTTGGGTATTTAATTTCACATTTGAGCCATTAAAATTTTAGTAATCCACCAAAGTGAACCATTATCTAACATAAAAGATTATATCTAAGATCTTATTACTTTTGAGAGATAAGAGAGAGCTTTTAAAGAATCGAAATACATCATAACGAACACTATCTGAGCCTCCATGAAAATAGACAAAAGTGAATTTCATCTAAACAGCTCGCCCATGCATGAACCTACAACATCTTAAAAATTTATTAAAAAGCAGAAACTGATGCCTAAGGGGAAGATTACAACAGAACCACATCTGATGATTTTTCCATCCCTATCCACTGAACCTTCAAATATCATTCCTTTTATCTCCATCCAGACCATGCGAAGCACAGTGGAAACCATGCATTGACCTGCTCCCTTCTACCAGATACACTTTATGCTTCTCAAGAAGAAACAAAGCACTTCCAGCCTTTGAAATTAAGGGATTTGGAAAATTTCAAAGGGGTGGGAAAAAGTTAGTCATTTTTTTAGCTTAACAACCACCCCAAATATATATATAAATATTTCCTATCCAGAGCGAACCTTCGCTCTAAAATTAACGTGCGAAGTTCTTTTTTTAACACACTTTTTTGTCATATTTTAATACCTCCACCGTTCAGATGTTTAAACAAAATTTCATCTAATTTGGTGACTGTTAAAGTATCGAAACTATATTAAATCAATGAACAAACCGAATATGTTCAATCTGAACTGTTCGTATAACTCACCATAATGAAAGGTCAAACGATTATTAAGTTGGATGAAATTTTGCAGAGATGATCTGGACATTAGGTTCTAAAATCTGAATGGTGGAGATGTAAAAATATGACAAAAAAGTGTGTTAAAAAAATAATTTCGCAAGTTAATTTCAGAGCGAAGGTTCGCTATGGATAGAAACTATATATATATATATATATATATATATATATATATATATATATATACACACACACAGTCCGTTTCAGGTCCGGACGTCCGGACCGTCCGAATTCACTGCAAATGGCCGCCTCCGCAAGTCGAGGACGGCGTGGATGGTGCCGGCCGCGATCCTCCCCTCCCGGAACTCCTGTCTGTGTCGGCCGGAGCTCTAGCGCCGCCGGCCCAAGACGGCCAGAATCTGGAAAATTCAAGGAATTTTCAAGTTGCTGCCCAAAAACTTGAATTTTTCATATTTCGGGGGCCGGTGGCGCTGGAGCTCCGGCAGACACAAATAGGAGCGCAGGGAGGGAGGAGCGCGGCCGGTACCATCCCCGCCGTCGTCGGCTTGCGAAGGCAGCCGTTTGCGGCTAATCTGGACGGTCCGGACGTCCGGACCGGATAATCTCTATATATATATATTGATATTTCAAAGATGCTTTTATGTCCAACTTCCAATCATTCATTGTCCAGAACTCCAGATGATTGCTAGCACTGCACAAACCCATAAGTTTTATGCCTTTTTTCTGGACTGTCACAAATGTATTTAAGATATCATGAACCAAGCAGGACCATTACCTCATATGTCTGAACAAAGTGGTGATAAAAATAATAATTGCTACTAAAAGGCCAGTCTAAAGAATTCACTGGCATAAACCATGAAGCCTCAAGCCTTCTTACATCTTCCGCAGAAGAAAACAAACACACATCTCCAAAAGTTAGGGAAGTGCAGAGAGCTCCTCCATGTCTTGCTTCTTGAAGTTCCTTCAGAAACCAAATCCTAATAATAAAATATAGCGAAGCACACACAAATCTAAAGTTGCGTTGTGTTGTTAAGATATAAAATAGAAGCTAGGAAACAGGACTGCCAAAACCTCTAGCAAGGATATTTTACGGAAGCTAATGTCTGACTGGATTACAGATACGGATGTACCTATTGGGTGTCATCTTATATACTGCATGTAGACTAGTAATGACAATGCAACTTGAGAGATGTCAATAAAGTATATTCCCTCCAGACTTCCAAAAGCAGACAGTTAGAGGCATGACAAACAGCCTCTGATACACAAAATCATTTACGGGGAGAGCAGGGCATACATGTAAAGGCAGCAGGGTAAATGAGCTCTGTACACATAAGCTTCACCAGGTCAGCGGGCACCAGAACCTCAAGTAGCTTCCGATAAAAAGGGGGACGCCCCCATCATTTCAGGTCATTATCCGTTTCTTGTGAGAAAAATCAGCAAAATTCATTCACTAATCTTTCTGACTTGAGAACCACAGGCCCTTCTGCAGCTTGTTGTTTTGGCTGACAGGTATATGAAGTCAAGACGATAGAAGACAACAAGAATACAACTATTCATTGGGCCATAACCTTTGGAGTGCTCGCTCCAAATTCTCCTTTTTGTCCAGCGCCGAAGCAAGTTACACTAATGTTTCAAGACAACTCTCTTGTATTATATGATACTATGTACTGGCCATTAACATTGGCTGCTATAATCACTATATTCATATATCCAGAGAAATATAGCAAATTTAAGAATCACTCCGTCACAAAAACACTGAAGTCCTATCCAGCACTTCATCCTTGTACCCCCGCAACTAATATAAAAAAGGAAGTGACTGAAACTGAAAGCACGGACACAAAAAGTTATAAAAATAAACCTGATGGTCTGGGTTTTGAAAAACAAAACTCTTAGGCCTCTTCACATACACAGTCCCGTTTGTTGGATTCACAAAATCTGCAAAATTACAAGAACCAAAAAAAAAAAAAAAAAAGCAGAATAGAACTATTAGTTTTGCTTTTATTTTTTTGGGCCACTTATTTATTAATTTATATTTCCCCTAATTCCCCATGCCAGAACTAAGTAGCATACACGTCAGAAAAGGACCTCTTTATTTCTTTATTCTTCGGTCATTTTCTTTTTGGTTCATCACGATAAAAATGCAGATCAATAAAACCACGAAAAAATCAATTACCAGTAACATCAAACCTTCAAGCAAGAAACAGCTTTTACATACCTTTAGGAGGGTAGATTTCCCACAACCATTGGGGCCAAGAAGCATCCAAAATTGCCCTGAAGGAATGCGAAGCGAACAATCTTTAAGAATCGGTATGGTTTTACCTTGCTTTGTTGCAACTGAGTAGTTCAAATTGCAACCTTCTATGGAAATTTCCTCTGTAACATAAGCCCTGAGTATACAAAATGAGACGTACGCAATTCAAATACAATTGATTGCAATAAGCAGGCTGTAAAGATATCTGATGGTGCGAACCTGGGTAGAGGAATAGAATTCACAGGGGAGACAGAAGGCTTAGAGGCATGTATGAGTTTTGATGGATACATCATCTTATGGCATTCTAGTTGGCAGACGAGCATTGCTGAGTCTGAGACTGAAGCCCAGTTTGGTATTGCTGCACTGCAATAATAAAACTGTCAACAGTGTTGAATGAATAAGTATCAAGGTAGTAGCGTTGCAGAGCATACGACAACCTTTGTTTTCAGAAGTGTTGTGCTTAAAAGAATCAGTATCTAAGTATTTGGTAGTCAGTGGATTGTTGCCTAGAGTAAAGTACCCTCACGGCCTCACTAACATTTGTGCAAATCCTGTGTACTACAGATTAATATGTTTTTTTTTTTTTTTAACAATTAACTTTAATACATATGTCTCACAGATACATGCAGGTCATGATATTATAATTTTCTTTTCCAAATCATAAAACAGATTGTTAATCAAGGAACATGTCTGCACCCTTTCCTGTTAACTCATTTGACAACAAAAGAATGCAGTCACCCAGACAACATTGATTTTTTTATACATTATAGGAAGACCCAACTAGCTAGCACACCCTCAGGTTGTGTGTTATATTACAGAATCAAAATGCAGATATAAGGATTTGATATGGAGGTAAGAAGTCCACCATTAAAAGCCACCTATGTGCACCTTAAATCTTGCAAAACAAAATTTCTGACTAGCAAATAAAAGCATGGAAGAATGATGATAAATACAATTTGGGGATAGAAGATAAGTTTCCAACAGTTGAAGTAGCCAACCTATATAGATGAACAAATTTTACTCTGAAATATCTGTATACTTCTGGAGGGGCAACATTTATTGTTTTCCATTTCCAAATTGTAAACAAGGGTCTGTTTCCCTTTTCTTATTTCTAATTGGGTCAATCAAACGATCAAAAATCATCATTCAACTATTCTAGACGCTATGTAGCTGATTTTATTTACTGATCAGGTCACATTCTCTTGTCTAGTTGCGTGAAGTATTAAACTCTATCAAATTTTTAGAACATACATATTACATTGAAATGAAACCCAAATAATTGGGAAAGAAATAGTTTGAATTATTTTGTTACATTTGTTGAAAATTTAGTTTTCAAAACAGCAGCTAAGTCGGAATTGTTTGAAGAAACAGAAATCAAATTTAGAATAATCCCAAGTAAAATAAAGAACAGAGAAAGAAGTAAGAATTACCTGTTAGCAAAGAGAGACGAGCTTGCAGTGGAGGAGGAGGAACAGAGACGAAGCAGTGAGAGAGAGGAGTGGAGAAAGATGTATATACATAATAGTGATAATACATCTGGGTTTTGTAGGTAAGAAGGTAGGGATATAGATGGAAATTGGAAAGAAATTTAAGGGTATTTTAGGTATTGAAGGAAAGTTACAGTAAAACTAGAGCTGAGATTTTACCGTATTTACTGCTATAAAATGTATTTTTTGGTGTTCATATTTCTGGCTGCTATAAAATGTTGATCTGGACGAGTTGAGAGATCTGCTTTCTACTTTGTATTACTATTTCTGTTGATGAACACAAAGCACTTGTTGGCACAGAGCAGCTCCGATTGCACCTCCTGGACAACAAGGTACATATCATGTTTGATTTTGGTGACTATGCATTGTGAGAATTGTTGATCGGAATTTGTGAATGGCACAGATGAGAGTGAGTTCGGCGAGCAATGAGGGCGGGAGGGAAGCGGAGGCGCTGTTCCGGACGAAAGGAATCAGCGAGATTCGGAATGTGGAAGCGGCGACACGTGGTCAGATCCAGGCGAAAAAGGAGGAGCTCCGTCAACTGGTCGGCACTCGGTACCGTGATCTAATCGACTCGGCCGACTCCATAGTCTTAATGAAGCGGTCCTCCACAGCCATCTCGCAAAACCTCTCCTCCGTCCGCCACGCCATCCTCCACTCCCTCTCCCTCTCTCCCTCTTCCAATTCCGACTCTTGTTCCTCTTCCAAGCCCTCCGATTTCGTCCTCATCTACGCCATCGCCTGCCGCGTCAAGTACCTGGTCGACACCCCTGAGAACATCTGGGGCTGCCTCGACGAGTCAATGTTCCTCGAGTCCGCCGCACGCTATATCCGTGCCGGTCACGTGCACACCACCCTCACCACTCTCCACAAGCCTTTTCTGACCTCCCACTTCCCTCTTCTCCACCACCAGTGGCAGATCGTCGACGCTTTCAAGTCCCAGATCTCCCAGCGGGCCCGCGACCTCCTCTCCCACTCGTCCACTCTCCCCGTCTCTTCCTACGCCGACGCCCTCGCCGCCCTCGCCGTCATTGACGACCTCTCCCCACACCAAGTACTCTCGCTCTTTCTCGACACACGCAAGGCCTTTGTCTCCCACGTCCTCAACGCCTCCTCCAACGGCGGCGACGTCGTTTCCGTGCTCTGTGAGGCCCTCAGGGTCATTCAGGTCACTGTGGGCCATGTCGGCGAGCTGTTTCTCCGCGTCTTCAACGACATGCCTCTCTTCTACAAGGTTGTCTTGGGCTGCCCTCCTGCTTCCCAGCTCTTCGGCGGCATTCCCAACCCCGACGAGGAGGTCAAGCTTTGGAATTCCTTCAGGGACAAGCTCGAGTCTGCTATGGGAATACTCGACAAGGACTACATTGCTGCTGCTTCTTCTTCATGGCTCACCAACTGCGGAGCTCAGATGGTCGACAAGATCAATGGCAGGTATCTCATTGACGCTATCGGCAGCGGCAAGGAGCTGGCCCTTGCCGAGATGTTGATAAGGGAGACTATGAATAGCAAAGAGGTCTTGGAAGGAAGCTTGGAGTGGCTCAAGAAAGTTTTCGGCTCCCAAATTGACCTGCCCTGGAGTAGGATGAGTGAACTTGTTCTCGGAGATGATTCGGACCTCTGGGACAGTATCTTTGAAACTGGATTTGTTGGCAGGATGAAGGTGATTGTGGACTCCAGGTTTGAGAAGCTCAAGACAGCTGCCAAGATTAACGATGGTGAGGGCGTTGATTTCCTAGGTGCAGGTGGTGGAGTTTGGTTTATGGAATCCAAATCCAGTAGTAAGAAGGCTACTGCTCTGCCATGTGAAGAGAATTGTCTCAATTTCTATTTCGGTCCTCAAGTCAGCGATATTAGGGATGCAGTGGATAGCTGCTGTCAGGATGTGCTTGATGACCTCCTCTCGTTTCTGGACTCTCCAAAGGCAGCTGTTAGATTAAAGAATCTGGCACCCTATCTGCAAGACAAGTGTTTCCAGACCATATCCCTCATATTGGAGCAACTGGGTAGCGAGCTTGATAATTTGGAAAAGGGGAGCAACAAGCAAAAGCTGCTAACCATTGAAAGGGCTCTATTCACTGGGAGACTCCTGTTTGCATTGCAGAATCACTCCAAACACATTCCCTTAGTACTTGGCCCCCCAAGGTCTTGGGTGAATGAAGCTGAGTCTACAGTTTTTGATAAGTTACCATCCTTATTGAGACAGTCGAGAGCCTCCACCGATTCTCATGTGCTTGATAGCCCTCACAGCTCGAAAAGACACACTTCATCTGCTACTGCTGCACTGCTTGGAGCTAGCCAAAGTGCAAGCCCTAAACTTGAAGAGCTTAACGTAACTATGCGAAATCTTCGCATCAGAGCGCACACATTCTGGATGACTTGGCTATCCGATGAGCTCTCAGCTATACTTTCCCACGATCTAGAAAAAGACGATGGTTTGTCATCCACAACTCCCCTGAGGGTAAGTGATATTGAACACAATGCTTTATATAATTTTTTTTCCCCTTTACCAACATACCTAACATAAACTGAGAGCTAATATTGTCACTAATCAACACGGTAAAGACTTGACAGGAGGTTCAAAAGATTCATCATTTGATATGTTGTGGATACTTGTGGAGTTAAATTTGTTACATGTAAAACACAGAAAGTAAAATGTTTCCATCAATCATTAACTGCTGTTAGCATAGCCATGAATGGGCTTAACGTGATCATTGATTTTCTTGTTTATCTCAGCATTGTATTAGTATTTCTGAAGTATACTTGGTGCTCATTGATCTGCTAACCAAGTCATTGGGGTGCTGTTCCAGATTAATGATTATTACACTACCCTCTATTTGTTTTGGCAAGTACATTGTTGGTTAGAATACAGATGGCCATTTCTCATTTTTTCTCTTGTTTGCGCAGGGTTGGGAAGAGACAGTTGTTAGGCAAGAGCCGTCTGATGATAACCAATCAGAGATGAAAATATGGCTCCCATCCATGCCTTCTCTCTATATTGTTTCATTTCTATTTCGCGTATGTGAAGAAGTTCACCGAATAGGAGGTCATGTTCTTGACAAAACAATTCTGCAAAAAATTGCATTAAATCTGTTGGAAAAGGTATGCAATTGTGCTTGATATCTCACTTCACTTCATCTTTTCTGTAGACATTAACATTTTTTCTTATTCTTCGCCAATCATTATGTATAGGCTACACAAGTAAGACAATAAAATTAGTCTCCCCCGCCAAAATCATAGCACAGTGAATGTATTTTTACCAACCAAATCCCACTCATATATGATACTACTCAAGATTGCACAGATTCTTAAAAGCTTACAAGCCACTTGACCAACTGGTCCATCACCAAGGACATTCAATAGATTTAAATTTTATCGCTAGGGTAGTTTAACCTTGGGATTGCATAACCTTGCAAAGCTCTGTACCTTTCTTTTTATCTTGTACACAATTGATAGATTTACTTCACGATATGTACGTAACATATTCCTGGTGTGTATGTGTGTGCAGACACATTATTCTAAAGAATTTAATTCTTCGTAGGAGTATCATTAAACTTTATATTTTTGCTGTATGTAGTACTTCATATTTAGTGGTTTACGTAAACATATATAATCGTCATTTTAAAAATTGTGATATTTCTTTTTCTTGCCTTTTGGTTATTGCTGAGGTGATACAGTACATTTCTAGATTCTTGTCTGAGTGCCACATTGGAGATTCAATCTATTTTACTTTTATATTGATCAGGATATTTGCATGTAGGTTCTTCACATTTATGGCGACTTCCTATTGAATCTAGATGCTGGTGGGTCTCAAGTGTCAGAAAAAGGCGTCTTGCAGATTTTGTTGGACTTGAGATTTGTTTTTGATGTCCTCTCTGGGGGTGATTCTAATTTGAATGAGGAGCAGAAGACCAAAAGTACTTTCAGAAGGAAGCAAGACCAAAGCCGTATGAAGTCAGCTACTGGAGAGCAATTTGATGGGTTGATACATCGTTTTTCACAAAGATTGGATCCCATAGACTGGCTAACGTAAGCTTAACTATTCTTGTGAATTATTTATAGTCGTTTTATGTTTTTTTTTTTTTTCCCACTTTCTTTAGCTTCAGTGGGTGTGACTCATACTCTAATAGTTACCTTCATAGGAGAATATATATTTTCTTGGCTAGCTGGTCATTTGTTGATAGTAGATAACATGACACAGAGTTTAAGTACTAATGACATGCATGTCTTCAGTAGTATAAACCTTTTTATACTTTAGTCATCAATGTTTTCAGTCCTCAATCATGTGTTTAAATTTGGAATTATGAGGTAAGACCATGTGAGGTTGAAGCTTCTGATGATGGTGAGACACTGTATACAAAGAAGCACCTTCTTTTTACGGAATGTAATTGAAATCTTTGAAGTTGTCATACTTTCTACACATTATATTAGTATTATCAAAGCAAAGGCATAGTTGTTACGAAAGGTAATAAAATGATGTGTGTGGTGATATTTTGTATGTGCCTGGGAGAATCCTTTAGTGGATCTGACCTAAGATTAAATATCATCTAAGTCTGTTTTCTGCCTCTCAAATGGCTTCTGGAGCTTAGGGTATCTCCAACAGTGATAGCTAATGTAGGAGCTAAGTTTGACTAAGAATGAACTATAGCTAGCTTGTTATTGAGTTAAACTCAAAAAGAGTTATATTTTGAATGTTGAAAAAATTTAGGAGAAAGCTAATTCTCTCTCCTCCCTAGCTAAATACAGCTATACCTTTTAGCTAAAGCTAAATTTAAGTACTTTTTAGGTATTCTGCTGGAGATAAAAATTAGCACAAAACTAGCTAAATTTTAAATTATTTTTGAAATAGCTAGTCTCTTGGAGATGCCTTTCGTAGTTCATGACCTCATTGTCTGTACATCAACAAATTTAGCCAGATTATAACTGAATGTGGGGCATCTGTATTGGCATCCCATATCAATTTAATGCTGTACCCTTTTTTTTTGTTAGTTGGTAACATGGTGTATCTACTTATGCAGTTTTCTAATTTCTCCATTTTAGGTATGAGCCGTATCTCTGGGAAAATGAAAAGCAGTCCCACCTCCGGCATGCTGTCCTTTTCGGATTCTTTGTGCAGCTTAATCGTCTGTACACAGACACTGTTCAGAAACTTCCTACTAATTCAGAGTCCAATATTATGAGATGCTCTTCAGTTCCTCGCTTTAAGTACCTTCCAATCAGGTTGCTCTTTCTATACTCAAAATCAGTTTATACTTTGTCACTACCTATATTGCATGAGTGTGCGCACACTGTTGTCAATTGATTGTTTTCGTATACTTGAACTGTATTGGATTGCACTTGTTGAATCATTTAATAAAGACTGATTTGTACTTTCTCGTATTTCTTCAAAAGGATATACATATTCTTATTGCCTAAGGGTGTAACACGTGATAGAGGACTAAGTTTTGATTTCATCTTGGATTTTAGTGCCCCAGCATTGTCTTCAAGAGGAACAACAGCTAAGACATCCATTGCAACATCTTCCAATGATATTTCTTCAAGTAGTACCTGGAAAGCTTATACAAATGGAGAACTGTCCAGAAGTATGGACTTGGATGATAACTCTAGCTTTGGGGTTGCAGTACCAATCTTAAAATCTTTCATGCAGGCAAGAGATTCTCTCTCTCTCTTTCTGTATTTCTTGCCACATGATTTTCCTTTTAGATAGTTGCATTCTAGGTTTTTCCTCATGCTTGAAAAGCACACACTGGTTGTAATTTTTTGTTAAATGACACATAATGGTGCCAATTATGCTCAGTGGACATGATATGATGATTTAGATACAAAGTTTCTGAGCTTTCGATAGGTTTCTGTATGTATATGATGTATGTTTACACAGTTTTTTTTTGTTTTTTTTTTCTTTTTGTCAACTCACTATGTTAGATTGTTTTCAAATGCTTTATCATCATAATGCAAATATGGAATATGGAAAAAGTGTTTTTGTTGCATTTGTTTGGCATATGATAGCTAGGTTGTCAACTTGATGTTTGTTTTAATTGGCAGGCTGGAAGTCGTTTTGGAGAGAGCACATTGAAACTGGGATCCATGCTAACAGATGGGCAAGTGGGAATATTCAAAGATAGATCCATGTCGACATTTGGTGACATTCTACCGGCCCATGCTGCAGGTCTCCTTTCATCATTCACAGCCTCAAGATCAGAGTCTTGATTGCCTCCAGAACCCTTCTGTCCATATTCTTTTCACCCTATATTTGTAATCTTTCATCGTCAAGAGAAGAGTGGAATCTCACCAAGCATGTGTTTACGTTGCAGTATTTGCCATGCCCATATGAAAACTGGCAGAAAAAGGTATGCACTTAAAATAATGTGAGTTATGTTGAAATTTAGTTAAGGTGGATTTGGAACTTAAAATCTGTTTAATCTCATGATGATATCTAGGATGAATAACTCTGCCTGTCTGACCTAATTATTTGGGTTAACTGTCTGTTAGGTATGAGTTACACAATTATTTCTCCCAAAAAAAAAAAAAAAAAACTAAAAAAATGATGGCCGAGGAAAATTATATTAACTTATATTTATATCTTATATATATTAACGGATCTATTTGGAAAGTAGACATTATACGGTCAATTTTGTGATTTAGGTCTTGAAAACCATAGAATTGGATCATTATCATATGAAAGAGTTGAACATCTTGCTTTGTGATTTCTCTGAAATGTGAATCAACCATAGATCATGCCTGCATAATTTATTGTTCATTATGTAGTTCATGGTGACAGATACTATTCAACACATGGTGTCTGTCTACTTGTTTGATCCTAGTTACCTTGAGATTTCTTATGTGGCTGACTTTTTAGAATATAATGATTTATGATTGGAGATGTAAAGCATGAAAAGTTTGGATGATGGAAATTTTTTGCTTTGTATGTTTCACTTGCACTGTCTAAAATTGAGCATAAAACGAAATTCCTAAGTAGAAGTTTGATTCTTAAAAAAAAAGTGATTTATTTTCGGTTTACTTGTGTTGCAGGCTGATGACCAGAGGGACTTGGGAGACACTGAATACCATTTTGAACGCATATTGATGATGTGTGCTTAATACATGTTCAGATTCAATTGTAAATATTGTAACTAAGTAATGTTTGTTAGGTGCTTCACTACAACTTTATTGTTTTTCTAGGGTCGATATTGCGTAGTTTCATCCCCAACAAGATTGCAAACAACTCAGGTCAAGCAAAGCATTTACAAGCTTTTATGGGGTTAAAAAAGAATGGGAATGAAAAACTCCTATGAATATGTTTACCAACATTTTGAATGAATGTACCACCATTTTTGGAATGATTTTTGCCAGAAAAGTTTGTTTTTCCCGAAGTAATATATGAGTTTGTTTTGGCCTTTTGGGTCACGAAATTATGAAGGCATTTTTTTTTTTGAAAGAATGAAGGCATTTAATAGTATAAAAATTGAATAGTGGTAAGAAAAAAAGGCAATTACCCTACAGCGGACGTACAATGATACAATTTTCCGATTTGCGTTCTTGAATGTGACCTTGTGACTAGAAAGATTCATTCTACGAATGGAAAAATTATCACTTAATTTTTCTAGCTATTGATTATTTGGGTATATGCCACTTGGTCGTTCCAGAATTACTGAGAACTGTAAGTACATGGTAGCAAGTTGGAATGCATTTTGGTCCAAGGGAGTAATAGTTAGAGCCTAGAGGCACCAAATGTACACATCAATATACTTGAAGAAGAATTCCTACCAGTCCTTATGCTACATACACTTCGTGATTTAAGCTGATTTGAAGAAAGATGAGAAATTATCTATTCGGAGGGGGACATGTTGGAACTTAGAAGTAATTGGTGTAATGGTTCCAAGTCTACTATTGGTGTGGGAAGGGTTTTTCTTGATTCGAATGAAAATTGGATTCAAGGCTACATCCACAATATTGAGATATTTATCAAGCTGAATTTGTGGTATTTATATTGGATTGGTACGAAATTGCCATGGATCTTTAAATCAAGAAAATAATTGGGCAGAGTGATTCTTTGGTCTCTGTATAATGGCACGGATCGAATTTTAATGACATCAAATTGGAACCTTGGTCTTCAATTGCGAGCTGATTATGCAGCAGTATATGTTTTACAATTTGCTATTTGCAGCATTTTTCTACAAAATATATCCGTGACTGCTGAAACTAGGGGTGGACACGCGGACCCGAAAACCGAAAAAAACCGAGTCCGAAACCGAACCGTAACCGAAAAAACTGAAAACCGAAAAAAACCGAACCGAACAAAAAAAAACTGAACAGAACCGAAGTAGTTCGGGTTGGGTTTCGGTTTCAGTCTGGCAAAACCCGAACCACACCGAACTGACCCAAACTGACCCGAATTCAAAACGACGTTGTTTTATTGTATGATCTCTTTAAGGTGTATGTGGAAGAGGCAAATTTGGGGCAAAGTGTTAGTGTTTCTCAAGATTCTAATCAAACTATTGAAGTGGTCCCTTTGGAAAAAGGCCTTACCGAGTTTCAAAGGAAGTTGAAGAGAAAGGCAAAGAAGGCCGAGGTGATTTATAATGATGTGGATAGATATATTAGTGATCCAGTTGAAGGAGATGATGGAACTCATGGAAGGTTTGAATTGTTGACTTGGTGGAGAGTGTTTGGGATGTCTAAATACCCTACATTGGCCCGCATTGCAAGAGACATTCTAGCTATTCCGGTTTCAACTATATCTTCCGAGTCTTGTTTTAGCACTAGTGGGAGAGTAATTAATCCACATCGTAGCTCTTTAAGTCCTAAAATGGTGGAAGCATTGATATGTACTCAAAGTTGGCTTAGGGGTGAACATATTGCTTTGCACCATGTGCCTACTATTGAGGAGATGGAGATTTGTGAAGATGCGGAAATAGGTAATAGTTTTGTTTTTTTCTTATTGAATATTTGAATTGCTTAATGTGATTTGGTTTTGTGTTATGCATGATTATATTTTATTTCTATTTTTCTAATTGTATGCAACTATGCATGTAGATGAGTTGGTGAAGAGCTTGCAGCATGGCATTAGAGACGATCGTGCCGAGAGTGGATCAAGTGGTATGCTACCTCCAAGATCAAACTCATTCATGCGAGCTTGAGGGAGACTTGAGAATTGTGATGATGCCAAATTGCCAATCATGTCATGGACTCTCATATTGTTCTATTTTTCTCTTCCTTATTTAGTTATGTTTAAATATTAAACTTTGGACTTTGACTTTATTTTAATGGACTTGAAATTGTTGAATTATGGAGTATGGACTCAAGCTGAACTTTGTACTTTGAAATTTTTGACTTATAAACTATGAAATTTATATTTTTTATTCGAACTTGAAAAGTGGGTAAAACAGAAAAAAAAAAAAAAAAAAAAAAACCGAACCGAACCGAACTGAACCGTGCGGGTTGGGTCGAGTTATGGGTCACTGAGTCAAAAATTAAAAAACCGAACCGAACCGAACCGAATTGAATTTTAAATTTGGGTTGGGTCATGGGTTTTGTCCAAACCCGAACCGAAGTGACCCGTGTCCACCTCTAGCTGAAACATGCCTAGGCAAAGATTTGTACCAAGAAAATCTTGCTCTCATCACTCTCGAGTCTTGAAGATCTCCAAATGGCTGTAGAGACTAGTTTATTTGTTTCCTTTCTTCTTTTTTTCCTCATAACCAAAAACAAGTCCGAGAAAAAACTAATTCAAGCACTTGATAAAAAAAAAAGCCACAAAAGACACGAAATTGTAAAAACAGAACAGTGATCAAATGAAAGTAAACATTTTTGGGAAGAACAAAAACAAAGCCACAAAATATATGAAGGAAGTAATTGCAGCATTTACTAAAATCTAATGTCACTATTCAGAATTCGTGTGTTGCTTACATCTCCTGAAAATTAAGTCAGATACAGAAACAAAGATATCCGAAAACTACGCAAAACAGCTAAGATGCAGATAAAGGAATTGGCTTCACTGCACTTTGGATTCGACGAAATGCCGTCTTTACTCTTTCCTTGAGGCCTTCATTTTCACTCTCAATGTCCCCACTCTGCTTATCAAGCAGGGCCACATTTCCATCAACACTGATTACCAACTTCCGATTCTCTCCAGGCTTTACATCCCCAAAGAGTGACACAAGAAGTGCATGAATTACCTTTTCTGTTTTCCTGCCATTCTCTTCCTCTGTTTTTATGTCCTTGGATTCAACGACTACCTTGGGGACTGCTCTGTTGATATTCAAAATCAGAGCAACGATGGAGTCTGACACCATGTCACTTATAGGATCTGACATCCAATGCAGTGTAACATGTTTATCTGTATCCTGCCTCACAGTCACTCGATCATGCACTTGCAACATCGGGACTCCAGATTCCTCATCCACAGAAAATTCTACGCTTTCATATACTTGCCTCAACCGATGTTTTATCACCATGAAGCCAGTAGTATACGGGATAGTAATACGTTGAGTCACATTTGCCGTGCACAGCTGAGAAAAAACATGAAGGTCTTCAGAAGCCATTATCTGATAACTGAAACCTTTCTTCACCAGTAAACCGCTGACTTTTTCACCAACTTCGGGGGTCCTCTCAGCAATCCTTCCAATAGCTTTAGCCATTTTCTGTGAGTTAAAATACATTTCAACAGACTGACAATTCTTTGGTGTGAGAATTTTGGTGTTGCGATCACGAAATTGAGTCATGAGCTTCTCTTTCAGCCTTCCCATCTCATGAGCTTCTCCGTGAACAAGAATTATATTAGGAGGCCTCAGCCCCTCCAAAAATGCACTTGTCTGAACAGAGTCTGCATGAGCAGAGAATGAAACGTAGTGGATCGACATGTTGAGCGGAGCAGCTAGCCCATTCATAAGGGTAACCTCTTTCGGTTCATTGATGATTGTCTTAGCAAGTGTCCCCTCAACCACATAACCTGGAATTACACATGCATTCCTCTTATCAGAGCACCACATTTCAAATAGCTGCCTGGACAGCCCGCTTTGAAGACCACCAGGGCTTGCCATAATGACTGAGGGGCCAATATCTTTAAAATTCTCGATGCTCTTTAGTGGTGATATGTACTTGAATATGAAGGGATTTGCCTTGGCATTGTGGATCCTATCATTCATTGAAAGAGTGTATGTCTCATACACAGATAAACATCTTTTTGCCAGTGGGGAAGCATAATATATAGGAATATTTTGGAGCTCTGGGTGATTTGCCCAATACTCATCAAGGATCAGGAGAAGTTCTTGGGCACGGCCAAGAGCATATGCAGGAATCAAGACACGCCCACCTCGAGAGAGGGCAGTGTGTATAGCCTCAGTGAATCGCTTCTCACGAACATTTCGAGGTTGATGGTGCTGGACACCATATGTGGACTCAATAATGCAAATATCAGGAGAGAACTGCGGGATCTCAGCACCACGGAGGTGCCGGTCTTCTTCACGTGAATAATCTCCAGTGTATAGGACCGTAACACCGGCAATATCAACCATAAACATAGCAGCACCAAGGACATGACCTGCTGTGTAGCACCAAAACCGAATGCCTGCAACTTCAACTGTTTGGTGGAAATCAATAACCTAAAATTACCAAGCAACGCCAGACAATCATGAGAAAATCATTCGTGTCATGTTGTACTTGGGTAAAAAGGTGGATGAAAATGTGATGGGGGATTAATGAAAAGAATTAATTTGGGCCAAAAGAAGATGAAAGACATATATAATAAATCAACCAAACTCATGAAATCTCTAAGTGCCGTGCAGCAGTAGATTAATGAACAGCATGAACATCTAACATAGATTCAAAGAAACGTCTACTGTGAAGAGCTGTACCTAGTCTTCAGGGTTTTCATCCAGTTTGAGTATTAGAGTTTGTTGCAATCAGCTCTTATTCCTAACATACTGGAGAACTTGGTGGTACTTAGTGAAATTCATTGAGAGAACATACAACTCATAAGAAACTGAGCAACATTGGAAAATTGTACACTCCCAAAGGTACAGCATGGAAAATGACGAGTCAAATTAATGGTTAGAACAAAGAAGAGGAAGAAACAAGAAACATAAATGATGGGAAACGACAGACCTCAATTTTATCCATAGAAGCATTAATGTCCTGCTCATCAAACAACATATCTTCAACTGAAACTTTGCTGACTTTAACATAATCTGTCAAAAGCAACTTGTAGATAGCCTTGGTTGCATAAGTCATAAAGACTCGGCCTTTGAATGTGGTCTATCAAAACCAACAGATATCTATATTAATTTTCTGAAAAACAAGTGTAAAATTAGATATGCAAAGTACGATGAAGTAATTCACCTTCTCAAGAAAGTAAGGCAGGGAAGCAGCATGATCCAAGTGAAAACTGCAATAACCGAACATGAGTACATAGAAGATGAATTGATGAACAAAAAAGAAGAAGAAGAAGAAGAGAGTAATACTGGGTAATGAGGAGGACGTCAATGGTGGAAGGATCAATCTCATCAAAGTAAGGGAGAGCAGCCATGCCGGAGTAAGCAGGGTGGATTCCGCAATCAAACAAGACGGTTTTGCCTTTGTAAGACATGTAAACGCATGACCGACCCACTTCGTTCCCGGCCCCTAATGGAGTCACAATCAGCTTATCTTCTTCTTTTGCTGCCGACGACGACGACGACGCTTCCCGCCGCTTCGAACCCATTTCTCCCAAGACCAATTCAGGAGGAGAAAAATAAAATGTATCGACCTTCTGATCCGAAGTCAGACGCGCTAATCCACTGCTCTATGCGGTCATACGATGCTCTAGTTGCATTTTATAC
The DNA here is from genome assembly GCA_963682095.1 of Potentilla sterilis. Taxonomy (NCBI): domain Eukaryota; kingdom Viridiplantae; phylum Streptophyta; class Magnoliopsida; order Rosales; family Rosaceae; genus Potentilla; species Potentilla sterilis. Next base: position 15,324,946 of record OY821765.1, on the reverse strand, counting down.
ACAAATTACATTTATCCAAGGTATTAAATATCACGGAATATCGATAGTTTAAAAAACTATATTTTAGAGAAAGGGACCATCTAGCTTTGTAAATTAGAAAAAAAACCTATTGCTTTTCACTTCATAAAAAAGGGCATGTCTTTAATATGTTTATCATAACAAACTCTATTTAATTTTACTAAATTAGAAAAAATGGCTGTTTTTAGTTTTATTTGTGACCATAATACCCTTTTTTTGTTTTTTTTTCTTAATGATCATAATACTATTTCTCTCTTAATCAAAACTCTCTCTTTGTCAAAAGTTCAAAACTCTCTCTCTCTCTTCGTCCTCATTCGGCGGCGGCGGCGAATGCAGGCCCATACGGTAAGGTGCTGCTCGTTGACGTGGCAGAGGCGGTGGAGGCGTTCTCGTGCCTTAGATCGGTCGACAAGTCGGCGCTGCAGCGGAATGTCGTGTCGTTTTTGAGAGGCAAGGGTCACAATGCGCCGATCTGCAAGACCAAGTGGAGCTCCGCCGGCAGCAACACCAAGGTGGAGAGATTTGATGAAGTGGCGAGGAGGAGGTGATGGGAGCCAAAGCTCGCATGCAATAATAACCCTACAATCGTTAGTAGTATAGAATAAGTAGGGATCGTTCTAGCCGGGGATTAAGGGTACCTGAAATATGAGAATGTTAACAAAAATATTTACAAACATATATGCACACAATTGTCACACTTATATACATATATACAAATTTATCATGGGGGATGAAGATGAGGTTCGGCAGCAAAGCTGCCACTAACACTAAGAACACAAAAATAAACCTAAACTACTATATACAAGTGATCATCATCTCTCACACAAAACAGTTCACACAAAAGACTCTTTAACACATAGATTTGCATGCAAGAAGGTAAGAATCAAGTATTTAGCATGTTCAAGACCTAAATTAGTTTCGACACAACTAGAGCCTCCAACGGTTTTTCCAATTGTTAGACTTCTTAATTTCTTAGAAACTACTCCAACGTATGACTTCTAAGGTGATGCTAATCCGGTTTTACGCGTTTTAACATTTAAGCATGTGAGTCTAAATCGAAGACATGTAAACAAGCAAGGTTGTCAATCATCTTATTTAACATGCAAGTAATCTAAGGTTTTTACCCTACGTGAGCAACACAAAACAAACTACTCCAACGTATGACTTATCCGTATTACTCGGTTAAATGAAACCTAACATCTAGATTTACATGCTTCCAGCCAATACTAATGCTTCGGTTTATAAGGCACACTCATAGATTACTAACCAAATTAAATCCTAAACATGCTTCTAATACCACTGCCCTAATTATCCAACATACAAAATCCATAAGTTAAATTTCAGAAAAACCATGCATAACATACAATATTCGGTTCATACAAAGTTTCAAGAAAAACCAAGAATCGAAACAAATTCGTACAAAACAACCAAACATAAATAAATACAAAAGCCATAGGGGAATGGATCACACTTTAAAAACCTTGAAGATTCCTCAAAGGTGACAAGGTGGCTCGGCTGCTGCTCCTTGGTGTTCGGCAAGAACAGAAATCGGCAGAAACAAAGGTGGAAGGGTTCGGCTATATGGTGGTGGTGGTGATGGTTCGGCTAGGTATTTATGCGTTGGTGTTTGAAAGGACTTGGTAGAGCTTTAGGCTAGTGTATTATGCTTGAGATGAGATGATTTTATTCTGAAATTCGTTGGCCTTTATATAGGGAAAAGCCTAGGGTTTGCCGGCCACACAAGGAAAGGAGTTTCCTTGTCCTAGTTGGCTAATGTTTCCTTGTGGGATAAACATTGCATTCTTGGACTTCTTTTTCTGAATTTTCTTCATAGCATGGGCTTGGTGTCATCCTCTAACCTTCCTTAAGCTTGGACCATCATCACATATGCATTTGTACACCATTTGGTCCATCAAAAACAGAAAACACAAAAAGGGGGCAGTAGGTTCCTGGAATCGGCAGATTTGACCTTGATGCAGTAATTCCGGCATATCTCCATCCGTGGAGCTCCGATTGATGCGATTCCAAGTCTCAGATAAACTAGACACATATGGCCATCTCCCCATAAAATATCTCGATCAAATTCCTTGTGAGTCGTCGGGAATGATTTTTCGAAGTTAGGACAAAGTCCCAGGAAAATCCTGGAAGTCCTTGGATTGGAATGCTCGGACTGCCGTTTTGCAGCCATCTTTTGGGTGACTTCCCGAACTCCAATTGATCTGAAATTTTAACACAACATTCCTCAGCATATGAATATTAAGCACACCAAATTTCATAGAATTCGGACAAGGATAGATCACAGTTTCATTCATCTCAAAATCACGAAAAAGACATATTTTGCAATATTTTCCAGATTTCTCAAACTTAGTCATTTTTCGGATTCTTAACCATTTTTCACCAAAACTCTACCAAATTGACACTAACTACATTACGACTCTATCTTAGAAAAATAAGGGTTAAACAAAGCATAAACGAGGGTATAAACATGTAATATCGTCGCACATTGTGCTCCTATCAGGAGGTGGTGCCGATCTTTGTGATTCCGCCGATCCCTCCCTTGCCGGTGACTTCGTTGCTCGGCTCTCCGATCGCCTCTCCTCCGGGTCTTGGCTTGGAGTCGCTATCAAATCTACACGGTATTACTTTCCGATCTCATCTCCTTTCTTTTGTTAAGGCCTTAAATTGAATTGGAGGATAATAGAGTTTTCGTTTCCGGTAATAAGCATTATTTGAATTGGATGATTCAAACTTTCTTCTATTGTTTGTTGAGTTGGTGTTGCTTTGGGTTATTCTTAAAAATATGAATTAGTAGATTTTTTTGTCTGCATTTCTTTAGATTCGCAGTGTATTTCACTCAAAATGATATATAGAGGTGCTTAGACTATACATATATGCATTGACAGCTCGAGTCGGGTTCCCAGGGTGAGAACTATACATCAGTAGTTACATGGAGGAATTGAGGTATATTCTTTTGAATCGAGAAGTTGGAGAATGATGGAGTGCTCTTTTACCCACGATTCCTATTATTCCATGATGCGCTACAGTGCCAAATGCTGCAACAATCGAATCCATTTGATAAACTGGAATTTCGAAATGGTTCACTATGACTTGGCTGATGGGAGTCCAGGAGTGTTGCCTACACCTTCTCAGCGGTTCTTTCATGTTGTTGATGATTATAGTGCAGAGGTATCATTATTTGGGGAATCTGGTGGCTATTTGCATCTTATCATCAGGGGGCCGGCCTTCTTTCACACAATTTGATGTGCTGCAGTTGGAGAGGGACTACTCTGCCTGGTCTGTTAAGTACAAGATGATTCTTGACAACTTGGCCGGTTCGATATTCGCAATTGTATTTCTTGTTAGAGAGGAAAACGAAGTTGCTGAGGATGATTTATGCATGTATCTGCTCACTTCGGATAAGCTGATCTCGTATAATATCAGGGATGAGACCTCTAAGACTGTCATCAACAACATGAATATATATACTGGGGGTGCTTATTATTATTCGAAGACTTTTGCCCTATTCTAATCCGTATGTGTGGGTATGTATACCATGCTGATCTCCTACAAATTAACTTGGTAGTTGCAAATTTCAGTATGTGTTTAATTATCTGATGAGATTGTCTTTATCATATATAGTATATGTAATGGTTCATCAAAATCTTGAAAAGTTGGCCATTGCTTACTTTGCTTGTTCTTCGGATTTTCATTTCCAGAAGCATACAACATGGTGGTTAATTATGAACTGGTAATAATCTAGTACAAGCCTCGTCATTGCAATCTTAATGACATTCCTATCCTTTCTTGCCAAGAAATAACAATGTACCAAATAGACGTGGAAGATTGTTATACTGTGATGTATTTTCTTTTGTCCTGTTATCAATGTTCTTTTCTTTTGAACAAACAAGAACTGTTACTTTGATAGTTACTAACATAGTTACTAGCATAGTTAGTCAGATAGTTACTAAGATGATAGTTACTTAGATAGTTAATAAGATAGATAGTAAGATAGTTACTAAGATGATAATAGTTAGTAAGATAGTTAATATGATAGTTACTAAGATGATAGTTAGTAAGATAGTTACAGAAAATGTTACTTTGATATTTACGCTGCCGTGGTGCGGTTCAGCGGCACGCTGCATTGTGTCCTGTATTTTTCATTGTTGGTTCAGTTGCTTTCGATTTTTAAGCTCTTGCTTTTCTGTCCTGCATTTTTTTTATTTTTCATAGTTTTTTAGATAGTAACTACCTTAGTAACTATCTATTTTATGTAACTACCTTAGTAACTATCTTAGTAACTATCAATTTTGTAACTATCTGTATAACTATCTTAATAACTATCATCCTTGTACCTATTCTGTGTAACTACCTTAATAACTATCTTAATAAAATTACACTTAGTAACTATCTTAGTAACTATCAATTTTGTAACTATCTGTGTAACTACCTTAGTAACTATCTTAGTAACAATCATCCTTGTACCTATTCTTTGTAACTATTTTAGTAACTATCAATTTTGTAACTACCTTAATAACTATCTTTTTTTGTTTGGTGTGATTTGATAGCTGCCTTATGTGAGCAATGTACAAGTGGAGCCGATAGTGGTGCAGATTCATAAGCTGGATTTGGTGTTGGAGGAGAATGCAGAGTTGGATGCGAGGAGCAGTCTGAGCAGGTAATTTTGAGTTGTTTATTTTAGGTTGATGTTAGTAATGAGGATTGTTGGTGGCCGATTGTGGATACTGAGGAGTAATCTATTGCATGCAGTTCACCGTCGGCTGCTAGTGCTGGGAAAGGAAGTGGTTATGGATTTGCTGATAAGGTTAGGTTTGCTCAATGAAGTTAATGTATGCAGTTTATATCAGTGAGGACATATTCTTGTCCTTCTTTCAGTGTATTGGAACAATGAGCCTGAGAACTTGTGCCTTTAATACTATGTCTATGAACGGTATAGATTTCAAGGCCACCAATCTCTTTACAGAAGATGGCATATGATGTTTGTGTTCTGTAATTTTGCAATTGGTCAGTAATTTTGCAATTGGTCACTCTTTGGTTGTATTATTCTATATTTCTCTTATTAATTGATGTTGTAATTTATTAAGCTTTTGGTGAGGTATGAACAGTCTTTTGAACGAATGGTTTATGTTCTTCCATGGTTGTTTAAAGGTTGTAATCACTTTGGAGATGGGCTGTTGTGTTGTTCTATTCGGTTTGCCCTCTATGTAATGTATTTTGTTGAATTTATTGCACTATGTAATGAATTACTCTATCTATTCCTATCAGTTTGGTTTAGTTTGAAAATGATCATCTTCATTTCAATTTGCTTTCCTATTGTATTTGGATTTAAAGTTTTTTAATGCTTGTTTAAGTTTGAAATTTGACATTTCTATTGGAGATGAGATTTGTCAAATTTGCAAAATTCAAATATGCCATGTCACATGTCAAAATTTGAATTAGACACAAAAATTTAGAATGGAGATGCTCTTAGATAGTTAGTTGGATAGTTCGATAGTTACTTGGATAGTTCCATAGTTACTAAGATAGTTCCATAGATAATTCCATAGTTACTTGTGTTAGTTACTTTGATAGTTCCATAGTTACTTTCATAGTTACTGGGATAGTTACTTAGATAGTTAGTTGGATAGTTCGATAGTTACCTGTGATAGTTACTTGGATAGTTCCATAGTTACTAAGATAGTTCCATAGATAATTCCATAGTTACTTGTGTTAGTTACTTGGATAGTTTCATAGTTACTTTCATAGTTACTGGGATAGTTACTTAGATAGTTAGTTGGATAGTTCGATAGTTACCTGTGATAGTTACTTGGATAGTTCCATAGTTACTAAGATAGTTTCATAGATAATTCCATAGTTACTTGTGTTAGTTACTTGGATAGTTTCATAATTACTTTCATAGTTACTGGGATATTTACTTAGATAGTTAGTTGGATAGTTCGATAGTTACATATGATAGATACTTGAATAGTTACTGGGATAGTTCCTTGGATAATTCCATAGTTACATGTGATAGTTAATTGGATAGTTCTATAGTTACTTTCATAGTTACTAGGATAGTTACTTCGATAGTTAGGTGGATAGTTCTATAGTTACCAGTGATAGTTATTGAGATAGTTACTTTGATAGTTACTTTGATAGTTCCATAGCTGGGATAGTAACTATCTTAGTAACTATCATATGAGTAAACTTTATATGTAACTATGTTAGTAACTATCATTTTTGTAACTATCTGTGTAACTACCTTAGTAACTATCTTAGTAACTATCATATGAGTAAACTATTCTGTGTAACTGTGTTAGTAACTATCTTAGTAACTATCATATGAGTAAACTATTATGTGTAACTATGTTAGTAATTATCATTTTTGTAACTATCTGTGTAACTACCTTAGTAACTATCTGTGTAACTACCTTAGTAACTATCATATGAGTAAACTATTCTGTGTAACTATATTAGTAACTATCAATTTTGTAACTATCTGTGTAACTACTTTAGTAACTATCAATTTTGTAACTATCTGTATAATTAGTAAGATAGTTACCAAAATGATAGTTACTTAGATGGTTAGTAACTATTGTTAATATATGCTTTGTACCAGCAATCAGTAACTATCCCACAATATCTGTTGTGCCGGGTTATAGTTTCCTTTTAGGTTTAGTATATAAACGTCCTAAACCTAATTGTATTCTGTATTCTGTTTTCCTCAAGTAATAAAACTGTTCTCCTCTGCCGTGGACGTAGCCAACACATCGTTGGTGAACCACGTAACTCTGTGTTCTTTCTTATATTCGTTACAACAACTATCTATATAGATAGTTAGTAAGATGATAGTTACTTAGATGGTTAGTAACACAGTTACTAAGATTATAGTTACTTAGATAATTAGTAAGATAGTTAGTAAGATAGTTACTCCGATAGTTACTTGGATAATTACTCAGATAGTTATTTTAATAGTTACTCCGATAGTTACTGGGATAGTTACTCCGATAGTTACTTTAATAGTTACTGAGGTAGTTACTTAGATAGTTAGTAAGATAGTTACTAAGATAATAGTTACTTAGATAGTTAGTAACTATTCTTGGTAACTATCTTACTAACTATCAATTTTTGTTACTATCTGTGTAACTACCTTATTAACTATCTTTTTAACAATTATCCGAGTAAACTATTATGTGTAACTAACTACGTTAGTAACTATTAATTTTGTAACTATCTTAATAACTATCAATTTTGTAACTATCTTAGTAATTATCAATTTTGTAACTATCTATTTAACTACCTTAATAACTATCTTGGTAACTATATATCATATGAACTTTTTGTGTAACTATGTTAGTAACCATCTTAATAACTATAAATTTTGTAACTGTATGTGTAACTAACTTAGTAATTATCTTAGTAACTATCATATGAGTAAACTCTTCTTTGTAACTATCAATTTTGTAACTATCTGTGTAACTATTCATTGTAACTATATTAGTAACTATAAATTTTGTAACTATATTAGTAACTATTCATTGTAACTATGTTAGTAACTATCAATTTTGTAACTATATGTGTAACTATTCATTGTAACTATGTTAGTAACTATCAATTTTGTAACTATCTGTGTAACTACTTTAGTAACTATTTTAGTAACTATCATTTGAGTAAGAAGGCGTAATAAGAAAGCAAGAAGGCGAAGGCGTAATAAGAAAGCAAGAAGGCGTAATAAGAGCTACTATGACATGATTAAAATGTAGTATTTCAGAGCACTAGAGAATAATTAAGTCCTAAAAGTTTAACTGAAGCCCAAAACTCATGGGCATACAAGAGATGTGTTCTTTATCACCATCAACCCAGATCCAACAAATAAACCAAAGACAGAGGCCACAAACCCCGTTGAGGATCAATTAGTGTCACACTGATGACCAAGTCCCATGTAAGTCATTTGAAGCTATTCAGCCTGCTGCTGTATCCACAGCGCCATACAACAAAATCAAAGTTTGGCTAAACTTACTACTTGCTAGTAGTTTCCAGCACTAACACATAAAGCACAAAAAACCATCACTTAGGTTACAGATTGAATAGTGGACTACCAAAGTACCAATAAATGCACTGAGACACAAAGTGGTTATTGTTTGCAAGAGAAGCCTCACCAAGGAGCAGTAACCTCTTCCTGGAACCTGTGATTGTAGACTTCAGCTTTGGACCTCAGACTGTCGATAGCACTACTAAATTCATGGCATGCCTCTCACAACTCCTGAATCTTTGTCTCGAGACTTATTAATCCTAGTCCTGCTCGAGCTCGTTCTTTTCTAGCTTCTTTATATGCCTTTGCATCCATAGCATCTTCTGAGTCAGAGGCAAGGTTTGCAAGCCGGCACACCCTTTAGTCTCCACCACAATCCAAAGCAGCGGCGGACTCGTTCTTCTCCTTCGCTTCGTCATCACCGGCTCCCTCCTCCTCACGGTCGGGCTCATCCTCCGCCCCAAGATCCCCGACTTCCGCGTCGAGTCCTTCTTCGTCGCCGGCCTCAACGTGTCCTCCTTCGACGTCTTCAAGCCCAACAACAAGATGACCATTGAGTACGACCAGATCGGCGCCTTCGTTTACTAAACCCATTGAGTACTACCGCTCCGGCTTCATCTCCGAGACCAGAGTCCCGCCCTTCCGCCAGGGCAAGCGCGTCAGGAGCGCCATCAACGCGACGGTCTCGGCGGCGGACTCTTTCGTCGAAGACGAAGTTATCAGGGCGGAAGATCTGCCCGGATCTGATGTTGTCCATGGTGCCAGATTCGAAATCCATGAGGACGGAGCGTGGGACGTACCTTCCACAGTTGATCCTCTCGAACTGGAGATCAGAGGAGTCGTCGCCCTTGTAGAGTCCAGTGAAGTCGACGCCGTGCTCGTCGCAGATGACCTCCCAGAACTTGGAGCCGATTTGGCCGCCCTGAATGTGGAGGATCTTCCTCATGGTTGCCGGAGAAGGATGAGAGAGAGAGAGAGAGAGAGAGTGAGAGAGAGTGAGAGAGAGAGAGAGACTGTTTTAATTTGAGAGAGAGGGGGTGGCTGGTATTATACAGATGTGGGGTGTATGTATTTAAGTTTCGTTTTCGTTTTAATCAAAAGAATTACAGTGGCATATCGTAAATATGTGATATTTTTTTGTTATTTGTTAATTAGTGCCCTTTTTTATAAGGCCTTTAAAATTTAGGCCTTTTTTCTAATTATGGGCTTTCAATAGCCCTTTTTTATAATTGCTCCTTTAAAAAAAAGAAATTTCGAAAGAAATTTTGAGAAAACATCGAATATCGATGAAAATTTTATAAAAAATTTATGTAAAAATTGTATATTTAGACAAAAATAGACTAAAAGTAAAATATCGGAAAGATATGAGTATTAATATCGATGTTTGAAAAAAACGGAAATTTCGAAGAAATATCGAGGTTATCGAGGATATTTTATTCCTTGCATTTATCTAATATGTTTCTCAATGTACGAGTATAAAATAGAAATTAACATAATCAATTATCAAGTAAAATACAAAACTACTTTTTTTTATTTATTTTATGATAATACAGAAGGTTAATAGCACTATTTCATTCTTGAAAGTCAATAACATTAGATCGTTTTTCAGGTTCAGCAGCATCACCATTAATCCAAATAAATGAGTATTTACTGAACCTTAATAGGATTAAGAAAACATTTTATATAGCCTATAAGAGTGAAAAAAGAACCTCTTCAGTAGCATTATTATAAACACAAACATATGAGTACTTATGGACCTTCAATAATTTAATGAAAGTCCTATGATTAAAAAAATTATTTTGTATACCCATAAATAACTTGTTACAATTCGTGTCAACTGAAAATATAAGGTACCGATGTCCTAAAGTTTAGGATGAACCAAACTGAAAACTATGGAAAAGTTGGTATTTGATTCTTTTTGTACCCAAAATATCTAACATGTTCAACAGTTCAAAATCTCACTACTAAACGACGTCAGAATATCAACCCGAGTTACCACATACTTCATCACATAAATACTTTTGTGTTTTTTTTTATGGGAATGTGCAAATACTCTACCCAGTGGTGGGCACAAAACTCCATACTATTTATTGAACCATCGCATCATCATGGGAGATCATCGGACTATATTCTAGGATTTCTTCACAGACCTCTTCAGCCGAACAAGCTAAACACATAAAGTACATACTCCAATATTTTTATTGCCTCAATATCAAAATCACCCAATTTGGACATGTTTCTGAAAACCCCCAAAATCACAAATCCCTCAACAAAAAATAAGCTTTAATTTATTTAGAAAATCAAACAATCCATTTCCAAACGAGCCATGCATTTCCTAAAAATGCATATCTAAAACCCTAGAAATCCACCATCACCGCTCGGATTGGAGAGAGAGAGAGAGAGAGAGAGAGAGAGAGAGAGAGAGAGAGAGAGAGAGAGAGAGAGAGAGAGAGAGAGAGAGAGAGAGCTTAGAGATCTGAGTTAGTTTTGTATAGCTAGTTCGGACTTCGTGTATGTGTGTGGACTTAAAGTGCCTTGTCTTTTCTAAGTAGATGGCGAGTTTTTTGGTTTGTTAAATGGTCACTACCTTCTAGTGGCAGGATGAAGCTAAATGTCACCTATTTTCCGACACCAACATAGTGGGAAATCTATGAAATTGGTAATTATGCGCATTTGATCCCGGTATGTCACCGCTATTTTAAAACAGACAGAGTTTTCATTGAAGCAGTCTTTCCTAGTTGGTGCCTAACTAGTCGAAAACATGTTGACTGTAGAGATTTCTAATATTATTTAAGGTCTTTGTAATTAGAGGTTTAGGCTCAGTCTACCCTTATATGTAATATTTAGTTCAAAACAAGTTGATTGTAGAGATTTCTAATATTATTTAATGTCTTTTATAATTAGAGGTTTAGTCTACCCATATATGTAATATTTTTAGTAATCAAGACTTGAAGGTTGCTGCATAAAAACTGTTCATAGGAAAAAAAATGTATATGTGAATTACATTGAATTAATTCTATTTTTCATGTTATAAATATAAAAAGGGGTTTATTATTTAAATTTTCTAGAACTGGTAAGGCTAGGATGTATATATAAAATTAAATTAGCTGGTGAAACTTATTTTGCAAGTCAAACAAATTATCCAGTTGCATTTTAATTTGTATTTAAAAATTACGATTTTATGTACTAATTTTCTCTTTCAGATGTAAGTTGTTCAAAAGCTTGTAATAGAGATTTTAAATGTTGTAATTACTATAGTTACCACTATAATTATCACTTGATACGTCAAATGTTGAATTTGTCATAAAATATCTCAGAAATGATGTATTTTTTAAGGGTGGTGCTACGTACACCATTTTAATTTACAAAAAACTGATATGATGTGGCATCATACGTAGCATATACCACCTCATCACCCTCCTATGTCATAATTTCCAACATAACATCTTTTTTCTTTTCTAAAAAAACCTTAAAAGTAATATTAACAATAAATAAATTAAATCTCTAGCCTGATTAAAAGACCTTATCCTAGAGTAATAAGATCATCAAGGTTTTACCAAAACCAAGCGTCTGCTAAACTGATGACATACGCAATTTTCTTCTCTACTGCTCTTACTCGTTGCGCAAACAAAAGATAATCGGGCTCATGAGGTAGTGTTGAATACGTGCTTTTCGATTTTCTTGGCTGATTATCTTTTGTAAAAAGTCAAGATATGCATTCAAATTGTGCTCGGACATAATCATGATCTTAGTACTCCAAGCAAACGACGGTTTTACAAAAGCGAAAGAGATCTACCGTCACGTGTTCATATTAGCCACAAATGATATAGCAGGGGGGGTAAGACCAAAAATTAATTTCAATTCCTTTGTCGTTGAAGCATATGGGCTTGAGAATTTAACATTCCTAGAAAAATATGTGAGAAATTTTCTTGATAAGGTAAGGCGTCTACAACTAGGAGAGGGATATGCTGCTGCTATTCAAAAGTATTTCTTGAAAATTCAAGGTGACAATTCTAGTTTCTTTTATATAATGGATATAAATGAAGAGGGTCGTCTAAGGAATATGTTATGGGCAGATGCAAGAAGTAGAGATGATTAAGATGAATTTGGTGATGTTGTGACATTTGACACCACATATTTAGCAAATAAGTATGACATGCCATTTGCACCTTTTGTAAGTGTTAACCATCATGGACAGTCTATACTACTAGGTTGTGGATTGATTTCTCACGAGGATATAGAGGCGTTTACATGGTTATTTCAGTCTTGGCTTATATGTATGTCTAAAAGCATGCTCCTAATGCGATCATTACAGATCAAGATAAAGGCTACAAAGATGGTATTTCCTAATACGCGACATAGGTGGTGTTTGTGGCATATAATAAAGAAGATTCTAGATAAATTGAAAGGCTACAAAGAGAAATAGGAGCCCATTAAGATTTCCTTTCAGAAGATTGTTTACGACTCACTCAATTGTGATGAATTTGAAGATCATTGGAACGTGTTCATTGATAAATATAACTTAGAGAACAATGAATGGTTATTGGGATTATATGAGGAGAGGCAGAGATGGGTACCTAGTTTTGTGAAAGACACTTTCTGGGCAGACATGTCTACAACTCAGCGTAGAGAGAGCATGAATACATTCTTTGATAGGTAGGAAACTCAAAGACTACATTAAAGCAGTTTGTGGAGCAATATGAGGATGCATTACGAGATGAAGTTGAGAAAGAAAAACTTGCAGATTTTCAGTCTTTCAATTCAAAGATTCCTTGTTTAACAATGTATAACATTGAGAAGCAATACCATGACGCTTACACAAATGCAAAGTTCAAAGAGTTTCAGAAAGAGTTAAAAGGTAAAATGCATTGTGGCAAATCATCGTCTGAAAAGAATGGTATGATTACTCATATAACTGTGGATGAAGACATAAAGATTAGTAAAGAAATGAGACATGTCCCATTCACAGTTCATTTCAATGAGGACGGATGTGAGGTAAACTGTGTTTGTCATCTATTTGAGTTCAGAGGAATATTATGTCGACATGCTATTGTGGTGCTTATTCATAAAAATATGACCAGCGTTCTAGAGAAATACATTTTACATCGTTGGAAGGCAGGCGTAAAAAGAAGTCATAACAAAGTGAAAATAAGCAATAGTAATTGGATTGGCAAGCCTGAATTACAAAGAAATGATAAGATGTGTAATTTTTTTATATGAGGTGGCAAACTTACAAATGGCAAAGAGGAAGATTGTAACATGGTGATGGGGATATTAAATGATCTAAAAGGTAAACAAACTCAAAGTAAAGTCGATTGTGAAAAGAAAGAAGATATTATTAAGTTGGGTGAGAAGATAAATGATAGAAAACTTTCAGAGATTGGTTGGGAAATGCTTGATCCATTATCAATTCGAAGTAAACGTCGTCCTCCAGTAACTGGAAACAATCTACGACAAAGAAAATTATTCAAAGAAGGAAAGAAACCGAAAATGTAAGAGTATCTAATGAGAAAAGTAAATTATTCCAGGTTAGTCTACATCTATACCTAGCAATTACTTTATTTCTTATATCTTTAATAATGTTTATGAAATACTAACTCTTTCGTTTCTTTCATAAAGATCTTGAAACATTGGAAAACACCAATGATGTGTTTGGGACGCAAGAAAGAATTGTACATCAAGTATGATATTTGTCCTTTTGTATACCATTCAAAAATAGGGATAAAACATCAATGATATTTGACTTACACTATTAATGTAACATTATTGAATTTTCAAGCATCTAAAATATGTACAAAGTTACTATATGGCAGAACTAAAACATACACAAATTAATTTCCAATGGTATATCATCAATATATTACATCCCAAACTGATATGACATCTGATGGTAATTGTGGATATATATTGCTGTAGCTGAGGCAATGAGATTTGGTAAAAAAGATTGGCGTAATGTACAGAAAAATCTATTGCAAGAGTTACAAAGCATGTCTTCCTTATATAAAGATCTTGGCCCCAAACGGTACGAGGAGCTTGAAAATGCATTTAATTTTAATAAGACTGATTATGCGAAGAAAGAGTATTGGATGAGCATGCTGGATATGGGGCATTTAATTGCCACATACTATAAAGTGATGGTGATCCATTTATCCAATGTACAATGTGTTACTCTCCTTCCTTTGATGTTACCTGAGATCGCCACAGACTTTGTCAAGACTGGAAATAAAGGGCAATTTGTACAATGTATTGTGTTTGCACTTAGAACTTTTATTCTTTACACGTTAATAGTCATGTATATGTGTGCATGTTAAACTTATCTTCTTATTATATAGCAAATTATGATTGATCTATTGTCTTTTACAGGTAAATTTGTCATCAGATTTGATACCAATACCACTAATTTCAACTGAGTGGCATAAGCATAAAGATATAACTGCGCAACACTTGTACCTTAGATATCAAGAACGTGAAGAGCAATTTAAACAAATATTCTTGAGTGTCGACGTTGTTGGTGGCACCAAAATTATGGACGATCTTGATATAGTTAGTTAATTGTGACTGAATTTGAATTATTACTCAATGAACATTCATCTCTAGTTTTCTGTTACTTTTCTTTATGAAGAGATGTTATTGCTTTGTAAACAACATTTTAGAAATTGTCTTTAATACAGTTGATTCAGTTTATGGTTCATTTGGTTGCGACTACTATTTTGTATATAAGCCCAAGGTTCAAACATCAACTTCATACATGTACTATGGTACTTTAAGATCTAACTTGATATACAGTCATTGGACACCTATAACTACAAACATTGCTATTTGCAATTGAGTAACCAGAGGTCCATCTGGAATATGCTCATGCATGTATATCTAGTTTGTAAGGTCATATCTTCTAACTTATTTAGAGATATGATAGGAGTATAAAATGCAACGTTCTTAATATGTTTTTACCCCTATTTAGATAATGTTTAACTATTATTATTGTAATATAGAGTCATGTAATAGAGTCATGAGTTTTGGTATTGTTAAAGTGAAAACATATGGAAAATAGAAGAACAAGGCAGAAATTGTCAAAAACATATTCACAAAGTCTCTGAAATAAATTGTTGAATCTATAAAACCTAGACTTTGCTTTTGATTCATTTTTCTTATCTCATATTCAGTTGACATACAAAGGATTGAACATTGGAAGGAAACATTGAAATCATATCAAAGCTATATGCCAAGAACTTCAAGTTCTTATTGGATGCAAAACCAAAAGATTTAAGTACACAACGTCCAATTTTCAGAATTTATCCCAGACGATCTACAAGGAACCAAGAGGCGAATCACATATTGATGGAAAGCTCTCTGTGTCTAGTTTTATATGCAATTAGAATCGCAGCAAAAGCTTTTCTGAGCAAAACGTTATGCATGTTTGAACGCATAGAGGTCAAGACTACCGAGAGAGAAAACCTACTGCCCTTTTTTAGTGTTTTCTGTTTTTCTACATCAAATCTTTGTCTAAGGCTAACATGGAAGAGCTATTGAACACAATGAAGCATTAAGAAGCTATCCTAGTGAAGGCCAAGTCAAAGAACAAAGGAAAAGAAGTTCTCCCAAGTCAATTAGGAGAAGCATGGATTCGGCTGATGAGGTTTATGCTTTCCCGGCAACAACTAGGGAAGCTTTCGGCTGATTATTGGATAATTTGTTCAACAAAGGCTGAGTCCAATCCATCAACAAGTCTATGATACATTGATCTATGGAGAAATCGGCTGATTTAATGAAGAAAAGAAAGAAGAAATCGGAATGGAAAAGAAGAAAACCTAAACCGAGTTCTACATGGATTTGGTTTACGAATGTGGACTGAATTCCATCTTTTGTGTAAGATTTTTGGCTGAATTAATTCATGAAAAACCTAAAGAGATATTGTTCAATTATTCTGTCATTATCTTGATAATTTTCGGCAGAAATTAGAGGAAGAAAATCAAGCCTTGCCGATCAAGTAAAGAGGAGGAGAAATCGGTTTTGGTTTCTCCTTGTTGCCGAAACTTCCCATGCCTTTGCTCCATTTAAATAGCTCCCTCTTGGACAGAAAACGCATCTCTTCTCTCTCACTTTTCACAAGCCGAAACTCTGTCCAATTAGCACTACAAATCTATACAGAAAATACATAAGCCGTACCACCAATTTTCCATACAATCGCACCATTCCATCACCATTGAATCCTTCTCTTGCCGAAGTCTCTTCAAGGTTCTTCTAAAGTGTGATTCACTCTTCTCTCATGGCTGTTTATTTTCTGTATTTTTGTAATACTTTGTCTATGAAGATTATAAGAATTTGTGTTTGCCGAATTGGTTGTAATAATTCTATTTTGGATTTCCGAATTTGCTACTTGGAATTTTTGAATGCCGAATTATGTTCTTAATGTGTTTCGATTTTATTCAGGGTTTATGATATAGTACAAATCGCATGTGTTCTTGATTGTGTGTGTTGGTTTATTTTTTGAATTCGTATGAACAAAAGTAATGCACTTAAGGGCTGCCTAAGCCATGGTTTTTCTTTTGTGATAACTTCATATGCCGAATGTAATATAAGGTAGATTATACAAGAAGTTGGTTTATCTTGTATTAATTCTAAGGGCTAGAGTGATTTTGAAAATATGCATGTTGAAGCAAGGTGAGGTGATGCCATACTTGTTGCATGTTTCCAATTCGACTCATTGTGCTTATGCGTTTCTTGGTTTAATTTCTACACAAAGTGTCTTTAAACTGATTAGCACTATGTTTAGGATTATGCACGAAGCTGGTTCTAAATAATTGAGGAGTTTTGATGATTAGAATAACCACGAAGGCTCTAATTAAATTGGAACTAAAACTAATCTTGAGTACTTGCCGATTTGCTATGTTGTTACCTTGTACGAAATTGTTACATGTTTTGATAGTTTTGTGTGTAGTGTTTTGTGTGAAAGATGTTGATCATATGTATATATTTAATTTAGGATTTAATTTCGTAAAATTCAGTAGGTATTAGATTCAAATATTAAACCCCCAATATGATTTTATAATGTTTTATGTGATTGAAAGCCCTTGCTTTCCCCGGATTGAACGATCCCTACTTGTCCTATACTAACGATGACACAAGAAGGGTAATATATGTGTATGAAGTTGTTTTGCAGGTACAATGTGCTTGGAAGTAATTCCATCAAGATACAGAATCTACTATATATGGTTAAAAAGTAGTGAATGTCTACTTTCCAATGGAGTTGATAGAACAAGATTCCATCAACTGAGGAGAGAGCGATTCTAAATTTAGTGAGCAAAGGTCAATCTGGAATCTGCTAATGCAAGTCTGTTGAATTTGAGAAGCCATATCTTTTGACTCACTTGGAATTAGGAAACGTGCTATATATGGTGGAAAAACCCTAAATGTCTAATTTTCAATGGGTTGACAGAATACAAATCTATTAAATGAGGAAAGAGCGACTCCAACATTAGTGAGAAGAGGTCAAAAAATTATAAACCTCTGGTAGCAAGATGTTGAGGCGTAACGAAACTCCAAACAGTACAATAACCTTTGAATCCTAGATGACCTTCATTAATGAAATACTTTTGCATATCTAATTGAGCCATTCAATCGATCAATCATATATAACATGTTCCATGGATATCTATCCTGAAAATTCAATAATCAAATCGATCTAATAACGGTCAAAGATAATCTGCTATAGATTTTAGAAATCTGATGTGATGACAAACTATATATGATGCTGAATTGTGAATTATTGAGGCATGATATCTATAATCTTGTTATGAGAAAAGCATCCCAGAAAATCCAAAAGCAGAACAATTTCTAACTCTTAATTCAATGTCATCACCATCAAATTTTAACAACTTTAGTTTACTTTATTTTTCAATTTTTATTTTCTATTTTTGGATAAAAATTCATCTAATTTGAATACATGTTGGAAAATATTAGGTTTTAGAATGATGATGTGGCATTTGATATATGTTTTTCGTATAAGTTTTTTGTGTCTTTCGCATTTTCCATTTTATAAATATATAAAAAAAAATTTAAAAAAGAGAGACTTTTGTGACATAAAAAACAATCCACTTGCAAGAATAAGAACTTAAGAAACTATAAGCCTAATTATCACTTTTTACGAGACTAAAACACGCGATCATCATCTTTCACACAAAGCAATCGGCACAAAGACTCTTTAACATGGATAACTTGCACACATGAAAGTAAAGAACAAGTATTGACACATCTTAGACTTAATCCAGTTTCGACTACAACTAGAGTTTTCGCTATGTATCTAATTGTAAAACTTCTCAAGTTTTTAAGACCAAACTTTCGCTCTAGATCCTAAAATTTATGCTAATTAGGTTAAGACTTAACATTTAAGCACAAGAGTCTAAATTGAAGATGCAAACAAGTAAGGGCGTCACTCCTTATTAAACACGCAAGTTCTAAGGTTATTAGCCCTAAGTGAGCAATACAAATCAAAGCGACAGTTACGTATGACTTAGTTTGTTATTACTCTAGCACATTAAACCTAGTACTTAGATTATATTCTTTGACATAACTACCATTCGGTTTTTCTGCCCCAACCTTAGATCTAACGGATTTTAACACTAAAACATGCATCAAATACCTACTATCCTAATTATCAAAGCATACGAAAATTACAAGTTAAAATTGAAAAACTATCTTACAAACATAGAATCGGGTTCATAAAATAGTTTAACAAAAACTAAGAAATGAAACAAGTTCATACAACACACACAAACATAAAAGAATACAAAAGCCATGGCATGGTAGAATCACACTTTCAAAGAAAACCTTGAAGGCACGGAGCTTGAATGATGCATGGTTGAAGGTATAGGATGGTACAGTTTTTATGGAAGATGGTGGTGTAGGTTTTCGGCTTGTATTTTTCTGTTTGATGTTTGAGAGAATTGGTAGACCTTTAGGCTTGTGTTTTGTGCTTGAGATAAGACGATTTTTCTGTCCTCAAAGCCTTGGTATTTATAGATGAAGAATTGAAGAGAATTGGCAGCAATAAGGATCGCAAAACCTAATCCGAGTAAAAATAGGTTTCCTCGCCGGCCAAGTCTTGATCTTCTTGAATCTTCTTTTCTGATTTTCTTCATGGATCACATCTGCAACTCATTTGTGGACTTCTTGATGGACTCAGCAACATCCCTTGATGGATAAATAATCCACAAACTTATAGCCGTGAGATTCACAA
Organism: Potentilla sterilis; assembly: GCA_963682095.1. Taxonomy (NCBI): domain Eukaryota; kingdom Viridiplantae; phylum Streptophyta; class Magnoliopsida; order Rosales; family Rosaceae; genus Potentilla; species Potentilla sterilis. The sequence goes on along the minus strand of OY821765.1, from coordinate 15,305,663 downwards.
GTTGGGCCAAGAACTCCTTCTCCTAGCCGGTTTAAGTTTTTCTTTTCCTGCTAGGACTAGGCATCTTCTTCTTTTCTTATTTGAACTATCCTCTTTGCTCTGCCAACTTTTCTATTCTTGATTGAGTTTGGCAGCCTCTCCTGTGACGACTCAAAATTTTTACTTAAAATTGGAAAATTTGTTTTGTTTTATTTTGAATACTTTTAGTATGTGTTTTATATATTTGCATGTGTGTGTGTGTGTATATATATATATATATATATATATATATACTTAGTTCTATAAATATTTTTTTTAGTTTGTTTTCTTTTTTGTTTTATTTTATTTAGTTTGTTATTGGAGAGTGTTAATTAGCCAAGTCCATGACCTGTTACCCAAGCTCAAATTGAAACAACTTAAAAAATAAAAAAAATAGAGACAGAAGCTTGAGAACGCACCATCTCCTTCACCGCTTTCTTCTTCTTCTTCTTCCATTCTTCAATCTGAAAATATCTTCCTACCGCCTTAGAAAAGTCATCTTTCGCCTTAGGAAAGCCAAAATAAGAGGAACCGACATAATTAAGTAGGAGGTGTCAAAGGGGTGGAGAACAAGTTTCTCACCTGATTACTCTCCAATGCTAGAAGCAGGAGGTCTAGAAACCTGAAGGTGGAAGGTCTAGTACCTATTTGGGTAAGATTTCAATTGTACTATTCGATTTTGCTTCCTTTACTCCTTTCTTGATCACCAAGTTTAATTCCCCCTCCAAACTCTATAAATAGGCATAAAAATCTACATGTTGAGATAGGATTCAGGACCTAGCAGATTGAGAGAAAGAAAAAAAAGGTTGGGTATTGAGTGTTTTGATTTTGGTACCCTTATGTTTTATCAATTGTTTGGCCATAGATGTTGGGTTTGTTATATTCTGGTTTATGCTCTTAGTTTCTGCATTTGGGATTTGAAATATGGTTTTACGATTATAAGAATTGTAGTTTGGAATCATGTTAGCTTCTGATTATGTGCTTTATATGATTAGTTAGTTTTCTGGGAATCAAACCAATTTAGTTCTTTACTTTGATAGCATATAGGAGATTGAGTTCATTGTTAGCTACTGTTGTTAAATTTTAGAATTTCAGCTGTCTTCTAACTTTAAGTTTATAGATTGATTCTGTATCTATATTTTGAAAATACATAACTAATTATATAAAAATCGTTTTTAAGTGATTTTAGTTCTGACGATTTCTTTAAGATGTCTATTTTAAATGTTATGAAGACACTATCTTGAAATAATGACTCTAGCTATCTCGTTTTTAGCCGAAATATTTTCTGGACAGAATTTTTGTCAGAAAATCCTAGAACTGAAGTTGAACTTTAAAAATTCATAACTTATTTTTGAAAACTCGTTTTTAAGTGATTCTAATTCTGAGAGTTTACTGTTTGTGTCCTCTACAAATCTTTAGATGAACTTGAAGTCAAAATCCTAACAGATTGATACAGTTTTTAAGGTGAATGTGACTGGTTCAGATTTCTAGATTGTGTTTTTCTGGATTGTGTTTTTGTGTTAAATGTTACTGTTTTGGTTAACTAATGTATCTTAAGTTATTGCATCATAGATGAGTCCTATTATTGCTACAAATAGAGTTAGTACATAATTGTTTTATCTAATGGTTGTATCTTTTATTAGGAGCTTAAGACTTGACGTGAAATTCAACAAAGGTAGGGGAAACATGGGGAACCTCTATGCTTGCTTTATATGTTGTTTTATAAACTGTTTGCTTGTATAGAATGATTGTTAGTTTGTTATGATTAAAGTCTGTTTAAATGTATGTTACTATCATATAAGGCATTGGAGATATGCTAGTGATATGCACAAAGCACTTTGGGTGGAGAAGTGAAGATTAAACTTTTGTGTAGTTGAGTCCATAACCTCGGTAGGTACCATGCACCCAGGTATGTCCATTGATTGCGCAATTAGTATAGGATGTGAAAGGGTAAATCGGGGCTAGCGAAAGAGGAATGGACTAGATGACTAGCAAAAGGGGTTATGAATTTAAGTGGGAGGTAGTTCATGTAAATGGGTATTCCAAGTCACCCTTGTGGTAAAATACATGGTATGAGACATGTAGGCTTGGTATATTCAGCTATGTGAACTATATGGAGTAGTGGATAAAAGTTGCATTTATATATTTATTAATGTTGAATCTATTCCATTTCGTTTGAAGAGGCTTTACCTCCTACTGGGCTGTTATGCTCACCCTTTAACCATTTTACAGGTGAATAACATGTTGCTGGAAGTTAAAATGCTGTCAAGAATGTTTAGATATAGTAATGTGTGTTGTTTTACTTTTATAGAATATGACTTGGACTTTGAGTAGTCCACTCTTGTAATGTTTGCTATGAAACTTTATGTAATAAAGGGTCATTTCAGTTTGGTGTTTAAGAATGTTCTATTCCAATTTCTTTCATATTTCAATTATGGAATTTTCATTCATAATTGAAATATGAGTTGCACCTTAATTAAAACAATTTTTTTTAATTCAAAAATCGAGGTGTGACATCTCCTCTAGCGCATTAGCATCCACCTCTTTGATGCTGATAGGAGCATTTTATGCGACGTTTTTAATGTGTTTTTACCTCCATTTATGTTTTGCTTAACTCTTATCATTGTAGGATCAAGTCATTAGATTGAGTCTTGAGTTTTTGGCAGAAATAATATGAAAACGTGCTCAATGAGAGTGAAACAGGATAGAATCAAACTAGGAATCCTAATGGAACTAGGAAAGTAAAAATGTTTCAACGTTTCTAAAAACGACGAAGTCTGAAATTAGGAAACCTCATTTGATTAGGAAACCAATTCGGACTAGGAATCCTAACATGATTAGGAAACCAAAATGAATTAGGAAATCGGATTGAAAGAGGAAACCTGTTTAAAATAGGGAAATTTAGGCACTCGGCCCGAAAAACCTGAAAAAGTTCGAAAGGGACCGGTCCCTTTATGTTAAAAGCCCTGACCGAATTTGGGCCCGAACCGTAACAAGAAAATCGGGTCGGGCTCGGACCTTGAAATTTTTTGGACCAAAAACCTAGCCCGGCCCGAATAGCATTAATAAATACAACATTCGTAACTATATAAACATAAGTACCTTATGCTCCAGTGGTTTGGAGCTTGGTTGTTTTGTATGAGGTCTAGGGTTTGAATCTTCTCTTCTTCAAGCTAATTTTGATGATTTGTTGTTCTTTAAATAATGCACAAATAAATACAATATTCGTAACTATATAAACATAAGTAGCTTCTGCTCTAATAGTTTGGAGGGTTGTTGTTATGTATGAGGTTTGGGGCTCGAATCTTCTCTTCTCCAACATATTTTTAAAGATTTGTTTTCCAGTTTGAATGGACCCGAAAAAGCGCAAAACCCGGTCGGAATCGAGGTAGTCAGGCTTGGGTCGGTCTTGAATGGTTGAAAAGCCCGAACCGGCCCGAGCCAATATTTCAGGTTTTGGGTCGAGTTCCCGAAAAATTGGGCCCGACCCGGCCGGTGCCCAGCCCTAGGGAAATTTGTATTTATGCTAGACTTACCAAATCTGTTCTCTTGCAATTTCAGAAATACTTTCACAATTGAAACCTTGAAGCAAGAGGAGAAGAAGACCTAGAGAAGCAAGGAAGAGCACGGATACAAGCCTAGAAGAAAGAGGAAAAGCATTCTTGGTTCAAAGAGGAGAAAAGTTGCTAAGAAGAGCTAGGAGATGCATTGCCGGATTTCTCAAGGATTCTGAGTTCAACAGAGGAAAGAAAGAGACTTGATGTGCACTCCAAAGAAGGCTGTCGAATCCTAGAAGGAAAAGATGACAAGTCTTGCAGAAAATCGGCAAGAAATTATTCAGAAATAAGGAGAGAAAATTGTCGGAACCAAGAAGGGAAAGAAGATGATTCAATTTCCTATTCCATCACCAATTAGGGTTTCTTTGTTCCCTATATAAGGAGGCTGGCTGCCTCTTCTCTCTATCATCAATATTCTCTACGAAAATACTAGCCAAAGCTCTGTCAAAGTTCTCTCAAGTTCTAGACAGAAAATATCAAGCTGAAACACAATCCCTTCCACCATAACAAATCGCATCATATTCTACCTTCAACCGTGCATTCCACCACTCTTTTCGAAGCTTCCAAGGTTTCTAAAGTGTGATTCATCCCTCATGGCATGTATTATTTTCCCTCAAGCATGTTTTTGAGTGTTCTTTGTGCTTTTGTGTGGAATTGTTGATCACTTGTATATAAGTAATTTACAATTTTATTTTGGTTAAAATGCAGTAGTTTATAATCCCAAATCCAAATCCCCCTTTGTTATGTTTTGATGTTTGTGTTAACACTTTTGTTTTCGATTACTCTTTAAATTCTCCGGACTGAACGATTCCTACTTGTCTTATGCTACTAACGATGATTTTGCAGGGTTTTAAATTAGTGTTCTTTGGCCCGCATCGGATGCAAGAACTCTTCTCTTCTCTCGGCAGGAATTGTTCTGCTTCCTCGGTAAATCTGACCTTCTGCGATAAAAATGGCATAACTCTCTCTAGAAATAGCTATCGAGGTAATTCTAATTGATCTAGAAACTAGACTCATGTAGCTTTCTTTGCATATATTTGTTGCATTCTGGTTCGAAGTGAGTCGTCTTGGAGAGTTCATAGAAATTGGATGATGTACCTAGGAACTTACTAGATTGAGTCCGGATTTTCTTTGTGATTACTGACAACTTCCTTTAGTCCGATTGTCCTAATTCCGGGATTTCTAGTTACTACTAAAAGCTTTGGCAAAGGACCCATGGATGCGACACAAACATACGACTAGTACCCTGACACGGATGATCTGAACGAAGGTAGACCCTTCAATTTGGTTCAGGTAAAGGCTAGTTGGTTGGCATCAACATATTGGATAGTCGCGACAACAGGTTAATTGTAGCTAGGGCAATCTTTGATTGGGCCTTATGGGTCGTTGATTTGGCCTAGGTCCTCGTGTTTACTAACTAAAATTGGGTCCGAATTCTTTAGATAGTTTTTTTTTTTTTTTTTTTTGCGTATTGTAGTACTTTGTCATGCATTAATCATAGGCTAGCTTAAATATGTTAGCATAGGTAGTGTTGAATGATTAGGCATAATTAGGCGAGCTACGGCTGACTATGGTTTTACTGACATGGGAGTTGTTGGCAGCCGTTTCACATGGAGTACTAAATTCACCAATGAAAGGCTTGATCATGGAATCCAAACCACACAATCAAGATCTTTATTCCCTTACAGTAAGACTATAACTTTACACCCTTATGAATCTGATCATTCTCCTCTTCTCATTGAACACAGTGCACACAAGCTTCTATCCCAACAAAAAAGAAAACTATTATGATTTGAGGAATGTTGGCATGACCAACCCAATTGCAGTAATGTCTTCCAGAAAACTAGGTCTACACCAACTACAGGAAATGCTCTACATAAATGATCAAAAATGATAAAAAGAACTTGTCAAACACTACCAGAAAAAAGGGCTTTGCCGATGAAAAAAAAAAAAAACGGCCGACGAAACACTTTTTTCGTCGCAAAAAAAAAAATTTCGTCGACTATTCCAATAGAATGGCAGATGATTTTTTATTTCGTCGCTAAAAATGAAAAATCGTCGGCTATTCTATAAGAATGGCCGACGATTTTTTCTTTCGTCGGTAAAATTTTTTTTTCGTCGGCTATACCCCTATAATGGCCGACGATTTAAAGTTTTCGTCGGCTATACAAATTTTGGAAGAATGGCCGACGATTTAAATTTTTCGTCCGCTATTCTCACAATGGCCGACGAAAAATTCATTATTTCGTCGGCCATAAGTTTTTTTAAAAATAAATATTTTATTTTTGACCGAAAACGACAAAAGAATAGCCGACGAGTACTAGGTTTGATTTCGTCGGCTATGATTAAAAAAAAAAACAAAAAAAGAGCAGCTTCCATTTTCTATCACTATCGACAAACCATTGCTTCATCCTTCAAATGCAAATGTGTCGTGAAATAAGATATGACGGAAATATTGAAATACGTCTACGGTTGAAAAATGAGCAGATTCCGACAAAATCTGTGTGCCGAATGTTGCGGTTAACTGTTTTTTACTGCCGTTTTCCTATGGGTAGCCTGACGGTCGGTAAATATTTTGAGGAAAATTTTTATACGATTAGTCGCGTCTCATCGATTTGAAATTATTCTCTGTTGAAGATAAGACCAGAAAACGTCATTTAGACAGGCCAATTTCCGTTTTAATTTATAGGGTTTAGAGGTTTGACTTCGTAGTTTAACCAAACGTTTAGCCGACGAAATGCTTTAATTCGTCGGCTATACTTAAGAATAGCCGACGAAATATAAATATTTCGTCGGCTAAACTCTTGCGATCCGCTTATTGTCCGCCGTTGGATGGCTCAGATCCAACGGCTGTGATTTTCCACAGTATAGCCGACGAAATATTTAATTTCGTCGGCTAAACTCTAGTGATCCGCGCATTTTCATTGTCCGCCGTTGGATGGGAGAGATCGGACGGCTGCTGAGCGCCTAAACTATAGCCGACGATATTCAAAGAATAGCCGACGAGTTCATATATTTCGTCGGCTATTCTTAAGAATAGCCGACGAATTAAAGCATTTCGTCGGCTATTCTTAAGTATAGCCGACGAAATCTTTTTAATTCGTCGGCTATACTATCGGGTATAAGTTTGTTGCAGCCGAACCCTAGCCTCCATTTGCTGCATTTTTCCAAATCCTCCACCGCTCGCCTCCAACCGATCCTCCGCCGCTCGCCTCGTCGGCCTCCTCCCTCTTCCTCCTCCAATGCGGCAACCCCCTCCTCCCTCTTCCTCCTCCAATCCGGCAGCTCCCTCTCCCTCTTCCAAAACATTTCCGGCCGGCCCTCCCTCTTCCTCCTCCAATCCGGCCTGTCCCTCCTCCGGCGTGTCCCTCCTCCGGCCCAGCCTCCTCCCTTCCATTTTCGGCAGTAAGTTTTTTTTTTTTCTTTTATGTTAATTAATGTTAATTTAGATATAATTTAGGTATTTATGTTAATTTAGGTATTTATGTTAATTTAGGTATAATTTAGGTATTTATATTAATTTATGTATAATTTAGGTATTTATGTTAATTTAGGTATAATTTACGTATTTATGTTAATTTAGGTAAATTTTAGGAATTTATGTTAATTTAGATAAATTTTAGGTATTTATGTTAATTTAGGTATAATTTAGATTTTCAAATTTATTTTAATTGTATAATTTAGGTGTAATTGTATAATTTATACGTATAAATTGGTTTTTTAATTATATAAATTGATAACTTAATTGTATAATTTAGCTTAATTATATATATAGCTTAATTATATTTAATTAGAATTTGTTGTTTAATATAATATAATTTAATATGTTAGTATATAAATTGTTATATTAAAATATGTTAGTATTATTGGTTATTATATTAATTAGAATTTGTTATTTAATATAATATAATTTAATATCAATTAATGTATTAATGCCTCGGGCTTTAGATGGCCGATGCATTAAGAAACCTATTCGGAGGACGTCGTGGCGGCAGATCTAGAGGTTCTAGAAATTCCGCCGGTTCCGCAGACTCCGAGAGAACCGCTAGCCAGCCTGAGAGGACCACCAGCCAGCCGCGGAGGAGTGTAGATTCATCCCAGCCGCGGAGGACTGTGGATGCAGCCCAGCCGTGGCGGAGTGTGAGTTATCGGCACCAGACCCTTCTCCAGGCGGGGCGGCCGTCGAACACTTCACTTCCGGATGTCGGTCCCTCCGTGGCTCCGAGGTTTAGTCGGCAGCTATTTCACGAGGAGATAGCTGCCGACGTTCCTCAGGTTCGTATGCCTGAGGTTCATCGGGAGCCGATGCCGAGTCCGACTCAGTCTGCTGCTGACTCGACTGAGGCTCCTACTCTCCCAAACCAGCTCTTCCTCCCGTACAACATTCCGGCGATACCGGAGGTCGACTATCAGGGTGTGCCCATATGGCCTGATATGCCTCAGTACGTGAGTGCTGCGGAGGCATACCAGCAGCAGCCATTTGAGAACCCTGACCGCCTTATTTCGGCGAGGAGAAAAGGAAAGTCGACAGACGAGTCATCCACTTCAGGTAACATTTGATTTTATTAATTAAATGTTTTATTAAAATTAACGCACTAATATTTAATTTTATTAACCAATCGTCATTTTTGTGATAGGGACAGCCGCTAGCAGTTCACGGAGGAATACGAGAGGTGTCATATGTTTTGACACGCTCAGGAGAACTGTTGAGCGCAGCGGGAGGATTCAGATCAACGAACCTCCTAATCAGGAGGTTCAGGGGAAGAAAAAACGCGACTACTCGGGTTGCGTGGGGTCACTGATTAGGGACAGAGTCCCTATGTTGTGGACCCGGTGGGCTGATGTGCCCGAAGAGATAAAGAGGGAGGTGAACAACGCCGCGTCGGTGAGTAATTTAAAAAATTTAATTTATTTATCGTAATATTTAATAATTTTCGGTATTATTACAATTGTAAAACTAATAAAATATTATTTTTCAGACATTCTTCGAGATTGCCGAACACAGGCGGGATTGGGCGGACACCCAGCAGAACTCGAGGTACGTTTGTTTTTATGATATTATAATTATCTTATAATTATTAATATTTTATGATATTAATAATATTTCTAATGCACTTTTGTTTTTTTCATAGGTTCAAAGAGTGGAAGAACGAGCTGCGTTCCCACTATAACGAATACGACAACCTTGGTCGTATGGGTACTCCCAGGGAGTTCATGTTCCGGGAGTACGAGTGGCGTTGGTTGAAGACAGTAGACTTCAACAACCCAGTTATGCAGGTAAATACTAAACTTCAGTAAAAATGTTTATTTTGTTAAAATTTTAATTATTAGTTTAATTATTTTATAATTATTACACTAATATTTTTTTATTAATTAATTTCTAACATTTTATTATTTGTTTGAAGCAACGTTCTCGGATAAACTCTGAGAACCGCCGCCGGAACACAACCCCCCATCATGCTGGTTCACGGCCGTTTCCAGAATATCAGGAGGAGGCGCTCAGAGATCATCCTGATAGCAACCCGTACGTGGAGACGTTCAAGATCGCTTATCCACAAGCGACAGAACAGCTCGTAAGTCGTTTATTACAATTTTAAAATTTTAATTATTAATTTTACTTAATTATATATTTGTTATAATATTAAATTTTTTTTTTCCCGTCCACTTAGGAGAGGGTCAACCGGGCCGAAGAAGAGGTGTTCCAGCAAGTAGTTCGGGAGACACAACCGAACATTTCAGAGGCAGATCTGGAAGAAGCCATGCGCCATGTCGACCGGTCCAGTGTCCAAACGGCAGCGAGGATGTTCGTCGCAGCCTTCCCAAACCGGTCAAACAACTACTACTGCCGGGGTTTGGGAAGTTCTGGACTAGGGCTTCTGAAGACCACTAAGGGAGGTCAAAAGAAGGGAGGGGGGAGAGCCAACATATGAGGGGGGAAGTGCAGCGATTGGCCGCAGAATTGGCGACCTCGTCCCAGACAGTACAGGAGCTGCGCCGCAGCACACAGCAATATCATTTGGAGATGCGCCGCAGAACACAGCTGTATCATTTGGATATGGCCGGTTGGCATGCCGAATGCGAAAGAATTCGGCAACAAAACTACGACAGCCAACAAGCCTGGTGGTATGAGATGTTCGCGGCACAAAACCAAGGCCTTCCACCCCCGCCCCCGTTTCAGCGGTTAGCGGAACCTCCAATGCCTCAACCTCCCGAGTTCGGTCAGCAGGATGACGAGCCTGATGGAGAGCAGGATGCTGGGGATGACCTGGTGGACTTTAGTGGTTTAGGTGATGATTAGGGTTTAGGGTTTATGTATATTAGAACGAATTTAATAAAAATGGTATTTAGACATGTTTCTTGTTGGTGCAAATGCATGGACTGTTTTTGTGATTTGCAGGTTGTTTGGAATGGTAATTTAGAAAATAATTTAATTTTTTTTTTCCCAAATGTAAGAAAAGCCGACGATTTTGGCATTATTTCGTCGGCTATAATAACTATAGCCGACGATTTTTACCAATTTTCGTCGGCTATAAGTTGTATAGCCGACGAAAATTACATTATTTCGTCGGCTATAACTAATTAATGCCTATTAAATATTAATATTTTTCGAGGAAATAGCCGACGAAAATTCATAAAATCGTCGGCTATTGTTAACAACCAATAGCCGACGAAAATTTATTAATTCGTCGGCTATACTTAATGAATTTCGTCGGCCATACTCGAAAATACCCGACAAAATTCGTCGGCAATTTCTCCCAGGTTTGGCCGACGAAAAATATTTTCGTCGGTAAAGTCGTCGGCCATACTCTACTATAGCCGACGAATTCGTTTTTTTCGTCGGCCATTAGTATAGCCGACGGGGTTGTTCCGACGACGTATAGCAGACGAAAATTTCGTCGGCAGATGGTATAGTCGACGAAAATTAGACATAGCCGACGAAATTTTTTTCGTCGGCTATGCATTCGGATCTGGTAGTGAAACCTTGACAAATGGATACTACAGTAGAACTTCGTTAAATTAATACTCGATAAATTAATAATCTCACTAAATTAATAATTTTTTGTTTGTCCCGACGCGGGGACAACGTGCTAAATTATTATTTCATTAAATTTATAAGATAATTCAAATTCGAGAATTCACATAGACCCCATCAATTATATAAATTAATAATTTTTAATATATATAATTATTTTTACATTTATGAGAGCTTAATGACCTACTATTTATAATTATTAACTAATTTATGTGCAAATGGATTATGCTTTATGAATTATGTTTGTCATTATTGATTTGTTACGCATTTTGAGAGGAGAAAGTGTATGATGTGTTATGTAACTATAATGTTGTTTATTTATAAAGGTTTTTATTAATTTATAAAGGTTTGTGTGGAAATGGTTAATGCTTTATGAATTATGTTTGTCATTATTAATCAGCTTTTGACCATTCTAAAAAAGTATTGGAACAACGTTCACAAGCAATTTGGTTGAAAGATGGGGACAAGATTTGCTCTAATTTCACAAAAAGGCTAGGACTCGAAAAAGCGAAAATCTTATAAGAGGTCTCCATAATAAAAGTGGGGAATGACAAGTGAAACCTAGATAGTGAAGTTTATTGCTTACTAACGAATTATTTCACCTCTATCTTCACAACTGAAAGCACAATTGATGTAGCTCTTGTTGTTCTTCTTGAAGGTACTTCATTAAAAGTCACACCAATTATGAATGATAATCTCGTGAAACTATATAACGAGGAGGAAATAAAAGCTATACTCTTTCAAATGCATCTATCTAAAAATCCGAGATCGAACGGTATGTCCCCGTTCTTCTTTTAAAAAAAATTGGAACATTGTTGGCACATATATTTGTCTTGCAATTAATATATGTTTGGAGTTAGGGCAGATGCTTCATGAAACCAACTAAACCTATTTTTATTTACTTCCAAAGGATAAAAAGTGCAAATATGTGTATGGTATGCTTGTAACAATCTGTTGGTTACCAGAGATAGACTTCTCACATAAAGGTATGATGCATGTTATGTCCTCAAAGATATTAGAATGTAAGTCAATCTCTTATGTAAGTGCAATACTGCCCATAACATTATTACTAGCACACATTTTCACCTTTGTCATTCACTATTTCCTTATATGACTTCAAAGAATGGATACTTGAAAGAGCAATGTTCATGAAACCAGCGATGTTTGAACAACTTATCATGGTAATTTGGTCCTTGAAGAAGAATAAAAATAACAAGTTTTGGTCAGGTTTAAAACAAATCTCAATAGACATCAACTTGAGTAGTTTTGGTTGGCTTAGGGTGTTTCAAAGAGCAAGGGTAATATTGCATGCAAAAAGAAAAATTAACAGCAGTTTTGGAAGTCTCTAGTTGTAAGGATTTTTAAGTTACACGTTGAAGTTGACTTTATGCCAAACCATATAAGAGCTTTTGTTTACACTGAAAAAAAAAATTAAAAAGAGAATAAAATAACAAACAAATTAATGTTATGCAAAAATACCTAAATTGTATAAAAAGACAACACTTTCGAAAGATAATGGCTAATCACATAGATTGCTAGACTGTAACCATTTGTAATTGATGAAAACTATTACCTAACTTCTATAAATTAAGTGGAATATCTTCCTAAGCTTGAAAGGTCAGCAGTACATAACCTCTTCTATTGTTCAACATTGGTATATGTGTATACTATGAACTATCTGAAATACTGGAACTCATACGAATACAAAATAATTATAAATTCATTACAGTTAATTATGTTTTTAATGCATCAGGAAGATTGGTGGGTGCCCCGAGAATTTTACCACCAACATCAGGAAATGATTCAGTTCCAGGTATTGAAGATACTTTACCATCTTTTTCGATTTGAACTGGGTACTGCATCAAGTGTCCCTTCAGCTCTTGATGTTCTTCAGCCACAAATTTTTTCCAGTTCTGTTTGGCAATCTCACAAACACGTTTCATGCATTCAAGTCTTTTAGGGTCTGCAAAAGTATCCTCAAGTCCACCGAGGTGTTCTGCCCAAAGAGACATTCGGTAACCGTATACCTGATTCAACCAATCTTGCTTTTATTAAAATAAAATTAATCTTATTATTCCATAAACTTATAATAAAATATGAAGTTTATATAAAATGTTTATTACAAGGACACCGGTAGAAGTAATATTTAAACTTCTAATATCATTTGGTTTAGTGGAATGAGAGTCATGTTCGACTCACAATAGACTAGTTTTAATATATCAATTGTTTATTTGATCTAAAAAAATTAAAGTGTTAATTGACTCAATTACCACTTTGAGGATTAATATTACAGTATTACTACATTAAGGACTCATGTGGCAACTAATAATATTATAGTGTTAAGAACTCATTTTACAATTTGACGTAATATACGAGCTCTAGTTCATTCTTTTCAATTAGTGTTTATCTTTTTTCATTTTTTATACTATATCCACCCTCATTTTCACTCACATTCTCCTTTATATCTAAATTAGCTCGATGTCGGGCATCGAGGATGTGACCCCACGTCTAGCACAGATGTGGGATCTTTAAGTCAATCATGCTCTGCTATTGAGCTTAATGATGTGATGAAGTTTACCAATCACAACTATTTAAATTATAACCTCAATATTTTCAATAATCATCAAGATGTAGTAATTTCATCATTTAATTATTATATTTCAGGTAATTGTAAGAAAACTAAGATATTTACTTATTAATATTTTAGATGATTTCATATCATATAAAATATATACAATACAACACCAAGATGAAGAAAATGAACAAGTCTATTTTAATTAAGTTTTCTAACGTTTTGTTGTCCTGAGAAAAATAAAATAAAATAATAATAATAAAAAAAGAAGTTGCTTCAAGTAGAAGATTTCGAACCTGGCCATGAGGATGGAGACTTTTTAGAGCTGCCCAAGTATGGTGTGGTTGGTAAGCACCCATAGCAATTTCTGTATCTCGTGAACCATCCATTGATCTTTGGTTAATATTTGCAGAACCCATGATTACAAACTCATCATCAACAATCATTCCTTTAGCATGGACATAAATCATAAATCGGCGAAACTTTTGGGATAATGCCTATAAATAAGAGACAACAATAATGTGATCTTGGAATGATTTGTTGCTTGATATTTTAAAGAGTGACTCTCAATTACAATCCATATACCATGACGCACTTTTTTCTATGGAAATGTCAAAATTATCTCTTATTTTCCAGTTCAAATTGTATAGGAAATGACCATTTTTGACATTTACATAGTAAAATGTGGGTCAGCTGTATAGATTGTAATTAAGAGTACGCAAATTTTACTCTCATATATGTATGTATATATGTGTGTATATATGTATGTATTCATATAAGAAAACAATCTTACCAATGCACGATTATCAAATGACTGATTAGCTTGAGATGAACATTTTGGAGTTGGAAGTTCACGTTTACCAAGACAATAAAAGTTCAAGTAATCATGTGGATAATACTGATTAGAAAGGCCTGTCTCTTCAAGAGCATTTATAACTATCTTATACATCATCTCCATTGTTTGGCCCTGTAATAATATAATATAATTTTAAATAAATATAATTTTACTTTAAATACTATATGAAAGAGCAAACATACTCTCTCATTCTCATTCTTCTCTTCTCTTTCTTGCTCTCCATAGTAATATAGAAAAATCTTCTCATTTCTGCCCTCATCATCTCTGATTTCATCCTAATATCCTCTCATTTCTCTCTCCTTAAAGTGTTTCTTTTCACAAGTTAAGGTTCTTCTCTCATATTTCCAAGCCTTGTGAAAGAAAAAATAATAATAACCACCATACTTGTTGTTCTCATATCCAAAGAGAAGGATAGAGAAGTCTTTAGCGTCAAATTACACATGCGATGTACGTGTAGAACTTTTTTTTTATTATTTAATGGAGAAAGAAAATAGGTAGTTGGAAGTAGTCGGATGAAAGCTGCATTTGACAATTCTTTCTTTTTTCTAAAAATTTTGATTTTGATCGTCTTTTTTTAAAGAAAAAGAATTAAAGTATATAAGCAATGGGAAGTAGTGGGATAAAAGTTACATTCGTACTTTTTATGTTCTGTTTTCTTTTTCGAATTTTGATTTTGATCTATTATTTTGACTTTTACCATAATAATATCATTCCTATATTATGAAAGGAGGTAAGTGTAACTTCACGTACTTTTTGGCTAACAAAACTTGTTTATTTAGTATAAATATAGATACAAAAATTAAAATACATATAAAATCATAAAATAATGATAATTCAAGCACTAAATATATGTAATAGCTGCCTTAATTCTATTTTTTTTTAAATAATAATTGTCTTAATACTTTTATGCTGTATTTGGATGGAGGAATTTTATTTTGATGGAAATTTTATTTTGATGAGAATCTTATTTTCTGTAGTATAAAAATTCAGGGATGGAGAATTCTTCTATTTAGATATTATAAATTAGAATTTTAGAAATAATTACAATTACATATTCTCCTGTTTGGATTGAAAATGAAATAAAAAGTAAAAACAAACTTTAGAATCATGAGTAAGGAACACAACATATTTAGAAAGAAACTGTTATCATGGTCTAAAATATCGTAGATGAAAATCCAAAATCTAACCTCAATTTGTTGAAGACAACTAGCAAACTTGTAGAAGAACTTGAATCACGAATTTTGTTTGAAGAATTTTCTATTTTTATGTTCTTTTTTTATAGGCATCATAGTGAAAATTTGGCGTGGGTATTAAAGAATTGGCGCCATGGAGAAAAAGTTTGGTGCCATGGAATTTTTTTTTTGCCGCCATGGAAAAAAAGTTTCGCTGCTATAGGAGAATTGAAGAATGACACCTCTTTTTCATGGAAAATAAATAAGGAAAACATGTCTTAAATTCCCCTGATTTTTTCCCATGGAATTTGCACTTTTCTAGAAATTTCATCCCAAACAAGATACTTTGAGATAAATAATATCAAATTTCTGGAATTTAATTAAATTCCACCTTATTTTCCTCAATCCAAACGCAGCATTAGGGTGCAGCTATTGCCACCCTACAATCTTCTTTATTCACCCCCACAATCATATTTTTACTCAAATTTTCAAATTTTATCCTTGTAATCAAAGAATTATGTAGATGCACCTAACTTTTATTATGTCCTTGATTATATAGATGGTAAAGAATGCATGCACATAATAATATTTTAAACTTCACCTCTTGTCGCTCTTGATAGGTTTCGAACACAATGAGAATTCATTGTCTTACCAGCTCACTAAACACATATACTTAAATTGTAAAATAAGAAATAAAAAAGATGAAGATGAAAAAATTATCGCAAATTACCTGCATTTTTGTATGCAGGCCAATAATACGAAGATCCAACAAAGTACTGATTTTCAATGTATATAAAGTGTTGAGCTGATCTTATGGCATTGATATATGCAACATGGATACTCTTGTCAGTTTTCATATTCTTTCCACAAATTAGATTCTGCAGTGAGAGAATATTAGAATACAAATGTTATTTTCATGACTACTACCCCAAATGGTTATTAATCAATAAAAATATAATACAAAATTAATGAACCAAGTAGATATATAATTTCTTATATGAATTCAAAAACTACATAAACCTAACTCGTTCTAACCTGAGCCTCAGCATCTTGGACACCCTTTGGAAATCCGTTCACAGATCCTGAATCTATTGACCTGAATATCTGTTATATAAGAGTTAAGACTGACTACCAGTTATTTATAATTTTATTTTCATTAATAGCTGTAAAGTATACCAATATATCACCGTTTTCTTTTTGTACCTGTACATGCCAATTTTCACGATCTTCTTCACTGCTAACACGTACTTTTTCATCATCATTATGATCAGATTTTGGAGTGACTATCCATGAGACGCGATCTAGCCTTATCAAGGCATCGTCATGCTTATTTCCTACTTTCTTTAGTTTAAAATCACGTTTTTTCGCTTTTTTCCATCTTTGTTCAAAATTTGTTAATATATCATATGCAGCAGGACCCTCAACTTTACAGTGTAAATCGTGCCAAGGTTGTCTAGGGCCGTAATTGTTTATCTGTAATGTAATAACAAATATAATTAGTAGGCACTGTATATTATAAATTAGGGGAAACTACAACATAAAAATGATATATAAAACTTTGGTTAAAGTATGATCAATATATTAATAATATTGATTATAGACATGTATTACAGGATATAACCATAACCATACTATTATTACTTACAAGAAATGTAGGGTTATGAATATCATTTTCAAAGATCGTGTCAAGTTCGCCAAATATTCTATGCTCGGGAGTATCATACCGGCCATCACATAAATCAAGACCACCAATGAAAGCCGTTATTTTTCTATTACTTTCAGAAGCTGTATCAAGAATCACACACTTCTGATGATGCGTAAAAAGAGTTCCCACAACCTGAACTAGAGCAATAGTCCGATTAAATTAGTGATTGGTCTAAATCTAAAAGAACTTATATAAATGATATGATTGATATATATTTCATAAATCCAATATCAAAAGCGGCCTAAAAAAACAAATGTCCCTCACCTATTGCTTAAAAATGCTAAGCTTATTGCTTGCATAACGAGGAGAAAGTACACAATGAACACTAGAATGTTTGAAAAACTTTTTTGTTTCCTCATCATGTGTTGCCATGACACCTTCCTGCAATTAAGCTAATTATCATTTATAAAATAAATAAGAACTATGATAAGGTTACATACGTACTATTTTGTCGACTTATCAAATCACTTTGTAAATTTATCATAACAGTGATGATAAAAATTGTATTATATTTCAAATAAACTTAGACATTCTAAAAGAAGTTTGTCAACCAGTTGACATCTAGAACATTTAAAACCATATACCACTTATCTCTATAAAAAATAACAACGAAATGACTTTTTTCTTGATCAAAATAATGTGCTTTGAAACTTTTAGAAATAATTAAGTACTTGTTCCTCCAAGTGTTTGGCCTTGTATATTGTTTGGTCCATCATTATAAAATAAAGCAACTCTGGTCTTAATCTACCCGATTTTTATACGGTAACTCTAGAATAATTATTTTAACCCTCATATTCTGTATTTTAAAAGTATCTTTGTGTTTTTTTGTATAATTATGTTTTTGTTTCTCTCTTTGTCTGAGATCCATTCTAGTTCTCTGGTCTTACTAATCTCCAGAAGATCGACTTGTATGAGTGTGGTGAAGATGGTTAAAGAAACAAAACATCCATGGTTAAAGAGTTTTTGAAAGGGAGAAGAAAAAGAATAAAAAAAGGAGGAGATATAACAATAGTTACTTTATAACTAGTGTGTGAAAACTAGAGAAAACAAAAACTAACTCTTCTCTTTTTTGTTGATAAAAATAAGAACTAACTAAATTAATTATTTAAATTTGGGTGCTAAGTTGTTCTACAAAGCAAGTTACATGAAATAAGTATTTGATCATTTAAGTATTTTTTTTTTCGTATCCT
Source organism: Potentilla sterilis (assembly GCA_963682095.1). Taxonomy (NCBI): domain Eukaryota; kingdom Viridiplantae; phylum Streptophyta; class Magnoliopsida; order Rosales; family Rosaceae; genus Potentilla; species Potentilla sterilis. Next base: position 15,287,560 of record OY821765.1, on the reverse strand, counting down.
AAATTGTAATAACCTTCACAATCACAGTTTCTAAATTTTTACATAATTGTAATAAACTAAAAAAACGCATATAATAATTATCTAAAACTTTCAAGTAGTGTTAGAAATTACTGTTTTCAGTAGAAACTTGTCGTGCGAAGTTTTATCATCCCAAACTAACATAACAACGTGAATGCCTTCTTGCGACTTGTATTTGAGCAACTCTCCAAGTTCCAGTTCGCCTCCAGAAGGTATTGGCTTTGTAGGCTCTCTTACAAGCTTAACACGATGATATACAGACCACCCTATAACATATATAAGATGTTGAGCTTCTAACATAGTATGACATATATCTTCCCAACATTGTCTATGCTGAAAAATTGTTCCACCATCTAGCATAATTTCAGGTAACATATCATTAGGCACATGAGCATCTTGATATAAAGTGACATTCCCTCCTTTGCGAAGTGGAAAATATGTATTAGGAACTCCTTTATAGTTTGGCCCGGCACCAACACCATTCTTATATAGAGGATTGTTTTCAAATGGCTTAAACTTAATAGAAATATGCAGTTCAGGAAAAGGTTTCAAACAATTTCCGTTATTACCAATTATCGGAAACCAATCATTAATTGTCTTCCCTGAAATAATTTTATCAACAGATATCTCAACAACTCCAATAAGTTCAGCTCTAAGAACATCATTATCCTTAACATGAAACTCTACCTTCATAACAGGGTGAGCAACCGGCACACAAAAATGTTATTCCCATGAAGGATTCTCGCTGTTTGAAATTATTCTAGTTTGAGCTACAGTAGCTCCTGCTAAGCAAACAGAAACATAAGGGTCACTAGTAATCATTGTAGACTGTTTCCCAAAAGTAGTTTTCGTAGTAGATCGATTTCCAAAAGGGGTAGAGCAAGTTCCGAACATGGTGAAACATTTTCTCATTCTTTCTGAAGTTTAATCCATATTTGGAAGAGATTTAGCTTCTATTATCCATAAATCTAGTTCACCATGCAGAATAATATGTTCTTTACAACCATCACTCTCATTTCTTGGGGTTGGAAATTCATGGTGATCCTCATTTCTCATCTTCAAATGTGATCTTGAAACAATAACTATTATTGCAATTCTTATGAAGCACATAACAGACTTATACGCATCTTAGTATGTCATCAATCAAACTAAGGCTCATGATGTAAATACTTGTTATATTAAATAATACTCATCTTTCCTGTAACTCAACTGAGTATTATTATATTTGGTCCATCAACACATGAATCTCAGTGCAACTCATAAGATATAAACTCATATTCTTCATAGTAATAATCACCCCGTAAGAAAATCCTGAAATTTGACGTGGTCTGTATATCCTTTGGCCCTCACAACTCGATTACAAGAAGTTTGTTGAATTTATTTAAGATTGAATATATCTGTTAAGATATCATGAAATCACATAAACTACATTAGATCAATTAAAGTATATTTAATACATGCATATGTGTTGAACATTTTTATAGCTACAAAAATAAATTGTCACAACATATTTACGCGAATGGTAAATGACTAATTTAGTCAAAAAAAAAAAAAAAAAAAAAGCCAATATTGACATCTCTATTTTCTAACCATTAGGTGTTGTAAATATATATTTATACGAATAAGGTCAATTCTAAAATTTAGGTCCTAGTGTAAAATTTAAATAAAGACGCATGATCAACACAAACAACTTATGAAATTTGGGGTTGTAAAAATTAAGAATTAATTTCAGTTTACCTACTTGAATTTTGGCCAAGTCATCATTTCAACTATGAAATATAGGCCCCGTTTGGAATGCAGGAAATCATTGTATGATGGAATGAGAAATAATTTGATTTTCCATTCTGATGTGTTGTTTGGTTGTAAATTGAGACCAGAAAGGAAACAAAAAATGAGATATGATTGGAAATGAATTTCATCATAAAGCCTGAATAGAATTACCTAGTTAAGGGTGGTATTTCAATTCCATTTTCCACGGTAAAAGGCAAAATTAAAGAAATTATCTCTCTAAAAAAAAGATTCTCCCGCTCACCAATTATTTTCGGGCACGTAGAATTTTCAAAGGGAAAAAATTAAGCTTGTATTTTTATTCATGATTAACATTTTCAATATTATGTGAGATTCTTGTTTTGTCAATCTCCAGTTCGGTATGCAAATTTTTTGTTTATTAATTTTTTTTGTTTTAGAATTTGATGTATAGTTTAGATAGTAAAAGGGTGTAATTGGAAATTACAATATATATTACATTCTTATGAGTTTACCAAACACTGCAATAGGAAGGGAAAATTGATTTCCTAATTTAATTTTCGATATGTACCAAACACCCACATGGAATTACCAAAACCTTTTTTATTTCCATATTAGTCTGGAAAGGAAATAAAATCATTTTCCTTTTCTCACATTCCGTTTAAACAAACTATCCATTAAAGTATGAATATGGATTGAAATGATGATTGGGTCAAAGTTTAAGTAGATAAACTGAAATTAATTATTACATAAACATACTACACTGTTTATTAGAGTATAAAAAAAGAAATAGTTTTTTATTAGGAAAATTGATTTTTGTTCTTAGTTTAATATTTTTATTTTTTATTTTTGGTTATAAAATTTCAATGATAATGTATCATTGAATAATTAGTTCAATTATTTTGTTGTTCAAACATATTACATTATTTTTCTTTGATAAATTTTATTTACACACCCCTATAGGCCTATATACTCAATATACACCTCTTCATTTTTATTTTGTCCATTTTTTCTCAAATTTTCTCTTATACTCTCTTTATTTTACTTAAACACTCACACTTTAATGTTTAAACTATCCATCATCAACTTCCTTCTACCAAACCGATTCCAAGCAAGCTGCAACTTAATCTTGCACTCGATATATACATATTAATGATCCTCCAAGTGAAACGAAATAAAAATAAAATTGGCAAGCAAATGAAACGCAACAAAATATTAATGAAGATAAAGTGATTAAACTTATAATTATTAATCTCAAAAAAATTCACACAATCAATATAGTATGGAAAATTGAAATCATTAGGAATTTTGTAGACTGCATATTTTTTTAGAATCCAAAATCTATGTAGAAAATCAAAAGCTTATATTTGAATTGAATTTATCATTCCAACCAATCAAATCCATCAAAAATATTTTAAATACAGTATAAGAAGCTATTAAGCGGATTAAATTTGATGAATATAAATTCTTGTTGTTGTACTTTTCTTTTTATTTATTATTTAGTTTTTTATTATTCATATTTATCAAAAGGAGAAAGGTGTATTAAAAAAAGTTTTAAAAACTGAAGTGTGTATCAAGTAATTTGGTATGTGTGAATAAAATTTCTCATTTTTTTTAATCGGGTAAACAACTGAAATGCTACAACGAGTCTTTCGTGAGTCGATACTCTCTCACTTAATAAAAGGAGACTATGTCACTAGACCAAATGTTACTGGACTTCTCTTTTTCTTCTTTGTTCAATCTTTTGAATAATTATGAAAGGGAGCTTCTATTCATACCTTTAAAAAGGGTACTTCGACCTCTTTTTTTTTTCTAGTACTATTGACTTTGTCAAGCCATGTGAAATGACTGTTATGTTATATTTTCAAAAATATTTTTCACAAATTAAAAAAAGAAAACAGACAATATATTTCCATATCTATTCTATTTTTATTCTATTTAATTTTTTTAATCTGATTTGGAAGAGGAACAAAGATAATATCTTCTAATTAAGGTTAAAATTCAATGGATAACTCGAACTTAATTGTATAGATTGTCGGTTGCCGATGGATTAGCACACTCATGATATTTGAGAAAATTCACGAGCAAATAAAGCAAAGTGACAAACTATGTAATTAACCCAAAAACCCACATTTTCTAAACAAAGAAGAAAAAAATAAAATAAAGACCCAAATGATAATTATTCTCTATTGACAATAGATCGAGAAATTTTTTTGAAATTTCAGATCATTAGAGTAATAGATTTGCCTGATTTGGGATGAATTTTCAAAGTAAAATATAATCAATAAATGTTCAAAAATTGAAGCATGTTTAATCACCGATTTTGGAGGTGTGAACTGAATATTCTATAAGAAATTTTTTTTAATTGATTTAATTAGATTTTGGGTATTTTGAGAAAATTAGAGAGGTGTAAATAACATTTTTATTTTTGTAAAAAGTAAATTGGAGGTCCATTAACCAATAAGGTCCATGTGTCATTTTTGGAGGTATGAATAGGGACTCGGATCCTCTGCTCATGTTTCTCTACTCATATTGCCTTATGCTGCATCTGGACCATCCAATTTTAATTATATGGCCAGATTTCCTTGCATTAATGTGGGCTCCACATTAAATGGTTTAAATACAGTGAAAAACCTGTCCACATGATTACAATTGGATGGACAAGATTCATTTATGAGGCAATATGAGCAGACAAATATGAGCAGAAGATCTCAGTCCTATGAATAAAAGTTCCCATTATGAAACCCTGACAAAATTACTGAAATTAAATGATAATGTATAATTTCCCTTAGAAACTTATACAACTAAAGATCTCTATAGTGGTTGTTTGATGAAAATTAAATTTTTATATTGATTCTTATCGCCGACAATGTTTTTATGTACAAGAAAATAACTAAAATTCTTTAAATTAAAATGTTTTAAGATTCTATTCTCTATAATTACAAGTACAATCAATAGAGGGAAATAGAAAGAACTAAATAAGTTGGGAAATAAAAATTAAAAAAACATGGAGAGACAAACAAACTTAAAGGCAAAGGCTCAATCCTCAAATCCTAGTAAATAAAATAAAAATTAACTAAAAAAAAAAGCCAATACCCCTCAAAATTTGAAAAATTCATCAAAAGATTTATAACTAGTATAAAAGAACATTAAATTCAAACAAATTAACTTCAAAACCAACAAAACCAACCAAAATTATGAATTAAAACTCTGTATACTGAATAATACCAGTAATGTTGATGATAATATAATGAAATTGAGATGATATAATTCTATTTCAGCAATATGAGAAGCCAAATTTGATTTACCTGAGCATAAGAATTTTGTTTTCTTCTTATGAGTTCGGATCACGAGATAACCCAGAAAACTTGAAGAGATTCACAAACAAATAGATTAAGAGAGAGAGAGAGAGAGAGAGAGAGAGAGAGAAGCGATTCTGTTAAAGTGCGTGGAACTATTCTACTCGCTCCATATCTGCCTCTTTCCCACACAAAAGGACTACATCGCTTGCCTAAAATAGATCAGTAGGTTATTAATATTCCATGAAACTTAATTATAAAAAGAAAAACATAATATTAAAACTTCCACGTAACAAGTTAGTTTTTTTAAATATGAGTTTTGACCCATTATTTTGTAATTTGTACGACAAAAATAAAAAAGTAAGGCAGTGCTCTAACTCAAAATTGTAGAACAAATTACGAAGTAACAAGCTCAAAGTTACTAATTCTTGAAAGTAGCAACTAACAAGTATTCAACATTCAAAAAAAGTAAAAAAAAAGTATATATTCAACTTTACTAAGAATGTTCCGTACTAGCAGAGTTGTACTAGGGTCAGTAGAGCGTCGTCTTAGGGTTTGGCCTCGCTACACCTCTCTTCGTTCCATATGAGGAGTATCTATTAAAGAATAAAGAAAAGAGGTTTTGGCCAGAATAATATCATTGTATTACAAAATGGAACTATATACAGATCTTACATTCCTATGATTATGTTTTGTTTCTGCCTAAACCCGGGGGTCTGCCTTCTCCTCTCCGATGCCTAAGTTAGTATAGTTGGAATATATATAACCAAGGCACGTATGTAAGCAGGGAGAGAGATAAGTTACCTAATAAAGAGGGTAGTTGGGGCCCTTATATAGGTGGTTGGGGGTGAGGGCTGGCCTTACCCTTCGATGTGGGACTGGTTCCCTTCTGTTTGTACCTTCTGGTGCCCTCTTTGGTAGGCTGGCGCCCCCGACCCCAGGGTCCGTGGAGGCAGGATAGAGCGCTGGGCCCCGAGGCCGGGTGCTGGTGATCCGGTCCCGAGCCTTGGGCCGGGCCCTGGTGCACTTGCTGCGGGTCTGCGGGCCTGCTGTAGCCTCTCTGCGGCTACTGTCAACAAGTCCCCCAAGTTCCCGGTCAAGTGCAATCTTGAATGGGGACTTAAATCTATCTTGCTCTTGTCCCGCAGGCCCGCAGGGTTACCAACCTACCGGTGCCCAGTCCCCCAAGTCCGCGTTAAAGATTGGGCGTGACCGAGGTGAGTACCTGTTACCGATGGGAAGCAATAGTTGAAAATCACGTTTGTAATATAAGCAGTAATATGCTTAAGTGTTGTTGTGCTATGAGCATGGAGCCGGGTGGAACCCGGAGAGTGTATGAGATGATGCCATGATGCCATGCAATAGATGTGTGCATGGAATGATAATGAGGCGTTGAAATCCGCCATGCAAGAGATTTGTGCATGGGATGATAATGAGGCGTTGAAATCCGCCATGCAAGAGATGTGCACGGAATTTCGGTCGGGCACTCTGCCCTATCGGTACGAAGCGGAGCTTCACTGGGTCACAACTGGGCGATCTGCCAAATGGGAACGGAGCGGAGTTCACTGAGCTTCTACCGGGCGATCTGCCAAAGCGGAGTTCACTGATCCTCTACCGGGCGATCTGCCAAAGTGGACGGGGTGAAGTTCATGAGACCTCGACCGGGCGTTCTGCCATATCGAGACGGGTCCCAGGTGAACTTCAGTACTGGACCTCGCCCGGGCGTTCTGCCATATCGAGACGAGTCCAGGAGTATGGGAGCTCGACCGGGCGTTCTGCCATATCGAGACGAGTCCCATATTGCTAGGCTGCAGGGAGATTACCCCGGTGTTGCGGGCTGTTTGAAGCACCGGTGAACACTTGCTAGTTCTTCTCAGCTTATGTTGAATAAGCGTTGAGGTAAGGGGGGTGGCGTTGAGGTGACAAGGCTCGCCGTGTATCCCCATGTTGATCGCAGTTCAATGCGATGCAGGGTTTTTATCCTGCTGGACAAGCGTACATGGGTTAGATGCAAACTCGCCCGGGTGTATAAAGCCCGCCGGTCGAATGTTCTCGACCGGGGTCAGCCATGGTACCGGGCGGAACTCGACCGGGCATCCTGCCATATCGAGACGAGTCCCCCGGTGAAATGCCATGGGGCCGGGTGGATTCCCGGTAGGGGGGTGGCGTTGAGGTGACAAGGCTCGCCGTGCAGCCCCCGTTTTCCGCAGCTGGTGCGATGCAGGGTTTTTATCCTGCTGGACAAGCGTACATGGGTTAGATGTAAACTCGTCCGGGTGTATAAAGCCCAAGCCGGTCGAATGTTCTCATGACCGGGGTCAGCCATGGTACTGGGCGGAACTCGACCGGGCGTCCTGCCATATCGAAATGAGTCCCCCAGTGAAATACCATGGGGCCGGGTGGAGCCTATTCCCGGAATATGCTCTCGAGTCGGTTGGACGCGTCATAACCGGTAGGCGGAACTCGACCGGGCGTTCTGCCATATTGAGACGAGTCCCCCAAGAGAGATGCAACTGGGTGGACCTCGACCGGGCGACATGCCATATCGAGACGAGGTCTCCAGTAGGATGGCGTGCAACCGGTTGGATGATACCTAACCGTGAACTGCTACGGACCGGGCGGAACTCGACCGGGCGACATGCCATATCGAGACGAGTCCCCCAGTGATATGCAACGAAGATGGTGCTAGGAGGGTTCATACCCGGATAGATGCTCTCGAAGCGGTTGGAAAATCACAACCGGTGAGAGGTCTTCAAGATATACGAAGAAGCCATGCAGCCGGTTGAATAATCATAACCGCAAACTGCCATGGTGCCGGGCGGATGGCTCATACCCGGATGGGTGCTCTCGAAGCGGTTGGATGCTTACCGCCGGTGAGAGGTCTTCAAGATATACGAAGAAGCCATGCAGCCGGTTGAACGATCATAACCGCGAACTGCCATGGTGCCGGGCGGACCTCGACCAGGCGTCCTGCCATATCGAGACGGGTCCCCTATTGCTCATACCCGGGTGGATGCTCTCGAAGCGGTTGGATGATTACCACCGGTGAGAGGTCTTCGAGCCGGTTGAGAAATCATGACTGGTTAATCTTGCAGCAAAGATGGCGTGCAACCGTGGAATCTGGGGAAGTGTGGGAGGGCCTGACTCCTTGGTTCCCGCTCCTACCTTCCTGTCGCCAGCATGTGGGACAAGTGGCTGACATGCATTTAAGGAGGAAGTCCATCAGTCCCGTCAGTTATGATGGCATGGGCAGTTTACCAATGCTGGGACACGTGCCAGCGGGGGGCGGTCTTGAGATGAAGGGCCTGGATTCGCAGGCGTTTGAGTTGCTCTGATTACTTGTTTTAGAGGGATTTCGATTGTCTAGGGCACTGGTCCCCTCTATAAAAAGGCCTCTTCTGCTCTCCTTTCTGCTGTTGCTTCTTGCTTTGGAGAAACTAAGAGAAAGAGAGGAAACCGGCGACCACTTTGAGCCCTTTTGCCCCACGAGATCCGTTTTCTTGATCGCTCCCTACTCTCTTCCTACCATTGCTCGCTGCTTTCGCAGGGTGGATTGTCCTCGGTTGAGCATACTAATCGGTAAGTTTGTTGATTTCTTTGCCCCTGTGTTGTTCTTGTTTTAGCTTTGTTGTTTTGCGGCGGGGGGGAGGGATCTCTGTCGCTGACGGAACTGCTCTGCGGCGAACTTGGGGAGAGGCCGTAGAAGGCGCTGTTGTAGCCTGTTGCTGACGAGCGCTAGGGTTTTGTTTTCTTCCCCTAGGTTAAGATGTCATCTTCAGGTTCTGACCGGGCTTCCGAATCGGTTGCCAGGGGTGCTATCGTGGACGATGAGGAGAGACTGGAGGACTGGCTCGGCTCGGAATCCCCGTTGTCCGAAGCCGCTGACTGCTCCGGGAGTAGGGTTTTGTCTTCGTCCTCCTCTTCGTCTTCCGGGGCTGAATCCTCGGAGACTGAAATACCGCACGGGGTGCGCCTTGCAGATGCTCCGGTCGTGAGCTACACCATTGGCAGAGGGAAGGGTGTTGTGGTGTGCGATGAACCTGAGGGTAGCATGACCCCTGGAGAGATTGCAGCGCTCCGGGAAACATGGGGTATCCCGGATGACGTTCTGCTGCGGCCCCTGAATCCTGGAGAGTCAGCCTGCAACCCGGAAGCAGGTTGGGTTGCCGCGCACCAGGACCAGTTCCGGCATGGACTCTCGCTCCCGCTGCCAAATTTCGTGCAGTATATGCTAAGTGCGCTGCAAGTGTCGCCCGCGCAGCTTCCTGGGCTCCAGTGGAGGCGATTACTGAGCCTCGGCTGCCTATACGACTTGTCCGGAATGAGTATGCCAACGGTAAACGAATTCCGGTCCTTGTATAGGTTGTCCTACTCAAGGAAGCAAGGGTCCCGGGGTTGCCTGTCCTTCAACGCCCGGAAACCTCCACCGATCATCACCAATATGCCTTCATGGGTAGACAACAGCTGGAGGAAGAAGGTGGTGATGGTGGGCGGGAGGTGGCAGGCGAGGAGTAAAATGTACCGGGTTCCTGGCGCCTTCCAACCCCTTGGCGACCAGTCGTACGAGCTATCCGATCTGGAGTATGAGAGGGTCTCGACCATAATCGGATGTTGGGACGATCTGGAACGGAGTTCTTTCAACTTCATCCGACGAGAAGTGCTGGAATACTGCCAACTCGGGCGGGGTCCCGGTGCGTAGGAAGCCCTTGAGCGGTGATACTTTGTGCTAGTTTTTGCAAAATACTAACTGTTCGCTTTCCTTGCAGGTGCATCTTCCCGAGCGGTCATCAAGCCCGAAACCACTCTCTCCATGGACGGGGAAGACCTCCTTAACAAGCTGAAGGAGAAGGGCGAGATCGTCTCGCGGACGTCGGTGGACGAGGAGTCCGGCCGGCTCACGACTCAACCGGAGGCGAGGGCCATGGATGTTAACGACGGCGCCTATCTCCTGAGGCGGGTGAAGACCCATCATGCCGCGGGCCTTATGGCGCCTGGAAAGGGCAAGAGTACCGGGGGGGCAGTGAGGGTTCCCGATGGAATGAACAGGATCCCCAACCGGCCGGTGTCTGTGCCGCACGTGGCTCGTTCCGCCCGCGTAAGCGCACAATCTTCTTCTCCGGAAGGCCGGGGAGAGAAACGGAAAGGCGGGGACATTCCCTCCTCCGCGCTGGTGACGCTTACCGGTGGGTCGGCACGGGAGAACCTGGCCAAACGGTTCAGGATAACCAGCGGTGCGCAAACTAACGCTGCCGGGGAGAAGGCTGCTGCTGCTGCCCGGCAGAGTAGTCCCGTGCCTGCGGAGGCACCGAGGGGAAGCCCGGATAGTGCACTCGCCCGGCAAGTGGCGGCGGACTTGGCCGCCCTTGGTCTGGACAGACCTGGGGTTGCGGGAGCCTTGGCGGGTGAAAATCGCCCAAAATGCAAGGAATCCGTCCTCCGGGTAAGCACTGCATGGTACCACTATACTGCCTGTAGCTTGTTTTCTTTTGCTGCTTGACTAACTGCCTTTGTTACTGCGCAGCTGTTGTACAGTCTGTACGAACCGGATGCGAGCGAGGAGCTGTCGGAGTTGAAGAGACAGATAACTGCTTTATCGGAGATCCGACAGCGCCTGGAGGTGGAGAAGTCTAGCTCGGACCGGGAGAAGGCCAGATCGGAGGAGAGGGCCAAGAAGCTGGAGGAGCAGAACCGGAGCCTGGAGAAGGAGAGGTCCGAACTGGAAGCCAAGGTGGACGAGCTCCAAGTGGGAGCTGCCGCTCTGCGCGCCGCCTCTGCTACTCCGACCGGGGAAGATGACCCGGAACTCTACGAGCGGGTCGTTCTCAAATACCGCGAGAGCGATCAGTTCCTGGAGTTTCTGGTGAAGGCCAGGGAAGAGGGCATCTCGGATGCGTACACGGAATAGGCGGGGAAGGGATGGTTAGACACTTCCCTGATGTCGATTGCTGCTGAAGGAGATATCCATGAGCAGTCGGACATCCATCAGGAGGCGGTGGAGGGGCAGCCGGATGAAGCGATTCGCTCGGACTTGGATTCTTTTACCAACGGTGCCGAGTCTCCCCGAGCCAGAGTCAACACCGGAACTGAGGTCGACGACGAGGGTACCACAGGAGAGGCTGGCGGATTGCCTGCTGAAGGCGGAGTCGTGGCTCCTTAGGATTTTTCTTGCCCTTTTCCTTGTAATCTTTCCGGATCGGTTACTGTTTGTATACTTGCTTGAATATGAATATACTGGAACTGGCAGAGCCGGTGAAATTTTCTCAAAAGTAGTTTGCATATATATGTTTTTACAACGGTTGAACCGCAAACTATGCCAAACTAACCTCTCAGTGCTAGCGGGTTTTACCAGGCCTGGTCACGTTCCCGGTCGGGGTCTGCTCTTCTTTCCCCCACGTACCGCTGGAGCTGGCCGTTATCAATCAAAACCTGCACCGCTGTCTTGAGAGCGCAGCACTGATTCGTTCGATGAGTAGCCTCATCATGATAAGAGCAGTACTTGCCCGTCTGCGCCGTTGTAAGTTTCCCCTTCGGGTACTTTCTCTTGGGCGGTGGGGGAATGACGCTCCCGTTCTCAAGTAGGATATCCTCGTAGGAAGTGGTGAGAGCGGTAAAGACTTCTTGACCGTCCGGTGGTGGTGCTGGCATGATTGCCAGGGGGCGCTCTTGGCGGAACGGTGCCGGCTTGTGCTCGTTCTGGGGTCTATCAAAATAAGGCCTCTGCTGCCGCTGTGGCCAGTTTCTGCTATTGGCGTTTCGGCTAGGTCGAGCGGTGCGGTTCTCGGTCCGCTGACTGGGCTTGGCTTCCTGGCCGGGCGGAGGGTTCTCTTCCCGGGGATGGTCTTCCTGCTGCTCATCCCGCTTCCTCTTCAGTAGGTGGCCATAGGTCTCATGATCGGCCTGAGCGTGCCGGATGGCCATAGCCATCAACTCGTCATATCCCTGCGGGAGTTCTACCTGGACGGCGTAGGAAAACTTGCCCGCTCGGAGCCCTTGCTTGAACGCCATCTCGGCGATGCCTTTGTCCAGGTTCCGGACTCCGGCCGTAGCCGTCTGCCAGCGGTTGACAAAGGTTCTCAGTTCCTCTCCGGGGGCTTGTATGCAGTTGAAGAGGATGGTCGACGTCCGGGCTCCCTCGACTCGGAGAATGAAGCGGCCTACGAACCGGTCGGCTAACTGCTCGAACGCCTCGATCGAGTTTGCTGGAAGCTCGTAGAACCAGCTGAGCGCTTCTCCAGACAAGGTCTCCTGGAAGATGTTGTAGCAGACTGCATCGGAGTATCCCTTGGCGCAGGTTTGGGACCGGAAGCTGTCCAGATGCTGGTACGGGCAGCCGGACCCTGAATAGGTGAGTTTGAGGGACTTCTGGTTACCAGATCTTCCCGACTCTATGACCCGGTGCGAAAAAGGACCCATGCGCTCATTAAACCGGGCGCCCTCCATCGGCCGCGCGGCTCTTCTCTCGTTGGCCTCCATTTGGGCCTTTAAGTCTGACACGGTGTTGGCTAGCATTTGCAGCGCTCGTGCGGTCGGAGTCTCGACTTCATCCACTGACGAAGCGCCGGGCCGGTGGTAGGTTGTCGTGCTCTTTGGCGGGCCTGCGCCGGCTGGCGACTTTTCGTGCACAGGGTCACCGGACCGACCGCCCGAAGATTGCCCTGCTTCGGTGTGTCGAGGTTGGATCGGTGGGAGTGTCGCCTGCGCCTCGGCCATGGCGTCACTGCGCTGCTGTCCCCGTTCCAGGGCGGCCACTAGGGCAGTATTCACTGCCTCCATCTCTTCGTATCGGGCGTTGGACTTAGCCCTGTCCCTGTCGCTCTCCTCTCTTAGACGACTGACCTCTGCGGCCATTACCCGTAGCTCTCCCGCCATACTGCTATGGCCGGGGCTGTACGTAGGGTCCCGGTCCGGGCTCTCAGATCGATCGCTTGGATCATCTGAGAACGTCAAGGAGAAGCCCCGTCGCTCTGGACTGTCTTCCTCCTCTGCCGGGCCTTTTCCGCACGAGCTGTCGTGGTGGGGATCCGGCACGCCGGATGGTCCCCCACAGCTCCCTACTTCCTGACCGTTGCCCCGGTCGCCGCGCGGCTCCCGCGTGACGGCTGGGGTGGAGGTGAGCGTCTGCACTACTGCAAGGCGTCCCTCCTCGGCGGTACCTTTCTCTTGACTCATTTCCGAGTTCTTTCTCAACGGTGTTGCTTACACGGCTTTTCGTTCAAGCTTCCCACAGACGGCGCCAATTGTTTCTGCCTAAACCCGGGGGCCTGCCTTCTCCTCTCCGATGCCTAAGTTAGTATAGTTGGAATATATATAACCAAGGCACGTATGTAAGCAATGAGAGAGATAAGTTACCTAATAAAGAGGGTAGTTGGGGCCCTTATATAGGTGGTTGGGGGTGAGGGATGGCCTTACCCTTCGATGTGGGACTGGTTCCCTTCTGTTTGTACCTTCTGGTGCCCTCTTTGGTAGGCTGGCGCCCCCGACCCCAGGGTCCGTGGAGGCAGGATATAGCGCTGGGCCCCGAGGCCGGGTGCTGGTGATCCGGTCCCGAGCCTTGGGCCGGGCCCTGGTGCACTTGCTGTGGGTCTGCGGGCCTGCTGTAGCCTCTCTGCGGCTACTGTCAACATGTTTCCCCACCAAGATAGGAAACTAGGAAATGAAAGAATCCTATAGTAATTGATACAAAATGAAACTAATTGATACACATAATATTCTAACAGATCTTCCTACTTCAATGTCAATATACTTTCCAACAGTACCCCTCAAGTTGGAGGGTATATGTCAAGAACTCTCAACTTGCACGTGAGCTATTTGAACTTTTCTTTTCCCAAAATTTTAGTGAGCACAACAGTCAATTGTTGTGAAGAGCATAACGAGTAATAACTTCACTTCATAAAATTTTATCATTAACAAAGTGGCAATCCATTACAATGTGTCGAAATCTCTCATGAAACATTGGATTTTTAGCAATATGTAAGGTTGCCTGATTGTCACAATGTAAAATAAGAATATGCACATCTGCTAACAAATAGCGTAACCAAGTAAGCTCACAACAGGCATCTGCCATTGCCTTGTATATCTTTTCTACACTTAATAAAGAAACAGTCTTTTGACTTTTAGTTTTCCATAAAATTAAGAATCTCTCTAGAATATACAATAACAAGTAGTGGAGCGACGAGTAATAGGACAACCTGCCCAATTTGAATCACAATATGCCTTCAAGTGTAAAGCATTATGAAAACTAAGAAGCAAACTTTGACCAGAAGATGATTTCAAGTAGCGGACAACTCTAAGATCGGCAACCATATGAGGTTGACTTGGTTCATGCATAAACCGACTGAGAATATGAACTGATTATGTGATGTCGGGTCTAGTGATAGTCAAATAAATTAATCGACCAACTAGACGCTGATATCGGGTCTAGTGATAGTCTCATTAATGTTCATGTCAAAGCTTGTCATGCTGGTCGGGACAAAGCTCCAGCATGTTGTCTCTTCCTTAGCACTTGAAATAGTAGAGCAAACAGGGCCGACTGTTGGGACTCAAGTAAAACCACGTGACGATTTGTTTTGGTTTGGAAAACCAGTAATACTTCTGCGGTTGATACAATTCATCATATTTCAGGTTACTTGTATTTCATATCCAGTGTCCTATACTCTTAATTATCATTTTTAACTAAAATTCTTTTTCTATTGTAGGAAAATGGGAATTGGTCTACTCATTTCATTGATAATCCCCTTTATATAGGGTGAGTATTACAACGGTAATAGTAAATACATTAATGACAATAATGACTACCTAATTACCTCTCGTCAGTTACATTGACGAAGGCACATAATATGTTTTTCCTTTAACACTCCCCCTTGTGCCGAGTCAGAGGTAAAATGGTGCATGTGGTGTTGCCTCATTAAAAACCTTGCCAAGTAACAAAAACCCAATGGGAGAAAATAAAACTTTGGTCGAAGGAGAAAAAGAGCACAACGCACCTATTACATTTGAAAACAACATGTGTGTGCTAGACTCCCCCTGATGTCTGCATCTCCCCCTGACTTTTACATTAATCATGGGATTCATCTTGATTCTTTCATTTGATCAAGGAAGCTTCAGTAACATTAACATAGTTATGCATTTTCACATGTTTTTCCAAATATGGCTTTGAACAATGATTTAATAACTAAATCTTGTCACATCGTCCTCAGATCCAACTTGATTTACTTTGATCTTGAGGATAAGGTTGTTCATGAACCGAACACATAGGTTCATATTGAACATCAGGTTCACTCGTGGTATGACCTTCATATAACAAATCAGTCATAACTTTGTCTAGAGTATGAGTGAACCATTAAGAGATTTGAAATTGATCTGTAATAACAGATTTTCTTATCTCACCTTTAATGCGTTTTTCTTTACGCATAGTTAGCTATGACGTGGATAATTTCTTTATCATGTCATATTCTATGTAGAGATTGAATCAGCCCAAATCTTTCATATCTTTAAGTATTTGAAAGAACCAGTTGCGTTGCGTGGGCGCAGAGCTAAACATAGCAAATTCTCATCGAATGAGAGGTCGAGTCTTACATATTATGTTTAAGTACAATCATGCGTCATTGCACTTGTATAGGAATTTCATTTCCCAATACTTCTTCGTCATCTTCCTTTAGATGAAAAACGGATCTATTGTTAGACTAAAGACTTCGACTGATCATGGGAATATATGTAGGCCTCACTTTATTCTTTAGAGTGCCTAAGCCGATTGATGAATGATCACCACCATTACAGTCCTTGAGTTCCGTTTCAAGACTGTGTATTCCCAAAATCTTTTTCATTCTCAACTTAGGATTTACAATACACTGAGTTTCTCTTATTTCATTTAGAGTTCATATATATCCATAATGAAAACGCAAGGGCATAATTCATCAATCCCTTTCCAATCAAGTAGTCACTTTAGTGAACGTTTCAATTTCTTTTGCAAACGTACTCATGTGATCTAGAGTCACTTGATTTGGGTGGATCAAGTCCGTTTAGGATCCTCATGTATATCTCTTAATTCAGATCCCCATAGAGATATATGTTTTGATCACTTTTCGTAAGCTGCGTGTTCAGTTTTTCGGAAACTACCAAACTGATAAGGTAGTGGAGTGCAATGACATCCATTACGAGAGATTGTCTCATCGTAGTCCATTACTAGAGAATATCTCCTCGTAGTCGATTCCAGTGCGTTTTTGAGAGACCTTGCGCCATAAGGTGAGTCTGCATACTCTTATTCTCATTACGCATTCTAACAAAGATATATTTGATAGGGTTTATATTTGCGGTGTCGGCGTCACCTGCCCAAAAGACCTATTTCTTTGTTTATACTGGATCGCTTCTTTCCATTAGGCCAGTTTACTAAGTTGACATTTTTCAACGAAGTATGGTTCGATAGTAGACTCATTATTCCACGTCCTCATGTACACTAGTGTAATGTGTTTGTAGAGATCTCTATACTTTAAGGATTGGTTCTAACATTTGAGGCGTCCCCCAATGATAACCACAATCCATAAATATTTTCATGAGACGGATTTGAGTATCACTAATCAATGGATCAGGTTGTGCCAAACTTGCTTTCTTCCTTTAGGCAAGTACTTATCGAACCTAAGGTGACCTCTCCCTCTTCCTTGGAGAGCCACGGCCTGTGACACCATTTATGCCACTTATGGTGTCACCATGCCACTATCCATAGTGGTGGTGCAATGCCCAATTCCTCTTGGGTGACACAATGTCCTCTTGATAGGACACTATCCTTGCAGACATGTTTGTAGCAGGTTTATTTGATCTCGTCACTTTAATATATTAGACATCTATACACTTTACTTTGTGTTATTTTGGGGATCAGGATGAGACACAGTGGGGACAAACCACGACAATTCCTGTCGTTCCACTTGAACATACTTGTTCTTATCTCCCCCTAACGACGGGAAGACTGTCTCATCAAAGTGACATTCCGCAAATCTAGCGGTGAAGAGATCGCCTGTCAAGGTTTCGACATAGCGGACTAGCTGGAAGTTCATATCCATCATAAATATTTATTCATCTCAAGTAACTCATCATTGTGCGCTGTGGCGGCGCAATTTTGGCACATAAAAACATTTAATGGAGCTCAAGGATTGTAGATCTGTGTCAATCCAAAAGAGCTCAAGGATTACAAGTTCGTTTGAAATCCTTTAAAATCCTCACACATAGTCACTAGCTATGGTGTAAATTGGTTCAATGATGATGGTCATAGATGAAAAAGTAACGCTGCATGCAAAAATTGCATAACCCAAAACGGAAGTATTGGTGTGCTTTACCAATATTAAGACTATTACTGTAGTCGTTTTCCGTGAGACCAATTGGGTTTTTATATAGGAATATGATGTCCATTACAAATCCCATATAATAAGTCATAAAATCATCACACCTACGGAAATTAACCCGGCCTAGGTGCTTTGACTTTCTAGCATAAGCAGCATAAATTTTAATTGTGGATGGTGTCATGACACGTGACCAGCGTGTCGACACAACAACCAACACCATAAAATATCTAAGGTGTCCGCAATTTGGTTGAATCAATCCACTGAATCCTCTTTGAATTCAATATAACAACATAATGAGAAACTCATGTGTCCTTTGCATATGATGATCTCAATCATAATTGCTTTAACGAATAGGCTTTGAATGATGTACTTTTATCCATAAAATCATGACGGATAGGAGAAGCATAATAAGGTATAAATGCATATGCTTGTGCATCAAATATATTATAATGTCACATTGGGGGAGCGACGGAATTTAGGAATTGAACATACGTCTTCAACCCTATATGACAATATTTGAGGATAAAATGTTCATTGATCGTCCTCGGTTTCGTGTGGGAACCATATTCTTGTGGTGTTTGCTTCTATTCATCCAAAATATGGGTGTCCATAGTAATTTCTTTAATGTTCGAATCACCAGATCAAAGCCAATGTATGTCAGATTTCCAAAAATATCATTTTCTTTTGACTTTGGGTTCAATTAGCGGTTACATATAACCCACTAAGTTGACATATAAACTACTCTAATACTCGTTTACATCCGCAGTCATTAGAGGTAATGCAAAGGAGTTCAGATGAAATTCTCATCTATGTCTTATTACATGAACATCGTGGCAAAAATTTCTTTAAAATGTGGAATAAATTCAATTTTCTTTTATCGCATAAATTGTCAATTTGGCATATGCTCAATATATACATCGAAACGTAACTCAAGTTCTTTAGAGTAAATCGATGGGGATTGTAATAAAAAGGTATTGTAATCCCAATTAGGCAGGTGTATTATGAATCCCAAAGGAAAAGATATACTGATCCTTATCACTTTCTTTGATATACTAATCATTATCATATACTACTGATATAGTACTACTGTTCTTCAGTACTATTATTTTAGGGATTACATTGTGCGTTTCTTTACACACGGTTCTTTGTTTCATGCCTATATTATGATATGTTGCTTTACTTTATGCAATACTTTGCAAAGTTATATGTAGAAAATTGAATCATGTGTATTATGAATAAAATTTGAATAATCTCAATTCCTTTAGAGAAAATTCAAAGAATTATCATGCCAACGATTACATTTAGTCTTGTCCAATTTTTAGAGAGAGAAACTTTAAGACCAAAAGTCTAATTTAGGACCAAAAGTCGTATTTAGGCGTAATAGCCTTTATAAGGATATCTTAAAATTTTTAAAGTAGACTAATCAAAGTCTATCTTGGATTGAGCTAGATCCTTTTTGCTCTTTTAATAGCTGCAATGATGAGATTTGTCATTTAACATATTCTTCCCAGATATTATGTTTTTAGTTGTAAACTCTTTTTCAATGTTATTGTTGGATATTGAAGATACTTTTCCAAAATCCGCGTACTCATATGATTCTTCATATTTATTGAAAGTCGTAGCTAATTCTTTGCTAACTTATAATGTACGTATCAATAGTTCATTGAATTACAACAATGGCAGAGTGCTTCACTGCACATGACATATCCCCTATGTCATCTTTTAAAAATTATATTGTTTCCACTTACTTTTGGATGATTATATGAATTTTATGTCTATGGTAATTATTATTTGTTTTAGGGTTATTGCATTACTTTGCACATTTTGTTCCAAGAAATATCATTTTCTCAGACCTTACATCGTCATTACCCTTTGTTTTCTCAGATCTTTCATCGTCATTTCCCTTTGTTTTAGGGTGATTGCATTACTTTGCATAATTCGTTTCAGAGATTTTTTTCTTAGACCTTACATTGTCATTCGAGATATTGAAATTATTTATTTAGCTATTTGCATAAAACAATTTGCATAAATATACCATGCTCAAGCCGTAGTCGGCTTAATAGGGGAATTTGGTACTCAAATTCTTCAGAGTCCAATATGTCAAAACTAAACTGTGATGGTTAAACCATCTATAAAATAGAAGAAGAATAGAATGTATTAATCTCGTGGTCTAAATGACATGCACGACGACTAATATAAACCAATATACATTATGGTGAATCCGATGCTTCGTGAAATTTCGTTATTACAATAAAATTTTGGTTTCTCCATTTTCATTGCATGTGAAGCTAATGAAATTCTACACAATAAATAAGATATCCATGTTGAAAATTTTTCAATAAATAAAAATTGGATTTCAAGACCGAAATTTACAATGGTCATATTTTTCTTGCTTCGTGAAAATACTTTTCCATATTATAGGTTTGTCACTTTTTCTGAAGCTCATGAAATTACATTATCATGGCAATGTTTAAACTATTAAATAAAGTAATTATCTAACAGTAATAAAATGAACATATAATGCTCTATATTTATCATTTAAATAAATATTAATGCAATTTAATAAAAGCATTATATGATGAAATAATTTAAATGAGATTTAACGAATGCGGCAAAATTCATACTGTAAGTTTGCCAAATAAACTGCATATGAGGCGATTGCTCGATCTCCGACTCCAAATAATCGGCGATTGCTCGATCTCCGACTCCAAATAATCGTCACATATTGATCGCCGTAACGTAATTGATATGGCACATAAAAAATATTCATATGATTAGTCACTTTAATCATACATTTACCATATCAATTAAATAATTTAATATTTACCATTAAATTCATAAAACAGTAAAAGTCAAAGTAAATAAGAATTACTATACGGTAATTTAAAAATTACCATTAAATTTTACCATAAAGGTAATAAAAAAAATTTTCTTTTCTTCGTGGGTCCGGTCAGGCCCAATGAGTCGGGTCTGCATCACTTGCAGACGGGTCGGATCGGGCCCAAATCCGGGTCGAGATCAAGCTTCTGCCGACGAAGCTTTGTCGGCAAAGGTCGGGTCCGATCTGGAGGCAGGAGCGGCGGAGGCGTCGCGGCAGTCGAGGCGGCTGGGTCCGATCGGAGGAGCAGGTGGTCCTGAGTGGTCTGATCTGGCAGACGCGTGGTCCGATCTGGACTGGAGCGCCGGGCTGCTGGGGCTAGGCAGTCCGATCGGAGGTTAGTGGTGGTCCAATCGAAGGAGCAGCGTCGTCCGGCGAGGGATGGGTGCCCAGATCAATTTTGATCTGAGGTCTATGCAGGTCATCGACGGGGTCGCCTGCGTCGTTGGGCTAGGCGTCATGACGACGATCGGGGACGACTGGATCCGGGGACGACGGCGTCGTTTGTCAGCGATCGAGGACGAACCAGATCGGTTCTGGCGCCGTCGGGTTTGATGGGGTCGATCCGGATAGGAGCCGCAGCTCAGTGCTCGAGGCTGGGCTTCGTCATCGTCGGCGCTGAGGCGAGGCGAGACAGTGTCGTCCGATCGAAGGCGAGCCGATCGGAGGGAGGCGGCGGCGGCGGAGGGGAGATCGGTAGGGTGCCCAGAGATGAATTCTGGGTGCCATGATATTTTTCATTCTCTGCCGACAAAAATGTCGTCGGCAGAACAAGGTTTCTGAGGATTTTCCAACGAAGTGTTGCCGGCAGAAAAGAATTTTAGGGTTTTTGGTTTTTTTTTTCAGAGACAAAACCTAGGGTTTTTTTTCTTTTTTTTTTCTCTATGGCTAAAACAAAGTGCTGATAACGTATTGTAGGAAAATGGGAATTGGTCTACTCATTTCATTGATAATCCCCTTTATATAGGGTGAGTATTACAACGGTAATAGTAAATACATTAATGACAATAATGACTACCTAATTACCTCTCGTCAGTTACATTGACGAAGGCACATAATATGTTTTTCCTTTAACATTTTCTATGATATTAGTTCTCACTATTTTTCGTCCGCATGCAGAATGCCTTTGAGATGGCAACATTTCTCTGGTCCTTGGTAAGACACTATATTAATCAACTAAATGCAATTCAATAGATGTTTGCTTATTCGTACATATAAAGCAAATACATGTGCGAACACACATATAGCAGCAAATACACACACACACATATATATATATATATATATACAGAGCTTTTCAAATACGGACGTCCGTATTTTAAGTTCCGTACGGATTTCCATTTTTCCACCATTTCCCGATCGAATTTCATCAAACTTCCTTCTAGACTTATCTAGATCATGTTGTGTAGATCATCTCTGAAAATTTTCAGCCAATTTGGTGATCGTTAAGACCCTCAAAATCAAAAAACAAACCGGTTTTGATATATAACAGAAAAACTGAATTTTGAGGGCCTTAACGATCACCAAATTGGCTGAAATTTTGCAGAGATGATCTACACAACATGATCTAGATAAGTGTAGAAGGAAGTTTGATGAAATTCGATCGGGAAGTGGAGCAAAAAGTGAAAATCCGCACGGAACTTTAAAATACGGACGTCCGTATTTGAAAAGCTCCGTATATATATATATATATATATATATATATATATATATATATATATATATATATATATATATATATATATATCCAGTGTCCTATAGTATTGTACTTTGCCTGCCTTTACAGAGGAACATTTGTTACAAGTCGAAACATAAGTCATTGACGTTAATTTCGAAAGGAAAAAAAAATATCAAAATATTTTCTTTCTTCGAACCCAATTCCTGAATAGAATCAACCAATAAGCTATAATCTTTTGTTCAATGCGGTGTGGCTCATTTTCTTCTGCTATTAAATGGAATGTGTAGGATTGAGGTAAAGAAACTGTTATATTGCTTTCCTTTTGTTACTATTTAAACTTCTAAAGGGTTGCAGTTGTATACAGTTGCTTTATTTTATGTTGAATTAAAGTTTGTTTAGTCCCTATACTTTGTGTCGGTCCTCGTTTCAGTCCCTGTGGTTCTATTTTGATTTAAATAGTCCCTGAAGTCAAGATTTATCTCTGAAATGGTCATTCCGTCTATTTCTTCCGTTAAGAGGTGACATGGCAGTTATAGTCCTCCAACTCAGCTACCAAGTTGACGAAAATTTGAGAAGTTTTGTTTTGTTTTTGAAATGGTGTTCCTACTATCGAAGTACATCCATGGGGGTTTTAGGTTTTGATTGAAATTTTGGCGGGAGATTTGGATGAAGAATGGAGAGGAACTGAAAAAAAAATAGAGGGAAACTCAAAGCAGGGGGGGATATTGGTCATTTCAGAATTTTGTTTGGTGACATGGCGTTGAGCTGGCGCCACCGAAATGGCCACATCACTGTTCTAACGGAGGTGGTTGACAGAACAAACATTTGAGATCAAAATGGTAACCTCAAGGACTATTGAGATTAAAATAGAACAATAGGAACTGAAACGAGGACGAAGCCTAACCACAGGGACTAAACATAAGTTAACTCTTTTATGTTTTATCAGATACTGCAAGGTTGTTAAGGTTCCTTACAGTCGAGCCTTAAGAATTTATATCAACATTCTGTTTTCCTTTGCTCAATTTGGAGTAGGTTTTCTTGATTAGTTCTTCAGTTATATGCATCCTTTTCAGTCATGTAATTTTGGATTTATGATAGTCTCGATCTTTGTAATTGCAGTGGGGACTTGAGGAGAGATCATGCTTCATGAAAAACCACATAATGATAGTTATTCGGTTGGCTTCTGGGTATGTTCCTTTTTAATTTATCTTCTCTGATACACAATAAGTTCCGGTCGCGTCACTTCTTTTGCTTATACACATATGAATAGGATTATGATGCCATAGTTTGGTGTCATTTTGTTGACCCTTAGAGGTTGCTATTTTTTTTGGACCATTTCTTTGTCATAAAGTAACTGAAATCACTGAATTGTTGGACCATCAGTATCCGTGTTACATTTTTGTTTTCCTGGTTGCAGCGTTCTTGTTCAGTTCTGGTGTAGTCACAGCACAGTGCCTCTAAACGTCATTGTTACACAGGTTTGCTTGACCTCATCAATGCTTAAACTGTGATACATTGGCATAAACTAAATGTAGATGACTGCATTTATAGTTTAAAGGAACGTAGGGTTGTGAGCAAAGATTGGAGGTCATTTAACTCACATGAAGTAAATCGAGTAGTTTGATAACTCAAGTTTGGGAATTAATGGTTTCAGATGGGATCGCGGTGCAAGAAAGCCCTGGTTGCTGAGAGTGTGAGAGAATCACTCCATAGTTGGTGCAAGAGAGTAAAGGAGAGGTCTAGACACTCGCTTGCTACAAGATCAGTTTGTTCACTCGACACAACAATTGACGAGAGGGATGAGATAACAGTTGCATCAGGCACTTTATCTCGGAGCTCTTCCTTGGACTCCCTACATCAAGTAACCGTAGCATCAATGGAACAGCCTGATGCTGTTCTTGAGACTACAGACCCGCCTCAACATGAATACTCATTCCGGGTGGCAGAGTATTTAGCTGACTCGGTAAGCATGAGTGCACCACAACATCCTACTACCGGCGAAATAGATGATGGCGGCATTAATGGAGCAGAAGAGAGAGTGGATACTTTATTAGAGTTGTTTCAGAAAACATAAGCTAATGCATCACCTAAAAAGAAGATGAAGCAGAACAAATTTAGTCGGTACTCATATTAGAGCTGTTTCGGAGTTGGCCAAGTGAGGCTTCACACAGGTTCTGGGATGGAGTTATGGAGTTGAATGTACAAAACATCTTAACGTACGTTCAAACATGAAACTCGATTAAACATCCTCAAACGTGTAGAGATAGCCTTGTGTGGGAGGGAGTGAGAGAGTGAGAGATTACAAGAGATATCAAATTCATACAAGAGTACAATGATTCCATACTAGAAATAAACATGAAGCAAACTCATCTCTAAGCGACATCAAAACATGCATAGTAATAATGGAGTCGATGACGGTGATGGTGAATGAGAGTAGTAAAATAATTAACCGGTGAGCTCCTCTTCCTTGTGGGTTTCAAGTGTGACATCAGAGGAAGGATAGGCGACACAAGTGAGGACGAATCCATCATCAATCTGATCATCATCGAGAAAGCTCTGATCAGACTGGTCGACGGAGCCGTTAACGACCTTTCCGGCGCAGGAAGAGCAGGAACCGGCGCGGCAGGAGTAAGGGAGGTCGAGACCGGCCTCCTCGGCGGCGTCGAGAATGTAGACATCTTCGGGGCACTCAAACTCGGTGACGCCCTCAGGAGTCTTGAGAGTGACCTTGTATGCAGCCATGGCAACACGGCCTCCGCGGTTGTTGGACTTCAACCCGAAAAGGGCCTGGCCCACGTTCGGGTTAGCAGCGCGGAGGCTGGTCATGGGCTGCCCACGGATGAAGGAGGTGCTGACCATGGTGCCGGAGAGAGCGGCCATTGCTTTCTTGCTACTAGGAATAAAAATGAATATGAATATGAAATTATGAATGAAGGAAACTAAGAGAAAGTGGGAAAGGCTTAGTAGTGTTGATAAGGGGATGGCTTGTGGAAATACTGTGGCTGCAAATCACAGACAAACCTTCATGTCTCTCTCTTATCTGCCACGTGGCGACACATTGTGGCGACCTTTATCTTTTCATTATCACCATAGGGCCAACCATATGTGGAGTTTCACAAGTTTAATAGTCACTTGGTCTGTGGTGGCCACGCTGCTCTTGCTCCTACTACTTGGGCTCCAAGTAGACATAGCACTAAAGCAGTAGATGTTTCAACTTAGGGGATGTAGCTCAAATGGTAGAGCGCTCGCTTTGCATGCGAGAGGCACAGGGTTCGATCCCCTGCATCTCCAATGTAATGTTGCCCTTTTGTTTCATCGAATTTACTCAAGTGGATGGATTTATTTGAACTAAAATGTAGCCTAGGTGAGTGAGGACACAAACCTCCCTCCCAAATCTTCTTCCCATACACCACAGCTAAAATAACATCCACACAAAATTGAAGATTGATTTGATTGTCATCACCACTTGGCCAGACCTAGCACCGCGTTGTTTATACCTGGGAGGGGAGGAAGGGAGGAACACTGAACACTTGAACAACAAATTTCCCATCGTTTTTGCCTTTTTTTTTATACAAAATCCACCATGTATCCTTTTAGAACATTTTCGAATCACATCCATTCGATTCAGTTGATTTTGCACACACAGCAAGCAATTTTAGTAAAGCACACAATGGCATTGTGTTTATTGGACAACAAATCCTGTGTTCGTTCTCCTTACCAGCACATATTTCAGATGACAAGTGAAAAAAAAAACAGAAGATATCACGCTAGTTGAGTCAGACAAGTACATATATGCAGCGTATACAAAGATGAATCAAAATTCACAAGTCGTTACATAATTCTGAAGCACAAAGTTCATTTCCCCTCCTTTCTTTCATCCCAAAGACGTGGAGATACAAAGAGTAATGGGGGCAACCTATTTTTTTAAAAGGTAGAAAAAACAAAATAACAGGAGTTCAATGACATCTGCTAACTTAACTTTCTTAGATTATAAAACAATCTCTGTGAATCTAAATTAAGGCCTTCACTTACAGCCGGGGAAAACAAAAAGGAAAAATCTCAGGGCTTTCCCCTAGTCCAGAGAAAAAATACATCCCATCCTTGCACCCTGTGATTTCCACCCATTGACATTATCAAGTCCCCATTCCTCACCACATGCCGTTCTACATTAATCTTTTTGCCTCAACAAACAACCATTCTACACAGGGAGCTCCATCTGGTCCCATTACAGAAATTCTAGTCGCATTTGATGTTTCTGTAGATCCTCCTCACAAACAAATTTGAACCCAAATATCCAACAGCTCCTACAAAACATTCAAAATGGAAAATATATGAAAGCCGAATATTATTCGCAATATTCATAAGGTCCTGATATTGGAACTCCAATCAGAGATGTTGCATTACAACAAAACTAAATGAAAACAAGAAAACTAGAAAACTTTACCACAGAGGATGCCTAAGCCGAGGCAAAACATCAAAGTGTATCCAAAATAGAAGCTCGTCTGGAAGAAACCTGACATCTTGGTCTTTGCATAGTAGTAATATACTGAGTACAAGTACACGTAGACAGCTGTTGATGCAGCAGAAAAGAAAGAAGTCCATTGCCAGTGGTAGTTCTCAGCATTAAGCAAGAAGTAGGTTCCCACAATCGTCACACATACAGTAACAATAATGAGAATCACAAACACAAGCAGCATAAAGCCGTAGACATAGTACACCTGTTCAGAGCCACAAAGGGCAAGAGAAACATTAATTCATGTTGAGTAGTGGGTCAATAAGAATCGTGAACTCCACTATGCATTAAAACCTTTCAACAGTAAAAATATCGCATGTAGCATACAAAATGATAATTACCACATCCTACCAACTGTTTAAATCCACGTTTAACAACTCAGCTTTAACATATAAAGAAGATTATCCTATTTAAAACTTAATTGTATCAAAAACTAATCACTCCTAACACACATCAGGAACTGAAGTCCATCAAGACTCATTATTATAAAGACACAAAAGTATGCCATTGAAACTCATGATCCTTGCATAGAATTCAATGACTCATGAGATGTCATGGTGACTCCAACATTTGTAATTTTACTTAGAAGACTGTCCTGTATGTTGGCGGATAAAACACTAAATATAATTTAAATCATTATAAAATTAATGTACTCCACCACCAAGAAACATATACAGGTGTTTTAAGTTTACCTTGTAATTCCAGAAGGACGTGAAGACAAAGTACATTTCAATGAATATGCTTCCAAAGGGTAAAAGTCCTCCCATCATCGACACCACAGATGGCGTCAAGTACCATTTTTTCTCAGGAATCGGACGAGGAATGGTCTTGACACGACATGGATTATTAGGAGCACCGCTCCAGTTTCTTCCAACAACAGTACCAAGAAGCGCTAAAGGAAACGAGATGAAACCCCAAATGACGAAGACAACCACCATGGTGCCAAAAGGAATAGCTGCTAGAGACCCATAGAATATAGCAATAGTATTCAAGACAAACCCAATTCCGAAGCACATAAATGGAAATAGAGATGCTGTGAGAATCATGGACTTGATCCAATTTTTACCTGCGAAAAACAGCATCACTTCAGAAATACCCAAAAACAAGTTTGCACAACGCCATGAGTATAGAAGGAATGAGAATGATAATAAACAAAAACGACCAATAGAAATTACATACCCCCATGCCGCGAATACATCCCACCGCTTACATAACCAGAGATGAAAGATGTAAGGGCGTAACACACTATGAAAGTTGTAACAATTGCACCTCTCCTGAGCCACCAGAAAATATATATATATATATATATATATATATATATAAGATAAGATAATATTCATAAACACTAAAGCTTTAGCAATTCCTCTAATTTTTAACTAAAAAAAGTAACGTAAGTAATTAAGATGAACACTGAGAGACGAAATCAAGAGATGAGACTGATCATTATCCAATTATGCCTGATAGGCTTCCACAAGTTACCAAAAATATATATATATATATATATATATATATATATATATATAACACAAACTTGAATGTACATATTGATTTATCATACGAAAATAATAACCAACATAAGAAAGCAAATATCTATGAGCAAGCTTTCAACATACCCGACATACAACATCCCAACAATTGCCAGTAAAATGACTAGGAGAACGAGCAAAGCCAACTGAGCTCCCGTGCCAACTACAGCTGAAAGTATGACCAAACTCCGGGGAGGACGGAAAACATCCCCATGCACAAGTTTCCAGCCAGACTCTTCACTGACATCTCTTTCCTACAAACGATATTGACAAAAGCGTCACCACATGTGAAGAGTCAAAAAAAATCTATTCCTATAGAAAAGTGATGATACAACTAGACGTCAACGATCATCACCAGAGTTTCTAGGTCATCGTCTTCCCGAGCATATTTTGCATAGTCATTCCTAAGAGTGCGCATCAGTATCATCGACACCAAACCAGTGAGGAATATAACCATCATGAACGAATTGAAAATGGAGAACCAATGGATCTGCATAATATAAGATGGGACATAAATCTCAACAACAGCAAAAAAACAGAAGAAAGAACACGAGCACTTGCATAACTGTGGAGCAATTTAAATAAACACATGAAAAAATCTTACCTGGTGCTCGAAAAATGGGTAGTCCAAGTAAACATCAAAGCGACGTGCAAAGGTGATAGAGGTTGGAATCCACTTGACAGAGTATGTCAGATCCAATTTTTTCCCCGCTTCCAGCGGCTTTGGACTATCTTGAGTCAGATTGACATGAATTATCTACAAACAAAAAACACAGAATAAAGGTAAAAATAAAGACATTAACAAATATTAAAATTACAATGACATGAATTTGAATTACAAAACCACAAACCTGATCTTTGTTGTACTTGATGATAATATTTTTGTGTGTGTATAGAACATGTTTGCCACTTTCACCGTTCTTATCCTGGTGAAACTCACCAACAAAGCCTGAAAAATAATGAGAATGTCAATTAATTCAGAGGATAAATTATACATAACTTAAGTTTGAAGAGACGAGTTTACTGCATACCCCATAAAGGCAGATCATCTGAATTTATTCCCAGCACAGAAAAGTCCAAGGAGATGACATGCAAAAGATGAGAAGCTAAGGTAAGTAAATGCCCAAAATAGAAACAAAAATTACTGAAAGACAGCTAATATACAAGCCCAGCACCTCCAGAAAGAGATCGACATCATAATTTAGACTTATGCCAATATATGAAGGAAAACTACAAACACAATTTAATAGCTGAATGTAAAATGATTATTTATGTAACTTTACAATTAAAGTATAACTCCTGATCTTATGCATGATTATTGCCGAAGTCTGCTTGAAAGACAAATAATTCTGAATTTTTTTGAACCTTATTATCTTCCAGATACATTTTAAGTATTTCCTATGTCTATGTCAACATTACACCAATCATGAAATGTAATGACCAGTACAATTTTTTTTTAATTGGATTAGATAACTAGGTTCCTCACATTTCCAGTGTGTGAGAACAGTATAATAATGAAAGTGTTGACAACAGTAAGATAATGGAAATGTTTATGGCATAAAATCATGGGCAGAGATTTCCACCCAAGGCCCAGGCATACAAATGCTTAATTCTATGACTGGAAAGGCCTAATCATCTATTAATGTTGCATAAATAATCTTGTGAGCAAACAAAGACAGGTAAATTGTACATTGTTATAATATTGATCTAAAGAACTTTTTTCCATCTGGAATACTTCACCGCTACTTGCAACTGACTTCTATCTCTCCCATGCATTACATATTCAGCTTCATCTTTCCTTTTTTTTTAAGACATCCATATCAATGCATCACGAAAAAAAATACATATATAATGGCAGCTATACCAATAGAGAAATCAACCAGTAACTGTTAAGATTTTAGATATTGTAATACCAATCTTTCAGAATGTGGATTGAGGACTTGCAACAGATGTTTCAAATGCTTCAGAAGTACCCTACTTTGATTACATTTAACTTGAGTCGGTACTTGTAATAGTTTACGAGAATATGCAGAACGTACCCATGAAAAACTCAAACCAGTAGCTATTCTCAATTGCATCCTTGAACTGTTTAACCTTATGATCATCAAGTTCAAGTTGACAAATGGTAGCCCTATCCACATTTTCTGCACAGAGAAAAATCAAATAATTCCAGTTGTAATTACTTGCCCACAATGGGACTGCATTTACAAAGATACAAGCATAAAAATGAAGTCCACATACTCCCAAATTTTATGTCAATCTGGCTATCAATAAGTTCATTTCCACCCAAGACTTCACCAAGACCACCCCATTTGTGAGCAGGATTATCAGACGGACGACAGAACGGGAGACTGTAGTAATTGTATGTTTCTTGTGGATTGTTATAGGGGCCAACTTTGTTCACCCAAAGGGTAACTGCTTCTTCTGTTTGATACTGCAGAAGAAACAAGGGAATTTTGTAAGACAGGCTTCCACCAAAGTCAAATTATATTGGGAAAGAAAAAAAAGAGCAACAGACTAATCCAATTTTGACCTCAGACATTACACTGATCTTATGTACATGCATTACCATAAACAGCGCATAAATCAATCCAGGACCAATTGTCAAATGAGTGCAGTGAACTTAGATCTATTCGACACAAAAGTGAAGAGTGAAGACGATAGAAGGAACTAGCCGTCTGCACTAAAGCTAATCAGATCAATGAGCACCTCGGCAGTGATGATTAACCAGCACAACGCCCAAACTTAGATATTTTTCTAACACCAAATGCATGACTAATCAACGGAGGTTGGCAGCTCATATCACAGCTCTAATATCTATTTCAAAACTCCGGTCAGAATCAGAATCAGAATCAGATCCAGCTCCTTTAAACAATGAGCTAAATTACGCGATACGATTACAACACAGGAACTAGTCTAGCCATACATGATTAAACCTACTCGAAATGCACACAAGCAAATGCGCAGAAACGGAGCTAAGATCTAACCCTAAGAAAACAATCGCATCATGAATTGACAGATCTGAACGAAAGAGAGAGATCTAGGAGCTAGGGTTTACCTTGTGATCTGGCTCGGAGGCGGAGGCGGGGGAGAGGAGAAGGCAAGCAAAGGCGAAGGCGAAGAGTGAGAGAGATCCAACGGTGGAGAACATGGCGGACGCCGGCGACGGTGAGGATCTGAACGAGGGGGAAGGTGCAACTCTCTCTCTCGCTCGCTCTCAATTGCTCAAAGCAAAGTCTTCTCTTGTTCACAAACAGAGAGTTGAGACTTCCGAACGCATCCTTCAATTTTAATTTTTCTCTCTCTCACCAAATTGGCCTATGGCACATTGCAGATTTGCTTTTCTTTTTATTACTTTTAAATCATTTCTTGCATTTGGGTTTTTTACTATGTGGGTTTTCGGCCCAATTGGTAAACTCTTTACTGTAAAATTCTTCTATTCGTGGTTTATCTATTTGAACTTTTGCCTAATCATCATTTCGGTATCTATTTTTTTGATTTCATCAGCTATATTCATGTACTTCTTAAATTAATCAACCGTTATCAACTTTGTAAATTCCGTTTAAACGATTTATCAATACCAAAGGCTTTTTGGTACTATTTGTCTACATTAATACACCGTTACCAGATTACGATTATAAACAAAGCTAAACAAATTATATAATCAAGTTGAATAATAGAAAACAAACAAAAACAAATCATATAGTAACTGTCAATTAGATTCGGTTGATTAATTTAGAAAACACAAGGGTGTAAGTGATGAAATCAAAAGAATAGGGACTGAAATGATGATTGGGTCAAAGTTCAAGTAGGTAAAATGAAATTAATTCTTTTTCAAAATTAAGGTAATTTTTCCCAATTTTTCTATTCGGACATGAAAAGCAACCACACAAAAACCACAATAACTAAAAAATTCTGAGAGCGAGTCCTCCGAGCTTTCCGGAGTGACCTCGAGCAAGAAAACCTTTCTAGGGTTTCGTAAAGGCTGCAGCGTAGCGCCCTTGAGTTTCAGACCAAGAGAACGGCGACGAAGTGTAGACTTCGCACATTATTTTGGTGGACCTTGCATTCGGTGGATTCGGAGGATTTGAGGAGTTGCGGCTTTGTAAGGCTAGATCTGCCCTTGCAAACGGTGGAGATCAACGGTTCTCAAAGGTGGTGGCTCGAGGTTGATTCAAAATCAGTCTTGGTCTCGGCGGCGGCTCTTGAAGAGCGGAGGTAGTCGTGCTGGGTGGTCGAGATTTGGCTGTGATGAGGCTGGTGTGTATGGCGACCGACTGGCCTCCTGACTCAACAACAAAAGTGGTCAGAGAAGGAAGAGCGAAGGGGGTTCCTGCACTATATTCTTGGCCCTGGGTTTTTGCACCTATGGTCAATATTGGGCTGAGTTGCATGATTGGGTGTGATAGGAGCACAAAGTGCTACGTGCTTAATATGTTTATACCTACATTTATGCTTTTCTTTGCCCTTATTTGTTTAAGATCCAGTCATAATTTAGAATAATGAATATTTGGTAAAGTTTTGCAAAATTGTGCTTAAAAGCTGGAAATTTACAGAAAATTAACAAAGTGCTGAAAATCGAAGTCATTATATATTTCATTGATTCTGTAAGGTTTCCATGTTGCTTTTAATAGGTTTTTCTTCTCTTATGATCAGTATATACATATATGATCGAGCAATGGAAAGAGTTAGAGTAATTCGAGCCAAAGAAGCTGCCGGAAATGACTATGCAAATTCAGATACAGTAGGTTCCAGGAATTTCCTGGGCACATCACTCAATTTTTAGAATTTCCCCAGAACATTGCGTTTGGAACTAGATGGCGTACCCATATATGCATGGAAAGATATCTGAGTCTAGTTTCCACAGAATTTAGAATCGCATCAATAGCTATTTTATGGAGGAAGTTATGATCGATTGAAGACACAAAGGTCAAATCTGCCGAGAAGAGAAGCAAATATCAGACACTCGCAAGCCTTTGGCGAGCACCCTTGCGCAGCAGCGCAGCGCGGATACCAAGCCGCCGAGACTTATCGGACACGGGCATCACGTGTTCGATTCGTATCCAAGAAGAACCTAGACGTATCCAACCACGTATCCGAGATGTATCCAGTGAGGCTCTGACCTATGACGTGCCGTATCGGATACTGGCATCTCGTATCCGATACATACATACATTGCACAAGTGTTCTGGGCGCCATGCTGCCTTACCGTTGCTGCCGAGGTCCCTTTTGCACACACGCACGCCAGCCTTGCACACATCCGGAAGCTGCCGACGAATCACACAACATGCACATGCCACCTTGCGCAGCCCTGCCGAGAAGCTTCCCAGTCCGCATGCCAGCGCGCGCGCGTGTCAGCCTGGCGCCCTGTTACCGAGAAGATGCAGTTTCTGCCGAGAGAGCTTTCGCGAGGTTTGCAAGCAATTTTCTTCCTTTTCTAATGGCTGCAAGTGGCTGCAACATGTCCTAAAGCTACTAGGAAGAGCTGAAAACGTGTGAGGACCAAGAAAAGTCAGAGAAGCCATAAGCAAGCCATGAAGAACAAGGAATCCTATCAGAGGAAGGATTAGTGTTTCCGGGTGAACTAGGGGAGACTGCAAGTAGTTTTTGGACTTTAAATCTGTCAAAATATGGGCTGTCGATCCATGAGGAAAACGCACAGAAGTTTCTTGGAAAAAGAAGGAGTGGCCGGCAAGATACCTAAACCTACTCGGTTAAGGTTTTGTATTCCTTTTTCTACCCGGTTTTTCCCTAGCTTTCTCCTATATATAGATGCCGATTTTCCCACAGAAAACTTGTCACATTCTAAAGCAAAAACTCTAGTAAAAGCTCTACCAATATTCAGTCAAAAATCCTACATAGAATTATAAGCTGAAAACCACCACCACCACCTTCAAATTTCTGCCGATTCCTTCACTATCATTCAGCCTCCATCCGAGCCTCTCTACAACATATTGAAGATCTTCTCAAGGTGTCTACAATATGTGATCCACTCTACTTCATCTCTTTCTTTGTTTGTAATAGATTTTATGTAGTTATGTGTAGTTTTGTCGATGAAACTCATGTGTATGTTTGGTTATTGTGTTTTCATGTCTATGTGGAAAACGATTGTGAGTTTGGTTTTATAAAGATGCATGCTAATTTTATTCTTATGTTGTTAATAAGGATTTTCAAAGATAAGTTTCGAATCGCATGATAATTTATAAGGAAAAGATGTAACAAAGTAGTAAATAGGATAACCGGCAAGCATGTTAATTTGGTTTTAAATTCGTTCTTGGTTTGTTCTTTGAATTCGTGTGCCTCAAACGTTGTTGCCCTATACAATTGCAATGTATTACGGGTATCGATCTTGTATTTGTCATAGCAACATAGGTCAAATTTTATACGTGTCATTGGTTTGGTTTGTGTTGTTGCCTAAGGGTTAGAGTAGTTTAAAAGAACATACTTGTTAATGAGAAGAGTGACGCCTTGCTTAATTAACTTGTTTCCAGCTAAAAAGATTTCATGTTCAATTACTATGCATGTTTGTTTTCATCTATAGGAGTCCTTAAATATGTTTAGTACAATTTTAGGATTAGACGTAAAGTTAATTTTGAAATATTTGTGAAAAATTTTAATCGATTAGTAATACCTATAAGGAGTTAATTAGGTTGAAACTAAGTCGAGTCTATAACATTTTGATATGTTGCCGTGAGTCTTGCTTGCTAATTTGTTGTGTGTTTTGATTGTTTATGTGCTATTGCTTTGTGAACGAATGTCAACCAACTTGTAAATAGTAATTTAGGTTTAAATTCGTGCCTTTAAATTCGTGTCTAAATTTAGGGGCAGCCCTATGGCTGCCGAACCTCACTTTCCCCCAAGTTTCGATGCAGGTGTATATGTGAATAAGTGTCACATCGTTTGTGTATATATGTGTGTGTTTTATCTAACATTCTCATGTTTCAGGTACCCTTAATCCCCGGCTAGAACGATCCCTATTTATTGCTATACTACTAACGTTTCTTGTAGGGTTATTTTTGCGTGTTGCTTAGGTAACTCGTCAGGGTGTCAACATCTAGTTTTGGCTTGGGCTTACGGGCATGAGAAGAGATTTAATCGTGCATTGACTGAGGTGGAGCTCTTATTTGGGTATCAAATCTCTATAAGTCTTCTATGAGAAGGTGTAGACATGCTTGTATCACATTTGCGTGTCAGGCAAGTAGCCGATCTAGATCCATTAGTTTGTTGGAGCCGAGTTTGTTTGCTTGTGTTGGAGCTCGCTTAATTGCGAGCGTACCAGTGACTTTATTCATTTTTTTTTTTGCTTATTTTTGTAAGCTTGGTAGAGTATGTTTTAAGCTGTTAATCTATTGTATTTAACTTTTATTAGAAAAAAACACCCACACAAAGATCCTAAAAGTAGAAATTTTTTTTCTTTTGTATGGCAATTTTTCTCAATTCTATCTATTCATTGCAAAATATATTTTTTTTTGTTACAAACGAGGCACAGAGCCAAAAGAAAAAAAAACTACAAACTAGCTAGAAAGCGAGAAACTCTTCTACCTTTAAAAACAACACTGAGCTCATCTAAGAAGCGTTGTGCAGCGTGGACAGGATGGTTCTCAAAGGTGATCGAGTCCTTGTCATGGTTAATGCTCATCTTAGTTAAAACAACAACCTTCATGTCTGCTTCTTTGATCATGTTGAGCATAGAGACAACTTCCATATAGACAACTTCCATAAAGTTCATTATATTATTACAACCCTGCAAACGAGAACCAAGAGGATAAGAGGATGTTTGGAGAAATCATTTTGTTGCATAAGCTGCACTAACATAATAGAGTCAGACTCAATTTCTAACATAAAGATGTGACGTTGAACCCAAAGTATAAGCCCCATGATTTAGCATCCATAATTTCACCACAGCCAAAGTTAGCTTGAAAATCAAATATCCAACTTCCATGATAATCTATGAGTATTACCCCAGCTTCAATTTTTCTAAAATAAGATGTTTTAATACCATCATGATTCAATTTGTAAAACCTATCACCAGGCTTTTTTCAAGAGTAGAATTTGTAACTATAAACAGACTCAAACATTCTTTTTGGAGTTAGCACTAGTTCATTCATCAACGAAACTCCATATGACATTCTTTGGGACCAAAGGCATGTAAAAAGCACTATTTAAAAACATGTTTATTCCTTCTTTTCCAGATAGACCAACAAATGAAGATAAACAGAGTAGACCATTTCCCAATTTTCTCAACCAATCTATGACAATAAAGTTAAGTCATAATCCAACCATCCCAATCTAAAGAGAAACAGTTGAGAATGGCACCAGGTTTAAACTAGACTTTCCAAATGGTAGTAACTCGAAAACAGTTTCCGAACAGATGAATAAGAATTTCATTAGCAAGATTGCAAATAGGACAAGTTCTGATGGAAGTAAAACCTCTTCTGACTCTTTGAACATTAGTTAAAAGCTTCTTATGGTGCATAGACCTGTCAAAAGTCTTCAACTTAGGGGGAACATTTAGTTTCCAAAAAGAGTTCAACAGAAAGTTGCGCACATTGGAAGAATCAAAACTCAGGTTATACGCAAACTTTACAGAACAATGGTCATTAGAGGAAGAACCCCATATTTTAGTGTCACCACCAGAAGAGATATAAGAAGAAAACGGGAGAAAAACGATCGAAGAAATCAGCCCACTAGTGTGCAAGCTGAACAATGGTAGGTTTAGGAGAAGGAGTTTTAAAAACCATAAAACCTTTCGACCCCTCACATTATAAAATGTTAGATGCACATTAGTCTATTTTATACACCACATGTCAAATTTTTTATTTTAACAATTTACTAGATAAACAACCCTAAACTTAATTCACACTCCACTAAACCTATAAAAACATTAAAACACGTTTTTTTTAAACCCTTCAATAGTGAATGTATGATGCAAAGAATATTCATTGTTTAACAGAGAAACTAGGGAAAACAATATGTTTTATTAACAACAATGATGAAAGCGAGAACACGAACGAAATAACTCTCGTGCAATTTAACTCTACAAAAATGTCATCGTTAGTATAGAATAAGTAGGGATCGTTTAGTTAGGGGATTGAAGGGTATTCAATCAAATAAAGCATTAACACACTTATACAAACATATACTCATATATACATATTTACACGAAAATATGGGGGTTTTAAAATTGATTTTTTACTTCCTACGAATTTGAAAGACAACCTAAACTAATATATACATGAGATCGACATCTCTACACAACACCTAGCACAAAAAACACTCAACAATATGTAATAATCACATGCAAGAAATCAAGGCATCAAGTTTGACACTTCCTAGGCTCTACTTAGTTCCGACTACAAATAGAGCTTCTACTATGTACGTAAATGTAAGACTCCTCAAGTTTTTAAGACCAAACTTCCACTCTAGATCCTAAAAGTTATGCTACCGGTTTCAAACGTGTAACATTGAAGCACAAGAGTCTAAATATGAGACATGCAAACAAGTAAGGGTGTCCCTCTTCTTATTAAACATGCAAGTATCTAAAGTATTAAACCCTAAGTGAGCAACACAATTTAAAGAGACAGTCACATTCATCTTAGTTCATTATTACTCTAGCCGATTAAACCTAGCACCTAGATTATGTTCAAGACAACAATAAGTACCGATTTTCATGCCCAATCCTTAGATTACTAACCAAGTAAGAATCAAGAACAAATGAAGAACATTCTGCCGAAATTCAAATAAACAAAATCATTACATGCTAAAGTTTGTAAAATCGTTTTTATAGAAGACAATAAACAATCCGAAATCTATGTTTAAAATTACAAAACCAAAGTCTACAACCATAGAACTTTACAAACACAAAGTCTTGCAAAACTATAGAAAAACACTTAGCCATGAGCAAGGGTGGTGGGGCAGATTTACAAAGAGGAATGGTGGTTGTTGACAGTAGCCACAGAGGGGCTACAGCAGGCCCGCAGACCCGCAGCTAGTGCACCAGGGGCCGGCCCAGGGCCCGGGACAGGATCACCAGAACCCGGCCTCGGGGTCCAGCAGTCCATCCTGCTACCAGGGGCCCGGGATCCGGGGGCTCCTGCCTGCCTAAGAGGTCACCAAAGCTGCCCTTTGGTGTGCAAACAGAAGGGAACCAGTCCCACATCGAAGGGTAAGACCAGACCTCACTCCTGGTCACCTATATAAGGGCCCCAACTACCCTCATTAATAGGTAACTGATCCTTCCTACAGCTTATATACGTGCTTAAGTTATATTTATTCCAACTATACTAACTTAGGCATCGGAGAGGAGAAGACCGGCCCGCCCGGTATTCCCCTTAGTAAGCAGGTTTGCAGGAGATAGTACGAAGATTTATCTGTTTCTACCAGGCCCCAGGGTTTGTGCAGAAACAGTGGTGGTTCGGCTATGCTATTTTCTACATAGGATTATAGTGAGAACTTTAGTAGAGTCATGGCTTGTGTATGTGTATGAGAGGTGATGATCTTTCTGTATGTTAGCTGTATCTTTATATAGGAGAAGAGGTTTGCAAAAGTCGGCAGGAAGTCCTTTTGTAAATCGGCAAGGAAAACATTTTCCTTGCTGGTTTTGTTTTTCTTTTCTTTCTTTGTTCTTCTAGGATTCTTTGGCCGATTTGATGTTGATACTTTGCTGATTTTGGCTTCTCTATTCCTACAAAGATTCGACAATAATTTTCTGTATGAACTTGGGATGCTTCCCTAGTTGCAGCCGGCAACGTTTCCTAGTCGGACTAGGTTTTTCTTTTCCTCCTAGGATTCGACCTCTTCTTCTTTCCTATTTTGAACTTTCCTCTTTTGCTTTGTCGACTTTCCTATTCTTGATTTGAGCTTGGCAGCCTCTCCTTTGATGCACTAGGAACTCCTCCTTACTGTAAGAACTCTTCTTTTATCTCGGTCCAGGAACTTCTTTCCTTCTCGGCAGATTTGACCCTTATGTGATGATTCTGGCATAACTCTCCCTAAAAAATAGCTATTAAAGTAATTCTAAATGATCTGGAAACTAGACTCTCATAGCTTTCTTTGCATATATGGCTTGCACTCTGGTTTGAAGTGAGCTGTCTTGGAGAGTCCATAGAAGTTGAATGATGTGCCCATGAACTTACTGGATTGAGTCTGAATTCTTCTTGTGATTCCTGGCAGATTCTCTTGGTCCGATTGTCTTAACTCCTTTCATTGCTGAATCATCAATGTGTTTACTGAAAATAAGAGAAGAAAAATTCGTGAAAGCCAAGGTAGAAGTTTTACAGAGTCAACGAAACATTTAAAGACTCTCTATTAAGAACTTTGTTGAATTTCTGTAAATTTCATGTGT
Organism: Potentilla sterilis; assembly: GCA_963682095.1. NCBI lineage: Eukaryota > Viridiplantae > Streptophyta > Magnoliopsida > Rosales > Rosaceae > Potentilla > Potentilla sterilis. The sequence goes on along the minus strand of OY821765.1, from coordinate 15,248,226 downwards.
TTTGGCACATTTTTATTAGGACAAAATACTGGTCACTCCTTATATTTCTTGAGTCTCGACAGTTTAGTCCTCGTGCTTTCAATTTCAACTGGTCACTCCTCGTAGTCTCAAGTTTCAACCAATTAGTCCAATCTGTCCAAAATGGTTGTTAACTATTTTTTAATTTCCTCAAATGCCCTTATGTGTTGTTTTATTATTTTTCTTCTTGTTTTTTTTTCCTTTTTCTTCAAAACTAAAACCTAAGAATACACAACCAACCATAAAAGGCTATGTGGCCCAATTAAGTTTGAGCCTTATTAGCAAAAAAAAAAAAAAAAATTAAGCCTAGTGTAGTAGTGTTGTTTGTAAGCTTAATTATATGAAATGGTAGTTATTTATATAGTTTCATTCGTGGGAGGTTAGAGAGTGTTGTTAATGCAAAAGATGATGATGAGAATTTAATTTAATCTCATTTTAGTTTAAATTGATATGATGGAGATTTTATAGAATTTTATTTCATCGTGATTATCATGATGTTATTTGATTTTGTTAGCAGTATGTATCAAATCAATTTGCATTTTTTTTCCCGGTTGCAATCAGTTTGCAATTGTAAAATTATTAGATTGAAGATCGACAATCACAAACCCAGATATTCTGGAACTTCTCTCGGTTTTGGTTTTGAAGAGGAGAAAGTAAAAAAATAAGAAAAATAACCTAAGAGCATTTGAGAAAGTTGAAAAATGGTAAACAATCATTTTGGACAGATTGGACCAATTGGTAGAAAATTGAGACCATAAGGAGTGATCAGTTGAAATTGAAAGTAGAATGACTAAACTGTCGAGACATAATAAGGCCCAGTTTGGGATTGCTGTGCTGTGAGTAGAATTGCTTTTGAATCTGCTGTGAGAAGAATTTCTTTTGAATCTGTTGTGAGTAGAATCAACTTAGCTGTTTGGTAAACTGTTTTTAAAAGTGCTGTGAGAACCAAAAAATAATTTCGTGTGTTTGGTGAGTTATAAGTAAAATCTGTTTTGGATGGGTATAATGACAAAAAAAGTCATGGTTATAAATTGATATTAAAATAAATAATTTTTTTTTTGTATGTAATTATAAAATTAATCCACAATATTACATAAGATTTCTTAACACCATAGTAAATAATTGATTATGATTTAATTAAATTAGTATATCACAATCTAAGAAAAAATAAATATTACCATTTGTTACAAATATAATTGATTCCCGCAAAAGTATCTCTTACCCTGCTTCTCCAAAATCCACTTTTAAGAGAATCAGTTCTTCTAAAATCAGTTTTATAGGTTGTTACCAAACACTTAAGATTAGGACCAGAATCACTTTTGACCCCAAAAGCAGCTTGGAAAGCAATCCCAAACTGGGCCTAAGTATAATAAGTGATCAGTAATTTGTTCTTTTTATTATTACTCTACCAAATACTCAAGACTATTAAACGACTATATTATACAATAATTAGGGTTAAGCAAAGTATAAATGAAGGTATACACATGTTAAGAATGTAGCACATTATGCTCCTATCAAACAATCGAATACACAAGCCATTGATTATTCGTGAACAAAAAAACAATTGAAGTCTAATTGGCCTGATATGATTTTTGAATGAAAACGACAACTCAAGTCTAAATGACCCAAACAAGACATAGGGTCTTCGAACACTATCATGCTCGTTCACCGTATAACATATAATGATCACGTTCAAGAGCATTGATCATATTGGTTAGCTCTAATGGTTGAGAATGGAGACTATAAAGGTTGTGGTTGATCATCAAAGTTTGGAGATGAAGGTGCCCTCAGAAATTTCGAACCAAACATTGATCAGTTTAAAAATTATATGTAAAAATCTCATTTATTTGTTGAACGACCTGTTGAGGAACTTTATTGATAACCCAATAATCAATGATTTGGAGTGATATCGAGCATATATGCGGACTGAGTACTGGAGTTGGAGAAACAACCCTAGGTTGAATCAGGGTATGGAAATCTCTCAAATGGTGGCATTACATCACCCAGCTGACCTCAAGCCAAAGAGCTGCTTAGGTTGTTCACCAAGCTAGGCCGGTTAAGTGATAGTCCTCGAGGCACTTTTGATTGCCTTTGTAAAAATTCAAAATTTAAAGCACTTATATCAAATGTTGGCCAAGTTATATTTCTAAGGATGCTAATCTAAAAGCCACTTTTAAATATCCTATTAAATGGAGGGTTAGAACAGTCATGATTACTACTTTCACAAGATTCTTATCTTTTGTAAAAATGCTAATAAACATGGCTGGACTTACAATGAGAATCAACTCACTAAGCTCGAAGTATGTCAACCATTGTGCGCCCGCATTTATTGGATAAACCATCACCTCTTTGTCGCTTACGCTCGAGCTGTGTTTGATGGTACCTATGCTCATTCCAGATTTTCTCCACGGGATATTTTATCTAAATAAAATTTGAGCATAAGAATTTCTTTAAAAATCTCATTTTTACATTGCAATATTATGTAAAGATGCAATTTCTCCTACATGTTTCATCAACATTTGATTACAAGTGCTAACTTGTACAATTTCTAAACTCTTCAACAATGAACGCATGATGCAAAGAATCTTCCTTATAAACAAAAACTAAGAAAATATGTTTTATTAAGAGCAATTGAATACACTAAACATTTATTATTCTTGAATAACAAAAGTTGAAGTCTAACTTGTTGGTCCCATATGTTTCTTTGAATTAAAACGATAACTCATGTTAAAATTGCTCGAACAAAATATAAGCTATTCGAACACTATCACGCTCATTCACCGTATAACACATCATGATCATGTTCAAGAGTATTGATCAAATTTGTTGGCTCTAAAAGTTGAGAAGATCACTAGAGCCTATACAGGTTGTGGTTGATCATCAAAGTTTAATTTGGAGAAGATATGGAATGATAAAATTCACTTTTAAACTTGAAGACTCGATATTACTACTTTGAAACTATGTACTATGTAGCGTATATATATATATATATATTAAAAATTATATATGCTAACATACTAGAATAACATATAAATTCACTAGTAATTATAAATTCATGATTCAATATCGAATGAAGATTTGACATTCTAGTCTAACATTCTAACACCTATAAATTTAAAAACCATACTCATATTGGATTGAGCATATGGCATTTAGCCATATACTATTGATCTATGTAAAAATGGAATGTATGGGTATACTTGTATAACTTTGTAGCTCAGTTGACAATAGAATAAACACTCTGAGCCTTATTTAATTAACAATCACATGTAATTATTTGATCATGTACATATATAACGCATAACTAAAAGGTAAGTTGTACTGAAAATCCATTTCTCTAAATGAAACTAACTCATATGATTCAATATAAAAAGCGTTTTCAATTCACCTAAGTTAAGATTAGAAACTAATTATCTATTTCTTTTTTAAAAGGAACTAACTATCCATTTTTACTTGTATTAAAGTTGTGAATGTAATATGGTAGAGTGAAAGTCCATCGACTTTGACATATATTTACTAGCATTTAGTTGTGAGGAAGAAATATTACTTTGGTTATCCAACTATGTTTGGTTCGATACTTTGGTCACTCAACTTTTAAAAACTTCACTTTGGCCATTCAATTATACTACCATGTTATCACTTTGGTCATTTCGTATATTTTTCTCTATTAAAATGCGATCTCCCGGTTAACTCCAAGGGTATTCTTAAGACGGAAATTATTAGTGGCCATTTATTTTAATTAATTGTAAAACTCTCTTACCTAATATAAGCAACCACTTTCTCTCTCAAGATGGAATAAAACAGACAGATGGACCAAAGTGATATCCAACAGTATAGTTGAATGACTAAAATGAAGTTCTTAAAAGTTGAGTGACCAAAGTGTCGATCCAAATATAGTTGGATAACTAAAGTGATATTTCTACCTAGTTGTGAATGTAATATAGTAGAGTGAAAGCCCATTAGTTTAGGTCTCAAAGACCCAAGTTGACCTTATTTGAGGACCGACGTCCAATGGTTTATGGTAGAAGAATGTATAAAGTTAATCATACATTTAGGGACATCCGATAAAAAATAGAAATTTAATCTCTAAGAAGGCAAGCTAAGATTTGTATCGGAATTCATCTTTAACCAACGTCTAATTGGCAAAACATCCCACCTTGACTCAAGCACTATGACCGATGGTAAAACAATGTGCGATCTCTCTATCAGAGGAAATATCTGGTCGTTTAACTCATTTGGCGCTAGAAGGAGGAATTGAGATGTGGATTTGTTGAAAACAACAAGGTCCTCACTCTATAATAATTCATTTTAATTCATTCATAGACTTTGATCATGAGCGATCTTGATATCTTTAGACTTTCGATGATGTTTTGGGGTAAGGCCAATATGTGTTGAAGTAGTAATATTAGTTCTAAAATGAGTTGTTAAAGTAGTCATATTAGTTCTCAAAGTTATAAATGAGTTCTTAAAGTTGTAAAATCCAATTTGTAATTTTAGTACTCAAAGTGGTAATTTAGTCCCTCAAAGTTGTAATATTAATTACAATTTTAACGACTCATGTATAAAGAATAAAAATTACGACTTTAAGAACTCAGTTACAATTTTGAGGTCTGATATACTACATTGAGTACTAATTCTACAACTTTATGACAATGTTATACATCAACACATTGTAGAATCTTCCGAGGTTTTGATATCTGAATTCGATTGGGATTATGTAATAATTTTCAATTTGGATGCCTAAAAAATATTGAGATTGAAATCCTTTTTTTTTTTTTTGGAGAATGGGGATGAAAAATTATGACGGAAAAGAAAACTGTTTAAAATTTGAGAAAACTATATCGATCAATTTAGGGGACTAAAAAATTTTACTTTTATGGGGAGAGATAGTAATCTTCAAATTTAGGGTATTACACAAAGATTGGAAAAAGGACACTGTGTAGGCTTGGCTTGAGGGTGTTATACAAAAAAAAAAGTGCTACTAAAAGGAAAAAAAAAATTATACACCTTAGATATTTTGCTCTCTTTTGGGCTCGAGGATGCTTGAACCCACCCAATCGAGGATGCTTGAACCCACCTAATTTATATATTAAATTCGTGCATGTCTGTATATTACCTTTCTGTCTTGCCTTAGGAACTTATGACCACTCTCTTCTATCTTCTTATGCCTCATACTATTTGAATGAAATATTAGCTGCTCTTTAGAGCTCTCCCTCCCATTTTCACTCATCTCTCTTCCTTTATTGAAGTATTATTCATTCACACTCATTCATTATCACTCGTTTCTCTTATCTCTCTCTCTATTCTCTACACATTATTATCTGCTCTGCAAGCCTCAATCACCACCCATTTCAATCAATAACCTCCATTATTACCACTGCCAAATTCTTCATCTTTTCCATCTATCGATTTCATTTCATATACACAATGTGCATATTAGATTGGTGGATGCTAGATGTACATAGAGTCAAGACATAGTCGTCATTGCTTCCGCAAGGTGGGATCCATTAATGTTTTACATTCATGTTATGTGCTGTTGTTCATTTTATTGTATTATATTGCTCTGCTTACCTGTGATTGTGAGCCAACAATTGTTAGTTGAGACTTATATTGTGTTTTTATGAGGTTGTTGTATTGTGTGAGAGCAAGTTGGCTCCTAAAGTTGAGGTTGAAATTCGATTTTTAGAAGTGTGTTGTTTTCCTCAGGTTTTTAGGTAGTTCATCTTAGGAATGACTTTGTCGATTTTTTTATACGGTTATTCCAAAGCTAGGTCCCGCAGTGTCTCTTTGGATTTCAAGGTTAAACACAGAGCGAGTGAACTCCAAACGTCTGAAAAGTATGCAAACTCAAATTGGTTTACTCAGATATTCGACCGATGCTGCCCCTGTTCACAACAATCAACGACGCAAAACAGAGATTTCACACTGACACAACAAACACAGAGATGCCACCCTAAACTGTTGCTGAAGAAAAATCTACTAAAACCTCTATTGTTCCATCCAAAAACTACTTCTCCGAGCATGTCCTTAGAGCACTGAGGTCGCTTGACATTGTGCATAGTCGAACGAAGACACTTTTATAGAGGGCCAGAACTGGTCACAAAAACACATTTTCTCCGTTGCTCGCTCTCTATAGTGCTTACAAGTTGTACGACTATTATCGTAGTATATGACTTCAAAATTGTCTAACCACTACATTATATGAGAAAACTGTTGTAATTGCTCTAAGAGTCATAGGTATAAAGATGTTAAAGTAAAGTTTAGCACACATTTTCTCCCAATTTGATTCAGAGTCGATAGAGCAGACAAGTCGAGATGGAGAAATATTATAATAAGAAGGAAAAATATCCATTTAGTATAATTTTTTGCCCCTCATTACCCATTCTAATGAACACCCTAATTTGTTACCCTATTAAATATAAGGTAACAACTCATATTGCCCATTTCAACAAATCTTTTCAACCTTAGTACAATTTTAATATTTTTTTTCCCTTTTTGCCCTTACTTCTTCTACACTCATATGAAGAGAAAGTGGAGGATAGAGAAAACTTTGTTGGAATGACACCAAATTTTGCCGGCGTCCAAAGGCTGGTCGTCAGATTCCAGTCACCAGACTCCGGTCGCCGGATTCCAGTCACCGGACTTTAGTCGCTTGATTCCAGTCACCGGACTCAGGTTGCTGACCCCGAGTAAGCAATTTACAGATTCCAGATTTCCAGTAATCAAGTTACTGACCCCTAGTATTCAGGTTATTGACCCTCAGTAAGTAACTTACAGATTTCAGATTTTCAGTAATCAAGTTACTGACCCCCAGTGATCCGGTTACTGACCCCAGCAAACAACTTACAGATTCCATGACAGGACATGCCCCGAATATTACACTGATATCCAGAGTGAATCCTGCGGGGACCACCTCAAGAGTGGTTTTATCAAAAAATCGGCATGACCTCTCTTAAAAGGGGCAATCCAAAACTGTAAAAAAACAACAAAACATTTTTAAAATAACCACCCTGACTCTATGAGCCATCTGCTCCCCCAAAATCAAACAACTTCAACAGGAAAAATATGAAACTCAAATTCAAGAAGATAAAGTAGAAATAAAACAATATAACAATTAGTGTCGTCGGCTCACAACCCGTAATTAAACAATAAGAGTATACTACAACACTTTATGGACATCAGAACAACTATACAAAGAAAATATGATACAAATAAGTTAAACATGTAATCTACGATATCTGACAGCGGAAGATGATCTCTATACCTTATTTCCTACTAGTACCGAACAACTCTGCAAGCTGGGCAGTTTAAAACGAAGAGCCCAGGAAAAGTAATTTAAAACATTAGGGTGAGTGGACAAAAATAAATAAATATACATATATATATATATATATATTTAATGAAAAGTAATTTATTTTACTTTCCTCATATTTCATGAATAAAACCATGAAGCATGAATTAATGAAACATTTAAATCTATATACTCTCAATATAAAAACCTCAACCCTGCTAGTTTGGGAATTTATAAAATAACAGAAAATCTTATATGAAAAAATATTCCCGAATACCAAGTATGTATATATATATATATATATATATATATATATATATATATATATATATATATATAACTGCGCCAATCCCATTGGCCGTTTAATGAAATCAAATAAAAATAAAGGAATTTCAACCACCAAATAATAATGAGCCTCCAAGGCTAAGGGTCAGAGTCTCCAAGACTCTAACGCCCCACGCTAAACCTGTGCACGTCGACCACCGAGGTGAATCAGACCTATATGGTCAGGTTGTCACCTCGCATGGGCTCAGGTGACTAAGCTAGCTAGCAATAAATATATATGGACCCTGGTATGGTGAAAAATCCGAAAACGAAATCAAAGTACATTTCCCCTAATAAATCGTGAATCAGTACAGTCTCCGACCACACTTCTGAGGCTTGTAAATATAATTAAATACAATTATAGCCTCGTAGAATAATAAATGAAATCAACATGTCCCACATGTCATAATATTCGAAACAAAATGAAATCATACAATTCTCGGAAATCTCATTTCCGGTTTAATATCAATATATATATATATATATATATATATATATATATATATATATATATATTGAGAAGTCACATTAATTGACTTAATTTGGACACCATTTAAAAATCGATCTGAAAAGAAATTATCAAAATAAAATAGATTATCGACCCTCGATAATCTATATCATTCTCGAAATAAAAATACTGAATATAAACCCCACAATATTTAAATATTTATGCATGTATTAATTTAAAATAAAAGTTCACTCACTGTACGGCTAGGTTTGTCGCTGATCCGAACTCTTCTCAAGTCGAGTCTCCCCTCGGCCTTTAAAGAGATAAATTTAGAAAACCCCAAACTCAGAAATTGAATTATAAAAACTTAATTTACAGGGGTCCTCACTTAGTTAGACAATATCTTTTGAATTTACAGTTTATTTTTTCACCTTTACTGTCTTTTACCATTTACTAATTAATGAGTTACTGTTTACCAATTACCATTTACCATTTAACCTTTTAACTTTCACCTTTTTACCCCTCCGCCACAGGCCAAAACCTACCCCTAATTCGCCTAAAACACTATTCACCACCACTAGGAGTCACCCCCACTGCCTCAGCCGTACCAAGCCTTTACAGCCGCCTCGAACGGCGGCCCAAAACCCCCAAACTTGCAATTCACCAAATTCCAACAATCATTACCTCAAATTACACTAATTCGACTCCAAATAATGTCTTGAATCCAATTCCAACCTCTAGAAACACCAATTTCACCATTTCAATCATCCATTACCGAAATTCCCAAAACCCTAGAAATTTCACATTTGAATTTCTCCTTACCTGGGTTGAATTGATTAAACTTCTTTGGTGGAGTTGTTACGCGGTCTTCCTTTGCCCCCTAAACTCGGGCCAAGAGATGGTCGGGTGAGGGAGTTTCAGTCCAACTGAGGTTGGACTTCTCAAGGGAAAATCGGCCAGACGGCAGCGATTCGCGCTAAGCCGCTACCACTGACAAGGAGAGGGAGAAGAGGCGAGTCATCCAGTACCGGTAGCACGAGGATTAGTAGCCGACAGTGAAACTTGGTGGAGGTGATGGCAGTAGAGGGGAAAGGTATCAGGGAGGAAGAGAGAGACGAGAAGAAGAAAAGAGAAAAAGGAAAGAAAAGAAAAAAGGAGAAAAGAAAAATTTCCAAATCGGGAAATATCTCCGACTAGCTATATCCGACCAAAATCGGAAAGTAACATATTTTACAACACAACTTTTTTATCTTTGCTCCGACAAAAACGTGATACGTGTCCAAGAACACGTTTTAACGAGTTCTATCTCAACTTAGTAAGAAAATTCTCGGTAAACTCAAATTATAAAAAGTCAACTTTTAGGATTTTCGTAACAATAAAACAACTACTGGGAACGTATAAATAAAATAAAAATCACTGAGAAATTAAACACAATTCGGGATGTATCATTCCAGATTTCCAGTAATTAAGTTACTGGCCCCCAGTAATCAGGTTACTAACCCCTAGTAAGCAACTTACAGATTCCAGATTTCCAGTAATCAAGTTGCTGACTCTCAGTAATCACTAATAATAAATTACTGACCATCAGTAACTCTAGTTTCCCAATTCGATAAAAACCCACAACCCAAAAAAAAGCACCAAACGCAAAAGAGGGGAACTGCCACAAGAGAAAGTAAAAGAAATTTAAAAGAACCACTGATTTGATTGTTTGCCATTCCAAGAAGATAGAAGTTAACTTCTTTACAAATATGAAGAGAGAAGCTCTGACACTCAAGGAACTACCATAATCAAGAGCCCGCCTAAGTCTTCTTTGAATGATTGAATCAACTTGCAGTCCTCACCTAAAACTGTGAGAAATTAGAGTTGGGCACAAAGAGTTATAGGAACCACCAATTCACAATCACAACGCAAAGAAAGAAATCCAAGATCCGAAGCATAATCGGTTGAGGTCTTCCATCTCTCTCTTTATCGTTCTCTTTCTTACAAAGATCGATTTATCTATTGTTGGCGATGAACGACGCCGAAGCTGATTAAGAGGATAATCATGGCTAACGATTCTGATGCGGCTTCATGGCCCAACCACTTCTGGATCTTATAGGCTTTGGTGGCAACGAGTTTGTCTAGAGAGAGAGAGAGAGAGGCCGCAGCGTACGAGAGAGGAGGAAGGGAGAGAGCGGGATGACAAAATTGTGGTTTTCTTTTAAACCGTTAAACTCTAATTAATGAGTGTTTGTAAAGGACTCAAATACATTAGTTTGGGTATTTCAGACTTTTTCTAAAAATTCATTAGAACGGATAATCAACATTAGAATGGACAAAAAAAACCCGGTTTTTAACTATTGGTCTTTCTCCCTAATAAGAATGGACAGACACTAAAATTAAATGGATATTATGGGGAGAGAATGGATGGATCGATCTCTGAAATAAAAGAAAACAAAATTATTAAAGCGAAGAGACAGTGTAACTGACTGACTATTAAATAATAATAATAAGGGCTGATGATAAAAAACTCAATTTTACTCCACTTAATGATAAAAAGGTCAGTAACTGTTTGATAATGATAATTAAGTCACTTAATAAAAATTCTTAAACCGTTACCCACAAAGGTGTAAATAATTACAATTTGTGCCACTGTGTATAACTGCTCGGTTTTGTTGTTCCCAATCCTAATTTCATTCACCCTCTCTACACCGCATTCCATTGTCTCCTGCCATTCCATTGTATCGTGCCATTCCCTAATTCTCGCTCCAGCGCCGGTGTCGTCTTCGAGGTGTAGCATCATCGTCGCCAACCCCGACGTCAAGGTCTCCAATCTCCGCTCTCTAATCCTACGACGCGCCAAAATTACTGTCCTTCGCAGGCCGTGTCCAAGCCAAGCCCGACTCCAACGCCGCCAAACTCATCATCCTTCTCGGCCGCGTCAAAACCAAGCCCGACTCCAACACCGACGTCCTCAAGTCCAACAAGTGAGTTTGATTGCATTCTTTAGGGATTTCTAAGGTTTGAATTCAATTTAGGGATTCACTTTAGGTTTTGATTTGGTGAATTTCGGTTACATTAGGTTCGAATTTAATTTTGCATTTGAATTTCGGTTTGTTTTCTATATGATTTGTTCTGATTTGGTGAGATTTGATGCATGTGAATTTGGTTTGTTTTCAAATTGAATTTCCGCTTCAATTTGTTTATGAAACATTCAGATTTTGGCATGGCTCATACAATGTGGAAGGTTTGTTTACGAATTTATGCAGTTGTGGAACTGAAATGTCATATTATGTATGATAGTTCTTTATTCAGTGTGAACTGAAATTTGTAACTACTTGTGTAACTACTGGTGTAACTACATGTCAAGAACCTGTTTTTGTAACTACTGGTATACCTAGATGTAATCTCTATTTGATCTTGTTGTTAAGTTTGTTTGTGATTAACAACTGTTGTGCTTTTTTATTATTCTTTTTTGCTGGACATATAATTCTTAGTGTACCTATCGTTGTAACTATTATTTGCTATTGTACTATTCAGGAACACAATGGCAGAACCAAAAGGTAAAAACATTGAATTCGATGACGACATTGACTATGAAAACAGAACCAAAATGAAGAATGATTTGAGAACAAGAAAATCACCGAGAATTATGCATTTTAAGAAAAAAACAGTTGCTGATACGGAGCAGTAGGTAATGTAACTATTATTGTAACTAGAAATGTAGATGACATGTACTTGTCCATGTAACTCTGATAGTACAGTTACATAGGCAGTTACTTGAGCTACTGTTCTTACAAGTATATGCATTTGCAAATGCTAATATTTTTCCTTCTTTAACAACAATGTGCAGAAAAAACAAGCAAGAGCTAAAAGAAAAGTTGCGGAATCTAGTAATGATGGAGAAGATGCTCAAAATCAACAGAAGAAGAAGAAGAAGAAGAAGAAGAAAGAAATGAAGAGAGTGAGGATGAGCAAGAAGTTGTAATGGAAGACGAAAGAGTGGGGAAAATAGAAAGCATACAATACAGATGTCGTCTGCCAAACTTTGCAGCATTCAAAAAAGGAATAAATGAAGAGGTGGTTGAAGAATTAAAGAACGAGCCTTTTTATAAGTTGTTTGAAGCCTTTTATGAACAAAAAGTAAGCAGCAAGGTGATTGGTAAAGTCGACAGGCAAGTGTGGCTGATTTTGGAAGCATTTGACCCCAAAGAAGAGGTGTTTGTGTTTGGTGGAAAGAAGTACAGAATTACTGATACCATTACATCTGAAATTCTTGGATTGCCAAAGACTGGAGATCGGGTAGAAACTATTGTATTGGACCAAGAGGCTGAAGTTATGTTGGTTCAGTTATTCGGTGAGAGGAAGAAAAAAGAAGACAGGGTTCAAAGAGACATGGTTCAAAGTGCTATTCAGAAACTACTTGATCAGAAGCTGGAAAGTGAAGAAGGTAGAAAGAGAAAGATTAAGAATCTGGCCAGACTTGTTGCTTTAGAGATATGCATTGAATTTCTTTTCCCCAATATTTCTGGATTTCTTTCATGGAAATTCGTGACAGCTATTTGGGGTGATTATGGAAACTTTGCATGGGCTGTTGAAGTTGGAGCTTTTTTAAGAAAAACCATCTTATGACAGAAAAACAAGCGGGTGATAACCAAAAGCATCAACTCTGGAGGATGTGTCTTCCTAATTCTGGTAATTTTTTTCGATTCTATAAACTTCTTTATGTTTGTAACTATGAATGTAACTGCCACATATTGACTACTAACAAATGTTTTTAATTTTCTTTCTAGTATTGGCTATGCGAGAAGACAAAAGTTGTGGCGCCAATTGAGGGAAGAGAACAGGAAAGACACTTGATGAGGAAATGGGACCTTAAAGCATTGGCAAAAAAATTAATGAACTATGATCTCAAGCATACACAGTATGTGTTCTTTTACTCTCTATCAAGTAAATATAAATGTACCTAGGATTGTAGCTAGTGTGGTAACTGTGCATGTAACTATCATTGTAACTAATGCATTGTAACTAGTGCATGTAACTATCATGGGTATTAAGTAACTATAAATGTAACTAGCATTGTAACTAGCAATGTAACTAGTATCGTAACTGTGTATGTAACTATCCTATGTATCAAATACCTATAAATGTAACTAGCATTGTAACTAGTGTGGTAACCGTGCATGTAACTATATTGGGTATTAAGTAACTATAAATGTAACTAGCATTGTAACTAGTGTCGTAACTGTGTATGTAACTATCCTATGTATCAAATACTTATAAATGTAACTAGCATTGTAACTAGTGTGGTAACCGTGCATGTAACTATATTGAGTATTAAGTAACTATAAATGTAACTAGCATTGTAACTAGCCTGGTAACTACAATTCCTGCATACTAACTGCTTGCTGCAATTTATTTCAGAGATTGTTTACCAATGCGATATCAGATCCTAAAGATAGCGATGATGAAACTGAAGAGGCAAATCCCGGATCAAACTTGATTGAGGATTTGACCGTTAAGGATGGAGAGCTGTGAAAAAAGGATAAGATTATTCAAGAAATACTTCTCGTCAACCAACACTTGGAGAAAGAGAGGATGGAAAATAAGAGAAAGATTGAAGAGTTGGTTGCGCAAAATGAGAAGTTGTGGTTGGAAAATGGGAGTTTGAATGAGATTAGATTGGGGATGTGCAGCAAAGAAGTTCAAGAACAGATGATGAAGCATAAGGAAGAGATCAGGAAGCTGGAAGAGGACAAAGAAGAGATGAGCAGAACAAAGGAAGATATGTTGAGAGAAATTGAAAAGAAGAATGAAGAAATAAAAAAGTTACACAAAATTATTGATGCACTGTCCAACTCTGAAAACTCACAACAAGGTGAAGAAATTGAAGCGCAAAAGGATGAGGAAGCTAAGAAAAAGGCTAATTTCCCATCTAAGACGTACCAAAGGAGGAAACGGAAACAAATTGAAGAGATTGTTTAGATTATGTGTTCTTTTTCTATTTTTATTTAGACTTGTATTTAGACAAATTTCTGGATTGGTAGTTTAATTAACTTTTTAATCAAGTATAAAGTATTGAAATCTACTTTAAATCAAGTATTATATGTAACTGTACTTTGACGTATATGTAACTATTTATGTTAAGTGAGTGTATATTTGATATGTAATTGGCAATTGCCCAGGTGATTGTATTCGAAAAGAAGCTGAGGAAAATGTTGAACAAGATGGACAGAAAAAGGCAGAGGAGGAGGGTAATCTCAAAACTTTTTGTTGTTGTTGGGATTATCTTTCTAATTTTGTAACTAGAGTTGTAACTGTCAAGTGTAACTAGAGTTGTAACTGTCAGTGTAACTAGAGTTGTAACTGTCAGTGTAACTAGAGTTGTAACTCTATCAGTAACTGTCAATATTCCTTAATTTGCAGGTTACTAGATGGATGAAGATCTAGAAAGAGAGGTGTTGAAGTTTATGGAAGAAATCGAGCGGGATCATATGGAAAAGGCGGCACAGCGAGAAACTGAGAATGGTATGTAATTCATCAAATCTACCATGCTAAATTATGTAATTATCTATGAAAAAAATTGTGATATGCATGTGTGTGAAGAAGACATGGAACTGTAGGTGTTGGTCTATCACTATTTATGTAACTCACAGTGTAACTGGCCATATTATGTCTGTTTAATATGTAACTATATTAGTAACTGTCGGTGTTCCTTACTCTGCAGATTACACGACAACAGAAAATATAGATACAGTGATTTCCGAGGTTGTCAAAAGTATTGAACGAGAGGCACAGGGAAAAGGTGATTGCTTGTTCTTAATATTTTTAATATAGTACTCTATTATGAGTTAATTAACTTGTTTTTATCTTTGTGACTTTGTTGTGACTGACTTGTACTGTTAGTGTGACTGTTGGTGTAACTGGACTGTTAATTTAATAACTCCAGTTTCATGTAACTGTTGTTGTAACTGACAGTGTTCCCTACTTTGCACAGGGGAAAATATGAAATCACAAGTACGATCTCCACCTCACTCAATTCCCAAAGAAGCTAGTTCGTCACCGAAAACACCAGTGACCGAAACGCCGACATTTGATCTCATGCCAGGCATCATCTCTCCTTGGACATCTTGGAAAACCCCACCAGCACCTGAAATCAACAACATGGATGTTCAGCCGCAAAATTACCAAATAGTTGCAACACCATCTCCTATCAGCTATATGTATCCTGAGGATGTGGTAACGCAGAAGAAAGAAGAGATCCGTTTGAAGATAAGAGATGAAGTATCTGGCAAGACTGCAGAGTCGATGGGGTTGTACTCATACTCATATATAGCACGGATTAAGAGCAGAAAAAGTGTGAAGACAAGAGATACAAAAAAAAAATATTGGTGGGGAGAGGTGAAGAAAGACAGAGAGAAGAGAGCAAAGGATAGAGAAGAACTCCAAAAGAAGATGAAACAGCAAATAGAGAAACAAGAGGGAAAAGTGAAGGGAAAAGGAGGCAAGGCTATTAATGAAAAGAAGTATGAATTCAATGAAAAAGGAGATATAATAGAAGTTATCAGCGACAGTGAAGTTGAAATCCCTAAGCCTACACACATAGAAATTGAGGACTGGACGAGTTATAGAGTTTTTAATCTCATGGATGACAGCACAAAGAGGAAATGGACAAGATTATGGAACACTATACCAGATGGGTACAAATTTGAAGTCTCGGTTTAAACTTTTTTTTTTTTTTTTTTTTACTCGCAATGAAACTGTCCTTTCTAATATTTACTATAATTCGTCTCTGTAGGGAATTCGTTTGGAAAGGGACGATGCCTGGGTTGGAAGTTTCAAAACATGATCTGAAAGAGTTGTTGATAGAGAATGGAGCAATTGGAATGAACGTGATAGACGGCTGTGGAGGTGTTTTAAACGACGAATATTATGTACATGATTCTTCAGGTCACCCTACACCAAGGCGTATGCCAAGCTTGTCATAGGTAAGGCCCTGGAAACACCTAACTACATGTAACTAGTAATGTACCTAAAAAATGTAACTGCTTTTGTAACTACTGGTGTAACTATTAATGTACCTGCAAAATGTACCTACAAGCAAAAAAGAATAATAATGTAACTAGTAATGTACCAATATAAAAGAAACTGTGTAATTAGTAATGTACCTGTTACTGACTATAAACACCTAACTACATGTAACTAGTAATGTACCTAAAAAATGTAACTGCTTTTGTAACTACTGGTGTAACTACAAGTAAAAAATAATAATAATGTAACTAGTAATGTACCTAGAAAAAGTAAGTGATTTTGTAACTAGTAATGTACATGTTGCTGACTATACTTTTATGTAACTGTTTTGCTTGAATTAGCATTCGGTGGAGAATCTACATATGAGAAACCTTCACTACTACATGTGCGAGAAGCTGTTTGAACATTTAGGAGAATCAACAATGTTGTTTTTCCCGATGACACATCATAATCAATTTCACCACACGTTATTAATGTTTCAAACGGATCCGCCCCAATTTTTCCACCTCGACTCATTGCAGCCAAGTAGAATAAGTCGTGACAACGCTTGGAAAGATGCAAAAAAAATGGTAAGCAGATTTTGCCCAAGTCTAATATGTACTGCATGCAACGAGAAAGTATTTTCTTTAGTTTTCTCATGGTTGTTTTATGACACTTAAATTGCAGGCAAAAATGATTGAAATTTGGATTAAGGCAGTAAAAGATCAAGCAGGGGAAATGCTTAACGAGGGTTTTAGGATGAAGTATCACGATTCAAGCACCCAAGAAGAATTGATATTGAAGAAAAAGAAGCTCACTGCAAAAGATGTGAAGACGATCAGATACATCCAAGCAAATTTTGAAGAGAGCGAGATCTGTATCCATAAGTTCAAAACAATAAAAGGAGAAAGCCCACCTCAACAACAACCCTCCTCGTAAGTAAAGGTTTTTTTCAACTTATAAGTTAAGGTCTATGCACAGAAGTCATACAGAAAAAATGTAACTGAAGATGTAACTAGAAATAAATAATATAACTGATAGGGTAACTGTGTAACTATGTATGTAACATGAAATTTAACTTTTACAGTAACGGGCTTTGTTTTGTGGCTACATATGTAACTGACTAGATTTTTTCTTTGGCAAACAGATTAGATTGCGGCGCATTTGTAATGTACTACATGAACAGGCTTGCCGATGAGAGAGATTTTGAAGATAAGCCAGATATTACGAAGTTTCGATCCGAAGTGATCAAGAAGTTACTGAATCATCAGAAAAGTTGGATATCGATACAAGATAGGAGAAGAAGAGTGTCGTTTAAGTAGACTGTTCATTGATTTTCATATGCTTTTAGGGAACTATGTTATACTCATAGTTATTTAAAATTGTTGACTTGTAACAATTCAAGTAACTGGTCATGTAACTAGAGTAAATGGTTATGCAACTGATTATGTGCATTGTCGTTTCATCATATAACTGATTAAAGTGACAAAAAGAGATGTTTCATGTAACTAGTAGTGTAGCTAACAAAAGTATATGTGCATGTAACTGTTTCTGTAACTACTGGTGTAACTACAACCAAACATGAATATATGTAAATTGCTTTTGTAACTGCTTCTGTAACTTCAAGCAAACATGAATAATAATGTAAGTAGTAATGTACCTATGAAAATTAACAGTGTAACTAGTAATGTACATGATGTAACTACTTACCTACATGCAAACATGAATATATGTCATATATTTCCTTTAAACTTTGCAGCGTGCCGCTGCACTGCGATGGCAGCGTTCCACTGCACAATGCATATATATAGAAGAAAATTTCTTAAGGAAATGTAACTGAAGATGTAACTGGAAATGTAACTATAAATGTAACTAGCATATAGTATCTAGTAGTGTAACTGTGTATGTAACTATCCTGGGTATTTAAGTAACTAGCAATGTAACTAGTGTCGTAACTGTGCATGTAACTATCAAGTAACTATAAATGTAACTAGTAGTGTAACTGTGCATGTAACTGGTGTCGTAATTGTGCATGTAACTATCCTGGGTATTAAGTAACTATAAATGTAACTAGCAATGTAACTAGTGTCGTAACAGTACATGTAACTATCTTGGGTATCAAGTAACTATAAATGTAACTATAAATGTAACTAGCAGTGTAACTGGAGTGGTAATTGTGCACGTAACTATCCTGGGTATAAAATAACTATAAATGTAACTAGCAGTGTAACTGGAGTGGTAACTGTGCACGTAACTATCCTGGGTATAGAGTAACTATAAATATAACTTGCAGTAACTATCCTTGAGAAATCCATTCACCACATGAACATTACAAGATTTCTAGAGTTTATATATTTCATATATTTCCTTTAAACTTTGCAGCGTGCCGCTGCACCGCAATGGCAGCGTTCCGCTGCACAATGAATATATGTAGAAGAAAATTTCTTAAGGAAATATAACTGGAAATGAAAAAAAATACTGATGTAACTATTGAGATAAAGTAACGAATGAAAGAACAAGTCAAAAAAGATTCTTTCACTTTCCTAATGTAGAATATAATCCAAGTCAGAAACCAATAGCTATAATGTAACTATCAGCGTAACTAGAAATGTAACTGTCGGGGTAACTGTCGCTATATCGGATTTTTACAACTCGTTCTGTTGTGCCTGCCATATTTTCCACACCTGCCGCACTTTATCTGTTTTCTCAGTACTTCATCCTTACTTCTGAACCTTTGTTTTTTTGGTCTTCCGGGTGGTCTCCTTGTCAATGGTGGTTGTACAAAAATACTAGACTTTGGAAGCTCCAACGGCTTGGCAATAGAAGAAACAAGATTGATTGTGTAAGAATAGGTTTGACGGTATTTCTCCACCTTGAAGCAAAAAAGAAGAGAATGATTAGCTCAAACTTAACTACAACAAAACAAGAATAATAATGTAACTAGTAATGTACCTACAAAAAGTAACTGTGTAACTAGTAACGTACATGTTGATGGCTATAAACTTCTAATTTCATGTAACTAGTAATGTACCTATAAAATGTAACTGCTTCTGTAACTACTGCTGAAACTACAAGCAAACATGAATAATAATGTAACTAGTAAGGTACCTATGAAAAGTAACTATGTAACTAGTAGTGTACCTGTTGCTGACTATAAACACCTAATTTCATGTAACTAGTAATGTACCTATAAAGTATTTTTCATGTGACTGAATATGTAACTACTGGTGTAACTATAAAAAAAAAAAAAGGAATAAACTAACAAGATGAACAAGGATGAAAAAAATACCTGGTAAAACGGAGTGACATATGAATACAGTGAGGCACCAGCATTTTGCATAACAACAAGACCATGTGAACAAGGAAAACCATGAGAACTCCATTCACCACACGAACAATATGAGGTTGCCAAATTCACTATAACTCTATATTTCTGACAATGAACTTCATAGAGATTAGTATATGATCTACTAACTTTCCAATGTCTTCCTTCGGCCAAGTTTTCCTTAAGCTTCTTTTCCATCTTCGGACACAAAAAAGAAAACCATTCTTTTACTTCTTCTTTTCGAGAAGAAATTATCTCCATGTTCTTCACACGAATACCTTCATTCATCTCAACAATAGGAAGACATTTCAAAGGCAACACCCAGTTGTTAAAACACTCTGCCAGATTGGTTGTCATTTCACCAAACATGTCCCCATTGAAAAAAGCCACACACCAGCTCTCCTTCGGAAGATCCTTCAAAAAATCTTCAGCTGGTTTGCCACCTTCTGCCCTCAACAATGCCATATTGCTCTCATACATATCCGGTGTGCGAGAATAAGCACAAGACATAAACAACTGTGGGATCCTCTGCTTTAGGTAGCAATCCTTAGGATACAATTGATCCAGATTCTTAAGAAGGTGCCTAAAACAAAATCCTAAAGGGTTATTAGGAAACACTTTTGGATATGCACTAAGAAGGCCACTATTACGATCGGAAACAAAAGTGACCCGCCTTGTAGAATACCTAGCCAACTCTTCAGATAAGCATTAGAGGAAAAATGTACAATTGCTCTCAGATTCAGAATCCACAATAGCTTAAGCTACTGGATATATACCTGGAAAGAAAAAAAAATGATGTCAGTTTTGTTAGATGCAACACTTGTTACACCAATAGTTACAAACATAGTTACACCGGTTCTCACACAAATGTTTACAGTAACTATTGGTGTAGCAGAAAGTGAACAAAGTCACACAAGTCACTAACTGGTCATGTAACTGACTTTGTAACTACACAAATAACTGGTCATGTAACTACCCATGTAACCGATTTTTGTAACCCCAACTAACTGGTCATGTAAGTGACTCTGTAACTACACAAGTAACTGGTCATGTCATGTAATTGATTATGTGCATTTTCGTTCCATCATATAACTGATTAAAGAGACAATAAAACTAGTAATGTAGCTATCAAAAGTAACTGTGCATGTAACTGCTTCTGTAATTACTGGTGTAATTGCCAGGATAACTATTAAAAGCAATTTGTAAATATACAAGTAACTGGAAATAAAATAATGTAACTTTCAGCAGAAATCTGTAACTATTAAAGTAACTGAAGTTGTAACTGGAAATAAATAATGTAGCTGAAAGTGAACAAAGTCACACAAGAAATTGATAAAAAAAAAAATAATAAATAAAAAAACAGAAGAAGGAAGTGAACAAAGTCACATAAGTACCTTGATTACCATCCTTTGCTGTTGCAGCAATAAGCTGACCTTGATACTTATTAGTGATGAATGTAGCATCTAAGAACAAAAGGGGTCGGCATGATAGAAAACCTTTCATCCAAGAAGAATAACAAACAAACATCTATTGAAAACTTTTTGTTTCAGAGCAAATATTCAGTGCGATTCTAGAGCCAGGGTTGGATTCCACCGTCCGCTCACAAAACCACACTAACTCAGAATAAGACTCTCCTTCATCACCAATCGCAGCTTCCCTTGCACGCTCTTTACCGTACCATGCTGTACGATAAGGAACATCTATTCCAAAATCAGTTTTTAACTCTCGACATACATCTGTAGCCATCTTGTTTGGATTCTCTCGAAGCTTGTCAAGCATCACATACTTTATAATCTTGGAACCCATCATCCTACTACTCTGAAGGCGAATAACACTACAACAGCTATGCTCATTCACCAATTTCATAATCTGAAAAAAAACCGTTGAACCTGCACAAATATAAACAAAGTGTTCATGTAGCTACCACTGTAACTGTGTATGTAACAATAAAACCAAATCCAATAAATTGATGTCACCACAAAATGTGACTATATGTATAACAACAAAAGTAACACATAAGACCTAAAGCTGAAAATCATGCAGTTCAGATTGTAACTATAAGTGTAACAACTCGTGCAACCATGCAAAGTAAACATATCAAAACTGAAGCTAAACTTCATGCAACCGATATTGTCACTATAAGTTTAACAATTATTGTAGCTACAAAAGTAACAGAGCAAACCTAAAGCTAAACTTCATGTAACTATAATTGTAACTATAACTTTAGTAACTGAACTTTAAGTACCTGCACAAGGATGCCTTCACAAACAAGTCACAGCCGTCAGAAACTTTCTTGGAACAACAAGCTACAACAGTTTCTTTATTATTCCACAAAAACTGAAGATCAAATCCAACCTCCACAGCATACATATGCAGCTTCAATCTAAAATCTTTTGCCCCACCCTTAAAAATCTGACCCACTGAATGAATAAAAAACTCACAGCCATGAGTGCGATATACATTCGGCTCATCCCGCTTATAGCAACCCAAATACTAGTTCTCCTTAAGCAAAACACTACTCTCATCACTATATAATTGTTACTAACCACACTCTCTAAACCAGAAACACTCGTATCCTCATATAAAACATCGACATCAACAATGTCTGAGTTGTAACGTGACATAAGTCTAAAAAATATTTACATATCAATGTCATTTTCCAATTGATATACCGTAACATCAAGATGGACAGTAAATCGAAGCTTGAAGACTATTCTATTCAAATCTGGATAGCGATCTCTTATGCGCTTGTAAAAATCTAAAAACGAGCAATTATCCGAGAATGAAACCGCTGCTCCTTTACCACAACATACAAGCTTTGCTGTGTAGTTACAGTCCATTGCGCCTGCAAAAACAAAACATAAAAATATAACTATAAAATGTAACTAGTAATGTATCTATAAAATGTAACTGCTTTTGTAACTACAAGCAACCAGGAATAATAATATAAATAGTAGTGTACCTATAAAAAGTAATTGTGCATGTTATATTGCTTTTGTAATTGCTTCTGTAACTATAAGCAAACAAGAATAATAATGTAACTAGTAATGTACCTATAAAATGTAACTGCTTCTGTAACTACAAGCAAACATGAATAATAATGTAACTAGTAATGTACCTATAAAAAGTAACTATAAACACCTAATTTTATGTACCTAGTAATGTACATATAAAATGCAACTGCTTATGTAACTACTGGTGTAACTACAAGCAAATAAGAAAGAATTATGTAACTAGTAATGTACCTATAAAAAGTAATTGTGTAACTAGTGATGTACTTGTTGCTGACTATAAACATCATACTGAAAACGTAGGTCTATTTTGTTATATTTATACCAATTCCGTATCACTGAAAATGTCATATAATGTATATACCAATTCTATTCAGTGGTGCTGCGAATCTTCATTGAAGTTTGCAGCGGTTTCATTAGGCATGCAAGAGAGAGAGAGAGAGAGAGAGAGAGAGAGAGAGAGAGAGAGAGAGAGAGAGAGAGAGAGAGAGAGAGAGAGAGAGAGAGAGAGAGAGAGAGAAGAAAAATGAGGAAACTGACCTAGTCGATGAAGGCGTCGAAGAAGCGGCGATCGTCAGGGAAAATAGCGCAGACGAGGAGGCCTTTGTCGACAACGGAGCACTCGTAATCCTAGAGCTAGAGGAAGAGGCGACGGGAGCGGCAAGGGAGGGAATCAAAATCGATGAAAGCTTCGAAGAAGCGGCGATCATCGGGGAGGACAGCGCAGATGAGGAGGCTTTGTCGACGGCGGAGCACTCGTAGTCATGGAGCTAGAGGAAGAGGCGACAAATGAAATCAAAATCGATGAAGGCTTCTCGGCGATCGTCGGGGAGGACAGCGCAGATGAAATCAAAATCGATGGAGGCTTCTCGGCAAATGAAATCAAAATCGATGAAATCAAAATCGACAAATGAAATCAAAATCGACGAGTGCGGCAACAAATGAAATCAAAATCGATGAAGGCTTCTCGGCAATCGTCGGGGAGGACAGCGCAGATGAGGAGGATTTGTCGACGGTGGAGCACTCGTAGTCATGGAGCTAGAGGAGGAAGATGCAGCGGAGAGAGTCGAGATCGGCGAAAGTGACGAAGGCTAATTCAGAATTCAAAATGGGAAAGAAAGGAAATAGCGTGGGAGCTAAGAATAAGGGCTATTCTGTTAGAAGAGAAAAATGTGGACATGTTATAACTGAGGGTAAAACAGTTATACAAAAAAATAAACTCTGATTATTTTATCATTTAATATAAGATAATTAGACTATTTTATCATTTGTTATAAATAAAGTTGACTTTTTTAACATTTGAAAAAAATGAGTGATCTAATTATTATTAGTATGTGGATATGGTAGGTTTTTATCATTTGTCCTAATAATAATAGTTTTGGTTAAAATAGAAAATGAGAAAAGAGGAAGAAGATTGCGATACCTTGCCTTCCTGATTTCTTCTCTCTCTCTCTCTCTCTCTCTCTCCATCTTGGATCCCTCCCATTCTCAATTCTCTATTCTCTGTTCTCTCTATCTACAAATAGAAAAACCTTTTGCTTCAATCTTGATGAATTGAAAGCTCATCAACACCAGCAACAGCTTAAGTTTGAGCTTGAGCTTTCCCAAACCCAATTAAAACAAAATGGACAAGTACGAGCTGGTGAAGGATATAGGATCCGGCAATTTCGGCGTGGCCAGGCTGATGCGCAACAAAGAGACCAAAGAGCTCGTCGCCATGAAATACATCGACCGCGGCCTCAAGGTCCCTTCCCTTTTCTCTCTCTCTCTTGTTTTCTTTTTTCTCCTTGATCCATTTTTGTTGCTAATATTTGGTTCATTCCAGATTGATGAGAATGTTGCCAGGGAAATTATCAACCACAGATCACTTCGCCACCCTAACATCATTCGATTCAGAGAGGTATATCTATTTCTTTCTTTCTTTTTCTCGATCTGCTTTAAACCATTTCGGATTCATTGCAGGTGGTGCTGACTCCAACGCATCTCGCAATTGTCATGGAGTATGCCGCCGGCGGAGAGCTCTTTGAGCGAATTTGCAATGCTGGAAGATTCAGCGAAGACGAGGTTTCTTGTTCATCACATCACTTTTCACACTCACTATCAACATTACTGCTACTTCTCATTATAAATCTTTTGTTTTTGTTTCGTTTCGCAGGCTCGCTATTTTTTCCAGCAGCTCATCTCAGGTGTTAGCTATTGTCATTCTCTCCAAATATGCCATCGAGATTTGAAGCTGGAGAATACCTTGCTCGATGGCAGCCCCGCTCCGCGCCTCAAGATTTGTGATTTCGGTTATTCTAAGGTTTAACACTCTACATTCAACACAGTCTCAGACAAGTTTTCATGCTTCCTGCTTGTTTGTTACACACTGATATGACCTTTGTTTTTATAGTCATCTTTGCTGCATTCAAGGCCGAAATCAACTGTGGGGACTCCAGCGTATATTGCACCTGAGGTTCTTTCTCGAAGAGAGTATGATGGCAAGGTAACTTGAATAATCTGAGACCTAATTGCAGTAATCACTAATGCTTTGCTTCAGTACCAGGGTGAGGTTATGCTCTACTAATGATAAACTTAAATATCAACCATGTATTTAGCATGTAACAATTAATTTCTTATTGAAAACTATATTGCATTTGTTTAACCATCATCTTAATGTTTCAAAGCATATGCTAGTGATTTCAGTCAAAACGATGGGAAATTGCTACGTCAATAATGCTTTGATCACTATATATTTCATATAATTTTTTTGTTGGGTGCAAAGAATATGCTTTTGTGCAATTCATATATGAATGAAGCAGCTTTCCTTACACGTCTTGGGGGGAAAGTGCAGAAAGTGAAATGATATTCGACACTCAACAAACATGTTTTTTCCTGTCCTGATTTTGGTTTCTCTTTATTCAGTTGGCAGATGTATGGTCTTGTGGGGTGACCCTATATGTTATGCTGGTGGGAGCATATCCGTTTGAGGACCAAGAAGATCCAAAGAATTTCAGAAAAACCATTAATGTGAGTTTACCTTTTTATTCAACCTATCGCAGACTTGGTTTACCTTTTTCCCCTGAACTAACGTCTACGGTTTCGGTCATTATTGATGCAGCGAATAATGGCTGTTCAGTACAAGATCCCCGACTATGTTCACATATCTCAAGATTGTAGGCATCTCCTCTCTCGCATTTTTGTTGCAAATCCAGCAAGGGTATGTTGCCTTGGAACTTTAAATTAATTTTAGGTTAAAATGCTTGGGAATATGTATGAGAATGGAAATTGGTGTATGCTTCATGAAGACTGAGTGACCCCTCAAATTATTGCTCACATATAGGCTTCTAAGATACTTACTGCAGTACGTTTGTTACGGAAATGTTGAGGCCTGAAATTGAATTTTCGGATCAAAATTTTATTTTCTTGGTTCATAATCGTTTACATAAATGTAGTGCCCTACAATCTTGCCTTTAAGAACTTCTCCATACAATCTCCATACACTGCTTGGGAATAATATTAGTCACCCATCTAATTGCATCTCTATTGGAAGTGTTGCATCACTTATTTATTAGCACTAGCTTTTTCTTAAGGATTTTGATATTCTGGTATTTACTTGAACTGGAAAGTCTTGTTTCATATCTCGAAATATTAATAAACAAGAGGATACTCCTATGGATATAGAAGTAATAATTTTAATCTGCAATCTGACTGTAGAAAAATGTAATTGAAAAACTATGGAGCTAGAGAGACCATGCTCACCTGGAGATCGTTGTGCTTGTTTTATACATTAGCTCAAGTTTCTCAGCCTGGTCTTTGAATATCTTCTGTTTTCATTTTTTCTCATGGTCTGCTCAACTGCTTCAATTCTATTTTCAGAGGATCACCATTAAAGAAATCAAGAACCACCCATGGTTTTTGAAGAACTTGCCCAGAGAGCTCACAGAAGCAGCTCAAACCATGTATTACAGAAAAGAAAACCCCACCTTTTCCCTCCAAAGTGTTGAAGATATCATGAAGATAGTGGAAGAAGCCAAAAATCCTCCCCCAGTTTCCCGATCGGTTGGAGGCTTTGGCTGGGGAGGAGAAGAAGATGGTGATGTAAAGGATGAGTTAGAGGAGGGGGAGGATGAGGATGACGAAGACGAGTATGAAAAGAGAGTCAAAGAAGCACATCAAAGTGGGGAAGTACGTGTTGTCTGAAATGATCAATATCCGAGAAGCCAAGAAGGTTGGTTTTTCAGTGTCTATGTAGCTGAAAATGTTGTCAGGCTTGTATAAACAGTCAGTTTCTGCTCTGGGGATGGTGCTTGAATAAACAAAAATGTTCGTAAACATACAGTGTGGTGCTAAGGAACATACTTAAGTTTGTCCTGCGACTGACTGTGCATGTATGAGTATTAGCGTTTGTAGTTAAAAATTGTGAGTGAGTTGTTTGCCTTTGTTTTTCAGCTTTAAGGGAGGTGGGAGGATTGGAGGTATAAAAGTGTATTCACAGAATTTGAGACTAGGGGGTACCCTAATGTGGGTGTCGTGGTACGGACGGTGGTTTGTTCAGTTAGAACATAAGTTTACAACACATTTGTTATATAAATTATTCTGGTAAACGTACTGTGTATTCTGATTGCTTCTTTTCCCATATGCTGTGTTCTGCCTTCTAGTTTCATTGTCCTACTTCCGTATGATATATTTCGGCTGGATTCTTGTGAGGTTTGTGATTGAATTTGCATATGTTTTTGTTTTGTGGTGGTGTAGGAAAGATGATAGATCTAGACTTGAGAAGGAAGAACACTTCCAGATAGATATAGGAGGCATAATAGCTTTAAGTAAGAAATATAGTACACCCCAAAATGAAGTTTGATTAACACTTCCCCTTTCCATGGTCTTCATTTTCTCTGCACCATTCACTACCAGATCGGACAGAATAGCCGACGAAAAAAATTTCGTCTACTATTTAAAATTTTCGTAGGGTATTCTTTCTATCGACTATTATTCGTCGATAAAACGGCGTCAGTAATAACGAAACCCGACGACAATAATGAAATCGTCGGCCATTTTCACATATGCCTGACGAAATAACGAAATCGTCGGCCATTATCACCGACGAAAATACATTTCGTCGACCAAACCTTGGCATAATGCCCGACGAAATTCGTCAGATATTTTCACATATGGTCGACGATATCGTAAAATATAGCCGACGATCTCTTTTGTTTCGTCGGTTATTTGTTCTGAAATATAGCCGACGAAAAAAATTTCGTCGGAATATATAAATATTTTAAGAGGCATTAATTAGTTATAGCCGACGAAACCGTCACTATTTAACATAGACCACCGACGAAATAATGTCATTTTCGTCGGTTATAACAGTTATAGCCGACGAAATTTGGTAAAAATCGTCGGCTATAGCAGTGATAGCCGACGAAATAATGTCAATATCGTCGGTTGTTCTTACATTTTGGGGAAAAAAAATTAAATTAATTTCTAAATTACCATTCCAAGCAACCTGCAATTCACAATGACAATCCAACAAGAAACACGTTTTTTATTAATTATTTAATTTGTTCCATCCCTAAACCCTAAACCCTAATCCTGGCCACCATCCTGCTGTCCATCATGCTCGTCATCCTGCTGAATGAACTCGGGAGCTCTCGGCATTCGAGGTTCATCTAACGGCTCAAACGGGGGCGGGGGTTCAAGGCCTTGTTGTTGTGCCGCGAACATAGCATACCACCAGTTTTGTTGGCCGGCGTAGTTCTGTTGCCGAATTCTCTCGCATTCAGCATGCCAACGCTCCATTTCCATATGATACTGCTGTGTTCTGCGTTGTTGCTCCTGTGATCTCTGGAACTGGGCCACCAATCTTGCATTTTCTTCTGCCAATCTCTGCATTTCCCCCTTCATCTGTTGGGTGTCCCCGCCTCCCCTCTTTTGAGCTCCCTTAGTGGTCTCCAGGACCCCTATTCCAGAACTTCCCAAACCCCGGCAATAGTAGTCGTTTGACCGTTTTGGGAAGGCTGCGTCGAATATCCTCGCTGTAGTTTGAACATTCGATCGGTCGACCTGGCTCAGGGCTTCTTGCAGATCTTCCTCTGAAATGTTTGGTTGTGTCCTGCAACACTTCTTCTTCGGCCCGGTTCACCCTCTCCTAATTGAACGGGAAAAAAAAAAAATTAATATTCTAACAAATATATAATTAAGTAAAATTAATAATTAAAATTTTAAAATCGTAATCAACGACTTACAAGCTCTTCTGTCGCTAATGGATAAGCCTTCTTAAACGTTTCTACGTACGGGTTGCTTAAAGGATGATCTCTAAGCGCCTCCTCCTAATATTGTGAAAATGGCCTAGAACCACCATGATGGAGGGTTGTGTTACGGCGGCGGTTCGCAGAGTTTATCCGAGACCGTTCCTTCAAACAAATAATAAAATATTAAAAAAATGCATAAAAAAATATTAGTGTAATAATTATAAAATAATTATGTGCCTTCCTATTATGTTGAAGGAAAAACGTATTATGTGCCTTCGTCAATGTAACGGACGATAGATAATTATGTAGTCATTATTGTCATTAATGTATTTCCTATTACCGTTGTAATACTCACCCTATATATAGGGGATTATCAATGAAATGAGTAGACCAATTCCCATTTTCCTACAACACGTTATCAGCACTTTGCTTTAGCCAAAGAAAAAAAAACCCTAGGTTTTGTCTTTGAAAAAAAACCCAAAACCCTAAAATTCTTTTCTGCCGGCAACACTTCGCCGGAATATCCTCAGAAACCTTGTTCTGCCGACGACATCTTTGTCGGCAGAAGGTCCAGATACTCAGGACACCCAGAAACTTGCTCTGGGCACCCCTTTTCTCCGGCCTGGTTTCCTCCGCCACCCCACAGCCGGCGAGTCCAGATCGACGCCTCCCTCTCCCGATTTCGATCCTCGCCACCGGCTGGTGTTTTTCTCCTAGCCATCGACGTCGACTCGACTCGATTCAGCCCATCCTACGCTGATCGGGCACGAACCGGGGCCGCCGCAACCTCCCGCTCGGACCTCGACCGTCGACCCAGCAACCTCGGACGACGACGCGAACCCCTCCGATCTAACCTTGGCTGACAACTCCGGCCCACCGCCCTCGATGTCGTTCGAAACCAGCGCGGCTCTTCTCCTCTCTTTTGCAGACAAAGCTTCGTCGGCAGGAAGGATTTGGGCCTGATCCGACCCGATTCTTTGGGCCTAGCCTTGACCCGGTTTTGTTGGGCCTGACCCGGATCTGCTGATCCAACCCAGAAAAAAAAAGGGATTTTTTTGGGGAGTAAAAATTTAAAGGTAATTTTTGAAATTACCGTATAGTAATTTACATTTACTGTGTGACTATTTATGGATATTGTTTAAATGTGAAAATCATATGAAATTATTTAATTTATATGATAAATGTGAAATATATATGATTAAAGTGACTAATCATATGAATATTATTTGTTTTTATGTGGCATAACAATTACGATACGGCGATCAATATGTGACGACTACTTGGAGACGGAGATAAAGCAATCGCTTCTTATGCAGTTTATTTGGCAAACTCACACGTAATATTTATATTGACGCTCTGCTTTCATTATATTTTGTTTCAGTTATTTATATGATATAATGCTCTATTAAAATTGATTGCATTAGTATTTTATATAAATGTGAAACATGAAACGTTATATGTTCATTTTATTAGTGTTAAATAATTGTTTTATTTAACATATTATTTATTTTGAACACTGCTCTGATAATGTAATTTCATAAGCTTCGTAATATAAAGAAAAAGTGACAAACCTATAATGTGGAAAAGTATTTTCACGAAGCAAGAAAAATATGACCATTGTAAATTTCGGTCTTGAAATCCAATTTTTATTTATTGAAAATTTTTCAACATGGATATCTTATTTATTGTGTAGAAAGCAACGATAATGGAATTTCATTAGCTTCACATGCAATGAAAATGGAGAAACCAAAATTTTATTGTGATAACGAAATTTCACGAAGCACCGGATTTACCATAATGTATATTGGTTTATATTAATCGTCGTGCATGTCATTTAGACCACGAGATTAATACATTCTATTCTTCCTCTATTTTACAGATGGTTTAACCATCACAGTTTGACTTTGACACATTGGGCTCTGAAGAACTTGAGTACCAAATTCCCCTATTGAGCCAACAAAGGCTTGAGCATGGTATATTTATACGAACTGGTTTATGTAAATAGCTAAATATATAATTTCAATATCTTGAATGACAACGTAAGGTCTGAAAAGAAATTCCCTGAAACAAACTATGCAAAGTAATGCAACAACCCTAAACCAAAGGGTAATGACAATATAAGGTATGAGAAAAATAAATTTTCTGGAACACATTTTGCAAAGTAATGCAACAACCCTAAATCAAAAAGCAATGACGATGTAAGGCCTTAGAAAAATATATATATATTCTTGAACAAATTGGGCAAAGTAATGTGCGCAACGACCCTAAAACAAAGGGTAATTACCATGGACGTAAAATTCATATAATCATCCAAAAGTAAGTGGAAACAATGTAACATTTAAAAGATGACATAGGGGACATGTCATGTGCAGTGAAGCACTCTGTCATTATTGTAAATCAATGAAGTATTGATACGTACATTATAAGCTAGCAAAGAATTAGCTACGACTTTCAATAAATATGAAGAATCATATAAATACGCGGATTTTGGAAAAGTATCTTCAATATCCAACAAGAACATCGTAAATGAATTTACAACTGAAGACATAACATATGGGAAGAATATGTCAAATGACACATCTCATCATTGCAGCTATTAAAAGAGCAAAAAGGATCTGGCTCAATCCAAGATAGACTTTGATTAGTCTACTTTTAAATTTACAAGATATCCTTATAAAGGCTATTACGCCTAAATACGACTTTTTTGTCCTAAATTAGACTTTTGGTCTTAAAGTTTCTCTCTCTAAATTGGACAAGACTAAATGTAATCGTTGGCATGTTAATTTTTTTTGAAATTTCTCTAAAGGAATTGAGATTATTCAAATTTTATTCATAATATACATGATTCAATTTTCTACATCTAACTTTGCAAAGTATTGCATAAAGTAAAACAACATATCATAATATAGGCATGACACAACGAACTGTGGGCAAAGAAACGCACTATGTAATCCCTAGAATAATAGTACTGAAGGACAATGGTACTAATATATCACAAAAATAGCACAATAGTACTGAAGAACTGTAGTACTATAATGAAAGTGATAAGAACCTAAATATATGTTCCTTTGGGATTCATAATGCACTTGCCTAACTGGGATTACAATACCCTTTTATTACAATACCCATCGATTTACTCTAAAGAACTTGAGTTATGTTTCGATGTATATATTGAGCATATGTCAAATTGACAATTTATGCGATAAAAGAAAATTGAATTTTGTTTTCCACATTATAAAGAAATTTACGCCACGATTTTTCATGTGAAAAAGATACAAGTGAGAATTCATTTGAGCTCCTTTGCATTACCTCTAAATGACTGCGAATGTAAACGAGTATTAGAGAAGATTATATGTCAACTTAGTAGGTTCTAAGTAACCGCTAATTAAATCCAACGTCATAAGAAAATGATCTTTTGGAATTCTGACATAGATTGGCTTTGATATGGTGATCCATACATTAAAGAAACTACTATGGACACCCATATTTTTGGATAAATAGAAGCAAACACCAGAAGAATATGGTTCACACACGAATCTGAGGACGATCAATGAATATTTTATCCTCAAATATTGTCATATAGGGTTGAAGACGTATGTTCAATTCCTAAATTCTGCCGCTCCCCCAATGTGGCATTATAATATATTTTATGCACAAGCATATGCACTTATACCTTATTATGCTTCTCCTATCCGTCATGATTTTATGGATAAAAGTACATCATTCAAAGCCTACTCGTAAAATTATGATTGACACCATCATATGCAAAGGAAACATGTATTCTCATTATATTCTTATATTGAATCCAAAGAGGATTCAGTGGATTGATTCAACCAACTTGCGGACACCTTAGATATTTTATGGTGTTGGTTGTTGTGTCGACACATTGGTCACGTGTCATGACACCATCCACAATTAAAATTTATGCTGCTTATGCTAGAAAGTCAAAGCACTTAGGCCGGGTTAATTTCCGTAGGTGTGATGATTTTATGGCTTATTATATGGGATTTGTAATGGACATCATATTCCTATATATAAAAACCCAATTGGTCTCACGGAAAACGACTACAGTAATAGTCTTAATATTGGTAAAGCACACCAATACTTCCGTTTTGGGTTATGCAATTTTTGCATGCAGCGTTACTTTTTCATCTATGACCATCATCATTGAACCAATTTACACCATAGCTAGTGACTATGTGTGAGGATTTTTAAGGATTTCAAACGAACTTGTAATCCTTGAGCTCTTTTGGATTGACACAGATCTACAATCCTTGAGCTCTATTAAATGTTTTATGTGCCAAAATTGCGCCGCCACAGCGCACAATGATGGGTTACTTGAGATGAATAAATATTTATGCTGGATATGAACTTCCAGCTATAGTCCGCTATGTCGAAACCTTGACAGGCGATCTCCTCACCGCTAGATTTGCGGTGTGTCACTTTGATGAGACAGTCTTCCCGTCGTTAGGGGGAGATAAGAACAAGTATGTTCAAGTGGAACGACAGGAATTGTCGTGGTTTGTCCCCACTGTGTCTCATCTCGATCCCCAAAATCACACAAAGCAAAGTGTGGAGATATCTTATACATTAAAGTGACGAGATCATATAAACCTGCTGCAAATATACCTGCAAGGATTGTGTTTTATCAAAAGGACATGGTACCACCCAAGAGGAATTGGGTATTGCACTGTCACCATGGATGGTGGCATGGTGACGCCATAAGTGGCATAAATGGCGTCACAGGCCGTGGCTCTCCAAGGAAGAGGGGGAGGCCACCTTAAGTTCGATACATACTTGTGTAAAGGAAGAAAACAAGTTTGGCACAACCTGATCTATTGATCAGTGATACTCAAATCCGTCTCATGAGAATATTTATAAATTGTGGTTATCATTGGGGGACGCCTCAAATGTTAGAACCAATCCTTAAAGTATAGAGATCTCTACAAACACATTACACTAGTGTACATGAGGACGTGGAATAATGAGTCTACTATCGAACCATACTTCGTTGAAAAATGTCAACTTAGTAAACTGGCCTAATGGAAAGAAGCGATCCAGTATAAACAAAGAGATAGGTCTTTTGGGCAGGTGACGCCGACACCGCAAATATAAACCCTATCAAATATATCTTTGTTAGAATGCGTAATGAGAATAAGAGTATGCAGACTCACCTTATGGCGCAAGGTCTCTTAAAAACGCACTGGAATCGACTACGAGGAGATATTCTCTCGTAATGGACTACGATGAGACAATCTCTCGTAATGGATGTCATTGCACTCCACTACCTTGTCAGTTAGGTAGTTTCCGAAAAACTGAACATGCAGCTTACGAAAAGTGATCAAAACATATATCTCTATGGGGATCTAAATTAAGAGATATACATGAGGATCCTAAACGGACTTCATCCACCCAAATCAAGTGACTCTAGATCACATGAGTACGTTTGCAAAAGAAATTGAAACGTTCACTAAAGTGACTACTTGATTAGAAAGGGATTGATGAATTATGCCCTTGCGTTTTCATTATGGATATATATGAACTCTAAATGAAATAAGAGAAACTCAGTGTATTGCAAATCCTAAGTTGAGAATGAAAAAGATTTTGGGAATACACAGTCTTGAAATTGAACTCAAGGACTGTAATGATGGTGATCATCCATCAATCGACTTAGGCACTCTAAAGAATAAACTGAGGCCTACATATATTCCCATGATCATTCGAAGTCTTTACTCTAACAATAGATCCGTTTTTCATCTAAATAAAGATGACGAAGAAGTATTGGGAAATGAAATTCCTATACAAGTGCAATGACGCATGATTGTACTTAAACATAATATGTAAGACTCGACCTCTCATTCAATGTAAATTTGTAAAGCTATGTTTAGCTCTGCGCCTACAAAACGCAAATCGTTCTTTCATTAAAGATATGAAAGATTTGGGCTTATTCAATCTCTACATAGAATGTGACATGATAAAGAAATTATCCACGTCATAGCTAACTATGCGTAAAGAAAAACGCATTAAAGGTGAGATAAGAAAATCTGTTATTACAGATCAATTTCAAATCTCTTAATGGTTCACTCATACTCTAGACGAAGTTATGACTATTTTGTTATATAAAGGTCATACCACGAGTGAACCTGATGTTCAATATGAACCTATGTATTCAGTTCATGAACAACCTTATCCTCAAGATCAAAGTAAATCAAGTTGGATCTGAGGACGATGTGGCAAGATTTAGTTACTAAATCATTGCTCAAAGTCACATTTGGAAAAACATGTGAAAATGCATAAGTATGCTAATAAGACTGAAGCTCCCTTGATCAAATGAAAGAATCAGGGAGAAACCCATGATTAATATAAAAATCAGGGGGAGGTGCAGACATCAGGGGGAGTCTAGCACATACATGTTGTTTTCAAATGTAATAGGTGCGTTGCTCTCTTTTTGTCCTTCGACCAAAGTTTTATTTTCTCCCATTGGGTTTTTGTTACTTGGCAAGGTTTTTAATGAGGCAACACCACATGCACCATTTTACCTCTGACTCGGCACAAGGGGGAGTGTTGAAGGAAAAACGTATTATGTGCCTTCGTCAATGTAACGGACGATAGATAATTATGTAGTCATTATTGTCATTAATGTATTTCCTATTACCGTTGTAATACTCACCCTATATATAGGGGATTATCAATGAAATGAGTAGACTAATTCCCATTTTCCTACAACAAACTAATAATTAAAATATTAACAAAATAAACATTTATAGTTAAGTTTAGTATTTACCTGCATAACTGACATGAGTTGTTGAAGTCTACTGTCTTCAACCAACGCTACTCGTACTCCCTGAACATGAACTCTCTTGGATTACCCATACGACCATATTTGTCGTATTCGGTAAAGTGGGTACGGAGCTCGTTCTTCCACTCTTTGAACCTACGGAAAAAATAAAAGTGCATTAGAAATATTATTAATATCATAAAATATTTCAAATTATAAGATGAGGAATTCCCAACGTACCTCGAGTTCTGCATCGCGTACGCCCAAGCCTACTTGTGTTCAGCAATCTCGAAGTATGCCTGAAAGATAATATTTTATTAGTTTTAAAATGAACAAAATACTGGTCACTCCTCCAACTTTCACTGACTCGACAGTTTAGTCCTTAAGGTTTCAATTTCAACAGATCACTCCTCCAACTTTCACTAACTCGACAGTTTAGTCCTTAAGGTTTCAATTTCAACAGATCACTCCTCCTACAACTTCAATTTCAACAGATCACTCCTCCAACTACATATTTTGAAATTGAAACCTTAAGAACTAAACTGT
Source organism: Potentilla sterilis (assembly GCA_963682095.1). NCBI lineage: Eukaryota > Viridiplantae > Streptophyta > Magnoliopsida > Rosales > Rosaceae > Potentilla > Potentilla sterilis. Next base: position 15,212,266 of record OY821765.1, on the reverse strand, counting down.
CGAATTAGTGAAAGTTGGAGGAGTGATCTGTTGAAATTGAAATCTTAAGGACTAAACTGTCGAGTCAGTGAAAGTTGGAGGAGTGATCTGTTGAAATTGAAACCTTAAGGACTAAACTGTCGAGTCAGTGAAAGTTGGAGGAGTGACCAGTAGTTTGTCCAATTAAAAATTATAACAATACCGAAAATTATTAAATATTACGATAAAGAAATTAAATTTTTTAAATTACTCACCGACGCCGCGTTGTTGACCTCCCTCTTGATCTCTTCCGGCACATCAGCCCACCGTGTCCACAACATAGGGACTCTATCCCAAATTAGTGCTCCCACGCAACCCGCGTAATCGCGGCGTTTTTTCCCCTTAACACCCTGATTAGGGGGTTGGTTGATCTGGATCCTCCCGCTGGTCTCAACACTTTTCCTGAGCGTATCAAAACATATGACACCTCTCGTATTCCTGCTTGAACTGCTAGCGGCGGTCCCTATCACATAAACGACGATTGGTTAATAAAATTAAATATTAGTGCGTTAATTTTAATAAAACATTTAATTAATAAAATCAAATGTTACCTGAACTTGATGACCCTTCTGTCGACTTTCCTTTTAATCTCGCCGAAATCAGGAGCTCAGGTCTCTCAAATGGCTCATAATGGTATGCCTCCGCAACACTCACGTACTGAGGCCTAGCAGGCCATATGGGCACACCACGCTCGTCGACCTCGGGTATGGCAGGAATGTTGTATGGCAGGTATAGCTGATTAGGAAGAGTAGGCCCCTCAGTAGAGTCAACAGCAGACGGCGCAGGACTCGTCATCGGCTCCCGATGAACCTCAGGCATACGGACCTGATGAACGTCTGAAGCTATGTCGTCCTGAAATAGCTGCGTACTACATCTCGGAGGATCTGGCCGGAGAGGGGGACATGAACTGCTCAACGGCCGCCCCGCCGATAAAAGGGTCTGGTGCCGGTTGCTCACACTCCTCCGCGGCTGGGATGAATCGATCCTCTGAGGCTGGCTGGTGGTCCTCTCGGGCTGGCTAGGGGTCCTCTCGGAGTCTCCGGATCCGCCAGAACTTCCAGAACCCCTAGATCTGGAACGACGGCCTCCGAATAGCTGTCTAAATGCATCGGCCATCTGGAAACAAATAAATTAATACATTAATTAATATTAAATTATATTACATTAAATAACAAATTTTAATTAATATAATAACCAATAATACTAACATATTTTAAAACATACTAACAAATTAATATTTATAATTTAACTAATTTTAAATAATACTAACCATTAACATAAATATAACCATTTATATACAAATATAACTATATTTCATCATTAACATATATATACATACAAATAACCATTTATATATTAACATAAATATAACCATTTATATAATTAGGCTACCAATTTATATATATATAATTAATTTAACAATTTATATATAACAATTAAAATATACATTAACATATATATATAAATATGTGTATATATTAACAAATATATATCAATTTATATAATTAATCTACAAATTTATATATATAATTAATCTACAAATTTATATATATAATTAATCTAACAATTTATATATATAACAATTTAACACACACTTAAATATCTAAATTATATACCTAAATTATACAATTAAAATAAATTGTAAAAAAAAAAAAAAAATACCTAGGGGAAGGAGGAGGAGGAGGAGGAGGAGGAGAAAGGAAAAAGTCGGGCTGACTGCGGTTTTCAGCTTTTATAGCAGAGAGAATAGCCGACGATTTAAAAGATTTCGTCGGCTATTCTTTGAATGTCGTCGGCTATACTTTGGAAGATCAACAGTCGTCGGATTTGAGCCATCCAACGGCGGACAATAAAAAGGCGCGGATCGCAGAGAGAATAGCCGACGATTTAAAATATGTCGTCGGCTATTCTTTGAATGTCGTCGACTATACTTTGGAAGATCAACAGCCGTCGGATCTGAGCCATCTAACGGCGGACAATAAAAAGGCGCGGATCGCAAGAGTTTAGCCGACGAAATATAATTTTCGTCGGCTAAACTATAGGTCAAACCACTAAGTCAAACCTCTAAACGCTTAAAAACGGAAATTAGTCTAGTTAAACGACGGTTTCTGGCCTCACCTTCAACATATAATAGTTTCAAATCAATGAGACGCAACTAATCATATAAAAATTTTACAAAATTGATTTAACGAACGTCAGGCTACCCATAGGAAAACGAAAGTAAGAAACAGTTAACCGCAACATTCGGCACACAGATTTTATCAGAACCTTGTCATTTTTCAACCGTAGACATATTTCATTATTTCGGTCATATCTTATTTCACAACATTTTTGCATTTGAAGAGTCTACGTATAGTAACTATTTGAAACTATACATTCACTCAAACACTTAATAAACAAGTTAAGGAACATTAGTGCATATGTTCTGATTTTGAATCTAAAAGTTTAGAAAATCTATTCCAACCGTCAGATATCACCGTTAAGATTAAATACATGTATGGAAAAAAATCCAACTTCAGCTGACAACGTTAAAGGCTTGATCGGAACGGTCAACCGGGTAAGTCAAACCTCTAAACGCTTAGAAATGGTAATTGGACTGTCTAAATGACGTTTTTTAGCCTGACCTTCAACAGATAATAGTTTCAAATCGATGAGATGCAACTAATCGTATAAAGATTTTCCTCAAAATATTTACCGAAGGTAACGCTACCATTAGGGAAACGAAAGAATAAAACATTTGACCACACCTTTCGATACTCAGATTTTATCGGAATCTTGTTATTTTTCAACAGTAAACGTATTTTATCATTTTGGTCATATCTTATTTCACGACTTTTTTCTGTTTGAAAGATGAAGCATTGGTTTATCGTTAGTGATAGATCTGAAAATATATAGTTTTATAGCCGACGAAAATGTCAATTTCGTCGGCCAAAATTTCAAAAGTTTTCGTCGGCTAATGTTTCAGAGAAAGGCCGACGAAAATCCAAATCGTCGACTGAAATATGAATATAGCCGACGTTTTTTTGTTTATACCAATGAAGAAACAGTATCGTCGGCTATGGTTAAACTATGGCCGACGATTTTGTATGTCAATTTCGTCGGCCAAAATTTCAAAAGTTTTCGTCGGCTAATGTTTCAGAGAAAGGCCGACGAAAATCCAAATCGTCGACTGAAATATGAATATAGCCGACGTTTTTTGTTTATACCAACGAAAAAACAGTATCGTCGGCTATGGTTAAACTATGGCCGACGATTTTGTTTTTCCACCGACGAAAAATAAAATCGTCGGCTATTCGTTGGAAGTACCGACGAAAATTTTAATTCGTCGGCCGTTTTTTTTAATTTCGTCGGAAAAAGCCTTTTTTTCTGGTAGTGATTTTACAACAAAGCAAATATTATATGGCAGTATAGAACTATTAATAATCCTAGGTTCCCTTTGCATAGGTTGACCCAGAGCCTGCGTCTGAATTTTTTTAGAGTCGCACTTTTAAACACACTTGCTGTAATGGTAATATGGTACAGTACAGATCTGCAATGGATCCAAGGCTCGCTCATTTGAAATCCATCGATTCGATTTGAGTTGAGACATTGTAAATATACTCACACATGTGCCATAATGCTCTTATCTCGTTTCTTTCTTTCAATCCTCCTCCGTGAGTCGAATTCAAAACCTTTTAGGTAATACTTATGCAACTAAAGATCTAAATGGCTGTGGGCACATTTATTTGTTTGTACAACGTTTCGTTTGGTCTGGCTGATCTTGTATGAGGATGAGGATGAGGTTCTGACTTTGGCAAGGTCATTTCATGGCAGATCTCCTCAATCATGCTTAAATATTGTGGAGGGTTTCAAGAAGAGGGATATACTTTTGTATTCTTCAGTTCTACTCAACATGCACCCATGAAAAATAATGCACAAATAACTGAACTTGTCTCTCCACCGACTCTAAATCACATGCCAAGAACATGGTGTGCGACCTATCTTCGGAAATTAATTAGAGCAATATCATCACAATCCACGACGGCCAAACTAAAAGAATATTACACAAAGCAAACGTCCATAACGAGCAAGCAAGAGAACCCATTCTGAGCTAATAAAATTCCATCCCGAGTAGTAGCAAACGTCCATACTGAGCAAGCGAACCATGAGTGCAGGGGTCTTTATTGTGCTGTGATAGCAGTGTTTTTCTAGGTACAATGAACTCATGGAAAATCATTATGATCCCAATCTTTGCACGAAGGGCCTTTTCCATGTGTGTCTTTACTTCACCACTTGTGTTGCCTCCATTAGCAGTGTGTGCAACTTCTTGGTTTCCGTCAACACACATTCCCTATCAAACAGAGCCGACACAACAGCAACACCTTTCAAGTTCGGTTCGCCAATTCGCATCACCGACTGTGCATTTGAAGCATTGATCCCACCAATTGCTACAACAGGTAATTTAGAAGCCGAACAAACCGTTTTTAGCCCTTCCAAGCCAATGGTGAGGTTGTTTGCTTTAGTATTAGTTGGAAATACACCACCGGAACCAATGTAATCAGCACCAGCAAGCCATGCTTGTTCTGCATGCTCTGGTGTCTTGCAAGATACACCAATGATCTTCTCTGGGCCAAGTAGAGCACGTGCAACATGGGTTGGCATGTCTGACTGCCCGATATGCACACCATCAGCATCACAAGCAAGTGCAACATCAATTCGATCATTTATTAGTAAAAGAACTCCATGGGAACGACAGATCTGAAGACATGATTTGGCTGCTTCTAGGAAATCCCGCATTTCAATGTCCTTTTCCCTGCAAAGCAAGTAAAATCACATAAAAAACTACAATAAGAAATTATTGAGCCCTCCAAATCGTAGTGTTGGAATCATTTGTAAGTAAAGGCAAAGGGTCATCATGAAACTTTTAGAAAGCAGTACCCCTCACCCCCTCCAAATTTTTTATCTTACAAGCTTGGGGCAGGAACAGCATATTTGTACTTACAAATAATGATAAATAAAATCTCAACGTTAGATAGTATTTAATTTTTAGATACCCTAATCAAGATCAAGCGAATTTGGAAAGAGATTCTGAATACTCATTATTTTTCCCAAGGTATAAAAATAACAGAAATGAGAGAACCTGGGTGATAGTAGATGTGTAGAAAATAAAGGTCGAAACAATAATAAATGGTTATAAATTATACTTTTAAAGGTAAACTGTACTAAAGTTAACAAGCAATGTCTTTATAGGTCATAACACACAAGAAAAAAAAAGGAATCAGTTTCATTTGTTCTTTCCCCAGTTGACCATACACAGAAAAAAAAAAAACAAGAGGTTAATAATCAGTCACTGATGATATATTACTAATAAATTTTCGCATAGTTTGAGTGAAATCAGAATTTGACTCCACAACATAATTTTGGAATCATATGTATTTTACCTTTCAGATATATAGAGAGATATAGAATCAACTTCATATAAAAGTCATATTAGCACTCCAGACGAGATAGGAAAGGATGATTGAGCATAAGCACACGACTAGGAATTACTTTGGTATAAGATGCACTATTAAATAAAAATTGGGAGCTGCAGTGCATCAATCACTTGTAGTTATCATACAAAATTGTAATCCATCTGTGTGGGGGAAAACAATGTTAGCAGAAGCAGACCTTAGTTGGACAATGGTAGCACCTCCTTCTACGGCAGCTTTAACAGCATCTGAGATCGAATGGCCCCACTTTCTATTCATTCTTGAATCTGTGACAGCATACAAGAATAGATCGCTTGGATTGAATCTCACTCGTCCAGCAGACTTGTGAATATAATTTTTAAGCCTCATTAGGTGATCAAAGGGGCCTTGGGGACCATTTCCAATGAAAATCTCTTTGCTGTAATCCAAGGCATTTTCAACAAAGCACTTTGCAACCTGTTTTTCACATTAACTAGGTAAGAGATTTGGTGAAATGAGACCGACAATGAAGCAAGGAGACATTAATACGGATAATGGGATGTGTAAAATGCGACAAAATGAACAACAAAATTTCACACATATGCTAAGAGATAACACAGTGCAGATCACTCGCAAATAGAATGGAAAGCCTTGTAGAAAGAGGGAAGGAAGAAGGGAGAAAAGAAAGAATTTAATAATTCGTATGTGAATCTTCAGTCAAATACATTAGAATAGACATTATCATATGCCTTGTTAGTTATTATCATAAACAGTGAAAATGGAAAGGAAACTTCAAACCACATCTGTATAACCACGTATTCCTACAATTCGATAATAAGGTAAACTCATCCGACTGTATACAACATTATCAGCAGCCTAACTGGAAGGCATTGCTTGCCACAACTAGATTGAATGCACCATATGGGGCCGCTCACATATACCAAATACTGGATCAGAACACGCACCCAACACAAGAAAATAAAGATATAATACTTTTTTCCTTGATTCTTCCTGCATGACTTCATATATAAGAAGCACCTATGGTGTTACCTTAACAGACTCGAGCACTGATGAGCCTTTTGCCAGCTCAGCTGCAATACATGATGCCAAAGTGCAACCAGTACCATGAGTATTACGAGTATTTATGCGTGATGAGCGCAGCTCATATATCTCCTCACCTGTAATGAATCAATTATAAGTAGTAAGTTTCCCTTGAGTATGAACACTTCACTATACATCAAGTAAACTAAAGAATAGCATCACAATTGCTGAAAGGCCTATGCTCACCATCAAAGAAGATATCAACAGCATCCAATGAATCAGGAAGGTCTCCACCTTTGACAAGGACATTTCTAAAAGCAGAGAAAAAGTGTTTTAACACACTACTCTATAAAGTTAAAGAGTTTTGAACAATAAGAAAATAAATAATTGGATACTAAGAAACACATCCAAAGATTAGATACTGACAGGATTATAGTAACTGCAACGGATATAATAAACAAGAGTTTACTAATCAATCGACTACGAATAAGCAGACGATCACAAGCATGTTCCAGTAACTAACCGTGGGCCCAAATCATGTAGTAATTTTGCAGCAGAACGCATGTCAGAAACAGTTTTTATTTTAAGACCATCCAGTAAAGCAGATGCCTCTTTCAAATTTGGGGTTACAATATCAGCAATAGGAAATAGCTCCTCTCTGCATGCAGGAACAAGAAAATTAAAATTATTCCAAGAATTATTTGCTATTTCAGATAATTCTGCATGCAAATATGAGACTGGGGCTTCCTCTCTGATTGAAGAAAAAGAAAGAAGAAAAAGGAAATGATAATAAACTATGGCCAAGAAATAAATGGGAGGAAGAACCATGAACAAGCAATTCAAAAACATTTGAGATGCAAACTTTTAGGGCTATTCAAAGGTCATAGGTGAAAAACAGAACTTTCTACCAGTGTAAGGAAAGCTGGCTCGCATCTTAAACTGAGTGACTGTTTATTTGAGAATTGTATTATCAGTAAAGCTGTTATTGTCAATATTGCTATCAGACAGATAATTTGCAACCATTTAACCAAGTAACTATCAAATTGGTGTTAGTTACAACTATTTACTAAAAAGGGCATTGCAGAATAGGTATTTCCTTGTTATTTTCTATAACAAAAATCGTAGTAAGCTTTGACATAAAAGTCTTAGATTATTTAGTGATAACAATCAAATAAGCTCAAAGATATACGCGTAAATCCCCACAAAACAGCAAAAAGGAAAGACAACAAGCCAACTGGTCTAACCCCAGAAACGCAAGGTTTAGCAAGAGCACTTGTGTGATCCACAACAAAGGGATATGAATAGGAGCCTGCTCCATAAAGAAAAGACTGCTCAAACCTTGTAGTACATTTTGACTTTGACATAAAATTATTAAATTATACAGTGACAATAATATAAGCCCAAACATAAACGCGTAAATCCCCACAAAAAAGCAGAAAGGAAAGACAACAAGCCAACTGGTCAAACCCCAGAAACACAAGGTTTAGCAGGAGCACTTATGTGATCCACAACAAAGAGATATGAATAGGAGCCTGCTTGGTAAAGAAAAGACTGCTCAATCTCAAGAATACTCCAAGCGCAACAACAAACACGTTGCCCTGCCTGTATCTTTGCTTTGAGTCAACCTTGTCAAAGTAGCCAACATAACGACCCCAGCTATTGTTCACTGAACTAATTGAGTGTAATCAGCTTCTTTTTCTATTAAAATAAATAAATCCGATTTTGTACTAACTATAATGTCTCAAGTGTACATTCGAATTTTATTGCAAACTCAATCTTAAGAATAACTAACTAACATTTACATGAAAAGGGTTGTAGATATCATTTTTAGAAAAAAGTGACAAATTCAAATTCCATCAAAGTTAAGTAAATGGCAATTTCTCTAAAATAAAGAGAATGCATGTGAAATAGCATGCCTCGTTGACATTATGTTCCATCAAGGTAAAGAGTCTAGAATTATTTCTTTAGGATAGCAAATAGTTATGAGCTCTCGCTTATCCGAATCACATGGTCATATGATTATTACATTTGTTAGTTACTTAGAAATAAGAATGAAAAATGCTTGTCATAGGATATGTTTCTTATCGATTTGAAGAAAAGAAAAAAAGAAAAGGTTCCACCACCAAAGCTTAACAATGTGAAGATGTAAAAAACAAGACCATATGTGCATTCCAACAATTTAAACTATTGGCAGTGTTCTTTCTGTGTTTCAGAAAAGCTGCTTTCAAGCTTCTGCAAAATACTAGTTGCACAGCCCACAAACAGCGCCGAATCTACTCTTTGCATTCATAAGATGGTTTGAAGAGCATAAACACTCCAAATAAAAAAGATGGGATTTGGCAGGTCTATGATTTTACTTGATGTTGATGATAAAAGTTTGGCATACCTGAACCCAGCTATAATGGAAGGACCAGCCAGTATATCTCCACTTGTAGATACCATAACAGGATCAACCACTAAAGCTGCCTTCAATGATATCTCCAATTCAGTTAAAATGCTACTTGGATGGCATCTAAACATTAATACATACAATCTTTAGTAGAACATCATACCACGAACTGGATACTCCTTCAGATGTTGATGAAGAATCTTGACTATGCCTAAAGAAGGTATCATGCCTGTTTTCACCTAGGAGTTGATGTATCATGAGCAGAGCCAAAAGAATTCAGTAGAAGTACATATTTAACAAAGATATGTTTGAAAAAGAGGCACACCACAAATAAAGAGGACGTGAAAAATAATTAAACGTGTGGGATAATATAAGGAATTAGTCTCCTCCCAAAATGAACAATCCACCGAGCAAATGCAAAGTAGAAAAAACTACTATGTAATTAATGAAAAGTTCTTAATCTGGTTATGCTTATGCTAGATATTTGAGATAACAAAAAACGCTTTTTGGTTTACTTCAGCAGCATGAAATCAAATGCTTTCATCATCTCAATACTTCAGACATATCTTAACCACTGGCCAGTCACACCAGTCGAGTTATTACCATGTTTAAATTCCACCCAAGTTTTAACCTGCTGATCACTTAGACCTGTACATTTTGTAATTTTTGGTGACCTGATCAGTTCTCTTCCATAGCAACATAGATGAGTACAGATTCAAACATGGAAAATCAAACCCCTATGTCTGAACTGTCAAGTGTTCATTTTACACATAAAAAAGCGGAGACAATTTCAAATAGGCTTTCAAGACCATCACAAGACTAGTGCATAGTGTTGAAAGAGCTTTTTCTTTCCATTTTACTATTGGTGATCTCTCACTAATCAACTAGTTGATATCAAAACAAGTCATAAGCTACAATGGTCGAAATAGCACGACTGTGCCAAAACACTCTCAATTGCTTATACATGGTATTTTCTGAGACATGAAACGAAAAACAGAGAGAACCCAGTGACAGCAGTAGACTTACGACATCAACATGCATGTCAGACAGCACAGACTTGAGTTGGTCTGCAACAAAATCCTCAGGCACAACGTTGACACCCTTAAATTGAAAAACAGAAGAGACACTGAATATTATACATGTGTATAACTGATTTGCTATACTTTGTTCAGTTGTTGTTGATTGAGATATAAAAGGAGATAAAACAGGAACCTGAACACCAACTGTGTTTTGGGCAGTGAGAGCAGTAATGACAGTGGAGCAGTAGACTCCCTGAGCAGCACAGGCCTTAAGATCAGCTTGGATGCCGGCACCGGCACCGGAGTCGGAGCCGGCGACAGTGAGTACATGTGGAACCTTGTGAAACTGCATGACGATTCTTCTGGGCTGTTAACAGGAAATGGGAAATGGTTGGTGAGGAAATGGATAAGTAGAACAAGCTACAGACCCTTTCTGATTTACCTTGTGGATGTTGTTGTTGTTGTTGTTGGAGAAGGAGACCAAGGAGTAAGTGGTGCGGGAGACGAGTTGAGCATCCCCGTAGAATGGCATCATCGGCGCTGTCTCTGTTGTTTATCACACCCCCAAGTCCAAAACTATGTCTCGGCTTTTATTGGTCACCATTTCTCTAGCTCATTAATAATTAAGCTAACATTTCAGTTTTTTGCTTATTGTTTTAGGAGAAAGAAATAAATGATAAATAATAAGATAAAGAATGATTTTATATAGACATTACATCAAGTATTCTAGTAAATTTGAGATTCTCCATCTATTAAAAAATCTATTAATCTAATCTAATTAGGTCAAGACACACATAGGAAAGTTACGAAATTATCATTTCTTGAACACTCCTTTTGTGTCGCGTACCTAATGTGACACAGTGCATAACATGTTGCCTCGCTAAAACCTTGTCAAGTAAAACAAAAACTACTTGGGTAAAATAAAAAGCATGGTCGAAGGGAAAAGAGCACAACGCACCAAATACAATTGAAGATTACATGTGAGGTAGACTCCCCTTAATGTCTACAATACAATTCCCCCTAATTGGTAACCCAATCTCGGATTTTAGATTAATGTCGTATGCAGATGCTCCTCACAAGCTTCAAAAGTAGGTGTGACCAATGATCGAGTCATTGAATACGGCCACATTATCCTTGTATTAGACCAGTTACACTTAATTTTACTTGGTCATAAGGAAAAATGTTGTTTAACAACTCAAAACTAGAGTTTGCATTGAAAATCTGATTCACGTGCAGCATGACTTTCGTCTACTTAAATAGTCATAACTCCTTCGATACAGTAGGTATGAAAAAAACATAAAGAGTTCTGAAAACAAGACATCAATATCTTTCCAGTGATATATTGTACACAATGTAGTTCGTTTTATACTGATCACAAAGGTTTGTCGAAGGTGATTGATCTACAAATTACCAGCCATATTCGCCCTACTTTGCCAAAACAGCCATAACTCACTCAATATGATAGCTATAATCAAATGGATGGTGTCCCTGGAAAGTAGACACATAGACCTTTTAAATGGTACATGTTTCTGCCTAAACCCGGGGGTCTAGTAGATACTTGATGAATCCAACTCGATCTCCTGCAATCCTGCTTACTAAGGGGAATACCGGGCGGGCCGGCCTTCACCTCTCCGATGCCTAAGTTAGTATAGTTGGAATGTATGTAACTAAGGCACGTATGTAAGCAGGGAGAGAGACAAGTTACCTCATAAAGAAGGTAGTTGGGGCCCATATATAGGTGGTTGGGGGCAAGGGCTGGCCTTATTCTTCGATGTGGGACTGGTTCCCTTCTGTTTATACTTTCTGGTGCCCCTTTAGGCAGGCTGGCGCCCCCGGCCCCTGGGTCCCTGGAGGCAGGATAGAGTGCCAGGCCCCGAGGCCGGGTGCTGGTGATCCGGTCCCGACCCTTGGGTCGGGCCCTGGTGTGCTTGCTGCGGGTCTGTGGGCCTGCTGTAGCCTCTCTGCGGCTACTGTCAACAAGTCCCCTAAGTTCCCGGTCAAGTGCAATCTTGAATGGGGACTTAACTGTCTTACCCTTGCCCTGCAGACCCGCAGGGTTACCAACCTACCGGTGCCCAATCCCCCAAGTCCGCGTTAAAGATTGGGCGTGACCGAGGTGAGTAGCCGTTGTTGATGGTAAGTAAAATTTTTATAAGTATCTTTATGATATCGGTAATACTGGATGCCATATCGAGACGAGTTTCGGATGAACTTGCTGAGCGGACTTCGACCGGGCGCGCTGCCATATCGGTGCGAGGCGGAGTTCTCGGGAGCTCGGCCGGGCGGCCTGCCATATTGAGACGAGTCCCGTAAGTGAAATGCTGCTGGGTGGACCTCGACCGGTGCCCGGACGTAATACCATTTCGGCGAGTCCCCCAATTTTAGAATGCCTCAAAGTTCCTCAGTTCTCGGGAGCTCGACCGGGCGTCCTGCCATATCGAGACGAGTCCCGGAAGTGAAATGCTGCTGGGTGGACCTCGACCGGTGCCCGGACGTAATGCCATTTCGGCGAGTCCCCCAGTTTTAGAATGCCTCAAAGTTCCTCAGTTCTCGGGAGCTCGACCGGGCGTCCTGCCATATCGAGACGAGTCCCGGAAATGCTAGCCTACGGAAGGGCCTGTTGGTGCGTGGAATAGGCCAACAGGCATCCCGGAGAGTGTTACGGCCGTACCGAGGCGTCGGTTAACACTTGCTAGTTCTTCTCAGCTTTTGTTGTTTAAGCGTTGAGGTAGTGTGCAGGTTTGTTAGCCTGTGGGGAGACTTGTTCTGTGTTAGAGAAACAATCTGCCCAGTGGAGTGGCGTTGAGATAACGAGTCTCGCCATGTATCCCCAAATGTATCAGAGTTCAGTGTGATGCAGGGTTTTTATCCTGCTGGACAAGAGTACATGGGTTAGATGTAAGCTCGCCCGGGTTTATAAAGCCCATGCGTTTAGAAGCCTTTATTGTTGGCTCGTTCCTGCCCATAGGCGAAGGAAGGTGACAACCGGTAGAATGCCGTGGAGTGGGTTAAATGTCCCAAAGCCGGTGGAGTGTCATAGTGCTGGGTGGATCTCTACCGGGCGATATGCCATATTGAGACGAGTCCCCCAGTGATATGCAACGAAGACGGTGTTAAAAGGGGAGGGTGCATACCTGGACAAATGCTCTCGAAGCGGTTGGAAAAAATCACAAGCGGTGAGAGGTCCTCAAGATATACAAGGAAGAAAAGCCATGCAGCCGGTTGAATGATCATACTCGTGAACCGCCATGGTGCAGGATTGACTCGGAGTTGACTTTCTGGGGAAACGAGGGGAATGGACGCCTCGTTATTCGCTCCTATCTCCCTAAATGCTACTGGTAAGTGGGACAGGTGGCGGACATGCGATGAAGGGGAAAACCCATCAGTCCCATCAGTTATGCTAGATGGGATCCCTTATCCATGCTGGGACACGTGTCGATAGAGAGCGGTCTGAGATGAAGGGAATCCACGGCTGGGGTTTCGTTGCCTTTCTTGTTGCCCTATTTATTGTTCACTCTGCTCGCCTCCTTCCACAGTTTGCTTAGACCCTTTGCGTTATACTCTCCTCGCCCACCTTGCTGCAGATCTGAATTATTTTGTGTTAGGATTATGGCGTCTGGGAGATCTGCGCATCATGGCAGCGCCAACCGCGGGCCCAGAAGGCACGAGCTGCTGGATCGTGACAGAACGATTCTCTGTGACGAACCAGTCAGAAGCATGGATGAGAGAGAGATCAGGGAGTTTCGAGCGAAGTGGGACATCGATCCTTCTGTTAAACTTCGGGGCCTGCGTCCCGGAGAACTGGCCTGTAACCCAGAACCGGGTTGGGTGGCTGTTTTCGACGATCAGTTCCGACACGGACTATCACTGCCGCTGCCGGACTTTGTTCAGTATATGCTGAGCTCACTGAATCTTTCCCCGGCCAGCTTCCGAGCAACCAGTGGAGGCAGTTGCTTGGGCTTGGGTGCCTATTTAACCTGAGCCACATGAACTGGCCCACGGCTAATGAATTTCGGGCGCTGTACAAGATTTCTTACTGCCGCAAGGCCCAATGCAGCGGTTGTGTGAACTTTGCCGCGCGGGAGCATGCTGCTGCCATCACGCACCTGCCGTCATCGGTTTCAGATGTCTGGAGGAAGTCGGTGGTGCTGGCCGGCGGCAGGTGGCAGCGTAGCTGGAGGGTATTATCAGCCGATCGGGGATCAGTCGTACCGGCTGGAGGAGTTGGAGAAGCAACGGATATACCGGCTGTTCTATGGCTGGGACTACCTGAGTAGGAGCTCCTACAATTTCATCCGATGGAACGTGCTGGAGATATGCGAGATGGGGAGAAAACCTGGTAAGGTGCCTTTGCATAATTTCATCTTTTTGCATGGTTGCTTGTGTTCTGATCGCTCGACTTATCGGTTGCAGCTAACGCCCCCCTGCTCGCGCTTAAAGTTGAAGAGACTATCGAACCGGATGAAGAGCTTGTAGTTTCGAGATTGGCGGAGACGGGGGAGGTGGCCGCGAAGACCGTTATTGATACGGCTACCAAGAGACGCAGGGATCATGACAAGCCAGTGCCGCTTGTGTTTCCGGATGCTTACTATGGTAGGCTACCGGGCGGTGGGAATAACTCCCCGCTCTTTATTCGGGAGGGCCGGTCCGCGGGACCTCCTGGTCCAGGACCTGTGGCGCGACCGATGGCTGTTCGGACCTCTCGGGAGAGAGAAACGGCAGAAGTGTTTGGGCACCGCCGGAGCGGCCATGGTGAAACTCCGGCCAAGAAGGCGAGGACCTTTGACGCCGGGGCGTCCAGTTCGGCTGGGCCAACCGAGCGGGCGGCGGCTCCGGTCGTGGAGGTGGTTGGTCGAAGGACTCAGGTGCCGGAAGCCGGTCGCAGCTCTGGTGATGGAGTTGGCAGGTTCGTGGCTGCTACCATCGAAGCCTTGGGGCTTGACCGGGAGGACCCTGTAGAACTAGCTGTTCGGGTAAGTGTTTTTGTGCTTCCCTTTCTCTTGGAATGGCACGAGCTAATGTTCGTTAATTTATGTCTGGCAGCTGGTTCATAGCCTTTGTGGCGCGGAGCCCAGGGGGGAGGCTGCTGCGGCTTTGGAGAAGCGGGTGGAGGAGCTGAGCGTGCGAGCGGACGTGGCGGAGGCCAAGCTTGCGGTGGAAAGAGAGGAAGTTGGTCAGTTGGGCACCGAGCTCGCGCGAGAGAAAGAACTATCCGGTCGGTTGTGCCATGACCTGCAGCAGGAACGAGAGAAGGCCGACCGGGAAGCTGCCACTCGGGAAGGGAGGGTCGCGGAGCTGGAGGCGAGGGTTTTGGAGTTGCAGAGCCAAGTTACAGCAGTCGCCCAAGGAAGGGAAAAGCTGACGGAATCCCAGCTTGCTGAAGTAGCCGATAGGGCTGTGGACGACTTCCGGGAATCGGTGGAGTTTGAAGAGCTGCTGGACGCAGCCCGGGAGAAGGGCATCACCGACGCTTATCTGGAGTGGAGGGAGAAAGGGTGGCTTGATGCTGAGCAGATGGAGGCTGATATAGCCTTGACTGAGATGGTGGAGCAGGAGCAAGCTCTAAAAGGTGGCGGGCCGGGGATTGGGGGCTCCGGGGGCGGTAGCTAGCTGTTTACTTTGTAAATACACATCTCGCAACTATTGTAGTTTATTTACTATCATTGAAACTGCGTATTGCAATATTAATGTCGACTACACCGTTGTCGCTCTGTGACCGCTGTTACTTAGGGTAGAACCGCAGGTGCTGGATATTCCACGGCCGGGTGGAATAGATGCCCTCGGTGTCTATAATGTGGAATGTTGCCGGTCCGACGGCCGCAGTGATCTGGTAGGGTCCTTCCCATGCTGGTTCTAGGGCCATCGGTTTTTTCTGGACCTTCCTCATGACCCAGTCCCCGACTTGGAGCTTTCTCTCCTGGACCCTTCTGTCATAATACCGGGCGATCCGCTGTTTGTAGGTTTGGTTGCGCATATGCGCCTGGTCGCGGCGCTCCTCGATGAGGTCCAGGTTGAGTGATAGCCCCTCGGCATTTGTCTCGGCGTCGTAATTCTCTACCATGCCGCTGGGTATGCCAGTTTCTACTGGGAGTACCGCCTCGCTCCCGAATGCCATGCAGAATGGGGTTTCTCCTGTTGCTTCTGCTGCTGTTGTCCGGATGGCCCATAGCACCGCGGGGAGTTCTTCGGCCCAACATCCCTTCTTGGCATCCAGCTTCTTTTTGAGGAGGGTCTTGATAATCTTATTGACCGCTTCTACTTGGCCGTTGGTCTGTGGGTGTGCCACTGAGGCGAACAACATCCGGGTCCCCATAGAGGCTGTGTACTGGATAAGATCAGCATTATTGAACTGTGTCCCATTATCCGTGACAATAGTCTGCGGTACCCCGAATCGGCAGTAGATGCTCTTCCATAGGAACTTTTTAACCCGTTCCTCAGTGATCTTTATCATGGGTTCTGCCTGGACCCACTTAGTCTGATAGTCTACCGCCACGATGGCATACTTGTATTGTCCCACAACCGTTGGGAAAGGGCCGATGATGTCCAATCCCCATTGTGCAAATGGCCACGGTGCCAGCAGGATTGACAACGCGATTGCCGGGGCATGAGGTGTAGAAGCATACATGTGGCACTTGTGGCAGCCGCCTGATATTTTCCTTGACATTGCCGCCATGTCTGGCCAGAAATACCCTGCTCAGAGCGATTTGTGGGATAATGACCTTGCGCCGGAGTGATTACCGCATACTCCCTCGTGGATTTCTCGCATGATAGCCTCACCTGCCTCTCTTGTCACACACCTCAGCTGGGGGAAGCTGTGCCCCCTTCGGTATAACTGGCCGTTGAGGAGGCCGTACCGGGCGCACCGGAGGTGTAGCCTTTTGGCCTCTACCGCGTCCGGGGGGCTGGTTTTGTCAGTCAAATATCTGACTATTGGGTCCATCCAGCTTGGTGGTGCCTCTTCTACCGCAAATATCTCGGAAATGGTTTTGCTGATGCTCGGCTTCTGGAGAGTTTCAATTTTTGCCTTCCTGTACTCTGGAGGGTAGTTTCCGGTTGCCAATCTTGCGAGGGCATCCGCATGTCTATTCTCCTCTCGGGGAATGTGCCGGATCGTGGCGCCCTCGAACGGCTCGATCAGGGTTTTGGCCAGAGCCTGGTAAGAGGACAACTGGGGGTCCTTGACCTCAAACACCCCGTTCATCTGGTTGACCACTAGGCTAGAGTCGCTGAATATCTCCATGGACGAGATTCCTAATTCCTTGGCCAGCTGCAGACCGGCTATGAGGGCCTCATATTCGGCGGCGTTGTTGGAGGTGGCAAAAAGAAATCGTAAGGCATACTCGTATGACTGGCCATCGGGCGAGGTTATCATGACACCAGCGCCGCTCCGCCTGGTCGTTACGGAGCCGTCCACGTAAAGCTTCCAACCGGTGGGGAGGCCTGGTTCGGTCTTTATGGCTCGTACTGCCTCGGTGTCCTCGCACTGGTCGGGGTGCGCTTCCACCGCCATTGGGGTGAGCTCACATATGATGTCCGCAGCTGCCTGCCCCTTGATGGCTGTTCGCGGGGCGTAGATGATGTCGAACTCTCCCAGTTCAACTGCCCACCGTACGAGCCTACCACTGGTCTCCGGCCTTTGTAGGATCTGTCGCAGGGGGTGATTGGTATACAAGGTGATGGAATGAGCCTGGAAATAATGCCGGAGCTTCCTGGCACTAACAATCAGGGCCAGAGCCAATCTCTCTATGTCGGGGTACCGGCCCTCTGCTCCAGTGAGTCCCTTTCCCGCATAATATACCGGGAGTTCGAGCGTGTCTTCCTTCCTAATAAGAGCCGCGGAGACGGCCGTCGCGGATGCAGCTATGTAAAGGTATAGCATTTCGCCCGGCACCGGTTTGGATAGGAGAGGCACTGCCGACAGATATGCCTTGATAGACTGGAATGCTGCTTCATGCTCCGCTGCCCAGTGGATTATCCTGGTCTGCTGTGCCTTGAGCAACTTGAAGAACGGGGTGCATTTGTCGGTTAGGCGGGAGATGAATCTGGCGAGGGCGGCTAACCGGCCGGTCAACATCTGGACCTGGTTTCTCTCCCCTGGCGTTTCCATATCTAAAATCGTCTGGACCTTCAGCGGGTTGGCTTCTATCCCTCGCTGGCTGATGATGTGGCCTAGGAATAGGCCCTCTGAAATTCCGAAAATACACTTCTTTGGGTTTAAGCGCATTTCGAATTTGAGCATCTTGCCAATGACTACGGCCAAATCCTGGACATGGGCCCCTGCAGTCAAACTCTTGACCAGCATGTCATCCACATAAACCTCTACGGTTTTACCCATTTCCTGCTCCACCATTTGGTTGACCGTTCGCTGGTAGGTGGCCCCGGCATTTTTCAGACTGTACGGCATCCTCTTATAACAGTAGGTACCTCGGTCGGTTGTGAAAGACGTGTGCTCCTCATCATCCGGGTGCATCCTGATCTGATTGTACCCGGCGTAAGCGTCCATGAAGCTGAGCATCTTAAAACCGGACGTGGAATCTATAAGCTGGTCAATCCGGGGGAGCGGAAAGCTGTCCTTTGGACACGCCCGGTTCAGGTTAGTGAAGTCCACGCACATACGCCATTGGCCGGTTCCCCTCTTCGGTACCATAACTACGTTAGCGAGCCAGCGGGGGTACTGGACTTCCCGGATGAACCCTATACTCCTCAATTTCTGTACCTCCGCTCTGATTGCCTCATATTTTGCTGGACTGAAAGATCTCCTCTTCTGCCTTACCGGGGGAACGTTAGGTAATAAATTTAGCTCATGCACGGCTATCTCCGGGGATATGCCCGGCATGTCCTCATAGGACCATGCGAAGACCGAACCGTTGTCCTGGAGGAAGGCTATGAGCTCTTGCCTAACAACTGGATCGAGCCGCGTCCCTATTACGATAGTTCGCTCCGGGTGGTCCGCCGAAATGCAGATTGCTTCGGTTTGTTCCACGGCCGCAGGTGGCTCCAGTTTCTCGATGAACCGCCCGACTCTTTTTGTCTTGACGTCATCACGTGGGTCAATGTTTAGATCCGGCGCGAGTGCCTGCTGAGCGGTTGTGAAGACCTCGGTCCGCTTCCTCCCGTGGGTCACGGCTTCTGTGTAATACTTGCGGGCGATCCTTTGGTCCCCGCGTATGGTAATGACTCCGGCCGGTGAAGGCATTTTCAGCATTAACATATGGCCGGCAATAAACGTTTTGAGCCTCCATAATCCTGGCCGACCGATTATGCCATTGTACGATGATAGGCAGTCGACAATGATGAACTCCAAATGCTCCTTTCTGGTTCTGTCTCCCTCGCTGAAGATGACCGGTAGGTAATCCGATCCCAGGGGCTGGACGACCTCACCGGAGAAGCTTATGAGCGGCTCGTTATCCTGGGATAACTTGTTCCTTCCTCTTTGCAACCCTTTGTATGCATCTCGGAACATTACGTTGACTGAGGCTCCAGTATCGATCAGCATACGACTGGTTATCCAGTGGTCTATTTGGACCGTAATGAGGAAGGGGTCGTTGTGCGGTTGGATCAAATCCTCCGGCTCTTCCTCCTCGTAAAAGGTGATCGATTTCCATCCGGTTTTAGCGACTTGGCCGCTTCTTTCGCCGAAGGCGTATACCTCCTTCCCTCGGACCGATCTTAGGCACCGCTTCTTCGAGCTCCGGGTAAGTCGATCTATACGATCCCCGCCGTGTATCATGTTAATGCTCCCGTGTACCTCGATGCCCCCGGGAGTGCAGGTGCTTATAGTTCCCACCTGCCGAGGCCGCGGTTGCTCGTTGTTGGGGTCCTTTGGGCGGGTCCGGTCGATTACGACCGCTATCTGGGCCTTTTGGTCATCGGTCCTAAGGGCTAGATCTTTGGGCTTTCCTGCTGGCAAGATAACCAAGGCCCGCGGTGGTCGCTCTGCCGGCGTAGCAGCTAGAGGCTGCACCGAACGCACAAACAGCTGTCTTCTCCCTGACCAGGAACCGTCGCCATCGCTCCGCCGGGGTTGCCATTCCTCCCGTGTGTCTGCTTTCCTAGTGGCTGCGGGCGCTCGGCTGCGATCCAGCCATCCGGCTTTGCCTCCATGGGACGGCTGTAGGTCGTCCGCTATTCGCTTGGGCGCCTTGTCCCCATATGTCTCATGCTCTGCCTGAGCGTGCCTAACGGCCACGGTCATCAGCTCGTCGTACCCCAGCGGCTCCTGTACTAGCAAGTCGTACGAAAGTTCCCCGGGTCTTAAACCCTGCTTGAAAGCCATCCCTGCGATCTGCTTGTCCAGGTTCCTGACCCCGGCCGTGGCAATCTGCCACCGGTTAATGAAGGCACGTAGGGGCTCGTTGTCTGCTTGCATGCAATCAAAAAGGATTGTGGATGCCTGGGCTGTCCTGGCTCTGAGAATGAACCGGCCGACGAACTTATCCGCCAACCGCTCGAAGGTTTCGATTGAATTAACTGGTAGCTCGTAGAACCAATTCAACGCCTCTCCCGAGAGCGTTTCTTGAAATACGCTGCAGCACGTGGCGTCCGAGTAGCCCCTCGCCCCTGCTTGTGACTTGAAGCTGTCCAGGTGCTGGTACGGACAGCCCGCCCCGGAATAGGTCAACTTTAGAGGCCTTTGGCTTCCGGATCTTCCCGATTCCCTAATTCGGCGCGGGAAAGGTCCAATACGCTCGTTGAACCGCGCGCCACCCTGCTGTCGCCCTGCTATTCTCTCGCTGGCCTCCATGCGGCCCTTCATGTCTGCCACCGAGGCGGAGAGCGCCTCGAGCGCTCGAGCGGTAGTGCTTTCCTGTTCGTTTGACGCCTGTTCCGTGCAGTACGGGGGCTCGGCCGGGCCGGAGTTTTTTAAAGCTTCCGAAAAGAGTGGCGTGTCCATATGCACGGTCTTTCTTCTTCCAGTGGCCTGCTCTACTTCCAGACGCGGGAACTCGCTAGCCTTGCCTGCTGATCGCGGTGTCGCTTGAGGGGTGCTCTGTTGACCCTCTCGCTCCAGGGCCGCTAATAGGGCGATGTTGACTGCCTCCAATTCTTGGCATCGGGCCTCCGCTCTTAGTCGATCTTGATTGCCCTCCGCTCGCAAGCGCTCGACCTCTGCCTTCATCTTTTTTATTGCTTCCGGACCCTTTTGGTCGGTGTTTTCTGTTTCCCGATAATTACGAGCTCCATCTCTGATGGAAGAAAGGGCGGCCCTCGCACCGCCCTCAGCCTTTACGTTACGGGCCGGGTCGGGGGACTGAATTCGCGCTTTCGGTTTTTCTCTACTGACTTTCATCTTCCTCCCTTCCATAGCTTCCAGACTGAAGGATGCAGCTACTTTCTCCAAAGGATTAATAGAGCAACACAACTTTTCGTACGAATTCCCACAGACGGCGCCAATTGTTTCTGCCTAAACCCGGGGGTCTAGTAGATACTTGATGAATCCAACTCGATCTCCTGCAATCCTGCTTACTAAGGGGAATACCGGGCGGGCCGGCCTTCACCTCTCCGATGCCTAAGTTAGTATAGTTGGAATGTATGTAACTAAGGCACGTATGTAAGCAGGGAGAGAGACAAGTTACCTCATAAAGAAGGTAGTTGGGGCCCATATATAGGTGGTTGGGGGCAAGGGCTGGCCTTATTCTTCGATGTGGGACTGGTTCCCTTCTGTTTATACTTTCTGGTGCCCCTTTAGGCAGGCTGGCTCCCCCGGCCCCTGGGTCCCTGGAGGCAGGATAGAGTGCCAGGCCCCGAGGCCGGGTGCTGGTGATCCGGTCCCGACCCTTGGGCCGGGCCCTGGTGTGCTTGCTGCGGGTCTGTGGGCCTGCTGTAGCCTCTCTGCGGCTACTGTCAACAGTACCATTTCACCATTTTAAAACGAGTTATATGTTCTGTAGGCCTCGTGGAAGTCGACGTACAGAACCAAGTAGATTTTGGAATTGCCTTTTGATGTGTCTTTCATGATGGGATCGAATGAGCTTAAACCTTTCACACTTGGAAGAAAGTACCGCCATATACCATGGCATTACTTGGGCGCGTCTAGCCATTACCTTGACTTTATAAGTTTATAGCAAATGAGATGTTGTGTCGAGTATATTAAGACAAGTACATGATTGCGCACATGGTACTTATATGGAGAGTTTCATCTCCCAAGACTTCTCATCATATATACGTAACAAGTCTTCTCAAGACATCGACTAATCATAAGATACATACATGCTTTGGTCTAATGTCCTTTAAATATCCATAAGCCGATAGATGAATAAGTTCATCACTAACGGTTCTCACTCCGGAGACCAAGTATTCCCAAAATCTTTTCATTCTTAACGTCGGATTAGTGATACCTCAATCACAATTCATCTGAAGTTTACACGCAATTATAGGCATGATTCTTTACATCCCATCTTCAATCAAGTAATCATTCAATCGTGGTTTTGCTTACTTGACTTGGGTGAAAACTAATATGTTTAGGATGTTTATCACTAGGCCAAATATCTCAATAGACAATGGTTTTTTAGCATTGTCTGATGAGGTACTGTTACTATTGTCTATCCAGGGATTGTCTAATACATGCTTCAAACAATGACAAAATATCATTGTCTGATAACCACTATGGACAATGGTAGGACTAAAAAGACCCATTGTCTGAGATCCGGGAAAGACAATGCTACTTTGTTATAAATCGTTGTTTCATGTTATTTTGTACAATAGCATTTTTTGGGCAATATTGTATTTGTCATTATAAGAAGACACTTATTTATAGAAGTATTGTCTTTATTAGTTTTGCACAACTTAATTTTTTTCTTTATGTATTGTCAGTATTTGATTTAAGCTACAGTCGTTTCTGGATTTTCATATTTGTATTCGATATTTATTATATGCATCTGCTATAGACAATGGTTTTAGTTTCGTTTCTATTGTGATTCTGAGTTACAGATAATTGTATCGTTTTCCATTCCATTGTGATTATTATACACAAACAATTATTTTGTTATGGCTTCCATTGTGATTCTAAGTTTCAGATAATGGTTTTGTTTTAGTTTGTAATGTGATACTCCGATACACACAATGGTTTCGTTTTGGTTTGTAAAGTGATTTTGAGAATCAGATAATACTTTTCTGATTCCGATTTACAAACCATTGTTTGGTTGGTTGATAGACAATTTTTTCTGTTTGCAATGTCACAATCATATATGATACATTTCTTAAAACCAACAAATCAAAACATATCCATCCAATATTGACATTAACCAATTCAAAATCCATCCATTCATAATATAGTGACAACCAAATATTCATCATCCCTACTAGCTGAGCCAATATAAACAAAACAAAACAACTTATAATATGATCATCAAAAATTCTAAAATGTAGGTTAGTCAGTTAGCTATGCTATATTTACCTTTGAAACAAATTCTAGGTTCCTATCTTGAATTATGTCTTTCATGTAGCGCATGATGAAGAACCCACAATCTTCATTCCTGTGTTACTCAGGAATACCCTAAGAATAAGACATAACATGTTAGTGCCCTCTAGACACATTTTACATGCATGAAACTGGTATCAAATCTGAACAAGGTAGGACTACAGCTCGTACCAACATTGGAACCCATGAGATTGAATCTCGGGTAGGTTTATCCATTTGAGACTTGTAAATTTTGATAGCACTTCAGCAATATAACAACAAACAGTAAGTTCATATATTTGGATAGAATTAACCAGCAATAAGTTCATATATATGGATAGAATTAACAAACACAACATGATAGCCAAAACTCGTTCACAGTTACCTCTCCACAACATTCTTCTAATCTTCATCGCTAAGTAGTCGACGTTTTATTGGATCGAAGGAGTAGATAACTTCATCTTCTAGGTTGACCACACTTAGTGTCCAATGCTTACTTAAAAATCAAATTAAGAAAATGAAGTCAGTTCCAAGTTTGTGTAATTAGATGAAACTAGAGATACGACGTCACTCACCCTGAATTATAAGACAATATAAACCAATTGTCCCTTCTTTCCATCTTTGAACCTTGTTGATAGCTTGCAAGCCCTTTGTTCAACGTTTCCACAGTTAACCGATCCAATCTGGTAAGGGTCCACAAAGGCAATCATATCCGACATCTTTGATCTCTTCAATAATTCATGCAAATAGCTGCAACAGCAAACACATCCATGTTCAATGTTTCCATGACACACACACACACACATATAGTACAATCAAGATATCTTAGTTTAGTAAACTTATACCATATACATGCATAGGATGCCACCAGAAACTTTTCTCATAGTGCACATGACATACATTCCCTCTTATACTGATATTGCTTCCTATCAACTTCGAAGACATTATGTGTAAGCATAAAAAGGATGGTCTTCCCATCGGCAAGTGCATCATTCCCTCATATCCACAAGCACTTCAAAGCTCCAGGGTAATTAGACGGCATCTTCTTCAAGTCAATCATGAGGTTATCATCATTATCATCATTTGTCAGCCTTTTCCTCTTCTTGGAGGGCCTACCTGCAGCTTTAGGTGGGGTCTTTTTCTACACGAATAAATGAATGAAACAGTTAGTAAAATATTGTAGAATAAAAAATGTTAGTTTCCAGCTTTGAGTTACTTTACTTGGTTAGTTTTGGGAGGGGATATCGATTGTACTATGAGGTCCGTTGGCCAAGCAATGTAAGTCACAATGGCGCCACCAACAGTGTCTATGTCATCAATTGGGAATGGAAGTTTAGCAGCAGGAACAAGTGGACAAGTGATCGACTGAGATGACCCGGCCTTAGGGTGGATTGTGTGGACCTGACTTGACCTGGCTATGGAAGTTAGCAGGTAGGTAGGTCACAAATCCCACATCGCCCGAGGGAGAGTGGATACGATGCTTATATGTGCAGGGTTAACACAATACGTAGAGACGCGTTTTGGGAGCGTAGTGGCTTCGGAAAGGGATGGGAACTCTGAAGTTAAGCTTGCTTGCCTAATAGCAATCCCAGAATGGGTGACCTACTGGGAAGCTAGCAGGTAGGCAGCTCCCGAATCAAAACCGTGTGGGGTAATTCCCAAAGCGGACAATATCTCTACTGCGCTTGTTGGACAATTACAAATGGTATCAGAGCCTGTCCTCGGCCAGAAGTGTGCCGACGCCGACGCCGACGTTGGACCCTAAGGGGGGTGGATTGAGATGACCCGGCTTTAGGGTGGATTGTGTGGACCTGACTTGACCTGGCTATGGAAGTTAGCAGGTAGGTAGGTCACAAATCCCACATCGCCCGAGGGAGAGCGGATACGATGCTTATATGTGCAGGGTTAGCACAATACGTAGAGACGCGTTTTGGGAGCGTAGTGGCTTCGGAAAGGGATGGGAACTCCGAAGTTAAGCTTGCTCGCCCAGTAGCAATCCCAGGATGGGTGACCTACTGGGAAGCTAGCAGGTAGGCAGCTCCCGAAGATAACTGTGCGGGGTGATTCCCAAAGCGGACAATATCTCTACTGCGCGTGCCGGACCGTTACATCAACACTCTCACATTCTTTTTTCCCAAAAGAACACCATGAATAGTTTGGTTATCAACATCGTTGTCCTGAAGTTGAGCTAACGTCGCAATGGCAACAATATTGTCCACTGAACCTATAGCCAATTTGCAGTCTGTTGCCTTGAGTGGCTATGTTAAGAAAAATAATAAGCGCTATCAGCCTTCACGTGACATGAAATAATAATTATCTCACTTAAAAACATTAACATAAAAATAGAGTAATTAGATTAAAGAAGTTACCGGCTGTGTAACTTATGTAGACTTGACCGTAGTTGCAGACACATTATTAGGAGCAGTACTATGAGCCTTCCAAACATCAGCCTTCACGTGAACTTCATTTACATTCACCTCTACTTCATCTAGTTCAACTTGCACAATAGGTTCCCCTTCCACCGACATCAAAGTATCTTGGAATTGATGCCCACCCTCTTCTATGTCACCTACCAAACTTAAGCGCTTCTTTGCACGGATATGAAGCTCCGAATCAGCCCTCACTGCACCCTTCTCTCTCATGTAGGAGCAGCTTCCTTGTCCAGATTCTATGTCAGGGCTAATTCCAGCTTCCACATGAGCCTTTTTCACAACATGAGAAACATTTAGTGCTGCTTCCAACCTATTCAACCTCTCAGCCATTACTCTCTCTTTAGTTTCATACTTCTGTCTCTCATTCGCAACAGCTTCCTTAATCTTTTCTTCAACTGACTTTTTTTTTTCTTTGCTTGGTTAACATTGCCTCCCACACCACGCACTATTCCATAACGCTCAACTCCACTAAACACCTTTTGTTGCATTTGATCCTGCAGGTTTGCATACCCCAAAAGCGATAGGTGATGAGGGTACTAGTTCGTCTTCCTCTTTTTCATCATCTCCTCGCGCTTTTCCTATAACATATAGAATATTCTCATAACAAAATATTGTAGAATAATGCACAGTAAAATCTATAATACAAAAAAAATTGTGTAAACTTAATAATGTAGAAGACTTTTACCAAAAACTCTTAATAATGTCCGATCAGCTACAAATATCTGCCAATGAAACTTTTCAATGAAGTTGTAATCAGCTGGAGGATAGTCTAACAAATCTAGTTCAGCCATATGTGGGATGATATACTTCCTTGTCAACCTGGACCAGAATTTTCGCCAGTTTTGGGAAGCTGATGCTAATACTAGTATATTTACCGACAGGGGTATCTCAAATGCCATCTAATAATAGTTGTGATTAGTCTATGTTAAAATGAAACTTACAACAACAACAAATGTAATGAAATAAGCTAGGGGACAGTACGTCACCTCAACACATTGCAAAATCTTATTTTTTCGATGTTTTGGCACTTGCTTCCAAGTAGCGATCCAAATTGGCGCCTTTCTCCTTGCTAGTACTCCGATATACGATTGTATCTCCTTAGCTGCCTTACCGTAAGGGCATCCATTTTTATTAAAGGTGGCCTTCATCTTGATACTAAGGATTCTACGTCGTACAATCATGTGCATTGTAACACATCCACGCTTCAACAACTTCAACCCTAACAACTGCTCAGTCCTTGTCGTTAATGTTTTCTTCTTCTTCTTTACTCTAACACATCGTTGTGATGTTGTTTTCCTCAAGGATGGTACATGTTGTGATCCAGCAGAGTTAGCTGGAGCTGGTGCAGATCTGCTTCTTACCAACTTCACAACTAGAGCCATTCTTGACGAGTGCTTAAGCACACCTTCAATAATAACCATATAAGAAACGTTAGTAGTATAACAATAAGTAGGGATCGTTCTAGCCGGGGATTAAGCATACCTGAAATATAAGAATGTTAGATATTCACATATACACAAGCACGAAACGAAACATGGGGGTTTTAAGATGGATCGGCAGCAAGCTGCCCCAATTGCTCTAGACACGAAATTTAAAAACTAGAAACTAATATATACATGTTTTGGTCGACATCTTTCACACAAAAGCATTTAGCACACAATTCTTTAACAAGTAAGACTCACACACAAGAAACTAAGAAACAAGTAATGACACAACTTAGACTTACTTCAGTTTCGACTACAATTAGAGCGATTAGCTTTTTAACCAGTTGTGAGACCTCTAATGTTTTAAGATCATGCTATTCGCTTTAGATCCTAAAGTTTATGCTAATCCGTTTTTACACATTTTAACATTTAAGCACAAGAGTCTATATCGAAAACAAGAAAACAAGCAAGGTTGTCAATCATCTTATTTAGACTTGCAAGTTCTAAGGTTATTAGATCTAAGTGAGCAACACAACTTAAGAAAACTCAACTCGTATGACTTAGCCATATTACTTGATTATATGAAACCTAGCATTTAGAATTACATGTTTTTAAACATCACTAATGTGTCGGTTTTTGCGTCCTAACCTTAGTTCTAACCGATTTTAAGTCTTAAGCTTGCATCAAATACCAACTGTCCTAATTATCTAAGTGTATGATTTTCCTATATGTTTATATTATAAGTTAACATGCAAAGACTTATTTAAAACATAAACTTAGACCTAGACCTAAGCAACGAATCAAAAACGTTTTTAACATGCAATTTATAAAACCAAATTCCAATTCGAAACATACATAGACATACAATATGAAACCAAAAATATATGTAAGTTTCATAGACAAAACCTAACATAACTACATATAATAAAATTGTTAACCGAAAGTAGGGGGTGGATCACACTTTGTAGACACTTTTGAAGGTTTGACTTGTGTTGATCCGATGGAGATGGTAGATGCACGGTTAGGATATTTTTGGTGGTGGTGGGGATGTGTTTTGGCTAACTATTCTATGTAGGACTTTTGAGGAATCTTGGTAGAGCTTATGGCTTTGTGTTTTGTGCTAAGGATGTGATAAGTTTACAAGAGGCATTGCCTGCCTTTATATAGGAGACTAAGAGGAAGATTCGGTAGTTGTATAAGGGTAAGGAAATCTTCTTTCTCAATCTAAAAAGGTTTAGGTATTCATTTCTCTCCTTGGACTTGGTTTTCTTCTTTTCCCTCTTTGAGTTGGAGATCTTCATATTTGTAACCGTTACTCCCTTCCTTGGTCTTCACACATTTTCTCTCTTCCTGGATACGTTTTGGAAGCTTCCAAAACATTGCAGCCACTTAACAGGCCTCTCGGCAGTTTCACACAGAAAGTCTTCTCGGCAGGCAGTAGGTTGTTCTTCTCGGTAGCCTTGACCTTCTAGCGTTGTGACTAGCATAACTTTCTCCACATAATAGCTATGGCTACGACTCAAAATGTTCTGGAAACTAGACTCCTAGAGCTTTCCGTGCATATATAGAACGCATTCTAGTTCCTTAGAGGTCGTCCTGGAGAAATTCTTGAAATTGAGAGATGTGTCCAGAAAAATAATGGAACTTGCTGGACTTGTGATAAACTTTTCCTTGCAATTCCTGGCAGCTTCTTTTGCACTGATTTCTATAGCTCCTTCCATTGCTCAATCATCAACATGTCTACTGCATATGAGAGAAGAAAATTTTATCAAAAGCAAAGTCGAGGTTTTACAAAACCAACAAAACATTTAAAGACTTAAAAATCGGCTCTTGACAAATTTCTGCCTTTTTTTCTATACTTAGCACATTTTTATTGTAACTCTACCAAATATTCAAGACTACTATATGACTTGATTCTGCAATAATAAGGGTTAAAGCAAAGTATAAACGAAGGTAAAACACATTAAGAACGTCACATTTTATACTCTTATCAATTCTCTCCCTTGTCTTAAGCACCGCTTTTTTAATGGCAATAACCTGCAACAATAGTACATACAGTCACACAATTATACTACTCCACATCTATTGTCTCGTCACCATCTCGCATGTAAGTCTTGCTTTGGTCATCAACTTCTACACTATCGATGATTGGCTGAATCGGTGCAGGGATATCCACCTCAAGATCGATCAGTTCACTGTCCTCTTCATTACCATAAAGATAAGTATTAGTAAATGAAGCAAACTTATAGATTCAAAAAAAAAACAAGAAATAATGCAGATCGAAAACCTAATTAGTTGAAAACTCAAAACTCTAAATCATAAAGATATCCCAAATTTAGTTTCAAGTTGGAATCTCATTCATACAGCTTAGTTCATACACCCCAAATTTAGTTCAACCAAAAACCCTAAATCCCAAATGGAGTTATCCGAAACCTAAGCCTACACCCCAAATCAATTTCAGAAACCTCATGGCCAAACCGAAGCCTAGCTAGACCCCAAACCAAATTTGACAAATATTCAGCTCCGAAAGCAAAACTCATGACCAAATTTGTGTTTAATATCAGAAACCCATTAACCCATTAATGTACCTATTGAACATAAATCGTTGAGACAATTCCAAAAACTTCAATTGAACACAGTGGGAGTAAGAGAGCTCGAGGAGGTCGATGACTGGGAGTGAGAGATCTCTGAGTGTTTGAAGCTCGAGGAGGTCGATGAGTGGGAGTGAGAGTGGGGAAATAAATTGTTTTTTTTTTTAAACTGCTAGTATTCATACCTAGGGTTATGATTAAAAGTATTGTTGCATAAACACTGAGACAACATAACTTCAAGAACATAATAATGAACATTGTTTTAAAGGAATTGTATGAAAAAAATATAGACAATGCACAATAATTGACTAAAAGCATTGTGTGACGGGTACCAATTAGACAACATATAAATTTAAAGGAATTGTCTGACGCCGGTTTTCACACAATAATTGAATAAAAACCATTGTCTGAAGTCCCAGGTAGCGCAATGTTAAAACACCACAGTAAACTGAAATTGTCTGTAATAGACTCACACAATGGTAACGTAAGATCTATTGTCTGAACATCAGCTTCAGACAATAGTCATTTGTTCAGACAATAGTCATTTTCTTACCATTGTTTGATTTTTTCATACAATGGTTTTTACCAGTACCATTGTCTGATGACTATTGTCTATTGAGGTTTTTGGCCTAGTGTATGTATATCTCTTTACTTCGTCCCAATAGAGATGATACAAGCTGCATGTTCAGTTTTACAGAACTACCTAACTGACAAGGTAGTGAGTGTAATATGACTCTATTACGAGAACATATGTCATTGTAGTCGATTCTAGGGCATTTGTGAGAGACCTTGCACCACAAGGTGAGTCTATGCTTTTTTTCTCACTACACTTTCCATAAAAAAAATATCGATAGAGTTTACACTTGCGGTGTCGGCATCACCTGACCATAGACCTATCTCTTTGTTTAAACTGGATCACATATCTTTATGTGTAGGCTAATTCATAACGTTGGTATTTGCTTGAATGAAGTGAGTGTTCGATATCTAACTAATAAACCACGTTCTCATCATGTACATTAGTGTAATTCGCATTTGTAGAGATCTCTATATAGATTGGCTTTTCATTGAGGCGTCCCCCAATGATGACCATAATCCAGAATATCCATGAGACGAATAAGTTGTCGTTGATCCAATAATCAAGTTGTGCCAAACTTGCATTCGGCGAGTGTATATCGAATTAAGTCCCCTCTCTACACTTCTTGTGAAAGTCACGGCCTAGTGACACCATCTATCACTTTTGTGGAGTCACCATCTATGGGTAACAATGTGTTCATTGATTCGGACATCAATTCTTACGGCCATGTTTTAAACAAGAGTAATATTCCGATCTTTTCCTTGAAAGACCAATAGTTTGCTCTTTGCAGCATGTATATCAAATCGCGTCACTTTGATTTATGGGACTTTGGAGAACATGATGAGGCACAGTGGGGACAAACCACGGTAATGCCAAGGTTTTACTTGAACAAACTTGTTCTTCTCACCCCTTAATGACGGGGAGACTGGCTCATCAAAAGTGACATAAACGAGATCGCATATTAAGGTTTCTATAGAGCGGATCATATTCAAAGACAAATACCCATCATTAAGCGTTTGTGGCGGCGCAATATGGCACATAAAGTATGTGTACGATGAAGGGTATTGATCGTTAACACTTATACGTTAACAAGATGCATTCCGTTACAAGATGTAACATGCATGTATGATTCTTGAAACGTTTCACTAGGTTCCAGGACACCAAATGCTACCAAATATTAATAGTAGGTAGACACGTGTGTTAGGGTTCCAACGCCGCCGGCCTCATTGCCGAAATCGGCCGAAACAGTCACCGGAGGTCAGTGAAAGTTTGTGTCGAGTGGTTCACCATCTTCCAGGTGTCCAATGACCCCCCCTGAAATTTTATGAGCAGGTAGCCATGGATGTTAGAAATTGGTGGACTAAATTTGACCTCAAGAACCGGCCTAAAAGTAGGTAAACCGGTCCAACTAATGAAGAGTCTGTAAGCTGGAAAACCGAAATTCTAGGTTTTCTTCAACTTTTCAATCATTGTCAAGATCATATATAACATCTAAATGTTATGGCTTGAGTTTAACCAATAGATGGATCACCAAAATATCATTGTGTCTCAAAAATTGAACCATGATAGGGCATTAAAGCTATCATCTTATGTATCATTAACTTTAGCGTAGGAAGGCGTTACTCCAAAACTGTACTAAAGATTAGGCTTCCATATAATGAGCATAGCTAATGAAGGATCATGAGAGGGGGATCATATGCAATATTAAATACATAGATGGTGCTTCCATTGACTTGGAGGAAGACTTAGGTGACGTTAATGTCATCTTTAAGCCTTGAGCATTGCTCATGAAGCTACCAAATATTATTTTGGTAATCTTTGATCTCAATAGCTTATTTGCTCAAAAGAAACGATGTCCATGACTCTCTTGCATATATGGATCATCAAAACATGTCCAAAATTCCGGACGTATATTAGAGTCTATATGAGTCGCCGATTCAAAGAATCCGAATAAGAGCATATGTGAAATACATTCATAATATTTACTCATAAGTTGTACGCATTCATTAGAAGCGATACATTAAAAATTTCTTCAATTATCACAATGAGTTTCAAGGTGATAAACGTCGGCACGAATATCTTTAAATAGTGAGCAAGGTTTGATTGCTTCTTTATGCATAGATAGCTACACACTCAATGTCTCTATGATACATTCATAAGAGTGTAGAGACAAAGTTTTATGCCAAGTCATATAAACCGAAATATATACTCAATTCCTATAGAGTGCGTTACATGGCGTGTAGTATCACAAGATAAAACATAGGCATGCTTAAAGACGCAGTAAATACATCCGTTAACGCTCAAAGATAGAGCCGAAAAGCAACCAAATGAGCCAACATCGATACTATATAGATATATATGTCTAAAAACCAAGTATCAAGGACCGAGGCCATGAGCTAGCTATCAGAGGCCGATGCAAAGATAGAGTGGAAGCCAAGCCGAAGCAAGGCAAGAAAGAGGTCGGGATTATGTATAAGCGGGTGCAATGCTTCCCAAGGCCTAAGCCCAGGTAGTGCACGAACGGGACGAGGCCAAGCAAGTGCCAACGTACTCCAAGGCCGAAACCAAGGCGTGTCGAGGCAGATGCAAAGGCTTATGCGGCCGAGTGTTTGATGTAGGAGTCAAGGTCATGCGAGTTGCCGATGGCTAGCCGAGGCTGAAGCTAAGGCTTACCGAGGTACAAAACAAGGACCTGACGAGGTGATCGAATACCATAAGCACGCAAGCAATGATAACCCTACAAAAGATCGTTAGTAGTATAAACAAGTAGGGATCGTTCTAGCCGGGGATTAAGGGTACCTGAAACATGAGAATGTTAGCACAAAATATTCACAAAACATATCAAAACGTCACACTTGGGGGATTGAAAAGGGATCGGCAGTCATAGGGCTGCCCTAAAGCTAAAGTACACGAAAACAAACCTAAAAACTACTATATACAAGTGATCATCATTTTTCACACCAATTTAATATGATACTTTAAATGAAAGTATCATCTTACTTTAAGGCGTAACATTTTTTTCTTTTCTTTAAGGCACGGTATCATTACATTTTTCACACAATTTCTAGCTAAGTTCACCCCACACTTGTTTCTCATTCTAACAGGACCCGAACCGGATTTTACCCCGAAACCCGGATAAGGCCTTGCGGGGACCACCTTAAGAGAGATTTTACCGAAAAATCGGCATGATCTCTCTTAAAATGGACAACCCAAACCTGTCAGACAAACAAAAAACACTTCTACAATTACCATCCTGACTCCAGGAGCCACCTGCTCCTCCAAACTTCAAACAACTTCCACAAGACAAAATACAAAATCACTTTTAATTTATTCTCAGGTTATCAGAGCAATCTAAATAAGGAATTGGAGATAAGAATCAGAGAGAAAAAGGATCGAAAGATCCTACCAAGCGGAAGCAAATATGGTGAAGACTATGCCTCGACTCCGAGACTCTTGACCTCAAATAAACTAGTCTGCAACTAGGCGATTTAAAAAGAAGGGTCCAGGGGAAAGTAAATTAAAAACGTTAGAGTGAGTGGATAAAAATTAAAATAATTTAATATAATACTTTAAATGAAAGTATCATCTTACTTTCCCAAAGTTTTAGAAATAAAAACCACAATGCATGCATCTTAATAAAACAATTATTTTGTTTATATATATTCAAAACAATATACTTTTGAAATCAATTTATAATATTTCTCGACTAATCCCATTGGTCACATAAAAACCCCAGCCCCGCTGGTTCGAGAATTTATTAAATAGCAGAAAGTCTCATAGAGAAAATATTCCCAAAAACCATATAATATAAAAATCATGACAATTCCCATTGATCATATAATAGGGGAAGGTTATTACTATTTAATAGTAAGCCTCTCAAGCTAAGGGTCGAGTCTCGCAGACTCTATAGCGTCCCACGCTAAACCTCTTCACAACCCTACGTCGACCACCGAGAGTGAATCTGCCCTACATGGTCAAGTCGTCACCTCGCGTGGGATGAGGTTAATAAGCTAGCTAGCATCAATATATATATACGGACCCTGATATGGTGAAAATCTGAAAACAAAACCGAAAATACACTTCGCCTTATATATAATAATCAGTACGGTCCCCGACCGTACATTTGAGGCTTACAATAATCATAAATAGTATAATAGCCTCAAAAGATATACATATATATCCGACATATCCATTATGCGGTAAAATAATATCGAAAAATTATATATACAACATCGACATGTGTCACATGTCGTAAAATCACAAATTCGAAAACATTAAATCCCCGGAAATCTCATTTCCGGTCTTTATATTTCAATAATCATAAAACTTATTCAGCATAATCAAGTTATGAATAATTAAAACATACTATTTCCAGAAATCGCATTTCCGGGTAAAATTACATACTACTAAAAATAGTAGAAAATGTATACCCCAAATCTAAAATTTTTTTTAAATATCATTTCATTTTAATTATATGAATTCTCATGCTTCTCAAATCATTTATTTAAAATAAACCGCATTTTATTAAAATAATTATGCATGCATTTATTTAAAATAAAAATCCACTCACAGTACGGCCGAGAGTGCCGCTATTCCGCGCTCTTGTCCCGTCGAGTAATTTCTCGACCTGTAACAGAGATGTAACTATAAATATTGCAGAACTCAGAATTTATTATAAACATTAACTTTACGGACGTCCTCACTTGCCCGAATAACCCAATTTTTAAATCTCTTGTTATCAGTATCGGAATTACGTCTCCCATACCGAAAAAATTTACGTCCCAAAATTACTCAGGACACCCATCCCGAGTCCGATCCATTCTTTTACTGATTATTTTGTCGTAAAACCCTTTTAATCAGTTTTTAACCTTTTTACGGAAAGTCAACAGTAAAAATTATTGGTCAAACAGTAATTTGGAAAGTCAACAATAAATGGTCAAAGTCAGAATTACTATTTACCATTTACTTTTACTGTTTACCTTTTACTTTTACTATTTACAGTTTTACTGTTTATTATTTACTTTTTACCGTTTTACTTTTCACCTTTTTACCCTTCTTTAACCTCAGGCCGTCGGCAGCTCCGCCACAGGAGGCCAAAAATGCCTCCAATTGACTCCAAACTTACCCAGCAATTTCGCCACTAACTCAGGGACTCATCCCCGTCGTCCCCGCCACCAAAAACATTCCCAACCGCCGCAAACGGCGGCCGGTACGGCGGCAGCATCTCTGCACCTCAAAATTCGTCCAAAATTCAACCAACCAAATCTCAAACTACACTAACTCGACTCCTTTCAACCTCCTAACCACGAATTCAACCTCTAATTTCAACAAAAACATCAATTCCACAACCTCCACCAAATTCATAAAAAACCTAGAATTTCAAATCTCAATTTCTCAATACCTGGTGCAAATTAGTTCAATTCCTTTCATGGAATGATTGCACAGACGGAGACCTTTGATTCCCCTCAAGAATCGGGTCGAATCTTGGCCGGAGGAGGGAGTTCTGATCAAACTGAATTTGAAGTTCTTGGGTTGGAATCGGCCGAACGACGGCGATTCCCACCGCGCCACCACCACAGACCTGAAGAGGGAGTTGGGATGAGTCGAACTCGACCGGTAGAGCGCCGATCGGTGGCCGGACGGCGGAGAACCAAGGGCGGCTGCCCATGTCGGTGGAGCTCGTGCTGGGTCGCGGGGAGGAAGAGAAAAAAGAGAAGAAAAAGAAAGGAAAGAAAAGAGAAAAGAAAAAAAGAAATGGGGGATTTCCATTTCGGGAAATTTTCCCCCGGCTATTTATACTTGTCCTAAAAACAGAAAGTTTCAGATTTTTTTTTACATCGTAACTTCTTCATGCGAACTACAAATTAAATGTGTCACATGTCCACGAACTCATTTCGACGTCTTCTATCTCGTCGAATAATAAAATTCTTGGTCGGGTCAACTTAGTAAAAAGTCAACGTTTAGCACTTTCGAATCGTAAAAGCAAAACCTGAAACGTAAAAATAAAAGATAAAATTTTCAAAAGGTAACTCAAGATTCGGGTCGTATCACATTCAACACTTTATACGAAAACTCCAAATCGATTTCAAGCTTTTGCTAAGTCTCGCGAGGAAAAGGGTTAACATGTAAATATTCAAAGCATAGGGATTTGTATGAGGGTGATGAAAGAAAAGGCTCAATGTAAGATCAAAGGGGTTTTCTAGGAAGTCCCACTGATACGACCCGAATCTCGAGTTACTTTTTGACTGTTTTGTGTTTTATTTTTACGTTCTGGTACTTGTTTTTACGATTCGAAAAATTCTAAAAGTTAACTTTTTATTAAGTTGACCCGACCGAGAATTTTATTTCTCGTCGAGATAGAAGACGTTGAAACGAGCTCGTGGACATGAGGCACGTTCAATTTGGAGTTCGTGTGAAAAAGTTACGACGTAAAAATCGTTAAATTGCCATTTTTGGACAAGTATAAATAGCAGAGGATGAAATTTCCCGAAAAGGCAACTTTCATTTTTTCTTCTTTTCTTTTCTTTTTCTTTTTTTCCCTCTTTTTCTCTCTTTTCTCCCCTACTCGGCCCGAGCAGCGCCGATCGGGTCGCCACCCTCGGTTCTTCGCCGTCCGGCCGTCGTTCGCTGCGCCACCGGTCCCGTTTGGACCGTCTCCTCCTCCTCTTCAAGTCTGTGGTGGTGGCACGGTGGGAATCGCCGCCGTTCGGCCGATTCCAGCCCAAGAACTTCAAGCCCAGTTGGGCTGGTTCTCCCTCCTCCGGCCAAGGTTCCACCCGATTCTTGGGGGGAATTGAAGGCCTCGACTTGTGCAACACGTCCATGAAAGGAATCGAACCAATTCGTAGCAGGTAAGGAGAATTTGGGTTTTGAAATTCTAGAGTTTTTGTGATTTCGGTGGAGGTTGGGTATTTGATGTTTTTGGTAGATTTGGAGGTTGAATTTGTGTTTGGGATGTTGTAAGGAGTTGTTTGGGTGTTGTTTGAGGTTTGATTGGTTGAAATTTGGATGAATTTTGATATTGGGAGACTGTGCCGCCGTGTCGGCCGCCGTTTGCGGCGGCTGGGGTTTTTTTTTGCTGCGGGGACGACAGAGATGAGTTCCTGAGGTGGTGGCAATGTTGTTAGGCGAATTTGGAGCCAATTGGAGGTGTTTTTGACCTCCGGGGCAGAGCTGCCGGCGGCGGCGCGGCGGCGATGCTGCTGCCGGCGGCGGGAGGTAGAAGACGATGAATAGTAAATTGTAAAAAGTGAAAAAGTAAAACGGTAAAAGGTGAAAAGTAAATGGTAAATGATAGGAGCACAATGTGCGACGATATTATATGTTTTTACCCTCATTTATGCTTTTTTTAACCCTTATTTGTCTAAGATAGAGTCATAATATAGTTTAGTGTTAATTTGGTAGAGTTTGGCGAAAAGTTGGTTAAGAATCCGAAAAATGACTAAGTTTGAGGAATCTGGAAAATAATGCAAGTTGTCTTTTTCGTGATTCTGAGATGAGTAAAAATACAATCTATCCTTGTCCGAATTTAATGAAATTTGGTGTGCTTATTATTCATATACTGAGGAATGTTGTGTTAAAATTTCAGATCAATCGGAGTTCGGGAAGTCACCCAAAAGATGGCTGCAACTTGGCAGTCTGAGCAAACCAATCCAGGGACTTCCAGGATTTTCCTGGGACTGTGTCCCAACTTCGAAAAATCATTCCCGACGACTCATAAGGAATTTGATTAAACTGTTTTATATGGAGGTAGCTATGTGTGTCTAGTTTCTCTGGGACTTGGAATCACATCAATCGGAGCTTTGAGGAGGAAGTTATGCCGGATTTACTGGAGTAAGGTCATTCTGCCGGGAAAACAACAACTATCCCGGTTGCACAAGGAAAGCTTTCCTTTGGACTTTTGAAGCATGGATCGGATATTATGGACCTAAAGATATGTCCATACTAACTTAATAAGAAAATTCAAGTCCAAGATAAGGCCAAGAAGAGTCTAGAAGAAAAGAATTCAGATAATAAGAGAAAGAAAAAGAATCCTGATTAATTTCGGGAAAATTCTTGTGCACGTCTCTCAACTTCCACGGACTCTCCCGGACAGCTCACAATGAATCCGAATTCGGGCCTTATATGGATAGAAAGCTACGGGAGTCTAGTTTCCAACCCAACTGGAATCACCTCAATATCTATTTTCTAGAGAAAGATATTCCATAATCTTCACTCGAAGGTCAAATCTGCCAGCAGGATAAGTTTGAGAAAAACTAGGTTTTGTAAACCCTAGCTGCCTCCCTTGCCTCTATAAATACCACAACATAATTTCAGAATAATGATCTTCTCTTCCTCACTTAAACTTGCCGAAACTCTGCCGAATTCTCTCCAAAAATCCTCACCAAGAACATAGCCGAACCATCTTTCACCACCTTTCATAAAATCATTCCAATCATCAACACCAATCCACTTGCCGAATTCTTCAACAAGGTTGTTACTTGGATTGTAATTTTCGATGGCTTTAGTTTCTTTGTATTTATACATTAATTTGTCTATGAATTATGTATGGATTCTTGGTTTGTATTTCGGTTTTGTTATTTATTCATGGGATTTCCGAATTCTTGTTATATTGTTTGGTTTTCTTGTGTTTAATTACTGAATTATGCTTGTGATTTAATTGAATATGGTATGATGGGCAGTAGACTTTTGCATGTTTTCTTGATTTAATTAGGTTTATTTCCTTAATTCGTGTGCAACCGAAGGAGATGTCTAGATGCATTCGAAAGGCCATGAGTGTTGTCTAGATGTTGAATTCACTTGCCGATTTAATACATGTTGGATCATACGCGAAGTTGGTTTTAATGTGTATTTATCTAAGGGCTAGAGTAATTCTGGAAATTTACATGTCGAAGTGGGATAAGTGACGCCATACCTGCTAACATGTTCCAATTCGACATATTGTGCTTATGTGCTATTTGTGTTTAATTTCTACGCGAAGTGTTGTTAAACCGATTAGTACCATGTTTAGGATTATACGCGAAGTTAATTCTAAATACTTGTGATGTTTTGAATAATTAGATATACCGCGAAGGCTCTAATTAAATTGGAACTTAGTTGATCTTGAATACGATATTTGCTTGCTGCCCCTTTTACTTGTTTTAATTTCGTTGCATGTGTAATGAGTCTTGTGTTTTGTGATTGTGTGGAAGATGTTGATAAATTATAAATAATAATTTAGGATTTAAATTTGTAAAAATCAGTAGGTAATTAGATTAAAATTCGACAAACCCCCTTATGTGCAACACTTTGTGTGATTGAAAGCCCTTGATTTCCCCGGATAGAACGATCCCTACTTGTCCTAACTACAATTGACAAAAGAAGGGTATTATGTGTATGAAGTTGTTTTGCAGGTACTTTGTGATTGGGTTATAGCTCCATCAGTAAACAGTAAAATTGGTATAATGTAAACCTATGAAGCACGGACACGTTCCTGCACTGGCGTGTCGCGTGTCGGACACGTATCGGACACAGACATGTCTAAATATGCCCAAATACGGTAGGACACGCGAACTGCAATTCGGACACGTCTTGGACACAGGTTGGACACGCGGGGTGGGAGAGGGGAGGGAGGAGAGATGAGCCGTGGGAGGAGAGGCGATGAGGGATGAGGAGAGCCGAGGGAGGAGAGGCACCGGAGGTGGAGGACGCAGAATCTAAGGAGGAGGTCCTGGAGGTGGAGGACGCGGGATCTGAGGAGGAGGTCGCGGAGGTGGTTGGAGAGGGAGGCGGCGGCCATGTAGAGGTCGCCGGGGTTCTGGGCAGTGAGGGGAGTGGGCCGGAGAGAGAGGAAGAGGAAAAGAAAAAAAGAGGAAAAAGAGAAAGAAGGAGAGTCTCGGGGAAAGAGGAAGAGAAAGAGAGAGAAAGAAAGAGGAAGGAGAGAGAGAGAAAGAAAGAGAAAGGAAGGAGAGTCTCGGGGAAAGAGGAAGAGAAAGAAAGAGAAAAAGAGTCAGCTGGGAAAAAATATATATATATATATATATATATATATATATATATATATTAAAAATAATATTTAATTAACGTGTCCACCACGTGTCCGTGTCCGAAAAAATTTCATTTTCTCGTGTCCGCGTATCGAATCATGTTCGTATTGGACACTCGTGTCCGTGTCCGTGCTTCATAGATGTAAACAGTAAAAGTAAATGGTAATTCTGACTTTGACCATTTACTGTTGACTTTCAAATTTACTGGTTGACCAGTAAATGTTATTGTTGACTTACCGTAAAAATGATAAAAACGGATTGAAAGGGTTTTACGATGAATTAAACTAGTAAAGAATTGATTGAACTCGGAATGGGTGTCCTGAAAAATTTTGGAAGTAAATTGTTTCGGTATTTGAGACGTAATTTCAACCGATAACAAGAATTGAAATTTGATTATTTCGGGCGAGTGAGGACGTCCGTAGATTTAACTTTTATAATTTAATTCCGAAGTTTGAAATATTTATAATTACGTCTCTGTTACAGGTCGAGAAATTACTCAACGTAATGAGAGCGAGGAATAGCGGCACGCTCGGCCGAACTGTGAGTGGATTTTATTTTAAAATAAATGCATGCAATTACGTTTTATTGAAATGCAATTTATTGAATTAAATGAGTTCGTAAGCATGATATGAATTATCGAAAGTCGATAATTCATGTACTTCTGTTATAATTGTTGATTTAATATTTAAAGAAATATGGTTTTAAGGTTTTGCTTTTACTACTATTTTGGTAGTATGTGATTTTATCTGGAAACAAGGTTTCCGAAAATGGTATGTTTTAATTATTTATAATTGATTATGTTGAATAAGTTTTAATTAAAGGTAGTGACCGGAAATGAGATTTCCGGGGATTTTATATTTTTGTTATTTATGATTTTCAACATGTGAGACATGTCGACGTTATAAATATAATTTTCGATATTATTTTACGGCATGTTGGATATGTCGGATATATATGAGTATATTTCGAGGCTATTATACTAATGATTATTATAAGCCTCAGATGTGCGGTCGGGGACCGTACGGATTTATGATATATAAGGAGAAGCGTACTTTCAGTTTTTCACCATATCAGGGTACATATATATATTGATGCTAGCTAGCTTAGTCGCCTGAGCCCATGCGAGGTGACGACTTGACCACATAGGTCAGATTCACGCTCGGTGGTCGACGTGTACGAGCATAGCGTGAGACGCTATAGAGAGTCTTGGAGGCTCGACCCTTAGTCTTTGAGGCTACTATTAAATGGTGGTAATGACGTTCCCCTATTCTATTATATGACCAATGGGATTGGTCATGATTTTATATTATTTGATTTTCGGAATATTTTCTCTATGAGACTTTCTGTAATTTAATAAATTCCCGAACCAGCGGGGCTGAGTTTTTATATGACCAATGGGATTGGTCGTGAAATATTATTAATTGATTTTTAAAAATATTTCGTTTTGAAATACATATATAAACAGAAATATTATTTGTTTATTTGATATATCAGCGGGGCTGATTTTTAAATACGATTTTCTTAAAACGTGGGACGTTTTATTAAAGGCATGCAATGTGGTTCTATTTCGAAAATATTGGGAAAGTAATATGATACTTTCAATTAAAGTATTATATTAAATTGTTTTATTTTTATCCACTCACTCTAACGTTTTTAATTTACTTTCCCCTGGGCCCTTTGTTTTAATATCGCCCAGTTTGCAGACTAGTTATTTGAGGTCAAGAGTACTCGAAGTCGAGGCATAGTCATCATCGTCTTTGTTTCCGCTTGGTGGGATCTGTTGATCCTTTACTTTATAATTCGAAATTCCAGTTCAATGTATTAGATTGCTCTGATTACCTGTGAGCCTTTGAATATTAAATTAATTTGATTTTGTGTTTATTTATGGCGGTGGTTGTGTTTGGGGAGCAGATGGCTCCAGGTGTTGGGATTGGAACTGGAATTAGAAGTATTTTTTTTTATTTGTTGCAGGTTTTAGGGTTGTCTATCTTAAGACTGGCTTATCGATTTATCGATAGAGTTGATCTTAAGGTAGTCCCCGCAGGGCCTTATCCGGGTTTCAGGGTGAAATCCGGTTCGGGTCCTGTCACCCACGAAGGGCACATGTAGGGCACATGCTTTATTTTACTATGGTGGTGATCCTAGTAGAACGTTTTCAATCCTTTTCAAAATCAAGGCAATTTTAATGACTATCAAGTTTCAAAAATCACAAGAGTGAGTTCTAGCAATTCTAGAGTCCATAAAAAGCTATTACATATAGTTATCGAATAATCAATAATGAGGTTTCATGCTTCCTATATGTCTATCGAGTTTTATCTTTTTAAACACTCAAGAAGAAAGCAATTTGGCTCTAAAGCTCACATAGGTTATTATAGAAATAAATTAGCTAAAACATGCATGCTTTATTAATCAACAAGTCCTACATGCTCCTACCAATGCGCATTCTCCATGAAACTCACAATTTTTTTAAAGTATGCACAACTATTATCTATGTATGAAAAGAGGAGAAAAACATCATTGACAATTTAGAGGCATCCTAAGACTCAAAATAACAATTTAACACTCTATTTTTGTATTACGATTTTCTGAAATTTTCTGACTCAAAGAAAAATAAACTACACTAAAACGTGGGTTGCACATTTATCTATCTAGAACTAAAACGTGGGTTACACGTTTATCTATCTAGAAAACATAAACGGAATACGTTATCCCACCCCACACTTAGAAAATTACATTGTCCTCAATGTAAGCCTAAAACGATAGCAAAGAAATTCCTAAGCATGCAATAGGGTAACACATTCCAACATATCATCACAAACCAAAGAAAAAGAGAAGGGTTAAGAAATTTCAAACTCTCGGTGATGGCTCCTTCGTTTTTCTTTGATCGAATTGGGTTGCCTCCCAATTAGCGCTTTAATTTTATAGTTCGTAGCTTAGACTTTTCACCATGTGTGTTTCATATGTTCATCGTTGCTCGAAATAGCTCAAATCGGCAATGAGAAGGTTGAGAAGGTGATTTTGGCATGAGTCGGCCATATCGGCAGCATGGCTGCCTCTATCGGCAGGGTCAGCAGCAGCATGCTTGGCTGCTGGCTGCTGGCTGCTCGCTTGTCTCGGTGGGTGGCATACTTGCGAGGGCTGGCGCGCAAGGCTGTGCGCATGACCTTGCGACAGCGTGAGTCTCATCTCGGCAGTAGAGTATTTCGGTGTGTGGTGGTAGCAAACAGGTGATGGCGTGAGGGGGTGCGGCAGTATGCAAGCTTGGCATGCAAGTACCTTGGCAAAACTGGGCAGCAACAAACATGGCGTCCAATATATCAAACTCGTGGTGGGCAGTTGTGTCGGTGAGTGCGTCAGTATCCGTGTCGGATACGGCACTTTGTGGCTGAGGCGTATCGACATGCGTATCGGACAAGGGTATTAGGCTCGGATACGTATCGGCTGAGGTCAAGGATACGTCAGCAGTATCGGATACGGAATGTCATGTGCGATACGGAATGTCATGTGCGTCAGTGTCGGCAGCTGGGGTGCTGGTCCATGCGCGTGCGCAATGCGCGCTAGAGCTTGCGGCATAGGCAGGCTGCATGTTTGTCTCCGCAGCGAGGGTATCGGCAGCAATCACTTGTGGATGTGTGCCTGCGCGTTGCGCGCTATCGAGGGAGGCTGCCAGATGGCATCCGAGAGTTTGCAGCCTGACGTGTCGCCGAAGCGAGCATCAAGCAATAATAACCCTACAATCGTTAGTAGTATAGAATAAGTAGGGATCGTTCTAGCCGGGGATTAAGGGTACCTGAAACATGAGAATGTTAACACAAATATTCACAAACATATATGCACACAATTGTCACACTTATATACATATATACGAATTTATCATGGGGGATGAAGATGAGGTTCGGCAGCAAGGACTGCCTCTATATCTAAGACACGAAAATAAACCTAAACTACTATATACAAGTGATCATCATCTCTCACAAAACATTTAGCACCAAGACTCTTTAACATATAAACTCACATGCAAGAAAGTAAGGAACAAGTATCAACATGTTTAAATTCAAAATTAGTTCCGACTACAACTTAGTTGTAAGACTTCTCAAGTTTTAAGACCGAACTTTTGGTTATGGGCCCTAAAGTTATGTTAATCCTTTTGAGACTTAACAATTAATCACAATAGTCTAAATCGGAGACATGCAAAACAAGCAAGGTTGTCAAT
Source organism: Potentilla sterilis (assembly GCA_963682095.1). Taxonomy (NCBI): domain Eukaryota; kingdom Viridiplantae; phylum Streptophyta; class Magnoliopsida; order Rosales; family Rosaceae; genus Potentilla; species Potentilla sterilis. The sequence goes on along the minus strand of OY821765.1, from coordinate 15,167,712 downwards.
CATCTTATTTTAACATGTAAGAAATCCAAAGTACTATACAAAGCAACCTTTTGAGTATCTAGCCATATTTGTTATTACTCGGGTTTGATGAAACCTAACACCTAGATTTACATGCAAACAACAAATGCTTAAGCACAACTAATGTTTCGGTTTATAAGGTCCACTCTTTTAGATTTCTAACCAATTTCAAACCTAAACATGCATCTATACCACTGTCCTAATTATCTAACACATGAATTTACAAGTTACATATTACAAATTAGCATGCAAAATTCATTGTTCTTGTCGAAACCTAAACTTAAATCTAAGCATCGATTCAAACAAATCTTTAACATACAATTTACAAAACCAAAATCGATTCATACATAGACATATAAACCAACACCAAACATACATGAGTGTTTCATAGACAAAACTAAACATAACTAAACAAAAATTACTAAACCGAAGAAGGGAGTGGATCACACTTTGAGACACCTTGAGAGCTTCACGTCGTGTGGATCCGGCGAAGTATGGAGGCTGGGGTGAGGCTGCACGGCAGTGAGTCACGTCGGCAGTAGGTTATGGAGGCAGAAAGTCCAAGGTTTCGGCAAGGCAGAAACTTGGTTGAGGTGAGGTGAAGGTGATTTTCGGTTTAGGTTTTTGTCTAGGATCTTTGGGGAATTTTGGTAGAGTTTAGGCCTTGTGTTTATGCTTGAGATGAGATGGATTTTAGAATGAAAAAGTGAGGGTATATATATAGGAGGCTGCCGGCAAAACCCTAGATGCAAAAGGGATTCACAAAACCTATTAGAATAAGGTTTTGAAACCTTCCTTTAATGGTTCAATTAGGTTTTCCTTTTCTGAAATTTTCTTCAAGGCTTGGGCTTCACATCTTCATGGACTTCTTGTATGATCTTGGACTTCATTTGATATGTCTTGGTCCATCGAAAATACCCCAATTGCCGGCAGCAACACTTTGGCATGAATCTGTCCCAATCGGCAGCTTCTCCTAGTTTGACTAGGAGAACTTCTTTCTTCATATTTTTCTTCAATGCCATGGCCTAGTGTCTTCCTCTTCCCTTCATAAAGCTTGAACCATCTTCATAAATGCATTTGTGCACCATTTGGTCCATTAAAAACAGAAAACACAAAAAGGGGCAGTAGGTTCCTGGAATCGGCAGATTTGACCTTGTTGCAGTAATTCCGGCATATCTCCACCCGTGGAGCTCCGATTGATGCGATTCCAAGTCTCAGATAAACTAGACACATATAGCCATCTCCCCATAAAACAGTTCGATCAAAATCCTTGTGAGTCGACGGGAATGATTTTTCGAAGTTGGATCAAAGTCCCAGGAAAATCCTGGAAGCCCCTGGATTGAAATGCTCGGACTGCCGTTTTGCAGCCAACTTTTGGGTGACTTCCCGAACTCCGATTGATCTGAAATTTTAACACAACATTCCTTAGAATATGAATATTAAGCACGCCAAATTTCATAGAATTCGGACAAGGATAGATCGCACTTTTGCTCATCTCAAAATCACGAAAAAGACATATTTTGCATTATTTTCCAGATTTCTCAAACTTAGTCATTTTTCGGATTCTAACGCAAAATTGATAAAACTCTACCAAATCGACACTAAACTAAATTATGACTCTATCTTAGAAAAATAAGGGTTAAACAGAGCATAAACGAGGGCAAAAGCATATAATATCGTCGCACATTGTGCTCCTATCACAGCCTATCAGCAGTGGCTGTGCACTCGGCTGCGGTGGCATCGTGCATTGTTTACGCCATGGCAGTGGCTGCGGCAACTTGCTGGGCTGCGGGCTGCGTGTCTCGTACGAGGTGCTCCTCGATACTGGGGTTGGTGAAGGGCTCGTGATATGGCTTCAAGCGGTGGCCATTGATTTTAAATTTATCTCCCGACACCTCACTTTGGATCTCAATGGCACCATGAGGAAAAATTCGTTTAACAATGAATGGTCCAAACCAACGAGATCGTAACTTACCCGGAAAAAGTTTAAGTCGTGCATTGAATAAGAGAACTTTTTGTTCAACTTGAAACTTCTTCCCTCGAATCATCTTATCGTCGTAAGCTCGAGTCTTTTCCTTATATATCCATGCGGCATCATAAGCTTCATTACGTATTTCTTCAAGTTCGTTGAGTTGAAGCTTCCTATAAAGGCCGACCTCATCGATGTCCATGTTGAAAGCTTTAATAGCCCACCATGCCTTGTGCTCTAGCTCTACCGATAAGTGACATGCTTTGCCATAAGTTAACCGAAAAGGAGACATGCATATCGGTGTTTTGTATGCGGTTCTATAAGCCCATAAAGCATCATCAAGACGTTCAGTCCAATCCTTCCTCGAAGGTCCAACGGTTTTCTCTAATATTTGTTTGATCTCTCGATTGCTTACCTCGGCCATGTCACTTGTTTGAGGATGATAAGGTGTAAAGACTTTATGTGTGACGCCATACCTCTTCAACAAAGCCTCAATGGTGCGGTTGCAAAAGTGTGAGCCTCCATCACTTATCAAAACTCTTGGAACTCCAAAATATGAAAATATGTGAGTCTTGAGGAATTCGGCAACCACCTTTGAATCATTGGTGCGTGTAGCCTTGGCTACAATCCAGTTAGACACATAATCAACCACAAGCAATATGTAAAGTAAGCCTTTACTTGAAGGAAACGGCCCCATAAATTCTATGCCCCATAAGTCGAAGATCTCTACGTTAATGATTGGCGTGAGTGGCATTTGGTCTCTAGCTCCAATGTTCCCCTTTCGTTAGCACCTATCACATGTTTTACAAAACATGAATGCGTCTTTGAAGATCGTAGGCCAAAAGAATCTACAATTAAGAACCTTCAATGCCGTTTTCTGTGGCCCAAAGTGCCCACCACAAGCTTCACTATGACAAAAGGTGAGGATGGATTGATGCTCATCTTCTGGAACACATCATCAGATGACTTGGTCGCTACATTGCCACCATAGGTACGGATCGTCCCACAAGAAGTGTCGAGCTTGCTTTTTGATCCTTTGCTTATGGTGGCTCGGCAAGTCTTGGGGAAAATGGCGAGATGCAAGATAGTTTGCAATATCGGCATACCACGGTTCACTTGTTGCATCGATCCGAAAGAGTTGCTCATCCGAGAAACTCTCCAATAGGGGCAGCCGATCGTCTTTCTTGATGATTCTGCTCAAGTGGTCAGTCACTACATTCTTACTCCTTTCTTGTATTTGATTTCACTGTCGAACTCTAGAAGTAGGAGAATCCATCGAATAAGTCTCGGTTTAGCATCTTTCTTTGTCATAAGATATCTCAAGGCGGCATCATCACTATAAGCAATGACTTTGGAATTCAAAAGATATGATCAAAACTTTTCCAAAGCAAAAATTACCGCTAAGAGTTCTTTCTCCGTTGTGGTGTAGTTGAGTTAATCATCGTTGAGAGTCCTTGAAGCATAGTAAATGGCGTGTGGCTTCTTGTCCACTCTTTGGCCGAGCACGGCTCCCATAGTATAGTTACTTGCATCACACATCAACTCAAATGGTAACTTCCAATTTGGTGAAATAAGTATTGGTGTTGTACATAACTTCTCTTTGAGGCGCATAAATGCTTGCTCGCAAACCTCACTCCACATGAATGACACATCCTTTTGTAGAAGCTCGCTCATTGGCTTAACATCCTTGGAAAAATCTTTGATAAATTGTCGATAGAAACCGGCATGTCCAAGGAAGCTTCGCACGTCTCGCACGTTCCTAGGGCTCGGCAAGTGTTGGATCAATTCCACCTTTGCTTTGTCAACTTCAATGCCCTTCTCGGATATGATATGGCCAAGAACTATACATTGATTCACCATGAAGTGACACTTCTCCCAATTAAGTACAAGGTTAGTCTCTACACACCTCTCTAGTATCTCCTCCAAGTTTTCCAAACATGAGTCAAAGTCGCGTCCATATACGCTAAAGTCATCCATGAAGACCTCGATCTTACTTTCAATAAAGTCGGAGAAGATATTGTACATACAACGTTGAAAGGTACCGGGTGCATTGCATAGGCTGAATGACACCCTCCTATAAGCAAAGGTGCCAAATGGACATGTGAAAGTAGTCTTCTCTTGATCATCCGGGTGTATAGCGATTTGATTGTATCCACTATAGCCATTAAGAAAGCAATAATAGCTATGGCCGGCCAACCTCTCAAGCATTTGATCCATGAATGGCAAAGGCTTGTGATCCTTCCTCGTTGTAGCATTGAGCTTCCTATAGTCGATACACATGTAATGGCCGGTTACTAGCCTTTGTGGTACAAGTTCATTCTTCTCATTCTTCACAACCGTTACACCACTCTTCTTAGGTACTACTTGCATAGGTGAGATCCACTTACTATCCGAAATATGGTAGATGACGCCACAATCAAGCAACTTGATAATTTCGTCTTTGACAACTTTCATCATTGGTGGGTGGACACGTCTTTGCCCTTCCCTTGTAGGTTTCACACCTTCCTCTAGCAAGATACGATGAACACACATTGTAGGGCTTATTCCTTTGATATCCGCCAATGTCCAACATATGATGATCTTATGCTTCTTAAGTACTCGGATTAAATCCACTTCTTGCTTCTCATTAAGCGATGAAGACATAATAACTGGTAAATTATATTCTTCTCCAAGATAAACATACTTCAAATGATTAGGGAGCTCTTTTAGTTCTAACTTTGGGGCCTCTTCCACACTTGGGCGAAATTTTTTTGTGGCACTTGGTATTGACAAGAACGAGTTCGAAGTATACCTAGGGGTTGCATTGAGTACGGCAACCACCTTTCTCATGCTTGGCTCGGCATAGTCTTCATCTTCTACCTTAACTCGTGCTCCCTTCTTGTCAAAACTGACCCATTGCTCGATTGCTAGTTGTTATGCATCAAGGGAGGTCAACATAACTTGCTCGACCTCCTCCAAAACATCACACATTCGGCCCTCTTTCAAATCGACAATAGGGAATTTTATGGCATCAAAAATATTGAACTTTATCACCTCACTATCAAACTTCATTGTCAAATTGCTCTCGGCCACATCGATATTGGTGTGTGCTGTCCTCATGAATGGCTGGCCAAGTAGAAATTGAGTGCTATTAACCTGCGAGTCTTTCATCTCAACCACATAGAAATCGACAGGAAAGATTAGTTGGTTCACTTGCACAAGCATGTCTTCAACATAGCTCTCCAGATATTTTCTTGAGCGATCCGCTAGTTGTATAATGACATTGTCCTTCTTGAGAGGTCCTATGCTCAACGTTTGATAAACATTGAGAGCATGACATTGATTGACGCTCTCAAGTCCAACATCACATCACCAAACCTAGTGTTGCCTATCACACAAGGCACATTGAAGCTTCCCGGATCTTTCATCTTTGGTGGCAACTTCCTTTAGATAATAGCCGACACCGTTTTGCTCATAGTCACCACACGAGTCTCCCTTGTATGCCTCCTTGTCGTACACAACTCCTTGAGAAATGTTGACTTGCACTTTCCGGAAAATCTCCAATACTTTCTCGTCGGACTTGTCTTTCTTCGATCTTGCAAAGCGCGAAGGGAATGGAATGCTAGAGTTCAGCACCCCTCCCTTTGGCACTAGACTCGACTGCAACTCCTTCTTAGACGTCGCGGGATCCTTTTCAAGCTCATTCTTCCTCATTGTGTTTGCAGCAACTCTATGCTCGGCAGCCCTCTTCTCGGTCTCGGCATCATCTCGGTGCTTCCTCTCGGCTTTCTCATTGCTACCGGAAATGGCAGGTCCGTAGCTAGTCCTTCCTCCTCAATGGTGTCGAGAGGTACTCTTTTATTCTTGGGACTCATCAGAGGCAAGTCTTGTGGAGGAATCCACTGCTCAATTCAATTTCTCCAGTCGTGTCGGCCTCCAAAGGAAGGTAAGTGATGTTAGAGGGTCCGACTCCTCCTCCTCCGGTGACATGACCATTTTGAGCTCTAATTGAACGCATTCTTGGTGGCTCAACAATAGGCTCGGCAAAAACTTCGAATTCGGGACCTTGCAAATCACACGAAGACGAGATGATCGAAGGAGAGCTCAGGCTAGATGAGGCTGAACTATGGGGTGACGATGTCGAACTAGAAGATGGCTCGGACGGTGGTAACGGTGCAACAACGACGATGTCGAGCTCTTGGTTCAAACGTTGCAAACGGCCTTGATGATCTCATGTCCAAAGACTAGATTCGAACATGTACTATTCTGAAATTTACAACATAAGAACAAGTTAGATCCTTTGTAAAGAAATAAAAAGCAAGAATATACATCATTACAAGTCACAACATTGGCGATTATGAAACAAGTTTCAAACAATATCACACATATACACAAATTGGCAAAGAAGAATGCAATCGGCAAGAACATAAAGTGACGAAAATTTATATGGTCATGTAATTTCTAAGTCTAATTGCTTTTAAGATTTGTTCTAACTCTCATGGTACTTGGAGTAGAGGAGATAACGGTGCAATGGACTGATGCAGCCCCCGGTAGTATCATGCTTTATTCGACATACATCGAGAGTTTGAACCGCTCAAAACGTTTTCATTTAAGTATAAAGAATCACTCATGCCATCCTATCTAAGCTTTGAGGCTCGGTGGACATACGGCCTAGGTGTTATCGATTAGACACAATTGTTCCGTGGTTTCAGAAGGCTAGCATATATCATCCGAAAGTAGCTCAAGGCAAGACTCATTTGTTGGTTCCACGGAGGACTAATCCCCTATCTATCTCTTCACCGAGAAGAATGATCAGTTTGTGGGCCTCTGAGATCTAGTTTTACAAACCTCGATACTAAGTCGGGATAACACACACTAATAGGCGAACCTTTATGCCCTTTTTTCAGTTAAGAACAATCGTGTTGTCAATACCACAAGTGTCGATAAAAGCCGCCCTCAACCTCATGAAACCTCCAAAGATAACATGAAGGGTTAAGGCTAATATTAACAAAAGTGACCTTGCCTACTTTCTCTTCCCTTCAAAACTCAAACATATCCAACACAAATAATCCTCTACACTTCCTAGCAATTTAAACTAAGTATTACAAGCATACATTCTTCATACATCATACAACTTTCGAAATTTAAACTCTACATGCCGAAGCATATTTTTTTACGACCGAAATTTCCAATGAAAATTTACAACTAAACTTTACAACTTCCGAAAATTTCCGCCAACATATATACAACACATTCACACAAATCAAAATTTTATAATCTCCGGCAACGGCGCCAAAAATTGATCGAACGGCATAAGCACGCAAGCAATAATAACCCTACAAAAGATCATTAGTAGTATAAGCAAGTAGGGATCGTTCTAGCCGGGGATTAAGGGTACCTGAAACATGAGAATGTTAGCACAAAATATTCACAAAACATATCAAAACGTCACACTTGGGGGATTGAAAAGGGATCGGCAATCATAGGACTGCCCTAAAGCTAAAGTACACGAAAACAAACCTAAAAACTACACAAATGTGAATAAATATATAAGCCATAGAGGGAGTGGATCACACTTTAGAAACCTTGAAGAATTTCAAAACGTGGTGATGAAGGCTGCTCGGCAGAAAGCAGGGTGAAGGAATCGGATTTTTGGATGTGATGGAATCGGGTTTATGGCTAAGTATTTGGTGTTTGGTGTTTGTGAGACTTGGTAGAGCTTTTGGCTATTACTTGTGCTTGAGATGAGATGATCTTTCTGTAGAAAAAGATGGCTTTATATAGAGGCAAATTGAAACCCTAGAGAGAAAACCTAGTCCAAATCGGCAAAGGCAATCCTTGGTTCCTTCATTTCTTAGTTCTTCAAGGAAACTTCTTTTACTGATTTTCTTCATGGATCGGGCTGCATTGCTTCATGGACTCTTCATCTGAATTGGACAATTTCCTTTGATGGATATTGATACATAAAATTTCCCAAAATCGACCTCAATGCACAAACCGGCAGCTTTCTCCTAGCTGAGCTAGGAAAGCTTCTCTCTTCATGTTTTTCCACTTCTTTTTGGTTTTGCTAACTCCTCTAACCTTCATTAGGCTTGGACAATCTTCAATGGTGCAATCGGATGCGAAAATGTCAATCAAAAACGCAAAAGAGTGAAAACGAGCAGTAGGTTGGTTTTCTCGGCAGGGCAGTGACCTTGTCGTCTTGCAATTGGCATAACTTTCTCCTCAGAAAAACTTTTAATACGATTCTAAGTTCTGTAGATACTAGACTCGTAGATATTTTTGTACATATATAGCACACCTTTTAGTACCTTGTGGTTCACCCTGGAGAATTTTTGCAAGTTGAGTGATGTGCCCAGGAAAATCCTGAAACTTACTGGATCCGATTTTGGCTTGTGATTCCTGGCACCTTCTTTTGCTTCGATTTTATTAACTCTTTTCATTACTCAAAACTTGGCATATCTACTGCATATTAGAGAAGAAAAATCCATCAAAAGTAAAGTCGAGGTTTTACAGAACCAAAGATTTGTCACACGTACTCAGAAATTGGCTAATAAGCTTTTTACACATTTTTATCTAAACTTAGCACGATTTCATTACAACTATATCAAAGTCTTATCTTTTGATTATATGACTTGATTCTACAATATTAAGGGATAAAAAAAAAATATAAACGATGGTATATCATATTAAGAACGTCGCATTTTATGCTCCTATCACGAGGCCGAGGCCGTGCAAAAAGGCCGAAGGCATGCCTAGGCCGAAGCCAAGACATGCCGGAGTGAGTGCATGGACTTATGAGGCCGAGAGGGTTGCGTGTCGGGCCGTGTGCAGGCCACTGCCGGGGCCGAAGCCGGGGCAGGGTTAGGCTGGCCATGTGCCGACCAAGGTCAAGAGGCCAAAGGCGACAACAAAATATGGTTGTGGCAAAACTATTGGCCGAGCCATGCTCAAGCCAAGCCAAGACCGAAACAAAGGCTAGGTAAGGCGAGCATGGGTGTGCGCAAGAGTGCCGAAGCCGAGGCCGGGCAATGCGCATGTACGCAAACATGTCTATTTGTTTCTTGACGAGCATAAGCTCATTTATCTTTGTGATTTTCGAGTTAACATCACCAATTGGATTGGTGAACTCAAATCAACATGCCAAGTAAATGTGTAATGCAATACATTGCATTCACATATAGCTATTTAGGGAATCGAACCATGTATGCATTATAAAATTCTCCTCCGTTCATTTACTTGAACAATATGAGATAATTACGATTAAATGCCAACGGTTACATCGATGACTTGACCATAAGGAGTGTATCGACTAAGAGCATTAGTCACACATGTGAGACCTATGCCTTCACAAAATAAACGGATTCATAGTCACTTTGACTATGAAATTGAAGTCATATGCTTCATATTTATCACAAATTATCTTTTGATTTTGCGTAATTATGAGGATATACTCTCATCTTCTTCCATGTATCTATTATATACATTGATCATATGATTGCATTATTTGCAATTATTTAACCGATGTAGAACCATATTAATGACATGATTCTTTTTTTTTTAATGGCCTTTTTTTTTCTTTATGACATGGGAGTTTCAAGGCGTAGCCTTTTTTTTTTCTTTTTTGGGAGCATTTTGCGGTTAATTTTTCTTTTTCTCAAAATAATAAGAGGGAATGTATTGAATGGTTGAGAGCAAGACTGTGGTAACTCAATTCAATTTGTTGTGACAATTTCCATCACATATCGATGTTACAGTGACAATTTCCATCGCACATCGTGAGTTTGTCCATGTGCAGGACTTATGAGGCCGAGAGGGTTGCGTGTCGGGCTGTGTGCAGGCCACTGCCGGGGCCGAAGCCGGGGCAGGGTTAGGCTGGCCATGTGCCGACCAAGGTCAAGAGGCCAAAGGCGGCAACAAAATATGGTTGTGGCAAAACTGTTGGCCGAGCCATGCTCAAGCCAAGCCAAGACCGAAACAAAGGCTAGGTAAGGCGAGCTTGGGTGTGCGCAAGAGTGCCGAAGCCGAGGCCGGGCAATGCGCATGCATCCGCGCATGTACGCAAACATGTCTATTTGTTTCTTGACGAGCATAAGCTCATTTATCTTTGTGATTTTCGAGTTAACATCACCAATTGGATTGGTGAACTCAAATCAACATGCCAAGTAAATGTGTAATGCAATACATTGCATTCACATATAGCTATTTAGGGAATCGAACCATGTATGCATTATAAAATTCTCCTCCGTTCATTTACTTGAACAATATGAGAGAATTACGATTAAATGCCAACGGTTACATCAATGACTTGACCATAAGGAGTGTATCGACTAAGAGCATTAGTCACACATATGAGACCTATGCCTTCACAAAATAAACGGATTTATAGTCACTTTGACTATGAAATTGAAGTCATATGCTTCATATTTATCGCAAATTATCTTTTGCTTTTGCGTAATTATGAGGATATACTCTCATCTTCTTCCATGTATCTATTATATACATTGATCATATGATTGCATTATTTGCAATTATTGAACCGATGTAGAACCATATTAATGACATGATTTTTTTTTAATGGCCTTTTTTTTTCTTTATGACATGAGAGTTTCAAGGCGTAGCCTTTTTTTTTCTTTTTCTGGGAGCATTTTGCGGTTAATTTTTCTTTTTCTCAAAATAATAAGAGGGAATGTATTGAATGGTTGAGAGCAAGACTGTGGTAACTCAATTCAATTTGTTGTGACAATTTCCATCACATATCGATGTTACAGTGACAATTTCCATCGCACATCGTGAGTTTGTCCATTTTAATGTGACTCTCTTAAGATCGTCACATGCATCGACAATATTCTGTCGGAATCGTGATAAAATAGCCACGAAGAGTTGTGGTTCACAGTGACATTACAACCACAAACACAACTTTGTACGGTAACATCACAGTTACCCTTGAGTGATACGTCGGGCTGGGTGGGGCGCCTTTGTATCGTTCCGAGAAGCAGAAGAATCAGAATGATATAGCAGAGAGTTTGAAAGTCCTGGAAAAAATAAAAGTCCCAACAATTTAAATTTCAGAAAGCAGGAACTTTAATAAAATCTTACTTGCTAATTCACTACGTGAACTGCGTTGTAATATAAATTGCGCTTGAGGACTCGGTTCTGATCCTTGTGTAAATTTGAGATGCTCTTCCATGTATGTGCGACGAAGTAATTCTCACAATTCTATCGCGATTCGTCGTGCAATAAATATCATGGAAAAGAAAAACATATGGTTAGTCATATTCACCATATATGGAGTAGTAAAACTAATAAAAGAATTACTATAGTAATTTTTTTTAACTAGAGAGGCATATTACCGTTTTACTCCTGGGTCGGATCAAAAGATCCGGGTTTAGCCATCAGGTCAGGCAGATGGGTCGGCGACATTGGGTTGCATGAACTAGACCAGGCGAACCGCGACGTGCATCCTTCGGCGAACTAGATGGCGTGATGCGACTCTGGGCTGCACAATCGATCGGCTTCCTCGTCGATGCTGCTAGGCGTAAGCGACGACGCTAGGCAGTAGCGTCGAGCTTAAAAAAAAATCCAGTCGAGGTCGACGTCGGAGGAGAACATCAGCCGTCGGCGTTGGGATTGAAATCAGGAGACGTTGATCTGGGCTCGCCGGCTTTGGGGTGGCGTCGAGCTGCATCGTCCGATCATCAAAGGAGATGCAACATGGGTGCCTAGAGTGATTCTTGGGTGCCCTGAGCAGAAAACGAAAAAGAGAAGTTTTGTAGAGGGGTTTTTTTTCTTTCCCGACAAAGGTAGATAAGAATTTCAAAAGGAAGGAGGTGGCCCTGGGGTTTATGAATGTTTTTTTTTTTTTTTTCAGGGTTATTAGACGAAAGTTAGAGCCACGTGCTGATAACGTGTTCTAAAAGAAATAAATGATAAGTAAAGCGTAGTTTTATTAAAGAATTCTAGTAAATCTGGGATAAAGAATATATTAAAGAATCTACTAATTTAGTCTAATTAGATAAGACACACATATAAAATTACGGAATTATCCTTCTTTGAACACTTATTTTATTATACAAACGAAACGACGTCGTTATGCTCCCAGTCACCCTAAAAGTCTAAACCCCAGGGTAAACCCTTGAAAACCTCTGTTGCTCTTCTTCCTCTTTGGTCGGCACCATAGTTCCTCCTTATTTTTCTTCGAATTCATGCAAAAGCTCTCTCTCTGTCATATTCATCTTCTTTTTGGTTCTCTTTGAGTTCAGGTAAGAAAAGAAAGGAACAAGAACAGAGGAAGTAAAGAAAGAAGAGAAAGAGAGAGATTGAGTTGTCTTCTGTAATCTCCAACAAGGTAACACTCCCTCCAGTTTCCGCTGCAGCATACACCACCATCACCATGGCACCGTCTTCCAAGAAACCTCAGAAGACTCCCAGAGACCCTCCCAAGTTCAACAAGTCCTCCAAAAAGCCTTTCAAACCAACCAAAGAAAACAACAACAACAACAACAACGCCGCCGCCTTGGCTTTGCAGCTTGAAGACGACGTCCCTGACTTCCCCAGAGGTTCACCACTCCCCCCTCAATTACTTGCTTTATCTTACTGTTTTCTATTCCGAAACCGAGTTTAATTTGTTCCATTTTGTTTAATTGATATTTGTTTGATTGCATAGGTGGAGGGAGCTCTTTGAATCGAAAAGAACGCGATGAGATTAGGGCAGAGGTTGATGCCGAATTCGAGGCCGAGGAGAGGGAGCTCAAGAAAGGGAACAAGAACAAGAAAAGGGCTCCCAAGGAGAGCCTTGTACACGAGGACGAGTTGGGCTCACTTTTCGGTGACGGCATCACTGGAAAGCTACCTAGATATGCAAACAAGATCACTATGAAGGTCTTGCCTCCGTGAAATGTGTTACTTATGGAGTTTGTTATTTTTGTTTTTTTAACAATAATGTGTTACTTATTGTTATTGATTTTCATGTGGACAGAATATATCACCCGGGATGAAGGTATGGGGAGTCGTTGCTGAAGTGAACGAGAAGGACCTTGTAATTAGTCTTCCAGGGGGGTTGAGTGGACTTGTTCGAGCTTCTGATGCTTTTGATCCTATTTTGGATGGTGAAAATGAGGTAATACAGGATTTTCTGTACTTAATTCCTGTTGTCGTTAATATGAGTGTATTCATTTTCAAGGTATGAAAGACATTTGCAGTGCTCTAAGCAATCCCCCATTTTAATCTGTAACAGGCCTTAGCGGATAGTGTTCTCCCTAGTATATTCCGGATAGGGCAGCTCGTATCTTGCATTGTGTTGCAGTTGGATGAGGATAAGAAAGAGAAAGGGAAACGGAAGATCTGGCTTTCTTTGCGCCTCTCTTTGTTACATAAAGGCTTCAATTTGGATTCTGTTCAAGAAGGCATGGTATGTAACTAAACTTAAAAGGAGATGTTCTGACCACTTTGGTTTTAACTTTCTCAAATGGGATATATGCTTTATTGGTGCATTATGTAAAACTTGATTATAAATGAAGTTTGTAACTGATTAGATGGAACATCTCTAGTAACCTAGTAGGAGGAAATACATGATTGGGTTATTTTATTAATCATCTTCAACAATAATCATCCTCCAACAACTGTGGAACAATTGCATATGAACGCAAAGACGCAATTAAATATTTATCCCAATTCTGTAATTTCACTAAGAACAAATTCAGTGCAGTTCTTATTCCTTGTTGAGGATTCATGAGAAATGGTAATTAGGAGAACAAGGGACTCTTGAATGAAACTGCTGGCGTTTGTATGACTTTTGTTAAATATAAAATGCTCTTTACTTACATTTTAATACTGATCCACTGCATTTTCATCTAGAGTGGGTCCAAGTTACTGAATGCTATGGCTTTCTGTTGACAATTTGGAGTTGTCTTCTAATTATTTTCCTTGCCAATTATTGTGTCAGGTCCTTACAGCCTATATCAAAAGCATCGAAGACCATGGGTACATTCTTCATTTTGGTTTATCTTCATTCACAGGGTTCTTGCCAAAAAATAGCCAAGCTGGTAAGTATTAGTTTGATATATACTTTTAAGTGCGTCAGCTTTTATTAGTCCTGATTACACATCCTTCATAACTAATTAAACTGGGGAAACAAGTTTCTGGGGTATGTGACATGCTTACCTTAGTAGGAGAAAGCAAGATACCGTAGGCATAAAGATGGAATTTCGCCTATGCGTTTGTATGTTATGGTCACTTCTGCTTGAAAATTAAAGAAACACATGCAAAGCCTCACTTATGCTTTGATTAAACCAATGAGTATAGTTTTCCAAATGGTTACGTATATGACAAGGGTAAAGCATCAACAATTGGAAAGCCCCCATAACATCTTTGGTTCAAGAAAAATTGAGAGAAGCAACTATTGTTTGGACTTGTTTAATGAAATTAGATAGGTGTAATACTTGGAATGATGAAATCAACATTGAGAGTAGCGCTTGCAGAAGAGGAGAATATTTAGTAACATTGATACTTGTTAGTAGGATAGTGTGTTATGAAATGAAAATATTTCACATGGATAGGTGAATGGAGGACATGATTTATAGCTGACAACTTATAGGTGGGGGAAAAAAAGCATAGATGCGATATACCACAGCCTTATGGGGTAACAAAAGTTACTTTTTAAGTACCCTATTTCCCCCCTTACCATTGAATAGTTGAAGAGTAAAGGAGTAAAAACTATCACTTGAGACATTTTAACTTTTAGTATAGGATCATGATTTTTTTTTTTTTTTTTTTTTTATATATATATTTTTTCTGGTTCCATGGCTAATGGAACTTGAGATGTAGAAGTCCACTGTATATTGGGCGACTCTATCTGTATTCTGTTGATGTGATTCCCTATTCTGCTATCTCTTTATAATTACTCTTTTCAAGGATCTTTGGTTCCCCTATGTATTTCGGCTCATTCTCTTGTCCTTACAGACAACAAGGAGGTTCAAGTGAGCAGTGGCCAACTACTTCAAGCTGCTGTTAGAAGGGTTGATAAAATCCGCAAGGTTGTTCATATGAATTCTGACCGAGAAATGGTGTCAAACTCTGTGGTATGTCCCCTATGCTTTGATAA
Organism: Potentilla sterilis; assembly: GCA_963682095.1. Classification (NCBI taxonomy): domain Eukaryota; kingdom Viridiplantae; phylum Streptophyta; class Magnoliopsida; order Rosales; family Rosaceae; genus Potentilla; species Potentilla sterilis. The sequence goes on along the minus strand of OY821765.1, from coordinate 15,152,644 downwards.
ATTTGTATGATATCCTTGGATGTTTTGTTTTTACTTTTTCTTCTTTTATTTTTCTATAGAAGTTATAATAAAATCAAAAGCAATTTTGAAACCCATAATAATGTGTGTTGTTTCTCATTAAAGTTTTGCTTTTAATTTAAGAATTTTTTTTCTGATCTTGCACAGACCAAAGATCTCAATGGCATTTCAATTGATCTACTTGTTCCGGGGATGATGGTCAATACTCGTGTGTTATCCACCCTTGAAAATGGGGTTATGTTATCATTTCTTACATATTTTACTGGAACTGTAAGTTTTTAATCCTTCAACTTCAGTACTTATATCAGTAATGTTATAAGACAACTGGATGGCAATGTACCTGAAGTTAATTTATTGGTAATATCTTTATATATCTCCATTTCATTTTTGCAGGTTGATATATTTCATCTGCAAAATAGTTACCCTACTAAAAACTGGAAGGAAGATTACAAACAAAACAAGAAGGTAAGTGTTAAATCCAGTATTTTATATCCCAGTAGTCATCATGTTCTCGTGGTTTGGTGGCAAATGGAAACATAAATTTAAACTGGATAATGTATAGGTGCCAACTTAGTGTGTTCTGGGTTAATTTTCCGGTTGTGTAGTGTGATTCTAATCTCTTTTGTGCTATTTTGTTCAGGTCATTGCTCGAATATTATTTGTCGATCCTTCAAGTAGAGCTGTCGGTTTGACACTAAATCAACATCTTGTTCGCAACAAGGCTCCTCCTTCAGTAAGTTATTTCATATTCTTAAAAACTGTTAAAAGTATGGGATATGTTTTGAGATAACTTTTGGAATCAGAAGTTTGTCTATCATGGTTCAATTGTTACTGTTACAGTGTTATTTACTAGCTATAGTCTGGGTTCTCACATCTAGTATTAAATAATAGTCATGCCTGGTTCGTATTTAGTGTCCTCTGGGAGGGCAGATATCTTGGGTCATTTTTCTTGTGTAAGTAGATGCTGATCCATATATTTTTCTTTTGCCTTATTTTTTTCCGTCAAATTTAGAGCTTCTGTCCGTGTCACAATCCACATTGTGGACTCCTCCCAAATAAAGTCTATAAAAACATCTTCTGCAAGTAGGAGGGGAAGATATTAATCTAAAATATATGAGCTTTTGTACTCTCCTCTATCTCTTCTCTGTTTGTGACTATTACTTTGTTGTTCCTTTCATGTTTTAATAACTTAATCATGTGCAGCAGGTCAAAATTGGAGACATATGTGACGATTCAAAGGTAGTGAGGGTTGACAGAGGATTGGGCCTTCTGCTGGAAATACCATCTACTCAAATTTCAACTCCGGCCTACGTTAGTGTATGTTCATTTTTATGGCTACCTTTGAGGTTCATTTATATTACACATGCGTTACTATATAGTCTATATATAAATATTGAATTTTTCTTTTATACTTATTTTAATAATAGATATCTGATGTGGCTGAAGAAGTTCGGAAGCTTGAAAAGAAGTTCAAGGAAGGCACTCGAGTTCGTGTTAGAATTCTTGGGTTTAGGCACTTGGAAGGGCTTGCGACAGGGATTTTGAAGGTAAATGCTTCTCAAATCTTGTTTTCAGTGGCAGACAGACTCTTGTGTGAGTTCACATGTGGTCTATTTCCTAAGTATGTATGGTAGTTACTAGTTGAAAAATGAGTTCCATTTTTATATAAATTAGCCAAATGACATATGTTGCTGATTGAATATGCTGATGGCTCTCTTTTCGTTGCATTTCATACCGTGAGTGTTGATTCTAGTTCCTTGGAGCATACTTTTAGGTCATCGAGGAAAATTAAGAACTAACCTCTCTGTTCTTTTCCCCTCCAATGTTAACGATATATTACTTAAGCAGCAATTTTGATTGGCGATTTCCATTTATGCTGCGTCTCTTTATTTTTATTTTTTATTTTTTAGTAAGTGACAGAAGGTTTGGTTACTCTTTAGCACATTTCCTTTATGATTGGTGATTCCATGTATGTCCTCTTTGTCTGTGTTGTACCTATGTTCGAGTGTTGGAATTTTATATTTTCCAATGACACTATCGATCTCTAACTTGTTTTCTTTCAAGCAGGCAAGTGCATTTGAGGGGTCAGTTTTTACTCACTCTGATGTCAAGCCTGGGATGGTTGTGAAAGGTAAAATAATAGCTGTTGACAGCTTTGGGGCTATTGTGCAATTCCCTGGTGGTGTGAAGGCTCTTTGTCCTCTTACTCATATGTCTGAATTTGAGATTGCAAAGCCGAGAAAAAAGTTTAAGGTAGATTGCAGTTCTTATAAAAACTATAATTTTGCTCACTGGACTCTCCTTGGTAAAGTAATTATGAAACTTTTTGCTCCATTTCCTGTGCCACTATTGCAGATTGGGGCTGAACTTGTCTTCCGCGTGCTTGGTTGCAAGTCCAAGAGAATAACTGTTACTCACAAGAAAACACTTGTATGCTATGTATTTTCCTTTAAATATTTTATAATTTATGTATGTATATATTTTGTTATTTGGTTTAATATTGTGTAGACACATGCCTCCTTATAGATCACTTTTAAACAAAAATTTCTGAAAAGTTACCTCATTTCAAAATGCAAATCATATCTTTTCAGTGCATAACACTATTTGTCAATCCTGTCTCGGAAGAGTTTTTTTTTGCTGGCTAGAGTTCAATAGCATTAGGTTGAATAGAATAGACTAACAGAAAGAATGCTGTGTTTTCTTTTTAATTGTTAGATTGCATAAGGTATCTGTATGTCTCTGTCATTGGGAATATCAGTTACAGAACACTAATTGGAGCATTTTTGTTTCGTTTAAGATTAAGAACAGTAATATATATCTGTATAACTTTCGACTAGACGCCACATGCTGCGATTTTCAGCACAGAAGATATCTGCAAGGCACCATACCATGATTGTTTGTGTCTATATATATATATATATATCTTTATATCCTCTTTCAGAATAGTCTCTCTTGTTTATTCTCTGATGCACGACTTGCTGGATACAGGTCAAGTCAAAATTAGGGATTCTTAGTTCATATGCTGATGCTGCTGATGGATTAATAACACATGGGTGGATAAGAAAGATTGAAGAACGTGGATGCTTTGTCCATTTTTACAATGGAGTCCAAGGATTTGCCCCAAGGCTAGGCCTTTACCACTTGAATCTTTTTACGTAATTATCATTGATATTTTTTTTTTATATTAATCTTTACTTTTACAGAATCTCTCTATAAAATGATATGATCCATGTTCGGTATAGAACTATGCAATATTTTTTTTTCTTTCTTCAATGGTATCTTTATTTTAAATCCATATTTGTTTCATGACAACTTCCTGAATATACAAACATGCTTACTAAAGATGGAAAGAGTTGCTCTAGAATATTGTTTCCTTCTTTTCTGAATTTTAAATGACTTCTAGAGTTTGCTTTATTATTGATTAGTGTTAATTCGAAACCAGATCTGAACTTGGATTGGAGCCAGGATCTGACCCAGCTGCAATGTTTCATGTTGGAGAAGTTGTCAAGTGTAGAGTTATTGGCTCCAATGCTACATCCAGACGAATCAAACTAAGCTTGATAATACGGCCTCCAAGGTTCAACTTCTTGTCCAATGATTTTTTTTATCTCTGCATTATCAACAAGTCATGTGAATTTTGATACGACCATGGATGTGCAATACTGTATCTTGATTATCGATTTATTGTGCTGTCGTGGAATGGTCAAAAGTAAACAGTTGGACTAATTTTTAAGATATCAAGATTCATAACAAAAAGGAAGAGAAGGTATGATGATTTTTTATCTAAATTATTTCGTGTTCACTTGTCAGTGTTTCTGAAGATGATATGGCAAAGTTGGGAAGCCTTGTTTCAGGAGTTGTTGACCGGGTAACCCCCAATGCTGTCGTGGTTTATGTCAATGCAAAAGGTTACTCAATGGGCACAATTTTTACAGACCACTTGGCAGATCACCATGGTATTATTCCCTTAGATCTTGATTATCAAATTATTGTGCTCTTTGGTATGATGTTCTCATATTGTATCTCTTGCTTTGCAGGGCTGGCTGCAATGATGAAGTCAGTATTGAAGCCTGGTTATGAATTTGATCAATTATTGGTATTAGGTGCAAAAAATTCTCATTAGTGACTATTTCTTTATATCAGCGTCTCGCATCAGTTTCTCTTTTATCAACCTTGCAGTAGAAAAAGCATTTTAAAATGTGAATCCATGTTTCTTTTCAAAATATTTTTCTTTTGTAAATTAGATCCTAATGAACCATAATACTAATATGAAGTGAAAAATATTAATCCTTGAATGTTTTCTTCCATTTATGTAGACACTGAAGGCAACAATTTGATCCTATCTGCAAAACCTTCTCTGATTAATTCAGCTCCCGAGCTTCCATCAGAAGTCAGTCAAGTTCATCCTAATACGGTGTTACATGTAAGCAATTTGAGTCTCATGTAACGATAGTTCTTTAATGAGAACTGGAATTTCGAGCTATAATTATATATATAAGTCAATTTTGGTTATGAACAAATGTTTGTTGTGTTCTGATTCATGTGATCATATTTGTTTGATTAGGGCTACATTTGTAACTTAATTGACACTGGGTGCTTTGTTCGCTTCCTTGGGCGTGTGACTGGTTTCTCCCCGAGGCACAAGGTACTTTCTTTGCCCCTTTTAAGTTTACTTTACTGCTGGATCTGTTTTATTTAAGTCCATCTATTTTTATATCTATCCACTTCTTGATTTTGCTAGGCAATGGATGACCATAAAGGGGATCTTTCAGAAGCATATTACATTGGCCAGTCTGTTCGGAGTACTATACTCGATGTTGGTGAACTGCTTAATACTACAATTTTATAATTTGAACTTATTAGTAACCACATTTCTGACCTCTATTCTCTCTCAGGTCAATAGTGAAACAGGTAGAATAACACTATCATTGAAGCAGTCATCTTGCTCTTCAACCGATGCCTCCTTTATCCAGGAATACTTTAGTTCAGAAGAGAAGGTAAACATCTTGGCACAGAGTTTTATTTTGAGTTATCTTGAATTGGCCAGTATTTATTTTATTGAGATATTTGATCAAATATATCTATTAGCCTCCAATACTATCTCTTGTACTTTATTGATATATATTTCGTATCATCTGTGGTATTCTTACAAACTGGCTTCTCTATTATGATGCCGCTGGATGTTTTAGTTTACAGCGTTTAACCTTCAAAATTTTTCGTTGTCTCTAGATTGCTAAGCTGCAAGCGTTGGATTCAAAAGAATCCAAAGCAAATTGGTCAGAAGGATTCTCCATTGGCAGTGTTGTTGAAGGGAAGGTCCAGGAGGCAAAGGATATTGGAGTTGTTGTCAGCTTTGAGAAATATAGTGATGTCTTCGGTTTCATCACGCACTATCAGTGTCAGTTATTTTATTGATGGCTCGGTTAACTACTTGATTTATTCCTAATTTTCTAACCATAATGTATTAATATTCATATTTCTTTTATTTAATCTTTGCAGTAGCTGATGCCACTGTAGAAACAGGCTCAATCGTGCGAGCATTTGTTCTTGATGTTGCCAAGGCAGAACACCTTGTTGACCTATCGCTCAAACCAGAATTTATCACTAAATTAAAACAAGAAAGTTCTCAGAGCCAAACTCATATGAAGGTTAAAGGCATTCCCAGCTAGCTCTTGTTTTTTCCTTTTTATGCTGTTGAATTTGATTGTACTCAGTAGTGAGTATGTTAGTAGTGAAGAAAAAATGTGCACAACTGTTTGCTGTTCCTCCGTCGCTTGAATTTTTTCTTTTGGGATACACCAGTTATTTCTTAACCCATGATGTCATTACCTCTGCTTTCTCTTTTGTTTTTTCAACTTTTATATTGTTTTTAATTTACTTGATGATATTGATTACAGAAACGAAGAAGAGCAGTGCCAGATGATCCGGAAATACACGAGACCGTAAATGCTGTTGTTGAGATTGTGAAGGAGAATTACCTGGCAAGTTTTCATGATGATATAACTTACAGATGATAGTTTGCCAAAATTGGTTTATAGATATCATCACCTTCTTTTTCTTTTCCTTTGGTAATGCACGTTGCAGGTTCTTTCCATCCCAAAGTATAACAATGCTGTAGGATATGCATCAATCTCTGACTACAACTCTCAAAAGTTCCCTCAGAAACAGTTTCTGAATGGACAAAGGTGATCATTCATAGTTTTCTATGACACTTCTGTTTTGTCCCATATCTCTATGATATATGCCCTGTTGTCTTAAATAAATTTTGGGTTCAATGGTGTACTAGGTTCTTGCCCCCATTTCTCTTTCTCCCACCCTCTTCTCTTTGTAAAAGGCATTTGTGAACGCACATTTTGCATTACCTTTTGTATGAATGCTTAGTTATAGTTACTTACTTTAGGATTGGCCAATTACATAAAATTATATCACTGAATGTGCAGTGTCAATGCTACTGTCATGGCCCTTCCAAGCCCTACAACAGCTGGGAGATTACTTTTGCTACTTAATTCTTTGAGTGAGTCAGCAGATACTTCCAGTGCAAAGAAGGCAAAAAAGAAATCCAGCTACAAAGTGGGATCTGTGGTCCAAGCAGAGGTATTTATTTTCCTTTTTATATTTTCATTTTTTCCTTGGTTTTTATAATAAGGCTTAGGTTTAATTGTGAGCTCTGAGTATTTCCTTTCATTTCTTGTTCTGTTATGTGTTTAAACTATCTGTGGATAGACGTGTATTTATAGGACTGGTAGAGTACTCATTTGTTGTGCTTAATACATTCTTTCACCATCCAGATTACTGAAATAAAGCCTCTTGAACTACGATTGAAGTTTGGAATTGGCTTTCATGGACGGGTCCGTATAACAGAGGTAATATTTATGAATGGTTTGATTTATGCCTCTATAAATTTGACTTCATATGACACTATTTATATATTTTATCCTTTTATTTCGTGGTGTTGGGCATATGATCATTTTTCCTTTGCTACTCTTTTTGGCAGGTAAATGATGATATTTTGGAAGATCCGTTTAATAACTTCAGAATTGGACAAACAGTCACTGCCATGATCGTTGCAAAGACTAATTATTCAGATAACAACAAAAAGAGTTTCCAGTGGGATCTGTCATTGAAACCTAGTTTGTTAGCAGGTAAAGTAATATCGAGTATTTCTTTCCCTGAATTGGTTCCACTACTTTTTCTTTCCTCAAAAGAAATATACGTCTTCTATGACTCTTTGAGCCTCATCCAGAGTAACTGTAACGATGTACTGCATGTATTACTTTTTCTTGTTCTATAACTCATGGTAAGTAAGTTTCTTTGAGTACCCTTTTTCTTCAATCTCTGTGTTAGTGCTGATTAAGTTGTTCAGCTGGTCTTATTACTGAATTTACGGAAGTCCGCCAAATAATTGTTTGATTTATATTACCCACGTGAACCTCAATGACTGATGAAGTCTTATAAGGTCTAAATGTGTTCTTCTCAGGTCCCTGTGAAAAGGAGGGAATTATTATGAATGAAGATCATGACTTGTCAATTGGAAACCATGTCACTGGCTATGTGTACAAGGTGGATGCTGAATGGGTCTGGCTAACAATGTCTCGAAATGTTAGGGCTCAGCTTTTCATTCTTGACAGCGCTTGTGAGCCTAGTGAACTTCAAGAGTTTCAGAAACGCTTCCATGTGGGGAATGCTGTATCTGGTTATGTTTTAAGTGTTAGCAAGGAGAAAAAGCTATTAAGGCTGGTTTCATATCCTTTTAGTCCTGTATCCAATAAAGCTGGAGATCATGAGGTGGCAAAGACGGATGCAAATGTTAGCATGTTGAGTGCAACTACTCATATTCGCGAGGGATGTGTTGTAGGTGGGAGAATTATTAAAAAACTTCCTGGTGTTGGTGGATTGGCTGTGCAAATTGGTCCCCATATGTATGGCAGGGTTCATTATAGTGAACTTTCTGACTCATGGGCGGCCAACCCATTGTCTGGATATGAGGAAGGTCAATTTGTCAAATGCAAGGTCCTTGAATGTAGTCGCTCTGGACAGGGAACTTTTCACTTTGAGTTATCATTACGGTCTTCTTTAGTCGGCTCACTATGTCAAGATTCCAACGGACCTGACAATGACAAGTAAGTCATTCAATCATGATATTCTAGTCCTGAACGCAAGTTGATGTGCTATCATATTTTACTATTTAAGGGATTAACATATAATGTTGTTCAGGCATACTCCTACCGATCGTCTGGAAAAGATTGATGATCTGAAACCTAATATGGTCGTACAGGTTGTAGAAGTTTCTTACCTGTTCCTAAGCTTTGCTTGCAATTTTTTTTTCTACTTCTTATATATGACTTTATGTGGATTTCTTGATCTGATAGGGTTATGTGAAAAATGTTTCATCAAAAGGATGCTTTATTTTGCTTTCACGGAAGATTGATGCCAAAATTCTCGTCTCGAATTTATCCGATGGATATGTTGATAATCCTGAAAACGAATTCCCAGTTGGAAAACTTGTTACCGGCAGGTAAGTAATTTTGTATACTTTTTATAATAGGCATACTTTTTGGTAAAAAAAAAAAAAAATTAATCCAGTGGTGAACTCTTACTAAGAATCTTAACTGCAGGGTGTCATCTGTGGAGCCTTTATCAAAAAGAGTTGAAGTTACCTTGAAGTCATTGAGTGCAAGCAGCATGTCACAATATGCAAAGAATAATTTGGATAGCTTGCGTGTCGGAGATATTATCTCTGGCAGGGTAAAACGACTCGAGTCATATGGAATTTTCATCACAATTGACAATACAAACGTGGTAAAGGATGAGTAGCATCAAGCAACGCTCATTTTCACTTTTAACATCTAATTAGTTGTATTTATATGATGCACTGCTTTTTAATCTCCTTTAGAATACTGAATTTGTGGTAAAATATAGTTTTCATAGGATTGTATAATCATATCCTCTGTTGCAGTTTTGTTGAAATGATTTTTTTGTTTATTTCATAATTAGGTCGGATTGTGCCATGTGTCAGAGCTTTCAGAAGATAAAAAGGACAATTTTGAAACTAAATATAGAACAGGAGAGAGGGTGACAGCAAAAGTATTGAAGGTATGTTTCTTGTCTGTTGAGGATGGTTGTAAGTGTACCTTTTTGTTTCTTGACTTTTCATAAACATTTTGAGATGAATTATTAATTACTAAAAGCTGTACTACTGTAGCAAATCATCTTTGATCATTTGGCATTTCCCTTTTATCTGCGTTATATCATCTTCTTGTCCGTTAAGTTTCTCTTTGCAATTTTTGGAACCTTTCTGTACGTAAAGTGTTTTACCTCGGTTTGATTAGGTAAGTAGTCATTGTGTTTCTGCTTTGCATATTTCTTTTAGAAAATTATGCTTACTATGTGAAAACTGCATGTAAGAGTTTATATGCGATTTCTTTTATATACTGTAGTTTACTGGTATGTATTTCTGATAAGTTAATACAACTTGATCAGGTGGACAAGGAGAGGCACCGAGTTTCTCTTGGAATGAAGGATTTGTATATTGTGGACAATAGTGATCCAACACCTCCAGAACAAGATCTTGATGAACCTATCAGACAGACTGATATGGTGGATGATACCAAGTCAGTAATGTGCTCTGTAGGCAGTTTCCTTGAGGACCAAAACATGGACATTGAACAAGAAAATGCCGAGTTTCAGTTTCTTGCACAAGCAGAATCAAGAGCTTTTGTTCCGCCACTTGAAGTCACTCTTGATGACGTAGACCAAGGCGATGATATTGTTAGCCAGGATCAAGAGCTTCTGGAAGTGGAGCACTCTGTAGATGACAAGAAAAAAAAGCTCACCAAGAAAAAAGCAAGGGATGAGAGGTAATGTACACATGTTTGTAAGCTGTTTTTTTTTGTTCAGCATTTTTAATGCGCTCCCCACTTTCCCGTCTGTTTTTAACATGGAAACAAATTTGGCAGGGAGCGTGAGATAAGGGCTGCTGAGGAAAGACTGTTGGAGAAAGATATACCTAGGACTGATGAGGAATTTGAGAAACTAGTTAGAAGTTCTCCAAATAGCAGTTATGTTTGGATAAAATATGTGGAATTTGTTCTCTCTATGGCTGATGTTGAGAAGGCGCGCTCTATTGCTAAAAGGTTTTTATCTAGCAAAAACACCTTTTTGCCCATTTACTACTATTACAATTGTATTGTCTAATTAACTTATCATAAAAGAGCCTCCTATTACTCATAAAGTGGAACTATCCATTCATGTTCCAATGTGTGTGTGGGTCCATGCATGTTCACGTAAATGTCGTATTTGCATAACTTTAATGTTGCTCTTTGGTCTGTAAAGGGCTTTGGAGACGATAAACTTTCGAGAAGAGAACGAGAAGCTCAATGTTTGGGTGGCTTATTTTAATTTGGAAAGCAAATATGGAAGTCCTCCGGAGGTATAAAAAATATTAAAGCTCTCTTTTTTTTCTGAATCTGATGCTGTTTTTCCTATGTTGACATGGAGTCATTAATTCTCTTCGTCTTCAGGAGGCTGTGATGAAAGTCTTTCAAAAAGCATTGCAGTATAATGATCCGAAAAAGGTTCATCTAGCACTCTTGGGAGTGTTCGAGAGGTCTGAGCTACACAAGCTGGCTGATGATCTTGCTGATAACATGATCAAGAGGTTTAAGAAGTCTTGCAAGGTACATTATGATGTTCTACATTTTTTCGTTCCTCCCATTAGGTGTTTGATAACTATAAATTCAAATTTTCGTGGAATTTCAGGTATGGCTAAGGCGGGTACAAAGGTTCTTGGTGCAACAGCAGGATGGGGTTCAGGAATTTGTCTCTCGTGCTGAAAAGATCCTTCCTAAGCATAAGCATATGAAATTCTTGTCGCAGACAGCCATTCTTGAGTTCAAATGTGGGAATCCAGAGAGAGGGCGATCCTTGTTTGAAAATATTTTGAGGCAAAACCCGAAGAGAACAGACTTGTGGAGTGTTTATCTTGATCAAGTAAAGTTGCTGTTGTCCTTTATCATAGTATTTTTTATTTTCATTATCATATTGGAGGCAATATTCACTTGTCTGTTGACTGCGGCAGGAAATTCGACTTGGAGATACTGACCTGATTTGCGCACTGTTTGAGAGGGCAACTAGTTTGAGCCTCCCAGCTAAAAAGATGAAAGTGGGTACATTTATTTGTTAACTGAAAATGTGTATCTTTGTATTTTTTGTTGAAGCTAAATTTGGACTTCTTTCATGGATATGCAGTTCTTGTTCAAAAAATATCTGGACTATGAGGAGCGTCACGGCAATGAAGAGAGGGCCAACTACGTGAAACAGAAGGCCATGAGTTATGTTGAGAATACAGTAGCTTGACATCACTTGTTCTTCTCATAAGCACAGAAGATTCCTTGAATTGCTAACCAGTTAGCTGCTAGCCTTGTAGAAAAGACCCCATGGCGAATTCATATGATTGGTTGACCGCACTTCAAGGAAATGCTCGTCAGGATGTAAATGGTACCATGTAATGAAATGGACTCAGAAATAGCTGCAATGATGAAGAGATTTTGAGGTGGGATACCCGAAGGTTCCTGGGATTGAAGATTTATATAGGACAGCCGCCTTAATGTAACACTTATATAGGATGGACTAGCTCCGATTGAGTTTATTTATTGTCCCTGGAACAGAAAATTTTCCAAGTACTGGCCGGTGAAATTCGGCTCTTTTTGTATCCTCAATTTTGTTACATGATATATATTCTGTTATGAAATTTTGTAGTTGAGAGTAAAATGTATCATAAGCCCTAGTGCATTGTCTGAGAAGTGTGGTCAATTGTTAAAAGTTTGAGGGTAACCCAGATTCTTTGTTGCACTCTTGAAGCTTGTCACCTACTATTGCTATCTGAGTTGACTGCGACTCATTTGCAGCTACAATTTGTAAGAGATTGAAAGCAGTAGTATTCCTTTATGGGAAAGTAGACTTCAGTCCTGAAGAACCAAGTTATTGTACGTTCAGTTATTTGATGTGGAGAACTCTTTTAAGAAGTTTTAAGAGCAGACGGTAAGCAGTCAACTGAGGGAAATGTCCTTCTGTGTCCAGGATTGTAACTTTTGCTGAAGCACCAAGCCTTCGTTTCATGTAAAACGCAACTGATTCTGGAACCACAATGTCTTTCCTTGATTGGATTATGTTAGTTTGCACCATTACTCTAGGCAAAACTTTTCTGAGGTCACCTGGGAGAGGCACTCAAAAGAATAACGTCTGGTCTCTTAGTAGCAGCAATGCATCCAACCGAATGTCCCACGTATATGGTCCTCTTCAAATGGAGCTCGTTAAGAAGACAAAGCAGGTCTTCCGCTTAGCCATTGAAATCTGAAGTGTACCTCTTGGGACTGTAGAGTTCTGGATCCACATTGGGAGAGAAAACCATGTCGAAAACCACAACCTTGAAATAATAAGCAACGAGGGGAATGAGGTAGTGCCAAACATGAGTGTTTAGGGCTCGAGCAATTCCTCCTCCTTTGGGTCCTTCCCTTTCCTTTTACCCATCCATTACAGCCGCCTCACTTGGATCCTCTCACCCAGCCGGGGCTCTTTTATGGACCACTCTCATACCCACCTCCTTATTTCATCCACAACTTCGTAGCTACAAGGAGGAAGGATCGTCAGAGAGCCAAAAGCGCCGTTAAGCAGGTCCGGCTCGAGTTAGGGATCGGAGTTTATTTTTTGCTTAATTTTGGTGCTGTTTCTAGTTTGTAGTTAATTTTGGCTTTTAATTAGGTTTTAATTTGGTAAATTGCTTGATTTTTGATTATGGAGTGTTCCTTTTTTAGTTGTTTGATATTGTATGAGCTTCAGTTTATTGAATTTTAGCCCCAATTTTGGTTAGGGAGTTTATTTCGTTGTTGGTTTTTGATAGGAGCATAAAATGCGACGTTCTTAATATGTTTTTACCCCCATTTATGCATTTCTTATCTCTTATTGTTGTAATATAGAGTCATTGAATCTTGTTGGAGTCGTTGGCAATTGTTGGTGAATAAATTGAGCTAAAATGCAGAAATGTCGAATTTTGAAGAGTTTTAGTTGGAGTAGGACTCCTTGTTGTACTAGGGATCTTGTTTGGACTAGGAAACCTGTTTTGACTAGGAAACTTGTCGAAATGGAATTTTCATTGTTTGTCGTTTCTAATACTTGTGTGGTTTCGGTTTGTGCTAGAAATGTTAAAAATGCATAATTATGGTGGAGTCCTTATTGAACTAGGATTCCTAATAAGAGTTTGATTGCAACTAGGACTCCTTTTTCAACTAGAACTCTAGTTGGAAAAGGAATCCTTACAAAAGTAGGAATCCCAGTTGGATAAGGATTCTACGAGTTTGAGTCCTAATTGAAGTCTACGAATCTAGGAATTTTAGTCGAACAAGGAGTCTACAAATGCTCGACGTTTTTGAAATGTCGAAAGAATTTCATTGAAAATACAACTCCTTGTTGGACTAGGATTCCTTATCTATCTAGGACTCTTACTCATGACAATTGTGCTACATCTTTTTATCTTCTTTTTGATTTATTTCTTGTTCTTATTTTTCAGGAATCAAAGAGAAGATAAATGGAAGAATTGAGGGAATATTTCGGCAAGAAAAGAAATGCCTAGCCGTGATGATCAAGAAATAGGAATCCAACTTGGTTTTGGATTTGGAAAATTTCCTAATCTAATAATTTTATCTATTACATATATGTCTTTTTAAGACATCATTTGTCTAGATTAGGACAAGTTTAATGCATGGTTTAATTCTTTATTTCTTTTCTTTATTTTCAGATTCTTTTTGGAGATAAATGAGGAGATATTTTCTTTAACTCAAGGATAATTTTCGGCAAAAGAAGGAGAGTTTGTTGCCGTGTGCCTTCAAGGAAGAAGAGATGGAATGGGGCTCTTCATGACCGGCCAAGAAGGAAGAAAATAAAGAGGATTTAATTCTATTTCATATAGAATTTTCGTAATAGCTTGAGAGAAAGAAGGAAGGATTATTTTGGGAGTCTTCATGGCCGGCAATACAAGGAACGAATGTGGACATGATTTCATGCAAAATTCAGGATATTTTTGATGAATTAAATCAAAGTTAATTGAGGAGATATTGTGGGAAATATTCTGCCATCTTATCCAAGAATATTCGGCAGCAACAAGAGAAGAAAAAGAAGACTTTGCCGAAACCAAAACCAAAAGGGTTTCGGTTTCTTGGAGATCAATCCTTGCCGAACCCTAGCCTTTCCTCTCCCCTATAAATACTACACTTCACATTCAGAAAAATCATCATCTCTCTCTCACATAAACTTGCCGAACCTGTGCCAAAATATCTCCATAAATTCTTACCAAGAACCAAGGCCGAACCACCCATTTACCCTTCCACAAATTCCATCCGATCATCACACCAATCCTTTGCCGAACTCTTGATCAAGGTTGTAATTTGGATTGTATTTTCATGGCTCTTGCTTCTTTGTATTTAAACATTATTTTGTCTATGAAATATGTTTTGATTGTTGGTTTTATTTTCGGTATTGTTGATTATATATGGGATTTCCGAATCTTTGTAATAAATGTTTGGTTATTTCATGTTTGATTACCGAATTATGCATGTGATTTGATTGAATATGTATGATGGGCAGTAGGATTTTATTTATTTTCTTGATTTAATTAGGTTTATTTCCTTAATTCGTGTGCAACCGAAGGAGATATCTAGATGCATTCGCAGGCCATGAGTGTTATCTAGGTATTAAATTCATATGCCGATTTATTATATGTTAATTCATACGCATGTTATGTTTTGATATGTATTAATCTAAGGGCTCGAGTAATTCTGGAAATTTACATGTCGATGTGGGATGAGTGACGCCATACCTGCTAACATGTTGTAATTCGACATATTGTGCTTATGTGCTATTTGTGTTTAATTTCTACGCGAAGTGTTCTTAAACCGATTAGTACCATGTTTAGGATTATACGCGAAGTTAATTTTAAATACTTTTGATGTTTTGAATAATTAGATGTTCCGCGAAGGCTCTAATTAAATTGGAACTTAATTAATCTAGAATCCGATTTTATGCTTGCTGCCCTATTACTTGTTTTAATTTTGTTGCATGTATAATGAGACTTGTGTCTTGTGATTGTGTGAAAGGTGATGATCAATTGTAGATAATAATTTAGGTTTTAGAATTTTGTAAAAATCAGTAGGTAATTAATTATAAAAATTGACAACACCCCCTTAAAGTACAACATTTTGTGTGATTAAAATGCCCTTGATTTCTCCGGATAGAACGATCTCTACTTGTCCTAACTACAATTGACAAAAGAAGGGTATTATGTGTATGAAGTTGTTTTGCAGGTATTTGTGCTTGGATAACATCTCCATCAATTTTTGCCCCAATTTTGGTTAGGGAGTTTATTTCGTTGTTGGTTTTCGTCGATTTTGGTGAAATCAATTGTACTGAAGTGTTGGGAATTCAATTGACAAGTTGCAGAGCTAATTCAGTTAGGGATTTGGTTCAGTGTGTTGTTCTTGATATGTTTTTTTGTTCTTTTACAGGTTCTTATCGCAATAACGAGTGCTTCCATTCCTTCCAAGGAGAAAGCTCAGGTGTGATTTTTGTTCTTTTGTTACTATACAGCTCAAGTTTGACAGTGATATGTAATTTATTATGATATGAGGATTAGCATTGTGTTTGAAATGTGTGTTTAGTTTAAGGTAATTATGTGGAATGCAGATTTGGTTTAGGGGAGTGTCGTTGTGGAGAAACGAGTGCTACTGGCATTATTTGTGGAAAGAATACAATAGTGAAGAAATTGGTATAAACTAAAGGTTACTGATTTTGAACGAATCATTCATAAATGTCTCTGTTAGTTGAAGTCCTCTGAGTTTGCTTGCTTATGTCTTCCTCTTGTCAAGTTCCTGACTTTCTCTTCTCAAGAACCTGTTTTTTTTTTTTTTTTAATTGTTCTTTTTTCCAATTATAAGTTTTGCTTGTCCTTACTTTTCTGGCTTGCATGTGCTTTGCCTTAAATTGCTTATGGTAAGAGTATGACGTACTCAAATTATTCCACAATTACTCCTCACCTATTCCTAGCTCTAGCTATGCACTGTTGCTTGATCTAATTCACTTTCCAAATCCCAGTTTGATCTATGCTGCACTTGTTCCCACTCGTATCTTTCTCCCACAGTCCCACTATGCAATCGCTTCCTAATCCTCATTTGGCACAAAATAGCAGAAACTGAAACACTTTCAGTGATAAATATACTGGCATTGCTTTATATTTAAGTGAATCTAGTTTGGATGATTGGGAGACTTGATAATGTGTGTACTGGATGGTAGTGGTTCACTTTTTAATGCATTCAACCACCAGCACCAGCTAGTGTCACCTGAGTGGTAAACCTCTGTATCTGTATCGATTTTAACCACCTATCATTTCACATTTGGTGATTAAAGTGAGAGAAAAATAACAGATAAGAAGACAGGTATATATAGAATAATGTAGGGGTTATGAAAATAGGATTCTTGCTGACAAGAAGTATTGCTTTCAGTTTCAATTAATTACTTACAATAGTAGACCTTTATATATTTTTTTTTATCAATTATGAACGCATTCAAACAGTAGGTGAAAATGAAAGACAGAAAAATTATATTAGAACAAGAAGACAGACAGAAAAATTTGCAGCCTATGAGTGGTCATTAGTTACATTTCAAAACTCCTATATTTTACCTGGACTTTAAAGGTAGACCTGAACCCAAATCAATGAGAACAAGTCCATTGCAGACTGTCACAACCCGACCTTGGGTTATGACTAATGTGGTGGATTAAATTGAAAATCAGTCCAAAGCATATTTTTTTTTAAACTCAGGATACTGAAATGACATTCTTAGTCCAAAGCTAACAGCTTTGACAATTGGAATATACAACTATGATTATAACTGTATGTAGTATAGTTGGTGAGCCAAAGAGTGTACAAAGTTTGTTAAAAGGAAATCAGTATAACATAAATCTATACTTTTGGATTGTTGGCAAAAGCTTTGATAGTGCCAACTGGAAGTCATAAAGAAAAGAACTAAAGCCTATTAACTCAGTTCTTGAAATTGAGAAGGAAAGATATACTAAATCCAGTAAAGTGACAGGAAAGAAATTCCTGTATAGATACAAGAGCAAAGATGCATTTCACTTACGAAAGAAAGCTGTGGCACTCTGTATAAATGTAAAACACAAACATAGAAAAATGAATAGGGAAAACAATTCCGTAATACAGTTTAAATAGGACCGGGTCATCACACAGACAGTGATTCTGTTATAAAATAAATATGAAAGAAAGCTGTGGCCTGTGGCACTCTGTGGCTAATTTAGATTCGAATTTTGGGTGGGCTTGAACTTCTTAAAAAAACTACTATTCTTCTTTGTTCCTAATATCTACCTTCGTTTATTGTAGATAATTTTCGACGAGAGAATTTCATTTATTGAAGAAGAGAGCATGAGAGATACACCTGGTCATGAACTCACATGCCCTTCTGCTTCTTTGATTAATACTATTTCAAGGTTTGTACAGGTATGCATTTGAATTTCTTTCCTGTCACTTTACCTTGCCTTCTTCCATTGCCTCTCACCAATCATCAACTCTTGTTCCACAATCAGTTAAATAGTCCCATATCAAAAAATCATCTCCAACACCAATGGGGAACCCAGACACTTGGCGTTGCCATAATTGCGGCAACGTGGGACTGGAATATGGTGATGATGGCTTCTTCTATTGCACCCAGTGCAACTCACAAGCTGAGGACTTGATGGACACCGGCGTGGCTGATGAGGACTTCCTTAACCAGACTGGCAACCCTTTAGGAGGCCTCTACTCTGCTCGTAACACCCGTCACATTAAGAGCTTCGTTGTCCAGCCAGAGCCCCTCTCCCAACCATTTGACGACTTCTTACCTCATGATGAGCTGTTTAGTCGAAGCCAAGCCAAAAAAGAAGAGCAAGATCCCACATGCTCGAGGATTTTGCATTTGATGAGAGAGAGGAGGACTATTACGGATGGATTAGGCTTAGGTATGTGATGGGATTGCAACGGATGATTGAGCTCCAATGTGAGGCTTTGGTCACGGAATTCAAGGTAACTCCCTTGATATGTGGTTTGGTTGGGACCGTTTGGCTCCGCTTCTTGGCTGGGACTCAGGTTCTCGATGATGATGCTGGCCAGACCTTTGACTTAGATGAGTCTGAGATCCCCCAACAAGGTTTTCTTCAACAACTAAGCTATATATGTTACTTGAGTTCAATTTTTCTTGTTTTAGAGCTTGATTCTTTAAGGAGTCCTCAGTTCATTTTAAAACAAAAGCTTAATTCTTATTCCCATATATGAAGTTTAGGTCAGTTCATTCTGATTGGCTGAGAAAGAAAACCATCAGTTAATTCTCATTTTGAAGCTCAATGCTAGTTTGATAAGAGTTCTTAGTCTGCTTGAGTTTATTGTTTATACTTTTAGATCTCGTTCTGTTCACTCAGAAATTATAGGTTCAATCACATTCTCGCTTGATGCAGAGTTCCCTTTGTATAGTTATTGCCATAGGTTTATGATTATCGACTTTTTTATTTCAGGAGAGCCATCTGAGAAATTGAAGATGCCTTCTAAAAGCCATGAACAACATCATGCAAAGTATGACCTTCAAGCAGTGAAGGCGTGGTTTAAGTCCTTGAAGAAAACTATACCATTATCTTATACTTTAGCTATTTTTTTTCTGGCTTGTCATCTTGCCAGGGAAGTAGTCTTGCCAACAACATAGTTAAATGGTCCCTAGAAGGAAAGCTTCCATATTTTGCTGCTTTTCATGAAATTGAAAATGATCTGGATCAATTTGGACAGCCTTCACGTGCCTGCCCAATAAGTTCAAGCTCGATGTTTAGGCCTTATGAATCAGTTCCGGTGCAGAAGCTGGAATCACTTGCAGCATCTGTTGCTGTTTCCATAGGCTTGGACTTACCTCCAGTCAATTTCTATGCTATAGCTTCCCGCTTTCTAACGAAGTTAGCTCTTCCAGTCGAAAAGATTCTCCCTTATGCATGCCGCATATTTGAGTGGTCGATTCCTCCAGAGTTATGGTTATCTACAACTGAGTTATGGTTATCTACAAATGAGGATTCCTACTCGTGTTTGTGTGATGTCGATACTGTTTGTAGCTGTGAGAATTGTTTATAATATTCATGGTTTTGGAGAATGGGAAAGAAGTTTGTCCAGTCGTCATGTTTTATCTTCCACATCTAAAAGTAGTGGAGGTGAGGAGCCCAGGTCCAGTTGCGAAATGAAGGAAGATGCTGATAAGGATTCAGACAGTCTGCCTCGTAGTAAAGATGATTCAGATACAAACTTTGATAGAAACGTCTTGCATGCACATAACTCTAAGTTGGATACTGCAGAACTTTTGGTCAAACTTGAAGCAAGATATAATGAAGTTGCTGATGGCTATGGTAAATATGTTAGGGTGCTTTATTGTTAGAAATGTTGATGCAATTTGTGGCAAAGTTTCAATGTTTTATATTGCAATAGTACATATACTATCTATGCTCCCCTACTTAATCATGAATATCTGAAAATTCACTTGTCTTCACAGAATTCTGCAAGGACTTGCCAACATATCTCCAATTCTGCAAGGATACAGTCTTTGCTAGATCAGGATCATCGTGTAAGGATGCCAAAGAAGAAAACCTAATTGAAACTTTATGGAACTTCTATCAGAGTGGAAAGGTAATGTGTAGGTTGCTTTGAGTTATGATTCAAAACATAGGCTCCTTTACATTTGATAAACTTTTGACTTGGTCAGTTCATAATAATTCTTTATGCAGGCTTTTAATTTACTTTCTGTTAGCATAGTAAAACAGAACAACCTAGTTGTGTGTTCAGCTCAATTAATAAACTAGCTTTGATAGCATTGCCCATCTGGATAAGTATATAGTTTCCTTAAAGAAACTAAAGATGGTGAGAGGACTGTCAGATATTCTTTTCCGAAGATCTAGGACAGATATTATCATATTACCAGCATATGATATTAGATTTTCTATATATAGGATCTATATCTAGTAGCAGAATAGCAGTACATCATATTAATATCTTTTTATAACATATATTGTTGTTTTTAGGATTCTGATGCAGCAGTGGAACAAGGATTGCATTGTTGTAGAACTGATGACCAGAAAAGACCGAGATATAATGAAGAATGCACTAGTAGAAGTCCATCTAGAGAAAAGAAGTTTAGGATGCCATCTTCTTGTGGGGAAACTTTTCTCGCAGATGATCATCAGAGGAGCCAAAAAGGTGATCATTTTCGTGATAGCTCACATAATAGTAAGAACTCAGAGGTGAATGACCAAGAGTCAGCTGAGACTTCCAAAGATGAAGCCATTAATCGAATGAAATTAGACATGGAGGAGAAGAGGTTCATTTATATTCCACCAAGGGCGATACCCAAAAGGTTTGATTACCTTCACTACGTGAGGAAGTTGGATGACGGCGTCTACACTTATGCTGGACATGCTGACTACTACATACTGCTTTGTGCTTGCTCGAGAGGCGTGCAAGTTGAAACTCGGTGTATGCACATTGCGGTGTTGAACTTTGAGAAGAGACTGACTTGGTTGGAGAAGAGTATCGACCACTGCTTGCACTTGACCCCTCCTATTACATCATGCGAGTATTGTACTGGCAGGGTTCCTGAGGACACTACTGATGCAGAGGAATCAATTGGACTTTAAAATTTGAATATATGAGTATTTACTAATTCGTTCTTTTTGCAGAGCTTTCAAGCATATTTCTGACATTACTATAAATGTCAGATAAGGCTTATAAAAATGCAATATGGTTTCATGAGATGGTGCTAACCTTTCTTTTTTCATTATGCTGTCCTATAATTGTAACATTGGTGTTCTAAAGTTTTCCATAAAATCTTGATCACCGTAGTTCTTTCTAGCATCTTATATTCAAGATAGGATGCCAGATGACCCTGTTAATAGGGTTGATTAAGAGGTACAACGTGAAGCGACCTAAATTGTGAGCCACACATTGCGACAAACATGATGAAACAAAGAACCAGCAAGATGCATAAGTGATGTGTTTGATAGGTCCTTCTGCTCATGGGATGTATGTGGATGTGGAACGACCAAATGTTAATTTAAAGTGTGTAGACAATTTTACTGTTATGCGTATTGTTTGTTCTCTTAATCATCTATAACCATGAAGACAATTTTATTTGGAGCAACTTTATTTTCGTGCTTCAAATCAAACTCCCTTACGATCCACTCATGAATAGATATGTAAGAAATGTGATGTTGGATGCAAGTCTAGTAGGTTTGTAAGTTGTAACATTGTAGTGATTTTTGGATTTTGAGTTTACATATAAATCTTTTTCTCAGTCTCTCTTGTCCTGCGTGTGATATCAATTGAAGGGATCTTTTGTCTTCCACTATCTACTTAAATTTTGTAACGTAGCTATCATCGACAGAGCAAAATTAATTAATGATCGGAAGTTTTTGTAGATATGACAGTTCACAGTAACTCCAGTAGCTCGGGTAGTTTTTCACTGTTTTTCGGGTGACTGGTTGAATCGTGTGTCGAGTTTAAAGAGTTTAAGAGCGAATCATCAGTTTTCTAAATTGAGTTTACGAAGGTAAGTTATGAATTTATTAAATAATTATGAATGAATAGTTTGTTATTCATTCGATTCTAAGCTGTTGATTGACTGTCTCTGTAAATCATAGTCCCATGGAGAATTCGGGTTTTGGTTCAAGATGTTCTCTTGAAGCTTGCTGCAAATTTCGACTCTCGTCATTTTCCGTTATTTTCACTGGGTAGCTTTTTTAATGACTGATCGTCTAGCTCATTTTTCTCACTCCCACCTAGCTCCGGTTATCTGGTTTCATTGTTTACTCCTTCTAGTGCCTCAGCGTTCCACCGGGATCAATTAGGAAGGGGTGTGACGAAAGAGTTTGTTTTGTAGTTATTATTTTGCGTTCTTTCGGTTATCGAAAAAGACTTATATTTGTTCATTGCGATCTTTGAGATTTCAACAAGAGTATTACAAACACCAGGGCCAATTGAGCATGAGCATCTGCGTATTGAATTGCAAGCTCCTAGAAGCAGGCGGCGTACATTACCTAAATTCAAGGAATGCAAAATCGATATTTTCGCCGAAATTTCGTCGAAATTTTCGTTTTTCCGTGGGATCGATATTTCGATTCAATTCTTTCAGTTTCTCGTCGAAATTTCCCGATATTTTCCGATATTTCCGATATTTCACCGATATTTCCGATATTTCCGCGAAATTTCCGATATTTTCCGATATTTTTCAGAATTTTTTTATCTTACCTTCAAAAACTAATTTTCAACAATTTAAAACACATAATTTTCAACACCTAATTTTAATTTCTAACTTACTTTCAAGAGCTAATTTTATCATACTTCTGTTTTGATAATTTTCTAATAAGTTTCTTACTCGTACATGCTTAATATTAATGTGTCTTACACTATATATTTTACTATAATGTATATTTTTGTAAAATATAATCAAAATAGTAATGTGTAATCATTTTACATGATAATGTATGTAATTACAATTTTATTGACATGATTTTTCTACGATGTTCTAATAAGCTAGTTTTTTTTTTTTTTTTTTTTATGTAGCAATTCAACGACTATATAATAGTTAGTGGCAACGGGTCAACGACTATATAATATCAATTTATGTATGGTTTTGAAAAAACTTCATGTAGTTGCTTTTGTGAAATATTATGTACAAATAATGTTAAAGGGTGTGATGGTTTAGCCTCATTTTAGGTTTCAAGCATAAATTATATATATTAAATCATATTTCAATAAATATCAGTTCTATTCACATAGTAATTCATATAACATTTCAATAAATTGATATATATTTGAATTTATTAATATTTTCTTCTCACATATGATCGATAACATAGCATAAAACAACCTTAGAAAGTTTCAATACAAATTTCCATGTATTTCTTATAGTTTCCGTCGTTTTTGTCAAAATTTCTAATGGATCGATATTTTATCGATATTTCCGTCGAAATATCACTACCAGAAAAGGGGTTATAGCCGACGATATGGGAAAAAACGGCCGACGAAATAGTACCTCGTCGGCTATAACCCCTTATAGCCGACGAACTACTATTTCGTCGGCCACATCGTCGGCTATAATATTATAGCCGACGACTGCCGACAACTCGTCGGCTATAACTATAGCCGACGAAACGTTTTTAGTTATAGCCGACGAGGATGGTATTCGTCGGCTATAAGAGTTATAGCCGACGAAAAGTTTTTGTTATAGCCGACGAGGGGGGTATTCGTCGGCTATAACTCTTATATCAGATCGACCTTCTGCATCAGGGAGCTCATTCGTCGATGAAATCGTCCAAAACGCTCTGAAATCGTCCAAAACCTCGGCCATAAGCTTGAAAGGTACGTATATTGCTGTGTGTGTTGATTTAGTTGGTTATATGCAGAGGTGTATTAATTTAGAGTTTAATTAGAATAAATGTGTGATTAATTTGATATATATATATATATATATATATATATATATGTGTTGAGATGAGATTATTAATGGGTTGATATATATGTTGTATTGGTTAGATAGAATTGAAGTTTTGTTGAAGATTAGTGATTGATTGTTGATTTATAGGTGATTTTAGATGAATTTGATGAAAAAATGTATATATATATATATATTAATTAATTTAATTGTAATTAAAAATATATTGTTGGTATATATAAAAAATACATTGTGTTTAATTAATTAGGGAGATTGACGATGTTTTAATTAATTTAGGGATGCATGTGTATATATATATATATGTGTGTGTGTAATGATGAATTTTTTAATTAATTAGTACGTACGTAGTACGTGCATATATACATATCTATATATAGCTATATTTATTTCTTGAATTTACAGGATGGACAAGAGTTGGATTACCCTTGGAAGATGGGATCAGGCGTATCATGATGGAGTTAGGAGTTTCCTGGATTTTGTGATGGCTAACTGTGGAGACACTACACTTCATTATTGTCCGTGTAAAAAGTGCAAGTGTGCCACCCCACGACACCGGTTTTCCATAGAGACAGTGGAGCAACACCTGGCTAGATATGGATTTTGGGTCCTATACACTAATTGGATTTATCACGGTGAACCAGAGTTTGCGGGTCGTCATGATCATGGACAATTTGCCGAGAGAGGGAGTTCCTCCAATGATCCGACAACGAACTGGATCAACGATATGTTTCCTCGTGAGAGCGGTGTCTTTGAGGAAGCACCAGATGTGCAACTCCCACCTCCGGAGATGGAGTGTTTCCCTGATATTGAGCCACTCGAGCCATTACCCCGATCTCCGGTCAACACAAGTGGTATGGAAAAGTACAACAACCTGATCGCATTGCAACAGACTCCGTTGTACCCCGGATGCAGTAAGACTGTCCTTGAATCTGTCATGGGAGTGATGAAGATCAAAACGGAGAACAAAGGCACTGTCAAATCGGTTGATGATTGGCTTCGGCTATGGGGTGGGGCGATGCCCCCCGGACATCGGCTTCCTACCAGTCATCATAAGGTGCGACATATCCTTAAAGATCTCGGCCTTTCCTACATCAAGATTCATGCATGCAGATACGATTGCGTTCTGTTTTACGGGGAAGGACTTGCAGATCTTGAATCACTACCAGATACGGACGAATAGCCGACGAAAAAATTTTCGTCGGCCTTTTTTTTTTTTCGTCGGCTATACCCTCTGCCGACGAAAATTTCGTCGGCCATAAGTCGTCGGTAATACGCCGTCGGTAATACCAATGGCCGACGAAAAAAAAAATTTCGTCGGCTATAGTTAAGTATGGCCGACGAGTCAAAAAATTCGTCGGTCAAAGGTCGGTAAAATAGCCGACGACTTTCGTCGGGTATTTTTGAGTATGGCCGACGAAATCCATTAAGTATGGCCGACGATTTACTAAAATTTCGTCGGCTATGGTGTTTTAACTATAGCCGACGATTTACCAAAATTTCGTCGGCTATGATGTTTTAACTATAGCCGACGATTTAATAAAATTTCGTCGGCTATGCTGTTTGAACTATAGCCGACGATTTAATAAAATTTCGTCGGCTATGGTGTTTTAACTATAGCCGACGATTTAATAAAAGTTCGTCGGCTATGGTATTTTAACTATAGCCGACGATTTAATAAAATTTCGTCGGCTATTTCCTCGAAATATATTACTATTTTATAGGTATTAATTAGTTATAGCCGACGAAATAAGGCACTTTTCGTCGGCTATACAAGTTATAGCCGACGAAATTTGGTAAAATTCGTCGGCTATACTTGTTATAGCCGACGAAATAATGCAAAAATCGTCGGCTATTCTTGCATTTGGAAAAAAAAAATTAAATTATTTTCTAAATTACCATTCCAAGCAAGCTGCAAATCACAAAAACAATTCATGCATTTGCACCAACAAGAAACACGTCTAAACACCATTTTTATTAAATTCGTTCCAATATACATAAAATATAATCCTAATTATCCCCTAAACTACTAAAGTCTAGGATATCATCTACAGCATCAGGCGCATCATCCTGCTGACCGAACTCGGGAGGTTGAGGCATTGGAGGCTCCACTAACTGCTGAAACGGGAGCGGGGGTGGACGGCCTTCTTGTTGTGCCGCGAACATCTCATAAATCCACTGTTGCTGGCCGTCGTTGTTGTATTGCCGAATTCTGGCGCACTCAGCATTCCAACGGACCATATCCAACTGATACTGCTGGGACTGATATTGTCTGCGGCGCAGCTCCTCTACTGTCTGGGACGAGGTCGCCAATTCTGCGGCCAATCGCTGCACTTCCCCCCTCATATGTTGGGTCTGGCCGCCTCCCTTCTTTTGACCTCCCTTAGTGGTCTTCAGGAGCCCTTGTCCAGAACCTCCTAAACCCCGGCAGTAGTACTCGTTGGACTGGTGTGGGAAGGCTGCGTTGAACATCCTCGCCGCCGTTTGGATATTGGTGCGGTCGACCTGGCGCACGGCTTCCTCCAAATCTGCCTCTGAGATGTCCGGTTGTGTCTCCCGAACTATTTGCTGGAGCACCTCTTGTTCGGCCTGGGTCACCCGCTCCTAATTGGACGGGGAAAAAAAATTAATATTCTAACAAATGGATAGTTAAGTAAAATTAATAATTTAAATTTTAAAATCATAATGAACGACTTACGAGATCGTCTGTCGCTTGTGGATAAGCGATCTTGAACGTCTCCACGTAGGGGTTGCAATCAGGATGATCTCTTAGCGCCTCCTCCTGATATTGTGCAAACGGCCTTGAACCGCCGTGATGGAGGATTGTGTTACGGCGGCGGTTCTCCGAGTTTATCCGAGACCGTTCCTTCAAACAAATAATAAAATATTAGAAAAATGCATCAAAAAATATAACTGAAATAATTATAAAATATTTAAACTAATAATTAAAATTTTAATAAAATAAACATTTATAATGAAGTTTAATATTTACCATCATAGCCGGGTTGTCGAAGACTACGGTCCTCAACCAACGCCACTCGTACTCCCTGAACATGAACTCTCTGGGAGTACCCATACGACCACGGTTGCCGTACTCGTTATAGTGGGAACGGAGCTCGTTCTTCCACTCTTTGAACCTACGAAGAAAACAAAAGTGCATTAGAAATATTATTAATATCATAAAATATTTCTAATTATCAAATAAGACATTCCCAACGTACCTCGAGCTCTGTTGGGAGTCCGCCCAACCCCGCTTGTGTTCCGCAACCACAAAGTATGTCTGAAAGATAATATTTTATTAGTTTTATAATTATAAAAATACCGAAAATTTTTAAATATTACGATAACTAAATTAAATTTTTTTATTTACTCACCGACGCGGCGTTGTTCAACTCCATCTTGATTTCTTCGGGCACATCAGCCCACCGAGCCCACAACATAGGGACTCTGTCCCTAATGAGTGCACCCACGCAACCCGAGTAGTCGCGTTTCTTTTTCGCCCCAACCTCCTGATCAGGAGCTTCGTCAATCTGGATCCTCCCGCTCCGTTCAACCGTTCTCCTGAGCGTCTCAAAACTGATGACACCTCTGGTATTCCTCTGGGTTGAACTGCTAGCGCCTGTCCATATCACATAAACGACGATTGGTTAATAAAATTAAATATTAGTGCGTTAATTTTAATAAAATATTTAATTAATAAAATCGAATGTTACCTGAACCCGATGATTCGGTTGCCGTCGACTTTCCTTTTCTCCTCGCCGAAATCAGGAGGTCAGGGCTCTCCCATGGCTGCTGCTGGTATGCCTCCGCAGCACTCACGAACTGAGGCATATCAGGCCACTGGGGCCGACCCTGATAGTCGACCTCGGGTATCGCAGGAATGTTGTATGGGAGGAAGAGCTGGTTTGGGAGAGTAGGCCCCTCAGTCGAGTCACCAGCAGACTGAGTCGGACTCGGCATCGGCATCGGCTCCCGATGAACCTCAGGCATACGAACCTGAGGAACGTCGGCAGCTATCTCCTCGTGAAACAGCTGCCGACTAAACCTCGGCGCCACAGAGGGACCGACATTCGGAAGTGAAGTGCTCGACGGCCGCCCCGCCTGGAGAAGGGTCTGGTGCCGAGCACTCACACTCCGCCGCGGCTGGGCTGCATCCACACTCCTCCGCGGCTGGCTGGTGGTCCTCTCAGGCTGGCTAGCCGTCCTCTCGGAGTCTGGGGAACCCGCGGCATTTCCAGAACCGGCGGCATTTCCAGAACCTCTAGATCTAGAACGACGACCTCCGAACAACTGCCTAAATGCATCGGCCATCTAAAGCCAGACGCATTAATACATTAATTAATATTAAATTATATTATATTAAATAAAAAATTCTAATTAATATAATACCCAATAATACTA
Organism: Potentilla sterilis; assembly: GCA_963682095.1. Taxonomy (NCBI): domain Eukaryota; kingdom Viridiplantae; phylum Streptophyta; class Magnoliopsida; order Rosales; family Rosaceae; genus Potentilla; species Potentilla sterilis. The sequence goes on along the minus strand of OY821765.1, from coordinate 15,124,660 downwards.
ACATATTTTAATATTTACCGATTTATATAATAACCAATTTATACATATAAATTATACAATTACACCTAAATTATATACAATTAAAATAAATTTTACAAAAATTACCTAAATTAACATAAAAACCTAAAAACTACATACATTAACATAAAAACCTAAATTATAACTAAATTAACATAAATACATAAATTATACCTAAATTAACATAAATACATAAATTCTACCTAAATTAACATAAATACATAAATTATAACTAAATTAACATAAATACATAAATTATATCTAAATTAATATAAAAACATAAATTATACCTAAATTAACATAAATACATAAATTAACATAAATACATAAATTATACACAAATTAACATATAAATACATAAATTATACCTAAATTAACATAAATACATAAATTAACATAAATACATAAATTATACACAAATTAACATATAAATACATAAATTATACCTAAATTAACAATTATATCTAAATTAACAATTATATATAATTTATTAACCATAATTTAATTTATTAATAATTAAATAACAAAAAAAAAAAAAAAAAAAGGGGGCCGGCCGGTACCGAATCGGGGAGGAGGAGGAGGGGGAGGCGGCCGGAACAGAGAGGAGGAGGAGGAGGGTCGGCCGGGGCTGCCGGAACAGGGAGGAGGAGGAGGAGGAGGGGCGGCGGATCGAACCAAGGAGGAGGAGGAGGAGTCGCCGGGCTGCCGAACCAAGGAGGAGGAGGAGGAGGCGCCGGGCTGCCGGAATAGGGAGGAGGATCGACGGATGAAGGAGGGCCGGATTCGAGGAGGATAGGGAAAATCGGGCAAATGGAGGCTAGGGTTCGGCTGCATTTTACTTATACCCGATAGTATAGCCGACGAAATCGCTTTATTTCGTCGGCCATGATATAGTATAGCCGACGAAATAAAGCAATTTCGTCGGCCATGGTATAGTATAGCCGACGAATACAGTCATTTCGTCGGGCATACTATGTCATAGCCGACGAAATCATTTTCGTCGGCCATGGTATGGCATAGCCGACGAAATTACATAATTCGTCGGCTATAGTCTTCGTCCCTCAGAATCCGTCCGATCTCCCCCATCCAACGGTGGATAATGGGAAGGCGCGGATCACCAGACTTTAGCCGACGAAATATAACTTCGTCGGCTATACTTTTGGTCAAACTACAAAGTCAAACCTCTAAACGCTGTAAAACGGAAATTGGGCCGTCTAAATGACGTTTTTTGGCCTGACCTTCAACAGAGAATAGTTTCAGATCGATGCGACGCATCTAATCATATAAAAGTTTCCCCCAAAATATTTACCGACCGTCAGGCTACCCATAGGAAAACGGGAGTGAAAAACAGCAAACCGCAACATTCGGGACACAGATTTTGTCGGAATCTTCCCATTTTTCAACCGTAGCCGTATTTCAATATTTCGGTCATGTCTTATTTCACGACACATTTGCATTTGAAGGGTCTACGTATAGTAGGTATTTGAAACTATACATTCAATTAAACACTTAGTAAACAAGTTAAGGAACATTAGTGCATATATTCCGATTTTGAATCTCAAAGTTTGGAAAATCTATTCCAACCGTCAGATATCACCGTTAAGGTTAAATACATGTATGAAAAAAAATCCAACTACATCTGACAAAGTTGAAGGCTCGATCGGGACGGTCAAACCGCAAAGTCAAACCTCTAAACGCTTTAAAACGGAAATTGGCCCGTCTAAATTACGTTTTTTTGCCTGACCTTCAACAGAGAATAGTTTCAGATCGATGCGACGCATCTAATCGTATAAAAATTTCCCCCAAAATATTTACCGACCGTCAGGCTACCCATAGGAAAACGGGAGTGAAAAACAGCAAACCGCAACATTCGGGACACAGATTTTGTCGGAATCTTCCCATTTTTCAACCGTAGCCGTATTTCAATATTTCGGTCATGTCTTATTTCACGACACATTTGCATTTGAAGGGTCTACGTATAGTAGGTATTTGAAACTATACATTCAATTAAACACTTAGTAAACAAGTTAAGGAACATTAGTGCATATATTCCGATTTTGAATCTCAAAGTTTGGAAAATCTATTCCAACCGTCAGATATCACCGTTAAGGTTAAATACATGTATGAAAAAAAATCCAACTACATCTGACAAAGTTGAAGGCTCGATCGGGACGGTCAAACCGCAAAGTCAAACCTCTAAACGCTTTAAAACGGAAATTGGCCCATCTAAATTACGTTTTTTTGCCTGACCTTCAACAGAGAATAGTTTCAGATCGATGCGACGCATCTAATCGTATAAAAATTTCCCCCAAAATATTTACCGACCGTCAGGCTACCCATAGGAAAACGGGAGTGAAAAACAGCAAACCGCAACATTCGGGACACAGATTTTGTCGGAATCTTCCCATTTTTCAACCGTAGCCGTATTTCAATATTTCGGTCATGTCTTATTTCACGACACATTTGCATTTGAAGGGTCTACGTATAGTAGGTATTTGAAACTATACATTCAATTAAACACTTAGTAAACAAGTTAAGGAACATTAGTGCATATATTCCGATTTTGAATCTCAAAGTTTGGAAAATATATTTCAACCGTCAGATATCACCGTTAAGATGAAATACATGTATGAAAAAAAATCCAAGGTTATCGGACAACGTTAAAGGCTCGATCGGGTCGGTCAAACTGCAAAGTCAAACCTCTAAACGCTGTAAAACGGAAATTGGGCCGTCTAAATGACGTTTTTTGGCCTGACCTTCAACAGAGAATAGTTTCAGATCGATGCGTCGCATCTAATCGTATAAAAATTTCCCCCAAAATATTTACCGCCCGTCAGGCTACCCATAGGAAAACGGGAGTAAAAAACAGCAAACCGCAACATTCGGCACACAGATTTTGTCGGAATCTTCCCATTTTTCAACCGTAGCCGTATTTCAATATTTTGGTCATGTCTTATTTCACGACACATTTGCATTTGAACGATGAAGCAATGGTTTGTCGATAGTGATAGAAAATGGAAACAGCTCTTTTTTTGTTTTTTTTTTAATCATAGCCGACGAAATCAAACCTAGTATTCGTCGGCTATTGTTTTGTCGTTTTCTGTTAAAAACTTATGGCCGACGAAATAGTTATTTTTCGTCGGCCATTGTTCGTAAATAATTATTTTTATATAACTTATGGCCGACGAAATAGTTAGTTTTCGTCGGGCATTGTTCGTAAATAATTATTTTTAAATAACTTATGGCCGACGAAATAGTTAGTTTTCGTCGGCCATTGTTCGTAAAATATTTTTTTTTTAATAAATTATGGCCGACGAAATAATGCATTTTTCGTCGGCCATTCTCCGTTTAGCCGACGAAATAATGCATTTTTCGTCGGCCATTCTCTAAAAAAAAACCAAAAAAATCAGTGGTTTTACACCTCTCCTATTCCGATGTCCTGTTCACATATAACCAAAATTGAACATAAAAAATCAGAAACCCAACAGTCAACATATTTCAAATTTTTGTTTAAGGGGTTTGGAACCCAGCCTAGCTGGGAGGCTCATCCCCACGCCCGGTCATTAGAAATGAGTTGATTACAAATGAAAGGATTACATCATTTAAATTACTTAATCCGTCGGATTGTAATCGGAATCATCGGATGAGTCTTCTTCGGTTTCTGAATTGCTCGATAGGGGTAATCTATGTCTTTCCTCACCACTAGAGTCCTCGTTAGTTTCTTCAATTGGATCAACATCAACAAGCAGTGGCTCTTCACGTCGAATTCGCACCGGCGTGTCTAGACGAATAAAAGAGGAGTCAGGAATACCGTTTGAGTTGGGCTCTTGATACGCGGTGCCCCCTTCCTCGTTCTCTTCGGCCACTCCAAGTGTAGACGCCCGGTAAATGTTGCGATGGTGGATAGTGTTGACTACTTTCCACGGGTCACCCTTGGCGAGATCATCAAGATAAAACACTTGTTTCACCCATGTGGCTAAAACGAACGGGTCGTCCTCATACCATGATGTACTAGTGTTCACAGAACTTACGCCGTATTGATCGGTTTTCATGCTCTGCGGCCGTGTGTCAAACCATCTACACTTGAAAAGGTGCACTTTCATGCCTTCCCCGTAATGCAGTTCCACAACCGAATGGAGAACACCGTAATAGTCAACTCCACCATCCCCACCATGTGCCATAACCCCTGAATTTTGTGTTTTCAGTCTGAGGTCTCTGTCTTCACATCGAAATAACACACCATTCACCTTGCACGTCGCATAAACTTTTGAATAGACCGGCCTCCTCGCTAAAAGTCTGAGTTCGTGCGACCAATTTGGGTGATTATCATTTGCAATAAGGTCCATCTGCAACCATCAGAATCAACTATAAATATGAATAAATATACACAATAATATATGAACACGTATAGAATAGTGTTCAAGGTACGTACCCAGCGGCCGAAATACTCTGCGAATGTCTGGTTGTGGTAATCGCGATCACCTGCTACTCCTTCACAGCGTAGATGTATGTCCTTCCAAAACTGAACTTCTGGACAGTTGATTAGTACCCACCAATGTGCAATGGCTACCTCATAATCTTTCAACTTATAGGAAACTGGCATGTTTCCACCGAGTACAACATCGTCGGAGAGTATGGAAAGATTGAACTGTGAAGGTACATCTTCCGGTATGCTTTCCTGTAACGCTCCGAAATACAGCTTCATGTAGGTAACGCACTCGTGCGCAATATATGCTTCAGCTATACATCCTTCAGGTGCGGATCTGTTTTGGACAAAACCACCGTATTGTCCAAGTTGCCTATAAATCAAGTTTTTAAAGTGTTATGATAATACATTAACACTATATCACATATATTGATGAGGAAATTAACATAAGGTGTAAAATACGTACCTTTCCATCGGATACATCCAAGTGAAGTGCACAGGACCGGTAAGCAACAACTGCCGAGGAAGATGGATCATGAGGTGAGGCATGATGTCGAAAAAATTTGGAGGAAATATCATCTCAAATTTACACATGATATGAACGATGTCTTGTTGCATTTCCCGGAGGTCAGATTTTCTCACTTCCCGTGTGCATACCTTCTGGAAAAATCTTGCCAACGCTACTAACGGCTCCACAACGTGACGGGGAAGGAACGGTCGAATGAAAACAGGGAAGAGACGTTGTAGCAGGATATGATTGTCATGACTTTTCAACCCGTACAGATTGTTGCATTGTCTGTTGACACACTTGGCTATATTTCCAGCAAAGCCTGAAGGATACTTGGCCCGACTTATCCAATGCAAAATTTCTGATTTATGCTCAGGCTTGACGGTGTAAGGAGCTTGAGGCATTTTTCTCTTCCCTTGTTTCAACCATAGTGGTTTTCTGATATTCATGTTTTGCATATCAGTGCGAGCCTTAGGACCGTCTTTCGTCTTCCCCTCCAAGTTCAGCGTTGTGCCCACCACACTTTCAGAAACATTTTTTTCTATGTGCATAACGTCTAGGAAGTGTCGGATCAGCAACTCACACCAGTACGGGAGTTCCCACAATATGCTCCTATGTGTCCAGAATTTGTACTCCTCAGGCCTTTCAGGTATTTCCGCTACAATATCGGGATGATTGCTGAGGGGCCCAAAATCGTACTCATTAAGTCTTGCTAAAATTTCTCTTCCTGTCCATCTTCTGGGAGCACGGCCGTGTTCTTCGGTTCCATCAAATGCGGCGGACTCGTAACGCCAGTGGTGATCCGCCGGAAGGAACACACGATGACCCATTCGGCATATCTTGTTGCAATGAGGGGTGCTCCCATAATCGGTGAGGCACTCTGGACAAGCCTTGTATCCCCTGACAACGCTGCCCGACAACATCCCATAAGCAGGAAAATCACTGATGGTACCAATAACCATGGCATGCATCTGGAACGTCTCCTGCTTGTACTTGTCAAAAGTGGGATGACCAACGTCCCACAATACCTTAAGCTCTTCAATCAATGGTCTCATATACACATCGAGACATTTCCCTGGGTAACCAGGCCCCGGAATCAACAACGTCAACATATTATATTCCTTCTTCATGCACATCCACGGAGGAAGGTTGTAAGGTACCAAAACCACCGGCCATATACTGTATGAAAGACTCATGGTGCCGAAAGGGTTGAACCCGTCAGTTGAGAGCCCGAGCCTGACGTTTCTGACATCTGACGCAAAATAAGGAAACTCATTGTTTATATGCTTCCAAGCCGCTCCGTCAGAGATGTGTGTCATGATATCTGCGTCTCCCGCGTCCCGCTCACCGTGCCACCTCATAGCTTTTGCGGTGGTTGCTGACATGTACAACCGCTCAAGCCTATCTCTCAAAGGAAAATACCGAAGCACTTTCACAGGTTTCCTATTGCCTGCTCCCGTCAACTTATATCGGTCAGACTGACATATCGGACATGCGTCAAGGCTAGCAAGGTCATTCCCTTCTGCATCTTTACCCCAGAAGAGAACGCAGTCAAATGCGCATGCATGGATCTTAATGTAGGAAAGCCCTAGATCTTTGAGGATACTTCGGACCTGACGGTGATTGGTAGGATTACGATGACCCTCCTCCAACAACGAAGAAGTGTACTGTAGATATTCATCTACTTGCCTGATAGTCGATTTTGTCTCGACTTTAATCCTCATTACCTCCATCACACTTTCAAGAACTGTCTTCTCAGAACTTGAACACACAGGGGTCTGTTGCAATGCAATCAGTTTGTTGTACTTGTCAAAGGCAGCAGTGTTGACAACTTGTGGGAACGGCTGCACCGGGTCCTGCATATATTGTTCCCCATGTACACCGCTTTCAAAAGGAAACACGTCGTTGACGAATGTCATTGTTGGATCGTTGGATGTACTACTACTGCCCGCCTCAAAATACTGCCCATGATCATGCGATCCATCTAATGATGGCTCACCGTGATATATCCAACGTGTGTACTTCGGCCAAAACCCATTGCTCTTTAGGTGCTCCCATACTGTCCTAATCGGAAATCGACACATATCACTGCGACACTTACATTTCTTGCACGGGCAATAATGGTACGGTCCTTTTGCATTTTCTTCGACGAACTGCATAAAATCCACAACTCCTGTAGTGTATCGTCGGTCATGCCTTGGAAGCGAAATCCAACTCTTATCTCGATCCATATATAGCCTGATAATAATATATATGTATAACTTTAATTAATAATAAATTAATTAACACATATATATTACAATATATATTATTATCAACATCAACTCATATATATATATACCATTAATTAACAACCATTATTTAAGTTCATTACACTATCAACAACCATTAATTAACATATTTATATATATTTTAACACTAATTAAAATAACATCAAATTAAAACACATAATTAAACTCTAACTGAAAATCAACTCAACTACAACTCAAAATCAACATATATACATACATTCTAACACTAAAACAACAACAAAACAAAAAATCACTTACTATATCAAAATCACTAAAACTCAAAATCAACTCAACTAAAACTCAAAATCAACTCAACTAAAACTCAAAATCAACATATATACACATATACGTACCTATATATAGCTCCACAATGTAAGAGAGGACGGATTTCAACAATACCCACAGATTTCTCACTCTTTTTCCCGTTTTTTTTCCGTTTTTTTTTAAATGAGCAGCTTCTGCCCAGATCTGAAAATATAAAGACTTATAGCCGACGAAATTACCAACTTCGTCGGCCATACTCATTTTCAGAGTATAGCCGACGAAAACTTTAAATCGTCGGCCATTCTCGTAGAATAGCCGACGATTTGCCACAAAATTTTTCGTCGGCTATTCTATTCAGAGTATAGCCGACGACAACTTTAAATCGTCGGCCATTCTCGAAGAATAGCCGACGATTTTTAATTTTTACCGACGGAAAAAAAATTCGTCGGCCATTCTATTGGAATAGCCGACGAAATTTTTTTTTGCCCGACGAAAAAAATATTCGTCGGCTTTTCTTCGATATAGCCGACGAAAAAAAAGTTTCGTCGGCCGTTTTTTTTTTTTCGTCGGTAAATCCCTTTGTTTTTGTAGTGAATACTGCCCATTATGCAATACAGAGCGGTATAAGTTCACTCCTAAAGGGAACAAGAAAGCTGTGAAGATACTTCGGTACTTCCCGCTGATTGATAGGCTTGAGCGGTTGTTCATGTGTGCTTTCACGGCCGAAGCTATGAGATGGTGGGCTGAGAGGAATGTGCCTGACGATGACACCCTTAGACATCCCGCCGACGGAGAGGCTTGGAAGAAGAACGTGTTGGAGTTTCCCGAATTTGCATCAGAGGTTCGAAATGTTTGGCTAGGGCTATCATCCGACGGTTTCAACCCTTTTGGCAAGAAAGAGCTTCAGTACAGTGTGTGGCCAGTTATTTTGATTCCGTACAACTTTCCACCGTGGATGTGCATGAAGAAGGAATATAACATGCTCACATTGTTGATTCCAGGCCCAGGTTATCCGGGAAAGTGTCTCGATGTGTATTTGAGACCCGTAATTGAGGAGCTTCGGTACTTGAGTCTGAACGGCCACCTGGTCTACGACCGGTTCAAAAATGAGATGTTCCGGATGCATGCCATGCTTGTTGGCACGATCAGTGACTTTCCTGGGAGGGGTATGTTGTCGGGCAGCGTCACCAGGGGTTACAGGGCTTGTTCAGAGTGCATGACTGTTGATTGCTCCAGTCCTCATTGCAGCAAGATTGTCCAGATGCGTCACCGTCGTTGGCTTCCGCATGACCATCCATTTAGGGACGATGCACAGGCTTTTGATGGGACTGAAGAAAGGGGCTGGGCACCCGAGCAATGGACAGGGGAGGAAATATTGGCAGTGTTGAATGAGTATGACTTTGGTCCGCTTAGCAATCATCCCGATGTGTTGCGCACGATTCCAGAGAGGCCGGATCGGTATAGGTTCTGGTCACACAAGAGCATCTTATGGGAACTTCCTTATTGGGCCAGGTTGGCTACCAGATACTACCTGGATGTCATGCATATAGAGAAGAACGTGGGTGAAGCCGTGGTTGGCACAGTTTTGAATTGGGAGAAGAAAACAAAAGACACCCCCAAGGCACGCGTTGATCTGAGAAATATGGGACTGCGGGACCATTTGTGGTTGAGAGAGGGCAGGAGCAAAATGCCCCAAGCTCCTTACACCGTCACCAGGGACAAGAAACATGAAATCTTTGGATGGCTGAGTAATGTCAGGTAACTTTTTATTAATTAGGCATGTATTCCCTAAAGAATCCATCTGTTGTTGGACGACTATATATGCATGAAATCTAATTGTTGTTAATGGCTATGCAGGTATCCTTATGGCTATGCGGGTAACATAAGCAAGTGTGTTAACTACCGAGACAACAAGATGTACGGATTGAAGAGTCACGACTGCCATGTACTGCTTCAACGCCTCTTCCCTATTTTCATTCGAGCGTACTTGGAGGATGAAGTGGTTGAGCCGTTGGTGGCGTTGTCAAGATTCTTCCAGAAGTTATGCGCTAGAGAAGTTAGAAAATCAGACCTCATGAGAATGCATGAGGAAATCGTTTTTATCTTGTGCAAGTTCGAGAGGATATTTCCCCCAAACTTCTTTGACATCATGCCTCACCTGATGATCCATCTTCCCCAACAATTGTTGCTTACCGGTCCCGTACACTACACTTGGATGTATCCCATCGAAAGGTACATGTTATTCATAAATTTGATTTATACATGTTTTTAAATAAAAGTTGCATGCTCTTAACACGCACTTGTTAACCTTGCAGACAACTTGGAGACTACAAGAAATATGTGCACAATAAATCTGCGCCTGAGGGGTGTATTGCTGAAGCTTACATTGCGCATGAGTGTGTAACGTACGCCAAGTTGTACTTGGGAGCGATGGAGGACCCCCCACAACATCCAAGTCGAGATGACCCCGAGTTCAACCTATCTATCGTCGCCAACTCTGTTGTACCATACGGAAGCTTCAAGAAAAAGGGTGTGGACAAGTTGCCTGACCATGAGGTAGGGATTGCCCACTGGTGGGTTCTAATAAACTGTCCGGAGGTACAATATTGGAAACGTCACCATCTTCACAGCAAGGAAGTTCGCGGTGATGTCGAGTACCACAACACGACGTTTGCAGACTATTTTCCACAATGGGTAAGTGTATAAATATATATATTAGATGGCTTTCTTTTACAGTTCCCTATTCTTTAATCATAAACACACCGAGTGATTTGAGTTATATTTTTCAGCTGATGCAAGTGGCTGCGAGGGGTGGTCATACAAATTACTCAGAGGAATTGAGGCTGTTGTCGATGAAGCCGATATCTTCCACAGTCCGCCCAATGTGTGATGTCAACGGCGTTAAGTATATATGTGAAGCTAGAGACGGGGAACGCAAAACACAGAATTGTGGGGTGATGGTCGATGGTGCAGAGGGGGGCGTGGATTTTTACGGTGTCCTACAGTCAGTTGTTGAACTCATTTATGGGAACCGCATGAAAGTCCACTTGTTCAAGTGTCGATGGTTTGATACTAGGCCGCACCGCATACGGATCGATCAGTACGGCATACTTTCGGTGAATACCGCCACTAGTGTGTATGAAGACGACCCCTTTGTTTTCGCCACAGCGGCCAAAAAGGTCTTTTATCTTGACGATCCTTTGAACAAAGGCACGTGGAAGGTAGTTAACCATGTGTCTCAGCGAGACATATACAGTGCTACCACACTTGGTGTGAGCACAGAGTGTCAAGAAGCGACCGCATACCAAGAGCCGGACGCCGGCGACATTCCGGAATCCTCCACCATCCGCGATAATAATGTGACGCCGGGCAGAGTGGTCCGACTTCCTAGGGGTCAGGTGCCCATGTATGATGTTAATCCGAATCGTCTATATCAGCCCGACGATGACTCAGACGACGAGTACGAGCACCGGTTGCCAGATATTAACTACTATACTACGTCTGACTCAAGTGATGAGGATGATTCTGATTATCATCCTTAGTATACTATTTATGTATGTATTTGTGTACGATGGTGCATGCATGTATGAAAATATTTTTTGTCCTTAATTACCGTTTTTCGAATTTATGGGAAATTGTATTGATTTGTTTGTGCGATATTCAGGAATTTATCAGGTGAAATAGGCAATTTTCAGGCCCTAAATGGCAAATTTTCAGAAAGATCAGCGTTATAGCCGACGAAATGGACCATAATTCGTCGGCTATAATGCCCATACTGTAGCCGACGACTTCCAATTCGTCGGCTATACTGTAGCCGACGACTTGCAAGTCGTCGGCTAAAGTATATTGACCGAAACCATACGTAGACCGTTCAAATGCAAAAGTGTCGTGAAATAAGATACGACCGAAATATTGAAATACGACTACGGTTGAAAAATGGGAAGATTCCGACAAAATCTGTGTGCCGAATGTTGCGGTTAGGTGTTTTTTACTTCCGTTTTCCTATGGGTAGCCTGACGGTCGGTAAATATTTGGAGGAAAATTTTTATACGGTTAGTTGGGTCGCATCGATTTGAAACTATTCTCTGTTGAAGGTCAGGCAAAAAAACGTCATCTAGACGGGCCAATTGCCGTTTTAAAGCGTTTAGAGGTTTGACCAAGCAGTTTGACCGTCCCGATCGAGCCTTTAACGTTGTCAGATGTAGTTGTATTTTTTTTCATACATGTATTTAATCTTAACGGTGATATCTGACGGTTGGAATAGATTTTCCAAACTTTTAGATTCGAAATCGGAACATATGCACTAATGTTCCTTAACTTATTTACTAAGTGTTTAAGTGAATGTATAGTTTCAAATAGTTACCATATGTAGACCGTTCAAATGCAAAAGTGTCGTGAAATAAGATACGACCGAAATATTGAAATACGACTACGGTTGAAAAATGGGAAGATTCCGACAAAATCTGTGTGCCGAATGTTGCGGTTAGGTGTTTTTTACTTCCGTTTTCCTATGGGTAGCCTGACGGTCGGTAAATATTTGGAGGAAAATTTTTATACGGTTAGTTGCGTCGCATCGATTTGAAACTATTCTCTGTTGAAGGTCAGGCCAAAAAACGTCATCTAGACGGGCCAATTGCCGTTTTAAAGCGTTTAGAGGTTTGACCAAGCAGTTGACCAGGGAATAGCCGACGAAATCCTTAACTTCGTCGGCTAAACTCTTGCGATCCGCGCCGTTTCATTGTCCGCCGTTGGATGGGCGAGATCTGACGGCTGCTGAGAGCGTAAAGTATAGCCGACGAGATTCATATTATAGCCGACGATATGCATATTATAGCCGACGATATACTTAACTTCGTCGGCTATAACCGGCCCGCAAAGCCCAACTTCGGCCCGGCCCGGATTTCGGCCCGGCCCGTCAGAGTATAGCCGACGAAATTCGTCGGCTATAACTATAGCCGACGAATTAAAATAACATCGTCGGCTATAGTCCTTCGATTTAAACCGAAACAGAGGGCGCCTCCCTCATTTTCCAGAAACCCTAAATCCCTAAATCCCCACTGCCGCAGCCGCCCGTCCCTCCCCGACGCCGACCGACCACCACCGACGCCGACCGAGCCTCCCCCTCCCTACCCTCCCCCTCCCCGCCCCCTCCCCGTCGCGCCCGACCCCTCCCCGACCCGAAACCCCCTGCCGCCGCCGCCCCGAGCCGCCGTCCCGAGCCGCCGTAGCCGCCCCTGCCTTGCGTCGCCTCTGCCGCCCCTGCTGCAGCCGCCCAGCCGCAGCCGCCCCTAGCCGACCCGAAACCCCCTGCCGCCGCTGCCGCCGCACCGCACCACCGGTCCTCGTCCAGACTGCACCACCATGTCAGGTAGTCCCGATCGAGCCTCATTTACGGTTTTTATTAATTTTGTCGAATTTTGTGAATTTTAGGGTTTTTGTGAATTTTTTGTGGAATTTAGGGTTTTTGTGAAATTTATGGAATTGTGTGGATTTTTTGTTAAATTTGTTAATTTTGTGGAATTTATATACTAATTTTGTGGATTTTTTGTTAAATTTACTGTTTTTATATACTAATTGTGGAATTTTGTTGAATTTATATACTAGTATACTAATTTATATACTAATTTATATATAATTAGGTATAAATATTTTTTTTCATTTTTATGACGATATATATATATATATTTTTTTCGGAATATATATATATATATATATATATAATTAGGTATAAATATAGTTATGTATATATATAATTAGGTGTATATATATTTAAAAAAGTTTTTTATTTTTTTGTGAAATTTAAGGAATTTTGTGTTATATTTCGGAATATATATATATAATTAGGTATAAATATATTTAGGTACGTATATATATAATTAGGTATATATACATTGAATGATGTTTTTAATTTTGTTTTGTGGAATTTTTGTGCAATTTATGGAATTTATATACTAATTGTGCAGGAAACCGGCGCTTTGTAGACCGATGGCTTGGCAGACGGACCGAGAGCGACCCCGACGCTCAGGCAGGATCCAGCCGTGGGGTGAGCGGATCCAGCGGTCGTCGGGGCCTAGGCCGGCCTTTGAGTCGACGAGAGGAGACGTTGATGGGATTGACGCCGAGCGATCCACGTGGGGGCTCCTCGTATGAGTCGACGGGAGCGGGCCCTGACTCGAGTGTCGGAGGAGGACGCAGAGCCACCAGACCCCAGTGCACTTCAGCACTGTTCCAGGATCGGCAGCCGACCCCACCGCGCGCCGATCTGGACCCTCCAGAGATGCTCCCTGTCCCCCCACAGCGACATCATCCACAGCTACGGGGCCCACCGTCAGGGGGAGCAGGCCCCTCAGGGTCCACGCCCCGTATGTCTCCGCCATCGGGGATGTACATGGTCCAGTTCCTCCCTGCCATCCCTGAGTACGACGCCAGGGGGAGGCAGATTTGGAGGCACGACCGGCCCCACGAGATTCCCTGGGAGGAGGCCTACTTCTACAGTCCTTTCGACTCAGAGGACTGCCGCGGCCTGTGGGCCGTTCGTGAGAAGGACAAGCAGTACAACGACGCAGGTAATTGGTTAGTTTAATTAATTATTTAGATTGTTTAATTAATTATTTAATTAGTTAGTTTAAATAATTATTTAACTATGTGTTCATTTTAACAGGCGTCCTCGTCAATAAACCCGCGGGGACGAGACGGACCAGAGGGCCAGCGAACATGTCGACCCTGGAGAGGGAGCTGGCCGGTGGGATCAGAGAGATCCTGCCCGGTCCCGGTGAGGATGGACGCCCGATTGAGCGGAGAGACACCACCACCAAGTACATCAACGCGACGGGCATGCTCGTGCGGGACAGGGTCCCACTGTTGTGGCCCGACTGGGGCTCTGTGCCCGATGAGATCAAGGCGCGAGTGTACAATGCACTGTCGGTGAGTTAAATATGATTTTTATTATAGAAAATAAACAATTATGAATTCAGTCCTTATAACTATATAAAAATATTTTCTAATTAATTTATAATGTTGCAGCAATGGTTTAGAGTCCATCCTACCTTGGACTGGTGGAGAGACGAGCAGCTGAAGAACAGGTTATGTGTTTTGCTTTTTTTTGTATAAATATATTTATTGGCAGTGTACGAATATATCTAACAGTTGTGTTCTGTTAATATAGGTACTCCGAGTGGAAGAACGAGCTGTCCACGCACTACAGGACGTACCATGTGGAGCAGCGCTTGGGGCGAGCTGGAACCCCCCACGAGTTCCGGTACAGGGAGTACGAGTGGCTATGGCTGGTAGCCTACTTCGGGAGCGACAGGGTCTCGGTAAGAAAATTTAGCCTGGTAGTATATAACTTTTTAATGTTATTTAATAATTAAATTATGTAGTTACTTAATTCAATTAATTAGTTAGTTAGTTAGTTATTAGTTATTAAATTAAGTCAGTTGGTTAGTTACATAGTTAGTTAGTTCGTTACTAAATTAAATCAAATTAAATTAAATAAAATTAGGTAGTTAGTAAGTTAGTTAGTTACTAAATTAAATTAGTTAGTTAAGTAGTTACTAATTAAATTAGTTAGTTAAGTAGTTACTAATTAAATTAAATTAGTTAGTAACTAAATTAGTTATTAATTTTATTTTGGTTAGTTCCTAATATTTTAATTTAGTTACTAATTTATATTTGCGTTTATATGTTTGTTGTTATAATACAGAAAATCTCGCGGACGAACAGCGACAACCGCAGGAGGAACGAGCACCCCCACCACGGCGGCGCCCGCTCCTGGAGGCAGTGGGCAGAGATGGCGAGGAGGGACCGACCGCTGAGGCCGTTGTCGTGGATTCATGCGCAGATGTATCCGGGGCGTCCCGACCAAGTGGTAAGTATTCGTCCATCTTCAATAAAAGTGTTTCATGAAATTAATTTATATATATATTTTTTAATTCGTTTATTATATTTTCTTGTCAATTAGGCGGAAATAGATGCGGAGACCGACGCGATCACCTTCGGGATCGCGCGAGACACTCTGGGAGACGGGGCGTCCGACGAGGCGATCGCGGAGTTTGCCTCCACGATCGACACCCTTGAGCCGCGCTTGGCCTCTCAGATCATGCACGCGGCGGTAGGGACGGGGAACAACTACTTCTACCAGAGAGGCCTAGGCGCGGCGGGAGATGGGGTTCTCAAGTTCACGCCGGCCAATCCCAGCACGCAGCGTGCGGCTTCGACGAGAGGAGACTTGCAGACGCAGCTGCAGAGGAGTCAGGCGGAGTTGGCGAGGGCGGTGGAGGCGCTCCAGCAGGCGGAGTTGGCGAGGGCTGCGGAGGCTTCGGCGCAGCAGGCCAGAGACGCATCTGTGGCGGAGATGTACCGATGGATGCAGCAGTCTTGGGAGGCCCAGCAGGCTGGACTCCAGCCCCCGCCTCCGCCACAGATGCCCCAGTTCGTCGTCCCCACTCCCCCCCCCCGCATCGGAGTACGCCAGCCGATCAGGACAGCCATAGCCACCGGAACTCGAACGATCCGGTCGACGACGCTACGCGTTTAGGGGGTGATGATGAGTAGATATAGTGGGTTAATTTGTACAGTATGTAGGATATTAGGGATGGATTGATGTGGATATTTGTTGGATATTTGGATGTTTGTTTGTGCATTTTCTGCAGCCCCCGAAGACGAAGAGAAATTGGGCCCGAGTAAAATTTTTTAATTTTTTTAAATATTTAGGGGTTATAGCCGACGATATTGGCATTATTTCGTCGGCTATAACAGTTATAGCCGACGATTTTTACCAAATTTCGTCGGCTATAAGGGCTATAGCCGACGATGTTTACCATATGTCGTCGGCTATACCCTCCCGGCTTCAGGCAAAAAAAAGCCGTTCCTGGTACCGGCGATTGTTATGGCCGACGATAGTGTCGTCGGCTAAAACGGACGTATAGCCGACGATAGTGTCGTCGGCTATACTTCGGGTTAGGGGCAGTTACGTAATTTTTAGAGCCGACGATCTTCTCGTCGGCAATGTTCGAAGTATAGCCGACGACGCTTTTTTCGTCGGCTATACCTGGTGTTTCATAAGCCGACGACTTACCCCGTGTGTCGTCGGCTATACTATAGCCGACGGAGCAATCCCGACGAGATAATAGCCGACGATACTTCGTCGGCTATGACTATAGCCGACGAATTAATGGAAACGGCCGACGAGATGGCGTCGTCGGCTATGACGCCTTTTCTGGTAGTGTATCCGTATTTTGAAACGCCGATATTTCCTCGATATCCGATATTTTACTCCTTGCCTAAATTAGCTAACCCTCTACGATTCATGCATGCTACGATTCATGCATGCTCGATCATTTGAATGGTCATATAAAATTGTTTCCAATTTCAGGTAAACTTTTGCCACATATATGCCTCGTAGATATTCCATAACAGCAGACAATGGCAATAATCATGCACTTATTTCTTGACTAACTATGTTTGAATGCCAATTCATTCTCCTACTTCCTAATTAGTTTATGCATAGTCTAGACCTAATTTTGGATTATTTGACTAAGCCAATTTTGTTTTTTTACTATGCATCATAATCAACATATGTGCAACAAAACCAACACGTGGAATTATGTCAACTAAACTACATACAATTAAGCTTCCCCTATTTTCTTATAAATAATGCAACCCTTTGCAAATGATCATAATCCAAGTTATTCATAGAGCTAGCACCACGGCTTCTAATTCAAAACAACCAATTTTGAAGTCGTGGATCGGAAACGTTTACCTAAATGGAGCCATTGCAAAACGAGAAGGCATCGTCCCCAACCAAGCCACATTCACCACTTTCAGTAATTTTGTTCATCCACAAAGCAATTCGTAGTGAGCTTGATGTTTGAACGAGTGCCAATAGCACGCGTCAATTTAAAACCATACAAAAGACGTTAGTAGCATTGGTAAATAGGGATCGTTCTTTCCGGGGATTAAGGGTACCTTCAATAAAAGAATGTTAGACAAATATTCACACATATATACAAACAATGTCACAAGCATATATACATAAATGCTTCATGTCACAAATATATACATATATACATATATACACGTTTAGGGGGGGTTTGAAAATCAATTATATTTCCTACGAAAATAAAGACAAAACAAGAAAATAAATCCTAATCTAATATTTACAAGTGATCATCATCATCTTTCACACAACACATAGCACAAAAACACACAAGAACACACAAGAATATCATGCAAGACTTGGTAGCTACTTGTTTCAAGTTTCCTAGACTCTATTCAATTCCAATTTCAATTAGGGCCTCAACGGTTATCTAATCGTTACTAGACTTCACAAGTATTTAGAAAACACGCAACGTCGAATCCTAAAATTATACTAATCATATTTGAAAACAAGCAACGTCGAAATCAAACATGAAAATTAATTGTGCACGAGAGTCTTAAATCGGAAACATGCTTTTAAGTATGGCGTCAACATCTTATTAACATGCAAGTTTCTATGAATTATGTTAACCACTGACTAAGCATCCTACAATCAAGTTTACTCAACGCCTAACTTGATCCTAGATTTGCTTATGGTGAATGAAATCGCAACCTACACAAAAACCATGGCCGTGGCTTCATGTAAACATTGACTTTTATGCACGAATTCATGAAACTAATCGAATAACAACCTAAAAATACATGAACATGCTACTACCCTATGTCTAACACACGAATTAAAACATGTTACAAGTTGCAAAATTGTTTCATAAAAACCAGAATAGAATTCGGAAATCCAATACAAAGTTACAAAACCAAGAATCAAAGTTTCTAGCTACATATAACATAGACATTATACATAAGAAAATACAAGCCATGAGATGGTAGAATCACACTTTAAGGACACCTTGAAGAATGAAGCTCGGATGGTGTGGCGAAGTGAACGGTTGAAGGTAGGATCGGATACGATTTGTGGTGGTGGAATGGATGGTGTTTTGGCTATGTAAATTTCTATACTAGAACTTGAGAGAATTTTTGGCTAGAGTTTTGACTAATGAAAGTGAGAGAGATGAGATGATCTATTCTGAATTTGTGCCAAGCTATATATAGAGGAAGCAAATGTGAGAGTTTGGCAATATAGGTGGAGATTTATGGTGGAAGTTTGTTGGTGGTGGTTTATTGGTGGAGGAAACATGTGTTTATTTTCGGCAGCTTTGACCTTTGTGTCTTGATTTGGACATAACTCTCTCTAGAAAATAGATATTGAGGTGATTCTGGTGGCATTGGAAACTAGACATCCATATCTTTCTATCCAAATATGGCTCGAATTCTGGTTCAATGTTAACTGTCCGGGGGAGTCCGTGGAAGTTGGATGATGTGCCCAGGAAATGACTGAAATTTATTGCAAGCTTCCCTTAGTCCACAATTGCAGCTCCAAGCTTTCCTTAGTCCACAATTGCAACTGCATGCTTCCCTTAGTCCACAATTGCAGCTGTTAGCTTCCCTTACCTAGGACTTGTCACATGCCTTGTCTATGTGCTTCACACATTTTCTTATTTGTCTTGGACATGGTAGGAAGCTTCCTAGACATTGCAGCCTTCTCTTCCTTTTCCTATCCGAACTAGGGAACTTTTTCTTTCCATATTTTGCACTTCTCTTTTGCTTGGCTGAATCCTCTATCCTTCATTAAGCTTGGAAACTCCCATTTGACACATTCGGATGCCCATTTGATGCACAAATGCAGAAAGTGGCAAAAATGGGCAGTAGGTTCCTTTCTCGGCAGGACAGTGACCTTTCTGCCTTGCAATGGGCATAACTCTCTCCTCAAGCAAGCTTTTGATGCAATTCCAAATTCTGTAGAAACTAGACACATAGAGTTTTCCGTGCATATAAGGCTTGTCTTCTGGTTCCTTGTGAATCGTCCCACACAAATTCTGGAAGTTTAGTGTTGTGCATAGGAAATTCTGGAACTTGCTGGATCCGATTTTGTCTTGCACTTCTTGACATCTTCTTTTGCTCCGATTTCTCTACCTCTTTTCGTTGTTCATTCCTCAACATATATACCGCATATAAGAGAAGAAAAATCTATCAAAATCAAAGTCGAAGTTTTACAGATTCAACGAAACATCTCTAGGCTCCATAAATCGGCTTTTAACATTTTTCAACATTTTTATCTATACTTAGCACGATTTTGATGTAACTCTACCAAATACTCATGACTCGATTATATGACTCGGTTCTACAAAAGTAAGGGTTAAAGCAAAGTATAAACGAGAGTAAAACATATTAAGAACGTCGCATTTTATGCTCCTATCAATGTTCTTCACTGATCAGCAATGGGTTGTGCCAACCTTGAGGCATTTCCTGAGCAGTGCAACTTTCTAAAATCGATTTTTGAGAACTATCAAAGTATTAAAGATGAGGTACATGCAACACTATCTAATTAACAAAAAGTATTTTGAAGTGCATTATGATTTAATGTTGGACGAACATAACATGTTACGTTGTTAAGTTCTCGCGTTACCATATATATATATATATTTTTTTTTTTTTTTTCTTTTTTGTTTTCCGCAAACTGTAATCTGGCCAACACACATTTAGATCGACTACCGAACATGATCAATGTTACATTGTTTTGACCACGTAGATTGAACATTAGTTAGTACTGGAGTTACCAGTACGTGAATTTTGGAAACGCAGGTGATATATACAGTTGTTGATGCACGGGTGAAAAATACAGCAAAAACCTACTTGCTTCAAGACCAGAATCAAAAACTTGTTTTGGATCATCTGTTCAAGCTGCTAATTTCTAGCATGCAAAATGAGGAAAATTTCCCAAGCAAGGAGTTGGTGTGCATTACAAGATCCCTTGAAACAATTGTACGTTAGCCAGTGAATGGCCAAGGAAGAAAGAGCAGGTACATTTCTCTGTATTCTATTGCTATTTAGTAGGACAAACTACTGGTCACTCCTCCAACTTTCACTGACTCGACAGTTTAGTCCTTAAAGTTTCAATTTCAACAGATCACTCTCCAACTTTCACCAACTCGACAGTTTAGTCATTCATGTTTCAATTTCAACAGATCACTCCTCCAACTTTCACTAACTCGACAGTTTAGTCCTTAAGGTTTCAATTTCAAAATATGTAGTTGGAGGAGTGATCTGTTGAAATTGAAGTTGTAGGAGGAGTGATCTATTGAAATTGAAACCTTAAGGACTAAACTGTTGAGTTAGTGAAAGTTTGAGGAGTGATCTGTTGAAATTGAAACCTTAAGGACTAAACTGTCGAGTCAGTGAAAATTAGAGGAGTGACCAGTATTTTGTTCTATTTAGTATATTTACAAAAATCTTGTTTTCAGTGGCAGACAGACTGTTGTGTGAGATCACATGTGGTCTATTTCCCAAGTATGTATGGTAGTTCCTAGTTGAAAAATGAGTTCCATTTTTATATAAATTAGCCAAATGACATATGTTGCTGATTGAATATGCTGATGGCTCTCTTTTCGTTGCATTTCATACCGTGAGTGTTGATTCTAGTTCCTTGGAGCATACTTTTAGGTCATCGAGGAAAATTAAGAATTAACCTCTCTGTTCTTTTCCCCTCCAATGTTAACGATATATTACTTAAGCAGCAATTTTGATTGGCGATTTCCATTTATGCTGCGTCTCTTTATTTTTATTTTTTATTTTTTAGTAAGTGACAGAAGGTTTGGTTACTCTTTAGCACATTTCCTTTATGATTGGTGATTCCATGTATGTCCTCTTTGTCTGTGTTGTACCTATGTTCGAGTGTTGGAATTTTATATTTTCCAATGACACTATCGATCTCTAACTTGTTTTCTTTCAAGCAGGCAAGTGCATTTGAGGGGTCAGTTTTTACTCACTCTGATGTCAAGCCTGGGATGGTTGTGAAAGGTAAAATAATAGCTGTTGACAGCTTTGGGGCTATTGTGCAATTCCCTGGTGGTGTGAAGGCTCTTTGTCCTCTTACTCATATGTCTGAATTTGAGATTGCAAAGCCGAGAAAAAAGTTTAAGGTAGATTGCCGTTCTTATAAAAACTATAATTTTGCTCACTGGACTCTCCTTGGTAAAGTAATTATGAAACTTTTTGCTCCATTTCCTGTGCCACTATTGCAGATTGGGGCTGAACTTGTCTTCCGCGTGCTTGGTTGCAAGTCCAAGAGAATAACTGTTACTCACAAGAAAACACTTGTATGCTATGTATTTTCCTTTAAATATTTTATAATTTATGTATGTATATATTTTGTTATTTGGTTTAATATTGTGTAGACACATGCCTCCTTATAGATCACTTTTAAACAAAAATTTCTGAAAAGTTACCTCATTTCAAAATGCAAATCATATATTTTCAGTGCATAACACTATTTGTCAATCCTGTCTCGGAAGAGTTTTTTTTTGCTGGCTAGAGTTCAATAGCATTAGGTTGAATAGAATAGACTAACAGAAAGAATGCTGTGTTTTCTTTTTAATTGTTAGATTGCATAAGGTATCTTTATGTCTCTGTCATTGGGAATATCAGTTACAGAACACTAATTGGAGCATTTTTGTTTCGTTTAAGATTAAGAACAGTAATATATATCTGTATAACTTTCGACTAGACGCCACATGCTGCGATTTTCAGCACAGAAGATATCTGCAAGGCACCATACCATGATTGTTTGTGTCTATATATATATATATATATATCTTTATATCCTCTTTCAGAATAGTCTCTCTTGTTTATTCTCTGATGCACGACTTGCTGGATACAGGTCAAGTCAAAATTAGGGATTCTTAGTTCATATGCTGATGCTGCTGATGGATTAATAACACATGGGTGGATAAGAAAGATTGAAGAACGTGGATGCTTTGTCCATTTTTACAATGGAGTCCAAGGATTTGCCCCAAGGCTAGGCCTTTACCACTTGAATCTTTTTACGTAATTATCATTGATATTTTTATTTTTTTATTAATCTTTACTTTTACAGAATCTCTCTATAAAATGATATGATCCATGTTCGGTATAGAACTATGCAATATTTTTTTTTTCTTTCTTCAATGGTATCTTTATTTTAAATCCATATTTGTTTCATGACGACACTACGCCAAACAAGTATTAAGGCGACGGACATAAACTGTCGCCTAAAAGACGAAATCTGTCGCCTAAGTCTTAGGCCACACACAAACACGTCGCCTAAGTCGTGTCGCCTAAGTTCTTACGCGACACATTTTGCATTGCCAGTCACCTAAGTGTAACTTTAGGCGACTAACTTTATAATGTGTCGCATAAAAATGAAATACCTAGGCGACTAACATATATTCAGTTTGGGTCGCTTAAAAATGATGTATTCGTCGCCTAAGTATAATTTTTTTATTAATTTTTTTCAAAAAATAGTTTTATATTGATCTTAAACGACAGGCATATAAATTTGCGTCACCTAAGATTCAGCTAGGCGACGCACTTTGTAGTGTCCGTGTCGCGTAAGAGGCATCTAGGCGACGGATGTTCCATATGACCGTCGCCTAAGAATAATTTATTTATTTAATTTAAAAAAAAAATTAGTTTATATTGATCTTAAACGACAGACATAGAAATGTTAGTCACCTAAGATTCACCCAGGCGACAGACTTTGGTCTGCCCTCGTCGCTTAAGATACCCCTAGGCGACGTATTTACCTATGCGCGCCCGTCACTTAAGTGTTATTGCAGAATTCAATACAGAAGCTGCTTCTGTATTTTGCCCTTTTACAAAACAAACAACATAACATGCACAGCCCAAACCAACACATTCTAAAATTTGAAAACAAAACATTCATTCCAAAATCAATTGTTCTATTACATAAACTGTTCTTTAAGTACAAACAAAAGGTAATAAACATAGTCTAAAATATGGTTGCCTCCATGTCGAGAAGTCAAGGATTTTGGGAAGAACTACCTGATAGGCGAAGCGCTAAGAGCATCGCAATCTTCTCGTCCATCTGCCGTAAGCGCTCTTCTTGGGCTGCTTCTCTCTGGCGGTGGCGCTCTTCTGATTGGCGGATACTCTCTGCCAGTTGCGCTTCTTTCTCCCTATAGTCCGCCATCAATTCTTCTCTGACTTCACTAACTCGCTCCTCCACGATGCTGTCTACTTCGATACGCCGGGCGCCTCCTCTCTTCTTCGGCTCCCGCTGCATGCACCTTCCCACCCCTGGGACGTCTGTGCCTCTCTTGTCCCCAAGTCGACTGACTATCACATCGATTTGTTCTTCAATGGGGAGAGGCGCTTCGGGGGGAATATCCGGGTATTTCTCCCTCCTTTGCCCTACTAGTTCGTCCACACGTTCTTTCATTGCCTCCTACAATAACACACAATTGAACAAGGTTAATAAAAAATACATACGGTGCATTTGTAAAACAAGAAATGGAACAAAAAGAGCGGATGTCTCACCACGTGCGAATGGCCCAAAGGGTCTTTGGCATAGGCATCCTCAAAGGCACGGACGAAAGGGGCTGGATGTCCTTGATTCTCATGCAGCTTCGCCCGGTAATTGAAGGCGGTTGGGCCGGAGTGGTGGTTCATCCATTTTGGACCCGCTCGGACCTCCTTCATTTTCGTACATAAGGCCTGTAACACAACATTTACAACCATTACATATTGAAAAAAAAAAACTAATATAAACCATGAAAAAGATTGAAACAGAGAGAGAGGGAGAGATAGAGTGATTACCGCATGAACAGGGTCCTTGAAGTGCGTGCACAACCACTCCCACTGCGTCGGACGATGGAGAAACTCAAGAGGAAGCTGATCCCCCCACTGCAGCCAATGTTGTCTGCAATCAGATTTCCAATCCTTGTACCGATCAGCTGCCGTTCTCTGAACATAATTCCACATGCCATCATGATCCGGTGGGAACTCGTAGTGTGGCTAGATATACACAACGGACCCACATTAGTAACAAAACATAACAAAAATAAAAACAGTAAGAAAAATATTTTAACATATTAAATGACAGAGCTTACTTGGAGGTAGTTGGACACGATCGCTCGGTCCAAGGGGCCCAATTCCCTGTAGGTGGCCTTCATCGTAGGGACAGCGTCCTTGACACAACTTTCTATGTCCCTAGAAAGGAGGCTTCGGACCACGGGATCCTTCGGGCAGCGGTGGTACTCATCATACTCCACCACGATCTTTCCCCCCGTAGTTCGGACCAGCTGCTGGGTCTTTAATCCAACCACCACACCTCTCTTCCTTTTTTGTGGTGTATCTACAAACAAAAGCCGAAAGAAGTTTATAACCATTAAATTAAATCCTTAATTACCAAATCAATTATATGCTTTCATATCATCTATATCTATCCTTAATGGAATTACCTATAGTAACCGAAATATACCTGTCGTGACCAAGTCCTGGCAACGAATGCTGCGCGCAGTCGTCGAAGAGCCGGTAGATGCAGAACCGGTACTGTGGTCGCTAGACGTCGCTGGCGCAACTGCTAGGAGTGGGGGAGCGCTTAGCTGCAAGACAATCAACTGAGCACAAAGAGAATTGTCCACCAGATTAGGAGCAGAAGAATCAGGAGCCGTAATGTGTGGTTCTGAAGAAGCAGGAGTTGAAGGTCCATCATCAGGAGTTGAAGGACCAGCAACTTGAGAAGATGAGAGCCCCGAAGAACCAGCATGTGACGTCGGTAGTGGTGGTGCTTGTAGTGATCGTCTCATCAACTGCTGCCGTAGGTCACGGTCCTCAATCTCCAAGAGCTTCCTCGTCTTTCCGTATCGCGATTTTGGAGGCATTGCTAATATAAGAGGTATATAAAAAATAAAAAATAAAACAAGTTAATCTTAAAGAAACAATTATATGATAATTGTTAATAAACTGAAATAACTATTTTATCATGAAGATTCTATTATGCTGAAGGTACCCATCAACCCTATCTAGCTCTTATATATATATGGAAGGATGGATACTCGAACCAGCAGAGATAAGTTGATATCTCTTATCCAAAGACACGAAGTACATAATAGGTAAGCATCGACTGAAGCATGCATAATAGGTTACAAGCATAACTAAATTTCTGATGCAATTAAAGTCTGAAAATTAATTGCAAGTAACTAAACCCAGCAACTTATATCAACCAAAAATCCAATGTATATAAGAAACTAGAAAACGATCTTGGACACAGTGCCTAGAATGATAATTGACGAATACATGAAACAATACAAATTGAAATAGGGAAGCGAAACTGGTACTAGAACTAAACCACATGCTAATAAGGAATAAAGAGTAGCCGAAGAGCAAACTAATGACAAAGATAAATGTACTTAAACAGATAACGAATAAGATGTAAAGGAAAAAGGACTATTTCGTACATTTTAAGGAAAAATGTACTTAAACAGGTATTTGCTATGGCTTTGAGTTTTATTTTTTAGTACTGACAGTTATAAATAAATAAACCCTGGCTTTAGATACCCATAATTATATATATTTTTTAAATAAACAACTTTTTAAATATACCTATAATCAAAGATGATAAACATGAGTACTCAATTTTTAAGAACAGTTGGCAATTCAGAGAAGCAACAACTTAATTTTCATATGTGATAGGAAAGCAGCTTAAACATGTTTAGGTGAAAAAATAACTTTTCACGTTTTCTGATACATAGGTGAAGAATTAGTTAAATTACAGATTGGAATTTTGAAAGAAAAACATCAAAAGCAATGACAGTTTATAATGTATGTTAAATACTAGAATCTTGCTCAGGGTTTTCATCTGTTTAATCTCGAATTTTTTCGATTAGTTCTGAATTTGAAAATCCTTCCTTTTTTATTTTAGTGCCTGCTATATGTAAGTTTCCTGATTCTCTTCTTTATTTTTCTGGCTTTATTAACAGAGATGTTCATCATTGCTAACATAAGAGGCAAAGTGGTATATGTATCAAAAGTTTCCTGATTCTCTTCTTTATTTTTCTGACTTTATTAACAGAAATGTTCATCATTGCTAACATAAGAGGCAAAGTGGTACATGTATCAAAAGTAAAAAAGGGCATGGTCATTTGCACTAATATATTGAATAGAGTTTGTATAAAAGTGGTGAACTCAGTCTATCTACTTACCTTAATGTAACTATATTTTGGTATTCAATTTTGGACATTTATAGTCAGTTGCTGGCAAATATGGTTAGGGATTATAAGAAAATGATAATTTGTTTGGGAATTTAGTCAAGAATCATTATTCTACTGTGTCTGATTTGATCATATAAACTAATCAAAACAGAAAACACAATTCTTCTAATGGTATTCCAAATGAGTTGATTAATTTCTCCAATAAATGGCCAGAAGATGTTTGCATTTCTCCCCACATGTCATTCTGCATTTCTTTCTTGGTTGGACAAAGCATTTGGATCTTATATCTAGACAGTTTGTCTGATGTAAACTTATTGTTCATCGGGTAAAGTGTGGATACTGCCATGATGTAATGTAGTAGTTCATGTCACAAACTTCTACTCTATGCTTTGAAATATGACACCCTGTTCTCATATTGTAGGCATTTATTTCATATTGGAACAAGTTTGCAGATATGAAAGGCTTTATCCAAAATGGCAGGCATTGATGCTATGTCAATGATTACATCAGACTCATTTGTTGGTCCTATTGTAGTTTGCTTTAGTGTGCAGTTATAACACTGAGTATTGATTTTGTACATGTTATGACGCCTTTGTAACCAATACAGTAAAAATAATTGTAGGAGTTTATGTATTTTGGAGATTGAAGGTTTTTGAGTTGGATATAAAACAAATAAACTATTGAAGTTGGATAAATTTTGTTGTGTCATTTTTGGGTTAGAAATTTGATTTCAATGTTTTCTATCACATGTATTGGGTTGAGTAATTTACCAAGTACCTATGAATAGCTTTCAACAGAAAAATAAATGGTAAGTCTTCCAGTCCTATTGTGTTGTGGTTAAGTTCAGTGTAAGAATGGTTTATGTGCGATTGATATTATGGAATAACTTGATTGAAGTTTAGTAATGACAAAATCACTTTGAATTCAACACAAATTGAAATCCACACTTCTAATTCATTGTCCCTTCACAAGAAAACTATACAATCTGAAACCAGGGTAAAGGAAAAAGGACCTGTTTGTGTCGTCGCCGCCTTTTGAAGGGTTTGAGAAGATGGAGAAGCGGCCGGAGTTTGGGTTGGTAGAAGGAGGAGGAGTTGGAGTTGGAGTTGGAGTTGGACCGGGTTCTCTAAGGCAGAGGATGAGGGAGGGACTCGAAGGTGCCTTCGCCGGAGGGTCGGGCGGGGGACGTGGCTGCGGGCTGAGGCAGAGGATGAGGGAGGGACTCGAACGAGGCGGAGGCGGAGGCTCGGGCGGGGGACGCGGCGGCTTTCTGAGGCAGAGGATGAGGGAGAGGATGGGGCGGCCGGTGGTGGAGAGAATGGGGATTATGCTCGATTTGAGGATTTCAGAAATCACAGTTTGGTTTATATATATATATATATACTTAAGCGACGTACTTAAAAATGACCGTCGCTTCAAAATATGCCTTAAGCGACTATCAAATAAAAACCACGTCGCCTAAGAATTTTTAAATTTTTGGCCAAACTTTTTGGCGCAAAGCCACGCGCCATTTCCAAAATACTTAAGCGACGAACATGAATTACTCCGTCGCTTAAAATATATGTTTAAGCGACTAAATAATACGAACTCCGTCGCTTAAGAAGGTTTAAATTAATATACAATTTAAGAAGGTTTTAATTGGTTATTCCAACGATCAAACGACCAAACGATGTCTATTACATCTCAATTTTTAACCATGTACCGTACTATACGTACATTTGAGATCCAACGGTCAATTAATCTAAAATGATTAACTTCATAATACCCCTGATTGATGCGGTCAACGTTATTTAAACACTTGTCTCTCTATGAGGATCCATAGTATCGGGAAGTAAACGTTCCCAAATTTTTACATGGCTGATTAGGTATCATCTATTTGAGAGTTTAATGTTTGGAAGAGTCGACGAAACGATGTCATCTAAAGGTACGTAATAGCGTTTTCGTGTAATGTGATTAGTAGAAAATACGGTTGACCGCTTCGATCGAGCATCGAACGTTAAAGAAACGAGTTGATTTTTCTACTGTGCTCATATTTAATTATAACGATCACATCAGACGGTGAAAATTTAAATTTTTTGAATTGATCTATTAAAAAGTCAACATGCTTACTAATGTGGTATAACTTGATTATTAGATTATAGTACAACTTTCTAAACAACTATATAAAAGAAGTTGAATTTTAAAAAACACTGTGAAATAGCATTTCATCGTTATGACGAAATACGGTGATGGTAAAAAAATCACTGAAATCCGACAAACTTACAGCCCCGATCTATGCGGTCAACGTTATTTAAACATTTGTCTCTCTATGAGGATCCATAGTATCGGGAAGTAAACGTTTCCAAATTTTTACATGGCTAATTAGGTATCATCTATTTGAGTGTTTAATGTTTGGAAGAGTCGACGAAACGAGGTCATCTACAGGTACGTAATAGCGTTTTCGTGTAGAATAAAAAAATGGTTTTATATGAATTTTAAACGACGGACTTATAAATGTTAGTCACCTAAAAATATACCTAGGCGACTGGCTTTGGTCTTTCGTAGTCGCCTAAGGATAAACAAGGCGACGTATTTACGTCTGTGCGTCGCCTAAGAATAACTTATTTCCTTGTTTTTTTTAAAAAAAAAGTTTTATATGAATTTTATACGACGGACTTATAAATGTTAGTCACCTAAAAATATATCTAGGCGACTGGCTTTGGTCTTTCTTAGTCGCCTAAGGATAAACAAGGCGACGTATTTACGTCTGTGCGTCGCCTAAGTATAACTTATTTCCTTGTTTTTTAAAAAAAAAAGTTTTATATGAATTTTATACGACGGACTTATAAATGTTAGTCACCTAAAAATATACCTAGGCGACAGGCTTTGGTCTTTCTTAGTCGCCTAAGGATAAACAAGGCGATGTATTTACGTCTGTGCGTCGCCTAAGTATAACTTATTTCCTTGTTTTTTTTAAAAAAAAAAAGTTTTAAATGAATTTTATACGACGGACTTATAAATGTTAGTCACCTAAAATGTATCTAGGCGACTGGCTTTGGTCGTTGCTAGTCACCTAAAAGTAGACTAGGCGACGGGTTTACGTATGTGTGTCGCCTAAGTATAAATTATTTCCTTAATTTTTTTTCAAAAATACTTTGATATTAATCTTAAACGACGGATATATAAATATTAGTCACCTAAGATAGATTGAGGTGTCTGACTTTGCGCTTTGATAGTCGCCTAAGAGAACACAAGGCGACAAGTTTACGTATGTGTGTCGCCTAAGTATAAATTATTTCCTTATTTTTTTTATAAAAAAAATATTTTATATTAATTTTAAACGATAGACTTATAAATATTAGTTTTATTCGCGTCGCTTAAGTATAAAATATTGCCTTAATATTTTTCAAACAATATTTTTATACTACTCACCATAAGAGCCTTGTTTTGTGATGCTCTTTTACTAAATAAAAAACGGTGTTAACTTGATTATTTTAGGGTTTACATAAAATACTTAATGAAATGATCAATTTTCATCTGATAGGTCTTCCTCATATTCAGCATAATCATCCTCTCTATCACTTTTATCTTCATCTTCCTCACTTTCGCCTTCATCTTCTTCGTCATCGTTGCTTTCATCCTCGTATTCATTCTCCTCATCATCATCCTCGTCCTCTTCATCATTGTAACATTGAATGGGAACATCAATGTGTGGAAGAGAACCGAAGTCGATGGTGAAACCAGATATAGGAGTGTAAATTGGGATTGAGTCCGCGGTAGGTTCTTGATAGGGTTCATCAACTTCATTCCTCCTAGGAGGTCTGTTAGTTTCATCCCTTGCAAGTGTGCTAGCACTGTACGTACCTCTGTGTGACATCACATTAACAACTTTCCAAGGTTCACCAGCCTTCGGGTCATCTACATAAAACACTTGTCTTGCTGTGGCGGCAATAATATATGGTGAATCCTCATACCAGCTGGTAGATGTGTCAACTGATAAAAGACTGTGATCTATCTTTACGCTACCATGAACGGTAGAGTCAGTATTGTACCATTTACACTTGAACAAAACAACCCGCTTGCCTTCTGAATATACTAGTTCGAAAACGGCTTCAAGAATCCCGTAGTATGAGATGCCTTTAGTCTCTACCATGACACCACTATTTTGAGTCTTCAATTTATGGTCTCGCTGCCACGTGATAAACTTTACTCCGTTCACATAACATTGTGAATAAATATTGTGTGCTTGAGGGCGGCATGCCAAAATGTGCAGTTCAGGCGTATAATACTCACTTCCTTCTGTTTGCAGCTTCGTGATCTGTAACATTAATATAAACCATTAGTGCAATGTAATATAAATGTTCAACTATATATAATATTCAAATTATAACTATTGTATACCCAATCTTGAAAGTATGGAAGAAAACTCTAAATACCTTGCTCATCAGTCATCCGTGGATTGATTTTTTTTAGTTCATTATGATGAACCGCAATGAAGTAAGCCGCTTCTGTACAGTGCTCCATTACATTACAGTGAGCCTCATACAATTCGTTCCTACTTAAGCGAGCATTTGCTACAAAACCTGCGGGTTTCAAGAGTTCGGAAACAACAGAGATATTGAATCGAGGTGAACTGGCGACGGTTGCATCTCCCGTAGCATCATCCATATAAAAACTGCAGTATGTCACACACTCATGTGTAATGTATTGCTCAGCAATACACCCCTCTGGGAAACGTGTGTTTCTAACAGTTTTTTTATAATCCCCGAGTTGCCTGTCAAATATTATAGTTAGTACATTATATATATATATATATATATATATATATATATATATATATATATATATATATATATATAAAGGATCATGTAGTTAAAATGACAAAATTAACGCAATACCTTTCCATGGAAAACATCCAGGTAAAATGTACTGGGCCGGTAAGCAGAACTTGTTCGGGAAGGTGAATCATGAGGTGAACTATGATAGTGAAGAAAGCGGGAGGAAATATCCTTTCTAATTTACAAAGAATCATTACTATTTCTTCCTTCATGTGACGGACGTCCTCTTTCATCAACTCTCTAGCACATAGTTTCTGAAACCATCTGCACAATGCTATTAACGGCTCAACGACGTGATATGGCAGATATGGTCGGATAACGATTGGAAGAAGACGTTGCAGCAGTACATGGCAGTCATGCGTCTTCAATCCATAAAACTTTTAATCATTCACATTTACCCTATTCTTCAAACTTCCCGCATAACCATAAGGAAACTGTGCATCTTTAATCCATTCGAAAATCTCGCTCTTTGCCTCAGGAAGAACTGTATACGGTGCTTGAGACACGTTTTCTTTCTTTTTACTTGACCCGGGTTTCACTTTCTTCCACAGCCTCTTCCGTATCCCTAGTTGTTCTAGACCTTCACGAGCTTTTGGATCGTCCTTGGTCTTTCCTTCGAGACCGAAAATGGTTCCACTGATGTTGTCGTACACATTCTTCTCAATGTGCATGACATCTAAGGTATACCTTATTCTCGATGTGGTCCAGTACGGCAGCTCCCAAAATATACTCACGTGAGTCCAACACAGTTTCTCTCTAGTTGCTTTGGGCTTGAACTTCGGATGCAAACTCAGTTCAGGATAGTCATGAGAGAGGATACTGCTATAAATCTCATCCCCAGACCAAGAGCGTGGTGCTTCCCTTAACTCAACCTTCCCATTAAACTCATCTGCTGCTAGACGCCATGGATGCCTCCGGGGTAGCCATCTGCGGTGACCCTGGTATGCCATTCTCCCTGTCAAGTTGCTTGAATCAATATCTTCCAAACAAATGGGACATGCTTTGTAGCCTTTTGTCTGGATGCCTCCCAACATCCCTAATCTGAGAAAGTCGCTAATGGTCCACATTACTGCTGCTCTCATTGTGATTGACTTTTTCTCATGTCGGTCATAAGTCTGAACTCCGATACTCCACAACATCTTTAGCTCATCGATCACCGGTCTCATAAACACATTCAAACACTTTCCTGGAGACTTTGGACCGGATATTAACAATACGAGCATGTTAAACTCCTTTTTCATACACATTGAAGGAGGCAAATTGTAAGGCATCGCCACAACAGGCCAAGTGCTGTGAGAAAGACCGGTTGTACCAAAAGGATTGAACCCGTCTGTAGCTAGTCCGAGGCGCACATTCCTAATGTCGTTGGCAAAATCTGGAAAGTCCTTATCAAACTCTTGCCATGCTTCCCCATCTGCCGAGTGTTTAAGAAAATCTGGATCTGAAATCCTTTCCCCGTGCCACCGCATTTCCTTTGCTGTGTGCGGTGACATATATAGGCGTTGCAACTTGGGTGTTAGAGGGAAGTAACGAACCTTTCTTACAGGAACAATTATACCATGTTCATAATATATCCATCTTGACTCATTACATATGGGACAGTTGTCTAGGTCTGTATTCTCTTTGTAAAACAACGCACAACCATAATCGCATGCGTGGATGATTTGATAACCCAGACCCATATTCTTTAGGATCTTTCTTACAGTTCGGTATGAATTAGGACACTTATTTCCTGGAAGAAGCGCCCTCTTGATCACTGCACAGTTTTCATCAAAACTTTTGTCTGACCATCTATTTAGCGTTTTTATCTTAATTGTTTTAAGGATGATGGTTAAAACAGTCTCCTCACTACCATCATACAACGTAGTCTGAGCTTCTAATAAAAGCCTGTTATACTTCTCATAAGCATCTCTGGCAATAGGGTCTAAATCATTTACATCATTTCCATCATTTAAACCATCAACATTCTCTGCCTCATAAAATCTATCAATATATGGAAAAGCATCATACAGAATGTCCATAATGGGGTTTATTTGAGGACCCACACTACCACTAGAAGATGCCATCTGCTCAAGGTATTTTTGCCTCTGCTCGTACAATGAAGGACTGCTTGCAACCTCACCGTGATGTATCCATGTAGTGTAATCAGACATCATACCGTTTTCCCTCAAGTGCGTAAACATCTCATCCACTCTAAGCCTCCACTTGTGCAACCGACAGCGCTTGCACGGGCACTTGTGCACTTCCGTGTCACTACTGCTATTTTGAAGAACAAACGCACAAAATTCAATTATCCCCTGAATGAACTTCGGATCACCTCTAGATAAGCCGATCCAACTCTTGTCCATGTTTCCTGTCATAACATAAACATACAATATGCATAAGGTTAGCACACAACATTTATGATACAATCAAAACCTGTCCCAACACTTCTTCTCCTTATGCCTCCGGGTTGGGTCCTATCCCCTTCAGGCGAACACGACTTTGTTGATCCTTTTGCTATTCATGTGGTTTCAGCTACAGTTTTGGAAAATTTCGGCAGCATCTCCCTACAGTCCCTCAAGTGCACAAAAATCTAAACAACCTAATTTGCACTCGAGGAACATTGTAGAGAGATACTGTCGAAACTATATCCCAAAACTGTAGCTGAAACCACATGAATAACAAAAGTATCAACAAAGTCGTGTTCGTCTAAAGTGTCCAAAAATGGGACAATTCGAGAATCAACAACTCATCTCGATCAACTAGATGACTTGTTGATTCTCAAACGGGAGTTCTAAGCTAATAAACACCACAATTATATATAATATGAAACCATAAATTTACACACGGCACCACACTCCCTCACTAAGCCACTCACATGTTTCAGAAACCCTAACTACTACAATCCACACACAACACTGTTGAGTAAAATTATACACGTAGTGAGTGAAAATGTCACCCAACATAATTTCACTCGTATTCATATAGTGAATAGAGTTTTAATTATTTTGGGTTCGACCCATTCAAGACAGAATGTGTCTCTTAATTACAATCCCTTGTTTATAGGAAAACACCTTTTGATTCCATTTATGAAGAAACCAATAATATGGAGATGTGTGATTATTTGTTTTTGCGGCTGTACCCAAAAAATATAAATGGGTTGCCTACGTACCATTTGAGAGGGATCAAGCCACTCGTAGTTCAAGAATTCCAATGAGTGAATGACTCACTGGACAAGTTTGGCTTTTTGGACAGGAGTAGTGTTTGGGCTACTTTGTGAATTGAATTTAACAAACCAGGGATTCAGGTGAATTTTTGCTGGTGGTGTCAGGGATTCTGTTTGGGTTTGTGGTTGCGCCTAGATTTAAATCCAGACTGCCTACATACCCTGCGAAGGGATCAAACCACTGTAGTTCGATATTTGAGATTTAAATGGGTAGCTGACCCATTTATTTCGAATATGTGTTTAGGAGAGGGTTTAGAGCCCTTGGATTTAATTTGTGTGATTTGGGAATGGATTTGATTTCTCTGGTGTAGGGAGAATTTGACTGGAGTCAATGATTCATCTGGGACTGGCCGAATTTGACTGGTGATGTCAGGGATTCTTTTTGGGCTGGTGGTCGAATTTGACTGGTGGAGTCAAGAATTATGTTTGGACTTGTGGTTGCATCTAGTGAATCACTAAATTGCCTACGTACCCTTTGTGGGATCAAACCGATCGTAGTTCATTATTTTGGGTTTTCGGTTTTGTACCGACTTTTGAGTTCAACATATGTTGTAGAACGTGATTCTGTTAAGTCATATCTCTCTGGGCACCCAATTTTATAGAGCGCCTGTCGGGCTTTGCAACGGGCCTTAGTGGACAGACTGATGTTGTACCGGGCTTTGCAACGGGCCTCAGAATTTTAGTGGACGGACGATGTAGTAGAGTATCTCTCGATTTAATTTGGACACCCGGGATGCCGAGCTTTGTCGTAGACAAGGTTTCTGTCGTCTTTTACTTGTTGACGAGTAGTGTGACTGGGCATGTGGGCTTATAACCTGTCGGTGGCCCAATAAAGCCCAAAACTTGATCTGCCACACTTTGAAACACTGTTGCCTGGTGATTGAAGTTTTCGACCCCCGAAAGCTTCTGTGTGAGAAGGAATATTTGTAAACTCATGATCTTCCTGGCTCTTATCTCTATCATGATCATCTCCTCCGGGAAGAGATCGAGTTCTAGTGGAGATCAAATACGCAAGCTCAATTCAAGATGGAGCCATCAAGTGATCTGTATATATGGGTGGCGTTCCTTCCATGTTCTATGCTTCTCTCCATCGCCGTCGTGTATGTGTATCGGGTAAGAGCTTCTTGTTGGTCTCCTCCGTTGGTATTGAGTTTCTGGGGAGTGTCAAGACATGAATCTCCATATTAATTATGAAATTTGTCTTTTGCAAGTAGGAGCGTGTACTCCTAGTAGGTGCATCAATCATCAATTGATTAATCATAATTCCACCGTTTTGAACCTTTTATAATTGTCTCATCGATTTGATAAACACCTGTATGTTAATTTCCTTTAGTTTGGTTGCCACCGATCACCAAGTGTTCACATATACTGCTGACA
Source organism: Potentilla sterilis (assembly GCA_963682095.1). Lineage (NCBI taxonomy): Eukaryota > Viridiplantae > Streptophyta > Magnoliopsida > Rosales > Rosaceae > Potentilla > Potentilla sterilis. Next base: position 15,088,669 of record OY821765.1, on the reverse strand, counting down.
TTGAAACTTTCGCAGAAGCTATATATATCAAACTTTGTATGCAAACATCAATAGCTCGGTGAGGCTTTAGAGATAACTCCTGCATATTAAGAATCTCTGTGTGCAGGTCCCGTATACGTTGGCTACCAAATAAGAAGTATATTTATGCATGCTGGAGCATCAATGTGTAGGAGCAGTAGGTGTATTGGCTTCCATGAATCAATTATCAATTGATTAATTTCCATTCCACCGTTTGAGAAAGTATATGAACATTGATTGTCCTTTCAACATTCATTTGATTATTTCATACTTCCACCACTTGCTTTTATGGAGGCTTTTGCAAAAGCTTTGTGCCTGATGTTGTAGATGCTTCATTATTGACGTCATGAAACTTCCTTGCTTGCAGGTCAATATTCGACAGGAGGCAGAGGTCTTGAATACTTTGGCTACTGCACGTCAAGTTAGAACAAACTATAAACACAGCCAATTGTTTTGTACACCTTTGGAGCAGCTCGTGGTCTGGTAATATGCGCATCACTACTTCCCTGCTTTGCAGCTTCTGCAACATTAGATGTAGGTATGGACTTTGCTACATATTTGGATTTGGAGCTGCTTCTTTTGGTGTATGACTAGTGTTATTTGCAGGCTTGGTGTCGAAGCAGTGTATGAACCGTAGAGTAGCCTTTTATCGTCGTGAACTCAGACAAATGTGACAGAGCCTTTTAAGACGCAGCCATTCTCCGAGAGTAAGCCGAAAAGGTTAACACCCAAGTACGAGACACGAAACAAAAAGACGTCATTGTTGCTGTGAATGAGGGCTGGATATCGACTTTGTGTCTTTGCCCAAAAGCCATTGATTGTTGGCAGAGACTGAGGGCAAGTAGTAGACGTCCAAGAGCTTAAAGGAACAGCTTCTATTGTCTGCACCATGAAGGAAAAAGATTAGTAATTTTAGGCAATTTAATTAACCAAGGTCTTATACCTATGATTTGCTGCCGTGGAAAAGAAAAGCTTCCTTGATCGAGGTTCTGTGTGAATCCTCTCCCTTCAGCTATTTTCTTCTACTGATCTTTCTCTTCTTTATTTCTGCCATCCTCTCTCTCCTTTCTTTTTTTCTCGGTTCCCTCTGCTCTGATATTTCTGCCCTTTTATAATGGAGTGAGGATGTGATAGAATGATAAGTTATTCCCCATTTGAATTTGAAATCGTATCAACCGATTTGACCAAATTTGTAGGCTTTAGTCTGACTATGTGATTTGAATTTTGATGATAGCTTAATTGATAAAGCTTTTGACCTTTCAACAAACCACCTTGATCACGTTGAAATTGACTTGGCATGCAGAAAGATAATTATGTTATACCCAGCCGATATGCTCATTTGTTATTCGGTTGGAGATAAAGGTTAAACCAAGTCAACATATGATTTGAATTGGATTTGCATCACTCCATTATACGATAACCCTTTTTTTATTTCCTCAACAGTTGTCCTCCAAGCCTTGTACGTGGGAGTAATTTTCATGGGCGAGGCTTTAACGTTGTCAGTTGAAGTTGGATTTTTTTTCCATACATGTATTTAATCTTAACGGTGATATCTGACGGTTGGAATATATTTTCTAAACTTTTAGATTCAAAATCAGAACATATGCACTAATGTTCCTTAACTTGTTTACTAAGTGTTTAAGTGAATGTATAGTTTCAAATAGTTACTATACGTAGACTCTTCAAATGCAAAAATGTTTTGAAATAAGATATGACCGAAATAATGAAATACGTCTACAGATGAAAAATGACAAGGTTTTGATAAAATCTGTGTGCCGAATGTTGCGATTAACTGTTTTTTACTTTCGTTTTCCTATGAGTAGCCTGACGTTCGTTAAATCAATTTTATAAAATTTTTATATGATTAGTTGCGTCTCATTGATTTGAAACTATTATCTGTTGAAGGTCAGGCAAAAAAACGTCATTTAGACAGTCCAATTACGATTTCTAAGCGTTTAGAGGTTTGACTTACCCGGTTGACCGTTCCGATCGAGCCTTTAACGTTGTCAGCTGAAGTTGGGTTTTTTTCCATACATGTATTTAATCTTAACGGTGATATCTGACGGTTGGAATAGATTTTCTAAACTTTTAGATTCAAAATCAAAACATATGCACTAATGTTCCTTAACTTGTTTATCAAGTGTTTAAGTGAATGTATAGTTTCAAATAGTTACTATACGTAGACTCTTCAAATGCAAAAATGTTAAGATATGACCGAAATAATGAAATACGTCTACGGTTGAAAAATGACAAGGTTCTGATAAAATCTGTGTGCCGAATGTTGCGGTTAACTGTTTTTTACTTTCGTTTTCCTATGGGTAGCCTGACGTTCGTTAAATCAATTTTGTAAAATTTTTATATGATTTGTTGCGTCTCATTGATTTGAAACTATTATCTGTTGAAGGTGAGGCCAGAAACCGTCGTTTAACTAGACTAATTTCCTTTTTTAAGCGTTTAGAGGTTTGACTTAGTGGTTTGACCTATAGTTTAGCCGACGAAAATTATATTTCGTCGGCTATTCTCTCTGCGATCCGCGCCTTTTTATTGTCCGCCGTTGGATGACTCAGATCCGACGGTTGTTGATCTTCCAAATTATAGCCGACGACATTCAAAGAATAGCCGACGAAATCTTTTAAATCGTCGGCTATTCTCTTGCGATCCGTGCCTTTTTATTGTCCGCCGTTGGATGGCTCAGATTCGACGGCTGTTGATCTTCCAAAGTATAGCCGACGACATTCAAAGAATAGCCGACGAAATCTTGTAAATCGTCGGCTATTCTCTCTGCTATAAAAGCTGAAAGAATAGCCTTCAGCCCGACTTTTTCTCTCCTCCTTCCCCTCCTCCTCCGGCCTCCTCCTCCTTCTCCTCCTCTATCCGTAGGTAATTTTTTTTTTTTGCAATTTATTTTAATTGTATAATTTAGGTATATAATTTAGATATTTAAGTGTGTGTTAAATTGTTATATATATTGGTTATATATAAATTGTTAGATTAATTATATATATAAATTTGTAGATTAATTATATAAATTGTTATATGGGCATTTATAAAAAAGGGCATTTGAAGACCTAAAATTATAAAAAAGGCCTTAACTTTAAGGTGCTTATAAAAAAGGACACAGTTAAACAAATAACCATACAACATGAAATAATTACAAAATATGCCACTATAAACAGTTTTAGAGTTGCTCCGTTACTGAAAACGTAGTGGTTACATTATTCCGTTGGGTACTCCACTACTATTCATTCTCTCCACTACTATTCACTCATTATCTCTAATTCTCACTCTCATTCTCTCACTGATTCAATTTCTCTCATTCTCTCACTCTCTCTGATTCTCTACTTCTATCCTCTCCTTCTCCGACGCCGAATCTCCACCGTCCTCATTTCCATCTCCGTCGACGAGTCTCCACCGCTCTCCTGTCCTTCTCCGACGGCGAATCTCGACAGCTCGCAGTACAAACAAATCTCAGCTGCTCAGGTAACATATATTTCACCTTCTTTTAGAGATTCAAAAAGAGTTTTGATGATGACGATTCAGTATTTGGTGCAGAAGAGGATGAGAAATCTGAGATGTTTAGACTGGGTTCCAGAGAGTGAAGGGGAAGAATGTGGAGGATGATTTTAGGTTTGGGGGGATTAGATGATAAATTGGAAGATGATTTTAGGTTTAAACAGAAATGACCTATAACAGTATCTACTTTTTTTTTTGAATTTTGCATGAGCAATAGAAATTATGAGAGTTTGTGTGTGTGTGAATAGATGAAACTGTGTTATATGAATGAAACTATAACAGTAACTATCCTACTAACTATCTTGTTATGGTTGGAATTATCAAAATAACTATTATGTAACTGCTGTTTGTTAAAATTTTGATTGGGCGCTAAAAATTCTGAGTGTTTGTGTGTGTGTTAATGGATGAAACTATGTTATGTGCATGGAACTATAACAGAAAATATTCTAGTAACTGTGTTATGTGCAAGGAACTATAACAGAAACTATTCTAGTAACTGTGTTACGTGCAAGGAACAATAACAGAAACTATTATAGTAACTACCTTGTTTGAGTTTATGTTAATGAAATTATATTGTTTCAGTGTTGCATAACTGTATTAGTAATTGTGAAATTTGGTGATGGAAATATATGTGAACTGTTTGAGTTTATGGTTGTATCCGGTTATAACTTTTTTCCCTCACATATGCAGAAAATGGAACAAAAAATGAAAAATAGTCCGGCAAAAGAGGTTACTTCAAGTGAGGATGATAGACAACACGAACTACGAACAAAAAAAAGGAATGAGGACAATTCAGAAAAGAAGACTGCAAAACAAAAACAGCGAAAGGTATCTATCTTGGTAATCAAAATTATATTTTTTCTGTAACTGTTAGTGGAACTATTAAGCAGTTGGTAATGCAAATGTTAGTGTATAAATAATCTAACTATGAATTGATGGGAGCATAGAAGAAAAAAGCAGAAGAGATAGAAGGGAAAGAAAAACAATAACAGAAAATGGAAAGGAAAACAACACAATTAGTCAGTAACTATAGTAGTAACAGTATTTCTTATAAATAACTATCTCAGTAACTATGTTACAATTGAAAAAGTGTCTTAGTAACTGTGTTTATCGAATGTGCAGATAAGCGAAGATAAGGGAGCGGCAGCTGCCAAGAGAAAAAGAAAACAAGATGATGAAAGCGATGATGGTGCTGATGTTAAAAAAGGAAAGCAAGCACGAAAATCAGTAAGTAACTGTCATAGTAACTGTTTTTCTTTTGAGTAACTATCTTACTAACTGTGTTATAATTGAAAAAACTGCCATAGTAACTTTGCTTATCAAATGCATAGATAACGGAAGAAAGGAGAGCTAGAGATAAAAAAAGAAAATGGCAACAACATGATGATAGTGATGAAACTGAATATGATCCATCTAGTAGTGGTAGTGGATCTGATTATCAAACTGGGAATATATTCGTATGTTGTGCGGGTAAAAACCAGAAAGAGAACTTCTAAAAAGGACAACATCTACTGGTGGGGTGACGTCAAGGCTGAACGGGAGATAAGAAGAAAAAGGCAAGAAGAAAACAGAAGGAAGAGGGAAGAAGAGATGAGAAAGAAAGAAGGAGGAGGAAAGTCTGAAAAAGGTGGTCTAACCAGAACAGATGCAATCTGAAAGTGCTGTTCAGACGTCTGAAAATCCTGTTCAGACGTCATTTGACGATCTGGCTGGGATCACAGAGGATGGTGAACCGATATACCTCATTGGTGATTCACAGGAACCTATCCAACCCAGCCAAAGGGAAGTTATGGACTGGGATGACCACACAGTTTACAAAGATCATATGGACGAAAACACGAAGCAAAGGTTTCGAGAATACTGGAACAAGGCGCCAAGCGGGTAATCTATCCTTCTGTCTGTCTTACTAACTATTTCCGGGTATCTGTCTGGACAACTTCTTTAGTAACTATGTTAGTAACTATCAACTGAGCATCTATCTTTTTAACTATCTGCAAGTAACTGTCTAAGTAACTATCATCTAAAAACCAATTCTTTGTAACTGTCTTTCTATTGGTGAGGTGATGTCAAGGCTGAGTAACTATCTGACAACCTATCATCTGTGCAACTATCATCTGTGTGACTATTTTAGTAACTATCTTAGTAACTATTATCTGATTCACTTTCATCCGTTCATCCGAATATCTGTATTATTAACTACTAAATATGATAGTAACTATCAAAGTAACTAGGAAAAAATAACTAGTAACTATCAAAGTAAGTATGAAAAAATAACTAGTAACTATCTTACTAACTATCAAAAAATAACTAGTAACTATCAATGTATCTACTAACTATCATAGTAACTATCAAAGTAACTTGTAACTATCAACTTATTTAATTTCATGTGTGCAGAGTATTCTTCTGGGAAGGCAAAGATGTGGGAACAGAAATTGCTAAGTATGAAATAAATCAGGTGGTGATCGGAAGTGAAGTTGCGAACAACATGATTGATGTCTATGCTGCTCTATTATATTCTGAAATGATAGACAAGGACGATCCAGATGAATATAAAGTAGAAATTATGCAGACTCACTCTTGGGTAAGATACTTTTTAACAGGACAATTATACTTTATAAAAAATTATGAGATAACTAATCATAGGTTTTGTTTGTTTGAAAACAGATGTCAACAGAAGAGCTAGAAGCAAAAACAATGCACCAGTTCCTGTGTGAACCACTGTACGAGATCGAAGCTGGTAAAGCGGAAATGATTCTGATCCCACTTACTCATAAGAGGAATTTTCACCATACTCTACTCGTTTTTTACACGGAAGCATGCAGATTTGCACACTTAGACTCCATAAAATCCAGAAAGCCAGGAACCGGGAAAAGTTATTATGATGCTAAAAAAATGGTATGTTAGTAACTATCTTAGTAATTATCGTATGTGGAAATCTTATTGAGTAACTATTTATTGAGTAAATATCAAACTATTTATTGAGTAAATATCATCTTTGTAACTATCTTAGTAACTGCCATTCTATTAACTATCTGTTTTAGTAACTATCAACTATTTCAGTAACTATCTTTGTAATTACCTTTGTAACTATAATCTACGTATCTATCTTACTAACAGTCTTAGTAACTATCATTCTAGTAACTATCTGTTTTAGTGACTAACTGTTTTAGTAACTATCAACTATTTTTGTAACTATCATAGTAACTACCTTTGTAACTATAATCTGAGTATCTACCTTACTAACTATCTGTGTAACTATCATTTTAGAAACTATCAACTATTTCAGTAACTATATTGGTAAATATGGTCTTTGTAACTATACGTGTAACTATGTTAGTAACTATCTAACTTTCAATATCTGAGTAACTATCTTATATGAACTATCTGACTAACTATGTTATTAACATGTCACAATGATTGATATATGGATGAGAGCTGTCCTTGATCAAGCAGATGATATGCTGGAGCAAGGATGCCGGTACAAAATAGATACCAGCAAAAGCTCCAACACAGAACTGAAGATGGTAGAAGAGGCTCTTAATGAAGATGAAATTAAAACTATAAGGTGGATTAAGGACAACTACAAGTCCAACATGACTATAAGTCCGTTCAAGGGAAAATTGCCTCAACAACTATCTGATTCGTAAATTTCTAAACCCAGCATATCTTAATAACTATCAACTTGTAACTGTCTGTAGAACTATGTTAAGTAAATATTTGAGTAATATCATCTTTGTAAATTCTCTGTGTTTTTATAGTAGTAACTATCTCAGTAACTATCATATCTGTAACTGTCATCTTTATAACTGTCTGATTTTAAGTAATCTTTTTATTTTGACAAAACAGCGTCGACTGTGGAGTATATGTGATGTACTTCATGAGCATCATTTTTTCACAAGGTGATTTCACAAAGAAGTTTGGGAAGAAAGAGGCTGACAAGTTCAGGGCTCACATTCTAAAGAAGTTTGCGGACAATCAGCATAGTTGGAGGCCCTCTTAGATGGATTAAACAGATTTTTCATGCTTTATTTTGAACAGTTTGTCAATAATTTGTTTAGGGAACAAATTTTGTATCTATTCAGGCTGAGAAGTTTAGGGAACAAATTACTATTCAGGGAACAAAATTTGTATCTATTCAGGCTGACAAGTTTAGGGAACAAATTACTATTCAGGGAACAAATTTTGTATCTATTAAGGCTGACAAGTTTAGGGATCATTTTCAGTAACTATCAGTCAGACTAACTATCACTTTTTTCATATACTATCAAACTAACTATCATCTTGGTTTATATCTATTTCATTTACTATCTTATTAACGATAACTTTTTCAGTAACTAACAAATTCAATTAATCTTGTTTCTTTGAAACTGAGTTAGTAACTAGAACAGAAACTATCACTTTTTCAGTAACTATCTTAATAACTATCAAAATAACTATCATTTTACTACATATCTTACTAACTATCATATCAGTAACTATCAAACTAACTATCATTTTACTTCAAAAACTTACGAATTATATTACTAACTATCATGTTATTGAAAATATCTTAGTAACGTTCAAACTACAAATACTAATTATCTAAAAAACCATCATCTTAATAAAACTAAATAACTATCTAACTATCGTACTAACTATCAAAGTAATTATGAAAAACACAATTGCTGGGCAGAACAGCAACTTATCAAAGTATGAAAATTGCATGACACAATGCAGCGTGCCGCTGCATCGCACAATGGCAGCGGAACACTGCCGAACTCAACATAAATAAAATAATGAAAGTAACCTTTCAATTATTGTAAAACAAGTAAACAATCAATGTACATTTCAATGTAACCATCATAAAAAAAAATAGAACTGCATGAATAGCTATCTAGGGAACTATATAATTTCTCTACAGCTTGTTCTGTTGTGACCAACATATTTGTTACACCTGCTGCACTTGACTGTCCTTTTCACTTCATTTTTACTTCTGTACCTCTGTAATTTTGGCCTTCCAGGTGGTCTCTTTGTTAATGGTGGTTGCACCAACAATGCAGGGTGAGCTAGATCCACCGACTTTGAAATAGTAGGAACCGGGTTGATTGCGAAAGAATAAGTTTCACGATATTTATCCACCTAAAAAAAAAAGAAAAAAAGAAGAAGGAAAAATAAAGGATATAATGTCAGGTTCATGTAACTGTACCAGTAACTTCACTAGTATCTATCAGTGTAACTATTTTATTTGAAGTAACTATCTTACTAACTACCTCGGTAACTGTTTAAATAATGTTAAATTTAGGAAAAGTGGTGCACCTTGAAAATTGGATTGACATATGAGTACACGTTAGAACCGTGTTTCTGAATCACGACAAGGGCATGTGAGCAAGGAAATCCGTGAACTTGCCATTCTCCACATGAACAGTATAACATTTCCAAATTTACCATCACAGAATACTTTTGGCACTGAACTTCATAAACGTATGTATCAGATCTACTCACTAACCAGTGTCTACCCAACTCCAAGTTGTCAACCAGCTTCTTTTCCAACTTTGGACACAGCTCAGTAACCCATCAAACAGATTCTTCCTTCCGAGAAGCAATTAAAGCCATAGACTTAAGACGAATGCCTTCATTAAATTCAATAATGGGAATGCTCTTCAACTCCTTCACCCAATTGTTGAAACACTCAGCTAAATTATTTGTCATTTCACCAAACCTTTCACCATTAAAAAAACTAGAAGCCCATGTTTCCAGAGGGAGATCCTTCAAAAACTGATCAACAACCTCACCACCTCCATGCTTCAACTTCTCGAAATTAATCTCAAAATATTCACGAGTGCGAGAATAAGCACACTTCATAAACAACAATGGAATTCTTTTGCTCAGATAAGAACCACATGCAAACTTGTTGCTCAGATTAGCCTGAAGATGCCTATAACAAAATCCATGAGGACTATTGGGAAAGACTGCACGAACTGCATTTAGAAGACCAATATTACGATCAGATATGAAAGTAATTTGCCTTGTAGAATATCTCGACAACTCTTCAGACAACATCTTAAGAAAGAAGGTCCAGTTGCTCTCATTTTCAGAATCGACAATAGCATAAGCAACTGGATATAATCCTAAACAAAAGAAAGAAAGAAAATAATGTCAGGTTCATATAAATAACTATCAAAGTAAAAGTAACTGCACTAGTATCTATCAAAGTAAATATTTATGCTGAAAGTTCCTGTAACTATAAAAGAATTTCCACTAGCATGTATCAAAGTAAATGTATAATCTGAAAAATTCATTTAACTATACCAGTAACTACCATACTATCTATCAAAAGTAACTATTTGGTCTTGAGCTTTCTGTAACTGTATAAGAAACTACCATAGTATCTATCAAAATAACTGTTGGTCTGAAAGTAATGTAAATGAAAACCAACAGGAATGAAGAAAAGAAAGAACAAAACAATGAAGAAAGTGATGTACCACAATTCGCATCCTTTGTCGAAGCAGCAAGAATCATGCCTTTGTATTTATTTGTGATGAATGTAGCATCAATACAGAGAATTGGTCTGCAAGACTGAAAACCATTCAACCAAGCAGAATACGTAACAAACATACGCAGGAACCTTTGTGTTTCAGATTCGTACTCTACAACTAGCCTAGAATATGGGTTGCATTCATATGTGCGCTGACAAAACTATGATAAATTCTGGTAAGACTCAGAATCAACACCAACCACAGCATCCCTTGCAAGTTCTTTGCCATACCAAGCAGTATGATAGGGGACATCTAAGCCGTAGTTTAGCTTTATGTCTTGCAGTATATCAATAGCTTTCTTACTGGGATTCTCACGAACCTTGTCAAGCATCACCTCCCTAATAATCTTCTTGCACATCATCTTACTATTTTGAAGCCGGATGACACAACGACATCTATGTTCGTTCACCAATTCATTGATCACAAAGAAACCATTATACCTGAATAAAAGGTGCAAAACTCAATCAACATATATACTTTTTCATAGTAACTATCCAAGTAACTAATAACTATCCAGTTAACAATTCCTGTAACATTAACACTGAGAAATATAGAAGTAACTATCTAAGTAACTACTAACTACTGAAGAAAAAAACAGGTAACTATCAAAGTAACTATCAAAATAAAAGTTTGTCTGAGTTCAAAACTAAGAAATACATAAATGACTATCTAAGTAACTATATAAGTAACTATCATGCTTAAAAATGAAGCACACAATGCAGCGTGCCGCTGCACCGCAAATATGGCAGCACAACACTGCCGATATCAACTATACAAAATTAAATTTAACAAATACAAAATACATGCAACGGCTAATGAAAATGTACTTGCATAAAGATGCCTTCACACACCAATTACAACCTTCAGAATGTTTTTTCTTGCAGAAAGCAACAACGCGTTCAGGCTTATTTCTATCAAACAAATACTCAAAACCAATCTCCACAGCATACATCCGCAACTTCAGCCTAAACTCTTTTACCCCACCCTCAAACGTCTGACCCTTAGAGTGAATAAGATCTTTCCATCCTTTAGAAAGATACATTTTTGGGTCCTCACGCCTATAACATCCCAAAAATTAATTCTCTTCCACCAAAACACTACTCTCCTCACTAATAGTATTACTAACTGCACTTTCGGAAACAGAAGCAATGGGATCCACACAATGAACATCCACATCAATAAAATCAGATTGATATCGTCCCAAAACTCTAAACATCATGCGCATATCAACCTCATTTTCCAGAAAGTAAACAGTAGGATCTGGATAAACATTGTACTTAAGTTTGAAAACCAATCTTTCCAAGTCAGGAAAACGATCACGTATCTTATGACAAAAATCAACAAAACTACAATTATGAACAAACGAAAGTGCTGCTCCTTCACCAGAATACACAAGCTTAGCAGTATAAAAATTGTCCATTGCACCTACAGGAAAAATCATAACAACATCAATAATTATAATACTATCAGAGGGCATCATAATTATATCTTTACTATCTTTCTAACCAATCTAGTATCTATCATCGCAGGAACTATCTTACTAACTATTGTACTAACTATCATTTTAGTAATTATCTTACTAACTATGAAAAATAAAAAATGCAGCAACTATCAGCCTAGTAACTAGCTTACTAACTATTGTAGAAGCTGAAATAATAACTATGAAATTGGTAACTATCTTACTAACTATTAAATGGTTGGAACTATCTTACTAACTATCTTACTAACTATGTGATAGGTGCACAATGTGCGACGATATTAGTATGCTTATGCCCTCATTTATGCTTCGTTTAACCCTTATTTACCTAAGATAGAGTAATAATTTAGTTTAGTGTCATTTCGGAAGAGTTTTGGAGAAATGTGCTTAATAATCAGAAAAATGACTAAGTATAGAAATCTGAGGAAAAAGTGCAAAATATGTTGTTTTCGTGATTTTGAGGCCTGTGCTAAACTGACCTATCCTTTTCCAAATTTTATGAAATTTGGTATGCATATAATTAGCAAGCTAAAGTATATTGTGTCACAATTTCAGATCAATCGGAATTCGGGAAGTCACCCAAACGATGGCTGCAACTTGGCAGTTTGAGCAAAGATCACCAGGGACTACCAGAATTTTCCTGGGACTGTGTCCTAACTTCTGGAATTTCTGTGGAACAAATCGCTTAAAACCAGAGAACATGCCATACACCGTTGGAAAGCTCTACGAGTCTAGTTTCTCTGAGACTTGGAATCGCAGCAAAATCTTTCCTAAGCAAAACGTTATGCTGGTTTGAATGCACGAAGGTCAAGTCTGCCGAAAGAAGAAAACCTAAACCGAGTTCTACATGGATTTGGCTTACGAATGTGGACTGAATTCCATCCTTTGTGTAAGATTTTTGACTGAATTAATTCATGGAAAATCTAAAGAGATATTGCTTAATTATTCAGTCATTATCTTGGGAATTTTCGGCAGAAAATAGAGGAAGAAAATCGCAACAAATCCTAATCAAATTCGGCAGAATTCCTGTGCACGTCTCTCAACTTCCACGGACTCTCTCGGACAGCTCACAATGAATCAGAATTCGAGCCTTATATGGATAGAAAGCTACGGGAGTCTAGTTTCTAACTGGAATCACCTCAATATCTATTTTCTAGAGAAAGATATTCCATAATCTTCACTCGAAGGTCAAATCTGCCAGCAGGATAAGTTTGAGAAAAACTAGGTTTTGTGAACCCTAGTTGCAGCCACCCTTTGACCTCTATATATTGGACGATTTTTACACAGAAAAAGGATCTCTTCTCTCTCACTTTTCACTAGCCGAAATTCTGTCCAATTAGCACCACAAATCCCAAAGAAAATTCAAGCCGATTCCACCATTCACCACCACTTCCGATCGTAAGACATCATCCCACCGAATCTTCCTTTGCCGATTCCTCTTCAAGGTTTCTTTTAAAGTGTGATTCACTCATCTCTCATGGCTTGTAATTTTCTGTATAATTACTTAACTTTGTCTATGAAGTTTGTAAGGATTTGTGGTTTGTTATTTGGTTTTATTAATTTTACATTGGATTTCCGAAATTCTGTTATGTGTTTTGGTTTTCTTTTTGTCTAATTGATGAACATGTGTATGACGAATTGATTGTATGGTAATAGGGCAGTAACTTTGTTTGATGATTTGATGATTTTATTTGGTTTATTTTCTGAATTCGTATGCACAACAAGTTTTAGGGTTAAGTGAAGCTTTAGCTAGGCTGATCTTGGGTTTAATTCTTTATGTTACCGAACCACAAATATGAGGTAAGTTATACACGAAGTTGATTTATCTTGTATTGGTTCTAAGGGATAGAGTAATTCAGAAAATATGCATGTTGAAGCAAGGTGAGGTGACGCCATACTTGTTGCATATTTCCAATTCGACTCATTGTGCTTATGTGTTTCTTGGTTTAATTTCTACACGAAGTGTCTTTAAACTAATTAGCACTATGTTTAGGGTTATGCACGAAGCTAATTCTAAATAATTGAGGAGTTTTGAATGATTAGATGAACCACGAAGGGCTCTAGTTATAATTGGAACTAAATTGCATGAAATCAGATTCAATAAAGTTGCTGCCGTATTATTGTCTTTGATCGGTTTGTTATGTGCATGTGAGTTTTTTTTGTGTGATGTGTTTTGTTTGAAAGATGTTGATCACATGTAAATATATAATTTAGGTTTTATTTTCGTAATTTTCAGTAGGTTTTAGAATCAAATTTCAAACCCCCAATATGATTTTGTAATGCTTTATGTGATTGAACGCCCTTGATTTCCCCGGACTGAACGATCCCTACTTGTCCTATACTAACGATGACACAAGAGGGTAATATTTGTATGAAGTTGTTTTGCAGGTACAATGTGCTTGGATAATAGCTCCATCACTATGAAAAATAAAAAATGCAGCAACTATCAGCCTAGTAACTAGCTTACTAACTATCGTAGAAGCTGAAATAATAACTATGAAATTGGTAACTATCTTACTAACTATTAAATGCTTGGAACTATCTTACTAACTATGAAAAATAAAAAATACAGCAACTATCAGCCTAGTAACTAGCTTACTAACTATCGTAGAAGCTGAAATAATAACTATGAAATTGGTAACTATCGTACTAACTATCATCGTGGTAAATATCTCACTAACAGTAACTATCTAACTAACTATGAAAAAAAAATGCAGAACGGAAAAAAGATGATGAGGAAGTTTTCGAAGCAGTATGAGGAAGTTTTCGTAGCAGTAACAGTATGACAAATAACAGACGCAAAGTTTCAAAGACAAATCGAAAATCGCAGAATGAGCAAATCAACTGAGAAACTACAGACGCAAATCTAAACAACTGCAAAACATTAACATACCTCCTTCAGAAACAAATCGCAGTCGCAACGCAAATATTCAGAGACAAATCTGAATCGCAAATTGAGCAATTAAACAGTTGAATTGCAGATCGCCGGAAGAAAACGAATTACAAAATCGGTGGCAAAAAAGGAATTGCAGATCGGCGGCAATGAGGAATTGAAGATCAGAGGCAATGAGGAATTGAAGATCAGAGGCAGAGAGAAAGAGAGAAAGAGAGAGAGAGAGGCAGCAATGAGAAGAAGAAAAAGAAAACAGAGCTGAAAGAGAAAACGTAACAGAACGGGAATAATTCAATGCTTAAGGGTAAAATCGTCCGTTAGAAAATCAAAAACAGCCCTTTTTTATAATTTACTAAAAATGAAAATAGCCTTTTGTGATAAAAGTATTAAAAACCTGCCCTTTTTTATGAAGTGAAAAACAGGGGGCTGTTCAAGGAAGGTTAACTCCGTAACTTCCGTGGTGTGTCTTGTCCTAATAAGACTTGTAGTCTAGATACTCTATTAGATAGGGAATCCCTGTTCGCCAGGGATACTTGATGTAATGCCTATATAAAGGCCTCCTTATCAATGAATAAAGAGAGAGAGATTTATCAATCTATTTCTCCTACAACACGTTATCAGCACATTGCTCTAGCCTCCCGTCTAATAACCCTAGAAACCCTAATTCCGAATTTTTTTTCGAAACCCTAACCTACCGTCGGCCGCCGATTCTTCCCTTCGGCACCGTCGGCCTCTTCTCAGCAGCATCTGCGCTGCTCGCCTGCCGTTTTGTACCTTCGCGTACTACTTCTCCTCTGCCTCTAGGCAGACAACCCGCTCGCCAGCAGCTCTCCCTTGCGTGCTACTTTTTGCACGCACCCGCCAGAAGATCAAAATTGCTCGCAAGCCAAGCAAGCGATCCGCGAACCCTTATTCGTGGTTGAGAAGAAATCAAGAAAAATCGAAGAAAACAAGCTTCCCCAAGAGTCAAGTTTCGTTTGATCAAGCTTCTCTTGAAGAGGTAAATATTTTCATAAACGTTCCCGCTTCTGAAAATTTCAATAGTTGGGTTTTGTTTTCTTCCGGGACCTTTCCGTGTCCCTGCTTCTCCATCCCGATTCTATCGCTTCTCGGGACGGCATACGGGGATTTAGTCACCCCGGTGCCAACGTTTATTGGGGTAACTGTGATGTTACCGGCCACCGTTATGCTTGTGACTGTGATGTCACTGTGAACCATAACGTATTATTCTTTTTTGGAAAGAAAACAAAGGGAAGATATCGATTGTGACTTGAAGTCACGTTAAGCATCGATTTATGTGACCATGATATATCTTGGCACTGTTCTAAAAGAACAATCAAACTTGATTAGTATTCAAACATACTAACGTCTCCCTGTTTGTGTTCTGTAGATGACTGACACTCAGCGTCCAGAATTTGACATCTTGGATGTCCAAGGCAAGGAATACAAGAGGTGGGTCTCAGATGTTGAGAACACTTTCATTGGTAAAAGATTTACTGCCACCATCAACCCTCCTGAGGATGAAAGCTTACACGCTTCTCCTGAACAGAAAGCACAAGCCCTGATGTTTCTCAGGCGCCATATCCATCCAACGCTCAAGAAGCAATACCTGAGGAAAACTGATCCCAAAGAGCTATGGGATATCCTCAAGGACCGCTTCGACAATGTGCATGACGCACAACTCCCAGACCTCATGTCTGATTGGGAGCAAATCCGCTTACTGGACTTTGATTCCGTCCAGGAATATCATCAGACTATGCTAAACTTGCAATCTGATTTGAACTTTTGTGGGGTCGAAAAGACCGATGATGATATGATGGAGAAGACTTTCACGACGTTCCCAGAATCTGCGTCCATGTTGTCGCATCAGTACCGCGATCTCCGCGAGAAAGGCACTATCAAAACCTTCAGTGATTTGATGAATGTCCTTCAAAGAAAGGAGAGGTACCATGAGTTGATTCTTACCACCAATAAGAGGCCTCGAGGACCGAAATCCATTGCGGAATCTCATCAAGCCCGTGGTAAAGCTTTTAAGCAGAAGCATCAACCTCATGAACGTCAAGCACCGCCACCACGTACGCCAAGAGCAATACGTGGCGGACGAGGATGGAGAAGAGGCGTCGGCCGTGGCCGACCGCTTTCTTGGACAAGGGATGATGGCAGAGCCGCCGCTCCCAGAGGGAGGAACAGTTTTGGTTCCGGTCCCAGGCGTGGTGGCCATCCGCCGAACAATGCTTCGGCTCCTTGCTTCAAATGTGGTTCTACGAATCATCTCCAACGCGATTGCATAGCAAGCAGAGATATTCAAGCCGCTTACAAGAAACACAAACAATACATAGAACAAGAAGCACACTATGTAGGAGACTTTGAGGAAGAAGTATACGATGAGGAAGATACGAACTTCGCCATCGATGACTTCCAACCTACCAAGAAACGTAGGACTCAGGAGTATGATACTCCAGACTATGAATAAGTATTTGACTTCGGTCATGAGATACGTGTTCAAGTTTGATTTTGATTGTTATTTTGACAGAATAGTCAATAAATCACGACTTTGTTCGATAAGTCGTTCTATTTAGAACAACCATGATGTATTTTTGAGTTGTCATCAATAAAATCTATCTTATTCTACGAATGATTTGAGATTTTTACATCCCTGAAAGCAAAATTGGTTCAATGCGTCCAATTCTCAATGGCATAATCATTTTGAGTTCACCAAAATTCTGGTGATGTTAACTCATATCCGAAAAAAAAAAAAAAATCACAAAGACAAAAGGAGAGATCCGCGAGCCGCGATACGCCATCCGCGAGCCACGATACGCGAGCCGCGATACGCGATACGCCATCCGCGAGCCACGATACGCGAGCCGCGATACGCGATACGCCATCCGCGAGCCGCGATGCACGATCCGCGATCCGAGATCCGCGATCCGTGATCCGCGATCCGCTATCCGCCAACTTGGCCGCGATCCGCCAGGCCTCGCTCGCCATGTCTATTCACCAACTGATCTGAGATCCGCGATTCGCCAACTTGGCTGCGATCCGCTATGCCTCGCTCGCCAAAGCCTAAGCGCTTGGCCGCGACTCGCTAGGCCTCACTCGCCATGGCCATTCGCCAGCTTGGCTCAGCACCGAATCCGGTTTTTGAAACCAACAATCGATAGCCTATCGAACAAATGCAACTTTTGCATCAATGGCTCGGCAACAAAGTGTCTTCGGACTCGCCATGCTTCGGATTTAGCTCAACCGTCGCATCGCATTGCCTCAATGCCTGACCGATTCTCACCACCCGCCTTGCTTCGGCTCGGCCTCTGGGTCGCTTTGGCCTTACCACAGCTTCGGCTTTGGCTTGGCTCCGGCCTTTGCCTTGGCCTCGGTCTTGGCTCGGCCACGCCACCTACGACGGTGTCCGGTCTCAATCTCAGACCTAGGCTATGATTATCAATGGTGATACTCGGTGATAAAAATGCGGCTTATCTCTTTCTCTCAAGTTTTGTCGTTGCCATGGCTATGTTATTGGCCTTAATGCACTTCATTTTGTGATGATATATTGTTTCAGTACACTTACTTTAAAGTGTTCGCCAAAGTCTAAAGTAGACTATTGATTCAATTTACATTGTTTTTGTAGATGTATCAAGGCGAGATTGAGTGTTTGTTGGATTGTGCAACAACTCACACGATTCTGAGAAATCGGCAATTGTTTTCGGATTTTACGCCAAGAGAATCGTCGTTATCTACGATGACAGGAACTGGACCCGTAATTAAGGGTCATGGCACTGCTCAATTCTTACTGCCAAATGGCACTGAGATTCGGGTAGAGGACGCCCTATATGCGCCTAAGGCGCCAAGAACCTTGCTAGCTTTCAAGGATGTGCGTGACAATGACTATCACCTCAGCACTTATGTTGAAGATGGAACTGAATATCTGTTGATCACCTCCACTCAATCTATGCGCACTCGCATTGTGGAGAAGTGTAAGCGAGTTCGTAATGGCATGTATTTCACAACCATTCGAGCCAACGAATCTCATGTTGTTATATTATGTGATTCTGATGCTTATAAGCTTTGGCATGATAGACTCGGTCATCCGGGTCGTGATCTGATGATCCGTATTTTGAAATGCTCCCACGGTCATCCATTTTTCCGATCACAAAAGCACAGAGGGCGCCTCGGCCTCGGTTCGGCCGTGCCGTCGATAGCCGCCTCTCAACTCCAAGGAGAGGTTCGGTCCCCTCCTGCTTCTCATGCTTCTGTAGCGATGTCTAATGCTCATCGTTCGTTTTGTAAAGCTTGTTCACTAGCAAAACTTCAAGCAAGACCATCTTTTGCTATTGATAATAAACAGAATATTCCGTTTCTACAACGAATACAAGGTGATATTTGTGGACCTATAACACCAGAATGCGGACCATTTCGATATTTCATGGTTCTGGTTGATGCATCAACGCGTTG
Source organism: Potentilla sterilis (assembly GCA_963682095.1). NCBI lineage: Eukaryota > Viridiplantae > Streptophyta > Magnoliopsida > Rosales > Rosaceae > Potentilla > Potentilla sterilis. The sequence goes on along the minus strand of OY821765.1, from coordinate 15,069,801 downwards.
GTCACACGTAGCGTTGTTGTCCACGAGGAATGCTGCATTCGCTAAACTCCTAGCTCAGATTATTAAGCTTCGGGCTCACCACCCAGACAATCCGATTAAGTCCATCAGACTGGATAATGCTGGAGAGTTTACCTCAAAGTGTTTTGATGACTATTGCATGTCAGTTGGGATTGAAGTTGAACATCCCGTACCCCACGTTCATTCTCAGAACGGTCTTGCAGAAGCCGCTATCAAGAGACTACAGCTTGTAGCTAGGTCTCTTGTCATGGCCACAAACTTGCCAGTTTCGGCATGGGGATATGCAATATTACATGCAGCTATGCTTATTCGTCTACGACCCACAGATAGCCAACCATTTAGTGCGTACCAGTTGGTAACTGGTTACGAGCCTGATATTTCGCATCTGCGTACTTTTGGTTGTGCCGTATATGTGCCTATCACGCCTCCACTGCGTACCAAGATGGGTCCACAACGACGATCAGCTATTTATGTTGGATATGAAGCACCAACTATTGTCCGCTATATAGAGCCTATGACAGGTGATCTATTTACTGCAAGATTTGCAGATTGTCACTTTGATGAGACATCCTTCCCGCCGTTAGGGGGAGATGGGGCCGCATCCGTCCCAAATGAACGTCAGGAATTGACGTGGTTCTCTCCCACTATGTCTCATTATGATCCCCGTACGTCTCAGTGTGAGACTGAAATACAACGCATATTAGAACTACAAAAGGTGGCGGATACGATGCCCGACTCCTTTACTGATATTGCGAAAGTGACAAGATCAACCATACCTGCTGCGAATGTACCTGCAAGGCTTAACATTCCTCGCCATGCGCGAGCACGCGCCGCCGGTCTCGGACCCGCAGCCCTAGGTGCCATCGGCAGCCTAGGCTCGGCACCTCCAAGTGGAGAGCCGGCGTCGACTTCGGATCCTCCTAGAAAGAGGGGGAGACCAATCGGTTCCAAAGACAATGTACCTAGAAAGAGGGCATGTGTCCAGGCACAAAGCGATCCGTTCATCATTGATACTGTGACGCCGTCACACGAGATTGTCTCCGACTATACCTATGTCCAAGAATCAACTCTGAATCATCTGGGGGACGCCTCAGACTCACTGTTGATGTTGGAGAACAAGGAAATCTCACTAAACTACTTATGCATGCACAATCTGATGGAAAGAAATTCCATGTATATCGATGATGCATTCGCCTACGCCGTTGCTCAAGAAGTTATTGACGACGACGATATGGAACCCCGCACTGTTGATGAATGTCAACGTAGGGCGGATTGGCCGAAGTGGGAAGAAGCAATCCAGGCTGAACTAGACTCTCTAAAGAAAAGGCAAGTATTCGGACCGGTTGTGCCTACACCGCCGAACGTGAAGCCTGTTGGACATAAATGGGTCTTTGTCAGAAAGCGCAATGAGAATGGCGAAGTCCAGCGATATAAAGCTCGACTCGTGGCGCAAGGTTTTTCTCAACGCCCTGGAATTGATTATGAGGAGACGTATTCTCCTGTCATGGATACTATTACCTTCCGATACTTAATAAGTTTGGTAGTCTCAGAGAGACTCAATATGCAGCTTATGGATGTTGTAACTGCGTATCTTTATGGGGACCTAGATACGGAGATGTACATGAAAGTGCCAGAAGGACTTTCGTTACCCAAGTCAAGTGAGCAAAAACCACGAAGTTCATTTGCTATCAGGTTGAGACGATCTCTATATGGACTCCGACAATCTGGTAGGATGTGGTACACACGGTTAAGTGATTACTTGATTGGGAAAGGATACAAGAATGATGAGTTGTGCCCTTGTGTGTTCATAAAGAGAACAAGTTCAGGATTTGCCATTATAGCCGTCTATGTCGATGATATGAACATCATTGGAACTCTGAATGAGATCAATGAGACCGCTAGCTATTTGAAATCCGAATTCGAGATGAAAGATCTGGGAAGGACTCGGTTTTGCCTAGGCTTAGAACTAGAGCACCGAAGTGGTGGAATTTTTATACACCAGTCTGCATATGTCCGAAAGATGCTCAGGCGATTTAACATGGACAAAGTTATGCATCCTACAGGCACTCCCATGGTCGTTAGAAGTCTGGATATCAACAAAGATCCCTTTCGTCCGAAAGAAGATGACGAAGAGGTCTTGGGAGCTGAATATCCATATCTTAGTGCGATTGGAGCTTTGTTATACTTAGCTCAGTGTACTAGGCCAGACATCGCTTTCTCTGTGAACTTGTTAGCTAGATTTAGCTCTGCGCCAACACAACGTCATTGGGTTGGAATCAAGAACATCTTCCGATACCTTAAAGGAACCCTTGACATGGGCTTGTACTATCGATACACTCATCAGGATTCGACACATAGTCGATCTCTTGCATCTAACAGCACAAACCATGGCTCGGATTGCCATCCGCCAGCCATATCCGCCAAGACTGGCTTTGGTTCATCCATCCGCCATCTTGCAGACATATCCGCCAACTTATCCGGACCCGCGGATGCTAAGTCGTGGTCCCGATACGGCTTTGGCGATACCCCCTCCTACTCAGATACACCAAATGATGTGATGGTAGGATTTGCTGATGCTGGATATTTGTCAGATCCACACAAAGGACGTTCCCAAACAGGTTATGTTTTTACCATTGGGAATACGGCGATATCTTGGAGATCAACCAAGCAAACCCTTGTTGCTACCTCCTCGAACCATGCTGAGATTATTGCACTACATGAAGCAGTCAAAGAATGTATTTGGCTTCGCTCGGTTATATCTCACATTCGAGAGTCTAGTGGACTTGAGTCTACTACGATGGGACCAACTTGCATATTTGAAGATAATGCAGCATGCATTGAGCAGATGAAGTTGGGATACATTAAGGGTGACAATACTAAACACATTTCGCCTAAGTTCTTCTACAATCAGCAGCAGCAAGAGACTTTGAATATCCAGGTGAAGCAAGTCAGCTCAGAAGAAAATGCAGCGGATCTGTTCACCAAGTCTCTACCTAAATCTACATTTATGAAGCATGTAAAGCGCATTGGAATGTGTCGCTTATCCGAACTCGAAGACTGATTGACTATCAGGGGGAGTTCTCATCTAGACTTCAGGGGGAGCCTAGCTATGCATGTCTCACATACTTGTAGTTGGTGCGTTGTACTCTTTTTCCTTAGACCATGCTTTTATTTTTACCCAAGAGGTTTTTGTTTGCTGGCAAAGGTTTTAACGAGGCAACAGTTCATGCACTATTGAGGACGCGACACAAGGGGGAGTGTTCAAGGAAGGTTAACTCCGTAACTTCCGTGGTGTGTCTTGTCCTAATAAGACTTGTAGTCTAGATACTCTATTAGATAGGGAATCCCTGTTCGCCAGGGATACTTGATGTAATGCCTATATAAAGGCCTCCTTATCAATGAATAAAGAGAGAGAGATTTATCAATCTATTTCTCCTACAACAGGGGCTTTTTTTTCTAATTTACAAAGCTAGATGGTCCCTTTTTCTAAAATCTTGTTGTTATATATTTGTTAATATATACACATATTTGTATATATATATATGTGTGTTAATGTATATTTTAATTGTTATATATAAATTGTTAAATATAAATTGTTAAATTAATTATATATATAAATTGGTAGCCTAATTATATAAATGGTTATATTTATGTTAATATATAAATGGTTATTTGTATGTATATATATGTTAATGATGAAATATAGTTATATTTGTATATAAATATTTATATTTATGTTAATGGTTAGTATTATTTAAAATTAGTTAAATTATAAATATTAATTTGTTAGTATGTTTTAAAATATGTTAGTATTATTGGTTATTATATTAATTAGAATTTGTTATTTAATGTAATATAATTTAATATTAATTAATGTATTTGTTTCCAGATGGCCGATGCATTTAGACAGCTATTCGGAGGCCGTCGTTCCAGATCTAGGGGTTTTGGAAGTTCTGGCGGATCCGGAGACTCCGAGAGGACCCCTAGCCAGCCTGAGAGGACCACCAGCCAGCCTCAGAGGATCGATTCATCCCAGTCATGGAGGAGTGTGAACAACCGGCACCAGACCCTTTTATCGGCGGGGCGGCCGTCGAGCAGTTCACGTCCACCTCTCCGGCCAGATCCTCCGAGATGTAGTACGCAGCTATTTCAGGACGGCATAGCTCCAGACGTTCATCAGGTCCGTATGCCTGAGGTTCATCGGGAGCCGATGACGAGTCTTGCACCGTCTGCTGCTGACTCTACTGAGGGGCCTACTCTCCCTAATCAGCTATACTTGCCATACAACATTCCTGCCATACCCGAGGTCGACGAGCGTGGTGTGCCTATATGGCCTGCTAGGCCTCAGTACGTGAGTGTTGCGGAGGCATACCATTATGAGCCATTTGAGAGACCTGAGCTCCTGATTTCGGCGAGATTAAAAGGAAAGACGACAGACGGGTCATTGAGTTCAGGTAACATTTGATTTTATTAATTAAATGATTTATTAAAATTAACGCACTACTATTTAATTTTATTAACCAATCGTCGTTTATGTGATAGGGACCGCCGCTAGCAGTTCAAGCAAGAATACGAGAGGTGTCATATGTTTTGATACGCTCAGGAAAAGTGTTGAGACCAGGGGGAGGATCCAGAACAACGAATCCCCTAATCAGGATGTTCAGGGGAAAAAACGCCGCGATTACGCGGGTTGCATGGGAGCACTAATTAAGGATAGAGTCCCTATGTTGTGGACACGGTGGGCTGATGTGCCGGAAGAGATTAAGAGGGAGGTCAACAACGCGGCGTCGGTGAGTAATTTAAAAAAATTAATTTCTTTATCGTAATATTTAATAATTTTCGGTATTGTTATAATTTTAAAACTAATAAAATATTATCTTTCAGGCATACTTCGAGATTGCCGAACACAAGCAGGCTTGGGCGTACGCGATGCAGAACTCGAGGTACGTTGGGAATTCCTCATCTTATAATTTGAAATATTTTATGATATTAATAATATTTCTAATGCACTTTTATTTTTTCCGTAGGTTCAAAGAGTGAAAGAACGAGCTCCGTACCCACTTTACCGAATACAACAAATATGGTCGTATGGGTACTCCAAGAGAGTTCATGTTCAGGGAGTACAAGTGGCGTTGGTTGAAGACAGTAAACTTCAACAACCCAGTTATGCAGGTAAATACTAAACTTAACTATAAATGTTTATTTTATTAATATTTTAATTATTAGTTTAATTATTTTATAATTATTACACTAATATTTTTTGATGCATTTTTCCAATATTTTATTATTTGTTTGAAGGAACGGTCTCGGATAAACTCTGCGAACCGCCGCCGTAACACAACCCCCACTACCAGAAAAGGGGTTATAGCCGACGATATGGGAAAAAACGGCCGACGAAATAGTATCTCGTCGGCTATAACCCCTTATAGCCGACAAATTACTATTTCGTCGGCCACATCGTCGGCTATAATATTATAGCCGACGACGGCCGACAACTCGTCGGCTATAACTATAGCCGACGAAACGTTTTTGGTTATAGCCGACGAGAATGGTATTCGTCGGCTATAAAGTTATAGCCGACGAAAAGTTTTTGGTTATAGCCGACGAGGAGGGTATTCGTCGGCTATAACTCTTATATCAGATCGACCTTCTGCATCAGGGAGCTCATTCGTCGATGAAATCGTCCAAAATGCTCTGAAATCGTCCAAAACCTCGGCCATAAGCTTGAAATGTACGTATATTGCTGTGTGTGTTGATTTAGTTGGTTATATGCAGATGTGTGTTAATTTAGAGTTTAATTAGAATAAATGTGTGATTAATTTGATATATATATATATATATATGTGTTGAGATGAGATTATTAATGGGTTGATATATATGTTGTATTGGTTAGATAGAATTGAAGTTTTGTTGAAGATTAGTGATTGATTGTTGATTTATAGGTGATTTTAGATGAATTTGATGAAAAAATGTATATATATATTAATTAATTTAATTGTAATTAAAAATATATTGTTGGTATATATAAAAAATACATTGTGTTTAATTAATTAGGGAGATTGACGATGTTTTAATTAATTTAGGGATGCATGTGTATATATATATATGTGTGTGTGTGTGTAATGATGAATTTTTTAATTAATTAGTACGTGCGTACGTACGTAGTATGTGCATATATACATATCTATATATAGCTATATTTATTTCTTGAATTTACAGGATGGACAAGAGTTGGATTACCCTTGGAAGATGGGATCAGGCGTATCATGATGGAGTTAGGAGTTTCCTGGATTTTGTGATGGCTAACTGTGGAGACACTACACTTCATTATTGTCCGTGTAAAAAGTGCAAGTGTGCCACCCCACGACACCGGTTTTCCATAGTGACAGTGGAGCAACACCTGGCTAGATATGGATTTTGGGTCCTATACACTAATTGGATTTATCACGGTGAACCAGAGTTTGCGGGTCGTCATGATCATGGACAATTTGCCGAGAGAGGGAGTTCCTCCAATGATCCGACAACGAACTGGATCAACGATATGTTTCCTCGTGAGAGCGGTGTCTTTGAGGAAGCACCAGATGTGCAACTCCCACCTCCGGAGATGGAGTGTTTCCCTGATATTGAGCCACTCGAGCCATTACCCCGATCTCCGGTCAACACAAGTGGTATGGAAAAGTACGACAACCTGATCGCATTGCAACAGACTCCGTTGTACCCCGGATGCAGTAAGACTGTCCTTGAATCTGTCATGGGAGTGATGAAGATCAAAACGGAGAACAAAGGCACTGTCAAATCGGTTGATGATTGGCTTCGGCTATGGGGTGGGGCGATGCCCCCCGGACATCGGCTTCCTACCAGTCATCATAAGGTGCGACATATCCTTAAAGATCTCGGCCTTTCCTACATCAAGATTCATGCATGCAGATACGATTGCGTTCTGTTTTACGGGGAAGGACTTGCAGATCTTGAATACTGCCCATTATGCAATACAGAGCGGTATAAGTTCACTCCTAAAGGGAACAAGAAAGCTGTGAAGATACTTCGGTACTTCCCGCTGATTGATAGGCTTGAGCGGTTGTTCATGTGTGCTTTCACGGCCGAAGCTATGAGATGGTGGGCTGAGAGGAATGTGCCTGACGATGACACCCTTAGACATCCCGCCGACGGAGAGGCTTGGAAGAAGAATGTGTTGGAGTTTCCTGAATTTGCATCAGAGGTTCGAAATGTTTGGCTAGGGCTATCATCCGACGATTTCAACCCTTTTGGCAAGAAAGAGCTTCAGTACAGTGTGTGGCCAGTTATTTTGATTCCGTACAACTTTCCACCGTGGATGTGCATGAAGAAGGAATATAACATGCTCACATTGTTGATTCCAGGCCCAGGTTATCCGGGAAAGTGTCTCGATGTGTATTTGAGACCCGTAATTGAGGAGCTTCGGTACTTGAGTCTGAACGGCCACCTGGTCTACGACCGGTTCAAAAATGAGATGTTCCGGATGCATGCCATGCTTGTTGGCACGATCAGTGACTTTCCTGGGAGGGGTATGTTGTCGGGCAGCGTCACCAGGGGTTACAGGGCTTGTTCAGAGTGCATGACTGTTGATTGCTCCAGTCCTCATTGCAGCAAGATTGTCCAGATGCGTCACCGTCGTTGGCTTCCGCATGACCATCCATTTAGGGACGATGCACAGGCTTTTGATGGGACTGAAGAAAGGGGCTGGGCACCCGAGCAATGGACAGGGGAGGAAATATTGGCAGTGTTGAATGACACTACTACAAAAAACTCAATACACAACACAAATCAGACAACACTTTGAAAGTTACATATTGTGTGAATGACTGAACTGTTTCACACAACTTAAAGTGAATAATTTGTGTTGTATGATGATACACATTTTCCATATTCTGAAAAACATTTTTCCAGATTTTGTCACACAACTCTGACACACATTTTCTGTTGTATGATTAATGAAAATCTTGGCGGCAGAACTCCCTCCGACATTGAAACTCAAATTTGGGCAAGGTCTAGATGGACAGACAACAAAGTTATTTTTTTGTGTTGTGTGATAATGTCACATCCTGCATTAGGTGTCACCAAGTGCAAAGTGACAAATACTTGTACAACAGAATTTCGTAGTTTTGTTGTATGACTTGTTTTGCTTGTCATTCCCCACATTCATTTTGGCTCCAATGGCTTGGGGGTAGCATTTCTCAAAGCGGGAAATTTGCCTCCATCGTTTTTTGGTTTTGAAAACATACATGTGTTATAATTCTCACAACAACTGTTTTCTATTCTGTTGTGCAATTATGTTGAAGCATCTACAAAGAGACACCTAGTGGAATACCCGATGCATGAGAAGAAAATTGGTACAACAGTTTAAAATTTTTTTGTTGTATGAAGGAAAAACCTAATGTCCTGCCAAACTTTCAAAATTTGAGGCCGGCGGCAATTTTCCGAGTTTGAGCCAAAATGAAAAATGCTGTATACCATTTTCTATATTTTCTGTTGTTTCTTTAACTTGTAAAATATTTAAACCATAGTCTCACTTCGTCACTCTCTTTCGTGTAACCTCGCTCAGTCCCCTCAGCTCTCAGTCTCTCCCGGTCACCCTAAAACTCTATGAAACACCAACCATCTCTCCACAAATTATCTCCCCCCTTCTCTCTCTCGATCGGTCTCCAACCATCTCTCCCAAATTCCCCAATTTTGAAACCCTAATATTCCAACTGTTGAATTCTCAGTCCATGGCCGACATATCCGAGGCTCGCCGCTGTCACCGTCAAACCGAGAGAGTTTGTTTAACTAGATCTCCGCGTCTCCCTGCTTCTTCTTCAACCTCCTGCTAAGAGAAGAGAGTCGTCGTTGCAGAACGTCATTCAGAGCAATGGGTAGGTTACTCTTTTCGATTTGACTTCAATTTCGAACCCAATTTGATTCTCTTTTAAAAATTCTCTTCGATTTCAAAACTAATGGCCTCCACTTTCCTCACACTCTCAAACCCTTTGGTTTGCAGACCCAACACTTCTTCTCTCTCTCCAACCCGAGACTCCTCTCAGGTATGGGCACAACTCAACTCCTCCTCTCTCTACTATTAGTGTCTCTTTTTCCTTGTCCCAATATTCTCACCTCCCTCTCTTTCTTTAGATCTCCCAATTCGTTTGAGGACTTGATCACCCCCGTCGCAATCTCCGCCGTAGATCTCCAACAATGGTCCTCGTCTCCGCCGTCCGCGACTACATCAGCCGCATGCTTCAGGACATCTCCGGCATGAAGGTCCTCATCCTCGATTCCCACACGGTAACTCAAAATCCAAATCCATCAATCTCTATCAAAATTTCTTCATTTCTTGTTCACTGAAATCACTGGTGTTGCTCTAGGTCAGCATAGTCAGTGTGGCATATTAGCAATCAGAGCTTCTCCAGAAGGAAGTGTTCTTGGTGGAACTGGTGGACTCGATTTCAAAGTCGCGAGAGCCGATGTCGCATCTCAAGGCTATTTACTTCGTCGCGCCGACTTCAGAGAACGTTCACAAGATGGGGCCTACTGATGAGGTCAGGACCATCTGGGCTGGCGACCTCCACCATTGGATGGACGAAGCCTACCTTCACGGCTGCTTCGCCTACACCGGCCAGGTAGCTGCTCGGTTTTCGATTTGAATTTGGATTTAAATATAGCAAATCGATTGATTTGCTATATGGACATGGATTTGCGATACCTTACATCTCATTCTCTCTGCTTTACTTCAGCATCTCGTTTAGTTGCCATCTTTCCTTGGTGACTTAGTTTTGGCCAAAGTGGCATGGTATCGTTTTTATTCATATCTGCTGTGTTGTATTGAATTTGCTGCTAACTGTGAGATTCTTACCATGATATCATATCGAGTTATGTGATTTCTTTCTCATTTATATGCACCCTACTTGTTATTTCTTTCAGTTTCTGCATGGTCTTTTCTCAGGCTGTCTAACCAGCTGGATGCTATATGACATAAATTGTTGCTATATCTAAAGGAGGAGATCTTTATTTTGTAGGAAAACTATTGGTTTCTTTTGTGTTTGGGGAGCAATATGCCTTGGTCTTTTGATTTTAACTTGAGTTAAAAAATTTCTCTTCAGTTAAAAATTTTAACAAGTGAATACTGAAGTTGCTCTCCAGCATAAGACGGTGTATCTTTTAGTTGTAATCATAATTGTTAATGATGTCTGTCATCTTCTGAGTTCTATCCATGTGAGCAAAATGATGAAATTGGAATTCTATGTAGGGAAACATAGGCAAAGGTTAACATCTGATCTACACAATCAGGTGAGATTCTAATATGGCTTTTTCCTTCAAGTTATATCTACTACATTTGAGTCTAGATCCTTATGTCATTTTCTAGTGTTTTTCTCTCTTCTTGTTGCATGTACTCATTTACTTTTTCATGCTCTTCCTCCTGGTAACACTGAATAGATATCAGCTTCTATGTTATTCATTGCCAGTGGGAAATTCAATAGTTTTGGACTTTGTTTGATTGACAGGTCCCAAGTTTGCATTTTGGGGAAGGGTTAACTCTACTTGGTGAAAGGTCAGTGAGGAAAACTATGTTTTGCTTGATTCAGTTAACTGTTAAATTAAAGGTGATATAGGATATTACTGTAATCTAAAAAGTCAATGTTTTGAATATGATTTTATCATCTTATTAGCCAATGTTTGGAATTATAAAAGCTGTTTTTTATCTCTATCTGCTACGTGGAGACCAATTTGCTCCAGTACTTGCTTCTATATTTGGTGTTTGAATGTATAGGAAGGAATTAATTAAACAAGTAGTTACAATGTAAAAATAAACTAAAACTTCTATATTTCAGTCAGCATTTGAAATGGTTACACACTTACACTTGCTTTTCACTCATTTAGTTTCTCTGTGTTTCTTTTTCGCAATCACCAACATCATCCCCATGTTCGTCTTCTGTTGTTCTTTGTGGTCTTCAACCCGATAGACCGACCTCCCTTTTCACTCACCCAAAGACCCAAAAATCTGTACTTTGTGATAGCTTTCAAGGAGATACCTGGGAAACTTTTGGGTTTGTTTTATTTGCAGCTATCTCCAGTTAGTCTAAACTCCATATCTTCTCAAACTCATTTGTTTTGTTTCAGCTTTTCTTAGAATTGGGTATGATTTGTTCTTAATTTCAAATAGGTGGCTGGATTGAGGATAGATATAATCGGTGTTAAACAATTGAAGCCTTTGGGTCAGTCACTCTAGAACCTTCTCCTCCGTCTTCTTCGCCATTTCTGTTAGTGATTCATTTTCTGTTCCTGAATCTGTTTTAATCTTTGAAAGGTTGGAGAGGCTTCAACGTACTACAGCTGCTCAGGCGCAAGATGCAGAGAATTCTGTGCAACTTTCCGAATTGAAAGAAGATCTTGAATATGTTAGGGTAAGCTACATATTGCATATGACACTTATATGGATGTAATTTGACACCACTTTCTATTACGAGTGAGAATCTGATAGCTTCTACTTTGAATTAAAATGTTAACTTTCAATTGAATGCTGGCCTTAATGGCAAATCATGATGTTTTTATTTTTATATCCTCCAGGCTTTGAGTTGTTACTGGAAATGATTACATGTTCTTAATAATGTCAAGCTAAAAGCTCATGATATGTTTTGACCATCAGTTCTTCCCCAAGACCGAGAAATATGTCGCTTTGTTTACCGGAGGTGATGAGTCAGAGGTTGTTGATAGGAGAAATAGGCCGCGTAAGCAGATTAAGGCCAACTTAATTGCTGCAGCCGCTAGCGGGAAGGATTTGGAAGGTACTCTTTCTTTTTATACTTTACTTTACCAGCAATTATCGCTCTCAACGTTTTCAGATTAAAGTTGTGTCACTTTGTTGGTGTATTACATACATGAACCAACATCACAGTATGAAGTTGATGAATGCTAGTGGTTTTCCTACCAATAGTTTAGATGCGGAGGCAATGTGATTGTGTGCTTGGACTATGTCATCTAGCCTTTCTAGGTGCAGAGGCAATATGATCATGTGCTTGGACTATGTCTTCTAGGTTTTTACGACATGATCATGACTCAACCTTGGTTTTGTTGGTAATTCCCCTATTCTCTGGTTTTTTTCTCTTTTAACAATCCCCTATTCTTTGATTTAACCTCTGAAGTTGTTCTCTTTTGTTTATGGAAAATGCAACATATTTATCATTGGTTTTGTTGATCGGTGAAAAAGGGTATCCGTGGATATGATTTTTTGTGATTGGCTCGGTTTATGATCTGCGGTTTCAATAGATGAATCTTCATTTGGAAAAAGATGTAATCTTGATGATTTTCTTTGGCAGGATATATTGCTATTGTTGTTTGTCATTGTGTTTGTTGCTTGATAGTGAAAGAATATCTGGCTATGTTTATAAGTATCTTTGATCATCTTTGTTCATAAATAATGAGAAGGTGGTGTTATGTTTCTGGTTTTGACAATTTCTTTTCTTTGCATGACTGGAAAAGGGGCTCTGTGGCTTACTGGAATAGCCGGTTCAATAGCAGTGGTAAAAAGTGGTTCAAGAAGATTCAGCAAGATTGGAGCATCCTTCAAAACAACCTGCCTGGTAAAGATTTCTTATTTACTTTTTATGATCAATTTGTGTCCATTGTTGCAACTGTTTGTTTTAACGGTGTAACCTAAACAGTTGGCATCTACGTACATGTTTATGAAGATCGAATGGATCTCTTGAGAGCAGTTATGGTTGGGGCTTATGGGACACCTTACCAAGACGGCCTCTTCTTTTTTGATTTTCACCTCCCTCCCGAGTATCCTGATGTCCCTCCGGTTAGACCTACTATCTAAATTTTATGATCCAGTACTTACATATGGCTAGTCAGTTCAGTTGCTGAAGTCTGTTCCATATGGCTGTAAATGTTCTATACGGTTGTATCTTTTTTCACGTTGGGCTCCAGGTCCCAGTCACCTAATTCTACATTTACAATATTTGTCACAAATTGAGTGTCATCCTGAAAAACGTGTCTTATAGTGATGATCATTTCCTTACAAGTTAGGGAGAGGTGTAAACTACTTCCATTACAATATAGCATGTTGTTCCAACTAAACCATGTAAACATAAAGCTTTACCATAGAAACTTCACCATGTCTCATGTGTAAAAACGTGTGGTAATTTTATAAGTTACTGACTGCTTTAACATTTTGATTAGCTTAGTAAGTAATGTTCTCATATTGTTGCATATATAGGACTTTGAAGAGCTTGTCAGAGACCATTTCAGGAGGCGTGGCTATTACATCCTCAAGGCTTGCGATGCATATATGAAAGGCTAGTTAAGTTTTAGTTTGCTTTTGCTCTATGCATCTATGTGGTACATTAGTGTGCTCCGGCCACTTGAATGATATGTAGAATGGTTCAATTTATGTATAATTATTGTATCTGCACAAACTGCTCTTCTGGAAATGGTAATAGTTCAATGTACAATAGTTTACATGCTTTTTGAGACCTCATTTCTTGTGTATTTGAAGCTCAGGCAACAAAGTGGTCATATGACCAAATGCTTAAATCTATTGTGTGACAGACACTTATACAACACTATAACAGCATTATGTGTTGTACAATATGACCAAAAGCCGAATGAAACCAGTGTCACAAACTGCTCAATTCTGTTGTCTGGTTGTCGAATCATACAACTGTAAAAATATCATATGTTGTACAATATGACTAAAAGCCACATCAAACCTGTGTCACAAAATCCTCAAATCTGTTGTTTGATTTGTAGAATCATACAACTCAATAAATATGAAACGAAACCAGTTGTCTGAATCAGACAACTAAATAAGTGGGAGATGAAATCTGTTGTGCGAATGAGACAACAGAATAAAATTGCAATATTCTGTTGTATGTTTAAAACTTACACAACATAAAAGTATGTATATTCTGTTGTATGAACTAGACATGTCAGTGCAGCGAATGCCAAGCCAGCCATGGCATGGCATATAAGTTGTACAACAGAAATTATAAGTTGGTCGTTGGACGTTTCATCACACAAGCTCGAGATATACGACGGTTTTTTCGAACTTACACAACGGTGCAGCACCGTTGTGTATTGAGTTTTTTGTAGTAGTGTGAGTATGACTTTGGTCCGCTTAGCAATCATCCCGATGTGTTGCGCACGATTCCAGAGAGGCCGGATCGGTATAGGTTCTGGTCACACAAGAGCATCTTATGGGAACTTCCTTATTGGGCCAGGTTGGCTACCAGATACTACCTGGATGTCATGCATATAGAGAAGAACGTGGGTGAAGCCGTGGTTGGCACAGTTTTGAATTGGGAGAAGAAAACAAAAGACACCCCCAAGGCACGCGTTGATCTGAGAAATATGGGACTGCGGGACCATTTGTGGTTGAGAGAGGGCAGGAGCAAAATGCCCCAAGCTCCTTACACCATCACCAGGGACCAGAAACATGAAATCTTTGGATGGCTGAGTAATGTCAGGTAACTTTTTATTAGGCATGTATTCCCTAAAGAATCCATCTGTTGTTGGACGACTATATATGCATGAAATCTAATTGTTGTTAATGGCTATGCAGGTATCCTTATGCCTATGCGGGTAACATAAGCAAGTGTGTTAACTACCGAGACAACAAGATGTACGGATTGAAGAGTCACGACTGCCATGTACTGCTTCAACGCCTCTTCCCTATTTTCATTCGAGCGTACTTGGAGGATGAAGTGGTTGAGCCGTTGGTGGCGTTGTCAAGATTCTTCCAGAAGTTATGCGCTAGAGAAGTTAGAAAATCAGACCTCATGAGAATGCATGAGGAAATCGTTTTTATCTTGTGCAAGTTCGAGAGGATATTTCCCCCAAACTTCTTTGACATCATGCCTCACCTGATGATCCATCTTCCCCAACAATTGTTGCTTACCGGTCCCGTACACTACACTTGGATGTATCCCATCGAAAGGTACATGTTATTCATAAATTTGATTTATACATGTTTTTAAATAAAAGTTGCATGCTCTTAACATGCACTTGTTAACCTTGCAGACAACTTGGAGACTACAAGAAATATGTGCACAATAAATCTGCGCCTGAGGGGTGTATTGCTGAAGCTTACATTGCGCATGAGTGTGTAACGTACGCCAAGTTGTACTTGGGAGAGATGGAGGACCCCCCACAACATCCAAGTCGAGATGACCCCGAGTTCAACCTATCTATCGTCGCCAACTCTGTTGTACCATACGGAAGCTTCAAGAAAAAGGGTGTGGACAAGTTGCCTGACCATGAGGTAGGGATTGCCCACTGGTGGGTTCTAATAAACTGTCCGGAGGTACAATATTGGAAACGTCACCATCTTCACTGCAAGGAAGTTCGCGGTGATGTCGACTACCACAACACGACGTTTGCAGACTATTTTCCACAATGGGTAAGTGTATAAATATATATATTAGATGGCTTTCTTTTACAGTTCCCTATTCTTTAATCATAAACACACCGAGTGATTTGAGTTATATTTTTCAGCTGATGCAAGTGGCTGCGAGTGGTGGTCATACAAATTACTCAGAGAAATTGAGGCTGTTGTCGATGAAGCCGATATCTTCCACAGTCCGCCCAATGTGTGATGTCAACGGCGTTAAGTATATATGTGAAGCTAGAGACGGGGAACGCAAAACACAGAATTGTGGGGTGATGGTGGATGGTGCAGAGGGGGGCGTGGATTTTTACGGTGTCCTACAGTCAGTTGTTGAACTCATTTATGGGAACCGCATGACAGTCCACTTGTTCAAGTGTCGATGGTTTGATACTAGGCCGCACCGCATACGGATCGATCAGTACGGCATACTTTCGGTGAATACCGCCACTAGTGTGTATGAAGACGACCCCTTTGTTTTCGCCACAGCGGCCAAAAAGGTCTTTTATCTTGACGATCCTTTGAACAAAGGCACGTGGAAGGTAGTTAACCATGTGTCTCAGCGAGACATATACAGTGCTACCACACTTGGTGTGAGCACAGAGTGTCAAGAAGCGACCGCATACCAAGAGCCGGACGCCGGCGACATTCCAGAATCCTCCACCATCCGCGATAATAATGTGACGCCGGGCAGAGTGGTTCGACTTCCTAGGGGTCAGGTGCCCATGTATGATGTTAATCCGAATCGTCTATATCAGGCAGACGATGACTCAGACGACGAGTACGAGCACCGGTTGCCAGATATTAACTACTATACTACGTCTGACTCAAGTGATGAGGATGATTCTGATTATCATCCTTAGTATACTATTTATGTATGTATTTGTGTACAAAGGTGCATGCATGTATGAAAATTTTTTTTTTCCTTAATTACCGTTTTCTGAATTTTTGGGAAATTGTATTGAATTGTTTGTGCGATATTCAGGAATTTATCAGGTGAAATAGGCAATTTTCAGGCCCTAAATGGCAAATTTTCAGAAACATCAGCATTATAGCCGACGAAATGGACCATAATTCGTCGGCTATAATGCCCATACTGTAGCCGACGACTTACAATTCGTCGGCTATACTGTAGCCGACGACTTGCAAGTCGTCGGCTAAAGTATATTGACCGAAACCATACGTAGACCGTTCAAATGCAAAAGTGTCGTGAAATAAGATACGACCGAAATATTGAAATACGACTACGGTTGAAAAATGGGAAGATTCCGACAAAATCTGTGTGCCGAATGTTGCGGTTAGGTGTTTTTTACTTCCGTTTTCCTATGGGTAGCCTGACGGTCGGTAAATATTTGGAGGAAAATTTTTATACGGTTAGTTGCGTCGCATCGATTTGAAACTATTCTCTGTTGAAGGTCAGGCCAAAACACGTCATTTAGACGGGCCAATTGCCGTTTTAAAGCGTTTAGAGGTTTGACCAAAAGTTTGACCGTCCCGATCGAGTCTTTAACGTTGTCAGATGTAGTTGGATTTTTTTTCATACATGTATTTAATCTTAACGGTGATATCTGACGGTTGGAATAGATTTTCCAAACTTTTAGATTCGAAATCGGAACATATGCACTAATGTTCCTTAACTTATTTACTAAGTGTTTAAGTGAATGTATAGTTTCAAATAGTTACCATACGTAGACCGTTCAAATGCAAAAGTGTCGTGAAATAAGATACGACCGAAATATTGAAATACGACTACGGTTGAAAAATGGGAAGATTCCGACAAAATCTGTGTGCCGAATGTTGCGGTTAGGTGTTTTTTACTTCCGTTTTCCTATGGGTAGCCTGACGGTCGGTAAATATTTGGAGGAAAATTTTTATACGGTTAGTTGCGTCGCATCGATTTGAAACTATTCTCTGTTGAAGGTCAGGCCAAAAAACGTCATTTAGATGGGTCAATTGCCGTTTTAAAGCGTTTAGAGGTTTGACCAAAAGTTGACCAGGGAATAGCCGACGAAATACTTAACCTCGTCGGCTAAACTCTTGCGATCCGCGCCGTTTCATTGTCCGCCGTTGGATGGGCGAGATCTGACGGCTGCTGAGAGCGTAAAGTATAGCCGACGAGATTCATATTATAGCCGACGACATGCATATTATAGCCGACGATATACCTATATTCGTCGGCTATAACCGGCCCGCAAAGCCCAACTTCGGCCCGGCCCGGATTTTGGCCCGGCCCGTAAGAGTATAGCCGACGAATTTCGTCGGCTATGACTATAGCCGACGAATTAAAATTAAATCGTCGGCTATAATCCGTCGATTTAAACCGAGCCCTAGGCGCCTCTCCCTCATTTTCTGCTTAGAACCAAAATTGCCCAATCGTTCCCCACCCCTCCCCGACGCCGACCGACCACGACGGAGCCTCCCCGACGCCGATCGACCCTCCCCGGCCCCACCCGATTCCTCCCCGCCCCGGCCCCCTCCTTCCCGAGCCCTCCCCGACCCGAAAGCCCCTGCCGGAGCCGCCCGAGCCGCTTTAGCCGCCCTGCCGCAGCCTCCCCTACCCGCCCCTGCCCGCCCCTGCCGCCCCTGCTGCAGCCGCCCCTAGCCG
Source organism: Potentilla sterilis (assembly GCA_963682095.1). Lineage (NCBI taxonomy): Eukaryota > Viridiplantae > Streptophyta > Magnoliopsida > Rosales > Rosaceae > Potentilla > Potentilla sterilis. Next base: position 15,051,781 of record OY821765.1, on the reverse strand, counting down.
CAGCTGTCCCTGCCGCAGCCGCCCCTGCCGCAGCCGCCCTGCCGCCGTCGCCGCCCTGCCGCCGTCGCCGCCGCACCGCACCACCGGTCCTCGTCCAGACTGCACCACCATGTCAGGTAGTCCCGATCGAGCCTCATTTAGGGTTTTTATTAATTTTGTCGAATTTTGTGAATTTTAGGGTTTTTGTGAATTTTTTGTGGAATTTAGGGTTTTTGTGAAATTTATGGAATTGTGTGGATTTTTTGTTAAATTTGTTAATTTTGTGGAATTTATATACTAATATTGTGGATTTTTTGTTAAATTTACGGTTTTTATATACTAATTGTGGAATTTTGTTGAATTTATATACTAGTATACTAATTTATATACTAATTTATATATAATTAGGTATAAATATTTTTTTTAATTTTTAGGACGATATATATATATATATATATATATATATATATAATTAGGTATAAATATAGTTATGTATATATATAATTAGGTGTATATATATATAATTAGGTATAAATATATTTAGGTACGTATATATATAATTAGGTATATATACATTGAATGAAGTTTTTAATTTTTTTGTGGAATTTTTGTGCAATTTATGGAATTTATATACTAATTGTGCAGGAAACCGGCGCTTTGTAGACCGATGGCTTGGCAGACGGACCGAGAGCGACCCCGACGCTCAGGCAGGATCCAGCCGTGGGGGGAGCGGATCCAGCGGTCGTCGGGGCCTAGGCCGGCCTATGAGTCGACGAGAGGAGACGTTGATGGGATTGACTCCGAGCGATCCACGTGGGGGCTCCTCGTATGAGTCGACGGGAGCGGGCCCTGACTCGAGTGTCGGAGGAGGACGCAGAGCCACCAGACCCCAGTGCACTTCAGCACTGTTCCAGGATCGGCAGCCGACCCCACCGCGCGCCGATCTGGACCCTCCAGAGATGCTCCCTGTCCCCCCACAGCGACAGCGTCCACAGCTACGGGGCCCACCGTCAGGGGGAGCAGGCCCCTCAGGGTCCACGCCCCGTATGTCTCCGCCATCGGGGATGTACATGGTCCAGTTCCTCCCTGCCATCCCTGAGTACGACGCCAGGGGGAGGCAGATTTGGAGGCACGACCGGCCCCACGAGATTCCCTGGGAGGAGGCCTACTTCTACAGTCCTTTCGACTCAGAGGACTGCCGCGGCCTGTGGGCCGTTCGTGAGAAGGACAAGCAGTACAACGACGCAGGTAATTGGTTAGTTTAATTAATTATTTAGATTGTTTAATTAATTATTTAATTAGTTAGTTTAAATAATTATTTAACTATGTATTCATTTTAATTATGAAACAGGCGTCCTCGTCAATAAACCCGCGGGGACGAGACGGACTAGAGGGCCAGCGAACATGTCGACCCTGGAGAGGGAGCTGGCCGGTGGGATCAGAGAGATCCTGCCCGGTCCCGGTGAGGATGGACGCCCGATTGAGCGGAGAGACACCACCACCAAGTACATCAACGCGACGGGCATGCTCGTGCGGGACAGGGTCCCACTGTTGTGGCCCGACTGGGGCTCTGTGCCCGATGAGATCAAGGCGCGAGTGTACAATGCACTGTCGGTGAGTTAAATATGATTTTTATTATAGAAAATAAATATTTATGAATTCAGTCCTTATAACTATATAAAAATATTTTCTAATTAATTTATAATATTGCAGCAATGGTTTAGAGTCCATCCTACCTTGGACTGGTGGAGAGACGAGCAGCTGAAGAACAGGTTATGTGTTTTGCTTTTTTTTGTATAAATATATTTATTGGCAGTGTACGAATATATCTAACAGTTGTGTTTTGTTAATATAGGTACTCCGAGTGGAAGAACGAGCTGTCCACGCACTACAGGACGTACCATGTGGAGCAGCGCTTGGGGCGAGGTGCAACCCCCCACGAGTTCCGGTACAGGGAGTACGAGTGGCTATGGCTGGTAGCCTACTTCGGGAGCGACAGGGTCTCGGTAAGAAAATTTAGCCTGCTAGTATATAACTTTTTAATGTTATTTAATAATTAAATTATGTAGTTACTTAATTAAATTAATTAGTTAGTTAGTTAGTTATTAGTTATTAAATTAAGTTAGTTGGTTAGTTACGTAGTTAGTTAGTTCGTTACTAAATTAAATTAAATTAAATTAAATTAGGTAGTTAGTAAGTTAGTTAGTTACTAAATTAAATTAGTTAGTTAAGTAGTTACTAATTAAATTAAATTAGTTAGTAACTAAATTAGTTAATAATTTTATTTTGGTTAGTTCGTAATATTTTAATTTAGTTACTAATTTATATTTGCGTTTATATGTTCGTTCTTATAATACAGAAAATCTCGCGGACGAACAGCGACAACCGCAGGAGGAACGAGCACCCCCACCACGGCGGCGCCCGCTCCTGGAGGCAGTGGGCAGAGATGGCGAGGAGGGACCGACCGCTGAGGCCGTTGTCGTGGATTCATGCGCAGATGTATCCGGGGCGTCCCGACCAAGTGGTAAGTATTCGCCCATCTTCAATAAAAGTGTTTCATTAAATTAATTTATATATATATTTTTTAATTCGTTTATTATATTTTCTTGTCAATTAGGCGGAAATCGATGCGGAGACCGACGCGATCACCTTCGGGATCGCGCGAGACACCCTGGGAGACGGGGCGTCCGACGAGGCGATCGCGGAGTTTGCCTCCACGATCGACACCCTTGAGCCGCGCTTGGCCTCTCAGATCATGCACGCGGCGGTAGGGACGGGGAACAACTACTTCTACCAGAGAGGCCTAGGCGCGGCGGGAGATGGGGTTCTCAAGTACACACCGGCCAATCCCAGCACGCAGCGTGCGGCTTCGAGGAGAGGAGACTTGCAGACGCAGCTGCAGAGGACTCAGGCGGAGTTGGCGAGGGCGGTGGAGGCGCTCCAGCAGGCGGAGTTGGCGAGGGCCGTGGAGGCTTCGGCGCAGCAGGCCAGAGACGCATCTGTGGCGGAGATGTACCGATGGATGCAGCAGTCTTGGGAGGCCCAGCAGGCTGGACTCCAGCCCCCGCCTCCGCCACAGATGCCCCAGTTCGTCGTCCCCACTCCCCCCCCGCATCGGAGTACGCCAGCCGATCAGGACAGCCATAGCCACCGGAACTCGAACGATCCGGTCGACGACGCTACGCGTTTAGGGGGTGATGATGAGTAGATAGTGGGTTAATTTGTACAGTATGTAGGATATTAGGGATGGATTGATGTGGATATTTGTTGGATATTTGGATGTTTGTTTGTGCATTTTCTGCAGCCAAACCGAAGACGAAGTGAAATTGGGCCCGAGTTAAATTTTTAATTTTTTTTAAATATTTAGGGGTTATAGCCGACGATATTGTCATTATTTCGTCGGCTATAATGGCTATAGCCGACGATGTTTACCATATGTCGTCGGCTATACCCTCCCGGCTTCAGGCAAAAAAAGCCGTTCCTGGTACCGGCGATTGTTATGGCCGACGATAGTGTCGTCGGCTATATTGGACGTATAGCCGACGATAGTGTCGTCGGCTATACTTCGGTTTAGGGGCAATTACGTAATTGTTAAAGCCGACGATCTTGTCGTCGGCAATGTTCGAAGTATAGCCGACGACGCTTTATTCGTCGGCTATACCCCGTGGTTTATAAGCCGACGACTTACGCCTCCTGTCGTCGGCTATAGTATAGCCGACGGAGCATTCCCGACGAGACTATAGCCGACGATACTTCGTCGGCTATGACTATAGCCGACGAATTAATGGTAACGGCCGACGAGATGGCCTCGTCGGCTATAAGGCCTTTTCTGGTAGTGCCCCCATCATGGTGGTTCTAGGCCATTTTCACAATATCAGGAGGAGGCGCTTAGAGATCATCCTTTAAGCAACCCGTACGTAGAGACGTTCAAGAAGGCTTATCCATTAACGACAGAAGAGCTTGTAAGTCGTTGATTACGATTTTAAAATTTTAATTATTAATTTTACTTAATTATATATTTGTTAGAATATTAATTTTTTTTCCCGTTCAATTAGGAGAGGGTGAACCGGGCCGAAGAAGAAATGTTGCAGGAAGTAGTTCGGGAGACACAACCGAACATTTCAGAGGAAGATCTGCAAGAAGCCCTGAGCCAGGTCGACCGATCGAATGTCCAAACTGCAGCGAGGATATTCGACGCAGCCTTCCAAAAACGGTCAAACGACTACTATTGCCGGGGTTTGGGAAGTTCTGGAATAGGGGTCCTGAAGACCACTAAGGGAGCTCAAAAGAGGAGAGGCGGGGACACCCAACAGATGAAGGGGGAAATGCAGAGATTGACAGAAGAAAATACAAGATTGGCGGCCCAGTTCCAGAGAACACAGCAGTATCAGATGGAAATGGAGCGTTGGCATGCTGAATGCGAGAGAATTCGGCGACAGAACTACGCCGGCCAACAAAACTGGTGGTATGCTATGTTCGCGGCACAACAATAAGGCCTTGAACCCCCGCCCCCGTTTGAGCCGTTAGATGAACCTCGAATGCCGAGAGCTCCCGAGTTCATTCAGCAGGATGACGAGCATGATGGACAGCAGGATGGTGGCCAGGATTAGGGTTTAGGGTTTAGGGATGGAACAAATTAAATAATTAATGAAAAACGTGTTTCTTGTTGGATTGTCATTGTGAATTGCAGGTTGCTTGGAATGGTAATTTAGAAATTAATTTAATTTTTTTTCCCCAAAATGTAAGAACAGCGGATGAAATTGACATTATTTCGTCGGCTATCACTACTATAGCCGACGATTTTTACCAAATTTCGTCTGTTATAACTGTTATAACCGACGAAAATGACATTGTTTCGTTGGTGGTCTATGTTAAATAGTGACGGTTTCGTCGGCTATAACTAATTAATGCCTCTTAAAATATTAATATATTCCGACGAAATCTTCATGTCGTCGGCTATATTTCAGAACAAATAACTGACGAAACAGAAGAGATCGTCGGCTATATTTTACGATATCGTCGGCCATATGTGAAAATATCCGACGAATTTCATCGGGTATTATGCCAAGGTTTGGTCGACGAAATGTATTTTCGTCGGTGATAATGGCCGACGATTTCGTTATTTCGTCGGGCATATGTGAAAATGGCCGACGATGTCGTTATTGTCGTTGGGTTTAGTTATTACCGACGACGTTTAATCGACGAATAATAGCCGACGAAAGTTTCGTCGGTAGAAGGAATACCCGACGAAAATTTTGAATAGTAGACGAAATTTTTTTCGTCGGCTATTCTGTCCGATCTGGTAGAGGTGAAACGTATAATTGAGTACTGAATTAAGTTATAAGCATTTTGCGTGTATTGGTCTTTGTTTTCCTTGTTTAGAAACTAATACGTCAAACTTGTGTGCTCCTCAGCTCAGTCAGCATAGAAATTTTCATTCCGGGTCTGATGTGCGGTGCAATGCGATGAAAATTTTATTTAATAACGATCACATTTCTATAAACATTTAATAAATAATGCACTAATGCAGGTAAGAATTGAAGCGACGACTTTAAGTCGTCACTTCGCATCACATTCGTCGTTTAAATTCCAAACGACCAATAATGATTCAAAAGTCGTCGCATCATATATCTATGCGACGACTCCAAAAGTGGTCGCTCAGAAGAAAGCGACGACTTTTGACGCGTCGGCAGGGATCTCTAGCGACCACTTTAGACGCGTCGCTTGCATTCTGTTGTGATGAATTTTGACTCGTCTCTTCAAAATCCATACGACGTATTTTGGGTTGTCGCCCCGTACTTGTGGCGACAAAGTTTGGCTCAAAATTTGTCTCTTTAATTCATTTTGAATAGGCATGGAGCAACGTATTTTGTTGAATCTTCGTCCCTTCATTTTAATCTAAGCGACGAACAATGATCAATGTTCCTCTCTTCAATATTTGTTACAGAGACAGAATAACAGAATTCTGGTACGGTTTCATTCACTTCTAAAACCTGCATTTCATTCAAATCACATATCCAACCTACATTTCATTCAAATCACATATCCAACATAACACAAACACTATAAATACATAGATTTCATTCAAAACTATAATGTGTTCTAAAAATGATGTACATATGTTCCAAGTACAAACTAACGAAGGGTCCTAATCTAAGTCTACGTCCATTGCCCCCATACCTTCAACACATGATGATTTATCGGCAATCGTCGGAGGGTTTGCGGCGGCGGCGAGATTGGCATCCGAATTGGTCGACATGCCGAGGGCAGCCTCCATCCTTGCAATACGTTGCATCATCTCTTCTTCCTTGATTCTGCTTTGTTCTTGGTTGATTCTGGTACGTTCATTGGCGGCCGCTACTTCTGCCCTCAACTTCTCAACCTCCGAATCGTTGCTGGACACGCGTGCACCGCCTCTTGGTTTTCCCGGGCGCCTTAATGCACCTCCTAGCCCTGTAAAGATGGTAAAACACAAAAAATTATTCAAATTAAATTCTCTTTCGTATCTAAAACAGAAACTGTTATTTTATGATTTGTACATACCTCGGACTCTCGTCCCCGGCTTCCCACCCAGACACTCGTCCACTACCGCTATCTGTTCTTTGACGGTAGCGGGGCCAGTCACTTGACTGCCGCTCTCCACATCACTGGCTCGGCTAGCACAGAGCTCATCCATCTTCCTCTTGACCGCTGTCTGCAAAAAATATTATCCAATAAGTTTGTGTTTGTATAGTTATAAATTGTAAAAAAATAAAATCAGAAGCTAAAAACTAGGAATTCTTGCATCAAACTCGTCAGGAAACTCACCACTTTCTCCTGCGCATTCTGCGATCGCGCATAAACATCGCAGACTGTCTGAAGTATAGGCGCCAAACTGCCTTTCGCCTCATTCGCAACGACCTGGTAGCTATAGGGAGTGGTGTCAGAGTGGTGGTTGACTGCACACCCCTTCTCCTTTGCTTTGTTCCGGTTTGCAGCGTTCCGGGCACACATCCTCTGTAAAAATATGCACGAACTATTAGAATCAAAATATATTATATGAAATTTAAAAACCTCTAATTATTTTCCGTTACCTTATAATCGTCGTCCTCAAAGTGAACTTTGAGGTACTCCCACTGCTCGGGTCGGTATATGAACTCTGCAGGCGTCGCCATTGACACTTCGACGTGGTGGGTGTGGCAGTCGTACTTCCAGTCCTTGTAGATCTTGGTAGCGGTCTCGTCGATGTATCTCCACATGCCTATCTCGGTGGGAGGGAGGTCGTAGAACATCTAGTAAAAAAACATTTCAAAGAAATCATTAGAAATAACATATTTCAATATATATGACTGAAAGATAGTTTTTTGAAATTATTATGAAATTGTGTTTTACTTCCATATAAGTGCTTAGTGCATCTTGGTGCTCCTCAGCCAGCTCATCATATGAAGGCGCAAGCATGGGCACTTTGCTCCGGATGGGGCTCCCGATGTCTCGGGACATCAAAGTCCTCCACTTCAAGAGGCTCGGACCCCTGTGCTGTTCCGAGTAGTCAACCTTTAGAGGTTTTCCGCCGTTCAGTGACACCAAATATTGGGTCTTCGTACCGGTTATGATGCCAGACTTGTCTGGGTTCCGTCCATTCAGCTTCTGACCCGTTGTCATATCAACAAGCTCTGTCATATATATATAATTATAATGAAAATGACACTGAATATTATGAATCATAAAAGCGTAATAATATATTATACTAAATTAATTCATTTGTATATCTAATTGTCAATTATTACTTTCATCATCACGTTCCCAAATAGACAAGGGTGTCGACATAAAAGTATGAAAATTAAGAAAAGTAAAACGACTATTTATGATAACGATTAGGGAATAGGGAATGGAGCAGGATAACGATTCTGCATGCAGTTCTGATTCTACTACATGAATATGAAAATCAATACAGCAAACAGATACTTTCTAACAATTTCTATTACATTTGATTCTGTTCCATATTTTCTACTTTTTGATTTCTGTATTGTATCATTCAATGAAAAAAATTTCAATTCAGGGAACAAAAATGGGCTTCTTCTGCCTCACACCACCACAGAACAAGGTTTTATTTTTGTCATCATCTTTGTCTTTTTGGGTATTATATTATTTGCTTTGGAAGTTGCAATTTAATAATCTTCCATTGTTTTTGAAATTGAAGAACTACAACACCTGAGGAACAGCCTGCATGACCAACTTGTTGTTCAGCGCTTTGAAGAGCGACTATCTGCTCTTGGGAACTGTATCGCGTCAATGATCGTGTTGCTCTTAAGGCATATGCACCCCATAGCCACCATTACACCACCAATCCATCAATTAAATTGCCTCCATCAATTACTATTCAGTGCAAATTGCATTTTTGTGCTAGTTTTTATGCAGCGGTGCAGCTCCGTCAATCTGGCAATTACTATTTATCGATTTAATATTTTACTTATTAGATTTCATAAATTAATTTGAACCAGTCGTAGCACGACACGTGGCATTGCCAAATGTTGTTACCACCGAAATAATGTTATAGGATTTCTGATAGGATTTTTGACCAATCAAAATGGGACACGTGTCATTACCACATATCTTTGTCGGCCAAATAATGTCATTGGATTTCTGATAAGATTTTCGACGAATGACGATTCGACACGTATAAAATCTTATCATCTGAAACTGACCATAAATAAGATTCATCACCAACTATCTATACACTTCAATCTTCACAACTTTCTTCCAAATATTTCAAAACACATTCTCTCAAATAGTTCACCAGATTTCTTCATTTCCCCATCACTACGATGAGTTTTTTGCGCAAATTGTTGAAGCAGAGAGAACAACACAGTCAAGAGGATGCTGAGATGATGGATACGATGATGAATAACGCGGCCATGATGATGACACATCTTGATACTTCAGATGAACCACACAGACGCGGTTCACGTCCTGGTCGCTCTCCCAATCACCCCAGATACAGGTTATCAAGGGGAAAAAATCTCATGGAAGATTACTTCATCGAGCGTCCGATATTTGGACTGGAAGAATTTCGTCGGAGGTACCGGATGCACGGCCATGTGTTCAACCGCATCATAAATGCCCTCTGCAACCACGACCTTTATTGGCATCAAAGAGCGGATGCCCTTGGAGTACTAGGGTTGCTGCCACAACAGAAGATGACAGGTGCCCTGCGTATGTTGGCGTACGGCGCAGCTGCTGATCAATGTACTGAGATAACCAGGATGGGGGAATCAACTACGTTAGAGTGCATGAAGAAGTTCTGTCAACAAGTGGAATGTATTTTTGGTCCAGAGTACCTCCGTGCTCCAACAAAGGCTGACCTTCGAAGGCTTCTAGCAAGGGCTGATCACCGGGGATTTCCAGGTATGATTGGAAGCATCGATTGCATGCATTGTGAGTGGAAGAACTGTCCAACCAGATGGCAGGGGGCTTACACTGGACGGAAGGGACGTCCCACAATTATTCTTGAGGCAGTGGCCTCGTATGACACATGGGTATGGCATGCTTTCTTCGGTCTGCCAGGAGCTCAAAATGATATTAACGTGCTCGATCAATCACCGGTCTTTGAAGGATTGATCGCTGGAAACACCCCTACTGTGACGTTTCACGTCAATGGTAGAAGATATAGCAATGCATATTATCTTGCTGACGGAATCTATCCTAGGTACTCTACATTTGTAAAAACTATTACAAACCCTCAGTCACAAGCGCAGAAACTATTCGCAAAGAAACAAGAAGCGTATCGCAAAGATGTGGAGAGGTGCTTCGGCATTCTACAATCTCGTTGGGCAATCCTTCGTCATGGCGCTCGGTTGCACAGGAGGTCCACACTGAGAAGCATAATGGTAGCGTGCATCATATTGCATAACATGATTATTGAGGATGAATTTGTGGAAGAAGAATTTGTCGAGGTAGAAGAAGAAGACCTCATGAACCCACGGGCGGCAAGAATTTATGATGGGCCAGTAGATTGTGAGGGGAATCGAATTCCTTTTTCACCTGTACAAAGAGATGGACGAAATCAACATGCGTTTATGGACCGTATTGACCACCTTGAGTCAGCTTATATACACACAATTCTTCAAGAAGATTTAGTGGAGCACAATTGGGCATTGGAAGCCAACGAAGAGTAATCAATTCTGTTATTTTATTGTCATTTTATTTGGTATTGTATTTTTAGTAGGTACTGTCACTTTATTTTGTATTATAATTTAATGTATGTGTACTTCAATAATTAACAATGAATAAGGAAGTGAATAACAATAATAGACTTGTTTTATTTCATATAAAAAACTGTAAATTAAGGAATATAAAAAAATAACATCAACACAACTAACTAATATTCATCATCAAAGGGAGGAATATAACACCCTTCACTAGTACTAGTACTAGTACTCTCATTACGCCCCTCATGATCTCCGCTTTCCTCTTTTTGTGCCACGTCTTTGTATTTGGGGTCATCATGGTAGTATCCATTGACATAATTCTTGTTTCTTCTAGCAATACATCCATAGCCTCACGTCGTGCCATCCTTTCTTCTTTTCGTTTCTCAAGTTCCAAAGTCTCCCTAGCCAACCGAAGTGTTTCTTCATCTCTACGCATGTTAGCCTCCAAAAGTGTTTTTTGATTACATTGCATATTATGAAAAATATCTAAAGACTTCTCGTCTTTCTCCGCCATACCTTTTTTCCCTTCTTCTTCGCTTCCTTGGCCGCTTTTATTCCCATAGGCCTAACTGGGTTAGAGACACGGGATGGGGGCTCTTGGTTGGACGGTGGAGTTGTGAATCCCTCATCATCGTCCTCCAATTCAACAGGTGACTCTGTGTCATGAGTCTCGGGAGAACTTAGGAAATTCCGCTCATAAGGGGTAGGAGTACTATCAACTCTCACAAAATGAGGATGACTCTTCACCGCTTCATAACATGCAAATTTATTAAATTTTTTTTTTTTGATATCCTTGAAATAGTTTGATTGAGCTTCTGTCTCCTAAAAACAAAAAATAAGAACATTACATTTATATGCAAATTTAATTTATGTCAAACAAATAATTACATGAGAAAATAAAACAATATAATAACACAAATTAGATATATGGAAAAATTAAGTGTATGTTAAACAAGAGACTTAAATGATGAAAAAAGGTTAAGGCATACCTCATCTAACAAATTTGTTCCGCTAGCGGCACGATTGCTTGCTTGGCCTAGGCTACTATGCCACTTCAAGAGTAATTTCTTCAAGCGGGGAAAGTGCGATTCCAAACTCATTTTCGAACGAGGTTCGACTATAAGTTCTTCGGGAGCACAACGCCAATTTCTTCTGCATGGACTCTTTTCCAGAAATTGTCTTTGGTTTGATGTCGGCCGGTGATGGGGCAAGTTGATTGTCGTACCCAAGAAACACACAATTGTAACTCTTCGGAAGGAAGCCAAGTAGCCATTTTTTTCAAAAATCACTCAAAAAATATATTGTGAAGATGGAAGAAGATGAGAGAGGATGGGAGGAGATATTGGGTGGAGATTGTGAAACAAATGAATGAGTATTTATAGGGTAAAAAATTTGAGATTTTTTTAAAATTAAAAAAAAAAAATTGTCGAAAGAGCCGTTGGCTCAATATAGCCGTTGGTGATGTGGCAGCCCGTGATTGGGTCTGCCACAAAATATGACTGATTTATTTTTTTTCAGATTAAAAAAAAAAAAGGGTGCTAGTGGGTGCCCACGTGCGTGGTCCCCACCAATTGCCTCCATCACAACGGCATGCAATGTTTGCTGGTGTAATTGCATAATTGCAATTTTATGTGTGGGCCCCACATATCTGAACTGCCTCCCTCTTCTCCGCTGCACGCCACACCACCTGCAATCTGCAAAATAATTTACAGAATTGCAAGATTGCCGCCTCCGCTGCATATGCTCTTACACATCCTGATCTTAACAGGGTATTCTCTTTATACTTGTTAAAAGTTGGTATTTTGGTTATTACATTTTTGCTCTCTTAAAAGGCCATATATCCACCAAATTCTTTAGAACCAAGTATTTCTTTCAAAATATTTCGTGCTCATCTATTTTTAGGTTCTGTAAGCTTATTTTATGGGTTGCATGTTTTGACTGAGATCATGGACGCTTATGCCAGGCAATGTTTCTTATGCTTGTTGCAATTAGTATTTCTTGTTCTTGTTGCAAGCATATTTTCATATAATCTTCGAACAGCCATTTAGACTGTACTTGTGATCTATTAAAATTCTTGAACTAGAGTATTGCAGTGTGCATCCTAAGACAATCAATTTCTTTAGAAAACTGATGTACATGATGTGTACCGCGAGGCTCACACAAATAATAACCCTACACAAGATCGTTAGTAGTATAAGCAAGTAGGGATCGTTCTAGCCGGGGATTAAGGGTACCTGAAATATGAGATTGTTAGATAAAAACACATGTACAACTATACAAAATCATCACGAATGGGGGATCATGGTGTCGGCAACTTGGTGCCTTCTAATGCTAGACACGAAAAGCTGAAAATAAATTCTAGACTACTATTTACAAGTTTGATCATCATCTCTCACAAAACATTTAGCACCAAAGACTCTTTAACATGTAGACTAATATGCAAGAAGGTAAGGAACAAGTATTGATGCTATTTCGACTTAACCAATTTCGATCCCAATTAGAGCCTACGAGGTCATCTAATCGTTTGATTACTAGAGTTCTTAAGATTAACCACGGGTATAATCCTAAAGTTATGCTAACCGATTTTACATGATTAACAATTAAGCACATGAATCATAAATCGAAGACAAGTGGACAAGTAGGGTTGTCAATCCTCTTATTATCTTGCAAGTTCTAAGGTTATTACTCTAAGTGAGCAAGTGATTAAGAAAACTACGAGTATGACTCAACCAAATACTCTAGCTCATGAAACCTAACACTTAGAATTACATGCTTTAAACAAAACTAGTGTGTCGATTTAATGCCCTAACCTTAGATTACTAATCGAATTAAATTCTCAAACAAGCATCGCATACCTACTGTCCTAATTATCAAACATAAAAAAATCCACAAGTTACATATTACAAATTAACATGCAAAATCATTGTTCTTGTCGACACCTAAACTTAAATCTAAGCATCAATTCAAACAAATCTTTAACATACAATTTATAAAACCAAAATCGATTCATACATAGACATATAAACCAACCCCAAACATACATGAGTGTTTCATAGACAAAACTAAACATAACTAAACAAAAATTACTAAACTGAAAGAGGGGAGTGGATCACACTTTTAGAACACCTTTGGAGAGCTTCGTCTTGGTGTGGATCCGGCGGAGTATGGAGGTTGGATGGACTGCTGCACGGCAAGGGTGTGGCTCGGCAGTAGGTTATGGAGGCAGAAGTTCCAAGGTTCGGCAAGGGGCAGAAACTTGGTTGAAGTGAGGTGGAGGTGATTTTCGGTTTAGGTTTTTGTATAGGATCTTTGGGGAATTTTGGTAGAGTTTAGGCCTTGTGTTTATGCTTGAGATGAGATGATTTTCAGAATGAAAAAGTGACCCTATTTATATAGAATAGGGTGCCAGCTGCCCTAGATGCATAAGGTAATCAGAAAACCAAGTGGATTAAGGATTTGAAACCTTCCTTTCATAGTTCAATTAGGTTTTCAAATTCTGAATTTTTCTTCAAGGCTTGGGCTTCACATCTTCATGGACATCTTGAATAATCTTTGGACTCTATTTGATAATTCTTGATCCACCGAAAATGCCCCAAAACCTGCCGGCATGCAGATTGGCAGCAAAGGCTTGCCGAACGGCAACATCTCCTGGCTTGACTAGGAGAGCTTCTTTCTTCGTATTTTTCTTCATTGCTTTAGCTTGGTGTCTTCCTCTTTCCTTCCTTAAGCCTGGACCATCTTCACATATGCATTTGTACACCATATGATCCAACGAAAACAGAAATTGCGAAAAGGAGGCAGTAGCATCCTGGAATTGGCAGAAAAGACCTTGCTGTAGTAACTCCGGCATATCTCCCTTCTCGGAGCTCCGATTGTTGCGATTCCAAGTTCCAGATAAACTAGACACACATAGTTACTACCATATAAAACAGTTCGAGCAAATTCCTTGTGAGTCGTCAGAAATGATTTTTCGAAGTTGGGACACAGTCCCAGGAAAATCCTGGAAGTCCCTGGTGATCTTTGCTCGGACTGCCAAGTTGCAGCCATCTTTTGGGTGACTTTCCGAACTCCGATTGATCTGAAATTTTAACACAACATTCCTCAGTATATAAATAATAAATACACCAAAGTTCATTAAATTCGGACAAGGATAGATTTGTACTCATCTCAGAATCATGAAAAAGACAACTTGCCTTATTTTGCAGATTACTTAAACTTAGTCATTTTTTCGGATTCTAAAGCACATTTGATAAAAACTCTACCAAATTGACACTAAACTAAATTATGACTCTATCTTAGATAAATAAGGGTTAAACAGAGCATAAACGAGGGCAAATACATATTAATATCATCGCACATTGTGCTCCTATCAACTACCCCACACTTATCCTTTGCTAGTCCCTTAGCAAACTAAATTAAACTAGACTCTAAACAAACTATTGCCCCTAACAATTTGTCTCAGACTCGTATGTACACATAGCTTTCAAGTTAATGCATGAGAATACTGAGCACGAAAATTCCGAGCTTCATGAACATGCAACATCAATATGAACATATAAGAGCAAAAAGGTAAGTATGTAAACATGTTAAAGCTAATCCAAATCACCTCACTAGGCATACTCTCTTCTTTTTCTCTCGAAGCATGGTTATTCACTCAATATTATATGCAAGAGAAAGATAACGAATTACAAAGAGTAACTTGCATATGTCAACGAATCGAAAGCACTTTGTGAAATTTTCAAGGAAAAACCTCATATGACAACTATATGCACCAATGAACCAAAACCATATGCTTACTCTTGAGAAAATCTCCACAAATCAAATTTAACCATCTTAAGAATCATGAAAAGATCAATAAAAGGGATGTAATGGGGCTTGGCTAAGAGGTATTCAAAATGTAGGATAAGGAGGCTCAAAACGTCACCGTGACTTTTAGCAAAGCTCAATTCTCCTTATGTCTTCTCGCCAAGGGTCAAATTTCATCTTGTTGGATCCATACTTCATTCTTTTTCTTCCCATAACATTACAACAATACTCAAGACAATAGCCATGCACAATTTTCTTTTTCTTGCCTATGCCGTACCCTATGCTTTGTATTTTCTTTTCTTGCTCACGGTTTCGTTTCTTTTCTTTTTCTTTTGAGCAGAATTTTTTTTCTTTCTTTTCTTTACTAAGGCACGGCATGCATATTTTTCATATAAATTTATGGCTAAGTCTACCCCACACTTGTTCTTCTTCATCACTTCACGCAAAAACGCTTTCAAAAATCAAGCTTTGCCGACACATAATGGTCAAGACATCACTATACTGAGCTCATAGAAAGTGTTTAAGGGTGATGAAAGAAAAGGCTAATTGTAGGCTCAAAGGGGTCTACTAAGGTGTCCCACGACGGGCACAAATATGGCTCATGTTTTACTTGGCAATGGTGGTAAACCTAAAAGATCTTTTCAATCACTTTCAAAATCAAGATATTTTATGATATAGATGTTTCGAAAATCAACAAGAGTAAGTTCTAGCATACTAGAGTTCATTAAAAAGCTATGGCACATAGTCATCGAATAATCAAAGAATTATGAGGTTTCATGCTTCCTACGAATCTATCGAATTTTTTTTTCTTTTTATCGCTCAAGAAGAAAGCAATTTGGCACTAAATCTCACATAGGTTATAATCGAAATAAACTAGCTAAACATGCATGCTTATTAATCAACAAGTCCTACATGCTCCTACCAATGCACATAATCCATGCCATGAAACTCACAATTTTAATTGTATGCACAACCATCATCTATGTATGCAAAGAGGAGAAAAACATCATTGACATATTATGGGCATCCTAAGACTCGAAACAAACAATTTAAACACTCTATTTTTGTGTTACGATTTTCTGAAATTTTCTTTTCTATACTAAGCACACGAAAACATAAACGGAATACGTTATCCCACCCCACACTTAGAAAATTACATTGCCCTCAATGTAAGCACAAAACAATATCAAAGAATCTCCTAAGCATGCAATATACCAACATATTCCAACATATCATCACAAATCAAAGAAAGAGAGAAGGCTTAGAAATTTCAAAAGCTCGGTGATGGCTCCTTCACTTTTCTTTGATCGACTTGGGTTGCCTCCCAATTAGCGCTTTGTGTTTATAGTCCATAGCCTAGACTTTTCACCGTTGTTGATTGCATGTGTTCATCTCGTTCCAAAATAGTTCAAATCGGCAAGAAATAGCTCGACGAGAAGATCATGACACGTTGTATCCGAGTCGGTGTCAAGCTGCGTATCCGGCGATGTTTTCGATGTGTCCGGCAGTTCTTCCATCATGACCGGCGTATCTGGCGGCATTGCTGCATTGCTTTCGGCTTCTAGTATCATCTTGTCCATCCTACCAGCGATTGCAGGTCCGGCAGGAGATGAAGTTGCAGCTGGAGTGAGGGGCAGCCTCTCGGCAGTGGTGTTCTTGTCCGGTAATGTCATGGCTAGGCTGCCGGCAGTACATAATTGAATTCAAATCCACTATGATTTCTAACCACTAACAGATACCAATTGTAATGTACAACACTTGATTATAGAAATCCATCAAAAAAACATTTGATTATAGAACTGTTAATTATCTACCCACAAACAACATGCGCAGGTCTGAAATTACAATAATTGCAAAAAAAAATCCAAAATATATCAAATCACAAACAACATACCCGGCTCCTGAGGACCCCCTCTTGGTCCTAATGCTGAGGGGAGCAGCATCCTCGCCTACCACACCGGCTGCTCCTCCAGCGGCACCACCACTGCCACCGCTATCGCCATCGCGGCCGCCTCTTCTGAGGTCAGCGCCACCTCTAGTAGCCCCCACACCCGCCGAAGGATCGGTTTCTTCCAGAGACGGGATGGGAACCATCGTCCCCGCCTCTGGCGCCGTCCTTGCCGATTCCGCTGCCGCTGCCGCTGCCGCCGCCGCTACTGTCGCCGTCGCCTCAGCCGCCGCAGCAACCATTTGAGCGGCAACTTCAGCCGCCTTCCTCTCTCTTCTCGCCTCCATCTCCTTCTTCCTCTTCTGGGCACTAGAACCGGGTGCCATCCTGGTTTCGAAGGGTTAGGGTTTGGAATTCCGGGTTTGGGGAAAAAATATCCAAAATTTGCTGAATTTAGGGTTTGGGGGTTTGAGAGAGATTAGGGGTTTTTTTATATGAGAAGGGGTTTGGGTTTCGGGTTGTCAGAGAAGGGTTTTTCGATTTGAAGAGAAAGAGAAGAAATTGGAGGTTTTGAGTTTAGATGGGAAGAAGACACAAATGAGGAAGAAGAACCCGATTATGCAAATTAAAGATTGATCTGAAGCGACAAATTTACGCAAAAGTCGTCGCTTCATGACCAATAAAGTTAGCGACGAACTTAGTCAAAATTAGTCACTTAATATACACTGAAGCGATGACTTTTGCCTCTTCCTAGGTAACCAAGGGGGCTTCAAAACTCGTCGCTTCAATACATATGAAGCGACGAATTTAAACATACAAGATACCCAAGGAAGGTTAAACTTCGTCGCTTCAATACGTTCAAGCGACGAATATTGGCATTATGCGTCGCTTCAATTAAATTTAACATATTAGTTATTTTAAGAAATATATGTTTTTATTTAATTAGACAGTTGTAAATATTATTCAAAATTACAACAATAAATATATATCATCATCATCTGCTTACAACATGTACCATATTTAACTAGTAGTCTTCCTCTTCGTCGTCTCCGCCATCATCGTCTTCATCTTCGTCGTCCTCATCGAATTCATCATCATCATCTTCCTCTTCCTCACCGTTTGATTCTTCATTCTGTTCGTGTACTTCTAATTCGAGTTGGAGATTAGAGACATCAATATAGTAAAATTGTATTGAACCTAGTGTGTCCTCTTGGTAAGGCTCTGTGATTTGATTCCCAGAAGAAGGCCTGTTGTCTTCTGTTGCAAGTACTTAGGCACTGTATACATTTCGATGCGACATTTCTTGCACCACCTTCCAAGTACCACCCGCCGCAGGATCGTCCAAGTAGAACACTTGTTTAGTCTTCACAGCAAGACAAAATAGTGAACTCTCATAGTAACTAGTGTTAGTATCCACCGATATCAGACCATGATCTACCTTGACGGTGTTAATTTCTTCGTCATCCTGATCGTCAATGGTGTGGTGCCATATAACTTTGAACAATATGACCGATAAATTTTCTGGATAACATACCTCGACTACATAGTAAAGATGGCCATAGAAGTGTTGAGACAGGTTTCCAAGCTTCGTGCTTAACATCACCCCGCTATTTTGAGTCACGAGCCTTTGATCTCTATCGAATGAGACATACTTGATACCGTTCACGTAGCACGTCTTATAAATCCGAGTGAATTGCGGACCTCGAGCCAATGACCATATTGCCCTGTTAAAATTAGGGTCCTGGGCATCATATATTTTCTTGGCCTGAAAAATAGATTGTGTTAGTTCTATACTATTCAGTTTTCGTACAAATTTTAAGAACCATATATTCATTTTTCATAGAAATTTTAAGAACCATGGATGGAAACTCCTCCTTCGATGGCGCTGGTCGTAATCGTCACCATATTTCACCGTGTACAGCTACAAATGAGCGTCTATGTAATATTGAGCTTCTTCTTTATCCGTCAAAATTTGCCAGTGAGCCTCAGCCGTTTGCTCCTCTGTTAACCTGATATTTCCTGTGGTATCCATAATACACGGTTGAACTAACTGAGAAACATAACTAATATTCCATATTGGGGGATTGGGCTCTTCGTGTTCTTCCAATTGCATATACGACTTACAGTACGTCACCGACTCCCATGATATGTACCTTTCTGCAATACTCCCCTCCAGGTAACGTGTATTACTCATTGAATGTTTATAGTCACCTAATTGCCTGTAAAATGATGAATATGATTACTGCATATATAAGGTCGATACCAATTTAGTTTGGACATTAAGAAACATATTTGATTAGTGGATATACCTTTCCGTCGGATACATCCATGTAAAATGTACTGGGCCTGTAAGCAAAACTTGTTCGAGAAGGTGAACCATGAGATGAACCATAGAGGTGAAGAAATGTGGAGGAAAAATCAACTCCAAATTGCAGAGAATGATCACAATCTCATCTTTCATCTGTTGGATATCTGTCTTCTTCAACTCCCTAGCACATAATTTTTGAAACCAATTTGACAATGCTATCAATGGCTTCACGACGTTATTCGGCAAAAATCCTCGAATAACCACTGGAAGAAGACTTTGAAGCAGGACATGGCAATCATGCGTCTTCAATCCATATAACTTTTTCTCGGATAGTTTCACCTTATTTCTCAAACTTCCCGCATAGTCAAGTGGATACCTAACACCGCGAAACCATTCGAATACTTCTTCAAGACGATCCTCTTCAACTAAAAAGGGTGCAAGAGGAACCTTTCCCGTCCTCTTTTCAGCTTCCGAACACCACTTACTTTTGTGTATTCCCCTCTTCTGCAAAGCTTCGCTAGCCCTTGGACCATCCTTGGTCTTCCCTTCAATTGAAAGAATGGTGGCCAGGATATTGTCACCCACGTTCTTTTCAATGTGCATGACATCTAAACAGTACATGTGTAACAACGACGACCAATAGGGAAGCATCTAAAATACGCTCTCGTGGGTCCAACATTGTCTGTTGTGTGCCGAGTAAGGGACACGAAAATACGGATGCTGGCTAAGAGTGGCGTAACTGTGTGACCTAATTTCCTCCAAAATTTCATCTATGTTCTTATGAGCTGGCCTTTTTCCCCACTCTGGCTTCCCGTTAAATGCCAAACTGGATCGCATTGGTGAATTCTCGTCGAGCCATTTCTGATTCCCTTCATAAACAATTCTCCCACAAATATGCTTCGCCGTCAGCTCATCTAGAAAAATTGGACATGCCTTGTACCCTTTCACCATTGAGCCCGCAAGCATCCCTAAACCAGGAAAGTCACTTATAGTACACATCACCGCTGCCTTCATCGTGAATACATCATTGTCGAATCTGTCAAAAGTATAGACTCCATTTTCCCATAAATCTATGAGCTCGTCGATCAATGGACGAATGAGTACACTAAGGCACTTTTCTGGAGATTTAGGGCCAGGAATCAACACGGCCAGCATATTATATTCCTTCCTCATACACATATTATGGGGTAGATTATATGGCATCACAACCACGGGCCACGTACTATGCTGGGTTGTCATTGTTCCAAATGGACTGAAACCATCAGTTGCCACTCCAAGCCTCACATTTCTTCCCTTAATGTCGTCGAAACCTGGAAATGTCCTGTTAAAATGTTGCCATGATTCTCCATCAGATGGGTGCCGGAGGGTACTTTCATCTTGTCGCCTCTCCTTATGCCATCGCATATGCTTTGGTGTGTGTGGGGACATAAATAGGTGTTTCAACTATGGAGTGATAGGGAAATACCATATTATCTTTTTTGGAAGGTCATCTGTATCTGGCTTATATCTTTGAGCACCACATATTGGACAAGTCCTACGAGTTTTATTTACAGCCCCCCTGAATAGGTAACAGTTGAACTCACAAACATGAATTTTTTCATATCCAAGGGAAATATCCTTGATGATTTTTTTAATTCTCGAATAACTCACAGGAAAGTTATTGACTTTAAAAAACTTATGCACCCATTTACATAATTTATCAATACTCGTATCCGACCATCCGTTTTCAACTTTAATTTCCATTGCATGTAATGTGGCACTTAATACAGTTTCTTCACTCCCTTCATACAATGGGGTTTGAGACTCCTTTAGAAGCCTTTCATACTTAGCATAATCATCATCTACCAAGTCATTGAACTGAACTTCAGCGTTTTCTTCAACGACATTATGCGGTGCATCTGCATGGTATCCAGGATAGTATGGAAATACATCTTGTATAATCTCCACAGGCGGGATCACTGAAGGACCGGCAACACTGGAAGCCTGGACTCTGTCTTGAAGCCACTGTCTCTGTTTACTGATCATTGCCGGTTGACCAGAAACTTCCCCGTGTAGGTGCCAAACTGTATAAGTCGGATCCAAACCATGGTGCAAGCAGTGATGATAAATCTCTATGAGTTTCTTATAATAAGGACCATTTCTACAAACTGCGCACGGACAAGGGAGAAATTTGATTCCAGCAGTGCGAGCAGAAACAAAATTGATGAAGTTAACTAAGCCTGTGCTGTAATCAGGGTGTGTAAAGTGAAGATTCATCCAAGATTTGTCGGGAACATCATCCATGTTTCTTGTCATAACATAAACATACAATATGCATAAGGTTAGCACACAACATTTATGATACAATCAAAACCTGTCCCAATACTTCTTTTCCTTATGCCTCCAGGTTGGGTCCTATCCCCTTCAGGAGAACACGATTTTGTTGATCCTTTTGCTATTCATGTGGTTTCTGCTACAGTTTTGGGAAATTTCGGCAGCATCTCCCTACAGTTTCTCAAGTGCACAAAAATCTAAACAACCTAATTTGCACTCGAGGAACATTGTAGAGAGACACTGTCGAAACTCTATCCCAAAACTGCAACGGAAACCACATGAATAGCAAAAGGACCAACAAACTTGTGTTCGCCTAAAGTGTCCAAAAAAGGGACAATTCGAGAATCAACAACTCATCTCGATCAACTAGATGAGTTGTTGATTCTCAAACGGGAGTTCTAAGCTGATAAACACCACAATTATATATAATACGAAACAATAAATTTACACACGGCACCACACTCCCTCATTAAGCCACTCGCATGTTTCAAAAACCCTAACAACCACAATCCACACACAACACAAACCAATTACATCGTTAACTAATAATTTCAACCTAATCTACCATAAAATTCACAAAATTTCAATAAATTACACTATTTCAAGCCATTTTAGTTTCACTCAATTTAGATTTAACTAAATTTCACAATTTCACTAAATTATACTAAAATTCAATGACGTCACTAAAATTTCACAATTACTACCCTAAAAAATCTCAATTTCACCAAAATCAACACCAATTCTATCATATATTCAAACACCTAACCTTAAAAACAAAAAAAAAAACACATTATAAACCAAATCCAACTCAAGATATCAAACACTAAATTCAACAAATCGAACCCAAATATGGTGATTACAATGAAGAGGAGAGATTATACTAACCTACAAAGCAATTGGAAGAGAAGACCCAAGGAATTAGACCCTGAAATTGACGAAATCAGCCGATCTGCCCTTTTTTTCGCAGCTCCGGAACAATTTTTTTCCTCAAACTTCAACTTCTGAAATCTGTTGAAGTCGAGGGCTTTATAACAGATTTTAAAACATGAAGCGACGACTATTGCTCAAAAGTCGTCGCTTCGTTCCATAAGTCAGCGACGAATATTGAATTTTCGTCGCTAGAGATTACAAACTTTGTTCGCAGGCGACAACATTCCTATTTTCGTCGCTTAAATGATTTGTGAGCGACGACTATTGATCAATAGTCCTCGCTCTTGTTTTTGAAGCGACAAATCCTATCTTGGTCGCTTCGGTGTGTTGAGGCGACAAAGTTAGAGTTTCCCGTTACAATATTCGTCGCTTCATTGCTTGTTTCCAGTAGTGATGCTTCTTGTATTCCCTGCCATTTCCTTGATTGGGTTTGATGTTCATCCACTACTGAATTGTGTATGCAGATATGACTATTCTTATGTTCAACTGGTAAGGTAGCCCACAATAATCTTATGCTACATCATGTGAAGTTTGTTCTACTTCCAACCTGTTTCAATATTCAAGCAAATCATTTCTTGATGATACAGACCCAAAAAATTTCATTCTTAATGATATTCCACGCTAAATAATTCATCGGAGGACTTCAAATTGCGCTCGATTGTCTAAGTGATTAACCATTTAATAGATAATTATATTCATCATATGAGTGGATTTTACACAGGTTATGAGAAAGTAGAAAGTTTTTTGGTGGGATCATGTAAAAAGCCTACGGCATAAGTGAGCAATGTTGAGATTAGTTTCTGAAAGTAGATGTCTGCATATGTTGAGAAGACCATGCACACACCTCCCCAAGACTGAAAGCATATGTCTTGTATCATATATGTCAATAATCGCAGAAGTTGAAGATTGGTTTCTGAGTCATAGTATTAAATCACAATTGAACAACAGTAACTGAAGTTTGTCACGTATTTAATGGAGTTTCCTTGCATTCATGCTTTAAACTTTGCGACAAATATATCTAGATCAACACAAATTAGCTAAATGTTGCTTTGTATGGGTATGTATGGTGTTATATCGTTGATCAGTAGATGTCTAACATCAACTTGACTTAAAACGGCCTACCATATAGAATGACAGTAGTGTTTTTTATCTTGATGTACAATTAGTAGACTCTGAGAATGATTAGTGTATTAATTTGCCAAGACTAGAGTCTTACGCTTTGCTAATGCAAGTATGGTGTGATTCTTATGTATGCAGAACATCAATAAAATTCGGAACGTCACGTGCCCTGTGCTAGTGATACATGTAAGTGCTTCTTGAATTGTTTACTAAAAATATCATGTCTGTCTGTTTCAAATATTATAGGACTTGGAATACACCTCATGCTAGCTATCTTTTAGGCATGTTTTTCCATTATATGCTTATTCCTATTTTAGGTTACCGCCACATTTCTTCTCATCTGTGTTGAAAATAGGAAGCACTGAAGAATCAATCATTTGACTCAAAAGATTGATCATAGCACTATGTACGAAAAGCACTACGGATTCAGTATTCTGTGACATTTTATCTAATATTAGTATATCTAACATGGCATTTGTTCTAATTCTGTAACTTCCGTTGTGTGTCTTGACCTAATTAGACTAGAATAGTAGTTACCTTAGTAGATAGGGAATCTCTGATTATTGCAGATACTTGATGTAATGCCTATATAAATGCCTCTTTATCTATCAATAAAGGTTACGCTTTGCATCTATTCCTTTTCTCCTGCAACACGTTATCTGCACGTGACTCTAGCCTTCGTCTAATAGCCCTAAAAAAATTTCAGAAACCCTAAGATATTCTTCTGCCGACAACCCCTTCGTCGAAAAAGCTAAAAAGCCTCAGCAACTCTTTTCCCGACAACCTTTTTGTCGGTAAAGAATATGATATCAAACTCTGCCGATGACAGATTTGTCGGCAAAGGCAGAAGATGCTCAGGGCACCTAACAATTTGCTCTGGTCACCCTCCGATGGTTCGACGGCGTCGTCCCTCATCCCCTCCCCGCCGCGATGCAATCCAGAGACGAGGCCTGCTTGGTCGACGCCTCAGCCCGGCGCCGCTGTGATCCGGCGGCCCTCCTCGCTGCTTCGACGATGCCTTAGCGCGCTCCAACCTAGTCGTCGCAGCTTCTGACATCGCCGCCTCTATTGACGCAGCCTCCCAGCGCCACCCTCTGCCTCGCTGCTTGTTAGCGCCTTGTTTCGGCGCTGTTTCCAGCTCAGACCCGGATTCCAGATCCAACCCGGACCAGCACCAACAACCCGACCCGATTCGGGTTTGGGCCTCTGCCTAGCCCAGCAGCCCATTCGGTTGAATAATCGTTATCGTCATCTTATTATGACGATATGTACGCGATGAAGAGAAGCAATTTTCCGCATTTCGTTCAAGAATCGAAGCGATTATTGTAATTTGCTCAAGGATCAAGAACCGAGTCCTCAAGCGCAATTTATATTACAACGCAGTTCACATAGTGAACTAACAAGTAAGATTTTATTAAAAGTTCCTGCTTTCTGCAATTTCAATTGTTGGGACTTTTATTTTTTCTGGGACTTTCAAACTCCCTGCTACTTCATCCAAATTCTTCTGCTTCTCGGGACTATACAAAGGGGCCCCACCCACCCCGGCGTATCACAGTATTAAAGGGGTAACTGTGATGTTACCGTCAAAAGTTGTTCTTGTGGCTGTGATGTCACTGTGAACCATAACTCTTCGTGAATATTTTATCACGATTCTGACATAATATTGTCGATGCATGTGAAGATCCTAAGGGAGTCACATTAAAAGGGACAAACTCATGATGTGTGACGAAAATTGTCACTGTAACAACGATATGTGACGGAAATTATTACAACAAATCTTGAATTGAGTAACCAGAATCTTGGCCTCGACCATTCAATACCTTCCCTCTTGTTCTTTTGATAAAAAGAAATAATTGACCACAAAATGCGCCTAGAAAATGGCCATTGAAAAAAGAGAGAATCATATTATTGATATGGTTCTATCGGTTCACTAATTGTAAAATTAAAATCATATGGTCAATATATACAAGAGATATATGGAAGAAGATAAGAGTATATCCTCATGATTACGAATTTTTCGATTTCATAGTCAAAGTGACTACAAATCTGTTTATTTTGTGAAGGCATGGATCTCACAAGTGTGACTAATGCTATTTAGTCGATACACTTTCTATGGTCGACACCTCGATGTAACCGTTGGCATTTATGATGCATACATGGTTCGATCCCCTAAAAAGCTAAATGTGAATGTAATGTATCGCATTACAAATTTACATGGCATGTTGATTTGGGTTCACCAATCTAATTGGTGATGTTAACTCGAAAATCACAAAGATAACGAGTCTATGCTCATCCAAAAACAAATAGACATGCTTGCGTACATGAGCGGACGCATGCGCATTGCCCGGCCTCGGCTTCGGCACCCTTGCGCACGCCATAGCTCACCTCGCCTTGCCTCGGTTTCGGCCTTGGCTTGGCTTGCGCACAGCTTGGCCGATAGCTCCGCCACAACCAAACCGCTGCAGCCGCCTCGGTCTCCGGACCTTGGCACGCACGGCCCGCCTAGCCTCACCCCGGCCTCGGCCTCGGTGTTGGCCTGCACAAGGCCCGGCCTGCAGCCCTTTTGGCCCTATAAGCCCATGAACACGCCTTGGCTTCGGCCTCAGTATGCCTTTGGCCTTTTGCATGGCCTCGGTCTCGTCAGGTCCTCGTTTTATGCCTCGGTAAGCCTAAGCTTCGGCCTCGGCTAGCCATCGGCAACTCGCATGACCTCGACTCCAACATCATGCCTCATAGGCCTTTGCCTCTGCCTTGACACGCCTTGGTTTCGGCCTTGGCACGTCTTGGCACTTGCTCGGTCTAGGCACCCCCGTGCACTACCTTGGTTTCGGCCTTGGCTAGCCTTGCACGCACCTATGCTTGATCCCGGCCCTCCATTTCCGTGCTTCGGCTTGGCTTCCACTCTAGCTTGGCTTCGGCCTCGGATAGCTAGCTCATGGCCTCGATCCTTGATACTTTATTTTTAGACATTTATGTCTATATGGTATCGATGTTGGATTATTTGGTTGTTTTCCGGCTCTATTTTTGAGCTTTAACGGATGTATCTACTACACCTTTAAGCATGCCTATGTTTTATCTTGTGATACTATACGCCATGTAACGCACTCTATAGGAATTGAGTCTATATTCTGGTTTATATGACTTGACATAAAACCTTGTCTCTACACTCTTATATAGAGACATTGAGTGTGTAACTAATCTTCATGGATCTTGTAGATCCATTGTGACCATCATAGAGCATTCTCATGCTCATTATTTTCCATGTCTTACGACATTATGATTCAAAGTTACATATGCTATCTATGCATGAAGAAGCAATTGAACCTTTCTCACTATTTAAAGATATTCGTGCCAACGTTTATCACCTTGAAACTCATTGTGAAAATTGAAGAAATTTCTTATGTATCACTTCTAATGAATGCACACAACTTATGAGTCAATATTGTGAATGTATTTCACGTGTATTATGATTCGGATTCTTTGAATCGACGATTCATGTAGACTCTTCCATACATCGTCCACAATTTTGGACATGTTTTGATGTTCCATATGCAAGTAAGTCATGGACATCGTTTCTTTTGAGCAAAGAAGCTATTAGGATCAAAGATTACCAAAATAATATTTGGTACGTCATGAGCAAGGCTTAAAGATGACATTAACGTCACACAAGCCTTCCTCCAAGTTAAATAGAAGCACTATATATGTATTTAAATGTGCATATGATCTCCCTTTATGATCCTTCATTAGCTTTGCTCATGATATGGAAGCCTAATCTTTAGTAAAGTTTCGGAGTAACGCCCTCTTACGCTAAAGATAATGATACATAAGATGATAGCCTTAATGCCCTATCATAATTCAATTTTTTGAGACACAATGATGCTTTGGTCATCCATATATTGGTTAAACTCAAGCCATAACACTTAGATGTTATGAAGCACCTTGTCAATGATTGAAAAGTTGAGAAAAACCTAAAAATCCCAGTTTTCCAGCTTGCGGACTCATCATTAGACAGACCGCTTCACCTACCTTTTGGCCGGTTCTTGAGGTGAAATTTGGTACACCAATTACTAACATCCATGGCTCCCTGCTCATAAAATTTCAGAGTCATTAGACACTTGGAAGGTGGTGAACCGCTCGACACAAACGCTTACTGACCTCCGGCGACTATTCCGACCGGTTCGGTATGTTTCCGGCCGGTTCCGGCAATGACGCCAGTGGCGTTGGAACCTTAACACACGTGTCTACCTACTGTTAAAATTTGGTAGTATTTGGTATTCCGGAACTTAGTGAAACGTTTCAGGAAGCATACATGCATGTTACATTTTGTAACGGAATGCATCTTGTTAACAAATAAGTGTTAACGATCAATACCCTTTATCGTCCACATACTTTATGTGCCATATAGCGCCGCCACAAGCGCCTAATGTTGAGTTATTTGATTATAAATATTTTCTTTGAATATGACATAAGCTTCCACCTATAGTCCACCATATAAAAACCTTAACAGGCAATCTCGTATATGTCACTTTTTGATGAGCCAATCTCCCCGTCGTTAGGGGGAGAGAAGAACAAGTTTGTTCAAGTTGAACGACTTGGCATTGCTGTGGTTTGTCCCCAATGTGTCTCATCATGTTCCTCAAAGTCCCATGAATCAAAGTGACGAGATTTAATATACATGCTGCAAAGAGCAAAACTATTGGTCTTTCAAGGAAAAGATCGGAATAGTACTCTTGTATCAAACATGCCTGTAAGGATTGGTGTCTGAATCAATGGACACATTGTCACTCATAAATGGTAACATGATAACTCCACAAAAGTGGTAGATGGTGTCACTAGGCCGTGACTCTCACATAAGTGTAGAGAGGGCACTTAGTTCGATATACACTCGCCGAATGCGAGTATGGCACAGCTTGATCATTAGATCAATGACAACTCATTCGTCGCATGGATTTTCTGGATTAAGGTCATCATTGAGGGACGCCTTAATGAGAAGCCAATCCATATAGAGATCTCTACATATGCGAATTACAGTAGTGTACATGAGAACGTGGTGTATGAGTTAGATATCGAACACCACTCACTTCGTTGAAGCTAATACCAACGTTGTGAATTGGCCTACACGGAAAGATATGCGATCCAATTTATATAAAGAGATAGGTCCTTGGTCAGGTGATGCCGACACCGCAAGTGTAAACCCTATTGATAATCTTTGATTGAAAGTGTAGTGAGAAAAAAAGCATAGACTCACCTTATGGCGCAAGGTCTCTCACAAACGCCTTGGAATCGACTACAATGACATATGCTCTCGTAATGGAGTCATATTGCACTCCACTACCTTGTCAGTTAGGTAGTTCTGAAAAACTGAACATGCAGCTTGTATCATCTCTATTGGGACTAAGTGAAGAGATATACATAAACATCCTAAACGGATTAGTTTTCACCCAAGTCAAGTAAGCAAAAATCACGATTGAGTGACTACTTGATTGGAGATGGGATGAAAGAAATCATGCCTATTTGCGTGTAAACTTTAGATGAATTGTGATTGAAGTATCACTAATCCAACGTTAAGAATGAAAAGATCTTGGGAATACTTAGTCTCGAATGTGAGAACCGTTAGTGATGAACTTATTCATCTATCGGCTTATGGCTCACTACCAGAAAAAAGGCTTTTCCCGACGAAATAAAAAAAAACGGCCGACGAAATAAAATTTTCGTCGGCTATTCCCAAGAATGGCCGACGAATTTTTTTTTCGTCGGTAAAAAAAAAAATTCGTCGGCTATTCCCCTAGAATGGCCGACGTTTTTTTTTTTTCGTCGCTAAAAAAAAAAATCGTCGGCTATTCTCCTAGAATGGCCGACGATTTGAATTTTCGTCGGCCTTTCTCTGAAACTTTAGCCGACGAAAATTTTTGGAAGTATGGCCGACGAGTACTAGGTTTGATTTCGTCGGCTATGATTAAAAAAAAAAAAAAAACAACTTCCATTTTCTATCACTATCGACAAACCATTGCTTCGTCCTTCAACTGCAAATGTGTAGTGAAATAAGATATGACCGAAATAATGAAATACGTCTACGGTTGATAAATGACAAGATTCCGACAAAATCTGTGTGCCGAATGTTGCGGTTAACTGTGTTTTACTTCCGTTTTCCTATGGGTAGCCTGACGGTCGGTAAATATTTTGAGGAAAATTTTTATACGATTAGTTGCGTCTCATCGATTTGAAACTATTATCTGTTGAAGGTCAGGCCAAAAAACGTCATTTAGACAGGCCAATTACCATTTCTAACCGTTTAAAGGGTTGACTCACCCGGTTGACCGTCTCGATCGAGCCTTTAACGTTGTCAGATGTAGTTCGATTTTTTTTCATACATGTATTTAATCTAAACGGTGATATCTGACGGTTGGAATAGATTTTCCAAACTTTTAGATTCAAAATCGGAACATATGCACTAATGTTCCTTAACTTGTTTACTAAGTGTTTAAGTGAATGTATAGTTTCAAATAGTTACTATACGTACACTCTTCAAATGCAAATATGTCGTCAAATAAGATAGGACCGAAATAATGAAATACGTCTACGGTTGAAAAATGACAAGATTCCGATAAAACCCGTGTGCTGAAATAATGAAATAAGTCAAAACCCGGTTTATTGTAGATTTGGCGTCCGGCGTCCGAATGATGATTGTGATACCATTCCGGAAAGGGAACGACGCCAGTAATCAAACTCGTCGCTTTGCCACGATGTGTGGGCTTTTTCGGGCTTTCGAGTTCGTTTAGGGCCTCAAAATGGCAGTTTAGTATTTTTTCATAGAATAGCCGACGAAACATTGTATTTCTCTAAGTATAGCCGACGAAATACAATGTTTCGTCGGCTAAACTCTTGATCCGCGCCTTTTTATTGTCCGCTGTTGGATGGCTCAGATCTGACGACTGTTGATCTTCCAAAGTATAGCCGACGAAATCTTTTAAATCGTCGGCTATTCTCTAAGTATAGCCCACGAAATTTTTTATTTTCGTCGGCTATTCTCCTTCTAAATCTTTTAAATCGCTTCCTCCCGCCTTTTTTCTCTCCTCGTTCCCCCCCCCCTCCTCCGGCCTCCTCCTCCTCCTCCTTCCCCTCCTCCTCCTCCTCCGGCCTCCTCCTCCTCCTGCCTCCTCCTCCTTCCCCTCCTCCGGCCTCCTCCTCCTTCCCCCCCTCTTCCTCCTCCTCCGGCCTCCTCCTCCTCCTCCTCCTTCCCCTCCTCCTCCTCCTCCTCCTCCTCCGACCTCCTCCTTCCCCTCCTCCTCCTCCTCCTCCTCCGACTCCGACCTCCTCCGGCCTCCTCCTCCTCCTCCTCCTCCTCCTCCTCCTCCTCCTCCTCCTCCTCCGAGCTCCTCCGACCTCCTCCTTCCCCTCCTCCGGCCTCCTCCTCCTCCGACCTCCTCCGGCCTCCTCCTCCTCCTTCCCCTCCTCCTCCTCCGGCCTCCTCCTCCTCCTCCTCCTCCTTCCCCTCCTCCTCCTTCTCCTCCTCCTCCTCCTCCGGCCTCCTCCTCCTCCGGCCTCCTCCTCCTCCGACCTCCTCCGGCCTCCTCCTCCTCCTTCCCCTCCTCCTCCTCCGGCCTCCTCCTCCTCCTCCTCCTCCTTCCCCTCCTCCTCCTTCTCCTCCTCCTCCTCCTCCGGCCTCCTCCTCCTCCGGCCTCCTCCTCCATCCAAAGCATAATTTATTTTTTTTTTCCCTAAAATTTAAGAATAGCCGACGAATTTTACCAATTTTCGTCGGCTATAACTAATTAATGCCTATTAAAATATTAATATATTTCGAGGAAATAGCCGACGAAAGTTTAATAAATTGTCAGCTATAGTTAAAACACAATAGCCGACGAATTTCGTCGGCTATAGTTACTGAATTTCGTCGGCCATACTCGAAAATACCCGACGAAATTCGTCGTCAATTTCTCCCAGGTTTGGCCGACGAAAAATATTTTCGTCGGTAAATTCGTCGGCCATACTCTACTATAGCCGACGAATTTGATTTTTTCGTCGGCCATTGTATTACCGACGGGGTTTTCCCGACGACTTATAGCCGACGAAAATTTCGTCGGTAGAGGGTATAGCCGACGAAAAATTGGCATAGCCGACGAAATTTTTTTCGTCGGCTATTCTCCCATATCTGGTAGTGGCTATCTAATGGACGTTAAACCAAAGCTTATATGTATCCCATGATTAGTCGATGTTTTGAGTAGGGTTGTTGGAGATGCTCTGATTAGGCCTATTCCCTTCTATAAAGCCAGCCTCATGAGATACCAATTATCACTGGAAGCATGCCGATATATGTGTTGATATGAAAATGCTTACCTTTTGTCTTAGACTGGTCTTTTGCTATGTGTCTGATTATTAATAGATTACTAAACTCACGATGACCTTAAAACTTTGTCTGGCTCTTCAGTTTGACAACCTGAGATGAGTTTAAAGGTGTTTCTATTTTCTGAACATGATTATTTAACAAGTTTCTGTAATCCTTTCATTTTCATTTATATGCCACATCATAATTATAAGCTGAAATGCATCGAAAAACTGTCTTTCAGGGTACAAAAGATGATATTGTGAATTGGTTACATGGCAATGGAATGTGGGCAATGTCAAAGGGATCCATATGAAGATCGGCTTGGGTCGTGTGTGGGGATTGGGAGGGATGGGAAGCTGTTTAGTTGGGGGGAGAAGGATGCTGAGGTGAGGTCTGGGTCTTGTGGGGTGGAGTTGGGCTGGTGGGCCTTTGTGTCCGGGTCGGGTTACCAAGGTGGACCGGATGAATGCTTTTTGAGTGAAGGGGGAAATGGGAAGTTGAAGAAGGTGGAGGTGTGTGAGGAGTTCTCTGGGTTTGTTCAGTCCGGTTGCTTCGTGGAGATATGAGAGTTTTTGCAAAGTTCCTTTTTTTCTTTTTTTTTGAGAAGGGTTTTTAGCAAAGTACTTTGAAATAGGAAGACCAAGATGTAAAAGCATTCAAGTTATTTATAAGTTTACATTGTTAGCGTGAGTCATGTTATTTAGAAATGTAAATTAGGTAGTTAGTACTTACCTATTCTGTATATGTAGTACATGGTAAATAGGATTATAGTACTCTTGTAACCACTATATATAGCCTCCAATGTAAGACGAATAATATATCAGAAAATTATTCTCCCAAATTGTGTTATATTCAACTTGGTATCAGAGCAAAGATCCGAAAGGACTTTGTCTCTTTATTTTTCGCTGCAATTTTTCGTCTGACGTTGGTTCTCTGTCAGACTTGTGAAGTTGGTTTATCTTCTTCCAACTAAACCTCAAGTTGGTTTATCTTCTTCCAACTAAACCTCATTGTTAATCTAATCAGATCACTTGCGTTTGGTTCGGTGTTCGATTCTATCAGCCAGGAATTTTGCCGACAACAGCCTCGTCGGGAAAGAAGATCAATTTGTTCCTGCACACTTTTGCCAACAACAGCCTCGTCTGCCGCCCCTTGCTTCTGCTTCAAGCTCGACCCGTTCCGTTCGACCTGGTCATCAGCCGTTTTCATCCACAGCCTTCTGGCGAGCCGCTGTCCAACCCGCTCGTTTGTTTGACTCCGGCTCGACTCCAGTTGCTCGACCAGCCCAACCCAGATTTGTCTCCGATCTCAGGCGCATCTTCACTCGAGCCACAATCTCAGGCGCACCTCGTCTGCTCGTCTACGGCATCTCGTCGCTCTCGATCTGGTCCCAGCACCTCCGGATTTGCAGAATCAGAAGAATCAGCCCAACCCGGTCCTACTATCCGACCCGACCCGGTCCTGCTATCCGACCAGAACCGACTCCTACTTCGACCCGACCCGGTCCTGCTCCTGCTTCGACCCGACCCAACCCGACCTGGTTCGATCCAATCTGACCCGGTTTCTTATCCGGTTCAGTCTGACCAAGCCGATCCGACCCGCTCCGGAAGAATGTCTCGGGTGTATATTGGAAATTTTGGTTCTTGGATTTCAGAAGGAGAACTCGAAAATGAGTTTCGTGGCTTCGGAATTATCAGAAGAATATGAGTTGCAAGAAGGCCACCGGGTTATGCTTTCATCGACTTTGTGCACAGTAAAGATGCAGAGAGGGCCGTTTATGAGTTTGATGGCAAAAATGGCTGGATAGTAGAGTTCTCACACAAATCTATACATGCGGTTGGTCAATACTACAACAATGGTAATACTCCCATAA
Organism: Potentilla sterilis; assembly: GCA_963682095.1. Taxonomy (NCBI): domain Eukaryota; kingdom Viridiplantae; phylum Streptophyta; class Magnoliopsida; order Rosales; family Rosaceae; genus Potentilla; species Potentilla sterilis. Next base: position 15,018,052 of record OY821765.1, on the reverse strand, counting down.
CTAATAAGACTCCAACATGTGGTAAGATCGGTATGGCTTTAAAAGTTTCTAGTTTTGTTAGTTCTGATACTTGGATTATTGATTCTGGTGCCTCGGATCATATGACTTATGATAATTCTCATTATATTACTGATTTGGCTCCTCCACCCGTGTCATATGTTACTAATGCCAATGGTGAAACTTTTCCTGTCTTAGGGATAGGGACTGTTCGTGTACCCCTGTTTTAACCCTTCACAATGTCCTATATGTATCTGATCTGTCACACCATTTGATATCTGTTCTCCAGTTAAATACTGAGTCTTGATGCTTTGTGACCTTTTATCCTATGTATGTGATTTTTCAGGATCTTCTCACCAGGGAGATAATTGGTCGGGGGGATATGGGGGCATATTGTTTCATCTGGATCAGACATATGCGGGAGAGAAACCAGGAGCACCCTCACGCACTGCTTTGACTGCAAGTTCGAACCAGCTAAGTGAAGTTTGGATATGGCATCGTCAATTAGGCCATCCCTCTTTCCATGTTATGAAACAGTCCATGCCAACTTTGTTTATTAGTGTGGATGAGTCCTCCTTGCGCTGTGAAACATATGTTCTTGCTAAGAGCCATCGTTCTACCTATTCTCCGAGTTTCTCCAAGAGTAGCATCCCTTTTGAATTGATTCATTCTGATGTTTGGAGACCTTCTAAAGAGCCTACAGTCACAGGTATAAGGTATTATGTGTCGTTTATTGATGATTGCACAAGGTTGAATTGGATTGTTCTTCTTAGAACCAAAGATGAAGTCTTTCCTGCTTTTCAAGCCCTTTATTCTCAGGTCCAAACACAATATAATGGCACCATTAAAGTTCTTCGTTCTGATAATGGAGGGGAGTATGTCAATCGTGTTTTTCACCAGTTTCTCAGAAGTCATGGGATTGTTCATCAAACAAGCTGTCTACGAACACCAGAGCAAAATGGGGTGTCTGAAAGGAAAAATCAGCATCTTCTTGAAATGGCTCGTTCCATCCTTTTTAGTGTCCATATACCTAAGAATCTTTGCGGTGATGTTGTCGCAGCTTCTGCTTATCTTATCAATCGCCGTCCATCTAGTGTTCTTCAAGGAAAAACTCCATTTCAGGTTCTTGCATCTCATGTATCTCTTCCTTCCTATCATAATATACATGCCTGAGTCTTTGGTTGTGTGGTCTTTGTTCATGTTCCTAAGAGCCAGAGTGTGTGTTTGTTGGTTATGAGAGCCATAAGAAGGGATACAAGTGTTATCATCCACCTACTAGAAAATACTATGTCACTATGGATGTTACTTTCTTTGAGGACATGAGCTATTTTACCTCGGATGATCCAGCCCCTCACGGGGAGCATTCATACTTTGAAGAGATGTATCATAGCGAGGGGGAGGAACTAGAAGTAGAAGCTTCAGTACCAGCAGTACCAGAAGTGACAGAAGCTCAACTAGAAGTAAAACCTTAAGTACCAACAATACCAGAAGTGACATAAGCCTCACACATCCATGTTCCAGGAATTGAACTAATAGCTGAGAGCCCAACTGCTGTAGAAGATCAATCTGCCCCTCCTGCCAGCACTCATACCCCTGATCTACAACTCCCTGCTGTAGAAGATCAATCATTTGAGGTATGTTCTTCCACTGTTCCTAGTAGTAGTGAGCCTAATAGTGAACAATATGTGTTACCTAATAGGTCTACTAGAGGTCATCCCCCAAAAAGATACGAACCTAGTTTACAAGCCAAATCAAGATATCCAGTAGCCAATTATATGTCCACTAGGAGATTACCAAAGTCATATGAATCATTTGTGAATCAAATATCTGCTGTATCAGTACCTAACAAAGTGCAAGATGCGTTGGGAGATCCCAAGTAGAGGAAAGCAATGGAGGAAAAGATGGAGGCATTGCAGAAGAATGATACTTGGGAACTTGTATCTCCACCACATGGAAAAAAGGATTTGGAATGTCGTTGGATGTTTACTGTGAAGCACAACGCAGATATATCAATGAACCGGTATAAAGCACGCCTTATTTCAAAGGAATTTACTCAGACGTATGGTATTGATTATGATGAGACTTTTGCTCCCGTTACAAAAATGAATACTATCAGGGTTCTTCTTTCGTTTGTTGCTAGTTTGAACTGGCCACTCTGACAGTTTGATGTCAATAATGCATTTCTTCATGGAGAATTAGCCAAGAGGTGTATATGAGTCTTCCTCCTGGGTATGTAACTACTTCTACTTGTGATTTTGTATGTAAATTAAGAAAGTCACTGTATGGTATCAAACAGTCACCCCGTGCCTGGTTTGGGAGGTTCTCACAGTTCATGTGAAAGATTGGTTATAGACAGAGTAATTTTGATCATACCTTGTTTCTCAAGCATCAACAAGGAAATGTAATAGTCCTAATCATTTATGTTGATGATATGGTGATTACCGACAATGATACTATAGGGATTGATAGACTACAGAGACAACTTGCTTATGAATTCGAGATAAAGGACTTAGGTGACCTCAAGTACTTCTTAGGGATTGAGGTAGCAAGGGGGATTGTAGTATAGTGGTAAGTATTCCCGCCTGTCACGCGGGTGACCCGGGTTCGATCCCCGGCAACGGCGCCAAAAATTGATGAGTCGCCTAAGCGAGCATCAAGCAATAATAACCCTATAATCGTTAGTAGCATAGAATAAGTAGGGATCGTTCTAAGCCGGAGAATAAGGGTACCTGAAACATGAGAATGTTAGACCAAAATATATACATATATACATGAATTCGTCACTTTTAATGGGGGAATAAGAGATCGGCAGCTTTGCTGCCCTAAAACCTAAGAACACGAATTTTAAAACCTAATTTACTATATACAAGTGATCATCATCTCTCACACCAAGTAGTTTACACAAAAGACTCTTTAACATGTAGACACGCATGCAAGAAAGTAAGGGACAAGTATTTAGCACGTTTAAGACTCAAATAAGTTTCTATCACAACTAGAGCTCTTGTTATATACCTAGTTGTAAGACTTCTAATATTTTTAGGACCAACTCTCGTTTTAAATCTTAAAATTTATGCTAATCCGGTTAAGAGTTAACATTTAAGCACAAAAGTCTATAATCGAAGACATGCAAACAAGCAAGGTTGTCAATCATCTTATTTAACATGCAAGTTTTAGCTAAGGTTTTACCCTAAGTGAGCACAACAAATCAAAGCAACCACTAGGCATATAGCTTTATCCATTATAACTCGGGTTAGATGAAACCTAACATCTAGATTTACATGCTTGTCAAACAAAACTAATGTTTCGGTTTTTAAGGTCCATAAGGATTACTAACCAATTTAAATCCTCAAGATGCATCTAATACCACTGCCATAATTGTCTAACATACAAAATCCCCAAGTTAAAATCACAAAACCTTGAAATAAACTTCAATCATACAATTGGTTTACATAAAAGTTCAATAAAAACCAAGAATCGAATCGAGTTCATACAATACAAACAAATTAGAACAAATACAAAAGCCATAGAGGGGATGGATCACACTTTTAGAACCTTGAAGACTCCTCAATCGTGTGGTGGGAAGGTGCGGCTGCTGCTTGGATGCTCAACAGGAAGCAAGAACAAGGGCAGAATTTCGGGTGGTGGTGGAGATGGTTTTTGGCTAAGTATTTGGTGTTTGGTGCTTAAGAGACTTGGCAGAGTTTTTGGGTAGTACTTTATGCTTAAGATGAGATGATATTTTCTGAAATTTCGTTGGCTTTATATAGGGAAAAGACCTAGGGTTGCCGGCATCTCCAAGGAATGATAATTCCTTGTCCAAGTTGGTTTTAGGTTTCCTTGTGGAAAAAGTATTGCTTTCTTGGACTTCTTCTTCTGAACTTGGACTTCAATCAGCTGCACTTGGTTGGTATGGATATGTTCAACAAGTCTTTAGGTCCATTATATCCGGTCCATGCCTCCAAATATCCAAATCCAACCGGAAAACTTTAGTTTTCCCGGCAGAATTAACCTTACTCCAATAATTTTGGCATAACTCCCTCCTCAGAGCTCCGATTGCTGCGATTCTAAGTCCTAGAGAAACTACACTCATAGAGCTTTCCATCCATATAAGGCACGTCTTTTGGTTCTAAGCGATGCGTCGTACAGAAATTCCGAAAGTCAAGACACAGTCCCAGAAAAATCCTAGTAGTCCCTGGATCGTAATGCTCAGACTGCCAAGTTGCAGCCATCTTTTGGGTGACTTTTCGAACTTCGATTGATCTGAACTTTTTACAAAATACACATTAGCTTGCCAACTATATGCATACCAAATTTCATCAAATTTGGAAAAGGATAAGTCAGTTTAGCACAATCCTCAAAATCACGAAAAAGACATATTTTACTTTATTTCCTCAGAGTTCTAAACTTAGTCATTTTTCGGACAATTAAGCACATTTTTCCAAAACTCCACCAAAACAATACTACACTAAATTATGACTCTATCTTAGATAAATAAGGTTAAACAAAGCATAAACGAGGGCATAATCATATTAATATCGTCGCACATTGTGCTCCTATCATTAGGTGACCTCAAGTACTTCTTAGGGATTGAGGTAGCAAGGGGGAGAGAAGGAATCTACTTGTGCCAGAGGAAGTACATTCTTGATCTGTTGACAGAGACAAGTATGTTAGTTTGCCAGAGGAAGTACATTCTTGATCTATTGAGCAGAATCATCGATTAGCAGAGTATTCTGATCAAGTATCTACAGACAAGACTCGTTATCAGAGGTTAGTTGGACGCTTGATTTATTTGACACATACCAGACCAGATGTGGCATATGCAGTAAGTGTAGTGAGCCAGTTCATGCATAATCCAAGTGTGGATCACATGGATACTGTTGTGAGGATTTTGAGATACTTGAAGTCAGCTCCAGGAAGAGGAGTAATGTTCTTCAAACACAACAACATTCTTGAGATTAGTGGTTTCACAGATGCAGATTGGGCTGAAAATATTACAGATAGGAGGTCGACATCATGTTATTTTACCTTTGTGGGAGGTAATTTGGTTACATGGAAGAGTAAGAAGCAGAAGGTGATTTGGGTGTGAATTGTTGTGGTCCATGGAAGCTGAGTATTAGGGTTGATTTAGGAGCTCGATCTAGTGCTGAAGCTGAGTATAGAGGTATGGTCCATGGAGTGTGTGAATTGTTGTGGTTGAGAAATCTTCTACGTGATTTGGGTGTTAAGTTGTCAAATACGATGCGGTTATATTGCGACAACAAAGCAGCTATTGATATATCACAGAATCCAGTTCAGCATGATCGTACTAAACATGTGGAGGTTGATCGTCACTTTATAAAGGAAAATTTAGATGCTAAGATTATTAGTTTTCCTTTTGTTCCTTCAGAAGAGCAACTTGCAGATGTACTCACAAAAGGAGTGTCTAAGAAGGCCTTTTATGACTCACTTAGCAAGTTGGACATGGTTGATGTGTATGCGCCAACTTGAGGGGGAGTGTTAGCGTGTGTCATGTTATTTAGGAATGTAAATTAGGTAGTTAGTACTTACATATTCTGTATATGTAGTATATGATAAATAGGGTTGTACTACTCTTGTAACCACTATATATAGCCTCAATGTGAGACAAATAATATATCAGAAAATTATTCTCCCAAATTGTGTTATATTCAACTTACATCATGTGAAATATTTTGCAATCTGGTTGCCTGGTTGGCAAGTTTACACTCTTATATGAGTAGTGTTTTTAGACAAACGTATGCAGTTCAGGAGTTCTCTTCACCACATACTTGCCACAAAATTCAAAGAAGCACTAGCTGTCGGGTTCCATGCTTCCCGACAATGCGGGCCTTCTTGGTTCTCTTAGTCATTTTCTCGGGTATTGATAAACGTATGCAGTTCAAGAGTCCAGGTTGCTGGAACACAAATGTGCAAAAGATTGAGCAGAGAAGCCTAGTCCTCTGGAGTTCCCAAAACAGTATGCATCATACATCATATAGTAAACGATTGTTTTTCTGCACCAGGAACAAGGAGCCATGTTTGATTTGGGAAGGCAAAAAAGCGTAGCATAACTTTCAAGAGTCACAATAATTTAGTAATAATAAATGTTCATTACGATACCATAGGACGATACAATCAGAATGTTGATTACCATAAAACAAGTTTGAACAACCAGTTCTACAATATCAAGACAGTAACTAGTACTAGACTACATCACACAGGCTACCAATATTTATTCCTACCACAAATTCTAACTAGGCTCCTGATTAGGCAATCACACTATCCAGTACACTAGCGAGAGTAGTCCAGGCTCCAACTGCGGCACCTGCCATAGCTCCGACTACGGCTACGGCTCCTTGAACCTTAGGGAGACCTTGAGTATGATTGCTCTCGGTACCTCCTATCTCTTGGAGAAATCGACCTGTAACAAAATTGAAAAATCATCATCAAATCAGGCATCTTTAGATGCAATTTTGTCGCCCCAGTCCTGGTGGATCAATATAGAAGTTTGAAAACACACATATAAATTACCACATACCTAGAGTACCTACTTCTCCTAGAGGAGGGTGAATAATAATCTGGACTTCGAGAGTAAGTTCGAGAATAGCGTGGTGAACGAGAATAACCACTTCGTCTGCTATCATATGACCGACCCCTGATAACAAAAAATTACAGGGCATTAGGTAAATCAATGAAATTGGCCCTTGATAGTCAAGATATACTTGAAAACATACTCCTAATACATCAAAGTTAAAGTAAAAAATCCATCAACAGAGGACATCAAATCAAATTTCCATCAAAATATATCTTACCGGTCTCTTGCTCTCATCTCTGAAGGTTTGTTTCTATTCTCCTCAGCAAATACAACTGTCAATTCCCGGCCAAGAAGAATTTGCCCATCCATATGATACTTGGCATCACCAGCATCAGCAGGGTCTACAAATTGAACAAATCCAAAGCCGCGTGGATCCCTACACCCTAATAGCATTTAGTTTATAATAGTAAAAATACACCATATGCGTACAATTTGACTGAAGCCATTGTGTTCATGAAATGAAAGATCCAAACTTCTGATAGGAGCATAAAATGCGACGTTCTTAATATGTTTTTATCCCCATTTATGCATTTCTTATCCCTTATTGTTGTAATATAGAGTCATTGAGTCGTGTTAGAGTCGTTGGCAAGTGTTGGTGAATAAACTGAGCTAAAAATGCAGAAATGTCGATTTTTGAAGAGTTTTAGTTTGAGTAGGACTCCTTGTTTGGACTAGGAAACCTGTTTTGACTAGGAAACTTGTCGAAATGGAATTTTCAGTATTTGTCGTTTCTAATAATCATGGTGGATCGATTTGTGCTATAAATTGATAAAAATGCATAATTATGGTGGAGTCCTTATTGAACTAGGATTCCTAATAAGAGTTTTAATGTGACTAGGACTCCTTTTTCAAGTAGAACTCTATTTGGAAAAGGAATCCTTACCAAAGTAGGAATCCCAGTTGAATAAGGATTCTACGAGTTTGAGTACTAATTGAAGTCTACGAGTGAAGAATTTTAGTCGAACAAGGAGTCTACAAACGCTCGACGTTTTTGAATCGTCGAAAGAATTTCATTGAAAATACAACTCCTTGTTGGACTAGGATTCCTTATCTATCTAGGACTCTTACTCATGATAATTGTGCTACATATTTTTGTCTTCTTTTTGATTTATTTCATGATCATATTTTCAGGAAATCATGAGAAGACAAGGAGAGAATTTTCGGCAATAATAATGATGCTTGGCGTGTGGAACAAGAATTAGAAATCCAAAATGGATTTGGAAACTTTCCTAATCTCCTAACCTTACCTATTACATATATGTCTTTTTAAGACATCATTTGTCTAGATTAGGACAAGTTTAATACATGGATTAATTGTGTTTCTTTTCTTTTTTTTCAGATTTTATTTGGAGATAAAGAAGGAGATGATATCTTGATGGAGTCTTTGCCGAATTACCATGGTAAATGAGAAGTAATTTTCGGTAAACATGAAGATGTGTTGCCGTGAGTTTCAAGAAGGAAGAGATGGATTCAAAGACTTCATGGCCGGCCAAGAAAAGATTTAATGAAGATATAATTCTATTATCTTGATAGAATTTCGGAAAAGAAGAATTAAAGGAGAAGCCTTGCCGTGCAAAAGATAATGAAGAAGGAGGAAACAAATTCGGATTTGGTTTCCTTGTAACAACTTTGCAAGGACTTCTTTGCCGAATTAAAAGAGAAGATTAATGAAGAAATTTCAAGAAATATTTCGGCAAAGGAAGAAGGATAACATGGCATTTATTCAGCCATTATCTAAGAATTTTGGAAAAGAAGAAAGGAGAAAAGCTTGGAATGCATGTGGACTTCATTGAAGCTTGATTCATTGCCGAATTTTATGAGGATTAAATTGAAGATTTTTGAAAGGATTTTCGGCAGCAATATACATGGAGAGGAAGACTTGTTGCCGAATAAAAGAAAAAAAAGAAAAGAATTTCGGTGGATTAATTCAAGCCTTTGCCGAAACCCAATCCAAGTTGGTTTTGGTTTTCCTTGTGCTTCACACTTTGCCGAAACCCTAGCTCCTCCTATCCTCTATATATACACACTTTGTATTCATAAAAATCATCTCCCTTTCCTCACTTTTACCTTGCCGAATCCCTGCCAAATTAATTCCAGAAATTACATACCAAGGAGCAAAGCCGAATCCACCTTCCATCTCTCACAAAAATCCATCATCACCAATCCTTGCCGAATCTCTAACAAAGGTTGTAATATGGATTGTTTTATTTTGGTTTTTGTTACTTTGTATTTAAACATAACTTTGTCTATGAAGTATGTTTTGGTTTATGGATTTAATTTCGGTATTGATAATCATATATGGGATCTTTGGATCTTTGTTATAAATGTTTGGGATTTTTATATATGATTGCCGATTTATGCATGTGATATGATTAAATATGTTGTATGGGCAGTAGGTTTTGAATGTGTTCTTGATTTTAATTAGGTTTATTTCCTTAATTCGTGTGGAACCGAAGGAGATATCTAGATGCATTTGATGGCCATGAGTGTTATCTAGGTGTTGAATTCATATGCCGATTTAATACATGTTGAATTACACGCATGTTGGATTTAATATGTATTAATCTAAGGGTAAGAGTAATTCTGGAAATTTACATGTCGATGTGAGATGGGTGACGCCATACTTGCTAACATGTTCCAATTCGACATATTGTGCTTATGTGCTAATTGTGTTTAATTTCTACGCATTGTGTTATTAAACTGATTAGTACCATGTTTAGGATTACACGCATGTTGGATTCTAAATACTTGTGATGTTTTGAATAATTAGAATAACCGCATTGGCTCTAATTAAATTGGAACTTAATTGATCTTGAATTCGATATTTGCTGCTGCCCTATTACTTGTTTTAATTATATTGCATGTGTAATGTGATTTGTGTTTGGTGATTGTGTGAAAGGTGATGATCAATTGTATATAATAGCTTAGGTTTTGTAAAAATCGTAAAAATTCAGTAGGTTATTAGATAAAAATCGTAACCCCCTTTAATACAATACTTTGTGTGATTAAAAGCCCTTGATTTCCCCGGATAGAACGATCCCTACTTGTCAATACTACACTCGACACAAGAAGGGTATTATTTGTATGTAGTTGTTTTGCAGGTATTTTGTGCTTGGATAACACCTCCATCAGTTTTTGGCGCCGTTGCCGGGGAAATTATAATATTTTGATTCATAAAGTGTTGTTTGTAACTTTGTATAATTGTAAATTATTTAATTTCTGCAATAGTTTTGGGATATGTATAATAGGATTTTTCGGAAGTGTAATAGTAAATAGGGTTTTCTTTTTCCGATTTTTGTATTTATTTTTGTTTTTGGTTTTTGCTCTTAATTGCCGATTTGTGTGTTTTATTGTGATTGTTTGTGACACTTAGATAATTTCTAGGAAGTTGGTAGTTTTTGTGTATGCTTGTAGTTTATTGTAGTTTCTAAAGTGTAACATGTAGGTGAAGCCTCTTTTGTTGATCATAACCATAACCCTTCATACGAGTGATGCCATGTTAGGTATGTTTTTGTGTAGATTGGGAAACGGGCCCTGCAATGTTGGAATTAGTCCATCGTTGGCCCCCCACGCATAAAGACGCTAACTTGGTATTATTTTTATGAGGTTGAGGGCGGTTTTAATCAACACTTGAGACCGCTAGGGATCCGAGTTTATTTTACCAAGTATAGGGCAAGTTATTTTCATTGAATGGTGCGAGGTTTGTAAAACTGGTTCTCAAGACCCATAGACTGACGTTCATTCCCTGTGAGTGAGTCGAAAGGGGACTTGTCCTCCGTGGTTAAAAACTTTGAGACCTGCCTTGTTCCTAAAGAGAGTTTACTCTCCGTGAATTTTAACGACATCGCCTTAGAAAAGTAAAATACGTTCGACCTAGACGACAGCTTGTGCCGAAGCATCACCTCACTTTAGACGCTAGAAAATAACTTAAGCATATGTGGAATCTATTTTTCTTCAAAAAGGTAAAATTCGTCTTTAATTTTTGAGGTATATCGGAATAAGCATGATACTACCTTGGACTGTTTCAGCCCATTGCACTGTTATCTCCTCTGCTCCACGTACCTCGAATTTTAAAGTTGTGTGAATAAAAGACACCTAGAAATCCTAAGTTCGGCAATCATAATACATACATAATCGATGTAATCTAAAAACCGAACCAACATAGATACTTGTACAAAAATTTTCGTGTGATGTGCATAACTAGTTTAAATTGTTAGGGAGTTTTGAAGGTCTATTTGTGTTAAGTTTGTTTATGGTTTTGAGGGGAAGAGGAATAGGTAAGGTCACTAATGTTGCTTTTAGCCTTAACCCTTCATACTAGCGCTTGCGTTTTTATAAGGTTGAGGGCGGCTTTTATGCACTTTAGTGGAACTGACAACATAAGGTTCTCAACTGAGTAAGGGGCAATCATATTTCGTTTGTTCTAATTTTGGTATTGAGGTTTGTTTAACTAGATCTCAAGGCCCACAGACTGATGTTCATTCCCTGTGAGTGAGTCGATTGGGAGTTCGCTCTCCGTGGTAACCAACAACGAGTCTTGCCTCACTCCATTATTAGTACTTTCGTTCTAGCCTTCTGAAACCACGGAATCTTGTGTCTAGTCAATAGACCTAGGCCGCACGTCCACCGAGCTTCAGAATCTTAAATGAGTTTGACATAAGTAAATTTTTAATCTCACAAGAAAATGTTTCTTGGTTTGAATTTTTGAGGTATATCGGATCAAGCATGATACTACCGGGGGCTGTATCAGTCCATTGCACCGTTATCTCCTCTGCTCCACGTACTTTGAAAATTCGAACAAATCATATAGCAATTTAACTAGGGATACATAAAACACATTTTTCTGTTATACTTGTGAAATTGTGTGAGCCTTATTTGTAAATTTTCGTGTGATATACATCTTTGTAATATACTTGTAACTTTTTCATGTAACATATACTTGCAAATTTTCGTTTGTCATTATACATTTACACGTTGAACTTTTATGTAATATACTTTGAATGTTTCTTACACTTATACATACTTGAAATTTCGTGTAACATTTTTACATTTTTATAGTTAAATTTTCGTTGATACTTATACTTGTGTGATATATTTACCCTAACACTAATTGTTACATACTAACTATACACGTTTGTTTTCTTTATAAATTCATTTGTTAAACACCTCGAAATTTAAACAATTTCAGGTACATGAATCTTGGTTGGTCACAAGAGATTGAGGATAGATTGAAAAGAATTTGCAACCAAGAAGAAGAAGAGCCAGTTTTGCCGAGCACTTCTACACCAGAACATCAGTTTGTTTCTCCCACCTCATCACTTTTCAACCGAAATTTTGTTGCACCATCATCACCATTTCCATCAGAAGCTTCGTGTGAACTAAACCCTTTGTTTCACGAAGAACCAGAATTCGAGCTACTCCAAAGTCCCATACCAATTCAGTATTTGAACTTTGATTTACCTGATCCTACATTCAGAATGACTTCACTAAGAGAGGAGAATGGTCAGGTAGATGCGCCACAAGGAGGAGTAGTAAGACCAAGTAATGTAACATATCCTGCAGTTGCACCTGGCAAGTCAGGAGAATTTGAGTTGAAAGGTGGATTTATCCACCAATTGCCTAAGTTTTATGGACTCAGTGGAGAGGATCCCAACCGCCATATTCAGAAGTTTGAATTCAGATGTGAGTCAATGTGCCCAACTGGGGCAGATTTACAACATGTGAGAATGAAGGCGTTTCCTTTTTCACTGGAGGATAGGGCGCAAGAGTGGTTTTATGCTATACCACCTGGGAAGATGATTTCTTGGACAACAATGGTGAGAGAATTTCTCACAAAATATTTTCCATCATCAAGGGTGACACAGATCAGAAAGGAGATCACCTCAATCAGACAAGAGCCAGATGAGAGCTTCGATGTGTACTATGACAGGTACAAGGCTTTGGTGGCAACGTGTCCTAATCATGGGATACGTGAGGGTCTTCTTCTACAATACTTTTATGAAGGGTTGCGTCCCTTGGAGCGGAGATTTCTAGATTCAGCAGCTGGTGGATCTTTAATGGAGAAAAGCAGAGAGGAAGTTAAGAATCTGTTGGAGATGCATTTCACCAATCAACAACAATTCGGGTCTACTTCCTCTAGGCGAGTCAATGAGGCCAGCGGTTATGAGGAATCAAGTGTTGTCAAGGAGCTTAAGGAAGATGTGGGGAAACTCACTCAGATGATGTCTCAGTTTATGAAGCAGAAACATGCCCAAGTCTGTGGGGTGTGTAGCATGGAGGGGCATTCATCAGATGTGTGTCCACAAGTTGGTGGAGGAGATAATTTTGAGGAAGCCAATGCAATTGGTTTTCAAGGGCAGCAACGTTCCACTTTCCAGAACTTCAACCCCAGATTTAATGATCACCCTAATTTTAGGTGGGCTAACAACAACAATGTGCAGAACCCTACACATGTGGCGCCACCACAAGCTAATCAAGGAGGAATGGTGTTTCAACCAAGACCTCAAGGGCAATACCAAGGGTTTGCAAGACCCCAGCAGCAACAATTCTACAACAATAATGCACAAGCATCGTCAAATCCCAACTATGACGCCATGCTTAAGTCTTTGAATGATGCAACTCATACATTGTTGCAATCCACTACTTCCAACACTAAGGATATTTCTGAACTGAAGAATCAGATGGGGAAGGTTGTGGATTTCATGGGGCAAATCCAAGAACAAGGAAGATTACCTGGTGGGGTGATTAAGAACCCCAAAAATGAGCAAGCTAATGCAATTACCACAAGGAGTGGTAAAATCTTGGAGGGGCCATCGGTTAAGAATAATGAGGACGTGATTATGGAGGAGTGTAATGACAAGGGTGACGTGCTAGTGCATGTTGATGCCGAGCATGAGGAGATACATGGCAATGATGAGGAGGCACACGGCAATGAGGACAAAGGAAAGAAACCGAGCAAAGCTGAGCTCGAGAAAATGAAGAATAGGGACATGGAAAAAGATCCCGCTACCTCAGAGACACTTAAGGTAAAATCTGACTCAAGTGGATTAGTTAATGCTAACCAATCTTCGAGTTTGCCTTTTCCTTCTAGGTTTGCAAAATCAAAGAAGGAGAAATCAGATGAGGAGGTACTTGATATATTCAGGCGTGTGGAGGTGAATATTCCCCTTTTGGAATGCATCAAGCAGATTCCAAAGTATGCCAAGTTCTTAAAAGAGCTATGCACAACAAGGAGGCATACTCGTGAGGAGCAGGTGGTCAAGATGAGTGAGACGGTATCAGCTGTTCTCCAAAGAAAGCTCCCACCTAAAATGAAAGACCCTGGCAGCTTTTCTGTACCTTGTAAAATTGGACAATCATTTTTTGATAAAGTTTTGCTAGATCTAGGGGCTTCTATTAATGTCATGCCTTATAATGTGTATAAGTCCCTAGGTTTGGGCGAGTTGAAAAAGGACAATGTAATCATTCAACTCGCTGATAGGTCTAACAAGTATCCTGAGGGATATGTTGAGGATGTTCTTGTGCAGGTAAATAATCTGATATTTCCTGCAGATTTTTATGTGCTTCAGATGGAAGAGTCGCCCCTTAATTCCACTCAACTATTGTTGGGGCGACCATTTATGAGGACAGCAAGAACGAAAATTGATGTGGCTGAAGGCAATCTCACCATGGAGTTCGATGGTGAAGTGATTGGCTTCAACATCTTTGAGGCCATGAGGTATCCAATTTCTGATTTAAAACCTTGCTATAATGTTGATGTAGTTGATTCTATTGCGCAGGTTTTATCAGAAACTTTGGATCAATAGCAACTAGCTATTGAGCAAGGGGCCGGAATTGACACAAATGGGGAGAGATTGACTAAGGAGGAACGGCTCAAACTTGAGCCGAGCATAATGAGCATTGTTGCCGAGCTAGAGGCAACACCCCACATAAAAAAGTCATGTAAGTATATGTCAATTCCCATTTCCACTAATAAAATTCTACCATCTGTGGAACAGGCTCCTATTTTATAACTCAAGGTGCTTCCGGAGCATTTGAAGTATGTGTACTTGGGAGACGATGACACACTACCAGTTATTGTGTCATCACAGCTGAGTGAGCAGCAGGAAGCACGTTTGACTAGCATGTTGAAGAGGAACAAAACCGCCATTGGATGGACGTTGGCGGATATCAAGGGAATCAGCCCTACAACTTGTGTCCATAGGATCTTGCTTGAAGAAGGAGCCAAGCCTACTAGGGAGGGTCAGAGACGATTGCACCCTCCAATGATGAAGATTGTGAAGGACGAGGTGATCAAATTGCTGGATTGTGGAGTCATTTATCCCATCTCAGATAGCCAGTGGATTGCACCTGTCCAAGTTGTACCTAAGAAGAGTGGAGTCACGGTTGTGAAGAATGACAAGGATGAACTCGTGCCCCAACGATTGGTGACAGGTCATAGGATGTGTATCGACTACAGAAAGTTGAATGCTACTACACGCAAGGATCACATGCCTTTGCCTTTCATGGACCAGATGTTGGAGAGATTAGCTGGACACGAATTCTATTGCTTCTTAGATAGGTACAGCGGTTACAATCAGATATGCATTCACCCGGATGATCAGGAGAAGACAACGTTCACATGTCCCTTTGGTACGTTTGCCTATCGACGCATGCCTTTTGGTTTATGCAACGCACCAGGTACATTCCAACGTTGTATGTATTCCATTTTTAGTGATTATATTGAAAATATCATTGAAGTCTTTATGGATGATTAGTGTTTATGGAAAAGACTTTGATGCATGCTTAGAGAATTTGGAATTAATCCTGAAAAGATGTGTAGAATCTAACCTTGTACTTAATTGAGAAAAATGTCATTTCATGGTAAAACAAGGGATAGTTCTAGGACACATTATATCTGCAAAGGGTATTGAGGTAGATAGGGCCAAGATTGATATTATGCTTCACTTACCCTCCCCTACAACTGTAAGGGAGGTACGTTCGTTTCTTGGCCATGCAGGTTTTTACAGGAGGTTCATCAAGGATTTTTCGTTGGTGGCCAAGCCTATTTGTGCCCTCTTGCAGAAGGAGGTTCCATTCATATGGGACAAAGGGTGTGAAGATGCATTTGTCAAGTTGAAGGAATTGTTGACATCAGCACCAATAATGGCGCCACCTGACTGGAGCCTACCATTTGAGATCATGTGTGATGCTTCAGACTATGCAGTTGGAGCAGTGCTTGGACAGAGAAAAGAGAAGAGGCCGATTGCTATATATTATGCCTCTAGAACTTTGAATGATGCTCAATTAAATTACTCTACAACTGAGAAAGAACTGTTGGCTGTTATATTTGCTTTAGAAAAATTTCGTTCATATCTATTGAATTCTAAAGTGATTGTGTATTCTGATCATGCAGCCTTAAGATATTTGATGAAGAAGAAGGATGCTAAGCCACGCTTGATTCGATGGATTCTCTTACTCCAAGAGTTTGACATCGAAATCAAGGACAAGAAGGGGAGCGAAAATGTTGTGGCGGATCACTTGAGCAGAATTGTGAGTGAGGAGGAAACGTTACCACTTCAGGAAACTTTCCCAGATGAGCAGCTTTTTCGAGTGGACACAAAAGAACCTTGGTATGCAGATATTGTCAATTATTTAGTTACTAAAACTTTTCCAAGTACATGTTTGCAGGCAGCCAAGACAAGGATTAAAAAGAATGCAAGACACTACATATGGGACGACCCATATTTGTGGAGGACTTGTAATGATCAAGTGATTAGACGTTGTGTGCCACAAGAGGAGCATAGGCCGATCCTTGCATTTTGCCACAATGAGGCATGTGGAGGACACTTTGGAGCTAAGAGGACAGCCCTCAAGGTATTAGAAAGCGGGTTTTATTGGCCAACAATTTTCAAAGATGCATACACATTTTGTATGACATGTGATAGGTGCCAAAGGACAGGTAACATTGGTAAGAGAGACCAAATGCCCCTAAATCCTATAATATTTGTTGAAATTTTTGATGTTTGGGGTATAGATTTTATGGGACCTTTTCCTTCATCTAAGGGCTTTCTTTATATCTTGTTGGCTGTTGATTATGTGTCAAAATGGGTGGAGGCGAAAGCCACAAGGACTAATGATTCTAAAGTTGTTGCAGGTTTCTTGAGAACTAACATATTTTCCAGGTTTGGAGTACCTCGTGTGCTTATAAGCGATGGAGGTTCTCATTTCTGCAACAGAACAATAGAGGCTTTACTCAGACGATATGGAGTCACCCATAAGGTATCCACACCTTACCATCCTCAGACTAGCGGAATGGCGGAAGTGTCCAACAGAGAGATCAAGAGCATATTGGAGAAAACTGTGGGCCCATCAAGGAAAGATTGGAGTGACAGACTTGATGATGCACTTTGGGCTTACAGAACGGCATACAAGACACCCATTGGGATGTCTCCATTTCGGCTTACATATGGCAAGGCGTGCCATCTTCCAGTAGAGTTGGAGCATAGAGCATGGTGGGCGGTCAAGCAATTCAACATGGAACTTGACAAGGCTGGACTTCACAGGAAATTGCAGCTGAGTGAACTTGAGGAAATCAGAAATGAAGCATATGATGCTGCATGGATTTACAAAGAGAAGACGAAATTGTATCATGACAAGATGATAAGAGGCAAAACGTTTCATATTGGCCAGAAAGTCTTGTTATTTCATTCTCGTCTTAAATTATTTCCTGGCAAATTGCGTTCTCGTTGGGTAGGCCCATATGTTACTAATGTGTTTTCTCATGGTGCTATAGAAATTCAAAGTACGGAATCAGGAAAAGCGTTCAAGGTGAATGGTCATCGACTTAAGCCTTACTACGAACCTTTTGAGGAGCACACCGTTGAGGAGATTCAATTCAGAGACGCACCAAGATCCTGATGATATGGAGAAGAGTCTAGGCTGAGTAGACTATAAACATTAAGCGCTGCATGGGAGGCAACCCATTTCAACCAAAAGTGTGAAGGAGCCGTCTACGAGAGTTTGAATTTTCTAAATCCCTAAACTCTTTTTGGTTGAATTGTGTAAATGTGGGACTTGTGAATTATCAAATGCTTAGAAATTACTACATAATATGTGTACATTGAGGACAATGTAATTTTCTAAGTGTGGGGTAGGGATACATGTTTCACATGTTTGTATTTGTTTTGAGTCATAAAAAGAAAAGAAAATAAAAAATCAGAAAATCAGAAAAATTAAAAAAAATTTCGTTGCTTTTTGTCTTTATTTTCGTTGGTTGTTATTTTGTTTTTAATTATTGAGTCTTAGGTGCCCCTAAATAGTCTATAATGATTATATCTTTGAATACATAGATGATGGTTTTGCATAATCTTGAAAATAATTGTGAGTTTCATGGACTTTGTGATTGGTATGAACATTTGAGACTTGAACTTAATTGTGTAAAAAGCATGTTTATTGTGTTGATTTTGTTCCATAATAACCTTTGTGAGCTTTGATTGCCATATACTTTCCTTCTTGAGTGATAAAAATGGGCAGAATTTTTCAAAACTTCATCATTCTTTGAACATTCAATGACTATGTGCCATAGATTTTAATGAACTCTAGAATGCTAGAACTCGCTCTTGACAATTTTTGAGACTATTATTCATGAAATGCCTTGATTTTGAAAAGGATTGAAAAGATCATGTTAGGATTACCACCAATGCCAAACAAAGCTTATGCCTAATTTGTGCCCGTCGTGGGACTCCTTAGTTTTAACCCTCTTGAGCCAACATTGAGCCATTTATTTCATCACCTTGATACACTTTCCTTGAGCTTAGAATAGTTTAACCTTACCATTGTTGTCAAGACTTGGTAAAATTTAATGGAATTTGTGAATTGATGTGATGATGAGAAGTAAGTGTGGGGTGATCTTGTCCAATTGTTGAGAAAAGAAAAGGTGTTGCCGAATAAAAGAAGAAAGAAAAGAAAAATCGGATAGAAAAAGAAAGAAAAAAAAGAGATCCGAAATAAAAAGAAAAATGATTCGGCAATGGAAAATTTTGGATGAATTTTATGGTGAATTTGGAGTTTGTGTGATAATTGAAGGTCTATTGTTGTTATACTTGACCTTTGTCCATGATCACTGTGTTATGGGGAAGAAAAGAATGAAGTTGGGCCCAACATGATAAAATTTGGCCCTTTTTAAGTGAAGTCATAAGGAGGATTGAATTTTGCCAAGTCTTGGTGACATTCTATCACCACTTCCTAAATGCGAATTCCTTATGCCCAATCCCCATTATCACCATTATGTTGATCTTTTCATGATTCTGAAAATAGGTAAACTTTGATTAGTGGAGATTTTTGTCAAGAATGAGCATATGGCTTTGGTTCATTTGTGCACATAGTTGTTATATGAAGTTTTTCCTGAAATATTAATTCACAAAGTGCTTTTAATTGATGAAATATGCAAGTTACTCTTTGTAACTCTTAATCTATTCGCTTGCATATACTATGAGTGAATTGCCATATCATGAGTGAAAAGAAGAGAGTATGCCTAGTGAGGAGGATGAAATCAACATAACATGTCATTGCTTGTGATTTTCGTTTCTTACTTGTTCATGTTATGATACATGTCTATGACGCTTGGGATTATTGTGCTTACATTGAATGTTTAACTTGAAAGCTATGTGTTTAAAGATCCTGAGACGATCATTTTAGGGGCTGTAGTGTTGAGTCTTTTTGTTTGTTTTGCTAAGGGACTAGCAAAGGCTAAGTGTGGGGTAGTTGATAGGACCATAAAATGCGACGTTCTTAATATGTTTTTATCCCCATTTATGCATTTCTTATCCCTTATTGTTGTAATATAGAGTCATTGAGTCGTGTTAGAGTCGTTGGCAAGTGTTGGTGAATAAACTGAGCTAAAAATGCAGAAATGTCGATTTTTGAAGAGTTTTAGTTTGAGTAGGACTCCTTGTTTGGACTAGGAAACCTGTTTTGACTAGGAAACTTGTCGAAATGGAATTTTCAGTATTTGTCGTTTCTAATAATCATGGTGGATCGATTTGTGCTATAAATTGATAAAAATGCATAATTATGGTGGAGTCCTTATTGAACTAGGATTCCTAATAAGAGTTTTAATGTGACTAGGACTCCTTTTTCAAGTAGAACTCTATTTGGAAAAGGAATCCTTACCAAAGTAGGAATCCCAGTTGAATAAGGATTCTACGAGTTTGAGTACTAATTGAAGTCTACGAGTGAAGAATTTTAGTCGAACAAGGAGTCTACAAACGCTCGACGTTTTTGAATCGTCGAAAGAATTTCATTGAAAATACAACTCCTTGTTGGACTAGGATTCCTTATCTATCTAGGACTCTTACTCATGATAATTGTGCTACATATTTTTGTCTTCTTTTTGATTTATTTCATGATCATATTTTCAGGAAATCATGAGAAGACAAGGAGAGAATTTTCGGCAATAATAATGATGCTTGGCGTGTGGAACAAGAATTAGAAATCCAAAATGGATTTGGAAACTTTCCTAATCTCCTAACCTTACCTATTACATATATGTCTTTTTAAGACATCATTTGTCTAGATTAGGACAAGTTTAATACATGGATTAATTGTGTTTCTTTTCTTTTTTTTCAGATTTTATTTGGAGATAAAGAAGGAGATGATATCTTGATGGAGTCTTTGCCGAATTACCATGGTAAATGAGAAGTAATTTTCGGTAAACATGAAGATGTGTTGCCGTGAGTTTCAAGAAGGAAGAGATGGATTCAAAGACTTCATGGCCGGCCAAGAAAAGATTTAATGAAGATATAATTCTATTATCTTGATAGAATTTCGGAAAAGAAGAATTAAAGGAGAAGCCTTGCCGTGCAAAAGATAATGAAGAAGGAGGAAACAAATTCGGATTTGGTTTCCTTGTAACAACTTTGCAAGGACTTCTTTGCCGAATTAAAAGAGAAGATTAATGAAGAAATTTCAAGAAATATTTCGGCAAAGGAAGAAGGATAACATGGCATTTATTCAGCCATTATCTAAGAATTTTGGAAAAGAAGAAAGGAGAAAAGCTTGGAATGCATGTGGACTTCATTGAAGCTTGATTCATTGCCGAATTTTATGAGGATTAAATTGAAGATTTTTGAAAGGATTTTCGGCAGCAATATACATGGAGAAGAAGACTTGTTGCCGAATAAAAGAAAAAAAAGAAAAGAATTTCGGTGGATTAATTCAAGCCTTTGCCGAAACCCAATCCAAGTTGGTTTTGGTTTTCCTTGTGCTTCACACTTTGCCGAAACCCTAGCTCCTCCTATCCTCTATATATACACACTTTGTATTCATAAAAATCATCTCCCTTTCCTCACTTTTACCTTGCCGAATCCCTGCCAAATTAATTCCAGAAATTACATACCAAGGAGCAAAGCCGAATCCACCTTCCATCTCTCACAAAAATCCATCATCACCAATCCTTGCCGAATCTCTAACAAAGGTTGTAATATGGATTGTTTTATTTTGGTTTTTGTTACTTTGTATTTAAACATAACTTTGTCTATGAAGTATGTTTTGGTTTATGGATTTAATTTCGGTATTGATAATCATATATGGGATCTTTGGATCTTTGTTATAAATGTTTGGGATTTTTATATATGATTGCCGATTTATGCATGTGATATGATTAAATATGTTGTATGGGCAGTAGGTTTTGAATGTGTTCTTGATTTTAATTAGGTTTATTTCCTTAATTCGTGTGGAACCGAAGGAGATATCTAGATGCATTTGATGGCCATGAGTGTTATCTAGGTGTTGAATTCATATGCCGATTTAATACATGTTGAATTACACGCATGTTGGATTTAATATGTATTAATCTAAGGGTAAGAGTAATTCTGGAAATTTACATGTCGATGTGAGATGGGTGACGCCATACTTGCTAACATGTTCCAATTCGACATATTGTGCTTATGTGCTAATTGTGTTTAATTTCTACGCATTGTGTTATTAAACTGATTAGTACCATGTTTAGGATTACACGCATGTTGGATTCTAAATACTTGTGATGTTTTGAATAATTAGAATAACCGCATTGGCTCTAATTAAATTGGAACTTAATTGATCTTGAATTCGATATTTGCTGCTGCCCTATTACTTGTTTTAATTATATTGCATGTGTAATGTGATTTGTGTTTGGTGATTGTGTGAAAGGTGATGATCAATTGTATATAATAGCTTAGGTTTTGTAAAAATCGTAAAAATTCAGTAGGTTATTAGATAAAAATCGTAACCCCCTTTAATACAATACTTTGTGTGATTAAAAGCCCTTGATTTCCCCGGATAGAACGATCCCTACTTGTCAATACTACACTCGACACAAGAAGGGTATTATTTGTATGTAGTTGTTTTGCAGGTATTTTGTGCTTGGATAACACCTCCATCAACTTCACCCAGGTTTACAGTGAGAACTCAAAAACACATATATTTTACCAACACTTGTTACAAATCAAGTTAAAACATTTCGTGGCTGCTAACATTGTTGAAGCCATAGATAAAATTGAGATGAAATTCTTCAAGACTTCCAACTTGTTCTCAATGTATTCAAACCAAGTTTCTTCAAATCTTCATGTACCAATAAGACCATCTAGACCACTCTTTTTACTTGATTGGTCTCTTCAACACAACACTCTTACTACTTCAATCTTCTCTTCAACACAGTACTCTTATTACTTCATTCTTCTCTTCAACACTTTCAATAAAACAACCAAACTCCCACAAAGCGATTGTAAATAAGTAGTTAAAAACAGAAAGCACTCGAATCACAGCAATAAATCTCACCGATTCACAGCCATGAAAGTGATGAAACTAAACTTTCATTCTATGCACCACCACAGCACTAACACAGAGCTGACTCTTACGAATATAAGCATATTGTTACACTAGACATCTTAATTTCCCAAAACGAAAAGCATGCTCACCCAGTATATTAATCCCTTGGCAAGTAAATGTCCATGAGGGGACCAAATTGCCCAAATGGTCCGTGTAAATCCTCTGGTCTGGAAACCAAACATAATTGATAAGCTCCACACTCAAAATAACGATGAAGGATAAAATCCATCCAATACATAATATGTAGGACAAAATTCAGTTTAGTACCCTCGACTTTTCAGTAAAAATCAGAATGACCCCTATTTTTGAAAATAAATCAGAATGACCCCTAAAATTTTGGGTAAAAATCAAAATGACCTCTCTTTTTTTAAAAAAAAATCAGAATGATCCCTAAACTTTTTGGTAAAACTCAGAATGACCCCTAAACTTTCATATATGATCTCCCTGGTCTAAAATTTCAAGTGGCCTCAAAATGTAACTTAAGCTGCTGGCATGGAACTAAAAACAAGAGCTCATACTCCAATATTGAAACCTTCACAGAAGGTAAAATGGACTATTTGCATATCAAACCTTCTAAATTTGAATTTAAACTTAATTAACATACTTATAAGAGGCTGGTTGGATGCAAAATGTAGTAATAAAAAGCACATAATTCTGGTCTTAATCATACATAAAGTGGACATATAAAAGATATGGTATTAATCAGCCAAATGTGGACCCTTGTTGTCAGTTCCAAAACAGCAGCTTATGTCACATTTCGAGGTCACTTGAAATTTTAGACCTGTGAGATCATATATGAAAGTTTAGGGGTCATTCTGAGTTTTACCCAAAAATTTAGGGGTCATTCTGATATTTTTTTTTTCAAAAGAGGGGGTCATTCTGATTTTTACCCAAAACTTTAAAGGTCATTCTGATTTATTTTCAAAAAAAAAATTGTCATTCTGATTTTTACCTAAAAGTTGAGGGTACTAAACTGAATTTTGTTCTAATATGTAAATCAAGCACACAAATTACAATTCATTATCTATACTATTATTAAGAAAATAGGTCTTGCTCACCATAACTGAATTTTTTTACAGTTTTAACCCTCAAATATTAAAATAGTTTAGAAAAAAAAAAGTTAATTAAAAGGTTAAATATGACAATAACAAAATAGATTTTCATAAAAAGAATTAAAACAATTATCCCCACATTTCATTTTTCTCTCCCACTATCTTTCTGCAATACTGTCTTATTTAATTTTATTTTATTTCAAATTAAAAGATTACATACAAAGCATGTATGAGTATGAGGGACTAGTCTGAATCATATAAAATAGCAAAACTTATGAAAGACAAAACTTAAATTTCTTACTGATAAACTGAGCCAAATTGCATACATCTAAATAAAGCATAAAAGCTATTTCAAAGCCAATTACAAATCTACCATCTAAACTTCGAAAATTTCAATCTTCTAATCAGATCAAACAAAAACCCAAAAGATTCAAATTACAATATGTAATTCAAGCAAAAAAGTTACAGTTCAGTAATGTTGGAGATTGTGGGAGTTTACTCCCACATTGAAGAAATGTTTCTAAGTCTCATTCTTAACGAGTGGTTCCATAGAACACTTGTTAAATGAGATGGGAATTGGGCCTTGGAGACTCGCCAAAATCAAAAACTTTCTTTTTGTGTTTTATTTTTTATTAATATCAGAAAATTCCTGGCAGTTACTTCAACAGTTACAACTGTTGGAGGAGTTTGATTTGAATGAAAGAGTGCAACGTTTAAAGCCAAACGTTTTGACAGAAGAGTTGTAACTTTTTGTTCTTCGTCTTTATAAAGAGGACGATATCAAAGCCAGAGAGATACAACAAAATCTCCTCTCTTCTCCCTCTTATATTTATGAGTATCACAAAGTAGAGTTTGCAAGGATCTCAAGTTGAAGTGCAACAATAAGAGTTCGATAGCTGTATCCTGCAAGATAGACGTCCAAGATCTACGTGCACAAAGAGTAAAGGGTGAATTTCTGTCTTAGGAGATTGCTAAGCAAACCTCTATCAAATCGAATTAGTCTCTTAGAGCACAAAGTGCTATGTTTTTAATGTATTTCTACCTCCATTTATACATTTGTTAAACCTTATTTGTTGTAAGATCGAGGCATTTAGTAGAGTCGTGAGTATTTGGTAGACTTATTGTGTTTCAATGTTAAATCATCAAAATTAGCAAAGTTTGTCGTAATTCCTTGTTTCATATTATAAGTGACAAATTTGGTAATTATATCTTGTTCTAATATTCTTTCCTCGTTTATATTTTCACAAATTCAAAAATGGGAAATTTCCCAAATCGAACAAACAACAAGAATCGGCAAGAAACAAGAGGAGGAAAAGAAGGCAAGTATCAGAACCTACCGAGAAGTTTTGGAGAGTATATTTAGCTTTTCGCGAAAAATAACAACTATATCTGACTCTCTAATATAAATTTATGTTAACCTTTAGCTATCTCGCTAACCAAATTTGGAGAGTATGATAGTTAAAAGTTAAAACATTTAAATTTAATACATTTCTTATATGTATTTATATATGATTTATATATACATTTAAACCACTTTTTATTCATTTAATAAATATTTAAATTCAAATCAAGTTAAAGAAAAGAGATTTGATACAAACTTATTTTTTAAAGTGGCTAAAATTCAACTAAAATATGGTTAGCATTGCTGAAGATGCTATAAAGCAACCAACGTTTACAATGTCAAATAGTAAGACTCTCGAAATCTCACTAGGAACCCTAAAATTGGTCTTGATGTAATAGAAACAAATAGCTAAGGTTTTGATGTCATCCACTAGTTTGATCAACCTACAACGTGGTTCAAAGCAGCCACGTATATGTTTTTCTTTGCTTGCTTATGCAATCTTCTTCTTCTTCTTCTTCTTCTTTTTTCACAGTTTTACATGTAATATTTTTCATTATGGTATAATTTTCCATTGTTTATTTTGGATCAACTCATTGTTGTCATTTTGCAAGGTTTGTCCTCTAAATTAATATAATGATCAGTGTTTTCATCATTGAAGCACTAGCTATTCTATATTCATGCTCATACAATTTCATCTTTGAAGGTTTGCCCATATTGTTTAGATTATTAAAATGTGCTATTTATTCCTTTTCATCATGTTTTGAAGGTTTGCACATGCTATTTCATGCTCCTTATCATATTAATGTTTTAACCCAAACCTCTATTGTTGCTTCTACAATGAAGGTATGCTCATAGAAAATGTGTCCAGAGGTGGTGCAATGCATGAGTAGGGAGATATCTTTTGTGAAATTTGTCATCATGTAATTCACTAGAAGCCCTTGCATCTGTTGACTGCTGTAGTTATTTCGTAATTGTGTTAAAAACTAGTCTCATTCCCTTTCTAGATTAGAGGTTACTAATCATGGAAATTTCTTATCTCTTCTTTATTTCGTCTGTACATTACCTATATTGTTTGAACTTCATCATTTGTATTTTGAAAGAGTGGGATAACTACTGGTGGATTCTTGTGCAACGTACCATGCATAAGCTCCCTTTGATCGGTTCAAGTTTAGAAATTTATGAGAAGGCCAAGAGGGTTCTTCCACATTTTTTCAGTGTATGCATGAATACAATACTACTTATCATATCTTTTTTGTTTTTATCTTTTCAGATTCACTCACTTGGAACTTTAGTTTTGTTACGATTTTTCTGTTTATACTGTGCTTACAAGAAACCTGCAGAGATGTGAGGGGTGGTGTACTTGCGGCTTTGCTACTAAAGGGGCTAGGTTTAATAAAACACAATTGCTAAGAAATATCATTTCACATTGATGACATCTCTGACCATATGTTGCATGATTTGTTAGTCAATTTTTTAGTTTGATTTGTACTTATGCTTATGGATGAAATTTCTAATATGCAACTGGGGTTATATAACAGGTTTAGCAAGTCAAGTTCATCTATTTGATGTTTCACTTCTAATGTAAACCAGTTTCAATGGCAAGTTTTTAAAACAAGTGGTTAATTAGTTTTAATTTTATGAGACATTTATTATATCCTCTCAGAAAAAAGTTGGCTTTGAGATTAATGGAGAGAGAAATTTTATATACACTCTATTAATCTCTTAATACACACTTCTTGTATTTTTTTTATCCAATTTTGTTATCAAACTTCCACCTATGCCCCTCGTCATAAATAAATAAGAAAATGTTTAACAAAATAAATCGAATGATGCATTATAAATTTTTCTTATTTCTTTACTACTTTTATTTCAATTAATTCTATCATTGATTATTAATAAAATTAACTACAGATTTATAAGGTAATTTCTAATTAGTTTCCTCTTTACACATGAGTGAAAATAGAATGACTTGATTTTTTTTATCTTAGTTGTTCTTTAATATTTTAAGAGATTCGATATTTGACAATGTCTATATGATCTATGTAATCATGAGCATATAGATCTACATACTGGAATCCGTATATAATATGTCAATTTCTTTGTTAACCAAAGTAATTGTTTATATATTCATGTATGCAAAAAAATATAACCTCGTTCACAGTTTAACCAATTTGGTTGCTCCTTAGTTCTTATATGAAATAATTGGTCATTTACATTTAAAATCATATTTGAATCTCATCCTGAAAACAATGAGAAAATTTATCCTTGGACATATTAAATATTTAATTCTTATTTGATTTTTATTTATTATAAATGAGGAATGGTATAAATGGAAGTATGGTGACAAAAAAATATAAAGGCATGTATTAAGAAATTGAGGGAGTGTATATAAAACTTCTCTAATGGAGATCATGGTAGAAAGATGAAATAAAAGAACAACATGGCAGAAAGGATGTGAACAAAATCAAACAGCTAGCTTAGAGTGAAGAAGAATAAATAAAGAAAGAAATGAGGAACAGATCCAAGGGAATTGGGGGCACTTACAGAAGTACTAACAAAGAAGAAAAAATTAATAAAGGAAAATCTACATGATTTTTTTTAGGCTCCAAAACCGGCGAATTGCTACTATTATTTTCTCTTGATTAGCAGTAAATCAATAAACATTTGGTATCATAAATTTCAAGTAAGAAAGTAAATGATATCAATGGAAAGCGCTCTCAACGAGTTTTCTCACCATTCCCATTGGGTATCAAACCGCTCTTAACCCAAACCTCACGAGTTTTCTCAGATCCACCATTCCTTAAATATCCACCACAAAGAGTCCTTAATTATCCAAAATCGTAACGTTCTTGACCAAAATTTTCTCTTTCTAGTGGATAGTTGAGTAAGTTATGATTTTGGGTGAAACTTTTGACACTAAACATGCACTTGACTTTCTAATAGTTCATATTGCTTTATCGCCTGTAAGTCCCATGCATGTTTTGCAGAGAAATCACTACATCGTCAAATAAAACAGAAATAGTTACAATGAAGACAATAGAGCCAAGACGAATGGATTTTGGAGAACGCTCTAAGTTTCACTTGATCTGGATGATTTTCCTATTATTTTGAAAAGCATTATGATTCACTTATAGTAAAATTGTTGAAAAGAAGAGTGAGCATTTTTAAAGATGATTGGGACACATAACATAAGATGATTGGGACACATAACATTATGCAGGAAGGCTAGCTAGTTTTAAGGAAAT
Organism: Potentilla sterilis; assembly: GCA_963682095.1. Lineage (NCBI taxonomy): Eukaryota > Viridiplantae > Streptophyta > Magnoliopsida > Rosales > Rosaceae > Potentilla > Potentilla sterilis. The sequence goes on along the minus strand of OY821765.1, from coordinate 14,989,978 downwards.
AAGATTTATCAAAAACAGTTTTTATTACTAAATTGACTTTGTCCTCTCATTTACCTTGTCTCACGTTTTCCTCTATTTTTCTCGGGGCTCTTTGGTTTTTCTATTTTACCAAGGTTAGTGTTGCGGAGGTCGGTACGATATTCGCGTCAAAGGCAAATCCACTTAATCATCATCAGATTTACTTGCTGGGTTTACTATTGATAGAGGAGATTTGTGAGGTCATGATTACTAATGGAAATTTTATGTATATGCTGAATGAGAAACACTTAGATATATAATTTTGCATTTATAGTTATAGGAGAATAGTCATAGTGAAGGATAGGAAGTCCTAGTTAGGAGATTCATTAGAGTTTTTTTTTTTTTTTATACGAGTGTATTGTTTGATTTTACAGGTTTTGGGGTAGTCCATTTTTAGGAGAAGTTTTGTCAAAATTTTGATATATGTTGTAGGAAATAATAAATTGGTCTAGTCATTTCATTGATAATCCCCTTTATATAGGGTGAGTATTACAACGGTAATAGTAAATACATTAATGACAATAATGACTACCTAATTACCTCTCGTCAGTTACATTGACGAAGGCACATAATGTGTTTTTCCTTTAACACTCCCCCTTGTGCCGAGTCAGAGGTAAAATGGTGCATGTAGTGTTGCTTCATTAAAAACCTTGCCAAGTAACAAAAACCCAATGGGAGAAAATAAAACTTTGGTCTAAGGACAAAAAGAGCACAATGCACCTATTACATTTGGAAACAACATGTATGTGCTAGACTCCCCATGATGTCTGCACCTCCCCCTGATTTTTACATTAATCATGGGATTCTCCCTAATTCTTTCATTTGATCAAGGGAGCTTTAGTAACATTAGCATAGTTATGTGTTTTCATATGTTTTTCCAAATATGACTTTGAGCAATGATTTAGTAACTAAATCTTGCCACATCGTCCTCATATCCAACTTGATTTACTTTGATCTTGAGGATAAGATTGTTCATAAACAAAACGCATAGGTTCATATTGAACATCAGGTTCACTCGTGGTATGACCTTCATATAACAAAATAGTCATAAACTTCGTCTAGAGTATGGGTGAACCATTAAGAGATTTGAAATTGATCTGTAATAACAGATTTTCTTATCTCACCTTTAATGCGTTTTTCTGTACGCATAGTTAGCTATGACGTGGATAATTTCTTTATCATGTCACATTCTATGTAGAGATTGAATAAGCCCAAATCTTTCATATCTTTAAGTATTTGAAAGAACCATTTGCGTTGCGTGGGCGCAGAGCTAAACATAGCTTTACAAATTTTCATCGAATGAGAGGTCGAGTCTTACATATTGTGTTTAAGTACAATCAGGTGTCATTGCACTTGTATAGGGAATTTCATTTCCCAACACTTCTTCGTCATCTTCCTTTAGATGAAAAACGGATCTATTATTAGAGTAAAGACTTCGACTGATCATGGGAGTATATGTAGGCCTCACTTTATTCTTTAGAGTGCCTAAGCCGATTGATGAATGGTCACCATCATTACAGTCCTTGAGTTCCATTTCAAGACTGTGTATTCCCAAGATCTTTTTCATTTTTAACTTAGGATTTACAATACATAGAGTACCTCTTAATTCATTGAGAGTCTGTGTATATCCATAATGAGCACGCAAGGGCATAATTCACCAATCTCTTCCCAATCAAGTAGTCACTTTAGTGAACGTTTCAATTTCTTTTGCAAACGTACTCATGTGATCTAGAGCCACTTGATTTGGGTGGATGAAGTCCGTTTAGGATCCTCATGTATATCTCTTATTTTAGATCCCCATAGAGATATGTTTTGACCACTTTCGTAAGTTGCATGTTCAGTTTTTCGGAAACTACCAAACTGACAAGGTAGTGGAATGCAATGACATACATTACGAGAAAGTGTCTCCTCGTAGTCCATTACGAGAAAATATATCCTCGTAGTCGATTCCAGTGCGTTTTTGAGAGACCTTGCGCCATAAGGTGAGTCTACATACTCTTATTCTCATTATGCATTCTAACAAAGATATATTTGATAGGGTTTACATTTGCGGTGTCGGCATCACCTGCCCAAAGACCTATCTCTTTGTTTATACTGGATCGCTTCTTTCCATTAGGCAAGTTTACTAAGTTGACATTTTTCAACGAAGTATGGTTCGATAGTAGACTCATTATTCCACGTCCTCATGTACACTAGTGTAATGTGTTTGTAGAGATCTCTATACTTTAAGGATTGGTTCTAACATTTGAGGCGTCCCCCAATGATAACCACAATCCATAAATATTCTCATGAGACGGATTTGAGTATCACTGATCAATAGATCTGGTTGTGTCAAACTTGTTTTCTTCCTTTACACAAGTATGTATCGAACCTAAGGTGGCCTCCCCCTCTTCCTTGGAGAGCCACGGCCTGTGACACCATTTATGCCACTTATAGTATCACCATGCCACCATTCATGGTGGCAGTGCAATACCCAATTCCTCTTGGGTGGTACCATGTCCTTTTGATTAAACACAATCCTTACAGGTATATTGTGCAGCAGGTTTATGTGATCTCGTCACTTTAATGTATAAGATATCTACACACCTTACTTTGTGTGATTTTTGGGGATCAAGATGAGACACAGTGGGGACAAACCACGGTAATTCCTGTCGTTCCACATGAACATGCTTGTTCTTATCTCCCCCTAACGACAGGAAGACTGTCTCATCAAAGTGAGACTCTGCTTGTCTAGCGGTAAAGAGATCGCCTGCCAAGGATTCAACTTAGCGGACTATTGTTGGAGGTTCGTATCCATCATGATTATTTATTCATCCTAAATGACCCATCATTGTGTGTTGTGGCGGCGCAATTTTGGCACATTAAAATATTTAATTGAGCTCAAGGATTGTAGATCTGTGTCAATCCAAAAGAGCTCAAGGATTACAAGTTCGTTTGATATCCTTTACAATCCTTACACATAGTGACTAACTATGGTGTAAATTGGTTCAATGATGATGGCCATAGATGAATAAGTAACGCTGCATGCAAAATTGCATAACCCAAAACGGAAGTATTGGTGTGCTTTACCAATATCAAGACTATTACTGTAGTCGTTTTCCGTGAGACCAATTGGGTTTTTATATAGGAATATGATGCCCATTACAGATCCCATATAATAAGCTATAATATCATTACGCCTACGGAAATTAACCCGGCCTAGGTGCTTTGACTTTCTAGCATAAGCAGCATAAATTTTAATTGTGGATGGTGTCATGACACGTGACCAGCGTGTCGACACAACAACCAACACCATAAAATATATAAGGTGTCCGCAAGTTGGTTGAATCAGTCCACTGAATCATCTTTGGATTCAATATAAGAACATAATGAGAACACATGTTTCCTTTGCATATGATGGTGTCAATCATAATTTTACGAGTAGGCTTTGAATGATGTACTTTTATTCATAAAATCACGATGGATGTCAGAAGCATAATAGGGTATAAGTGTATATACTTGTGCATCAAATATATTATAATACCACCTTAGGGGAGCGGTGGAATTTAGGGATTGAACACACGTCTTCAACCCTACATGGATTATGTCGAAACAATATTTGAGGATAAAATGTTCTTTGGTCATCCTCGGTTTCGTGTGTGAACCATATTCTTCTGGTATTTGCTTCTATTCATCCAAAATATGGGTGTCCATAATAATTTCTTTAATGTATGGATCACTATATCAAAGCCAATCTATGTCAAAATTTCAAAAAGATCATTTTCTTATGATTTTGGATTCAATTAGCGGTTACATATAACCCACTAAGTTGACATATAAACTTCTCTAATACTCGTTTACATCCGTAGTCATTAGAGGTAATGCAAAGGAGATCAAATGAATTCTCACTTGTGTCTTTTTACATGAACATCGTGGCATAAATTTATTTAACGTGTGGAACAAATTCAATTTTCTCTTATCGTGTAAATTGTCAATTTGACATATGCTCAATATATATATCGAAACGTAACTCAAGTTCTTTAGAGAAACTCGATGGGGATTGTAATAAAAACTATGGTAATCCCAGTTAGGCAGGTGCATTATGAATCCCAAAAGAACAGATATACCGATCTTTATCACTTTCTTTATAGTACTACTGTTCTTTAGTACTATTGTGCTATTTTTGTGATATATTAGTACTATTGTCCTTCAGTACTATTATTCTAGGAATTACATGGTGCGTTTCTTTGCACACAGTTCTTTGTGTCATGCATATATTATGATATGTTGCTTTACTTTATGCAATACTTTGCAAAGTTAAATGCAGAAAATTGAATCATGTATATCATGAATAAAATTTGAATAATCTCAATTCCTTTAGAGAAAATTTAAAAATTAACATGCCAACGATTACATTTAGTCTTGTCCAATTTAGAGATAGAAACTTTAAGACCAAAATGTCTAATTTAGGCGTAATAGCCTTTATAAGGATATCTTGGAAATTTTATAAATAGACTAATCAAAGTCTATCTTGGATGGAGTCAAATCCTTTTTGGCTCTTTTAATAGCTGGAATGATGAGATGTGTCATTGACATCTTCTTCCCATATGGTATGCCTTTAGTTGTAAATTCATTTTCAATGTTCTTGTTGGATATTGAAGATACTTTTTCGAAATCTGCGTACTCGTATGATTTTTTATACTTATTATAAGTGACAGCTAATTCTTTACTAGCTTGTAATATACGTATCAATACTTCATTGATTTACAACAATGGCAGAGTGTTTCACTGCACATGACATGTCCCCTATGTCATCTTTTCAAATGTTACATTGTCTCCACTTGCTTTTGGATGATTATAGAAATCTTTACGTCCATGGTAATTGTCTTTTGTTTTAGGGTTGTTGCATTACTTTACACAATTTGCTCCAAGAAATAATTTTTTTTCTCAGACTTTACATCGTCATTACCCTTTGTTTTCTCAGACCTTACATCGTCATTGCCCTTTGTTTTAGGGTTGTTGCATTACTTTGCATAATTTGTTTCAGGAAATTTATTTTTCTCAGACCTTACATTGTCATTGAAGATATTATAATTATTTCTTTAGCTATTTACATAAAGCAGTTTGCATAAATATACCATGCTCAAGCCTTAGTTTGCTCAATAGGGGAATTTGGTACTCAAGTTCTTCAGAGTCCAATGTGTCAAAGTCAAACTGTGATGGTTAAATCATCTGTAAACTATAGGATGAATAAAATATATTAGTTTCGCGGTCTAAATGACATTCACGACAACTAATATAAACCAAGATACATTATGGTAAATCCGATGCTTTGTGAAATTACGTTATCACTGTAAAATTTTGGTTTCTCCGTTTTCATTGCATGTGAAGCTAATGAAATTCCACTATTGTTGCTTTTTACACAATTAATAAGATATTCATCTTGCAAAATTTTCAAGAAATAAAAATTGGATTTCAAAACCGAAATTTGTAATGGTCATATTTTTCATTCTTCGTGAAAATGTTTTTTCACAGTAGTAGGTTTGTCCCTTTTTTCTTTATATTACACTGCTCATGAAATTGCATTATCATAGCAATGCTCAAACTAAATAACATGTTAAATAAAACAATTATTTAACACTAATCAAATGAACATATAATGCTTCAAGTTTCACATTTATATAAAATACTAATGCGATCAAATTGAATAGAGCATTATATCATATAAAACTGAAACAAAATATAATGAAAGCAGAACTTCAATGTAAATATTACTTGTAAGTTTTCCAAATAAACTGCATATGAAGCGATTGCTTGATCTCCGACTCCATATTGTCGTCGCATATTGATCGCCGCATCGTAATTGATATGTCACATAAAAACAAACAATATTCATATGATTAGTCACTTTAATCATATATATTTCATATTTACCATATAAATTAAATAATTTCATATTTACCATTAAATTCGTAAAACAGTAAATAGTCACACAATAAATAAGAATTATTATGCGGTAATTTTAAAATTACCATTAAATTTTACCATAAAAGTAAAAATCTTTTTCTTTTCTTCGTGGGTCGGGTTAGGCCCAATGATCCGGGTCTGCATAACTTGCAAATGGGTGGGGTCAAGGTCAAATTCTGCCGATGAAGCTTTGTCGGCAAAAGAGACAACAGATCCGGGCTGGGTTCAAAGGGGATGGAGGGCGGCGAGCTGGAGTCGTCGGCCAGTAGGACGAGGCCTAGGTCGGGAGTGGATCGGGATCGACGATGGGTGTCCAGATCAAATTGAAGGTTGTTCGATCGGAGGAGCAGGCGGCGATCGAGGCAGTGGGTGGTCCGATTTGGATCGAGGCGAGCCCTGGGTCGTCTGAATCCGATTTGGATCCGGCTGGTGCGTCGCAGAGGCGAGGCTGCTAGCGTGGGTGGCGACGGAGTGGTTGACCGGCACCCGATCTGGGTCGAACACAGGTGTCCGAGCACAGTTGTGGCGATTGGAGTGGCCAACGCCAATCAGAGAAGGCTTGTTGGCTTCGGGCGGGGCTGCGGCTAGCAAGGCTAGCGGCGGTGGAGGTGGCGGCGGTGGCCCGGTTGGTGTAGGCCTAGCGATGCTAGGCTAGGGTGGGCTGCTGCGGCGGCGGCGAAGAGAAAAAAAAAATTTCTAGGGTTTTTTTTCTGTCTGTTTTTTTTTTCTTCTTAGGCTAAAAAAAAACTCTATGTTAGGCAAAATGCTAATAACGTGTTGTAGGAAATAATGAATTGGTCTACTCATTTCATTGATAATCCCCTTTATATAGGGTGAGTATTACAACGGTAATAGTAAATACATTAATGACAATAATGACTACCTAATTACCTCTCGTCAGTTACATTGACGAAGGCACATAATGTGTTTTTTCTTTAACAATATAATTATTCTTTAATTTTAGCTCGGGTTTTAAAGAAAAATCTGGAAGCGGGCCTGTCATTATGGATACATTAACTTGTCCATATTGCTCATGTTTAGACTTGAAACATGAAGAGTATTAATTTTATTATTTAGAACTTTCATATAAGCCAAACCCTATTCGCTCCGCCTCTTCTCTTCCACCGCCGTGGATAGAGATTGGGCTTGGTTGAATCAAACCTTCCAAAACTCCCAAACTGATCCATATTTTCCTTCCAGCAGAATGGCCGGCGACGGTAAACCTCTTACTCGGAGGAAGGATATCTCTCCTTCCTATACTTCTGGCATGTCAGTAAGCGGCGGTTGGGGGATTTCTTGTCTTGTTTTTGTATGTTTGCTCTTCTCTCCTCTGTTTTTTGCTCTATATCATCTGAGATTCGGATTGGTGATGGAGATATGTGGTTCTACACTGATTGTTCTTGATCGAGGCTGGATTGATCACTACCAGAAAAGGGGTTATAGCCGACGATATGGGAAAAAACGGCCGACGAAACAGTACTTCGTCGGCTATAAGAGGTCATAGCCGACGAATTACTATTTCGTCGGCCACATCGTCGGCTATAATATTATAGCCGACGAGTTGTCGGACGTCGTCGGCTATAATTATAGCCGACGAAAAGATTTTGGTTATAGCCGACGAGGAAGGTATTCGTCGGCTATAAGAGTTATAGCCGACGAAAAGTTTTTGGTTATAGCCGACGAGGAGGGTATTCGTCGGCTATAACTCTTATATCAGAGTTCATTCGTCGAAAATATTTCGAAAACGCTCTGAAATCGTCCAAAACCTCGGCCATAAGCTTGAAAGGTACGTATATTGCTGTGTGTGTTGATTTAGTTGGTTATATGCAAAGGTGTGTTAATTTAGAGTTTAATTAGAATATATGTGTGATTAATTTGATATATATATATATATATATATATATATATATATATATGTGTGTTGAGATGAGATTATTAATGGGTGGATATGTTGGTTAGATAGAATTGAAGTTTTGTTGAAGATTAGTGATTGATTGTTGATTTATAGGTGATTTTAGATGAATTTGATGAAAAAATGTATATATATATATATTAATTAATTTAATTGTAATTAAAAATATATTGTTGGTATATATAAAAAATACATTGTGTTTAATTAATTAGGGAGATTGACGATGTTTTAATTAATTTAGGGATGCATGTGTGTATATATATATATATATATATATATATATATGTGTGTGTGTGTGTGTGTGTGTGTGTGTGTAATGATGAATTTTTTAATTAATTAGTACGTATTACGTAGTACGTGCATATATACATATCTATATATAGCTATATTTATTTCTTGAATTTACAGGATGGACAAGAGTTGGATTACCCTTGGAAGATGGGATCAGGCGTATCATGATGGAGTTAGGAGTTTCCTGGATTTTGTGATGGCTAACTGTGGAGACACTACACTTCATTCCGTGTAAAAAGTGCAAGTGTGCCACCCCACTACACTTCATTATTGTCCGTGTAAAAAGTGCAAGTGATGAGGATGATTCTGATTATCATCCTTAGTATACTGTTTATGTATGTATTTGTGTACGATGGTGCATGCATGTATGAATACATTTTTCGTCCTTAATTACCGTTTTCCGAGTTTATGGGAAATTGTATTGAATTGTTTGTGCGATGTTCAGGAATTTATCAGGTGAAATAGGCAATTTTCAGGCCCTAAATGGTAAATTTTCGGAAAGATAAGCATTATAGCCGACGAAATGGACCATACTTCGTCGGCTATAATGCCCATTCTGGGTAATTTAATATGCAAGTCGTCGGCTAACAACAAAATGTTGAAGGTCGTCGGCTAAAGTATAGCCGACGACCTGTAATTCGTCGGCTATAACCCCTGGCCCGGATGTTGACCCAAACCATTGCTTGATCCTTCAAATACAAAAGTGTCGTGAAATAAGATACGACCGAAATATTGAAAAACGTCTACGGTTGAAAAATGGGAAGATTCCGACAAAATCTGTGTGCCGAATGTTGCGGTTAGCTGTTTTTTACTTCCGTTTTCCTATGGGTAGCCTGACGGTCGGTAAAAATTTTGAGGAAAATTTTTATACGATTAAATGCGTCTCATCGATCTGAAACTATTCTCTGTTGAAGGTCAGGCCAAAAAACGTCATCTAGACTGGCCAATTTCCGTTTTAAAGCGTTTACAGGTTTGACTTTGCAGTTTGACCGTACCGATCGAGCCTTTAACGTTGTCAGATGTAGTTGGAATTTTTTTCATACATGTATTTAATCTTAACGGTGATATCTGACGGTTGGAATAGATTTTCCAAACTTTTAGATTCGAAATCGGAACATATGCACTAATGTTACTTAACTTGTTTACTAAGTGTTTAAGTGAATGTATAGTTTCAAATAGTTACTATACGTAGACCCTTCAAATGCAAAAGTGTCGTGAAATAAGATACGACAGAAATATTGAAATACGACTACGGTTGAAAAATGGGAAGATTCCGACAAAATCTGTGTGCCGAATGTTGCGGTTAGCTGTTTTTTACTTCCGTTTTCCTATGGGTAGCCTGACGGTCGGTAAAAATTTTGAGGAAAATTTTTATACGATTAGTTGCGTCTCATCGATCTGAAACTATTCTCTGTTGAAGGTCAGGCCAAAAAACGTCATCTAGACGGGCCAATTTCAGTTTTAAAGCGTTTAGAGGTTTGACTTTACAGTTTGACCGTACCGATCGAGCCTTTAACTTTGTCAGATGTAGTTGGAATTTTTTTCATACATGTATTTAATCTTAACGGTGATATCTGACGGTTGGAATATATTTTCCAAACTTTTAGATTCGAAATCGGAACATATGCACTAATGTTCCTTAACTTGTTTACCAAGTGTTTAAGTGAATGTATAGTTTCAAATAGTTACTATACGTAGACCCTTCAAATGCAAATGTGTCGTGAAATAAGATACGACCGAAATATTGAAATACGTCTACGGTTGAAAAATGGGAAGATTCCGACAAAATCTGTGTGCCGAATGTTGCGGTTAGCTGTTTTTTACTTCCGTTTTCCTATGGGTAGCCTGACGGTCGGTAAATATTTTGAGGAAAATTTTTATACGATTAGTTGCGTCTCATCGATCTGAAACTATTCTCTGTTGAAGGTCAGGCCAAAAAACGTCATTCAGATGGGCCAATTGCCGTTTTAAATCGTCTAGAGGTTTGACTTTGTAGTTTGACCAAAGAATAGCCGACGACATACTTGACTTCGTCGGCTAAACTCTTGCGATCCGCGCCGTTTCATTGTCCGCCGTTGGATGGGCGAGATCTGACGGCTGCTGAGAGCGTGAGGTATAGCCGACGATATTCATATTATAGCCGACGAGATTCATATTATAGGCGACGACATAAGTACTTCGTCGGCTATAACCGGCCCGCAAAGCCCAATTTCGGCCCGGCCCGGATTTCGGGTCAGAGTATAGCCGACGAAATTCGTCGGCTATACTATAGCCGACGAATTAAAATTAAATCGTCGGGTATAGTCCACACTATAGGCGACGAAATCCACACTTCGTCGGCTATAACCGGTCCGCAAAGCCCAACTTCGGCCCGGCCCGGATTTCGGGTCAGAGTATAGCCGACGAATTTCGTCGGCTATAACTATAGCCGACGAATTAAAATTAAATCGTTGGCTATAGTCCTTCGATTTAAACCGCAACAGAGGCGCCTCTCCCTCATTTTCTGCTCCTAAACCCGAAATCCCTAATCGCCTAAACCCCTCCCCGATGCCGACCGACCACCACCTAGCCGCCGTCGCCGCCGCACCCACCACCGGTCCTCGTCCAGACTGCACCACCATGTCAGGTAGTCCCGATCGAGCCTCATTTAGGGTTTTTATTTATTTTGTGGAATTTTGTTTTTTTGTGAAATTTAGGGTTTTTGTGAATTTTTTGTGGAATTTAGGGTTTTTGTGAAATTTATGGAATTGTGTGGATTTTTTGTTAATTTTGTGGAATTTTGTGGAATTTATATACTAGTATACTAATTTATATATAATTAGGTATAAATATATTTAGGTATATATATAATTAGGTATATATATATTTAATGAAGTTTTTTATTTTTGTGTGAAATTTATGGAATTTTGTGGAATTTTGTTTAATTTTGTGGAATTAACAAGAATTTTTAGGAGGATATATATATATCTATATATATATATATATATCGGAATATATATATATATATATATATATATAATTAGGTATAAATATATTTAGGTATATATATAATTAGGTATATATATATATTTAATGAAGTTTTTTATTTTTTTGTGAAATTTAAGGAATTTTGTGGAATTTTTTTTAATTTTGTGGAATTAACAAGATTTTTTAGGAGGATATACATATATATATATATATATATATATATCTATATATATATCTATATATATATATATATTTCGGAATATATATATATATAATTAGGTATAAATATATTTAGGTATATATATAATTAGGTATATATACATTGAATGAAGTTTTTAATTTTTTTGTGGAATTTTTGTGCAATTTATGGAATTTATATACTAATTGTGCAGGAAACCGCCGCGATGTAGACCGATGGCTTGGCAGACCGACCGAGAGCGACCCCGACGCTCAGGCAGGAGCCAGCCGTGGGGGGAGCGGATCCAGCGGTCGTCGGGGCCTAGGCCGGCCTATGAGTCGACGAGAGGAGACGTTGATGGGATTGACCCCGAGCGATCCACGTGGGGGCTCCTCGTATGAGTCGACGGGAGCGGGCCTTGACTCGAGTGTCGGAGGAGGACGCAGAGCCACCAGACCCCAGTGCACTTCAGCACAGTTCCAGGATCGGCAGCCGACCCCACCGCGCGCCGATCTGGACCCTCCAGAGATGCTCCCTGTCCCCCCACAGTGACAGCGTCCACAGCTACGGGGCCCACCGTCAGGGGGAGCAGGCCCCTCAAGGTCCACCCCCCGTATGTCTCCGCCATCGGGGATGTACATGGTCCAGTTCCTCCCTGCCATCCCTGAGTACGACGCCAGGGGGAGGCAGATTTGGAGGCACGACCGGCCCCACGAGATTCCCTGGGAGGAGGCCTACGTCCACAGGCCTTTCGACTCAGAGGACTGCCGCGGCCTGTGGTGTGTTCGTGAGAAGGACAAGCAGTACAACGACGCAGGTAATTGGTTAGTTTAATTAATTATTTAGATTGTTTAATTAATTATTTAATTAGTTAGTTTAAATAATTATTTAACTATGTATTCATTTTAATTATGAAACAGGCGTCCTCGTCAATAAACCCACGGGGACGAGACGGACCAGAGGGCCAGCGAACATGTCGACCCTAGAGAGGGAGCTCGCCGGTGGGATCAGAGAGATCCTGCCCGGTCCCGGTGAGGATGGACGCCCGATTGAGAGGAGAGACACCACCACCAAGTATATCAACGCGACGGGCATGCTCGTGCGGGACAGGGTCCCACTGTTGTGGCCCGACTGGGGCTCTGTGCCCGATAACATCAAGGCGCGAGTGTACAATGCACTGTCGGTGAGTTAAATCGTATTTTTATTATATAAAATAAACATTTATGAATTCAGTCCTTATAACTATATAAAAATATTTTCTAATTAATTTATAATATTGCAGCAATGGTTTAGAGTCCATCCTACTTTGGACTGGTGGAGAGACGAGCAGCTGAAGAACAGGTTATGTGTTTCGCTTTTTTTTGTATAAATATATTTACTGGCAGTGTACGAATATATCTAACAGTTGTGTTTTGTTAATATAGGTACTCCGAGTGGAAGAACGAGTTGTCGACGCACTACAGGACGTACCATGTGGAGCAGCGCTTGGGGCGAGGTGCAACCCCCCACGAGTTCCGGTACAGGGAGTATGAGTGGCTATGGCTGGTAGCCTACTTCGGGAGCGACAGGGTCTCGGTAAGAAAATTTAGCCTCCTAGTATATAACTTTTTAATGTTATTTAATAATTAAATTATGTAGTTACTTAATTAAATTAATTAGTTAGTTAGTTATTAGTTATTAAATTAAGTTAGTTAGTTAGTTACATAGTTAGTTAGTTCGTTACTAAATTAAATTAAATTAAATTAAATTAGGTAGTTAGTTAGTTAGTTACTAAATTAAATTAGTTAGTTAAGTAGTTACTAATTAAATTAAATTAGTTAGTAACTAAATTAGTTAATAATTTTATTTTGGTTAGTTCCTAATATTTTAATTTAGTTACTAATTTATATTTGCGTTTATATGTTCGTTCTTATAATACAGAAAATCTCGAAGACGAACAGCGACAACCGCAAGAGGAACGAGCACCCCCACCACGGCGGCGCCCGCTCCTGGAGGCAGTGGGCAGAGATTGCGAGGAGGGACCGACCGCTGAGGCCGTTGTCGTGGATTCATGCGCAGATGTATCCGGGGCGTCCCGATCAAGTGGTAAGTATTCGCCCATCTTCAATAAAAGTGTTTCATTAAATTAATTTATATATTTTTTTTATTAATTCGTTTATTATATTTTCTTGTCAATTAGGCGGAAATAGATGCGGAGACCGACGCGATCACCTTCGGGATCGCACGAGACACCCTGGGGGAAGGGGCGTCCGACTAGGCGATCGCGGAGTTTGCCTCCACGATCGACACCCTTGAGCCGCGGTTGGCCTCTCAGATCATGCACGCGGCGGTAGGGACGGGCAACAACTACTTCTACCAGAGAGGCCTAGGCGCGGCGGGAGATGGGGTTCTCAAGTACACGCCGGCCAATCCCAGCACGCAGCGTGCGGCTTCGACGAGAGGAGACTTGCAAACGCAGCTGCAGAGGACTCAGGCGGAGTTGGCGAGGGCGGTGGAGGCGCTCCAGCAGGCGGAGTTGGCGAGGGCCGCGGAGGCTTCGGCGCAGCAGGCCAGAGACGCATCTGTGGTGGAGATGTACCGATGGATGCAGCTATCTTGGGAGGCCCAGCAGGCTGGACTCCAGCCCCCACCTCCGCCACAGATGCCCCAGTTCGTCGTCCCCACTCCCCCCCCCCCCCCCCCCCCCCCCCCCCCGCATCGGAGTACGCCAGGCGATCAGGATAGTCATAGCCACCGGAACTCGAACGATCCGGTCGACGACACTACGCGTTTAGGGGGTGATGATGAGTAGATGACTAGTTAGGGGGTTAATTTGTATAGTAGGTAGGATATTAGGGATGGATTGATGTGGATATTTGTTGGATATTTGGATGTTTGTTTGTGGATTTTCTGCAGCCAAACCGAAGACGAAGTGAAATTGGGCCCGAGTTAAATTTTTAAATTTTTTTAAATATTTAGGGGTTATAGCCGACGAAATGGGCCATATTTCGTCGGCTATACCCTCCCGGCTTCCGGCAAAAAAAAGCCGTTCCTGGTACCGGCGATGTTATGGCCGACGATTAATTCGTCGGCTATGCCGAACGTATAGCCGACGATAGTGTCGTCGGCTATGCCAGACGTATAGCCGACGATAGTGTCGTCGGCTATACTTCCGGGTTAGGGGCAATTACGTAATTGTTGAAGCCGACGATCCTGTCGTCGGCAATGTTCGAAGTATAGCCGACGACGCTTTATTCGTCGGCTATACCGCGTGTTTTATAAGCCGACGACTTACCCTGAGTGTCGTCGGCTATACTATAGCCGATAGAGCATTCCCGACGAGATAATAGCCGACGATACGTCGTCGGCTATGACTATAGCCGACAATTTAATGAAAACAGCCGACGAGATGGCGTCGTCGGCTATAGCCCCTTTTCTGGTAGTGGATGCTGGATCTGGCGACGTTCACTTGCTCGTTTCGGGGTCTTGTAAGCTTGGGATACTAATTTTGATTTGTGGTAATCCTGAGGATTTTTGGTGGTGGATGGGTTTCATACCATTGTTCTTATTCGGATTTTTGCTAGTCGATGATGGTGTGTTGCCGAATCTACTTTCTGGATTTGGGTTTGTGCCGCTGATGGTGGCGATGGTGGCGATGGTGCAGTGCGGACCTAGAGGAGGGTTGGATTGGCGACCTGTTTTGTGGGTTGAGAGTCTTCGGGATGGTGCTGTGATGTGCCACGTCTGGTTTCATTATTGCAATGACGTTAGAATTTTGGCTGTTGCCGGTGGTTGTTTGGCGGTGGTGGTTGGTGTGCTGGTGGTAGCAGTAGGCGCCTTGGCGGCGGTAGAGCTTTGAGCGCAACCGGTCTCTCTGTTAGGGCTGAGTATGATTGGGCCTGGACTTGGGTCCACTGGACCTGCATCTGAGAATGTTCTGATTGGGTTTAATTGGGCTCTCACATTGGTTTGGGCTTGGCTCGGTTGTGTGTGGATTTGGTTGAATTGGGTTTTTATGGCCCAAACCAAGATCTAGTTTTTTGGATCAATTGGCAGTCTTGATAACCTTGGTTGTTACCCTTTAATCTTGCTTCTAAATGGATCTAGACTGTGAAAATAAAAGTGCCGAACGGTCTTTAAAAGGTGAATGTACTTTTGATTATTAGGTACTTAGGTACTATATAGGTATTTAGTACTCATATGGAGTAATTCTTATTGTCGGCCCTCATGGGTGTTTTATTCCTTGTACTATTTGTTGAGTAATATATATTTCTTGACAACTGATTCAATAAAAAAAAAATGAAGAGTATTAATTTGTTCATGAAACTGTTTTCAGGAACAATACTTCATTATGAAGCCAAAAGAAACGTTAACTCGGTCTTTTAAACTTTACCCAGGAACTGATCAAGCTGCGAACTATGTTAGTGCAGGTATGATCTGCCAAACTCAAGACAGATTGATGATAAAGTGGCCTAAAATATTATTGCCGAGACTAATGTCTGGATCTTGAATGCAGCTATACTTAAGGACTAATTATAATGAAGTTGATAGAGCCGAGTTACAATTTTCAACGACGTCTACTGTCATTGATAATGGTAACGGGTTAGTGTAGCTTAGAACCATAAATCACAAATGTCTTCTTTTTTTAACAAAGTATGACGGTTGCTGAACCCCCATAGAATAAGCAGTTTTGGTATAAGCTGATCAAACTGAAGTTACTTCTTGAAATGTTATAAGCTTCAGTTGATTTATATGAACCACTCAACTGACTTAAGTCATTACTTGTTTCAGGGTAAATCCCTTCAAGCCACCAAAGACAGAAACAACTGGGTTCGTTGACTCTATAAAATCCACTCAACTGGATTCATGTGTACGTGGAAGACTAATATAGATCACTGGAAAAAATTGCAGGTTCTTGTTGCATAGTGGAATAATCAAAACTCAGGCTTATTTCTAATTTTTGAACTCTGGATTCAGATATATGTTGTTCTTAATACTTGTAACATGGTAATACCTGTTCAAAGTCCTTTCATGTCTCACATGTATGATCAGGAACTTATCGACTTTAAACTATGGTTTCTCTCCTACTGTGTGAGAGAGCGTTCATATACATAATTTGTCTATACAACTATATGCATAACGAAGCCTTTGGAATTGCATGCATCTGCTCAGTTATACAAACTTTAATTCATTTCTTTCTTCTTCTTTTTTTTCCACGAACATAACAAACTGCTCTGGATTATTCGACTTCAGATGCCATGCTCAGTACATATGTATGAGTTGGATCGTAATGTTTGGTCTACTTTTGGCAAATTTCCCAACAGGTAAACTTACTTCTACCAGAATTAGTATATTTTTATAGTGGATGATTTTGCAGTCGCAAAGAAAAATAACATATTATGTTGAGGTGCAGTCATTGTGCTCCTGTGGCTTATACATCAGAAAGGACTTTTTGATCCTTTATATGACTGGTGGGAAGATCATTTCTGGGAAGATAATCCGAGTACCAAGAATACAAGTAGAGACTTAATATAGATCACCGACATGTTCAAGTCCATATATAAGCATCATGGGCATGAAGCAAGGCGCGCACCACAACTATAATTCTCATCATAAAAGAAAAAAGCACTCACCATGATCACAAGCATAGCCACTTTGAAAGAAGCAGTGATTACCAGTACCATCTTCACCATGTCCGCAAGGGAAAGCTCAAGCATGGCCGAAGAAAGAATTCAAGTGCTATGCAGAAAGTTGATGAGAGCACTGGATACCACGGCAAGAAAAAATAAAGGAGAAAATCTAAAGAGTAATCAAAGTGACCAGTCAGCAGACATAAAGGAAGAGTGAATTCGGTAACGGTAACTGTGTTGCATACCAATCAGTTTTGCTTTCTATGCAAAGATAGGTGCATGGCACTTGAAATGATACCTATACCACCCTCTTTAACTGAAACTTTCTTTTTCAGCTCCTATATATTTTTTATTGACCTGTTTCTTACCGTAAGTTGTACAGAAAGATATGTAAAAATAAGCACAGAACATTGTGATACTGAGCAATAATAGTCATTTCAATTACATAACTCGTACCTGTTCCAGCAAACTAATACTAGTCTGGACTTTGAAGTTTGAACCTTGATGAATAGGAAGTGGTGGCTCTGCCACTGTGCAACTCATGTTGAATGCTCACCTTTTTTTTTTTTTTTTTTTTTTTTGAGAACCACCTGAAAATCGTATGCCAGTATTTCTTACTATATCTCCTCCGATCACTTCCGACCGGAAAGGATGGATGTAAAAAAATGTTAATTAGACTCATCGATGCTTGTACTATTCGGTTGTATGCACCTTACCAAATTATGCTCCTGCACTAAAAGTCATAATCTTTGGATGCACCACTTTCGTAGCCCTGGAAAAAAACTTGGCTGACCAAGGCTGACAACAGCCAATGAGGAGAGGTCACGTGGCGTTTAAAATGAATTAAATAATAATACAAATACTCATTCAGCCCCTGTAAATACCCATTCAGCCTCTGCTATGTCCTTTATTTTACCAAAAATGTCAGGTGGCCTCTCCTCATTGGCTGTTATCAGCTATAGCTGACCAGTTTTAATCAGCCAAGTTCCTTCCCTCTATAATTGGCTTTAGTACAAGCAATGCAAGTGGAAATGTTGAGCTTCCTTTCGCTTTTTGGATAATCTGAAAATTCCTTCATCCAACTTTGCCAATGTCCTTAGTAAATCCATCCAATTCTGTCGCGAAACTCATCTACATCCAGCTTAATTGAAAATATAGAAAACGCTATCAACAGTACTAAAAGAAGTCGGTTAAATTAGCAGACAAGGGAGACATGAAAAAGATGCAGAGGGTGTTTTAGCTACAGAACCGTATTTTCCAATGAACATTTGTCTCAACCAAGGACATAGTTCATCTTGTCATTACTCATCAAGAAGCCACTGGTTTTGCACCTCAAATCCTAAAACAATAGGGGGCATCAGAACAAAGAAAAGTCTAAAACCTGTATTTTCTGGTGAAAAAAATTATGATACATTAGAGAAATCTCAAGTTTGTAACAACTCATACAAATAGCCTTGATAAAACTATTGAAGATGAATTTTATACATAAATATGACACGACCAAAGAAAAAGAATACAAGAAGACTCGAGTAAGACATTGCATGTTACTCCTCAACACTGGTTTCCAGCCATCCTTATCTACAAGAACATCTATTTTCTTTTATGAAACATAGAACATCTATTTTCAATGATGCCAGTAATTTGATTATTGTAATAACAAAAAACTGTTAAGCAGACCCACAACATGCGTCCCAGTGCTCATCATCCACTCCATTATACATAGATGCCTCTTCAGCTGAGTGAGATACTTCTTTATTGATAGATATATATCTGCATGATCTGATCGGCATTTGTTACTCAAAATCAGGGAAGACTGATTCCCTTGTGAGTAGTAACAAATGAGCACCAACTGTCAAGTAGAGAAACGACGTACATATCCGATTGCAACCTCATTTCTCTTCTGAAGTTCCAATGGAGGAAAGTTGATCTTCCAAATCTCCAAGCAGATCATGGTATTCAGTAAAGGCGGGATGTGCCTGAAAACCATAGATCAGTAGAGTAAAGTACAAATCTCTGATACACATACGGCATAGTTAAATAGAGCGAGAACTATTATTGACAACATTTTAAACAACAATACCTGCAGGGTGATGCTATATGCTTTCCACAACCGCATATCATGCTGGAAAAGATCAAATAGAACCTGTACATAAAAAAATCAGCAAAGCAAATACCAATAAAGCTGACAGAGCATAGGCAAGATATTTGTGAGAAATGAAGCCGCTCATACCTCAGATCGTCTTAAAAGAGTGGCAAGGACCACTATCCACTCTTTAAACTTGACAGAGCACATATGTGCCAAAAGAAATTCTGCATCAAATCGACTCTGCAGTATACTCATTTGGAGCTGGAACCATAAAAGAATATATTCATTAATTATTTCTTCAGAAAACAAAAAAGACTTTGAGGGTAAAGATACTTTCAAATGTTAATACCTTTTGTCCAATTAATTCAAGTCCCGAAGCGAAATTCTCCAAACGAGCACATCCATATCTCTCTCGTTGAAGATATTCCTGCAATGTAAGTGAAAGCTCAGAATCATTTGGCAGTAACAACAAAATAATCATAAACGTAACTGCAACTGTATCCTACCACTAAATCGAACTGAGTGCCTTTCACAAATGCAACTAGCTTTGAAAGCTCTTTTCCCGACATCAAATAGCTAGCATGGCTTTCTAAAATATTCTTCACAGAAGCAACATGTGCACTCTGCTCCTTGAATGAAGAGCTGCACAAAAGGAAATACATGACCAGTTAGTCTCAATAATATTGTCAAATTATTGGAACCATGCAAAAAAAGTTAAAATCAACCTCTTATCCAAGGACTGTTTTCTATTACTAGAACGAAAACCAAAATAACCCAAGAATCTGGGAGATGCTGGAGCTTGTCTGTCTGTATCTGTTGATGCTTGTTCATATTCCCTTCCGGATCTCAGCAAGAACCTCACCTACATGTCAAACAAAGTAATTTTAATTTACTTTATAAGATTTAGCTGTTGTTGATGCAACTAAGCTAGGACATGAAATTTCCAAAGACATACCAGCTCCCCAGCGAGTTCATATAAAGATTCGTCCAGTGTTGCCTGCATAGACTTGACAACCTTTGTAAGTAAAATCTCTTAGTAAAAAGAAAAGAATAAAAGAATTAAGCCCACATATACTTAGAGTAGAAGAGAAATACTTTCAACCTGTAATAAACGCAAAGCACAGTACTGACTGACAGCAGGACCTTCAAGCTTGGCGATCACCTACAGGATTCAATAAATTAACAAACATAAGCCTCGTTGGTTAGCCAAATGTAATCTAAATTCACCAGCACAAATTGGAAGCTTCTCTGCATAGATTCTATGAACCAGACATTAGTTGAAATATCTTAAGAAATGTACTTCTCATATTTCAACAATTGCGCCTCTTACAAGAAATGTATTATCAAGTACCAAAGAGGCATATGCAATATACTGAAAAAAAAAGAAGCTTTTTATTGAAGAGAAATGCATCCAAAGAAATATTGGTTGTCACAATAAACTGCAACCCCACTTGAAAAAAAAGATGTACGACATTCTTCTTCATAAAGTATCTCTCCTAGTGAAAGAAACCTTACGTCCAAAAGCAAGAAAAAGTAAACCAAACTGAACCACAATTACTTGATCAATATCTTACAAGTATATAGCATGCAGCAGTGCGGTACCATCTGCGTTGGAAGCATTCCTCAAACAACCTGAAATATAATAAAAGTATAAGATGTCACAGTTTTAAGACTATAAGGCTGAAAGCATATGTGAAACAAAATAATATGGTTCACAGACCATAAACATGCAGAAAGTAACAATTTAAGGATGACGAAGAAAATAAACGAGAAACTCAGAAAAGTAAAGAAATATACTCTGTTGATTTCCCAGCAGCAGTGAACAAATCTGCCCAATGTCGACCATCAGTTTTTCTTGCAACACTGACAACCACATCAAAATACTCCGGAAAGTTTCTGAGCAAATCACATGTCTTCTCTAGAAGAGAGGAATTCTTTGCAATTTTAGGCACAGAGCTCTGATTCTTGTTCGCACTTTGCCTGACAAAAACTTGATTAAGTGACCAGAAACATTTGGATGAACAGGATAAGATAGAATTATTATTCAACTTTATGATATGGCAAAAACACAAAAAAAAAAACAAACAAAAAAACAAAACAAAAACAAAACAAAACAAAAAACAAAAAACAAAACAAACATATTGCACACTTTATCCACATTGCACTACTAAATTAGAGTAGGACACTAATGCACACTCAGGAAACCCAGTCTCAAGACACCTTATATTAACTAATTGCATCTAACTCATTCATTCAAGAAATTTATTCCTCAATCATTCAATCATTTGATTGAACCAAGTAAACCTTGTGGTCGTACAGCTTCTTCAAGGGCAGTTGATTGAACTATTGAAGAGTGAGGCAAGATGCTACGACTGCCCATTAAACTAATAACAGAAAATTATTAACAAGAGCCATATTACCTAACCTGTTCTTGTTCTTGGTTTCCTACCAAATGAGGGATGAGAGGACCCAGTGTTTTAGGTCTTTTCGGTTTACTTGCGAAACCAAGTGCACAGTAGACAAGCATAAATTTAGGTTTAACGGTGATTTTAGAGGAAAATAGTTAATCTGAAAACAAAATTGGTGTTCAAGTCCTTATACTTAGGGTGTGATTTTACTTTCCCTAATTAAGCTTACCTGGATATGTCTGCCTCGAATACGGTAAACAGAAGCCACTCCATACAGTGAGAGAAATGAGGTTTTTCAGCTGATAATTGGGCCAACCTTAAAGCTTCTTCCCTTTTGTCCCTCTGGCAGAAACAACAAACAACCAGGAAACTAAATTTATTTTTGAAAGAAGCCAGAACACAAGATACACATATTCATGTATGTCAAAATAGTATTTTATAAGCCCATATATCTGCTAAATCCAAGACAATGAGCCTACATATTTCAATTTTATACAGTCTACTAACTTACCTAGTTGGTCAATAGAAGTTCAATAACAGTTAAAAAAAGAAGGAAAGAAAAAAAGTCATTACCAGAAGCATTAGACACATGATTCATATGATGGAAGTAAATACATTAGGAGAACTATAGGCAATGGATAGGACAAACCATATGCAAAAAGTAGAATTAAGTTTACAAATCTTAAAATGTTTGGATTTTTATTAACTATAAATAACTAAAAGGGAATCACTGATAGCTTATGGTTATAACTCAAAGGCAAAGATTTGTTTTTCTTGAACATGATAATATCATGTTTTCGCATGTGCAGATTGTTTTCTAGCATATAATATAATCCCATGTGCAAATTATGATTACGAGAGAAGTACTAATCTGTAAGCCAAATTTTTTACCAGAAAAAGCGAACAAATGGCAAAATATGGGGAGAGAAAAGTAGCCTATGTAACTTCAGAATATCAATTTTTCTATACGCTATGCACCATCCGCCCCAAATCAAAAGTAAAAAGACAACCATTACCTGAATAAGATGCCTTAGAAGACAATGTAATATAGTTTGAGCTTGAGGAGTAGGCTCAAAACACGGAAACTCTGTGCACGCTGAAAATGACATTCGCTGAGAAACACCAACAACCACCCCGGCATTTGGAAGAAGTCCCAGAGGGTATACCTCACGATCAAATTCAAGCTCCGGATCCAACTAAAAAATGATGGTGAGTTACTTAATCAACTGGAGAAAATGGAAAATTCTAGTATATTAAGCTCTACTAAGCTTCATCCAATCAGAAACAAAGGCCAATATCTCTAATAAACAGAGGAAAAACAATCTTTGCTTAAAGTATCTAAGAATGAGAGAAATCCAAATATAAAGCCCTTTTCCTTTAAATGAAAATACTTTGCCTCTCAATGATGGCCAAAAGAGGAAACAGATTATGATGCTTATCTCCAAAATGAAACACTGATATTGAGAGGCGCATATAAAACAGGAATTCACATCTCTAGTCCATACAATCTTTCAAAAAGCCGCATCCTGAACATTCTCTTAAATACAAGCGTACCTGCAAGAAATCCTCCTGCTTAAAAGGGTCAACACCCAGAGACGGATACCAAACCTGTAAAAGTAAACTTCCAACCAGAATAAATATCAGACAAATACAAATCACTGTTGGTAGAGCTCTGACAATAACAACTTTGACATCACATCAAAGCCATGATATGAAACCTTAACAGTTAATTACCTGCATTCCGCGGTGGCCATAATCTAACCACGAAACCTCCTCAACAAGATTCGATTTTTCCTCTGATTGACCACATGTAACCCAAAATAATTCAACAGAATCAGTGAGCTCCCTTTCACATCCATCGTCCAAATCAAGAAGTGAAAGCTCCCCGTTTACTCTCAATATCAAACACCTAGCAAAGCAAGTATCCACTGAGTCAGGGTGTCTGCAGATATCACCAAAAATATTTAGATCCAAAAAGACAATTTTGAAGAGCATATACCTTGCGGGCTCTTTTAGTAAAGGATCTGAGTTAGACATATGATTATCTGAAATGCGCTCTCTTGGAAGCTGATCTGGGACAAAACGCATTGCTGCAGGATGGCTCTTTGCAGTCATAATTGAGAGTTCTCGTACTGTAGAAAGCTGTTTGTCATTTTATCACTTAAAAATGTATGAAGAATTATTTTCATTAAATTAAATTTATTTATGTGCAAATGAAATTATCATATACAACCCATATGCTATAGTAAAGTTAAATAGATTAATAACCAATTATATAAAATTCTTTAATAAAATCAGGAAATATTCTTTTACCTCTAAATTTGGAGTAGTGAAAGGCGTCAATTCACCAAATAATTTCACATGGAATATGTGTACATCAAATGGGCGATATGTGACTAGTATATAATCTTGATAGACATCCATGACCATTGGTTTTGCAAGCAACGACTTTCGGCAAAGAAGTGAGCTCTGATCAAGGTGATATCTTGGATAAAAAAGCAATTCATATCTGCAATCACAAATATTTGACCATAACGGTGTGTCACATAATAAAAACTAACAAAATAAACTCCATCATACCTATAGAACAATTAGATGAGCACAAGAGGAACCGCCAATAAACCTAAGACGTGTGATGGTAGCATAATTGAGAAGTAGGGCCTATCGAGCTCGTAACTAGGATATTTAACCACTAAAATAGAAAAGTTGAACACCCAAACAAACCTTGGAAGACTATACCATACAGAAGAATAAAAACAAGGATAGGTAGCTCACGTGTTAGTAGAATCAATGTAGTTGCAGACGACAACAATCTTCCCCATCCACAACAAACCTTTGCACTGAATCTTCTGTTCCTGAGTAATGTCTCCAAACACTCGCCACTTCTTGAATCGTATATCATATATGATTAACCCATGGAGACCAGCAACTGCCAAGTGCATTCCATCTTTGCTAGCCGCTACATGTTGAACTGGCCAATTTTGTGAGATATAAGAAACCTGAACAAAAGAAAAAAAAAAACTCTCATCAGATATTTTTATAAAGTCATCCAAATTTATTAAACACATGATGATACAATATATCGAGCATATGATTATGAAGACATAACTGGAAGGTTAAGATGTAGCATCTTGAGTTCATCAGTATCTTCAGACTGAACAACAAGCAACCGATCATCACCATAAATCACTTGCCGGACATATGTCATGCCTGAAACTCCTCTGTTAAGGCAACATTTACCAAAGGAAAATCCAAGGACCCTCTCCAATGATCTTTCTTCAATAGCATAGAGTCTATATCCATATTCATCCCACTGCATCAATGAGGTGCCACCCATCAAAGGTTCAAGTTTACATTCATTGACTGGCTTAACTACCGGAGAAGATACTGAACTTAAACCTATTTGACGGATTGTTGACATTAAACGACAACCAGAGACAGACCAAACTGTAAGGCCTCTTAACTTCCACCCAACTGCAAAAGCAGAATTATCAGGCGTCCATGCAATGCAACTGACAGGTCCAGTGTCTTCCATTGAGTATCTGAAAAGTGAAAAGGCGCATCTGTTATGCAGATTCAATTCTGAAACCTACAACACGATCAAAATAACTGTTTTCAACCCAAATTTTGTTTACTGACTACAATTTTAAGCACCTATGTCAAATTATTCCACCCTTGGCCATACTCAGATCTCATACTTACCCCCAGTCATACAGAGATACAGATCGGATCAGTGATGCAGATTCTGCAAAGTCATATAACTCCACAACCCCTCTTTTGGTCCCAACAGCAAGGATTTGTTGCTCTGAAGCTACTGAAGTACATACAGCATCACCAACACCCAGCCTCTTCTCAGCTTTAATAGATTCAGGATGCTTTAAGCCTTTCTTACTTATAGAACATGACACCAGTTGTCCATCAGAATACAAAACAAACAGTAACCTAGGTGGAAAACAAAGCTCCAGTTGGATAATAGCAGACTTCCTGGGGATGCAATTATTGGCAGGAACAGTTTCTGGAACCCCTTTAGAAGCAACACCATTATCTAAAGAATGTGAGGATGTGATAACTTCACTGCTATCACGTGGAATTGGATCAAGTTCATAACTCCCATAGAACTGTACAAAAGAACACAATAGTACTCAATACATTTGATTATTAAGCAGGTCCAGTCACCATTCAAAGAGGATTAGATTACAATGCAATGGATCACTATTTTACAATGAATTCATATATTCTTTTACCTCCCCTTTCCATGAGATACTGTAAAGTGATCCATCAGAAAGTCCAAGCAGCATATGTTTGCTATCACTTACAATATTGCTCCTGCAAAGAGACACAGGCAGAGGGGGAAAAAACCTAATCAACCGCAATGATAACAGTAACTTGTGAGATTAACTTGTTAAAAACAAAGAGGGCTCTACCTAAAGCTAAATGGAACATCATAAGCCTAGCCAAAATGCAAAATCAAACACAACTACGATAAAATAGGCCACAAAAAATCTCAAAACATCATTGGCTATTATATAGGAAGATTGGAATAAATAAACCTATATTAAATAAATAAATATTAAAAAAATAAAATAATGCACATACTCATTTTAGTGGAAGACGACTAAGATATTCAGTAACTGATGAAGAAACACATTAGCATCATGTCAAGGCCCCGACTAAGGTAAAGATTTTGGGATGGCTTGTAGCACACGAGAGGCCGAGTAGATGTGATGTTCTTCAATGGAAAAGGCCAGGATGTTGTTTTTCTCCTCAATGGTGCATTTGATGCAAAGCTCAAGGGGAAAGTGTTGATCATGTATATGTGCACCGAAGTGGCACATTTCATATGGAAGAAGCTATTTAGGGACGCAAGAGTGGACTGGACAACTCTATTTAAGTTCTGGACATGATCATGGGCTTTTACTTTTAGGGATTTTTAATGATTATAATTTTTCTTCTATTATTCTTAACTGGCAAGCGGTAGTAGTATATGCCACTAAGCATCAATAGTTGAGCTGCTTAGACTCTAGTCCTAGAGTCCCTCATTAGCTTTTGAAAGCAAACTCCTTGTATTATTCGTTGAATTAAATTAAGATGAATACTTACAATGTGATGTTGTTATCTGGAAATGGCACCTGCTCAGTGAGAAGAGGAGATATGGTAGCTAGAAATAAAGCAGAGGGCTGCTTCCCTCCTAATTGAATCTTTTTCTCAGAAAACTGGACTTTGAAAATGTGAAGAAAGAAAGAAGACGTCTGCCAAGAGCGATAAAAATGACAGAGTAAGCGAAGCAGGTACAAAGTAGAGTGCATTTGTGAAACATAATAGAGATTATGATTAGACTCAGACTCACAAGAACAGCTATGAATTTGGCATCAGGACTCCACACTGCTTGTAAATTGTCGCCTTGTGTCGAAAGTGAATCGGCATCCCTCATGAACTTGGCCAGTCTCACTTTATGCTGCAAAAAACAAAACCAAACAATATGAGCACATAATTAATTGCAGCAGCAGATGAGGTGATATCAGAGAGAGAGAGAGAGAGAGAGAGAGACAATGACCTGGGAAGAGCTCCAGAGCTCAAGGTGGGAGGGAGAGACGACGAGGAGTAAGCCATTGATGACCTTGAAATAGATCATCTTCTGTGAAGAAGAAGGGCATAAACCCTGTTCCAGTGGGATTACCTGTGGCCATCCGTATGCCATATACATCCTTCTTCTTCTTCTTCTTCCAGAGAATCTCGAGAGGGATCTGAGGATTTGATTAGACTGAGATCTCACTGCAATTCGTCTTCACCCATTTTCCCAGGTTAATGGATCTCATTCTTCAACAAAACCGCTATTAACGATGCTACGCCACTAAACGACTCCGCTGTAATGTCGTTTTTGTTTTGCCGGTCACAAACCTATTTTTACCGTACTAGGAACTACACTTTTATTGTAGTAAATAGACAAATATTTCAACCTAAAGGAGAAAATTTTACAAATAGTACATCAATTATAAGCCGCTATGAACTTCTATACCCCAAGTTTAAAATCAATCATTTTGGTACACCAAATTAGAAATCCAAATCAAAATTATACAAGACGTCATTGATGACGTCATTAATATGAGTGTCATATGTTACAATTCTAAGGGTAAATTGGTCTCTGGTTTTCACTCACATCTCTCTCTCTCTCACTCTTCTATCTCTCAAGTTGTATCTCCAAGCTCGTCTTTTCCTCCATAATACGGAGATAAAGGTTCCGAGTGAGTATTATTTTTCTCATTCTTTTTCACTGATGATTTCGAAATGAAAGCTAAAAGACGAAACTTACTTATGAGTAAGTGATTTGATCAGTTAATCTTACATAAATTAAAATTACTAACAATTCAAAATTCTCAAATCTCTAAACCCTAACCCCATCGTTCTCTCTCTTTCTGGCATGGATGCCACTGTAATTGCGTCAGAGATCATGGTGTCGAGGCCGCCGTTGTGGAGTAGAGGATTGACGGGTATCTGATACATAAAGGATTGACGGGGTTAGTAACGACATGTATAAAAAGTGAGATGAGATTGTAAGTTCGTGTACCAAACTTTAAGATTTAGAACTTAATGTATAAAAAATCATAGTGGGCTATAATTGATGTACTATTTGTAAAACTTTTTCAAGATTGAATATACGTACAATATGTATCAATTAAAATTGTTCTATATGAATTATTCGTGTTCAGAAAAAACATATGTCTATACCAGTATGGATGACTGCATCCAATACTCTGCTATCTAGCCCAATCCCAACTTGCCACATGTTATTTAAATTTATCTTTTTATTTTCTATTTTTTAAAAGATTATATTTTCTTTTAACACTTAGAAATCTAAACAAACGCAAAGAAAAGAAAAGAGGTGCGCGCTCTCTATCTCCTCCTACAGTCTCCTTATATTTTTTCATGAAAATCGATTGTGTTTGATTTTCCTAAACAAAGAAAATGAAGCACATTCAAGCTATAGAAATTAAACAATTTGAATAGACAAATAGTTAATTTTACGGAAAAAAAATTAATACCTCATCCATTTTGTTAGTGCCGCTCACAATACGATTGCGAGATGTAATTTACGCATTGTGCCAAACCTTGAGCATTGTCTTCAGACCTCGAAAATGAGATTGGAGAGCTTGGGGACTTCGATCGGCTTGTTGGCGGACCTTGCCAATGTTGCACATAATCGGCAAGAACTTTGTCCCATAGCTTTGATACGGACATTTGTTTGCTGGTGATTGGGCATGTGGTCATACGCGCCCATAAATCGCATAATTGAATTTCTTCTTCGTATGACCAATTGCAACATATTTCTCCCATTTTTAGATGGTAAATTAAGAAAGAAGAAAAAACTAAATTGATGAGAGAAGATGAGAAGAAGCTTAATTTCAGTGAACTTTGGTGTGAAAAAAAAATGTGAAGGGATTGGGTATTTATAGGAGTTTAAGGAAGTTTTTTTTTTTCTGAGCTGATTTTTTGAAGAAAAAAAAAACTAATTAATAAAATTTTGACTGCTGGTGATTAATTATAGCCGTCAGATTGAGGATCTGATGGTGTAAATTATGTGGCCGTTTCTTACCGTTGTAATGTACCGTTGCATTGAGCTGCACATAGATGTAGCAGCAATTGGGGCCCACGAATTAGTCATGCTTATTGATGCAATTGGATTGGCAAGGCGGGTGGGACCCATTAATTAGTCCAGCTGAAATTTTACTAGTGCATTGATTAATATTGGCTTTTGAACACATCAACCTACCAATTGGTCCACCGGTTGATGTGCTCTTACAAACTGGACTCTTCTCAATTGTGAGGATAGCAAAACGGAGAAAAATATAAAATTGATGGAGACCTAGTCGCCAATTGATGAGTAAAAGTTCACAACACAAATGTTTGGGGTCACCGAAGGAAGTTTGTCTTTAGACTTGGCTCTAGTACACTACTAGCTATCAGGCCTTTAGGGACATATGAGAATTCCTCCCTACTTATATTATAGGGGACGGAAGCTGTCCCTATTGATGTTTGGCGAGGAAATTGTTGTCCGTCGCAAGATGTAGAATCTCTATTTGGAGTTTTGGCTTCCTCGGGACTGCTAAAGCTGTTTGTGCCCATTTTGACACCAACTTGTAAAAACTGCCAAGCTTTACTCTCTGACATGAACAATATGGTTGTCTACTTTGTAGATTAATTATTATCTGAATTTTGCCACATATTATACTTGTCCATCCCAAACTTAAATTTTTTGACAAAAAAAAAAAAATTACATTAACTCAACACATTCAGCTTGGCTTATGGCTTGGTTTACTATTCTAGTATTGGAAAATGCCACTTTTGGTATTTGATTGATAAGTGTAATAATATTCATTCAAAACTAAGGCTATAAAATACAAGAAACAATATACTGCATCTTTAATCAAATCCAATTCCTTGCTATCTTTCACGATCTCTATTCTTGCATCAATAACATCCTACAAAAACAAACAACACAACAACTTAGATATATAACTGGCGGCTTATATCTGCTCTACAACCTTAACATCATAATGTTAAACTAGTAATCAAGATGAAATTTGATGGTGTAAAAAAAACTAGATCTTCCTGAATAAAAGCATTAAGAAGAGCCGGATCTACAAAGACCTCAAACCCAAAACTAGATCTTCTTCCTCAGAACCACCATCTACAAAATGTCTTTGTAATCCCATTTCATTGATTAGAAATGACTTTGATAATAAACAGTAAACAAGAAGAGAAAATCTGAAAATATGGAAATCTAGAGCAATGGGGTTACCATAAAGTAAGCCTAATTAATCTCCAGCGTCCAAAAGATTGAAAATTATGGATTCTCTTTGACAGGTCTCGAACCCGATTTCACCCTGAAACTCGGATAAGGCCATGTGGGGACCACCTTAAGACTAACTCTATCGATAAGCCAATCTTAAGATGGACAACCCTAAAACCTGTAACAAATAAATACACTTCTAAATTCCATTTCCAACCTCAACACCTGGAGCCATATGCTCCCAAATCACAACAACCGACTTAAATAAACACAAAAACAACTAAATTAGCTCACATGTAATCAAAGTAATCTAATACAATGAACTAGGAATACAAAATAGAAAGGTAAAAAGATTAACCAAACGGAAGCAAAGACGATGATGACTATGCATCGACCCCGAATACTCTTGACCTCAAATAAACTAATCTGCAAACTGGGCGATTTAAAACGAATGGCCTAGGAGAAAGTAAATTAAAAGCGTTAGAGTGAGTAGATAAAATAAAATAATTTAATATAATACTTTAAATAAAAGTATCATACTACTTTCCCAATGTTTTATAAATAAAAACCACAATGCATGCATTTTAATTAAAATGTCCCTCGTTTAAGAAAATCGTATTTCAAAATCAGCCCCGCTGATATGTCAAATAAACAAATAATATTTTGTTTATATTTTTAAGAAGGAATACTTTTGAAAGTCAAATAATAGCATATCACGACCAATCTCATTGGTCATATTAAAACCCTGCCACGCTAGTTCGGGAATTTATTAAATAACAGAAAGTCTCATAAAAGAAAATATTCCTGAAACCCAAATAATATAATATCATAACCAATCCTATTGGTCATATAATAAAACAGGGAAACGTCACCACCATGTAATAGTAGCGTCCAACGTTAAGGGTCGGAGCCTCCAAGACTCTATAGCATCCAACGGTAAACCTCTACATATTTATGTCGACCACCGAGGTAAATCTGACCTATATGGTCAAGTCGTCACCTCGCATGGGATGAGGTTAATAAGCTTGCTAGTAATCATATATATAGACCCTGATATGGTGAAAATCCGAAAACAAAACCGAAAATACGCTTCCCCTTATATATCATCAATCACTACGGTCCCCGACCGCACATCAGAAGCTTAAAAATATCATAATAGCCTCGAAAACAATATAGATATACGACATGTCACACATGCCGTAAAATAATATTGAAAAATTTATATATATAACATCGACATGTAAGGCATGTCGTAAAATCA
This sequence comes from Potentilla sterilis, assembly GCA_963682095.1. Lineage (NCBI taxonomy): Eukaryota > Viridiplantae > Streptophyta > Magnoliopsida > Rosales > Rosaceae > Potentilla > Potentilla sterilis. Next base: position 14,958,514 of record OY821765.1, on the reverse strand, counting down.
CAAATAGCGAAAACATAAAATCCCCAGAAATCTCATTTCCGGTCTTTACATTTAAATACATATAAAACTTATTCAGTAAGATCAAATATGAATGATTAAAACATATTATTTCCGGAAATCTCATTTTCGGGTAAAATTACATACTACTTAAAATAGTAGTAAATATATAACCCAAATCCATAATTTACTTTAAATATCAATATCATAAAATTAGATGAATTATCATACTTCAGAAATCATTTATTTAAAATAAACTGCATTTCATTAAAATATTTATGCATGTATTTATTTAAAATAAAATCTACTCACAGTATGGTCGACCGCGCCGCTATTCCGAACTCTCGTCACATCAAGTAACCTCTCGACCTGTAACAGAAACGTATTTAAAAGATATTTCAAAACTCGAAATTTGATTATAAAAGTTAAATCTACGGACGTCCTCACTCGCCCGAAACATTCCAATTTTATTTCTTATTATCGATATAAGAATTACGCTTTAAATATATATAGAAATAATTTACGCCCAAAATTACTCAGGACACCCATCCCAAGTTCGATAAATTCTTTTACAGGTTATTTCGTCGTAAAATCATTTTAACCAACTTTTATCCTTTTTACAGAAAGTCAACAGTAACATTTACTGGTCAAACAGTAATTGTGAAAGTCAAATTACTATTTACTATTCAGTTTTACTGTTTAACTTTACTTTTACTGTTTACTATTTATTGAATTATCTTTTCACCATTTACTTTTTACCTATTACCGTTTCACTTTAACCTTTTTATCCTTCTTCAACCTCCCGGCGCAGGCAGTAGCACCACAGAGGCTAAAAACGCCTCCAATTCATCCCAAATTAACCCAAAACGATCGCCACCACTTCAGGACTTCATCATCCCCACTGCCTTCGTCGCCAAAAACCAACGCAGCCGCCGTACAAGGTGGTCGGCACGGCGGTAGTAACACCCCATCCGAACTTTCACCCAAAATTCATCCAATTCAACACCTAATTACATTTAATCGACTCATTTTAATATTCTAAACTCAATTCCGACCTCCAATTGCATCAAAAACCCCAATTACACAATCTACACCGAATTCACAAAAACCCTATAATTTTGAATTCAAAATTTTGTTTACCTGGTTCGAATTGATCAATTTCTTTCATAAGATTGATATACAGGGCGAGACATTCGATTCTCGACTGGAATCGAGTCGAACGGTGGCTGGAGGAGGGAGCTCCGTTCAATCGGGGGCTTTTAGTCTCGTGCGTCGCACAGCCAGAGGGCGGCGTTTCACGCCGCACCACTACTACAGACTTGAAGTGGAGGCCGAGCCGGTTTGAACGTGACCAGTGCGGAGGTCCAATTCTGCCGGACAACAGAGCTAGGCTGAGCAGGCGCTCTACCAGGGTGGAAGGCCGAGTCAGGGAGAGAGAAGGAGAGAAAAGAAAAAGGAAATAAAAAGAAAAGGGAAAAATAAAAACTTGCCGTTTCGGGAAATTCTTCCTGGTTATTTATACTCGTCCAAAAACGGCAATTTACCAATTTTTACGCCGTAACTTTTCTATCCGAACTCCAAATTCAACGTGCCACATGTCCACGAACTCGTTTTAACGTTCTCTATCTCGTCGAGCAATAAAATTCTCGGTTTGGTCAATTTATAAAAAAGTCAACCATTAGAACTTTCGAATCGTAAAAACAATTACCGGAACGTAAAAATATAAGATAAAACTGTCAGGAGCTAATTTGAGGTTCGGGTCGTATCACTCTTACCATACCCAAACAATATGGAACAATGATTCCCACAATCAGAAGGAGGACGACAAAGATACGTTGCAAAGAATTAGATAAAAGACTCCCCAATTTGGTAGAAATCAAATTTTTCCTAGGGCGTGAGGAGCGTTCCCTCAGTCTCTTCCTTTATCTTTGTTTCCCTCATTCAGAACCAAGTTTTTACATGTCAAGTATATGTGAACCATAACCAAACAAATAGCCTCATTTGGGGACATATGTTTTTATTGAAAAGTACCATTGTTGATATTTAATATGGGAAAGAATAGCTCATAATGCAAAGGATGTGTTTTACTTGTTGTAATCTATGAGAGTTGTAACTGAAAAAAAAAAAAAAAAGCATGGGAGATCATTTGGAGACGGACGTTTTTAATCAAAAGCATTATTGTTGATATTTAATTAAGAAAATGAGAGCTTCTCAGTCTTATATTAGGACGGATGTTATTTAATATCTTTTAATTAATCATTTGTGGAATTCAGTCTGTCAAAGAATGCAGCATACAGACATAGTTCGTCGAGATATTTGGAGGAGCTGCATTATAGAGACAGAATCTGTGACTTTTTCTAAAAAAAGTTCACTTTGTGATGGTTAATACTGTATCACAGCTTATTCAACAAATTTGGGACAGACATGACATCTGTGCCTATTAGATCCGTCCCTAAAACCCCAAAAGCTAGTAGTGGTAGTCTTTTTAATAAGGGAATCAGATTTTGGAGGTTTAGCACACTACCAGATCCAAGGGCATAGCCGACGAAAAAAATTTCGTCGACTATGCCGAATTTTCGTCGTCTATTCCTTCTGCCGACGAAATTTTCGTCGGCTATAATTCGTCGGAGAAATATCGTCGGTAATACCAATGGCCGACGAAAATAACGAAATCGTCGGCTATTCTCGGGTATGGCCGATGACTTTACTGACGAAAATTAATTTCGTCGACCAAATCTGGACAAAATATCCGACGAAATTCGTCGGCTATGCACGAGCATGGCCGACGATATCGTAAACTATAGCCAACGAAATTCGTCGGCTATTTGTTCTGAAATATAGCCGACGATTCCATCTATTTCGTCAGAATATATTAATATTTTAATAGGCATTAATTAGTTATAGCCGACGAAATAATGTCATTTTCGTCGGCTATAGAAGTTATAGCCGACGAAAATTGGTAAAAATCGTCGGCTATAGTGCTTATAGCCGACGAAATAATGCCAATATCGTCGGCTATTCTTACATTTGGGGGAAAAAAAATTAAATTAATTTCTAAATTACCATTCCAAGCAACCTGCAAATCACAAAGACAATCCATGCATTTGCACCAACAAGAAACACGTCTAAATGATTTATTATTTAATTTGTTCCAATATACATAAAATATAACCCTAATCATCACCTAAAGCACTATAGTCCACCACGTCATCCCCAGCATCCTGGTCGTCATCATCGGGAGGTTGAGGCATTGGAGGTTCAACTAACGGCTGAAACGGGGGCGGGGGTTCAAGGGCGTGTTGTTGTGCCGCGAACATATCACACCACCAGTTTTGTTGGGCAGCGTAGTTGTGTTGCCAACTCTGTCTCATTCAGCATGCCAACTGGCCACATCCAAATGATACTGCTGTGTTCTGCGGCGTAGCTCCTGTGATCTTTGGGACTTGGCCTCCAATCTTGCGGTCAATCTCTACACTTCCCCCCTCATCTGTTGGCTGTCCCCGCCTCCCTTCTTTTGACCTCCCTTAGTGGTCTTCAGGAGCCCTATTCCAGAACTTTCTAAACCCCGGCAGTAGTATTGGTTTGACCGGTGTGGGAAGGCTGCGTCGAACATCCTCGCTGCCGTTTGGACATTCGATCGGTCGACCTGGCGCAGGGCTTCTTCCAGATCTGCCTCTGAGATGTTCGGTTGTGTCTCCCGAACTACTTGCTGGAACACCTCTTCTTCGGCCTGGTTCACCCTCTCCTAATTGAACGGGAAAAAAAAATAATTAATATTCTAACAAATATATAATTAAGTAAAATTAATAATTTGTTGTGGGAAATACTGAATTGGTCTACTCATTTCATTGATAATCCCCTTTATATAGGGTGAGTATTACAACGGTAATAGGAAATACATTAATGACAATAATGACTACATAATTATCTATCGTCAGTTACATTGACGAAGGCACATAATACGTTTTTCCTTCAACACTCCCCCTTGTGCCGAGTCAGAGATAGAATGGTGCATGTGGTGTTGCCTCATTAAAAACCTTGCCAAGTAACAAAAACCCAATGGGAGAAAATAAAACTTTGGTCGAAGGACAAAAAGAGCGCAACGCACCTATTACATTTGAAAACAACATGTATGTGCTAGACTCCCCCTGATGTCTGCACCTCCCCCTGATTTTTACATTAATCATGGGATTCTCCCTGATTCTTTCATTTGATCAAGGGAGCTTCAGTAACATTAGCATAGTTATGCATTTTCACATGTTTTTCCAAATATGACTTTGAGCAATGATTTAGTAACTAAATCTTGCCACATCGTCCTTAGATCCAACTTGATTTACTTTGATCTTGAGGATAAGGTTGTTCATGAACTGAATACATAGGTTCATATTGAACATCAGGTTCACTCGTGGTATGACCAAAATAGTCATAACTTCGTCTAGAGTATGAGTGAACCATTAAGAGATTTGAAATTGATCTGTGACAACAGATTTTCTTATTTCACCTTTAATGCGTTTTTCTTTACGCATAGTTAGCTATGACGTGGATAATTTCTTTATCATGTCACATTCTATGTAGAGATTGAATAAGCCCAAATCTTTCATATCTTTAATGAAAGAACGATTTGCGTTGCGTAGGCGCAGAGCTAAACATAGCTTTACAAATTTACATCGAATGAGAGGTCGAGTCTTACATATTATGTTTAAGTACAATCATGCGTCATTGCACTTGTATAGGAATTTCATTTCCCAATACTTCTTCGTCATCTTCCTTTAGATGAAAAACGGATCTATTGTTAGAGTAAAGACTTCGACTGATCATGGGAATATCTGTAGGCCTCACTTTATTCTTTAGAGTGCCTAAGCCGATTGATGGATGATCACCATCATTACAGTCCTTGAGTTCCATTTCAAGACTGTGTATTCCCAAAATCTTTTTCATTCTCAACTTAGGATTTACAATACACTGAGTTTCTCTTATTTCATTTAGAGTTCATATATATCCATAATGAAAACGCAAGGGCATAATTCATCAATCCCTTTCCAATCAAGTAGTCACTTTAGTGAACGTTTCAATTTCTTTTGCAAACGTACTCATGTGATCTAGAGTCACTTGATTTGGGTGGATGAAGTCCGTTTAGGATCCTCATGTATATCTCTTAATTTAGATCCCCATAGAGATATATGTTTTGATCACTTTTCGTAAGCTGCATGTTCAGTTTTTCGGAAAACTACCAAACTGACAAGGTAGTGGAGTGCAATGACATCCATTACGAGGGATTGTCTCATCGTAGTCCATTACGAGAGAATATCTCCTCGTAGTCGATTCCAGTGCGTTTTTGAGAGACCTTGCGCCATAAGGTGAGTCTGCATACTCTTATTCTCATTACGCATTCTAACAAAGATATATTTGATAGGGTTTATATTTGCGGTGTCGGCGTCACCTGCCCAAATACCTATCTCTTTGTTTATACTGGATCGCTTCTTTCCATTAGGCCAGTTTACTAAGTTGACATTTTTCAACGAAGTATGGTTCGATAGTAGACTCATTATTCCACGTCCTCATGTACACTAGTGTAATGTGTTTGTAGAGATCTCTATACTTTAAGGATTGGTTCTAACATTTGAGGCGTCCCCCAATGATAACCACAATCCTTAAATATTCTCATGAGACGGATTTGAGTATCACTGATCAATAGATCAGGTTGTGCCAAACTTGTTTTCTTCCTTTACACAAGTATGTATCGAACCTAAGGTGGCCTCCCCCTCTTCCTTGGAGAGCCACGGCCTGTGACACCATTTATGCCACTTATGGCGTCACCATGCCACCATCCATGGTGGCAGTGCAATACCCAATTCCTCTTGGGTGGTACCATGTCCTTTTGATAAAACACAATCCTTGCAGGTATATTTGCAGCAGGTTTATATGATCTCGTCACTTTAATGTATAAGATATCTACACACCTTACTTTGTGTGATTTTTGGGGATCGAGATGAGACACAGTGGGGACAAACCACGACAATTCCTGTCGTTCCACTTGAACATGCCTGTTCTTATCTCCCCCTAACGACGGGAAGACTGTCTCATCAAAGTGACACTCCGCAAATCTAGCGGTGAAGAGATCGCCTGTCAAGGTTTCGACATAGCGGACTATAGCTGGAAGTTCATATCCAGCATAAATATTTATTCATCTCAATGGACCCATCATTGTGCGCTGTGGCGGCGCAATTTTGGCACATAAAAACATTTAATGGAGCTCAAAGATTGTAGATCCGTGTCAATCCAAAAGAGTTCAAGGATTATAAGTTCGTTTGAAATCCTTTAAAATCCTTACACATAGTCACTAGCTATGGTGTAAATTGGTTCAATGATTATGGCCATAGATGAAAAAGTAACGCTGCATGCAAAAATTGCATAACCCAAAACGGAAGTATTGGTGTGCTTTACCAATATTAAGACTATTACTGTAGTCGTTTTCAGTGAGACCAATTGGGTTTTTATATTGGAATATGATGTCCATTACAAATCCCATATAATAAGCCATAAAATCATCACACCTACGGAAATTAACCCGGCCTAGGTGCTTTGACTTTCTAGCATAAGCAGCATAAATTTTAAGTGTGGATGGTGTCATGACACGTGACCAGCGTGTCGACACAACAACCAACACCATAAAATATCTATGGTGTCCGCAAGTTGGTTGAATCGATCCACTGAATCCTCTTTTGATTCAATATAACATCATAATGAGAAACTCATGTGTCCTTTGCATATGATGATCTCAATCATAATTGCTTTAACGAATAGGCTTTGAATGATAAAATCATGACGGATAGGAGAAGCATAATAAGGTATAAATGCATATGCTTGTGCATCAAATATATTATAATGCCACATTGGGGGAGCGGCAGAATTTAGGAATTGAACATACGTCTTCAACCCTATATGACAATATTTGAGGATAAAATGTTCATTGATCGTCCTCAGATTCGTGTGTGAACCATATTCTTCTGGTGTTTGCTTCTATTTATCCAAAAATATGGGTGTCCATAGTAGTTTCTTTAATGTATGGATCTCCATATCAAAGCCAATCTATGTCAGAATTCCAAAAGATCATTTTCTTATGACGTTGGATTTAATTAGCGGTTACTTAGAACCTACTAAGTTGACATATAATATTCTCTAATACTCGTTTACATTTGCAGTCATTTAGAGGTAATGCAAAGGAGCTCAAATGAATTCTCACTTGTGTCTTTTTCACATGAAAAATCGTGGCTTAAATTTCTTTATAATGTGGAAAACAAAATTCAATTTTCTCTTGGCATTATTTGTCAATTTGACATATGTTCAATATATATCGAAACGTAACTCAAGTTCTTTAGAGTAACTCGATTGGGAAATGGGAATTGTAATAAAAAAAAGATTTTAATCCCAATTAGGCATGTGTATTATGAATCCCAAAGGAAAATATATACTGATCCTTATTACTTTCTTTGATATACTAATCATTATCATATACTACTGATATAGTACTACTGTTCTTCAGTACTATTATTTTAGGGATTACATTGTGCGTTTCTTTACACACGGTTCTTTGTTTCATGCCTATATTATGATATGTTGCTTTACTTTATGCAATACTTTGCAAAGTTAGATGTAGAAAATTGAATCATGTGTATTATGAATAAAATTTGAATAATCTCAATTCCTTTAGAGAAAATTCAAAAAATTATCATGCCAACGATTACATTTAGTCTTGTCCAATTTAGAGAGAGAAACTTTAAGACCAAAAGTCTAATTTATGACAAAAAGTCGTATTTAGGCGTAATAGCCTTTATAAGGATATCTTGTAAATTTAAAAGTAGACTTAATCAAAGTCTATCTTGGATTGAGCAAAATCCTTTTTGCTCTTTTAATAGCTGCAATGATGAGATGTGTCATTTGACATATTCTTCCCATATGTTATGTCTTCAGTTGTAAATTCATTTTCGATGTTCTTGTTGGATATTGAAGATACTTTTCCAAAATCCGCGTATTTATATGATTCTTCATATTTATTAAAAGTCGTAGCTAATTCTTTGCTAATGTATGTATCAATACTTCATTGATTTACAACAATGACAGAGTGCTTCACTGCACATGACATGTCCCCTATGTCATCTTTTAAATGTTACATTGTTTCCACTTACTTTTGGATGATTATATGAATTTTACGTCCATGGTAATTACCCTTTGTTTTAGGGTCGTTGCATTACTTTGTCCAATTTGTTCAATAATATATATATATTTTTCTAAGACCTTACATCGTCATTGTTTTTTGATTTAGGGTTGTTGCATTACTTTGCAAAATGTGTTCCAGAAAATTTCTTTTTCTCATACCTTACATTGTCATTACCCTTTGGTTTAGGGTTGTTGCATTACTTTGCATAATTTGTTTCAGGAAATTTCTTTGTCTAAGACCTTACATCGTCATTACTCTTTGTTTTCTCATAACTTACATCATCATTGCCCTTTGTTTTAGGGTGATTGCATTACTTTGCATAATTAAATTTCAGGGATTTTTTTCTTAGACCTTACATTGTCATTCAAGATATTGAAATTATTTATTTAGCTATTTACATAAAGCAATTTGCATAAATATACCATGCTCAAGCCTTAGTCTGCTTAATAGGGGAATTTGGTACTCAAATTCTTCAGAGTCCAATATGTCAAAACTAAACTGTGATGGTTAAACCATCTATAAAATAGAGGGAGAATAAAATATATTAGTTTCGCGGTCTATGACATTCACGACAACTAAAATAAACCAATATACTTTATGGAAATCAAATGCTTTGTGAAATTTCGTTATCACAATAAAATTTTTGATTTTTCCATATTCATTGCATGTAAAGCTAATGAAATTTCATTATCATTGCTTTTTATATAATCAAGAAGATATCCATGATGAAAAATTTTTCAAGAAATTAAAATTGGATCTCAAGACCAAAATTTGTAATGGTCATATTTTTCTTACTTCGTGAATATGCTTTATCACAATAATTGGTTTGTCCATTTTTATATTGTATTGCTCATGAGATTTGCATTATCATAGCAATGCTCAAATTAAATAACATGTTAAATAAAAACAATTATTTAACATAATAAAATAGACATATAATGATGCTCAAATTTTCATAAATATATGTCATAATATAATAAGATAAGTTTGAGCATTATATCATTAACGATTTAATGAAAATGATAACGTTAATTAGATCTTACTTGTTAGTTTGCCAAATAAACTGCATATTAAGCGATTGCTCGTTCTCCGACTCCAAATAGTCGTCACATATTAATCGCCGCATCGTAATTGATAAGTCACATAAAAACAAACAATATTCATATGATTAGTCACTTCAATCATATATATTTCACATTTACTATATAAATTAAAAAAATTTCATATTTACTATTAAATTCGAAAAACAGTAAATAGTTATATAGTAAATAGTTATACAGTAAATATAAATTACTGTACGGTAATTTCAAAAATTACCTTTGTATTTTACCCCCAAAAAAAAAATCCTTTTTTTTCTTCTTTTTTTCGGGTTGGGTCAGGCCCAAGGGGCTGGGCCGGGTCGGATCAGGCCCAAATCCGGGTCGAGATCAAGCTTCTGCCGACGAAGCTTTGTCGGCAAAGGTCGGGTCCGATCTGAAGGCAGGAGCGGCAGAGGCGTCGCGGCAGAGGCGCTGAGCGGAGGGCAAGCCGTCGTCGGCTCTGCAGAGCAGGGGTGCGATCGGGGGTCGTCCGAGCAGTGGACGATCGTGGCGAGGCGATCCGATCCGGGGCGAGGTCGAGCGGAGGTGGTGAGGCGATGTGTCGACGGATTCGTCTGGGTTGACCGGCGACGGCGTCGGGGCTACGGGGTCGTGGCTTCATCGGCGAGCGGCGATGGTGGCTGGGCTGCCGTCCGGAGCTGATCTGGTTGATCAGAGAAGGGTGATGGGTGCCCAGAGAATAATTCTGGGTGTCGAGTCGATGTGTGTGCTGCTAGCGTCGATCTACGTCGATGCTGCTAGGCCACGGCGGCGCTGATCGGAGGGGATCGGATCGGGGTCGAGCGGCGGGCCGGGACCGGAGTGGGACGGGCTGCGGCTGCGGCTAATCGAAGGGGACCGGGTCGGGATCGGGGCTGCTGCTAGGAAAAAGAGGGGCAGCGGCGGCGGCGGCCTGGTGGAGGGCTAGGGCGGCGGAGGCAGAAAAACAGAAAAAAATAAAATAAAAATTAGGGTTTTTTTTCTGTGTTGTTTTTTTTTCTCTTTTTTTTTTTTTTTTCTAAAAACTCATGGTTAGGCAAAGTGCTGATAACGTGTTGTGGGAAATACTGAATTGGTCTACTCATTTCATTGATAATCCCCTTTATATAGGGTGAGTATTACAACGGTAATAGGAAATACATTAATGACAATAATGACTACATAATTATCTATCGTCAGTTACATTGACGAAGGCACATAATACGTTTTTCCTTCAACATAATTAAAATTTTAAAATCGTAATCAACGACTTACGAGCTGTTCTGTCGCTTGTGGATAAGCGATCTTGAACGTCTCCACATACGGGTTGCTATCAGGATGATCTCTAAGCGCCTCCACATGATATTGTGCAAACGGCCTAGAACCACCATGATGGGGGGTTGTGTTACGGCGGCGGTTCGCAGAGTTTACCCGAGACCGTTGCTTCAAACAAATAATAAAATATTAGAAATATGCATCAAAAAATTTTAGTGTAATAATTATAAATAATTAAACTAATAATTAAAATTTTAACAAAATAAACATTTATAGTTAAGTTTAGTATTTATCTGCATAAGTGGGTTGTTGAAGTCTACTGTCTTCAACCAACGCCACTCGTACTCCCTGAACATGAACTCTCTGGGAGTACCCATACGACCACGGTTGTCGTATTGGTTAAAGTGGGAACGGAGCTCGTTTTTCCACTCTTTGAACCTACGGAAACAACAAAAGTGCATTAGAAATATTATTAATATCATAAAATATTTCGAATTATAAGATAAGGAATTCCAAACGTACCTCAACGACTGCATCGCGTCCGCCCAATGCTGCTTATGTTCTGCAATCTCGAAGTATGTCTGAAAGATAATATTTTATTAGTTTTACAATTATAACAATACCGAAAGTTATTAAATATTACGTAAAATAAATTAAATTTTTTAAATTACTCACCGACGCAGCGTTGTTCACCTCCCTCTTGATCTCTTCGGGCACATCAGCCCACCGCGTCCACAACATAGGGACTCTGTCCCTAATCAGTGCCCTCACGCAACACGTGTAGTCGCGGCGTTTTTTCCCCTGAACCTGAGAGGACCCGTCCCGGAAATTTCCCTCGGAAACTTCCGAAACAGCTCCTAAGTAACCCAAAACCAAATAAAATTTACTTTGCTCCCAAACCGCCATCACCCACCCACTGGAAACAAAGTTCGATCAATTCCTTGATCGCTAATTTTGTTAATAAATTCTACTCGCTAAATACCCAATTTTCCATATAAAGCATTCTAAATATAACGATAGTTATACTAACGTTTACACTCATAGTTAATAATAATACAAGGAGGTTTACTCACCTTAATTTACCAGAAATGGTAAATATCCATTCGAGATCGAGTCGGACCGCTGCAGGATCGCGTCAGATCAAATAGCCGCAGTTCCGGAACAGGGTCAACCCGGTCAACGTCCAGTCTCGGTCAACGGTTTAGGGTTTAGGGTTTAGGGGTCGATTTTTCTCGGCTTCGATCCGCTCGCCTCGGCCTGAAGTGGCCGTCGCCACCACGCCAGAATGGACCGCTATGAGAAACCCTGCCGAACGGTGGGTGGCGCACCCCCGGGCGTCGCCTGCAGCGCCGCCGCCCACGGTGGCGAAACTTCCCCACCTCGCCACGCCGCTCACCGTCACTCCCTCGAGCTGCGCCATAGCTCGATCGGAAGAGGAGAGGAAGCTGAGCCCGATGCGGGGTGGCGCACGTGACACCGTGGCCGGACGACGGAGATCGGGACGACGTTCAATGATGAACAGTAACCGGATCGGGGGAGGGGTTGAACAGTAATTTTGCTACAGTAACATTAAATTTCAAAAAAATGGAAAACCTCCCCTCTTTCCCGAAAAATCCCCCTTTTTATAGTAAACTTTCTGAAACAGTAAAATAACTTCTACATGTCATAACTTCTTCCTACGACGTCCGTTTCAAGTGTGCCACGTGTCTACGAACTCGTATCGTCGCGCTCTACAACTTTCATGAAGAAAACTTTTCAAAAATTTTAACGGATCACCAAGTCAACTTTCCCTCCTATTAAAACTTAAAACATTTTCCAATTTTAACCTCCGAATATACTTCCGACTTCGCGTGACAATTAAAATAAAGCGTACGAAATTCCAATACTCATAATTCAGTTAAATTGGGTTCGGGATGTGACAATTCTTCCCCCCTTATAAAATTTCGTCCTCGAAATTTACATAACCGCCAAATACAAAAACGGGGGCACAAACGTCTCACAAGCTTACACTTCCATAATTATAACCAACTCAAAACCATTTCACCCGTAACTAACATCGACCACACTTTCAACTCACAATTAACCTTATTTAAAACATTGACATAATGTATTAGAAGGCCAACAACAACAGTTACACAACCTTTACCAAAATCAAATATCATGATCATCACCCAAAATATCACTTTGGGTACCCAATCTAGTTGTATAAACTCATACCAAGTTCATGCCAAATTAACCATTCTCATGCAAACACCACGCAACAATCAGACCCAGTACATGCTCATACCCAATTCATACTCAATTCAAAGAGATCCACGGCCAAGAGGAACACATTGATACTTAACCAGCTCACGTCAATCACAAGTAGTTCAAAGCACACTATCAATAGACATACTTACTTAGACCATGTCAAATTCATTACTTTTAATACTAAATTCTAAAAATACTCAAGATAATCTCAAGGCCAACCAGCAAAGTACTATACCAACGTAGACCCAAACACAGTGGTTACAGGCCAAAAGAAATTTAAACCAGATACTAAGAGTACATCCAAGTCAATAGTAAAAGAATCACGTAGACACATGGTGAAACAGTTCCACAAAATTTCAAATGGAACGAAAATGCTAATCCTAATCAAATTCGAAGCCAAAATAGCTGCACTGCCATTATACAAAAGAAATTTCTAAACTGCACTCTTAGTTTCAGAAACTATTAACAATTAAGTCGTCTTACCACAATGCATGAAAATCTCCAAATAAACAGTTCACATATGAAGGGACAACTCCGCGAAATTTCAGACCAACGGACTTTTGAATTTTTTCTGAACTACGAACTCGAATTTGCTAGAATACATACAGCAGAAAATTCAGCACACTAAGTGCCTAACTTTCAAATCTTCATCATTGTCTCACCATTTAATAACAATAGAGTAAAATGTCGAGATCAATAGTATACACAAGGAAAATCAATTCCACAAAGTTTCGGGCCAACCAGAAACTGAGATTTTAACCAAAATCGAACTCAAATATGTTGCACATTAAATACGCAATCATCATCAACCTCTATCAAAATCAAATCACCAGTTCTAGATATCTTAGCATAACAAACCATACTGCAGCTTCTTGGCCTCACAAATTCGACCATAACCAAAATCAAAACAAAATTTACAGGTAAACTGCGCTGAATTACCATAGAAGCCAAGAATATGACTCCGAAGCAAAAGAAAATGACCTACCATACGTCATTCAACAATTTAAACGAGATCAAACTAAATATACAAAACTAATATCCTAATCTTGGCAATAAATCGAGACCACTCTTGAAAGTAAACAAACACGAATTAAAACTCCAATTCTTTGGTCAAATAATACCAGTATACTCAAATCTTTCTAATAGAAGTTGATAATCACTACTATTCATGTTATTCCTAAGTAAATTACCAAAAGTTCTGAATTAAAATCACACAAAATAAAACAGCTCAACCCAAGCCACCATAAATAAACTCAATTCCTAAGCAATTCATAAGACTTTAGCTAAGTAACCCAATACATCAAGAAAAGATATTGAGAAACCATTGAAAAATTTATTTACCAAATCAAATAAACCAAAATAATATAACTCGGTCCAAGTACTAATCAGATCATAACGTAGGGTTAAGAATGAATAATTTTTTTTGAGTTTAAAACCAAAGTTATAACTGATACACAACATGTAAAAAGTTAAGTCCTGCTGGTTCGGGAATCTATTAAAAACCGAAAGCCTCATAGAGGAAATATTCCCGAAACTAGATAATATAAAAATATAAAAATCTTAATCCACTGCTTCGGGAATCTATCAAAAGCTGAAACTCTCATAAATGAAATATTCCCGAAGCCACATCATATAATCGTACAAAAATCTCAATCACGTCATATAATAATATAAAAATCTCAATCGACTGATGCGGGAATTTATTAAAACTGAAAGCTTCACAGAGGAAATATTCCCGCAATCACAGTGAAAAACATCCTCATGACCAAATCCCATTGGCCATGCAACAGGGGAAATGTCTACCCACCACTGGAGCCTCGTCAGGCTCTGGTCCGAGAGTCCTATTGACTCCCCCCGTGTCTAAGTCTACTACCTAGACACGTCACCGCCTCAATATATACCACCCTACGTCGACCACCGAGCGTGAATCTGACCTATATGGTCAAGTCGTCACCTCGTGTGGGATGAGGCTCCGCTAGCTAGCATCAATATAATAATAACGTGGACCTGGTCCGAGAGTCCTATTGACTCCCCCCGTGTCTAAGTCTACTACCTAGACACGTCACCGCCTCAATATATACAACCCTACGTCGACCACCGAACGTGAATCTGACCTATATGGTCAAGTCGTCACCTCGCGTGGGATGAGGCTCCGCTAGCTAGCATCAATATAATAATAACGTGGACCATCGTGTGGTGAAAACAAATCTCGAAATACATTTCCCCTGATAAATCAACATACCATAACATAAGTACCCGGCAATCACCATGCCGTAAAATCAGAAATACTCGGCAAATCACCATGCCGTAAAATCAGAAATACCCGGCAAATCACCATGCCATAAAATCAAAAATACCCGGCAAATCACCATGCCGTAAAATCAAATCAAATATACGTAAATCCCATCGACATGTCTCGCATGTCAGAAAAATCATAAATAATAAAATCAACCCCGGAATTTCATTCCGGTCTACTGATTAACATACTCAAAATATTTCGAAAATATAAAACCACATGGAAATCTCATTTCCCAAGGAAATAGTAAAATCCAATATAAATATCATTACTGTCGATAAAACGAAACCATATATTCCTTAACATATCTTTTTCTTTTTCTTTTTCTCATATAATCTTTCATACTTCAAAATCATTTAACCAAAATAAATTTCATTATTAAAAGAAATTTCATTTCAATAAAGTAATCATGCATGCGTTTGTTTTAAAAACAAAAATCCACTCACAATTATCAAATACACATAACCTTTAACGTATTGACCAATAAGAATTTATTACTATTCCTTAACCTCAAGGAATCATATCCCGCTCAAAGCTTAATATACCAATCACAAATAAAGCATGCATATAACCGAAATTAAAATAAAGTAATTTCAGTTTAATTTCAGCTGGTTCCATTTGTATTACCTACACAAATACGAAGGAATTCCAACAAAACTACTAGAGTACTCGAAATTCGTGAAAACCAATCAGAATCATGGTCCGAGGGTTGAACCTGGCTCCGAAAGATAATATTTTATTAGTTTTACAATTATAACAATACCGAAAGTTATTAAATATTACGTAAAATAAATTAAATTTTTTAAATTACTCACCGACGCAGCGTTGTTCACCTCCCTCTTGATCTCTTCGGGCACATCAGCCCACCGCGTCCACAACATAGGGACTCTGTCCCTAATCAGTGCCCTCACGCAACACGTGTAGTCGCGGCGTTTTTTCCCCTGAACTTGAGAGGACCCGTCCCGGAAATTTCCCTCGGAAACTTCCGAAACAGCTCCTAAGTAACCCAAAACCAAATAAAATTTACTTTGCTCCCAAACCGCCATCACCCACCCACTGGAAACAAAGTTCGATCAATTCCTTGATCGCTAATTTTGTTAATAAATTCTACTCGCTAAATACCCAATTTTCCATATAAAGCATTCTAAATATAACGATAGTTATACTAACGTTTACACTCATAGTTAATAATAATACAAGGAGGTTTACTCACCTTAATTTACCAGAAATGGTAAATATCCATTCGAGATCGAGTCGGACCGCTGCAGGATCGCGTCAGATCAAATCGCCGCAGTTCCGGAACCGGGTCAACCGGGTCAACGATCAGTCAACGGTCAACGTCCAGTCTCGGTCAACGGTCAACACCAAAGACCGGTCAACGGTCAACTCTGGTCAAGGTCAACGATCAACTTGGGCCAGGTCGGTCAACGCGGGCCGGGTCGGGTCTGGGCTGGGGCGGATCGGGTCTGGGCTGGGGCGGATCGGGTCTGGGTGCTGGAAACGGGTCGGGTTGACCCGATTGGGGTCGATTTTTCTCGGTTTCGATCCGCTCGCCTCGGCCTGAAGTGGCCGTCGCCACCACGCCAGAATGGACTGCCATGAGAAACCCTGCCGAACGGTGGGTGGCGCACCCCCGAGCGTCGCCTGCAGCGCCGCCGCCCACGGTGGCGAAACTTCCCCACCTCGCCATGCCGCTCACCGTCACTCCCTCGAGCTGCGCCATAGCTCGATCGGAAGAGGAGAGGAAGCTGAGCCCGATGCGGGGTGGCGCACGTGATGCCGTGGCCGGACGACGGAGATCGGGACGAAGTTCAATGATGAACAGTAACTGGATCGGGGGAGGGGTTGAACAGTAATTTTGCTACAGTAACATTAAATTTCAAAAAAATGGAAAACCTCCCCCCTTTCCCGAAAAATCCCCCTTTTTATAGTAAACTTTCTAAAACAGTAAAATAACTTCTACATGTCATAACTTCTTCCTACGACGTCCGTTTCAAGTGTGCCGCGTGTCTACGAACTCGTATCGTCGCGCTCTACAAATTTCATGAAGAAAACTTTTCAAAAATTTTAACGGATCGCCAAGTCAACTTTCCCTCCTATTAAAACTTAAAACATTTTCCAATTTTAACCTCCGAATATACTTCCGACATCGCGTGACAATTAAAATAAAGCGTACGAAATTCCAATACTCATAATTCAGTTAAATTGGGTTCGGGATGTGACAGAACCTCCTGATTAGGAGGTTCTTTGATCCGGATCCTCCCGCTGCTCTCAACAGTTCTCATGAGCGTGTCAAAACATATGACACCTCTCGTATTCCTTGTTGAACTGCTAGCGGCTGTCCCTATCACATAAACGACGATTGGTTAATAAAATTAAATATTAGTGCGTTAATTTTAATAAAACATTTAATTAATAAAATCAAATGTTACCTGAACTGGATGACTCGTCTGTCGACTTTCCTTTTCTCCTCGCCGAAATCAGGAGGTCAGGGTTCTCAAATGGCTGTTGCTGGTATGCCTCCGCAGCACTCACGTACTGAGGCATATCAGGCCATATGGGCACACCTCGAAAGTCGACCTCGGGTATCGCAGGAATGTTGTACGGGAGGTAGAGCTGATTTGAGAGAGTAGGCCCCTCAGTCGAGTCAGCAGCAGACGTCGTCGGACTCGTCATCGGCTCCCGATGAACCTCAGGCATACGGACCTGAGGAACGTCTGCAGCTATCTCGTCCTGAAATAGCTGCCTACTGAACCTCGGAGCATCTGGCCCGACAGGGGGACGTGAACTGCTCGACGGCCGCCCCGCCTGGAGAAGGGTCTGGTGCCGAGAACTCACACTCCTCCGCGGCTGGGATGAATCCACAGGCCTCCGCGGCTGGGATGAATCTACACTCATCCGCGACTGGGTGGTGGTCCTCTCAGGCTGGCTAAGGGTCCTGTCGAACTCTGCGGAACCGGCGGAACTTCCAGAACCCCTAGATCTGGAACGACGGCCTCTGAAGAACTGTCTGAATGCATCGGCCATCTGCAGCTTGAGGCATTAATACATTAATTAATATTAAATTATATTACATTAAATAACAAATTCTAATTAATATAATAACCAATAATACTAACATATTTCAAAACATACTAACAAATTAATATTTAAATTTGTACTAATTTCAAATAATACTAACCATTAACCTAAATATAACTATTTATATACAAATATAACTATATTTCATTATTAACATATATATAAATACAAATGACCATTTATATATTAACAAAAATATATAACAATTTATATAATTAAAATTAAATATATAACAAATATATAACAATTTATTATATAACAATTTATATAATTAAAATTAAATATATAACAATTTCGATTCTATACCTAAATTATAACAAATATATAACAATTAAATTTATTAACAAATATATAACAAATATATAACAATTTATATAATTAAAATTAAATATATAACAAATATATAACAATTTATTATATAACAATTTATATAATTAAAATAAAATATATAACAAATATATTGTTCTAGGAGAAATAGATGATAGTAAAACTGTATCTTTATTGATTGATAAGGAGGCCTTTATATAGGCATTACATCAAGTATCCCTGGTAATCAGGGATTCCCTATCAAATAAAGTATCTAGACTACTAGCCTTATTAGGACAAGACACACCACGGAAGTTACGGAATTAACCTTCCTTGAACACTCCCCCTTGTGTCGCGTTCTTAATGGTGCATGAACTGTTGCCTCGTTAAAACATTTGCCAGCAAACAAAAACCTCTTGGGCAAAAATAAAAGCATGGTCTAAGGGAAAAGAGTACAACGCACCAACTACAAGTATGTGAGACATGCATGATTAGACTTCCCCTGAAGTCTAGACGAGAACTCCCCCTGATAATCAGTCAGTCTTCGAGTTTGGATAAGCGACACATACTAATGCGCTTTACATGCTTCACAAATGTAGATTTGGGTAGAGATTTGGTGAACAGATCAGCTGTATTATCTTCTGAGCTGACTTGCTTCACTTGGATATTCAAAGTCTCTTGCTGCTGCTGATTGTAGAAGAACTTAGGCGAAATGTGTTTAGTATTGTCACCCTTTATGTATCCCAACTTCATCTGCTCAATGCATGCTGCATTATCTTCAAATATGCAAGTTGGTTCCATTGTAGTAGACTCAAGTCCACTAGACTCTCGAATGTGAGATATAACTGAGCGAAGCCAAACACATTCTTTGACTGCTTCATGTAGTGCAATAATCTCAGCATGGTTCGAGGAGGTAGCAACAAGGGTTTGTTTGGTAGATCTCCAAGATATCGCCGTATTCCCAATGGTAAAAACATAACCGATTTGGGAACGTCCTTTGTGTGGATCTGACAAATATCCAGCATCAGCAAATCCTACCATCATATCATTTGGTGTATCTGAGTAGGAGGGGGTATCGCCAAAGCCATATCGGGACCACGACTTAGCATCCTCGGGTCCGGATATGTTGGCGGATATGGCTGCAGGATGGCGGATGGATGAGCCACGGCTTGCTGTGGCGAGGCAGGGTGCTGCTGAGCCAAAGCCAGTCTTGGCAGCTGACCGGTGGCGATCCGAGCCACGATTTGTGCTGTTGGATGCAAGAGATTGACTAGGTGTCGAATCCTGATGAGTGTATCGATAGTACAAGCCCATGTCAAGGGTTCCTTTAAGGTATCGAAAGATGTTCTTGATTCCAACTCAATGACGTTGTGTTGGCGCAGAGCTAAATCTAGCTAACAAGTTCACTGAGAAAGCAATGTCTGGTCTAGTACACTGAGCTAGGTATAACAAAGCTCCAATTGCACTAAGATATGGATATTCAGCTCCCAAGACCTCTTCGTCATCTTCTTTCGGACGAAAGGGATCTTTGTTGATATCCAGACTTCTAACGACCATGGGAGTGCCTGTAGGATGCATAACTTTGTCCATGTTAAATCGCCTGAGCATCTTTCGGACATATGCAGATTGGTGTATAAAGATTCCACCACTTCGGTGCTCTAGTTCTAAGCCTAGGAAAAACCGAGTCCTTCCCAGATCTTTCATCTCGAATTCGGATTTCAAGTAGCTTGCGGTCTCATTGATCTCATTTAGAGTTCCAATGATGTTCATATCGTCAACATAGATGGCTATAATGGCAAATCCTGAACTTGTTCTCTTTATGAACACACAAGGGCACAACTCATCATTCTTGTATCCTTTCCCAATCAAGTAATCACTCAACCGTGTGTACCACATCCTACCAGATTGTCGGAGTCCATATAGAGATCGTCTCAACCTGATAGCAAATGAACTTCGTGGTTTTTGCTCACTTGACTTGGGTAACGAAAGTCCTTCTGGCACTTTCATGTACATCTCCGTATCTAGATCCCTATAAAGATACGCTATTACAACATCCATAAGCTGCATATTGAGTCTCTCTGAGACTACCAAACTGATTAAGCTGCATATCCTTCTGGCACTTGACTTGGGTAACGAAAGTCCTTCTGGCACTTTCATGTACATCTCCGTATCTAGATCCCCATAAAGATACGCTGTTACAACATCCATAAGCTGCATATTGAGTCTCTCTGAGACTACCAAACTGATTAAGTATCGGAAGGTAATAGTATCCATGACGGGAGAATACGTCTCCTCATAATCAATTCCAGGGCGTTGAGAAAAACCTTGCGCCACGAGTCGAGCTTTATATCGCTGGACTTCACCATTCTCATTGCGCTTTCTGACAAAGACCCATTTATGTCCAACAGGTTTCACGTTCGGCGGTGTAGGCACAACCGGTCCGAATACTTGCCTTTTCTTTAGAGAGTCTAGTTCAGCCTGGATTGCTTCTTCCCACTTCGGCCAATCCGCCCTACGTTGACACTCATCAACAGTGCGGGGTTCCATATCGTCGTCGTCAATGACTTCTTGAGCAACAGCGTAGGCGAATGCATCATCGATATACATGGAATTCCTTTCCATAAGACTGTGCATGCATAAGTAGTTTAGTGAGATTTCCTTGTTCTCCAACATCAACAGTGAGTCTGAGGCATCCCCCAGATGATTCAGAGTTGATTCTTGGACATAGGTATAGTCGGAGACAATCTCGTGTGACGGCGTTACAGTATCGATGATGAACGGATCGCTTTGTGCCTGGACACATGCCCTCTTTCTAGGTACATTGTCCTTGGAACCGATTGGTCTCCCCCTCTTTCTAGGAGGATCTGAAGTCGACACCGGCCCTCCACTTGGACGTACCGAGCCTAGGCTGCCGATGGCACCTAGGGCTGCGGGTCCGAGACCGGCAGCACGTGCTCGCGCGTGGCGAGGAATGTTGAGCCTTGCAGGTACATTCGCAGCAGGTATGGTTGATCTTGTCACTTTCGCAATATCAGTAAAGGAGTCGGGCATCGAATCCGCCACCTTTTGTAGTTCCAATATGCGTTGTATTTCGGTCTCACACTGAGACGTACGGGGATCATAATGAGACACAGTAGGAGAGAACCACGTCAATTCCTGACGTTCACTAGGGACGGATGCGGCCCCATCTTCCCCTAACGGCGGGAAGGATGTCTCATTAATGACAATCTGCAAATCTTGCAGTAAACAGATCACCTATCATAGGCTCTATGTAGCGGACAATTGTTGGTGCTTCATATCCAACATAAATAGCTAATCGTCGTTGTGGACCCATCTTGGTACGCAGTGGAGGCGTGATAGGCACATATACGGCACAACCAAAAGTACGCAAATGCGAAATATCAGGTTCGTAACCAGTTACCAACTGGTACGCACTAAATGGTTGGCTATCTGTGGGTCGTAGACGAATAAGCATAGCTGCATGTAATACTGCATATCCCCATGCCGAAACCAGCAAGTTAGTGGCCATGACAAGTGACCTAGCAACAAGCTGTAGTCTCTTAATAGCGGCTTCTGCAAGACCGTTCTGAGAATGAACGTGGGGCACGGGATGTTCAACTTCAATCCCAACTGACATGCAATAGTTATCAAAACACTTTGACGTAAACTCTCCAGCATTATCCAGTCTGATTGACTTAATCGGATTGTCCGGGTGGTGAGCCCAAAGCTTAATGATCTGAGCTAGGAGTTTAGCAAATGCAGCATTTCTCGTGGACAACAACGCTACGTGTGACCAACGTGTTGACGCATCAACTAGAACCATAAAATATCTAAATGGTCCGCATTCTGGTGTTATAGGTCCACAAATATCACCTTGTATTCGTTGTAGGAACGGAATATTCTGTTTATTATCAATAGCAAAAGATGGTCTTGCTTGAAGTTTTGCTAGTGAACAAGCTTTGCAAAACGAACGATGAGCATTAGATATCGCTACAGAAGCATGAGAAGCAGGAGGACGCCGAACCTCTCCTTGGAGCCGAGAGGCGGCTATCGACGGCATGGCGGCCGAGCCGAGGCCGAGGCGCCCTATGTGCTTTTGTGATCTAAAAAACGGATGACCGTGGGAGCATTTCAGAATACGAATCATCAGATCACGACCCGGATGACCGAGTCTCTCATGCCAAAGCTTGTAAGCATCTGAATCGCATAAGACAACAACATGAGATTCATTTGCTCTAATGGTTGTGAAATACATGCCATTTTGAACACGCTTACACTTCTCCACAATGCGAGTACGCAAATTCTCAGTGGAGGTGATTAACAGATATTCAGTTCCATTTTCAACATAAGTGCTGAGCTGATAGGCGTTGTCACGCACATCCTTGAAAGCTAGCAAGGTTCTTGGCGCCTTAGGCGCATATAGGGCGTCCTCTACCCGAATTTCAGTGCCATTTGGCAATAAGAATTGAGCAGTGCCACGACCCTTAATTACGGGTCCAGTTCCTGTCATCGTAGATAACGACGATTCTCTTGGCGAAAAATCCGAAAACAATTGTCGATTCCTCAGAATCGTGTGAGTTGTTGCACAATCCAACAAACACTCAATCTCGCCTTGATACATCTACAAAAACAATGTAAATTGAATCAATAGTCTACTTTAGACTTTGGCGAACACTTGAAAGTAAGTGTACTGAAGCAATATATCATCACAAAATGTAGTGCATTAAGGCCAATAACATAGCCATGGCATCGACATAACTTGAGAGAAAGAGATAAGCCTTATTTTAATCACCGAATACCAACATTGAGAGTTAACATAGCCTAGGTCAGAGATTGAGCCGGACACCATCGTAGGTGGCGTGGCCGAGCCAAGGCTGAGGCCAAGGCAAAGGCCGGGGCCAAGCCAAAGCTGAAGCTGTGGTAAGGCCGAAGCTACCCTGAGGCCGAGCCGAAGCAAGGCGAGTGGTCAAGGCCGGTCGGGCATTGAGGTAATATGATGCGACGGTTGAGCTAAATCTGAAGCATGGCGAGTCCGAAGACACGTCGTTGCCGAGCCATTGATGCAAAAGTTGCATTTGTTCGATAGGCTATCGATGTTGGTTTCAAAAACCGGATTCGGTGTTGAGCCAAGCTGGCGAGTGGCCATGGCGAGTGAGACCTAGCGAGTCGCGGCCAAGCGCTGAGTGGCATTGGCAAGCGAGGCCTGGCGGATCGCAGCCAAGTTGGCGAGTAGCCATGGCGAGCGAGGCCTGGCGGATTGCAGCCAAGTTGGCGAGTAGCCATGGCGAGTGAGGCCTGGCGAATCGCAGCCAAGTTGGCGAGTAGCCATGGCGAGCGAGGCCTGGCGAATCGCAGCCAAGTTGGCGAGTAGCCATGGCGAGCGAGGCCTGGCGGATCGCAGCCAAGTTGGCGAGTAGGCTAGCCTAATGTGCAACGCGATTTCTCGCGAGTCTCTCATTTGTCTTTGTGATTTTATTTCGGATTTGAGTTAACATCACCAGAATTGTGGTGAACTCAAAATAATTATGTAATTGAGAATTGGACGCATTGAACCATTTATGCTTTCATAGGGATGTAAAAATCTCAAATCATTCATTGAATAAAAGAATTTTTATTGATGACAACTCAAAAGTACATCAAGGTTGTTCTAAATAGAACGACTTATCGAACAAAGTCGTGATTTATTGACTATATAATGTCAAAATAACAATCAAAATCAAACTTGAACATGTATCTCATGACCTATGTCAAATACTTATTCATAATCCGGAGTATCATACTCCTGAGTCCTACGCTTCTTGGTAGGTCGGAAGTCATCAACGGTGAAGTTGGTATCTTCTTCACCGTACTCTTCTTCCTCAAAGTCTCATACATAGTTTGTTTCTTGTTCTATGTATTGTTTGTGTTTCTTTTAAGCGGCTTGAATCTCTCTACTTGCTGTGCAATTGCGTTGAAGATGATTCATGGAGCCACATTTAAAGCAAGACGCCGAAGCAGAGCTTGAGGCGTGGCCACCACGTCGAGGGCCAGAACCGGGCCGGTTCCCTCCTCTAGGAGCGGCGGCGCCGCCACCATCCCTTGTCCAAGAAAGCTGTCGGCCACGAAAACATGGACGCAGATTCTGGGAACGTCGTGAAAGTCTTCTCCATCATATCGTCATCGGTCTTTTCGACCCCACAAAAGCTCAAATCAGATTGCAAGTTTAGCATAGTCTGATGATATTCCTGGAAGGAATCAAAATCCAATAAGCGGATTTGCTCCCAATCGGACATGAGGTCTGGGAGTTGTGCGTCATGCACATTGTCGAAGCGGTCCTTGAGGATATCCCATAGCTCTTTGGGATCGGTTTTCCTCAGGTATTGCTTCTTGAGCGTTGGATGGATATGGCGCCTGAGAAACATCAGGGCTTGTGCTTTCTGTTCAGGAGAAGCTTGTAAGCTTGCATCCTCAGGAGTGTTGATGGTGGCGGTAAATCTTTTACCAATGAAGGTGTTCTCTACATCTGAGATCCACCTCTTGTATTCCTTGCCTTGGACATCCAAGATGTCAAATTCTGGACGCTGAGTGTCAGCCATCTACAGAACACAAACAGGGAGACGTTAGTGTATTTGAATACTAATCAAGTTTGATTGTTCTTTTAGAACAGTGCCAAGATATATCATGGTCACATAAATCGATGCTTAACATGATTTCAAGTCACAATCGATTTCTTCCCTTTGTTTTCTTTTTTTTTAAAAAAAATACGTTATGGTTCACAGTGACATCACAGTCACAAGCATAACGGTGGCCGGTAACATCACAGTTACCCCAAAATACGTTGGTACCGAGGTGATTAAATCCCCGTATACCGTCCCGAGGAGAGATAGAATCGGGATGAAGAAGCAGGGACACGGAAAGGTCCCGGAAGAAAAACAAAACCCAACTATTGAAAATTCAGAAGCAGGAACGTTTATAAAATATTTACCTCTTCAAGTGAAGCTTGATCAAACAAAACTTGACTTTTGGGGAAGCTTGTTTTCTTCGATTCTTCTTGATTTCTTCTCAGCAACGAACTAGGCTTCAAAAGCCGCTTGCTTGGCTTGCGAGCAATCTTGAATCTTCGGGTATGCGTGCAAGTTATGGCACGCAAGGGAGGAGGGGCAGGCGGGCAGTGCAGGTGCTGCTGAGAAGAGGCCGACGGTGCCGAAGGGAAGAATCGGCGGCCAACGGTAGGTTAGGGTTTGGAAAAAAAATTTCAGAAACAGGGTTTTTAGGGTTTTAGGGCTATTAGACGGGAGGCTAGAGCAACGTGCTGATAACGTGTTCTAGGAGAAATAGATGATAGTAAAACTGTATCTTTATTGATTGATAAGGAGGCCTTTATATAGGCATTACATCAAGTATCCCTGGTAATCAGGGATTCCCTATCAAATAAAGTATCTAGACTACTAACCTTATTAGGACAAGACACACCACGGAAGTTACGGAATTAACCTTCCTTGAACATATATAACAATTTGTTAAAATTAAATTTATTAACAAATATATAACAATTTATATAATTAAAATTAAATATATAACAATTTATAAAATTAAAGTAAATTGAAAAAAAAAATTTAACCGGATCGGAGGAGGAGGCCGGAGGAGGAGGGGAAGGAGGTCGGACGAGGAGGGGAAGGCGGAGGGGAAGGAGGAGGAGGAGGAGGCCGACCGGAATTGCTTGAAGGAGGAGAATCGGAGGAGGATCGGAGGAGGAGAGTTTAGGCGCCGATTTGAGGAGGAGGAGGAGCAGCGCGGCGGAAACGAAATCGGAAGCGGCAGATTGGAGCAGCAGCAGGAGGAGGAGGAGGAAGAGAGGAAAAAGTCGGCTAGGGTTCGACAGTTTCTGATTTATACCCGAAAGAATAGCCGACGATTAAAAAAGATTTCGTCGGCTATTCTTAACTATAGCCGACGAAAACTTTAACATCGTCGGCTATTCTTTGAATGTCGTCGACTATACTTTAGGAGATCAGCAGCCGTCTGATCTGAGTCATCCAACGGCGGACAATGAAAAGGCGCAGCTCGCAAGAGTTTAGCCGACGAATTCAAATATTTCGTCGGCTATACTTTGGAAAATCAGCAGTCGTTGGATCTGAGCCATCCAACGGCGGACAATAAGCGGATCGCAAGAGTTTAGCCGACGACATAGAATTTTCGTCGGCTAAACTGTTGGTCAAACCACTAAGTCAAACCTCTAAACGCATTAAAACGGAAATTAGTCTAGTTAGACGACTGTTTTTGGCCTGACCTTCAACAGATAATAGTTTCAAATCGATGAGACGCAACTAATCGTATAAAAATTTTCCTCAAAATATTTACCGAACGTCAGGCTACCCATAGGAAAACGGAAGTAAAACACAGTTAACCGCAACATTCGGCACACAGATTTTGTCGGAATCTTGTCATTTTTCAACCGTAGACGTATTTCATTATTTCGGTCATATCTTATTTGACGACATATTTGCATTTGAAGAGTGTACGTATAGTAACTATTTGAAACTATACATTCACTTCAACACTTGGTAAACAAGTTAGGGAACATTAGTGCATATGTTCCGATTTTGAATGTAAAAGTTTGGAAAATCTATTCCAACCTTCAGATATCACTGTTACGATTAAATACATGTACGAAAAAAAAATCCAACTACATCTGACAACGTTAAAGGCTCGATCGGGACGGTCAACCGGGTGAGTCAACCCTTTAAACGCTTAGAAATGGTAATTGGCCAGTCTAAATGACGTTTTTTGGCCTGACCTTCAACAGATAATAGTTTCAAATCGATGAGACGCAACTAATCGTATAAAAAATTTCCTCAAAATATTTACCGAACGTCAGGCTACCCATAGGAAAACGGAAGTAAAACACAGTTAACCGCAACATTCGGCACACAGATTTTGTCGGAATCTTGTCATTTTTCAACCGTAGACGTATTTCATTATTTCGGTCATATCTTATTTGACAACATAGTTGCATTTGAAGGATGAAGCAATGGTTCATCGATAGTGATAGAAAATGGAAGGTGGTCTTTTTTTTGTTTTTTGTTTTTAAATCATAGCCGACGAAATCAAACATAGTACTCGTTGGCTATTCTTTTGTCGTTTTCTGTCTAAAATAAAATATGTATTTTTCAATATAGTTTTGGCCGACGAAATCACGCATTTTTCGTTGGCTATAATCAGTATAGCCGACGAAAGAATGCATTTGTCGTCGGCTATTCTTTGAAAAAAATAAAAAAATCAGTGGTGTTACACCTCTCGTAGTCCTATGTCCTGTTCATATATAACCAAAATTGAACATAAAAAAAACAGAAACCCAACAGTCAACATATTTCAAAATGTTTTTTAAGGGGTTTGGAACCCAACCTATGCTGGGAGGCTCATCCCCACGCCCGTTCATTAGAAAAGAGTGGATTACAAATGAAAGGATTACATCATCTAAATTACTTAATCCGTCATATTGTAATCGGAATCATCGGATGAGTCTTCTTCGGTTTCTGAATTGCTCGATAGGGGTAATCTATGTCGTTCCTCACCACTAGAGTCCTCGTTAGCTTCTTCATTTGGATCAACATCAACAACAGTGGCTCTTCACGTCGAATTCGCACCGGCGTGTCTAGGCGAATAAAAGAGGAGTCAGGAATACCGTTTGAGTTGGGCTCTTGATACGCGGTGCCCCCTTCCTCGTTCTCTTCAGCCACTCCAAGTGTAGACGCCCGGTAAATGTTGCGATGGTGGATAGTGTTGACTACTTTTCACGGGTCACCCTTGGCGAGATCATCAAGATAAAACACTTTTTTCACCCATGTGGCTAAAACGAACGGGTCGTCCTCATACCATGATGTACTAGTGTTCACAGAAGTTATGCCGTATTGATCGGTTTTCATGCTCTGCGGCCGTGTGTCAAACCATCTACACTTGAAAAGGTGCACTTTCATGCCTTCCCCATAATGCAGTTCCACAACTGAATGGAGAACACCGTAATAGTCAACTCCATCATCCCCACCATGTGCCATAACCCCTGAATTTTGTGTTTACAGTCTGAGGTCTCTCTCTTCACATCGAAATAACACACCATTCACCTTGCACGTCGCATAAACTTTTGAATAGACCGGCTTCATCGCCAGAAGTCTGAGTTCGTGCGACCAATTTGGGTGATTATCATTTTTAATAAGGTCCATCTGCAACCATCAGAATCAACTATAAATATGAATAATTATACACAATATTATATAAATACGTATAGAATAGTGTTAAAGTTACGTACCCAACGGCCGAAATACTCTACGAATGTCCGGTTGTGGTAATCGAGATCACCTCCTACTTGGTCACAGTTTAGATGCATGTTCTTCCAAAACTGAACTTCTGGACAGTTAATTAGTACCCACCAATGTGCAATGGCTACCTCATAATCTTTCAACTTGTAGGAAACTGGCATGTTTCCACCGAGTACAACATCGTCAGAGAGTATGGAAAGATTGAACTGTGAAGGTACATCTTCCGGTATGCCTTCCTGTAAAGCTCCTAAATACAGCTTCATGTAGGTGACGCACTCGTGCGCAATATATGCTTCAGCTATATATCCTTCAGGTGCGGATCTATTTTGGACAAAATCACCGTATTGTCCAAGTTGCCTATAAATCAAGTTTTTAAAGTGTTATGATAATACATTAATACTATATCACATATATTGATGAGGAAATTAACAGAAGGTGTAAAATACGTACCTTTCCATCGGATACATCCAAGTGAAGTGCACAGGACCGATAAGCAACAACTGCCGAGGAAGATGGATCATGAGGTGAGGCATGATGTCGAAAAAATTTGGAGGAAATATCATCTCAAATTTACACATGATATGAACGATGTCTTGTTGCATTTCCCGGAGGTCAGATTTTCTCACTTCCCGTGTGCATACCTTCTGGAAAAATCTTGCCAACGCTACTAACGGCTCCACAACGTGACGGGGAAGGAACGGTCGAATGAAAACAGGGAAGAGACGCTGTAGCAAGATATGATTGTCATGACTTTTCAACCCGTAAAGATTGTTGAATTATCTGTTCACACACTTGGCTATATTTCCAGCAAAGCCTGAAGGATACTTGGCCCGACTTATCCAATGGAAAATTTCTGACTTATGCTCAGGCTTGACGGTGTAAGGGGCTTGAGGCATTTTTCTCTTCCCTTGTTTCAACCATAGTTGTTTTCTGATATTCATGTTTTGCAGATCAGTGCGAGCCTTAGGGCCGTCTTTCGTCTTCCCCTCCAAGTTCAGCGTTGTGCCCACAACACTTTCAGAAATATTTTTTTCTATGTGCTTAACGTCTAGGAAGTGACGAATCAGCAACTCACACCAGTACGGGAGTTCCCACAATATGCTCTTATGTGTCCAGAATTTGTACTCCTCAGGCCTTTCAGGTATTTTCGCTACAATATCGGGATGATTGCTGAGGGGCCCAAAATCGTACTCATTAAGCACTGTTAAAATTTCTCTTCCCGTCCATCTTCTGGGGGGACCACCGTGTTCTTCTGTTCCATCAAATGCGGCAGACTCGTAACGCCAGTGGTGATCCGCCGGAAGGAACACACGATGACCCATTCTACATATCTTGTTGCAATGAGGGGTGCTCCCATAATCGCTGAGGCACTCTGGACAAGCCTTGTATCCCCTAACAACGCTGCCCGACAACATCCAACAAGCAGGAAAATCACTGATGGTACCAATAACCATGGCATGCATCTGGAACGTCTCCTCCTTGTACTTGTCAAAAGTGGGATGACCAACGTCCCACAATACCTTAAGCTCTTCAATCAATGGTCTCATATACACATCGAGACATTTTCCTGGGTAACCAGGCCCCGGAATCAACAACGTCAACATATTATATTTCTTCTTCATGCACATCCACGGAGGAAGGTTGTAAGGTACCAAAAACACCGGCCATATACTGTATGAAAGACTCATGGTGCCGAAAGGGTTGAACCCGTCGGTTGAGAGCCCGAGCCTGACGTTTCTGACATCTGACGCAAAATGAGGAAACTCGTTGTTTATAAGCTTCCAAGCCACTCCGTCAGAGATATGTGTCATGATATCTGCGTCTCCCGCGTCCCGCTCACCGTGCCATCTCATAGCTTTTGCGGTGGTTTCTGACATGTACAACCGCTCAAGCCTATCTCTCAACGGAAAATACCGAAGCACTTTCACAGGTTTCCTATTGCCTGCTCCCGTCAACTTATATCGGTCAGACTGACATATCGGACATGCGTCAAGGCTAGCAAGGTCATTCCCTTCTGCATCTTTACCCCAGAAGAGAACGCAGTCAAATGCGCATGCATGGATCTTAATGTAGGAAAGCCCTAGATCTTTGAGGATACTTCGGACCTTACGGTGATTGGTAGGATTACGATGACCCTCCTCCAACAACGAAGAAGTGTACTGTAGATATTCATCCACTTGCCTGATAGTCGATTTTGTCTCGACTTTAATCCTCATTACCTCCATCACACTTTGAAGAACTGTCTTCTCAGAACTTGAAGACACAGGGGTCTGTTGCAATGCAATCAGTTTGTTGTACTTGTCAAAGGCAGCAGTGTTGACAACTTGTGGGAAGGGCAGCACCGGGTCATGCATATATTGTTCCCCATGTACACCGCTTTCAAAAGGAAACACGTCGTTGACGAATGCCATTGTTGGATCGTTGGATGTACTACTACTGCCCGCCTAAAAAAACTGCCCATGATCATGCGATCCATCTAATGATGGCTCACCGTGATATATCCAACGTTTGTACTTCGGCCAAAACCCATTACTCTTTAGGTGCTCCCATACTGTCCTAATCGGAAATCGACACATATCACTGCGACACTTACATTTCTTGCACGGGCAATAATGGTAATGTTGACAGTAGCCGCAGAGAGGCTACAGCAGGCCCACAGACCCGCAGTAAGTGCACCAGGGCCCGGCCCAAGGCCCGGGACCGGCTCACCAGCACCCGGCCTCGGGGCCCAGCACTCTATCCTGCCGCCAGGGACCCTGGGGCCGGGGGCGCCTGCCTGCCAAAGAGGGCACCAGAAGGTACAAACAGAAGGGAACCAGTCCCACATCGAAGGGTAAGGCCAGCCCTCACCCCCAACCACCTATATAAGGACCCCAACTACCCTCTTTAATAGGTAACTTATCTCTCTCCCCGCTTACATACGTGCCTTGGTTATATATATATATTCCAACTATACTAACTTAGGCATCCGAGAGGAGAAGACCGGCCCGCCCGATATTCCCCTTAGTGAGCAGGATTGCAGGAGATCAAGTTGGATTCATTTGTATCTACCAGGCCCCCGGGTTTAGGCAGAAACAATTGGCGCCGTCTGTGGGAATCTTGAACGAAAAGCCGTGTAAGCAACACCGTTGGAAGAGAATTCGGAAATGAGTCAAGAGAAAGGTACCGCCGAGGAGGGACGTGTTGCATTAGTGCAGACGCTCACCTTCACCCCAGCCGTCACGCGGGAGCCGTGCGGCGACTGGGGCAACGGTCAGGAAGGAGGGAGCTATGGGGGACCATCCGGCGTGCCGGATCCCCACCACGACAGTTCGCGCGGGAAAGGCCCGGCAGAGGATGAAGACAGTTCGGAGCGCTGGGGCTTCTCCTTGACGTTCTCAGATGATCCGAGCGATCGATCTGAGAGTCCGGACCAGGACCCTACGTACAGCCCCGACCATAGCAATATGGCGGGAGAGATACGGGCAATGGCCGCAGAGGTCAATCGTCTAAGAGAGGAGAGCGACAGGGACAGAGCTAAGTCCAACGCCCGGTACGAAGAAATGGAAGCGGTAAATGCTGCCCTAGTAGCCGCCCTGGAGAGGGGACGGCAGCGTAGTGATGCCATGGCCGAGGCACAGGCAGTACTCCTACCGGTCCAACCCCGACACACTGAGGCAGGGCAGTCTTCGGGCGGTCGGCCTGGTGATCCCGTGTGAGAAAAGTCGCCCGCAGGCGCAGGCCTGCCAACCTCCCGCCAGCTCCACGCTTCGTCTGTGGATGAAGTTGAGACTCCGACCGCATGGGCGTTGCAGATGTTAGCCAACACCGTGTCGAACTTAAAGGCCTAAATGGAGGCCAACGAGAGAAGAGCCGCGCGGCCGATGGAGGGCGCCCGGTTTAATGAGCGCATGGGCCCTTTCTCTCACCGGGTCATAGAGTCGGGGAGATCTGGCAACCAGAAGTCCCTCAAACTCACCTACTCAGGGTCCGGTTGCCCGTATCAGCACCTGGACAGTTTCCGGTCCCAGACCTGCGCCAAGGGCTACTCCGACGCAGTCTGCTGCAACATCTTCCAGGAGACTTTGTCTGGAGAAGCGCTCAGCTGGTTCTACGAGCTTCCAGCGAACTCGATCGAGGCGTTCGAGCAGTTAGCCGACCGGTTCGTAGGCCGCTTCATTCTCCGAGTCGAGGGAGCTCGGACGTCGACCATCCTCTTCAACTGCATACAGGCCCTCGGAGAGGAGAAGACCATCCCCGGGAAGAGAACCCTCCGCCCGGCCAGGAAGCCAAGCCCAGTCAGCGGACCGAGAACCGCGCCGCTCGACCCAGCCGGAACGCCAACAGAAACTGGCCACAGCGGCAGCAGAGGCCCTATGCTGATAAACCCCAGAACGAGCACAGGCCGGCGCCGTACCGCCAAGAGCGCCCCCTGGCGATCATGCCAGCACCACCGGCCGGTCAAGAAGTCTTCACCGCTCTCACCACTTCCTACGAGGATATTTTACTTGAGAACGGGAGCGTCATTCCCCCACCGCCCAAGAGAAAGTACCCGAAGGGGAAACTTACAACGGCGCAGACAGGCAAGTACTGCTCTTATCATGATGAGGTTACTCATCGAACAAATCAGTGCTGCTCTCTCAAGACAGCGGTGCAGGGTCTGATCGATAACGGCTAGCTCCAGCGGTACATAGGGGAAAGAAGAACAGACCCCGATTGGGAACGTGACCAGGCCTGGTAAACCCGCTAGCTCTGAGCGGTTAGTTTGACATGTCTCCGGTGCAACCGTTGTAAAAACAGATATATGCAAACTACTTTTGAGAAAATTTCACCGGCTCCGCCAGTTCAAATATATTCATAATCAAGCAAGTATACAAGCAGTAACCGTTCCGGAAAGATTATAAGGAAAAGAGCAAGGAAAATCCTAAGGAGCCACGACTCCGCCCTCACCAGGCAATCCGCCAGCCTCTCCTGCGGTACCCTCGCCGTTGACCTCAGTTCCGGTGTTGACTCTGGCTCAGGGAGACTCGGCACCGTTGGTAGAAGAATCCAAGTCCGAGCGAATCGCTTCTTCCGGCTGCCCCTCCACCGCCTCTTGATGGATGTCTGACTGCTCATGGATATCTCCTTCAGCAGCAATCGGCATCAGGGAAGTGTCTAACCATCCCTTCCCCACCCATTCCGTGTACGCATCCGAGATGCCCTCTTCCCTGGCCTTCTCCAGAAACTCCAGGAACTGATCGCTCTCGCGGTATTTGAGAACAACCCGCTCATAGAGCTCCGGGTCGTCTTCCCCGGTCGCAGCAGCAGTGGCGGCACGCAGAGTGGCAGCTCCCACTTGGAGCTCGTCCACCTTGGCTTCCAGTTCGGCCCTCTCCTTCTCCAGGCTCCGGTTCTGCTCCTCCAGCTTCTTGGCCCTCTCCTCCGATCTGGCCTTCTCCCGATCCGAGCGGGACTTCTCCACCTCCAGGCGCTGTCGGGCCTCCGATAGAGCAGCTATCTGTCTCTTCAGCTCCGACAGCTCCTCGCTCGCGTCCGGTTGGTACAGACTGTACAGCAATTGCACAACACCAAAGGCAGTTAGTCAAGCAGCAAAAGAAAACAAGCTACAAGCAGTGTAGTGGTACCGTGCGGTACTTACCCGAAGGACGGATTCCTTGCATTTTGGGCGATTCCCGCCCGCCAGGGCTCCAGCAACCCCGGGTCTGTCCAGGCCAAGGCCGGCCAAGTGCGCCGCCACTTGCCGGACAAGGGCACTGTCCGGGCTTCCCCTTGGTGCCTCCGCGGGCCCGGGACCACTCTGCCGGGCAACGGGGCTAGTTTGCGCGCCGCTGGTTACCCTGAACCGTTTGGCCAGGTTCTCCCGTGACGACCCGCCCTTCCGTTTCTCTCCCAGGCCTTCCAGAGAAGAAGATCGTGCGCTTACCCGGGCGACACGGGCCACGTGCGGCACAGACACCGGCCGGTTGGGGATCCTGTTCACTCCACCGGGAATCCTCACTGGCCCCCCGGTAGCCTTGCCCCTTCCAGGCACAGCATGGAGCGCGGCATGATGGGTCTTCACCCGCTTCAGGATGTAGGCGCCGTCATCAACATCCATGGCCCTCGGCTCCGGATGAGTCGTGAGACGGTCTCGCCTTTCTCCTTCATCTTGTTAAGGAGGTCTTCCCCGTCCATTGAGAGAGTGGTTTCGGGCTTGATAACCGCCCGGGAAGATGCACCTGTAAGGAAAGCGAACAGTTAGCATTTTGCAAGAACTAGCACAAAGTATCACCGCTAAAGGGCTTCCTACGCACCAGGACCCCGCCCGAGTTGGCAGTATTCCAGCACTTCTCGCCGGATAAAGTTGAAAGAACTCCGTTCTAGATCGTCCCAACATCCAAGTATGGTCGAGATCCTCTCATGCTCCAGGTCGGATAGCTCGAACGGCTGGTCGCCAATGGGTTGAAAGGCGCTAGGAACCCGGTACATTTTACTCCTCGCCTGCCACCTCCCGCCCACCATCACCACCTTCTTCCTCCAACTGTTGTCTACCCATGTAGGCATATTGGTGATGATCGGTGGATGTTTCCGGGCATTGAAGGACAGGCAACCCCGGGACCCTTGCTTCCTTGAGTACGACAGCCTATACAAGAACCGGAACTCGTTTACCGTTGGTATATTCATCCCGGAAAACTCGTACAGGCAGCCGAAGCTCAGTAGTCGCCTCCACTGGAGCCCAGGAAGCTGCGCGGGTGACACTTGCAGCGCACTGAGCATGTACTGCACGAAATTTGGCAGCGGGAGCGAGAGTCCATGCCGGAATTGGTACTGATGCACGGCAACCCAACCTGCCTCCGGGTTGCAGGCTGACTCTCCAGGATTCAGGGGCCGCAGCAGAACTTCATCCGGGATACCCCACGTTTCCCGGAACGCTGCAATCTCTCCAGGGGTCATGCTACCCTCCGGTTCATCACACACCACAGCATACTTCCCTCTGCCGATGGTGAAGCTCACGGCCGGAGCACCCGCAAGGCGCACCCCGTGCGGTATTTCAGTCTCTGAGGATTCAGCCCCGGAAGACGAAGACGAGGACGGAGACGAAGCCCTGCTCCCGGAGCAGTCAGCGACTTCGGTCTCCGGGGATTCCGAACCGAGCCAGCCCTCCAGCCTCTCCGCATCATCCACGAGGGGACCCCTGGCAGCCGATTCGGAAGCCTGGTCAGAACTTGAAGAAGACATCTCAACCTAGGGGAAGAAAACAAAACCCTAGCGC
The DNA here is from genome assembly GCA_963682095.1 of Potentilla sterilis. Taxonomy (NCBI): domain Eukaryota; kingdom Viridiplantae; phylum Streptophyta; class Magnoliopsida; order Rosales; family Rosaceae; genus Potentilla; species Potentilla sterilis. The sequence goes on along the minus strand of OY821765.1, from coordinate 14,922,504 downwards.
TCGTCAGCAACAGGCTACAACAGCGCCTTCTACGGCCTCTCCCCAAGTTTGCCGCAGAGCAGTTCAGTCAGCAACAGAGATCCCTCCCCCCCGCCGCAAAACAACAAAACCAAAACAAGAACAACAGCGGGGCAAAGAAATCAACAAACTTACCGATTAATATGCTCAACCGAGGACAGTCCGCCCTGCGAAAGCAGCGAGCAATGGTAGGAGGAGAGTAGGGAGCGCTCGAGAAAACGGATCTCGTGGGGCAAAAGGGCTCAGAGCTTTCGCCGGATTTCTCTCTTTCTCTTCGTTTCTCCAAAGCAAGAAACAACAGCAGAAAGAAGAGCATAAGAGGCCTTTTTATAGAGGGGGCCGGTGCCCTAGGCAATTGAAATCCCTCTAAAAACAAGTAATCAGAGCAACTCTAACGCCTGCGAATCCAGGCCCTCCATCTCAAGACCGCCCCCTGCTGGCACGTGTCCCAGCATTGGTAAACTGCCCACGCCATCATAACTGACGGGACTGATGGACTTCCTCCTTAAATGCATGTCAGCCACTTGTCCCACACGCTGACGACAGGAAGGTAGGAGCGGGAACCGAGGAGTCAGGCCCTCCCACACTTCCCCATGTTCCACGGTTGCACGCCATCTTTGCTGCAGGTCAACCGGTCATGATTTCTCAACCGGCTTGAAGACCTCTCACCGGTTGTGATTTTCCAACCGCTTCGAGAGCATCCATCCGGGTATGGGGGACTCGTCTCGATATGGCAGGACACCCGGTCGAGGTCCGCCCGGCACCATGGCAGTTCGCGGTTATGATCATTCAACCGACTGCATGGCTTCTTCGCTGCATATCTCGAAGACCTCTCACCGGTGGTGATTTTCCAACCGCTTCGAGAGCATCCATCCGGGTATGGAGGACTCGTCTCGATATGGCAGGACGCCTGGTCGAGGTCCGCCCGGCACCATGGCAGTTCGCGGTTATGATCATTCAACCGACTGCATGGCTTCTTCGCTGCATATCTCGAAGACCTCTCATCGGTGGTGATTTTCCAACCGCTTCGAGAGCATCCATCCGGGTATGGGGGACTCGTCTCGATATGGCAGGACGCCCGGTCGAGGTCCGTCCGGCACCATGGCAGTTCTCGGTTATGATCATTCAACCGGCTGCATGGCTTCTTCCCTGCATATCTCGAAGACCTCTCACCGGTTGTGATTTTCCAACCGGCTGCATGGCTTCTTCGCTGCATATCTCGAAGACCTCTCACCGGTGGTGATTTTCCAACCGCTTCGAGAGCATCCATCCGGGTATGGGGGACTCGTCTCGATATGGCAGGACGCCTGGTCGAGGTCCGCCCCGCACCATGGCAGTTCTCGGTTATGATCATTCAACCGGCTGCATGGCTTCTTCGCTGCATATCTCGAAGACCTCTCACCGGTGGTGATTTTCCAACCGCTTCGAGAGCATCCATCCGGGTATGGGGGACTCGTCTCGATATGGCAGGACGCCCGGTCGAGGTCCGCCCGGCACCATGGCAGTTCGCGGTTATGATCATTCAACCGACTGCATGGCATCTTCGCTGCATATCTCGAAGACCTCTCACCGGTTGTGATTTTCCAACCGGCTCGAGAGCATCTATCCGGGTATGAGCCATCCGCCCAGCACCATCTTCGTTGCATATCACTGGGGGACTCGTCTCGATATGGCATGTCGCCCGGTCGAGTCCCGCCCGGTCCGTCGCAGTTCACGGTTAGGGATCATTCAACCGGCTGCACGCCATCCTACTGGAGACCTCGTCTCGATATGGCATGTCGCCCGGTCGAGGTCCACCCAGCTGCATCTCTCTCGGGGGACTCGTCTCGATATGGCAGAACGCCCGGTCGAGATTCGCCCACCGGTTACGACGCATCCAACCGGCTCGAGAGCATATTCCGGGAACAGGATCCACCCGGCCCCATGGCATTTTACTGGGGGACTCGTCTCGATATGGCAGGACGCCCGGTCGAGTCCCGCCCGGCACCATGGCTTGACCCCGGTCATGAGAACATTCGACCGGTATGGGCTTTATACACCCGGGTGAGTTTACATCTAACCCATGTACTCTTGTCCAGCAGGATAAAAACCCTGCATCGCATTGAACCGCGATCAACGCGGGGGGCTGCACGGCGAGCCTTGTCACCCCCCCCCCCCCCCCCCTTACCTCAACTCTTATTCAACACAAGCTGAGAAGAACTAGCAAGTGTTCACCGGCGCTTCAAAAAGCCCGCAGCACCGGGGTAATCTCCCCACAGCCTAGCAATATGGGACTCGTCTCGATATGGCAGAATGCCCGGTCGAGGTCCCATACTCCTGGACTCGTCTCGATATGGCAAAACGCCCGGTCGAGGTCCAGTACTTAAGTTCACCTGGGACTCGTCTCGATATGGCAGAACGCCCGGTCGAGGTCCCATGAACTCCACTCCGTTCCGCTTTGGCAGATCGCCCGGTAGAGGCTCAGTGAACTCCGCTCCGTTTCGATTTGGCAGATCGCCCAGTTGTGACCCAGTGAAGCTCCACTTCGTACCGATAGGGCAGAGTGCCAGGCCGGAATTCCATGCACATCTCTTGCATGGCGGATTTCAACGCCCCATTATCATTCCATGCACATCTCTTGCATGGCGGATCTCAACGCCCCATTATCATCCCATGCACAAATCTCTTGCATGGCGGATTTCAACGCCCCATTATCATTCCATGCACACATCTATTGCATGGCATCATGACATCATCTCATACACTCTCCGGGTTCCACCCCACTCCATGCTCATAGCACCACAGTACTACTTATATTACAAACGTACTTATAAACTATTGCTTCCCATCGGTAACAGGTACTCACCTCGGTCACGCCCAATCTTTAACGCGGACTTGGGGGACTGGGCACCGATAGGTTGGTAACCCTGCGGGTCTGCGGGACAAGAGCAAGACAGATTTAAGTCCCCATTCAAGATTGCACTTGACCGGGAACTTGGGGGACTTGTTGACAGTAGCCGCAGAGAGGCTACAACATACCCACAGACCCGCAGCAAGTGCACCAGGGCCCGGCCCAAGGCCCGGGACCGGCTCACCAGCACCCGGCCTCGGGGCCCAGCACTCTATCCTGCCGCCAGGGACCCTGGGGCCGGGGGCGCCTGCCTGCTAAAGAGGGCACCAAAAGGTACAAACAGAAGGGAACCAGTCCCACATCGAAGGGTAAGGCCAGCCCTCACCCCCAACCACCTATATAAGGGCCCCAACTACCCTCTTTAATAGGTAACTTATCTCTCTCCCCGCTTACATACGTGCCTTGGTTATATATATTCCAACTATACTAACTTAGAATCGGAGAGGAGAAGACCGGCCCGCCCGGTATTCCCCTTAGTGAGCAGGATTGCAGGAGATCAAGTTGGATTCATCTGTATCTACCAGGCCCCCGGGTTTAGGAAGAAACAGGTAATCATTCCCGTTTGCATTTTCCTCGACGAACTGTAAAAAATTCACAACTCCTGTAGTGTATCGTCGGTCATGTCTTGGAAGCGAAATCCAACTCTTATCTAGATCCATATATAGCTTGATAATAATATATATGTATAACTTTAATTAATAAGAAATTAATTAACACATACATATATATATAAATCCTTAATAATTAATTACATTACAATATATATTATTATCAACATCAACTCATATATATATACCATTAATTAACAACCATTATTTATGTTACAATATATATCAACAATTATTTAAGTTAATTAATTACACTATATATCAACAACTATTAATTAACATATATATATATATATATATATCTATATATATATATATATATATTTTAACACTAATTAAAATAACATCAAATTAAAACACATAATTAAACTAAAACTCAAAATCAACTCAACTAAAACTCAAAATCAACATATATACATACATTTATATTCTAACACTAAAACAACAACAAATTAAACAAAAAATCACTTAATAAATCAAAATCACTAAAACTTAAAATCAACTCAACTAAAACTCAAAATCAACATATATACATACATTCTAACACTAAAACAACAACAAAACAAAAAATCACTTACTAAATCAAAATCACTAAAACTCAAAATCAACTCAACTAAAACTCAAAATCAATATATATACACATGTACGTACCTATATATAGCTCCACAATGTAAGAGAGGACGGATTTCAACAATACCCACAGATTTTTCACTCTTTCTCCCGTTTTTCCCCTTTTTTTTGAAATGAGCAGCTGCTGCCCAGATCTGAAAATATATAGACTTATAGCCGACGAAAATGTCGACTTCGTCGGCCATACTTCCAAAAATTTTCGTCGGCTAATGTTTCGGAGAAAGGCCGACGAAAATACAAATCGTGGGCTGAAATATGAATATAGCCGACGATTTTTTGAAAATACCAACGAAAAATGGTTTCGTCGGCTATGGTTAAACTATGGCCTACGATTTTTTTTTTTTTACCGACGAAAAATAAAATCGTCTGCTATTCCTTAGAATTACCGACGAAAATTTTAATTCGTCGGCCGTTTTTTTTTTTCGTCGGGAAAACCCTTTTTTCTGGTAGTGGCACCATCATGAGGGTTGTGATCTCCATATATCTTAGTCTCACAACCCCAACTCTTACCATGTTACATCATTTTGAATTTCAATTTCCTCCATCACTTTAACCAGGTGATAGAAACCCCCAATACCTAAACTCAAGTCTCGGCATGGCTTCACTATATATCTTGATCTAAAAGAAGCCAAAAAAAACATAAATTATGTTACAATCAATAAAACACTGAGAGATTTTCATAAGTTATTCACAAATATTCCAATTGGAAAAAGAGTATACTTGAAATAGCAATGACAGATTTGAGGAGAGTCGATTTCGTGGGTTCTGAGAAATGATACTTTAGGAGGAGACCTGCTCTTACCTCTTGTTCTTTTCTAAGTGTTAAAGAAAATATAATCTTCTAAGAAAACATAAAATAAAAAGATAAATTCAAATTACATGTGGCAAACTGGGATTGGGCTAGATATGAGAGTATGGATGTTCCCATTCATACTGGTATATATAGACACAAGTTTTTCCTTCGTGATCATATTTATTAAAGGGTCCGCATCAAATGACACTTATTTAACACAAGTTTCTACACTTCTTGAGAGTCATTAGATCTAGCTAAATTCAATGGTTTAGATTAAATTTCGTCATGAAGTGGAAATGACATAGAATTATTCTATTTTTCTCAACCAAAACATAATAATAATAATAAATTAAAAATGTCATTCTACAAAGATAAATCAACATAAAAGTTTAAAAAATACAATGACAAGAACAAGCTTATGCTTTTAAGAACGTGATTGCCCTTTCATACTTTAACGATCTCTATTCATTTGAGTGATTATGGTTTTGATTTTTCTTTCTTCTTCTTTTTGCCCAGACAATGATACTCTTTCTTAATTTTGTTTTTGATTTTCACTCATAGAACAGTTAGGTGGCTTTCAGTAACGTTTTAAAGTCAACTTTTTCGTTTTGTAGAATGAAAATGGTCTAATTAAAAATGTGTTCGTTAGTCTATTTTTTAAAATGTAAAAAATAGTTTTCAAAATTGATTTTTCTATTTTACAGGTAAAATGGGAAAACATCAAATTGACGTTCATATTTTCATTTTAATTTTTTTTTAAAATAAGGAAAAAAAATTTCTAAAACAAGGATTTCTGCCGATTAAAAAAAAAAAGTAAACACTTGTATAAGAATAATACATGCTCTCTCTTCTATCATGTCTTTCTCTCATCTCTACTCAGTTTCTTCTTTAGTTACTCCCACTTCCGTCACCATGGACCTCCATCAATTATTGAAAAAATGAGATTTCATTAACACTACAGCCGAGTACATTTTCATTATTTTTTGCATTTTCATATTGTAGTACCAGACGCATTTTTGATGTTTTTGTTTTCAAAGATTGTTTTCGAACTAACTACAGGACACATTTTCGAATATCAAATACATAATCTCTTTTTGTTGTTTTCATTTTCGAAACTTGATTTTTGAAAATCATTTTTGAAAACATTATGGGACAGGGCCTCAGATTTTAATATTTTTATTTTTTTGGTTGATTATTATTTTTTTTTGTTTTGTAATTCCATATCATTTCGACATCATGAGAAAATTTAATCTAGACAATTAAATTGAGTGTTGTTATTGGGACCTCCCAATTTGCTCATCTTACATCTCATGCTTTTTACACCTCACTTTCACTAATACATACATTCAGACCTGCTCACCTGGTTAGCTAGTGACCATGGGAAATTTGGTCAACTGCCACATGATCAGCTCACTTAAAATCCAATGGTTGAGAGGTAATGAGGTTTAATTGAAATAAATCACATTATCTTATTTTTTATCATCATTTTTAATAACTTTAATCTTATTTCTTTTCCTTCTCTCCCGACCTCAATCCTCCTAAAAGTCTCCTCTTCCTATTCTCCTCTTCTCCCAAAATTCATCAAATTTGGTGGAACCCAGAGAAGATACTTGTCAGAGACGGAGACCCAACTCCAGAAACCGGCGATTAAGGTCCTCCCAATCTCCTCTTCTCCTCTTCTCCTCTTCTCCTTCTCTTCTTCTCCCAAAATTCATAATTTTTTTGCGAAACCCATTTACAATTCGCCGGAGACGGAGATTAGCTCTCTACCTTTTAAACCCACTTCTAGTAAGACGAACTCAGTTGTGTACTTATTGAGTTTAAGAGAAAAATAGTTGATCCAAAGGTACTGCAGTGGGTTTAATTTGGTAATTTTTGTTTTGTTTTTATAAATTTTAGCTATTGGTTTGGGGCAATTGGTTGTGTTCTTAATTATTTGCATTATGTGTTTAAGTATGCAGCTCTCACCACCGATTGAAGTTGTATAAGAAGGGGTTGTTGGCACTTAAAAAGATTGGGGGGAGGTTCTCAAAGTTGTTGTTGGTACTTTTATTTATTTTTAATGATTGTTGGTACTTTGTTAAGTATTGTCGTTTGTTACTTATAATACTCCAACTTAAAAAAATAGTTAGAATGGAATCACAGGTTGATGATAGTGATTGATTATTTATAATTATTGGTTTTCTAATCTTTGACCAGTTGGGCGTGGGCATCATGGAAGTTATACAAGAGGAATGGATGTTATTCCCACAAGAAACGCAGATGGAATATGTCCCTGTGGTTGAAGATGATATAAAACCAAAAGCTGGGCAGCAATTCAATTCATTAGATGCAGCGTACAAGTTTTATAATAATTATGGATGTAAGGCTGGTTTTAGTGTCCGAAAGAGTAAGGAGACGAAGAAGAATGGTATAGTCTATTGGAAAAATATGTATGTTTTAAAGAAGGGGAAACCGATGAGACATGGAGAAAAAACAATGAAATTGAGGAAAGAGACCGCAGAAATACTCAAACAGGGTGCAATGCAAAATTAACCTTATGTCATGATGGAAATAATTATGTGGTCAAGACTTTCAAGGAGGAACACAATCATTCGCCTACAACGCCAAGTAGGGTTCACTTATTAACATCACACCGCAATGTGTCTATAGCAAAAAAAAATCTGATAGAGGACTTGACGCTGGCGGACATTCCTATATACCAGCAATTTGAGTTATTCGAGACACAAGCTGATGGGCATGAAAATGTTGGTTGCACAGAAAAAGATTTAAGAAATGCGGTACGAGATAAAAGAGAAGTTGTCAAAGGTCATGATGTGGACATTTTATATGAGCACTTCAAAGATGAGCAAGAGAAGGATCCAGATTTCTTTTTTACAGATGAAGAAAACAGGCTTCTCAGATGTTTTTGTGTTGATTCAATTAGGAGAAAATCATATACACATTTTGGTGATGTTGTTGTATTTGATACAACATTCAACATGTTGGAGGTATATATGGTACACCACCAAGCACATCCGGCGACCTCGTAGACCGTGCAACCGGGGTCATAGGTCCTACTTCCGGCATCTATCGGGTATACCAGCACCCCGACTACATCTCCATTGTTCCACATCACCGGAAACGCACTCGGAAGCCGTGCCACCGGGCTCCTGAAATAGCTTCGTGAGTAGGAAAAGTGGGTTTGCATCCCACATTGGAAACATTGTAAACGAGGGAGCCTTCCTTCCCTATAAATAGAAGGCTCCCCCCTTAGATAAGAAAAGTTGGTTCCAAGGCATTCCACCCTTGTACCACCGATGGCTTATTAGCCGGCTATAGTATATTCCAAGTGGACGTAGCCGTGCCCTCCGATGGCACAGTGAACCACTATATATCCTTGTGTTCATGTTCTACCTTTATTATTGTGCTTCTGTCAGGCCTACGGGTTTGTGCAGAAACAATTGGCGCCGTCTGTGGGAAGGTAAACGAAAAGTTGTGTTGCCCTATCGGCAGGTAGAGATCAATCGGTCTATTTTCGTTTTGTTAAATCCGTTGGGAGGCAGTAGAATCATCTCCCGAAACATCCTACTGGCTCAGTTCATGTAACCACTCGCACCCCACCAGTCCACCCGGCCAGCAAGTTGGTGGTCCAACAAGCCCAGGCCCGGCAGCTAGCCGGTCAGCGAGTCCAAGGAAACAAGCCAGTGAGTCAGTAGGCGAGGCTCCCAGTGACCTCCCGTTGCCCCAGCACGAACCGATCGACTCAGTATCAGGGTGACCTGCTGGGAGCTTCTCGACCATGGCAACTTCCTCAGCCGCCCGGTTCAACGGATCCAGCCCAGTCAGCAGGCCGAAAGGCCCAGCGATCGAAGCTTCCTACGGTGCTATCTGCATGATGCCTCCGGAGCGGGAGTTCGACGCGGGAGATTCGAGGCCAGTGGCGCGTGAGTTAATGTCATGCCTCGACCTGCAGCAGTGACGTCTGGGACCTGCGGGATCAACTCTGGGACCGGTGGGTTCAGCTCATGGACCGGCCAAGTATTCATCTTCGGATCAGGTGGGCTCCCTCTCAGGGTTCCCGATGAGCTTTCCTTTCCGGGTTCCTCCATGAATTTGCTCTCCGGATAATGGTGCATCATCCCTCCGGTGCGGGTTCGTCCGCTCCGATGCAGATGCTTCTTCTCCGGTCCGGGTTCTTCTCCACCAGGGCAAGCCCTCTCTCCGAGGAAAGAAATGAGCAAGGTAGAGAGAAGAAAGGTAGAGAGAAACAAGAAAGAGCAAGCATATATTCAAGGTACCGGAGAACTCTACAGGCTGCGCGGTGTCAGTAGCATCCGGTGGGCTTCCCGTCCGGTCCAACAGGAAAACACGTTGGCGTCTTCCTTCCCGGTGACGTCCTGTCTCGCCACCAGCTGCGCGAGGAATCTTAGCCACCCTGTCTGGCAGCATGAGGAAGTTATACTATCCCTCCGGTTCCGGTGTCCTCCGATCAGCAGCCCCTCTCCGGCCGTCTACTCCGGATACCAGTGCATCGTCTCCTCCGGGTGCCGACGCCCCTTCCTCCCTCTCCAGTTCAGCCGACGCCTCCCACTCCGGCTCGGTCGTATTCTCAGTACGCCGGTGGCCCCTCCTTTCCAGAACTGATGGCCTTGCCTTCCAGCACCGGCCGTCTTCCTCTAAGGGACGCGGATATCTCCTTCTCCCCGGGGCACCGGTGGTCATTCCGGTAGCCTCTCTCCCTGGTCGTCCTCATCGCTAGGCATGGAGAAAGAGCAGAAGAGAGAAACCAAGAATGAAAAAGAAACGAAAGCAGGGAAAGGAAAGAAAAGAGCGGGAAAGAAAGAAAAAGAAAACCAAAAATAAAACAAAATTGAGCTGGTCAACCGCCCGGTCAAAGGGCCCAGCGGGTCAGCATGTTGGGCCGGGTTGAGCTGCAGCTAGCTGGACATAAGCCAATCTTCTTTGGGCACCCACTCCCAGCAGAAAATCAACCTGCTCACTTCCAGCAAAGCTAAGTATTTCAACTCATTTCGTATTACTCAAACGCATGTTTCACCTGTGCATAATATGTTTTGGAACATACGATACATATGCGCATAATTACCTGCTGGAACGGTATAAATATACTTGCTGGTGCATAGCAGCATTATCTTTGCATAGCAACATGGTCTTTCGTGTGTAGTTGGCTGAGGTATAACAACAGGAAAGGGTAAGCCAACCACACCAGAGGCATATAACATGCACTCTCAAAACATCGAGCATTGCATGCTTCCATTCCATACTTGTTGAGTGTATGAGCACGCATATCATTATGCGCTTATCAGTGTTGCGCATATCATTATGCATCGGTTGATCATTTCAGCATTGCACGATCGCATCAGTATGCATCGCATTTCAGTGCACGCATTTTATCTTATTCTAGCGCCTACGGAACTTCACCGGTCAGTCCGGCACGAAGTTCCCGCGCACATTCCTACGGAATAAACCGGTTGAAAAATCAACATATTCCTACGGACAATCCTCCGGGCTTTCGGTACCATTGGGCTTTATAAACCGGCTCCATGGCATTCCACTGGTTATGTAACATTCAACCGGCTCCAAGACATCTCACCGGTTAGGTAGCAGTCAACCGGCTCCATGGCATTCCACCGGTTAGGTAGCAGTCAACCGGCTCCATGGCATCCCACCGGTCATGTAGCATTCAACCGGCTCCATGGCATCCCACCGGTTACGTAGTATTCAATCGGCTCCATGGCATCGCACCGGTTACGTAGTATTCAATCGGCTCTAAGGCATTCCACCAGTTTACCCACTTTCCTTCGCCCCTGCGGGCAAGGACAAGCCAGCAACAACTCAAGGCTTCGAACACATGGGCTTTATAAACCCGGGAGAGTTTTCCTCTAGCACATGCAAACTCTTCCAGCAGGCTAAAAACCCTGTATCACACTGAACTGTGATAAATATGGGGATCCATGGCGAGACTTGTTATCTCCACGCCACCCTACCGGGCAGATTGTTTCTCTAACACAGAACAAGTCTCCCCGCAGGCTAGAAACCCTGCATATTACCCCACGCTTATTCCAGCACAAGCTGGGCAGAACCACCGGGCTACTCTCCGGCCTACCCCACCGTTGGCAGCAAATTTACCTTGGGAACTTGGGGGACTCGTTCCGACATGGCAGCCCACCGGTCGAGTCCTCACATCATCATCCCATGCACTCGTCTGGGTTTCACCCCTCCATATTCATTGCATGGCGGATTTCAACGCCACATTGTCATCCCATGCACTCATCCGGTTTCACCCCTCCATATTCATTGCATGGCGGATTTCAACGCCACATCATCAACCCATGCACTTATCCGGGTTTCACCCCGCTCCACATTTATTACATGGGCACCCCGGTTTCGTACCGCTGTGCCAGAGCCTCGACCCCTGCACCACAGCTCAATATAGCACCTCACCTCCGGCCTCGTGACCTCGGCCGCTCAGTCTATCAGCTCACCCTCCGGCCAGGTCTTGTTCAGCGGTTCACCTCGGCCAGCGGGTCACCCCAGATTCAGCAGGCCCGGTCCTGTCCAGCAATCACCTCGGCCAGCGGGTCACCCCAGATTCAACAGGCCCGGCTCTGTTCAGCAGCGGCTCTGCCCGATCAAGCTTCAACGAGTCAGGACTGATCAAACCCGGATCTTTCCTGGGGACCCACCGTCGCTCCAGAACCCGGCACAGACAGTGCGGATCAGAACCCGGCACCTCAGTACACCCCTAAGCAAGACCAAACACGGAGGACACTAGTATGGAAACATCACTCCCGGCCAAGTCAAATCTCCAACACGGACTTGGGGGACTACTACTGGGAGCACATCAGTAGCACTCGAGCGGAGGGGTGGGACTCGGCATTCGAACGCCCGGTAAGAGTCCAATCTCACTTAGGGACTTGGGGGACTGGTGGTAATAGGGGTCACTCGGTCGTCACCCACGCTTGGCGATACATGATGATAACTCCCCAAGTAAGATTGCACTCATATTCGGGAACTTGGGGGACTTGTTGGAGGTATATATGGTACACCGCCAAGCACATCCGGCGACCTCATAGACCATGCAACCGGCGTCATAGGTCCTACTTCCGGCATCTATCGGGTATACCAGCACCCCGACTACATCTCCATTGTTCCACATCACCGGAAACGCACTCGGAAGCCGTGCCACCGGGCTCCTGAAATAGCTTCGTGAGTAGGAAAAGTGGGTTTGCATCCCACATTGGAAACATTGTAAAGGAGGGAGCCTTCCTTCCCTATAAATAGAAGGCTCCCCCTTTAGATAAGAAAAGTTGGTTCCAAGGCATTCCACCCTTGTACCACCGATGGCTTATTAGCCGGCTATAGTATATTCCAAGTGGACGTAGCCGTGCCCTCCGATGGCACGGTGAACCACTATATATCCTTGTGTTCATGTTCTACCTTTATTATTGTGCTTCTGTCAGGCCTACGGGTTTGTGCAGAAACACAACACTAATCGTTGTAAGATGATTTTTGCTCCAATAATAGGCGTGAACCACCATGGCCAAACAATTGTTTTTGGATGTGCATTTTTGAGTGATGAGACTTTTGATTCGTTTGTTTGGTTGTTAGAAATATGGCTTACAACAATGCCTAAAGGTGCTCCGAATGTTATTATCACCGATCAAGATCAAGCAATGACTAAGGCAATTGCTCATGTTTTGCCTAACACATTTCATAGGTATTGTGTGTGGCATATTCTAAAGAAATTTCAAGATAAGACTAGTCTAGTATTTATGCAAAAGTATTATGAAATTTTCAAGACATGCATATGGGATTCAGAGTGTCAAGAAGAATTTAAAAAGAGATGGTTTGAAGCATTGGAAAAGAGTCAACAGATAAATAACCCATGGCTGAGAAAGATGTTTGAGCTGCGTGATACGTGGATTCCAGCATATGTAAATATGTACTTTTCAGCAGGTATGTCAAGCAGCCAAAGAGCAGAATCTGCACATGTATTCTTCAAGCGTTATTGTGATAAGGAAAATACTTTAATGAATTTTGTCACGCGTTTCAATAGGGCACTTGCTCATCAGAGACACAAAGAATTGCTTGAAGACCATAAAGATTTGAATGAGACACCTAATTTAAAATTAGGGATGCCAATGGAGGTTCAAATGGCTCATCTGTATACCAAGAAGTACTTTCAGTACTTTCAGGTTCAACTTCATGATGGTAATAGTTACTATGTAGATTTCATAATGGAAGATGACAGTCGTTGTGTTTACAAGACTAAAAGAGTGTCTGCTAAAAACTATAGAATGCGAACGCTTTTACATGAGAAGGTATCAAATATAGTGACGTGCAGCTGTAGAATGTTTGAATTTGAAGGTATTCCTTGCAGACATATTTTGGCTTTATTACGAGTGAAACAGATTATGGAGTTGCCAAAAAAATATATTTTGCGAAGATAGAATAGATTTTCAAGAGTTCCCAGAGAAAGGTGTCAAGACCAAGATGGTGCAAATAATTCATTGATAATGAGACACAACGGTCTGTTCAAAATTGCATCCAATTTGATTGATGAGGCTGCGATTTCATCTGAGGGGACTGAACTTGTAAAGAAGGCATTTGAAGAACTTATGAAGCAAATTAAGAAATTAGCTGGACAAGCTTCTACCAACAATTCTATAATTGGTACTTCTAAAGAAAACCGATTCTTAGATCCTTCTCAAGCGAAGACTAAAGGTAGTGGAAAACGCATAACATCGTGGAGAGATAGGAAAAGAAAAGTTAGACATTGCTCTATTTGCCGAAGTACTAAACATACTAAAACAACATGCACAGTTGATAGGTGAGTGCTACTTGTATTCAAATGCTATTCACTACCAGATCGGACAGAATAGCCGACGAAAAAAATTTCGTCTACTATGCCAAATTTTCGTCGGTTATTCCTTCTACCGACGAAAATTTCGTCGGTTATAATTCGTCGGTAAAACGAATGGCCGATGAAAATAACGAAATCGTCGGCCATTCCATAATTATCACCGACGAAAATTCATTTTGTCGACCAAACCTTGGTAAAATATCCGACGAAATTCGTCGGATATTTTCGAGTATGGCCGACGATATCGTAAACTATAGCCGACGATATCTTCTGTTTCGTCGGCTATTTGTTCTGAAATATAGCCGACGATTTCATCTATTTCGTCGGTTATTTCGTCGAACTATATTAATATTTTAAGAGGCATTAATTAGTTATAGTCGACGAAATAATGTGATTTTCGTCGGTTATAAAAGTTATAGCCGACGAAATTTGGTAAAAATCGTCGGCTATAGCACTTATAGCCGACGAAATAATACCAATATCGTCGGCTATTCTTACATTTTGGGGAAAAAAAGTTAAATTAATTTCTAAATTACCATTCAAGCAACCTGCAATTCACAATGACAATCCATGCATTTACACCAACAAGAAACACGTCTAAATGACTTATTTAATTTGTTCCAATATACATAAAATATAACCATAATCATCACCTAAAGCACAAAAGTCCACCACGTCATCCCCAGCATGCCCGTCATCCTGGCCACCATCCTGCTGTCCATCATGCTCGTCATCCTGCTGAATGAACTTGGGAGCTCTCGGCATTCGAGGTTCATCTAACGGCTCAAATGGGGGCGGGAGTTCAAGGCCTTGTTGTTGTGCCGCGAACATAGCATACCACCAGTTTTGTTGGCCAGCGTAGTTCTGTCGTCGAATTCTCTCACATTCAGCATGCCAACGCTCCATTTCCATCCGATACTGCTGTGTTCTGCGTTGTTGCTCCTATGATCTCTGGAACAGGGCCGCCAATCTTGCATTTTCTTCTGCCAATCTCTGCATTTCCCCCCTCTTCTGTTGGGTGTCCCCGCCTCCCTTCTTTTGAGCTCCATTAGTGGTCTTCAGGACCCCTATTCCAGAACTTCCCAAACCCCGGCAATAGTAGTCGTTTGACCGGTTTGGGAAGGCTGCGTCGAATATCCTCGCTGCAGTTTGGACATTCGATCGGTCGACCTGGCTCAGGGCTTCTTGCAGATCTTCTTCTGAAATGTTCGGGTTACAAATATATAATATTCTAACAAATATATAATTAAGTAATATTAATAATTAAAATTTTAAAATCGTAATCAACGACTTACAAGCTCTTCTGTCGCTAATGGATACGTTTTCTTGAACGTCTCTACGTACGGGTTGCAGTTAGGATGATCTCTAAGTGCCTCCTCCTGATATTGTGAAAATGACCTAGAACCACCATGATGGGGGGTTGTGTTACGGCGGCGGTTCACAGAGTTCTGCCGAGACCGTCCCTTCAAACAAATAATAAAATATTAGAAAAATGCATCAAAAAATATTAGTGTAATAATTATAAAATAATTAAACTAATAATTAAAATATTAACAAAATAAACATTTATAGTTAAGTTTAGTATTTACCTGCATAACTGGGTTGTTGAAGTCTACTGTCTTCAACCAACGCCACTCGTACTCCCTGAACATGAACTCTCTTGGAGTACCCATACGACCATGTTTGTCGTATTCGGTAAAGTGGGTACGGAGCTCGTTCTTCCACTCTTTGAACCTACGGAAAAAATAAAAGTGCATTAGAAATATTATTAATATCATAAAATATTTCAAATTATAAGATGAGGAATTCCCAACGTACCTCGAGTTCTGCATCGCGTACGCCCAAGCCTGTTGGTGTTCGGCAATCTCGAAGTATGCCTGAAAGATAATATTTTATTAGTTTTAAAATTATAACAATACCGAAAATTATTAAATATTACGATAAAGAAATTAAGTTTTTTAAATTACTCACCGACGCCGCATTGTTGACCTCTCTCTTGATCTCTTCCGGCACATCAGCCCACCGTGTCCACAACATAGGGACTCTATCCCTAATTAGTGCTCCCACGCAACCCGCGTAATCGCGGCGTTTTTTCCCCTTAACATCCTGATTAGGGGGTTCGTTGATCTGGATCCTCCCGCTGGTCTCAACACTTTTTCTGAGCGTATCAAAACATATGACACCTCTCGTATTCCTGCTTGAACTGCTAGCGGCGGTCCCTATCACATAAACCACGATTGGTTAATAAAATTAAATATTAGTGCGTTAATTTTAATAAAATATTTAATTAATAAAATCAAATGTTACCTGAACTCGATGACCCTTCTGCCGACTTTCCTTTTAATCTCGCCGAAATCAGGAGCTCAGATCTCTCAAATGGCTCATAATGGTATGCCTCTGCAACACTCACGTACTGAGGCATAGCAGGCCATATGGGCACACTACGCTCGTCGACCTCGGGTATGGCAGGAATGTTGTATGGCAGGTATAGCTGATTAGGGAGAGTAGGCCCCTCCCCTCAGTAGAGTCAGCAGCAGACGGCGCATGACTCGTCATCGGCTCCCGATGAACCTCAGGCATACGAACCTGATGAACGTCTGGAGCTATGTCGTCCTGAAATAGCTTCGTACTACATCTTGGAGGATCTGATCGGAGAGGGGGACGTGAACTGCTCGACGGCCGCCCCGCCGATAAAAGGGTCTGGTGCCGGTTGCTCACACTCCTCCGCGGCTGGGATGAATCGAACCTCTGAGGCTGGCTGATGGTCCTCTCAGGCTGGCTAAGGGTCCTCTCGGAGTCTCCGGATCCGCCAGAACTTCCAGAACCCCTATATCTGGAACGACGGCCTCCGAATAACTGTCTAAATGCATCGGCCATCTGGAGCTTGAGGCATTAATACATTAATTAATATTAAATTATATTACATTAAATAAAAAATTCTAATTAATATAATAACCAATAATACTAACATATTTTAAAACATACTAAAAAATTAATATTTAAATTTTAACTAATTTTAAATAATACTAACCATTAACATAAATATAACCATTTATATACAAATATAACTATATTTCATCATTAACATATATATACATACAAATAACCATTTATATATTAACATAAATATAACCATTTATATAATTAGGCTACCAATTTATATATATAATTAATTTAACAATTTATATATAACAATTAAAATATACATTAACATATAACCAATATTAACAAATATATAACAATTTATATAATTAATCTACTGTTGTAGAATAATCGGAATTGGTCTACTCATTTCATTAGAGAATCCCTTTATATAGGGTGACGATTACAATGGAAACATCAATTACAATAATGGTAATAAACACTGATTGAAACGTTACATCAGATTGATACTAATTTCCTAATTCGTCATCGTCAGTTACTTTGACGAAGGCACATTTATGGTATTTTCCTTCAACACTCCCCCTTGTGCCAAGTCAAAGACGAAATGGTGCATATGGTGTTGCCTCATTAAAAACCTTGCCAAGTAACAAAACCCAGTGGGACAAAATAAAACTTGGACGAAGGGAAAAAGAGCACAACGCACCTATTACATTTGAAAACAACATGTATGTGCTAGACTCCCCCTGATGTCTGCACCTCCCCCTGATTTCTACATTAATCATGGGTTTCTCCCTGATTCTTTCATTTGATCAAGGGAGCTTCAGTCTTATTAGCATACTTATGCATTTTCACATGTTTTTCCAAATGTGACTTTGAGCAATGATTTAGTAACTAAATCTTGCCACATCGTCCTCAGATCCAACTTGATTTACTTTGATCTTGAGGATAAGGTTGTTCATGAACTGAATACATAGGTTCATATTGAACATCAGGTTCACTCATGATATGACCTTCATATAACAAAATAGTCGTAACTTCGTCTAGAGTATGAGTGAACCATTAAGAAATTTGAAATTGATCTGTAATAACAGATTTTCTTATCTCACCTTTAATGCGGTTTTCTTTACGCATAGTTAGCTATGACGTGGATAATTTCTTTATCATGTCAAATTCTATGTAGAGATTGAATAAGTCCAAATCTTTCATATCTTTAATGAAAGAACGATTTGCGCTGTGTAGGCGCAGAGCTAAACATAGCTTTACAAATTTACATCGAATGAGAGGTCGAGTCTTACATATTATGTTTAAGTACAATCATGCGTTATTGCACTTGTATAGGAATTTCATTTCCCAATACTTCTTCGTCATCTTCCTTTAGATGAAAACGGATCTATAGTAAAGACTTCGACTGATCATGGGAGTATATGTAGGCCTCACTTTATTCTTTAGAGTGCCTAAGCCGATTGATGTATGGTCACCATCATTACAGTCCTTGAGTTCCATTTCAAGACTGTGTATTCCCAAAATCTTTTTCATTCTCAACTTAGGATAATACACTGAGTTTCTCTTATTTCATTTAGAGTTCATATATATCCATAATGAGCACGCAAGGGCATAATTCACCAATCTCTATCCAATCAAGTAGTCACTTTAGTGATCGTTTCAATTTCTTTTGCAAACGTACTCATGTGATCTAGAGTCACTTGATTTGGGTGGATGAAGTCCGTTTAGGATCCTCATGTATATCTCTTAATTTAGATCCCCATAGAGATATATGTTTTGATCACTTTTCATAAGCTGCATGTTCAGTTTTTCGAAAACTACCAAACTGACAAGGTAGTGGAGTACAATGACATCCATTACGAGAGATTGTCTCATCGTAGTCCATTACGAGAGAATATCTCCTCGTAGTCGATTCCAGTGCGTTTTTGAGAGACCTTGCGCCATAAGGTGAGTTTGCATACTCTTATTCTCATTACGCATTCTAACAAAGATATATTTGATAGGGTTTACATTTGCGGTGTCGGCGTCACCTGCCCAAATACCTATCTCTTTGTTTATACTGGATCGCTTCTTTCCATTAGGCCAGTTTACTAAGTTGACATTTTTCAACGAAGTATGGTTCGATAGTAGACTCATTATTCCACGTCCTCATGTACACTAGTGTAATGTGTTTGTAGAGATCTCTATACTTTAAGGATTGGTTCTAACATTTGAGGCGTCCCCCAATGATAACCAAAATCCATAAATATTCTCATGAGACGGATTTGAGTATCACTGATCAATAGATCAGGTTGTGCCAAACTTGTTTTCTTCCTTTACACAAGTATGTATCGAACTTAAGGTGGCCTCCCCCTCTTCCTTGGAGAGCCACGGCCTGTGACACCATTTATGCCACTTATGGCGTCACCATGCCACCATGGATGGTGGCAGTGCAATACCCAATTCCACTTGGGTGGTACCATGTCCTTTTGATAAAACACAATCCTTGCGGGTATATTTGCAGCAGGTTTATATGATCTCGTCACTTTAATGTATAAGACATCTGCACACTTTACTTTGTGTGATTTTGGGGATCGGGATGAGACACAGTGGGGACAAACCACGACAATTCCTGTCGTTCCACTTGAACATGCTTGTTCTTATCTCCCCCTAACAACGGGAAGACTGTCTCATCAAAGTGACACACCGCAAATCTAGCGGTGAGGAGATCGCCTGTCAAGGTTTCGACATAGCGGACTATAGCTGAAAGTTCATATCCAGCATAAATATTTATTCATCTCAAGTAACCCATCATTGTGCGCTGTGGCGGCACAATTTTGGCACATAAAACATTTAATGGAGCTCAAGGATTGTAGATCCGTGTCAATCCAAAAGAGCTCAAGGATTACAAGTTCGTTTGAAATCCTTTAAAATCCTCACACATAGTCACTAGCTATGGTGTAAATTGGTTCAATGATGATGGCCATAGATGAAAAAGTAACGCTGCATGCAAAAATTGCATAACCCAAAACGGAAGTATTGGTGTGTTTTACCAATATTAAGACTATTACTGTAGTCGTTTTCCGTGAGACCAATTGGGTTTTTATATAGGAATATGATGTCAATTACAAATCCCATATAATAAGCCATAAAATCATCACACCTACGGAAATTAACCCGGCCTAGGTGCTTTGACTTTCTAGCATAAGCAGCATAAATTTTAATTATGGATGGTGTCATGACACGTGACCAGCGTGTCGACACAACAACCAACACCATAAAATATCTATGGTGTCCGCAAGTTGGTTGAATCGATCCACTGAATCCTCTTTTGATTCAATATAACAACATAATGAGGAACTCATGTGTCCTTTGCATATGATGATCTCAATCATAATTGTTTTAACGAATAGGCTTTGAATGATGTACTTTTATCCATAAAATCACGACGGATAGGAGAAGCATAATAAGGTATAAATGCATATGTTTGTGCATCAAATATATTATAATGCCACATTGGGGGAGCGGCGGGATTTAGGAATTGAACATACGTCTTCAACCCTATATGACAATATTTGAGGATCAAATGTTCATTGATCGTCCTCAGATTCGTATGTGAACCATATTCTTATGGTGTTTGCTTCTATTTATCCAAAAATATGGGTGTCCATAGTAGTTTCTTTAATGTATGGATCACCAGATCAAAGCCAATCTATGTCAGAATTCCAAAAGATCATTTTCTTATGACGTTGGATTTAATTAGCGGTTACTTAGAACCTACTAAGTTGACATATAATCTTCTCTAATACTCGTTTACATTCGCAGTCATTTAGAGGTAATGCAAATGAGCTCAAATGAATTCTCACTTGTGTCTTTTTTCACATGAACATCGTGGCATAAATTTCTTTAAAGTATAGGACAAATTCAATTTTCTCTTATCGCATAAATTGTCAATTTGACATATGCTCAATATATACATCGAAACGTAACTCAAGTTCTTTAGAGTAACTCGATGGGGATTGTTATAAAAACTTTGGTAATCCCAGTTAGGCAGGTGCATTATGAATCCCAAAGGAACAGATATACCGATCCTTATCACTTTCATTATAGTACTACAGTTCTTCAGTACTATTGTGCTATATTAGTACCATTGTCCTTCAGTACTATTATTCTAGGGATCAAATGGTGCGTTTCTTTGTCCACATTTCGTTGTGTTATGCCTATATTATGTCTTTGCACACAGTTCTTTGTGCCATGCCTATATTATATTGTTTTTCTTTATGCAATACTTTGCAAAGTTAGATATAGAAAATTGAATCATGTATATTATGAATAAAATTTGAATAATCTCAATTCCTTTAGAGAAATTTCAAAAATGAACGTGCCAACGATTACATTTAGTCTTATCCAATTTAGAGAGAGAAACTTTAAGACAAAAAGTCTAATTTAGGACCAAAAGTCGTATTTAGGCGTAATAGCCTTTATAAGGATATCTTGGAAATTTATAAGTAGACTAATCAACGTCTATTTTGGATTGAGCCAGATCCTTTGTGCTCTTTTAATAGCTGCAATGATGAGATGTGTCATTTTGACATATTCTTCCCATATGTTATGTCTTTAGTTGTAAATTCATTTTCGATGTTCTTGTTGTATATTGAAGATACTTTTCCAAAAAATCCACGTACTCATATGATTCTTCATACTTATTGAAAGTCGTAGCTAATTCTTTGCTAGCGTATGATGTACGTATCAATAATTCATTGAATTACAACAATGGCAGAGTGTTTCACTGCACATGACATGTCCCCTATGTCATCTTTTAAATATTACATTGTTTCCACTTACTTTTGGATGATTATATGAATTTTACGTCCATGGTAATTACCCTTTGTTTTAGGGTCGTTGTATTATTTTGCCCAATTTGTTCAAGAATATATATTTTTCTAAGACATTACATCGTCATTGCCTTTTGATTTAGGGTTGTTTTATTTTTCAAAATGTGTTCCCGGAAATTTCTTTTTCTCATACCTTACATTGTCATTGCCCTTTGGTGTATGGTTGTTGCATTACTTTGCATAATTTGTTCCAGGGAATTTTTTTTTCTTAGACCTTACATTGTCATTCAAGATATTGAAATTATTTATTTTGCTATTTACATAAAGCAATTTGCATAAATATACCATGCTCAAGCCTTAGCCGGCTTAATAGGGGAATTTGGTACTCAAATTCTTCAGAGTCCAATATGTCAAAACTAAACTGTGATGGTTAAACCATCTGTAAAATATAGGAAGAATAAAATATATTAGTTTCGCGGTCTATGACATTCACGACAACTAAAATAAACCAATATACTTTATGGTAAAATAAACCACTAGCTTCGTGAAATTTCATTATCACAATAAAATTTTGATTTTTCCATATTCATTGCATGTAAAGCTAATGAAATTTCATTATCATTGCTTTTTATATAATCAAGAAGATATCCATGATGAAAATTTTTTCAAGAAATTAAAATTGGATCTCAAGACCAAAATTTGTAATGGTCATATTTTTCTTACTTCGTGAAAATACTTTTCCACATTATAGGTTTGTCACTTTTTCTTTATATTACGAAGCTCATGAAATTACATTATCAGAGCAGTGTTCAAAATAAGTAATATGTTAAATAAAACAATTATTTAACACTAATAAAATGAACATATAACGCTTCATGTTTCATATTTATATAAATACTAATGCAATCAATTTTAATAGAGCATTATATCATATAAATAACTGAAACAAAATATAATGAAAGCAGAGCGTCAATGTAAATATTACTTGTAAGTTTGCCAAATAAACTGCATATGAATCGATTGCTCGATCTTCGACTCCAAATTTGTCGTCGTATATTCATCGCCGCATCATTAAATTGATATGTCACATAAAAAAAATATTCATATGATTAGTCACTTTAATCATACATTTACCATATCAATTAAATAATTTAATATTTTACCATTAAATTCATAAAACAGTAAATAGTCACAGTAATAAGAATTATTATGCGGTAATTTTAAAATTACCTTCAAATTTTATCCCAAAAAAAAATTCTGTTTTTTTTTTCGTGGGTCGGGTCACCCAGATCCGGGTCGGGTCGGGTGGATTGCAAGTTCTGCCGACAAAATTTTCGTCGGGAGAACTTCTGAGGCAGCCTTTTCCCGACGAGCTGTCGTCGGTAAAAGCTGGATCGGGTTCCGGGTTCCTGTGCTTCCGGGCTGCAGTGGCGATCTGGGGCGGGGCTGCTGCGGAACCGGATCGTCGTCGAGGGCCACGTCGACTGGGCTAGGCAGGTGGAGGCGACGAAGGCGGGATCGGGATCGGGATCGGGATCGGTGGTTGGGTCGAAGGATTGGAGGCCAAGGCCGAGCGACGCCGATTGGGGCTAGCGGCGGCGGTGGTGCTGGGACGTGCGGAGTCGATCGAGGCTGGCGGCGCTGGGACGGGCGGGGTCGATCGAGGCTGGCGTCAAGGGTTGATCAGCGAGTGCCGGAAGGTTACGGGTCAGATCGGAGAAGACGATGGGTGCCCAAAACAGACTGTTGGGTGCCCAGAGAATCTTTATGCTCTGCCGACAAAGTTGTCGTCGGCAGAATGGGTTTCTGGAGGTTTTTTTTTTTTCAGGAACAAAGGCCTAGGGTTTTTTCTTTTTTTCTTCTCTCCGGCTAAAGCAAAGTGCTGATAACGTGTTGTAGAATAATCGGAATTGGTCTACTCATTTCATTAGAGAATCCCTTTATATAGGGTGACGATTACAATGGAAACATCAATTACAATAATGGTAATAAACACTGATTGAAACGTTACATCAGATTGATACTAATTTCCTAATTCGTCATCGTCAGTTACTTTGACGAAGGCACATTTATGGTATTTTCCTTCAACATCTACAAATTTATATATATAATTAATCTAACAATTTATACATATAACCAATATATATAACAATTTAACACACACTTAAATATCTAAATTATATACCTAAATTATACAATTAAAATAAATTGAAAAAAAAAACTTACGGGATGATTTTCTTTAGTAGGAGGAGGAGGCCGGCCGGAGGAGGAGGGGAATGAGGAGGGGAAGGAGGAGGAGGGGGCCGGAGGAGGAGGGGAAGGAGGAGGAGGAGGCCGTATGGAGGAGGAGGAGAGCGGACGCCGGCGCTGATTTGAGGAGGAGGAGGAGGAGAGCGGCGGATTGGAGGAGGAGAGTGGCCGATTTGAGGAGCGGAGGAGGAGTTTTTTCGGAGGAGGAGAGAAAAAAGTCGGAGAGAAAGTGACTTTCAGCTTTTATAGCAGAAAGAATAGCCGACGATTTAGAAGATTTCGTCGACGATTTAGAATATTTCGTCGGCTATTCTTTGAATGTCGTCGGCTATTCTATGAACATCGTCGGCTATACTTTGGAAGATCAACAGCAGTCTGATCTGAGCCATCCAACGGCGGACAATAAAAAGGCGCGGATCGCAAGAGTTTAGCCTACGAAATATAATTTTCGTCGGCTAAACTTAGAGAATAGCCGATGATTTAAAAGATTTCGTCGGCTATTCTTTGAATATCGTCGGCTATTATATGAACATCGTCGGCTATACTTTGAAAAATCAACAGCCGTTGGATCTGAGTCATCCAACGGTGGACAATAAAAAGGCGCGGATCGCA
Source organism: Potentilla sterilis (assembly GCA_963682095.1). Taxonomy (NCBI): domain Eukaryota; kingdom Viridiplantae; phylum Streptophyta; class Magnoliopsida; order Rosales; family Rosaceae; genus Potentilla; species Potentilla sterilis. The sequence continues at coordinate 14,898,137 of OY821765.1, read as the reverse complement.
AGAGTTTAGCCGACGACATATAATTTTCGTCGGCTAAACTATAGGTCAAACCACTAAGTCAAACCTCTAAACGCTTAAAAACGGAAATTAGTCTAGTTAAACGACGGTTTCTGGCCTCACCTTCGACAGATAATAGTTTCAAATCAATGAGACGCAACTAATCATATAAAAATTTTACAAAATTGATTTAACGAACGTCAGGCTACCCATAGGAAAACGAAAGTAAAAAACAGTTAACCGCAACATTCGACACACAGATTTTATCGAAATCTTATCATTTTTCAACCGTAAACGTATTTCATTATTTCGGTCATATCTTATTTCACAACATTTTTGCATTTGAAGAGTCTACGTATAGTAACTATTTGAAACTATATATTCACTTAAACACTTAGTAAACAAGTTAAGGAACATTAGTGCATATGTTTTGATTTTGAATCTAAAAGTTTAGAAAATCTATCCCAACCGTCAGATATCACCGTTAAGATTAAATACACGTATGGAAAAAAATACAACTTCAGCTGACAACGTTAAAGGCTCGATCGGAACGGTCAACCGGGTGAATCAAACCTCTAAACGCTTAGAAATGGTAATTGGACTGTCTAAATGATGTTTTTTGGCCTGACCTTCAACAGATAATAGTTTCAAATCGATGAGATGCAACTAATCGTATAAAAATTTTCCTCAAAATATTTACCGAAGGTAACGCTACCATTAGGGAAACGAAGGAATAAAACCTTTGACCGCATCTTTCGACACTCAGATTTTATCGGAATCTTGTCATTTTTCAACCGTAGACGTATTTCATTATTTCGGTCATATCTTATTTCACAACATTTTTGCATTTGAAGGATGAAGCAATGGTTTATCGTTAGTGATAGAAAATAGAATATGGTCATTTTTTTTATTTGTTTAAATCATAGCCGACGAGAGACTCGTATTCGTCGGCTATTCTTTTGTCGTTTTCTGTCTAAAATAAAATATGTATTTTTCAATATAATTATAGCCGACGAAATAATGAATTTTTCGTCGGCTATTATGAGTATAGCCGACGAAATAACAAATTTTCGTCGGCTATTATATGAAAAAAAAAAAACAGTTGGCAAGGAAGTTCAAGCAAAGTTCAGTTGGCAGTGCTGTTTATCTGCACCGAAAACTGTACTCTGTCTCGAAGGACTGGAAACCCTCTGACTCAAATGAAAAAATGGATGAGTTGGTCGAGACGATAGACTTGAATGAAGGAATCAAGGCGAAATTCTTTATGAATATGCATAGGTTATATGAGTCATCTGGTGAGAAATTATTGGTTTTCAGTCAGTACCTCCCACCTTTGAAATTTTTAGAGAGTAGGGAAAGTCGTCACAAAGCAGCTGTTATCTTTAACAGCTTGGTCGTAAACATATCTTGGTACATGCAGGTTTTTCTTAGTTTTTTTTAAAGAATCGGAGTTGTCTTTAGAAATTAGTGGATTACAAATGAAAGGATTACATCATCTAAATTACTTAGTCCATCGCATTGTAATCGGAATCATCGGATGAGTCTTCTTCGGTTTCTGAATTGCTCGATAGGGGTAATCGATGCCTTTCCTCACCACTAGAGTCCTCGTTAGTTTCTTCATTTGGATCAACATCAACAAGCAGTGGCTCTTCACGTCGAATTCGCACCGGAGTGTCTAGGCGAATAAAAGAGGAGTCAGGAATACCGTTTGAGTTGGGCTCTTGATACGCGGTGCCACCTTCCTCGTTCTCTTCAGCTACTCCAAGTGTAGACGCCCGGTAAATGTTACGATGGTGGATAGTGTTGACTACTTTCCACGGGTCACCCTTGGCGAGATCATCAAGATAAAACACTTGTTTCACCCTTCTGGGAGGACCACCGTGTTCTTCGGTTCCATCAAATGCGGCGGACTCGTAACGCCAGTGGTGATCCGCCGGAAGGAACACACGATGACCCATTCTGCATATCTTGTTGCAATGAAGGGTGCTCCCATAATCGCTGAGGCACTCTGGACAAGCCTTGTATCCCCTAACAACGCTGCCCGACAACATCCCATAAGCAGGAAAATCACTGATGGTACCAATAACCATGACATGCATCTAGAACGTCTCCTCCTTGTACTTGTCAAAAGTGGGATGACCAACGTCCCACAATACCTTAAGCTCTTCAATCAATGGTCTCATATACACATCGAGACATTTCCCTGGGTAACCAGGCCCCGGAATCAACAACGTCAACATATTATATTCCTTCTTCATGCACATCCACGGAGGAAGGTTGTATGGTACCAAAATCACCGGCCATATACTGTATGAAAGACTCATGGTGCCGAAAGGGTTGAACCCGTCGGTTGAGAGCCCGAGCCTGACGTTTCTGACATCTGACGCAAAATGAGGAAGCTCATTGTTTATATGCTTCCAAGCCGCTCCGTCAGAGATGTGTGTCATGATATCTGCGTCTCCCAAGTCCCGCTCACCGTGCCATCTCATAGCTTTTGCAGTGGTTTCTGACATGTACAACCGCTCAAGCCTATCTCTCAACGGAAAATACCAAAGCACTTTCACACGTTTCCTATTGCCTGCTCCCGTCAACTTATATCGGTCAGAATGACATATCGGACATGCGTCAAGGCTAGTAAGGTCATTCCCTTCTACATCTTTACCCCAGAAGAGAACCCAGTCAAATGCGCATGCATGGATCTTAATGTAGGAAAGCCTTAGATCTTTGAGGATACTTCGGACCTTACGGTGATTGGTAGGATTACGATGACCCTCCTCCAACAACGAAGAAGTGTACTGTAGATATTCATTCACTTGCCTAATAGTCGATTTTGTCTCGACTTTAATCCTCATTACCTCCATCACACTTTCAAGAACTGTCTTCTCAGAACTTGAAGACACAGGGTCATGCATATATTGTTCCCCACGTACACCGCTTTCAAAAGGAAACACGTCGTTGACGAATGCCATTGTTGGATCGTTGGATGTACTACTACTGCCCGCCTAAAAAAACTGCCCATGATCATGCGATCCATCTAATGATGGCTCACCGTGATATATCCAACGTGTGTACTTCGGCCAAAACCCATTACTCTTTAGGTGCTCACAATCCTCCCATACTGTCCTAATCGGAAATCGACACATATCACTGCGACACCTACATTTATTGCACGGGCAATAATGGTATTCATTCCCGTTTGCATTTTCCTCGACGAACTGCAAAAATTTCACAACTCCTGTAGTGTATCGTCGGTCATGCCTTGAAAGCGAAATCCAACTCTTATCCGGATCCATATATAGCCTGAAAATAATATATATATATATATAACTTTAAATAATAAGAAATTAATTAACACATACATATATACATATATATAAATCTTTAATAATTAATTACATTACAAGATATATTATTATCAACATCAACTCATATATATATATACCATTAACAACCATTATTTAAGTTACACTATATATCAACCATTATTTAAGTTAATTACACTATCAACAACCATTAATTAACATATATATATATATATATATATATATATATATATAATTAAACTCCACACACACACACACACACACATATATATATATATATATATATATTAACACTAATTAAAATAACATCAAATTAAAACACATAATTAAACTCTAACTTAAAATCAACTCAACTACAACTCAAAATCAACATATATACATACATTCTAACACTAAAACAACAACAAAACAAAAAATCACTTACTAAATCAAAATCACTAAAACTAAAAATCAACTCAACTAAAACTCAAAATCAACATATACACATATACGTACCTATATATAGCTCCACAATGTAAGAGAGGACGGATTTCAACAATACCCACATATTTTTCACTCTTTCTCCCGTTTTTTTTTCGTTTTTTTTTAAATGAGCAGCTGATGTCTAGATCTGAAAATATATAGACTTATAGCCGATGAAAATGACAATTTTGTCGGCTAAAACTTCAAAAGTTTCATCGGCTAATGTTTTAGAGAAAGGCCGACGAAAATCCAAATTGTCGACTGAAATCTGAATATAGCCGACGATTTTTGTTTATACCAACGACAAAAAAGGATCGTCGGCTATTCCCAAACTATGGCCGACGATTTTGTTTTTCTACCGACGAAAAATAAAATCGTCGGCTATTCTATGGAATTACCGACGAAAATTTTTAGTCGTCGGCCTTTTTTTTTTATTTCGTCGGGAAAAGCCTTTTTTCTGGTAGTGATTTATTATCATCACTATAGTTTATGTACTTTTTTTTTATTAGGTTGTTTAGCTAACCATCTTTTGTTTGATAGGCCAAATGTTGTAGAAAAGGATGTCTGACAAGGTAGTCGAGGAAAAAGATTAAGATGAACTATAATTTGTAAGTTGTTCCACTTGAATCTCAATCAAGGTGTTGCTTTTTGTGAAGAAGTAAATTCATAGATTAATTTCATGTTTCTGAAATTTTGCAGGCAATAGCTTAACGGTGATTTCAGCAATGAAGAGCGTGTTTTGAAATTTCTTGATGTTGTTTGGACTTTAGTTCTGTGAGGAACATTTTCAAGTATATTTCAAGTTGTATGGAAAAATTGGTTACAAAACTACGTTGCAAACTCTGTATTTGTCCCAATTAATACTATTGATCGTGCAACTTTTATGTTGAATGATTCATAAAACTGAACGCTGTATTGCCTTGCATACTACTAATAGTTTTTATACATGAATACTGAATATAGGAAGCTGAGAGATTAGAGCTGAGATATTACTTCCAAGTTTTGAAATCAAGTAATGTGCCTACCTCTGCTTGAGATGGCAGCTTGTACACAAATTAGAAAGAATAACTACAAAACTAACAATTATACAACTACAAATGGCTGTCACAGTTGAGCCCCGTCCTCCTCACTTTCGCTGTCACAATATCCAACTTTACATCAATCATCACTACTATTCGAGTCACACAAATCCCCCAATTGAACAAAATAATAGCAATTGTATTCTCCGACGAAGAACAGAGCTCAAGCTCCTCGTACTGGAAAATCCACAACTAGAATCCAAAAACAAAAATGACAGTAAATAAACCATAATTCATAAACTTACAAATTTAAAAGTCCCAACTTTTTTCCTCTATCGACCCAGTACTCCAAGAGCTTATCATCAACTTTTTTCCTCTTTAAACCCAATTGCTTTTTGTTAACAAAAAAAAAAAAAAAACAATTGCTTAGTTCATCTTAATCGTAAGAAAAGAACCAAACAAGTACCTTTCAATTTCCATAGAGTTGCCCTTGAGTTTGTAGCAACAAGAAACAATTATCACACAACATCAACTTCTACAAAAAAATAATAATAAAAATAAATGAGAAGAGGAGAGAAGATATGAGCTCTCCTTGGAGGTTGTCGTCCGTCTCCATCGAATTCTCTATGGGTCTCCTTCTCCGGCGAATCGTAAATGGATTTCGTAAAATTTTTCTTCCTTTTATGAGAAGAAAAGAAGGAGAAAAGGAGAAGAGAAGATCGTGAGGACCTTAATCGCCGGCTTCTGGAGTTGGGTCTCCGTCTCTGGCGAGTATCTTCTCTGGGTTTCATCAAATTTGATGAATTTTGGGAGAAGAGGAGACTTTTAGGAGGATTGAGGTCGGGAGAGAAGGAAAAGAAATAAGATTAAAGTTATTAAAAATGATTATAAAATATAAAATAATGTGTTTTATTTCAATTAAACCTCATTACTTCTCAACTATTGGATTTTAAGTGAGCTGATCGTGCGGCAGTTGACCAAATTTCCCATGGTCACTAGCTGACCAGGTGAGCAGGACTCTACATACATTTACTCACTACACATCCTCTTAAATCAGTCCCGTTCACCTGGTCACTAAGTGACCAGATGAATATGGTCAATAACCATCAGATCAAACTCCGACGGCTACAAATTCAGAGGTTCATTAATTATCAGCCATTGGATTTTAATGGGGTTTAATCTAATAGTTTGTTGATCATATCTTCCTGGTCACTTGGTGACCAGGTGAACGAGATCGCCTCTTAAATACCTAAAATAACATTTAATATACTAGTCATTTAAATTACAATTAACTGTTTATTTTATCTTTTATTCACTCATTGAACCTCTATTACTTGAATTTTTTTTTTTAACTTTTCTTTTTTACATGTGCCTCCAGTTTTTGATTTTTTTCTTTTTACAAGTAAACATCTATTCTCTGTTCTTTGAGCTCTTTAATTTATGTACCTCATTATATTTTTCTAATAGTTATTTAATTTATTTAAAATTAAAAATATATATACTACATCATCTTGTTTATATATGAGTTCAACCTATATAATTTTTTTATGTCACAAGCTAGTTCTCAATCATAGTTGTAATAATTATTAGATATATAGATGTCTATATATTAAGATGCAGGAAAATATATAAAAATAGATAAGAAAATCAAAATATGTACGTAGTAAATTATACTTAAATGTGTATATATTAAAATTTGAAAATAAATATAGATAAGAAAAATAATAATACTGCAATCTATTAGTTTATTGAATTGGAAAGTTTAGAGAAAATAAATATAATATGTTTTTTAAACTTAATCATCATTTGTATAAGGCGAGATATATGTAGTATAATAATTAAAAACACAAGGAGGTTAAGTGAGTAAATGTGGAGGTCCCAATAGCAACACTCATTAAATTTAATTAGATCTAATTTTAAGAAAGTGTAAAAACTTGTGTAAAATAAAGTGTCCCTTGATCCGGACCATTTATTAAATCGCAATAATGAATACATAAATGATAATCAATTTGGCTGAAATTTTTGCCTACTCACAGGGACCTAAAATATGTCGATATGTGATTGAAAAATTTAGGAATGTAAATTACAATCCCTAATAAATAAAACAAAAAAAAAATTACTAGAGATAAAACTACAAACAAAAACTCCTATTAAACACTAGAGAGGAAGCATCAAAACACAGAGCGCGTCCGACATTAACAAGAAACCTAGATTGCCAATTTCCAACATGGAGGTGATGACCGAAATGAGCTAGACAATTGGTAGCAAAATCTACTTCTTGCCAAAAGAAAAGCAAATGACACATGATTAAGGTGCTCGAACTCAACACAAACTAAAACTGATGACAACATTTTTATATAAATATAAAACGAGCAACCAAAATTTTTTATTTTTGAAACAAGGTAATCAACTGCCCTCACGCCGTAACCATTAAGAGTACCAAGGGGGACATTGAACTTAAACCGCATACTGTAAGAATATCTCGATATAGTATCAGGCGTCTCTACATAACCTATGCAATCTAACAAACATCATTTAGCAAGGAGTGCATCATTGGCTACTTCGTTTTCTTTACAAATTTGGCGACATATCGGAAAGACAATGTTCATACGGAACCATTAAACACTACTATGTCTATCAGCTTTCTCACTATGTTGCCACTAAATAATATTACCAGTGACCCTAAGTTTGATCCTACCACTAGAAGGTTGCAACTTGCGACCATTTGACAAAACAAGGAACTTGCTGCCTCATTAGAGCAGACATGACACACAGAGTGCATATATCAGGACATAGCCCACATCGTCCTACCATCATAACTTAATAATAGTTTATTCTATGGTTATTTACCACTAACTACATAAATGAATCAATAATTACTAGGAACATGCATGTTTTGTCTGATTCCGATACGCAAGGTTAAATTACTTGCCGGCTGTTTCATCCATGTTGAGTCGATTTTGTTAAAATAAAATTACGAAATAACCTTTATGTGCTTCAAGACTACTAGTTTGTTTTTTTTTTTAAAGAAACACCGCTATTTGTTACAAAAAAATAAGCGTATTTTTTGCAAGTTGTGAAATGTATAAAAAACAACTAGAATAATATTTTACATTCTATTTGTTGTTTTGACCCTCCAAATTCTACTAACCCTCAATAGATCACCAATTTCCGGTAGACCACTGACTATCAATAAAAATCCTTAGTAAGTTACTGAGCCACAATAGATTACCGATCCCAAGTATATTACCAACTCTCAGTAAACTACTGACCTTCAATAGATTAATGACCACTATTGACCCTCAACATGTTACTCTTCTAAAATCTATCTCTCTCAAATCTTTTAGACCCTCAAAGCTCTCACCTATCAAACTGAACAAAACTTTTCAAAGTTACTGTTGTTTGCCATCCACCACCACCCAACTCTTAGATTCTCAGTAAACTACATACTAACATTCAATAGATTACCAACCCATAATAAACTATTGGCCATCAACAGGCTACTGTTCCAAGACCCATCTCTCTCAAATCTTTTAAACTATTAAACCCAATAGTTACTACTGCTATGCCATCCACCACCGCTTTCTTAGATCTACCCATCTCACACCCTCCTCCCTCCTAAACTCTATTTTCTTCTTTTTCCAATCCAAAACGATGTTGTATCTCCACTCCTACCTAGATCTGATCTCCTCGGTCTTATCCAAATCTGTCCATCACTGCATCGACTACTTCGATCGCCTCCGGACTCCCTCCTCCTTGTCGCATTAAAGTCGGCGACGTCAAATCTCTCGACTTCATACTACTGTGTCAATCCCACTCGTTCGACGTCCTTCCAATCAGTCGAATGTCCTCACTCACTTATCAGTGTCGTCTATGGCCATCGTGAGAGAGAGAGAGAGAGAGGACCTTGTGATATAATTGAGTGACATGTTTTGAAATTAATTGGAAGCATTTGGGACAGGTTGGTAAAATCAAGGTAACAGATTTAATCAAAAGATGGAAGTAATTAATGGACGTTTACGCAAGGAAAATTTGAAAAGCCAGTTTGCTGTGGGTAAATATGGGCTGAAATATGTAGTTGGTGGTTTGTATTTATTCTAACTAACAAAAGAATACAATTAAAAAACAAACTAAAAAGAAAACCAGCCTAAATCAACAGGGACTCAATTATTAGGGAAGATAAGAGCAAATGCTGTAATGGTTCAATATCATGGGGTAAAGTGAAGGTTGGTCCAAAAGGCACATGCAACAGATAAATTGAACTGGAGTAGCAATGTGACCTACGAGGGGGCCACCTAACTAGGCTAAGACCTGGATTGATCCTTGATCCATGGATTAAGTTGGGGTGATAAACTCGCGGGACCCATTTGAAATCCTTATGTGCAATGGCTAACAACTCTCAGCGGGAAGAAAAGAAAAAGTCAAAATAAAGGGCTATAAATTTGGGCCATTAGATTAAGATCAACGAACTAAAATTTAAAGAAAACAGTAACTAACATTATTTAACTAACTCACAATCTAAATTCACCACTGGAAATATTATAAAAAATAAAAATAAAAAAATTAAACCAACCAAATTTCATGTAAATACCATATATACTCCTCTTTTTCATTTTCCATCTCTTCCTTCTTCCCCATATTTGTTCTTCACTACATTATTCTTCATTCTCCACAAATTTGGAGAAGAGTGCTTTCTCAAACACATAGAGGGTTACAAGAGTATTCTTCCTATTAATTTATAACAACAAATTCCCAACATTGTAAAGTAATCAAAGTTCAAAGAGTGTTCTTCATAGTATACGATAAGCAGACACCAAACCCACAAACCCAACATTGTAAAGTAATCAAAGTTCATAGTAATCAATATTTTTTCTGCTTGTAGTGTACATCCCTTTCGAAAGACAACATCCTCTAAACCAAACGCCAAACCCATAAACTCCAAAAAATTTCCTAAACCCTAGAAATTGAAACGGCCATCAAACCATACCCAAACTCTTTTTTTTTGTTTTTTTTCCCACCCGTACCCTTTAAATCCAGCAATAACCATTCCAAAAAAAAAAGAAATCGACCAAATATAACTACTCTATAAACCCATAAACCCTTAATTGTGAAACCCCCAAATATTTCAATTCGATAACCAACATATTTCATTAACAAAACAAATTTGAAAATCACCATATTGTGGGATATTATCTATCTTCTCTCTTTCATCTCCAGGAACCCATCCTACGATATGCTGCTCCATGGTCTCCTCCTCTTCGAAACCAGTTCTAATTCATATAGGTTTCGAAATCAAATGGGTTTTCACGGGGTCAGATTATGATCGCATTACCTTTATCTCTAACCCATGAAAACCAAATGGGTTTTTGGGGATCTAGAGAGGATTTTTCTTCCGAAGTAGGGAGAGCAGAGGTAGGGAGAGTCGGTTTGAGAGTCAGAGATTGAGATTTAGGGATTTTTGCAGGGATTAGATTAAAAACAACTGTAATAGAAGTTAGGGGCAATTTCGTCAGTTTCGCAAAATTTTCGTCAACTTGGTAGCTGAGTTAGAAGACTATAACTGCCATGTCACCACTTAATGGAAGAAATAGACGGAATGACCATTTCAGAGATAAATCTTGACTTCAGTGACTATTTAAATCAAAATAGAACCACAGGGACTGAAACGAGGACCGATACAAAGTATAGGGACTAAACAAACATTAATTCTTAAATAAATATACAACTATTTAAACTTCTCACATTCTCATACTTCCGAACCAAAATAAGCAAGTCTGACCATATCAGTACATTAACTCAAACTGAAAACACTTTTTAAGAATCCAATACAGTACCAAAACATAATTACTTTTCAACAATCAGTTACTCAAAAACCCAAATCTGTCTCAAGGTGCACAATCAGGGTGGGTCTAGGTTCGAAAAGCACTATATACAACAACACAGATACATCAAAGCAGCAGCTTCGAGAACAACCTATCTTAATTTTTTCGTAATGCATAAAAGCAAACAATGGAACAGAGAAAAATATAAACATAAGAACAAAACCGCAACATGTTTTACAAACAATGGAATACTTCCAAGTTAGCAACAAAACCTCGACGAGATTAATTTCCTCTCATTATTATCAAGTTGGCTATGTTCTTTTTATCAGAAAAGCATGAAATGCATAGCCTTGTTATGTGGGTCATATATTCTATTTTTCACGTATATATGCTTGAACCATTATCAAAGGCGATATATATATATGCTTGAACCATTATCAAAGGCGATATATATATATTTGTTGTTAGGTACAAATACAATTTGGCTCAATTTTGAATTTTTGCTTTGCTTGGATATCCGCAGCAATCCACTACAACTAACAGAATTACAGTAATTAAGTTAATGTTACTGCAATTGTCTCTACTGCCTATATATATATAACATCCTACAACATTAGGCAGTAGAGACAATTGCAGTAACATTAACTTAATTACTGTAATTCTGTTAGTTGTAGTGGATTGCTGCGGATATCCAAGCAAAGCAAAAATTCAAAATTGAGCCAAATTGTATTTGTACCTAACAACAACTCACCCTGGTTCAACTCAAAATGATACGCCCCGAACCCTATTTAGCTTATGGGTGATTGTGATTTACTTTTAAGCTCGTGGGAGTTGTTTTTATTTTTTTTGGTTTGAGCGGAAATCTTCTTGCTACGAGAGAGATTACGTTAAAACGAGGTTGTGGATACGTAGAACATTTATTTTGGGACTCAAATTAAAAAGTTGCGGTGAAGAAACTCGTAATTTTCCAAATTTTGTTCGGATATAAATATAGGGATAGAAATTTCCCGATTTGGAAAATTTCCATTTTCTTCTTTTCTTTTCTCTTCTTTCTTCTCTTCTCTCTTCTCCCCGATACCTTTCTTCTCCGACACCACCACCGCCCAACTTCTCCTTCCGGCCACCAACTCGGGTGCCACCGGTGCCGGACGATGCGCGCCACCTTCCTTTCCTTCCCAGTAGCAGCGGCCCGGCGAACCTCGCCGCCGTTTGGCCGATTTGCCACTCGAAAGGCCCACCACAGTGGGGGTTGGAACTCCCCGAATCGGCCACTTCTTGGCCCGATTTGAGGGGGGAAAGGGAGAGCTTGGCTTGGGTAGCAACTCCACCAAGTGAATCGAATCAACTCGACCCAGGTAAGGAAAATTTCAAGATTGAAATTTGTTAGGGTTTTGAGAATTCGGTGGAGAATGCTTGATTTGATGGATTTGGTGTTTATGGAGGTTGGAATTGGATTCATGGTGTTGTTGGGAGTCGAATTAGTGTGATTTTTGGTTCGAATGGTTGAGTTTGGACGAATTGCAGGCTAGGGGGGTGTTTGGCCGCCGGGGCAGCCGCCATTTGCGGCAGCTCCGGTGGATTTGGGCGGCTGAGGGAGGAGGAGATAGGCATGGGTAGTCGTAGTGGAGGTTTAGGTGATTTTTGGAGTGGTTTTGGCTATGGCGGAGCTGCAGCGGCGGCGGCGGAACAGTAAAAGTAAAAGTAAAAAGGTTAAACAGTAAATGGTAAACAGTAACTCAGTAATTAGTGAAAGTTAAACAGTAAAGGTGAAAAGGTAAATTTTAATTTACCATTTACTGTCAGACTAATAGACTTATTATTGGGCGATTTTAATTCACCCTTGGACATTTGGTAAAAAGGATTAAATGCGAGTAAAAGAGGATTCTCAACGAAAAGACCAATAAAACAGTCAAGGGTCTCAATTGGAATATAATAGCTAAGTTCAGCTATAATCTATTTGGAAATTATGCGATTTCGTTATTTGAAAGATTCGGACGAGTGAGGACGTCGGTAAATTAAGTTTTTATAATTTAATTTTGAGTGGGGTTTTCTAAATATTTCTCTTTACAGGTCGAGGAGAGACTCGACTTGAGGAGGACTCCGATCGGCGACAAGCTTAATTACTGTGAGTGGACTTTTGTTTTGAATTGATGCATGCATAAAGATTTTAAACACTTTGGGGGTTTCACAGTAAATATTTTATTATGAGAGTGATATGGATTATCGAATGTTGATAATTTACTTTAACTGATGATTTCTTATTGATCGATTTTCAAATGGTTCATGATTTAAGGCAATTAATATGATTTATTCATATCTATACATATATATTGATATTACTCTGGAAATGAGGTTTCCGAGGATTGAACAATTTCGCTTTGTTTCACTTATTATGATATTTTGATTTCATTTGTTTTCTACGAGGCTATGAATGTGTTTAATTATATTTATTAGCCTCAGAAGTGCGGTCGGGGACCATACTGATTTATGATTTATTAGGAGAAATGTACTTTGTTTTCGTTTTTTAGATTTTCACCATACCAGAGTCCATATATGTTTATTGCTAGCTAGCTTAGTCGCCTGATCCCATGCGAGGTGACGACTTGACCACATAGGTCAGATTCACGCTCGGTGGTCGACGTGTACAGGCATAGCGTGGGACGCTATAGAGAGTCTTGGAGACTCTGACCCCAAGCCTTGGAGGCTCAGTTTTTATATGGTGGTTTACATTCCCCTATTTTTATACGATTTTTTACTAACAGTCAATGGGATTGACCAGTTGTACTTATATACATACGCTGGGTATTCGAGAATGATTTCGCCAATGATTGTAGAAATTCCCGAACCAGGGGGCTGGGGTTTTTATGTTAAGTGCATATGAAATTAAACATCTCAGTAATGCATGCGTCCTGATTTTAATTATGAAAAATGAGGAAAGTAATATAAATGATATTATTATTATTTTTAATAAAAGAATATTTGTGTGTAATTATATTTATTTTTGTCCACTCACGCTAATGTTTTAAATTACTTTCCCTGGGCTCTTCGTTTTAAACTGCCCAGTTTTGTAGAGTTGTTCGGTGCCGGAGGCAAAGTACATAGTTCCTTTTTCTACTGTCAGAAATAGTAGGTTACTAGTTTAACCTACTTGTAGTATTTTGTTCTCTTCCTTTGTATAGTCGCTCTGATGCTTTTTAGTGTATTTGTAAATTAGAAATGCTTACTTTTGGGTTGTATCCGAAGTTGCTAACTGTTATGTTGTTAATGTTATGGCTATGGTATTTTATCAAATTTGAGTTCTTGTTGGAATTGGAGATTGTTTGTTTATGGGGGAGCGGGTGGTTCCTAGAGTCAGGTTGGATATATTTTGAAGTGTTATGTGACTTTACTTTCAGGTTTGAGTTGTCCATTTTAAGAGAGGTCATGCCGATTTTTCGGTGGAACTCTCTTGAAGTGGTCCCCGCGGGACTTACTCTGAATATTAGTGTTATATTCAGGGCGAGTCCTGTCACAAAATGGAGAAGCTGCTGGGTCGAGACGACGGTAAAGCCTCAAGTGGACGTGGCGGTTAGGAATACGGCTGCGGAGGAGTGAGACAAACTTTGTGTCTGGGTTTTGGAGAGAGGATGATCACAAAGGAAAGGTTTTAGGAAAATCGCTACTCTAATTTAAAAAAATTTAAATTAAAAATAGAAGGGTAAGGACATCTCAGCAAAATTGACATCGATAAAAAAAACATGTTTCTATATCTACTCAGCAAATGACTAAGTATACTCGGCACGATAAAAAAGTTATTTTAGAACAACCTAATGATAAAACGGTCAGAAAACTGTTCTTGATAATAATAATTAAGTCACCCAATTAAAATCTTTAAAGTGTTGCCCATATAGTTCGCAAAATTTACAATATACCACTGAGTTAAACCCTTATATCTCTATTTCCATCGGCGCTATTGCAAATCATTCTCCTCGTCGCTCAACAAAGTCCGCCAACCGCCTCCGTCAAGGTCTCTGATCTCCGCTCCCTAATCCCTAACGACTCTGACCAACCGCACTCCTCCAACGCCGCCAAACTCATCGTCATTTGCTGCTGCGTCCAAGCCAATCCCGACGACGACGTCCTCAAGTCCAGCGCCGTCGTCCATACATACCGTCTAACTCCGCGAGTGAGTTTAATTGCATTCTTTAAGGATTTCTAAGGTTCGAATTCAATTTAGGGATTCACATTAGGTTTTGTTTTAATTTGCATGGGAATTTTGGTTTGTTTTCTCTATGATTTGATGTGATTTGGTGAGATTTGATGTGTTGCTTCAATCTGTTTATGAAACCTTCAGATTTTGGCATGACTTATACAGTGTGGATGGTTTGTTTACGAATTTATGGTATTGTGGAACTGAAATGACATATTATGTATAATAGTTCTTTGTTTAATGTGAAGTTGTGTCATTTTTGTTGAGAAATTGTGTTGGAAATAAGTAACTTTCAATGAAACTATCGTTGTAATCATGTTCGCATTAATAACTATTGATTAGCATTGTAACGAGGATTAACATGTCTCTGTTTATGTAACTATATACGTAACTAGAGTACTGTTAAAAAACTGCATAAGGTGGCTTTCTTTACTTGGTCTTGGCATGGGGCATAACCTCACCTTCTAAATTTGAGGAATAGGGGCATCATCTTAGTTAACAATTATTTTATGAGTAAAAATATCAAAGGAGTACTACCTTTTGTAATACTGCATGTTGCTACAACATGAATGTGTTATTAGTATGTAAGAATTAGTGGCAGGAAAATGACTACATATGAAAAAGGAAGAGCTTAAGGAATGCATAGGATGTCTGTGTGTGGCCAGGAGGGTGGGATTTCCATATGACACTTAGTAGTGTTCATAATCTTTGTGGGATACTGCTGGAATATTCGTTGGGGTGGCTACTGGCTTGGGAATTTCATACGACACTTAGTAATGTTCATACGCTCTCTGGTTTCTGTGTAACTAAGTATGTAGCCGGCAATGTAACTTTCACAGTAACTGGTTTTGTTTTGTAGCTACATATGTAACTAACTAGATTTTTCTTTGGCAAAATGATTAGATTGCGGCGCTTTTGTAATGTACTACACAAGAGCAAGCTTGCCGATGATAAAGATTTTGAAGAGAACCTAGACATTGAGAAGTTTCAATGTGTTTAAGTAGAGATTGTTTATTGATTTTTAGATGTATTTAGGGAACTATATTGTAACAGTCCAGCCCATACACTTGAGATATTGTACGCTTTGGGCCCCTCCCTCGCGGTTTTGTTCTTGGGTTCCCAACCCAAAACGCTTCTCAATGTATGGAGCTAAACCTGCATATATAAGCACAATATCCATTCTGTCTCGAGCAATGTGAGATGCGTGACCTACCTACATGCTAGGTTCCCTAGCCAGGTCAGGTCAGGTCAGGGTCATCACATGCTACACTTTATCTGATGCTCTCCTTATCAATGTCAATAATGCCTAGCTATACTAAAATACTACACTACAGCAGCTATGCATAGCATATGCTCATTCACCAATTTCATAATCTGGAAAAAACCTTTGAACATGTACAAACAAAAAAAAAAAGTTCATGTAGCTACCATTGTAACTGTGTATGTAACAATAAAACCAAATCCAACAAATTGATGTAAGTACAAATGTGACTAAATGTGTAACTACTTTTGTAACTACAGAAGTAACACGGCAAATCTAAAGTTGAAAATCATGCACCTAAAATAGTAACGATAAGTGTAACAACATCAAATTCAAAAATGAGGAGGTGCCAAAATATATAAGACTAAAAAGAAAATGCATATGTGGTTACTAAGCGCCAAAAGCATTTTCATATATGGTAAGGGATTCAATATGTATGCAAATTAAACACTTCACGTTCAAACTAACAGATTCATAAGCATGTCATTAACACATAGATAATAATTCTAGAGTGGTCCATGAATCCACACCAGAATAAAGTTACACGTACACTCCTCTACTCCATTGACAACTTTATGCTCCTTCCGCACTACCTAAGCATTATACAGAGTCAAAAATCCACAGAGGCATTTTTACAAACAGTTGGTGTGCATACATAGAGAGAGAGAGAGAGAGAGAGAGAGAGAGAGAGGATGAAACTGACCTAGTCGAAGAAGAGGTGATCGTCGAGGAGGACAGAGCGGGGGGCACAGACGAGGAGGCCTTTGTCGACGGAAAAGCACTCTGAGTCTTGGAGCTGGAAAGAGAGGCGACGGGTGCGTGAGCGGAGGGAGTCGAGGTCAGACTGGTTCAAACGGTGCCGGAGACTGTTTAGACGGCGCCAGAGTCTCCGTCATCGAATTCAAAATGGGGAAGAAGGAAAAATCGTGTGACCTAAGAAAATGGTGTGAGATTTTAAAACCAAAATATGTTAAAAAAGAGGAGTGTGTGGCTGTTATTATCAAGGATAAAACAGTGGAAACAATGGGTGACCTTATTATCATTAGTGAGTGTAAATGATACTTTTTTATTATTTGCCCGTCATGAAGTCTATAATTTAGTGTAGGAAAACTTATTTTAACCTGTCGAAGTATTTTAAAAATATTGCATGAAGGTCTATGAAGTATTCATACATTTTCTTCATTCTTTTCTTTAATGAAGTTATATGTGTGACCTGTTTTTTTTTATTGTTTTTGGTTATACGCAGGGAAGTTATCCATTGATGCAGGCTTTATGGAGAATGAGAAAGAAAATAACCATGTGAATTGTTATTCAGTGTATGCATTGACCACTGCAGCTATCAAGTTTGTTCTTTTGTTAAGACTTGTGCTGTCACTCATAATTTGTGCTTGATAAATCAATCTTAAGTCTGTAAATCAAGATGATACTCACAAATAATACAAACACACATGAATCTCAAACCAGGAACACAATACAAAATGCTAAATAGAAATCTCCTAGTTGTACTAGGATTATACCTTCATCATTTCTCCAATCACTCTTCATGGCTATCCTTGATCCAGACATCTTTCTCAGCTTAATCAAACTACACACAAACTAAACGAATCAATAGAACAAGGGACAAATGTTTTTTGCGTTTCAATATCAAGCTAACAGAATGAGACTGTAAACTCAACGCAAAAGATATTGAACACAGGGACTAATGCCTTCTATATATACTGGCCAATCTGATCAAGTAGAATCTAATCCCATAAGTGAATCCTGATCAAATGCTGAATCTGTAACAGCCCAGTCCATACACTTGAGATATTGTCCGCTTTGGGCACTCTCCTCTCTGGCCCTCATGGTTTTGTTTTTGGGAGCTCACGAGCAACTTCCCAGTAGCTCACCCATCTTGGAATTGCTCTGGATTCAGCAAGCTTAACGTCAGAGTTCTCATCCCCTCCAAAGCCATTGAGCCCCCAAAACGCGTCTTTATGTATTGAGCTAACTCTGTACATATAAGTACAGCATCCACTCTTCCCCCGGCGATGTGGGATGCGTGACCTGCCTACTTGCTAGCTTCCCTAGCCAGATCAGGTCAGAGTCATTACAATCCACCCCCCTTTAGGGTCCGACGTCCGCGTCGGCACACTTCCGGCCGGGGACATGCTCTGATACCATTTGTAACATCCTAACCCATACACTTGAGATATTGTCCGCTTTGGGCACTCTCCTCTCTGGCCCTCATGATTTTATTTTTGGGAGCTCATGAGCAACTTCCCAGTAGGTCACCTATCTTGGAATTGCTCTGGACTCAGCAAGCTTAACTTCGGAGTTCACATCCCCTCCGAAGCCATTGAGCCCCCAAACCGCGTCTCTATGTATTGAGCTAACTCTATACATATAAGCACAGTATCCAATTCCCTGGGCGATGTGGGATGCGTGAGTAGCCTTCCTGCTAGCTTCCCTAGCTTCAGAGTTATCACAGAACTACTTCTATAAGGCTTAGTTCTATCACAATACTGATTCGATATAATACAGGATTTATACAATGAACCTCTACGTTTACTAAGTAATATACTACTCTGTAAACTTCTCTGTAATTGAGTTGTAGTTGTATTGCTTCTTGTTAAACTGAAACTTGTTCAATACTAAATGACTACGACAATAGATAGAGTTTGTGTCCAACTTGGTTCTTACAATCTCCCACTTGCACCAACTATATCTATATTAGATCAATTGAACAAATCAATGAAAGTTAACAACTGAAGCGTACAAAACTCATAGTTCATTTAGCTTGGTCAATTCTCAGCAATATAATGCAGAACCTAAAATCATGAATGATTAATAATCAAAATGATTAGAGATCAAATACAAGAGTTACTGCAATCACATAAGTTCATGAGTGATAGAGTGATAATAATTTTGACAAGTATATCTACCTGAGATGTCAAAAAAACTCACAGTCCTTGATTTTAATAAAATCAAAAATCTACAACAACAAATACCAAAGGCTGAGCATTGAAAAGATAAAACTTCACTATAGGATATTATGTTATGTACTGTAAAAATAAATTTTGGTTTAATCACAACATATTGATAAAAAATTCAAGAATAATAATAATACTCGTAGAATGGCATTCCTCGAGTCTTTATTGATCAACTGAAAAATTACAAGCTGCTCTTGAATAAGATTACAACTAAAAAACTGCCTAATACATCAAAACTAAAAGAACAAATTAAAATGATCTTCATAAACTCCCACAGAACTCAAGCATATAAATTTGATAACACTCCCATATTCTTGACATGTCTTTCAAAAACTATAATTGGAAGTGCTTTAGTGAATGGATCTGTTAGTTGAAAAATTGTATGTATATCCAAAACATCAATCTCTCCACGTTTGACTCTTTGTCTCACATAATAATATTTTAGATCAATGTGTTTAGAATTACTAGATCTTTTACTATTTTACTGAAAAATACTGCAGGTTCATTGTCACAATAGATTTTCAATGTATTTGTAACAATATGACTTAAAACTTCAGTATATATAAAAAAATTCATAATCTACAGTCCCTCACAAACTCCTTCATATATTGCTATATATGGTGCCTGCATAGTAGATGTAGTTATCAAGCCTTGTTTCATGGTTTTCCATGCAACAGCTCCTCCAACAAGCATAAAAATATAACCTGAAGTAGACTTTTTGGACATTGGAAAATTTCCAGCAAAATCTGAATCAGTATAACCCACCAACTCTAAATTTTTAACTTGTCGATAAACCAACATATGAGACTTAGTTTTCTGCAAATATTTAAGAACTTTTTTACCTGCAACCCAATGCTCTTGAGTAGGTGCAGATTGAAACCTGGACAAAATTCCTACTGAAAATGCAAGATCTGGCCTGGTGCAAACATGTGCATACATTAAGGTACCTATAAGCTTGGCATATGGTTTGCTCTCCATTTGATCTGCATTCTCAACTTGAGGCTCATGAACTAAATTTTCTTCATTTAACTGATTCTGCATTTGATTAGTCGTATTTAATCTCACTGTGTTCTGAACTAGAGGTAATATCTGTACTGAATCCTCATTCTCAATAATCTCATCAAATTCTAAATCCTCAAAATTATTACTGCATACACCTTCATCCAAAAATTTGGCTTGATTAGTTTCCATTAATTTGGTTTTATTTTTAGGGTGTATGATGAGTGCCTAAGCACGCACACAATAATAAACCCTACAAAAGATCGTTAGTAGTATAAGCAAGTAGGGATCGTTCTAAGCCGGAGATTAAGGGTACCTGAAACATGAGAATGTTAGACAAATATTCAAAAATATATACATTGAAACGTCACACAAAGGGGGATTGAGATTCGGCAGCAAACTGCCTTAAGATCCTAAGACATGAATTTAAACTCCTAATTTACTATATACAAGTGATCATCATCTTTCACACCAAGTAATTCACACAAAAGACTCTTTAACATGTAGACACGCATGCAAGAAAGTAAGCGACAAGTATTTAGCACGTTTAAGATTCAAATAAGGTTCAATCACAACTAAAGCTCTCGCTGTGTACCTAGTTATAAGACTTCTAATATATTTAGGACCAACTCTCGTTCTAAATCCTAAAATTTATGCTAATCCGGTTAAGAGTTAACATTTAAGCACGGAAGTCTATAATCGAAGACATGCAGACAAGCAAGGTTGTCAATCATCTTATTTAACATACAAGTTTTAGCTAAGGTTATACTCTAGGTGAGCACAATAAATCAAAGCAACCGCTAGGCATATAGCTTTATCCATTATAACTCGGGTTAGATGAAACCTAACATTTAGATTTACATGCTTGTCAAACAAAACTAATTTTTCGGTTTTTAAGTCACACCCTTAGATTACTAACCAATTTAAAATCTTAAACATGCATCTAATACCATTGCCCTAATTATCCATACATATGAAATCTATAAATTAAAATTGTAAAACTACTTTACATAAACTTTAATAAAATCGGTTCATACAAAATTTTAACAAAAACCAAGAATCGAAACAAGTTCTTACAAACCACACAAACATGAATAAATACATAAGCCATAGAGGGAATGGATCACACTTTTCGAACCTTGAGAAGCTCTTCAAGACGTGGTGGAATGATGAGAGGCTGCTCGGTAGAAACTTAGAACAATGGACAGAATTTGGATGGTGGTGGTGATGGTTTTGGCTAAGTATTTGGGTGTTTGGTGCTTGTGAGACTTGGTAGAGTTTTTGGCTAGTACTTGTGCTTGAGATGAGATGATCTATTCTGAATTTGTGCCAAGCTATTTATAGAGGAAGTAAATGGGAGAGTTTGGCAATATAGGTGGAGATTTATGGTGGAAGTTTGTTGGTGGTGGTTTATTGGTGAAAGAAACATGTGTTTATTTTCGGCAGCTTTGACCTTTGTGTCTTGATTCGGACATAACTCTCTCTAGAAAATAGATATCGAGATGATTCTGGTGGATTTGGAAACTAGACATACATATCTTTCCATCCATATATAGCTCGAATTTTGGTTCAATGTGAGCTGTTCGGGAGAGTGTGTGGAAGTTGGATGATGTACCCAGAAAATGACTGAAATTTATTGCAAGCTTCCCTTAGTCCACAATTTCAGCTCCAAGCTTTCCTTAGTCCACAATTGCAGCTGCTAGCTTCTCTTAATCCACAATTGCAGCTGCTAGCTTCTATCACCTAGGACTTGTCACATGCCTTGTCCATGTGCTTCACACATTTTCTTAATTGTCTTGGATATGGTAGGAAGCTTCCTAGACATTGCAGCCTTCTCTTCCTTTTCCTATACGGAGTAGGGAACTTCTTCTTTCCATATTTTGCACTTCTCTTTTGCTTCGATGAATTCTCTATCCTTTATTAAGCATGGAAACTCCCATTTGACACATTCAGATGTCCCTTTGATGAACAAATGTAGAAAATGGCAAAAATGGGCAGTAGGTTCCTTTCTCGGCAGGGCAGTGACCTTGTCGCATTGTAGCTGACATAACTTTTTCCTCAGTGCTCCGATCGATGTGATTTCAAGTCTTGGAGAAACTAGACTCGCAAAGATTTCTATTAGTATAAGGCACGTCTTCTGGTTCCAAGTAATGCATCATACAGAAATTCTGGAAGTCAGGACACAGTCCCAGGAAAATCCTGGTAGTGCCTGGATTGTTTTGCTCAAACTGCCAAGTTGCAGCTATCTTTTGGGCGACTTCCCGAACTCTGATTATTCTGAAATGATGGCAAAATACACTTTAGCTTGCCAACTATATGCATATATACCAAATTTCATCAAATTTGGAAGAGGCCAAGTCACTCTAACACAAGCCTCAGAATCACGAAAAAGACATATTTTTCATTATTTTCTCAGATTTCTATACTGAGTCATTTTTCGGAAAATTAAGCACATATTTCCAAAACTCTACCAAAAAGACACTAAACCATGTTATGACTCTATCTTAGATAAATAAGGGTTAAACGAAGCATAAATGAGGGCATAAGCATATTAATATCGTTGCATATTGTGCTCCTATCAGTGTAGAATATGTATGCTTTAGATTTTTCACACTAACGTATAAAATAACAACTAATAGTTTTAGGACCTAATTTTTCTTGTAGTATGTTTGGAATTCTTGCTTCAGTTTTGCATCCCCGCACATGGCAGTGATGCAAGCTAGGCTGTCTACCATTCCATAACTCAAATGGTGTTCTATCTACAAATTTAGAGGGTGCTCTATTGCAGATATAATTTACAGTCTTAAGTGCTTCACTGCATAAGTAAATTGGTAGGCCTGAAGTACACATCATAGATCTAACCAGATTGAGAAGAGTTCTATTTTTCCTCTTAGCCACTCCGTTTTGAGTTGGAGTATATGATGTGGAATACTGTGCCTTAATGCCATACTCTTGTAAAAACATTGCAAATGGTCCCTTTTGCTGGCGTACACTAGTATGTCTCCCATAAAATTCTCCTCTTCCATCTGATCTTACTGTCTTAATTTTTGTCTCTAAATGGAGCTCTACTTCAGTTTTAAAATTTCTAAAAGCTTCCAGAACTTGAGACTTTTCTGAAAGTAAGTATATATAGCAGTATCTAGAGTAGTCATCTATGAATGTTATAAAATAAATGTTTCCACATAGTCTTATGTTTAAAAGGTCCACCTATATTTGTATGAATAAGTTCTAATAACTTATGACTTCTTACTACAGTAGTATTTATTTTGTTTGTCAATTTGACTTTAAAACATTCAATACAATCAGTCAAATCAGCATAGTTCAAAGCAGGTAAAATTTCATTTTTTTTGAGTGTTTTCAATATTTTCTTTGATATGTGTCATAATCTTCTGTGCCAAAGAAGGGCAAAGTTATTGTTCAATAAAGATCTTGTAACTCATGTAGTACTCACTACCAGCTTTGACAGAATAGCCGACGAAATTTTTTTCGTCGGCTATTCCAAATTTTCGTCGGCTATAATTCGTCGGTAAAAGCTCGTCGGTAAAAGTAATGGCCGACGAAAAAAACAACATCGTCGGCCATTCCAACCTTGGCCGACGAATTATGGCCGACGAAAATGATTTCGTCGACCAAAGCTTGGTCAAATATCCGACGAAATTCGTCGGCTATTTTCGAGTATGGCCGACGATTTCGTCGGAATATATTAATATTTTAAAGTTATAGCCGACGAAATTTGGTTTCGTCAGCTATTTGTTCTGAAGTATAGCCGACGATTTGGGCTATTTCGTCGGCTATTTCGTCGGAATATATTAATATTTTAAAGTTATAGCCGACGAAATAATGTCAATTTCGTCGGCTATAACTGCATTTTGGGCAAAAAAAAATACCGGATCGGAGGAGGAGAAGGGAAAGGAGGAGGAGGAGGAGGAGGAGGAGGAGGCCGGAGGCTGGAGGAGGAGGAGGAGGAGAAGGAGGGAGAAGGAGGAGGCCGGAGGAGGAGGAGGGGGAGGAGGAGGAGGAGGAGGAGGAGGAGGAGGCCGGAGGAGGGGGGGGAAGGAGGAGAGAAAAAAGGCGGGAGGAAGCGATTTAAAAGATTTAGAAGGCGAATAGCCGACGATTTAATATATTTCGTCGGCTATACTTAGAGAATAGCCGACGATTTAATATATTTCGTCGGCTATACTTTGGAAAATCAACAGCCGTTGGATCTGAGCCATCCAACGGCGGACAATAAAAAAGCGCGGATCGCAAGAGTTTAGCCGACGAAATGTAATTTTCGTCGGCTAAACTTAGAGAATAGCCGACGATTTACAATATTTCGTCGGCTATTCTATGAACATCGTCGGATCTGAGCCATCCAACGGCGGACAATAAAAAGGCGCGGATCACAAGAGTTTAGCCGACGAAATCTAATTTTCGTCGGCTAAACTTAGAGAATAGCCGACGATTTACAATGTTTCGTCGGCTATTCTATGAAAACATATTAAACTGCCCTTTTGAGGCCCTAAACGAACTCGAAAGCCCGAAAATGCCTACACATCGTAGCAAAGCTACGAGTTTGATTCCTGGCGTCGTTCCCTTTCCGGAATGGTATCACAATCGTCATTCGGACGCTGGATGCCAAATCTGCAGTAAACCGGGTTTTGATTTATTTCATTATTTCAGCACACGGATTTTATCGGAATCTTGTCATTTTTCAACCGTAGATGTATTTCATTATTTCGGGCATATCTTATTTGCCGACATATTTGCATTTGAAGAGTGTACGTATAGTAACTATTTGAAACTATACATTCACTTAAACACTTAGTAAACAAGTTAAGGAACATTAGTGCATATGTTCTGATTTTGAATGTAAGAGTTTAGAAAATCTATTTCAACCGTCAGATATCACCGTTTAGATTAAATACATGTATGGAAAAAAATCCAACTTCAGCTGACAACGTTAAAGGCTCGATCGGAACGGTCAACCGGGTGAGTCAAACCTCTAAACGCTTAGAAATGGTAATTGGACTGTCTAAATGACGTTTTTTTGCCTGACCTTCAACAGATAATAGTTTCAAATCGATGAGATGCAACTAATCGTATAAAAATTTTCCTCAAAATATTTACCGAAGGTAACGCTACCATTAGGGAAACGAAAGAATAAAACCTTTGACCGCATCTTTCGACACTCAGATTTTATCAGAATCTTGTCATTTTTCAACCGTAGACGTATTTCATTATTTCGGTCATATCTTATTTCACAACATTTTTGCATTTGAAGGATGAAGCAATGGTTTAAAACAAAATAAATTAGAAAACTTAAATCTTGAAAACATATTAAACTGCCGTTTTGAGGCCCTAAACGAACTCGAAAGCCCGAAAATGCCCTTGGAGCCCTCTTCCATATGATACCTTGTAGAGATGTAGTAATGTGTATTGGTGAACCAGAATCAAGCCAATAAGTGTGTGTACTAACGTTAAGAAAATTAACTTCTAAAGAAAAAACAGAATTGGGAAAAGACTCACGCATCCTTAATCATCCAAGTCTTCCATCCACTGCAATCCTTTTTCATATGTCCTCCCTTTTTATAGAAGAAACAATTGAATTTGACGGAACTGAATACTTTTTCAGGTTTGAAGCCTTGGATAAGTTTTGGCTCACCGGAACTTCCTGAAGCCTTAAAGTTGGGGATCCGCTTAACCTTAAGTTTATTCTTCTTTTTCTTGGCTTTCTCAACTAAATTGACTGCAATAGTTAGTCCTGCGTCCTTCTTGATTCTATTTTCTTCATCCACACATATTGATATGAGCTTATTAATGGTCCACTTAATATCTGAAGCATTATAAGTGGTTCTTAAATAGCTGTAGCTAATCGGGAGATAATCTAAAACTTCATGAATCAACTGATTATCAGTGACTCCCATCTTAAGCTCCCTTAGCTTCGCATTAATGTGAACTTTATGCAGTATATGCTCTCTCACACTGTCAGTGCCATTAAATTTAATCTCATGAAATTCCTTATTCAATCTAGCAGTTTCAACTCTCTCACTAGCAATAAATTTTTCAGATATGGCTGCCATGTAATTCAAAGCGTCCTCAGGTTCCTCTGTTGATCCTCTCACTATCTCAGACATGGTGTTTCTTATCACATTCTTCGCCATCCTATTGGTTCTGTATCACTCATGATGATGCCACTTATAGTCATCAGTACTCTTCTCATTATCATCTTCAATTGGTTTAGACTCATGCAAACAGTTTTCCATATTGTTGTGCATAGCCAAATAGAACAGGATTTGGCCTTTCCACTTCCTAAAATTGTTGCCATTCAGATATTCAACTTGTCCTAATGAGGCGAAGTTGCCTAAAAACAAAGAAAAGTTTTGTGTAAGAGTTTTTTCTATGTGTTATGTTACTGTAAAAGCAAAAAACAAACAATCATCAAACCAAACAATAAGTAATATCATTTTTATTTACCCCATATACTTAAGCAACACAAAATAACATCTTTATGACATAAATTTTTTATAGTTCTATAGTTTCTGAATTTAGCATACTATATATGTTGCAGAAATTGGTTATTTGATGAAAACAGTCTAAGTCTTTAGACAAAGAAAAGCTTCAAAAAATCTGAATCAATCTCATAACATATATATACTACTGCATATATTTTAAAATCATATTTGAATGCTTCTTTGGAAGCAAAATAAGTAAAACTTTAGAACATTGTACAATTTAGTGTTTCTACATAAACTTGGATCAATAAAAATTTACTTTGGTTGTAACATCCCGAATTTTGAATAATAAAATTCAAATTCGACAATGTTAAAATTTACAAATAAACTCAATCACTTGAAAGTTATCATACAATAACCAAGTAAAATAACAGAGTTTAAGTGCGTGGCTCGATACATTCAAAATATTACATCATCAAAAACAAAGATGTAAGAAAAGAGTCTCTCGCTGTTACTCTCTAACCCAAGAAAATAATTACAAGCTAGACCAAGGCCTACACCTACTAGCCGTGTGACTCAGATGCCGCTCCCTGGCTGCTGGTCCTCACCTGCAGGTCTAACCCCTACACCATCAATTGGTGCACCGGGTTGTAAACAACGAACCCGGTAAGCTTTCAAAGCTCGTGTGAGTAAAACAAACAAGTTCAGGATAAAATAATTGAAACAACAAAGGAAAACACTCCCAACCAACCACGACTCGTGCATTATAAAATTCACGATGCACAATCAACCAAAAGAGTAAGACTAGGGGCTCACTGACCATCGTCATTCCCCTACAAATCTCACAAGGCAGACAGATTAGAGCTCTAACTGATCGTAACCAATCACCCGGTCAAAGGCTTGGTTCCCGATATATTTGCCTGAGGATCCCCTTTCGCCACACAGGAGGGATCCTAACCGCCAAACATGTAAGATCTCCTTTCACCACACAGGAGAGATCTTACACTAGCCGTTGGTTTCCATACCAACCCAATCACACATCACACCACTCACATAATCACATATATGATAAATTCACAACAGAATACATTCATCACCCAATTGCACACTCACATTATATATTTCACGTAAATATATATATATACGTAGACATCCACTCAGGAATAGTCCACTAATACCAACTATAGTCATTGATCGTAAAACCCTTTGAAAATCATTTTTTTATATTAAAATCATTTTATTTACCAATGAACCGTAGTCGATCAAGTTCATTGAATTTAAAACAAATATCATTTCCATAAAACCATTTTGCATATACGATCCATATACTATAATTAACTCGTAATTAACTCGTATTTCATACGAATACACTGAGGTTTACTCACCTTAATTCACCAGAAATGGTAAATATCCATTTATGGTCGAATCGGATCGCTGCAGGATCAGGTCAGATCGAATCGCAGCAGTTCCGGGGTCAGGTCAACGTCTGGTCAACGTCGGGTCAACAGTCAACGCGGGTCACGGTCAACGCAGGTCGGGTCGGGTATGAAGCGGGTCGGGTCGAACCGGGTGGGGTCGGGTTGTCTACAGGAAACGGGTCGACGTCGTGCTGAGCATTTTGACAGGTAGCACTCCTTGAAAGGTGGTCGGACGAGGGAGAACTACGCGAAAGAAGCTTCGGATTCGATTTAGGGACGATGAACAGTGTTTCGCGATATTTTCTGATATTTTCTTATTTTTCTGAAATTAAATTACTATTTATAGAAATTTCACATTTTTGGAATAACTTCAACATGTCGTAACTTTTTCATACGACGTCCGTTTCAAGCGTGCCACGTATCTACGAACTCGTATCGTCGAGCTCTACGACTGTCATGAAGGAAACTTATCGAAATTCATGATGGATCAGAAAGTGAACTTTTAGCCCCTCGAAATTCAACATTTTTCAAATCTTTAACTCTCGAAACTCACTTCCTACGTCACGCAACAACTAATTAAAACGTACGAAACACAAATCCTCAAAAATCATCCTCCAAATAGTTCATGATTAAATTACAAGAAATTAGTAATAAAAATCGGGTTATTACATTCTACCCTCCTTAAAGGAATTTCGCCCCGAAATTCAAACACACTACTCTACAAACAACTGCGGGTATTTAGCCTTCACATCAGACTCACTACCAGAAAAAACAGTATTACCGACGAAAAAAAAAAAAACGGCTGACGACATACTTTTTTCGTCGGCATTCTTGTCTTTTGTCGCTAAAAATAAAAAATCGTCGGCTATTCCCCAAGAATGGCCGACGATTTTTTCTTTCGTCACTAAAAAATATTTTTCGTCGGCTATACCCCTAGAATGATCGACGAATTGGATTTTCGTCGGCCTTTCTTTTAAAGTATAGCCGACGAAAACTTTAGAAAGTTTGGCCGACGAAATTTGAATTTTCGTCGGCTATAAGTCTTTATATTTTCAGATCTGGACAGAAGCTGCTCATTTAAAAAAAAACGAAAGAAAACGGGAGAAAGAGTGAAAAATCTGTGGGTATTGTTGAAATCCGTCCTCTCTTACATTGTGGAGCTATATATAGGTACGTATATGTGTATATATGTTGATTTTGAGTTTTAGTGATATAGTAAGTGATTTTTTGTTTTGTTGTTGTTTTAGTGTTAGAATGTATGTATATATGTTGATTTTGAGTTGTAGTTGAGTTGATTTTCAGTTTGAGTATAATTATGTGTTTTAATTTAGTGTTATTTTAATTAGTGTTAAAATATATATAAATATGTTAATTAATGGTTGTTGATAGTGTAATGAACTTAAATAATGGTTGTTAATTAATGGTATATATATATATGAGTTGATGTTGATAATAATATATATTGTAATATATATGTGTTAATTAATTTATTATTAATTAAAGTTATACATATATATTATTATCAGGCTATATATGGATCGAGATAAGAGTTGGATTTCGCTTCCATGGCATGACCGACGATACACTACAGGAGTTGTGGATTTTTTGCAGTTCGTCGAGGAAAATGCAAACGGGAAGGAATACCATTATTGCCCGTGCAAGAAATGTAAGTGTCGCAGTGATATGTGTCGATTTCCGATTAGGACAGTATGGGAGCACCTAAAGAGTAATGGGTTTTGGCCGAAGTACAAACGTTGGATATATCACGGTGAGCCATCATTAGATGGATCGCATGGTCATGGGCAGTTTTTTTAGGCGGGCAGTAGTAGTACATCCAACGATCCAACAATGGCATTCGTCAACGACGTGTTTCCTTTTGAAAGCGGTGTACGTGGGGAACAATATATGCATGACCCGGTGCAGCCGTTCCCACAAGTTGTCAACACTGCTGCCTTTGACAAGTACAACAAACTGATTGAATTGCAACAGACCCCTGTGTCTTCAAGTTCTGAGAAGACAGTTCTTGAAAGTATGATGGAGGTAATTAGGATTAAAGTCGAGGCAAAATCGAGCATCATGCAAGTGAATGAATATCTACAGTACACTTCTTCGTTGTTGGAGGAGGGTCATCGTAATCCTACCAATCACCGTAAGGTCCGAAGTATCCTTAAAGATCTAGGGCTTTCCTACATTAAGATCCATGCATGCGCATTTGATTGCGTTCTCTTCTGGGGTAAAGATGCAGAAGGGAATGACCTTGCTAGCCTTGACGCATGTCCGATATGTCAGTCTGACCGATATAAGTTGACGGGAGCAGACAATAGGAAACCTGTGAAAGTGCTTCGGTATTTTCCGTTGAGAGATAGGCTTGAGCGGTTGTACATGTCAGAAACCACCGCAAAAGCTATGAGGTGTCACGGTGAGCGGGACGCGGGAGACGCAGATATCATGACACACATCTCTGACGGAGCGGTTTGGAAGCATATAAACAATGAGTTTCCTCATTTTGCGTCAGATGTCAGAAACGTCAGGCTCGGGCTGTCAACCGACGGGTTCAACCCTTTCGGCCCCATGAGTCTTTCATACAGTATATGGCCGGTGGTTTTGGTACCTTACAACCTTCCTCCGTAGATGTGCATGAAGAAGGAATATAATATGTTGACGTTGTTGATTCCGGGACCTGGTTACCCAGGGAAATGTCTCGATGTGTATATGAGACCATTGATTGAAGAGCTTAAGGTATTGTGGGACGTTGGTCATCCCACTTTTGACAAGTACAAGGAGGAGACGTTCCAGATGCATGCCATGGTTATTGGTACCATCAGTGATTTTCCTGCTTGTTGGATGTTGTCGGGCAGCGTTGTTAGGGGATACAAGGCTTGTCCAGAGTGCCTCAGCGATTATGGGAGCACCCCTCATTGCAACAAGATATGCAGAATGGGTCATCGTGTGTTCCTTCCGGCGGATCACCACTGGCGTTACGAGTCTGCCGCATTTGATGGAACAGAAGAACACGGTGGTCCCCCCAGAAGATGGACGGGAAGAGAAATTTTAGCAGTGCTTAATGAGTACGATTTTGGGCCCCTCAGCAATCATCCCGATATTGTAGCGAAAATACCTGAAAGGCCTGAGGAGTACAAATTCTGGACACATAAGAGCATATTGTGGGAACTCCCGTACTGGTGTGAGTTGCTGATCCGTCACTTCCTAGACGTTAAGCACATAGAAAAAAATATTTCTGAAAGTGTGGTGGGCACAACGCTGAACTTGGAGGGGAAGACGAAAGACGGTCCTAAGGCTCGCACTGATCTGCAAAACATGAATATCAGAAAACAACTATGGTTGAAACAAGGGAAGAGAAAAATGCCTCAAGCTCCTTACACCGTCAAGCCTGAGCATAAGTCAGAAATTTTCCATTGGATAAGTCGGGCCAAGTATCCTTCAGGCTTTGCTGGAAATATAGCCAAGTGTGTGAACAGATAATTCAACAATCTTTACGGGTTGAAAAGTCATGACAATCATATCTTGCTACAGCGTCTCTTCCCTGTTTTCATTCGACCGTTCCTTCCCCGTCATGTTGTGGAGCCGTTAGTAGCGTTGGCAAGATTTTTCCAGAAGGTATGCACACGGGAAGTGAGAAAATCTGACCTCCGGGAAATGCAACAAGACATCGTTCATATCATGTGTAAATTTGAGATGATATTTCCTCCAAATTTTTTCGACATCATGCCTCACCTCATGATCCATCTTCCTCGGCAGTTGTTGCTTATCGGTCCTGTGCACTTCACTTGGATGTATCCGATGGAAAGGTACGTATTTTACACCTTCTGTTAATTTCCTCATCAATATATGTGATATAGTATTAATGTATTATCATAACACTTTAAAAACTTGATTTATAGGCAACTTGGACAATACGGTGATTTTGTCCAAAATAGATCCGCACCTGAAGGATGTATAGCTGAAGCATATATTGCGCACGAGTGCGTCACCTACATGAAGCTGTATTTAGGAGCTTTACAGGAAGGCATACCGGAAGATGTACCTTCACAGTTCAATCTTTCCATACTCTCTGACGATATTGTACTCGAAGGAAACATGCCAGTTTCCTACAAGTTGAAAGATTATGAGGTAGCCATTGCACATTGGTGGGTACTAATTAACTGTCCAGAAGTTCAGTTTTGGAAGAACATGCATCTAAACTGTGACCAAGTAGGAGGTGATCTCGATTACCACAACCGGACATTCGTAGAGTATTTCGGCCGTTGGGTACGTAACTTTAACACTATTCTATACCTATTTATATATTATTGTGTATAATTATTCATATTTATAGTTGATTCTGATGGTTGCAGATGGACCTTATTAAAAATGATAATCACCCAAATTGGTCGCACGAACTCAGACTTCTGGCGATGAAGCCGGTCTATTCAAAAGTTTATGCGACGTGCAAGGTGAATGGTGTGTTATTTCGATGTGAAGAGAGAGACCTCAGACTGTAAACACAAAATTCAGGGGTTATGGCACATGGTGGGGATGATGGAGTTGACTATTACGGTGTTCTCCATTCAGTTGTGGAACTGCATTATGGGGAAGGCATGAAAGTGCACCTTTTCAAGTGTAGATGGTTTGACACACGGCCGCAGAGCATGAAAACCGATCAATACGGCATAACTTCTGTGAACACTAGTACATCATGGTATGAGGACGACCCGTTCGTTTTAGCCACATGGGTGAAACAAGTGTTTTATCTTGATGATCTCGCCAAGGGTGACCCGTGGAAAGTAGTCAGCACTATCCACCATCGCAACATTTACCGGGCGTCTACACTTGGAGTGGCTGAAGAGAACGAGGAAGGGGGCACCGCGTATCAAGAGCCCAACTCAAACGGTATTCCTGACTCCTCTTTTATTCGCCTAGACACGCCGGTGCGAATTCGACGTGAAGAGCCACTGCTTGTTGATGTTGATCCAAATGAAGAAACTAACGAGGACTCTAGTGGTGAGGAACGACATAGATTACCCCTATCGAGCAATTCAGAAACCGAAGAAGACTCATCTGATGATTTCGATTACAATCCGACGGATTAAGTAATTTAGATGATGTAATCCTTTCATTTGTAATCCACTCGATCATTTCTAATGAACGGGCGTGGGGATGAGCCTCCCAGCTAGGCTGGGTTCCAAACCCCTTAAAATTTTTTTTGAAATATGTTGACTGTTGGGTTTCTGTTTTTTTAGGTTCAATTTTGGTTATATATGAACAGGACATAGGCATACGGGAGGTGTAATACCACAGATTTTTTTATTTTTTTCACAGAATAGCCGACGAAAAATGCATTATTTCGTCGAATAGCCGACGAAAAATTCATTATTTTGTCGGCCA
The DNA here is from genome assembly GCA_963682095.1 of Potentilla sterilis. Taxonomy (NCBI): domain Eukaryota; kingdom Viridiplantae; phylum Streptophyta; class Magnoliopsida; order Rosales; family Rosaceae; genus Potentilla; species Potentilla sterilis. The sequence continues at coordinate 14,864,853 of OY821765.1, read as the reverse complement.
TTATCATAATAGCCGACGAAAAATTCATTATTTTGTCGGCCATTATCATAATAGCCGACGAAAAATTCATTATTTCGTCGGCCATAAATTTATTGAAAAATAAATATTTTATTTTTGACAGAAAACGACAAAAGAATAGCCGACGAGTACTAGGTTTGATTTCGTCGGCTATGATTAAAAAATAAAAAAAAACAGCAGCTTCCATTTTCTATCACTATCGACAAACCATTGCTTCATCCTTCAAATGCAAATGTGTCGTGAAATAAAATATGACCGAAATATTAAAATACGTCTACGGTTGAAAAATGAGAAGATTCCGACAAAATCTGTGTGCCGAATGTTGCGGTTAACTGTTTTTTACTTCCGTTTTCCTATGGGTAGCCTGACGGTCGGTAAATATTTTGAGGAAAAGTTTTATACGATTAGTTGCGTCTCATCGATTTGAAACTATTATCTGTTGAAGGTCAGGCCAAAAAACGTCATTTAGACAGGCCAATTACCATTTCTAAGCGTTTAAAGGGTTGACTCACCCGGTTGACCGTCCCGATCGAGCCTTTAACGTTGTCAGATGTAGTTGGATTTTTTTTCATACATGTATTTAATCTTAACGGTGATATCTGACGGTTGGAATAGATTTTCCAAACTTTTAGATTCAAAATCGGACCATATGCACTAATGTTCCTTAACTTGTTTACTAAGTGTTTAAGTGAATGTATAGTTTCAAATAGTTACTATACGTAGACTCTTCAAATGCAAATGTGTCGTGAAATAAGATATGACCGAAATAATGAAATACGTGTACGGTTGAAAAATGACAACATTCCGACAAAACCAGTGTGCCGAATGTTGCGGTTAACTGTTTTTTACTTCCGTTTTCCTATGGGTGGACTCACGGTCGGTAAATATTTAGAGGAAAATTTTTATACGATTAGTTGCGTCTCATCCATTTGAAACTATTATCTGTTGAAGGTCAGGCAAAAAAACGTCATTTGCACAGGCCAATTTCCGTTTTAATTTATAGCGTTTAGAGGTTTGACTTCGTTGTTTGACCAAAGGTTTAGCCGACGAAATATTTGATTTCGTCGGCTAAACTCTTGCGATCTGCTTATTGTCCGCCGTTGGATGGCTCAGATCCAACGGCTGCTGATTGTCCAAAGTAAAGCCGACGAAATATTTAAATTCGTCGGCTAAACTCTTGCGATCCGCGCATTTTCATTGTCCGCCGTTAGATGGGGGAGATCGGACGGCTGCTGAGCGCCTAAGGTATAACCGACGACATTCAAAGAATAGCCGACGACATTCAAAGTATAACCGACGATATTAAATATTTCGTCGGCTATAGTAAAGAATAGCCGACGAAATTTTTTTAATCGTCGGCTATTCTATCGGGTATAAGTCTGAAACTGCCGAACTCTAGCCTCCATTTTCTGCATTTTTCATATTTCTCCCCCTCCGTACACCTCCGCAGCAATTTGGATTGCGTCGCACCGCCGCTCTGCTCCTCCTCCTCCTCCATCCGATCCGGCCTCTCCTCCTCCTCCCCTCCATCCGATCCGGCCGGCCACTCTCCTCCTCCTCCTCCTCCATCCGATCCGGCCACTCTCCTCCTCCATCCGATCCGGTAAGTTTTTTTTTTTTTTTTTAAAAAAAATTATTTTAATTTAAATATTTTAATTTAGGTTAATTTATTTATGTTAATTTAGATATAATTTATTTAATTATTTATGTAAATTTAGATATAATTTATTTATGTATTTATGTTAATTTAGATGTAATTGTCAATTTAGGTATTTATGTTAATTTAGGTATAATTTAGGTATTTATGTTAATTTAGATATAATTTAGGTATTGGTTGTTTAATTATATAAATTGGTAACTTAAACAAACCATTTAGCTTAATTATATATATAGCTTAATTATATTTAATTTTAATTATATAAATTGTTATATATTTATTATATATTTGTTAATAAATTAATTATATTTGTTATAATTTAGGTATATAATTTGTTATATATTTAATTTTAATTATATAAATTGTTATATATTTTTTATATATTCGTTAATAAATTTAATTGTTATATATTTGTTATAATTTAGGTATATAAATTGTTATATATTTAATTTTAATTATATAAATTGTTATATAAATTGTTAAATTAATTATATATATAAATTAGTAGTCTAATTATATATATATATATATTAATAAAGAAATATAGTTATATTTGTATATAAATAGTTATATTTAGGTTAATGGTTAATTAGTATTATTTAAAATGGTCGCGGCTGCAGATGGCCGATGCATTCAGACAGTTGTTCGGAGGCCGTCGTTCCAGATCGAGAGGTTCTGGAAGTTCCGCCGGTTCCGCAGACTCCGACAGGACCCTTAGCCAGCCTGAGAGGACCACCAGCCAGCCGCGGAGGAGTGTGGATTCCTCCCAGCCGCGGAGGACTGTGGATTCATCCCAGCCGCAGATGAGTGTGAGTTATCGGCACTAGACCCTTCTCCAGGCGGAGCGGCCGTCGAGCAGTTCACTTTCGCCTGTCAGGCCTGATGCTCCGAGGTTCAGTCGGCAGCTATTTCAGGACGACATAGCTGCAGACGTTCCTCAGGTTCGTATGCCTGACGTTCATCGGGAGCCGATGAGGAGTCCGACGACGTCTGCTGCCGACTCGACTGAGGCTCCTACTCTCCCAAACCAGCTCTACCTCCCGTACAACATTCCTGCGATACCGGAGGTCGACTATCGTGGTCTGCCCCTATGGCCTGATATGCCTCAGTACGTGAGTGCTACGGAGGCATACCAGCAGCAGCCATTTGAGAACCCTGACCACCTTATTTCGGCGAGGAGAAAAGGAAAGTCGACAGACGAGTCATCTAGTTCAGGTAACATTTGATTTTATTAATTAAATATTTTATTAAAATTAACGCACTAATATTTAATTTTATTAACCAATCGTCGTTTTTGTGATAGGGACAGCCACTAGCAGTTCACGGAGGAATACGAGAGGTGTCATATGTTTTGACACGCTCAGGAAAACTGTTGAGCGCAGCGGGAGGATTCAGATCACTGAACCTCCTAATCAGGAGGTTCAGGGGAAGAAAAAACGCGACTACTCGGGTTGCGTGGGGTCACTGATTAGGGACAGAGTCCCTATGTTGTGGACCCGGTGGGCTGATGTGCCCGAAGAGATAAAGAGGGAGGTGAACAACGCCGCGTCGGTGAGTAATTTAAAAAATTTAATTTATTTCTCGTAATATTTAATAATTTTCGGTATTATTACAATTGTAAAACTAATAAAATATTATTTTTCAGACATTCTTCGAGATTGCCGAACACAGGCGGGATTGGGCGGACACCGTGCAGAACTCGAGGTATGTTTGTTTTTATAATATTATAATTATCTTATAATTATTAATATTTTATGATATTAATAATATTTCTAATGCACTTTTGTTTTTTTCGTAGGTTCAAAGAGTGGAAGAACGAGCTGCGTTCCCACTATAACGAATACGACAACCTTGGTCGTATGGGTACTCCCAGGGAGTTCATGTTCAGGGAGTACGAGTGGCGTTGGTTGAAGACAGTAGACTTCAACAACCCAGTTATGCAGGTAAATACTAAACTTCAGTAAAAATGTTTATTTTGTTAAAATTTTAATTATTAGTTTAATTATTTTATAATTATTACACTAATATTTTTTTATGCATTTTTCTAACATTTTATTATTTGTTTGAAGCAACGTTCTCGGATAAACTCTGAGAACCGCCGCCGGAACACAACCCCCCATCATGCTGGTTCTAGGCCGTTTGCACAATATCAGGAGGAGGCGCTTAGAGATCATCCTGATAGCAACCCGTATGTGGAAACGTTCAAGATCGCTTATCCACAAGCGACAGAACAGCTCGTAAGTCGTTCATTACAATTTTAAAATTTTAATTATTAATTTTACTTAATTTTATATTTGTTATAATATTAATTTTTTTTTTCCCGTCCAATTAGGAGAGGGTCAACCGGGCCGAAGAAGAGGTGTTCCAGCAAGTAGTTCGGGAGACACAACCGAACATTTCAGAGGCAGATCTGGAAGAAGCCATGCGCGATGTCGACCGGTCCAATGTCCAAACGGCAGCGAGGATGCAGCCTTCCCAAACCGGTCAAACAACTACTACTGCCGGGGTTTGGGAAGTTCTGGACTAGGGCTTCTGAAGACCACTAAGGGAGGTCAAAAGAAGGGAGGCGGGGAGAGCCAACATATGAGGGGGGAAGTGCAGCGATTGGCCGCAGAATTGGCGACCTCGTCCCAGACAGTACAGGAGCTGCGCCGCAGAACACAGCAGTATCATTTGGATATGGCCCGTTGGCATGCTGAATGCGACAGAATTCGGCAACACAACTACGACGGCCAACAAAACTGGTGGTATGAGATGTTCGCGGCACAACAACAAAACCGTGAACCCCCGCCCCCGTTTCAGCGGTTAGTGGAACCTCCAATACCTCAACCTCCTGAGTTCGGTCAGCAGGATGACGAGCCTGATGGAGAGCAGGATGCTGGGGATGACCTGGTGGACTTTAGTGGTTTAGGTGATGATTTGGGTTATATTTTATGTATATTGGAACGAATTTAATAAAAAAGGTATTTAGACGTGTTTCTTGTTGGTGCAAATGCATGGACTGTTTTTGTGATTTGCAGGTTGCTTGGAATGGTAATTTAGAAAATAATTTAATATTTTTTTTCCCCAAATGTAAGAAAAGCCGACGATTTTGGCATTATTTCGTCGGCTATAATAACTATAGCCGACGAATTTTACCAATTTTCGTCGGCTATAAGTTGTATAGCCGACGAAAATTACATTATTTCGTCGGCTATAACTAATTAATGCCTATTAAATAGTAATATATTTCGAGGAAATAGCCGACGAAAATTTATAGAATCGTCGGCTATTGTTAACACCCAATAGCCGACGAATTTTGTCGGCTATAATTAATGAATTTCGTCGGCCATACTCGAAAATACCCGACGAAATTCGTCGGCAATTTCTCCCAGGTTTGGCCGACAAAAAATATTTTCGTCGGTAAGTTCGTCGGCCATACTCTACTATAGCCGATGAATTAGTTTTTTTCGTCGGCCATTGGTATAGCCGACGGGGTTTTTCCGACGAATTATAGCCGACGAAAATTCGTCGGTAGATGATATAGCCGACGAAAAATTGGCATAGCCGACGAAATTTTTTTCGTCGGCTATTCACTCAGATCTGGTAGTGACTCTAACTCCCAAGATGCATCACCCTCATCATGGTGACTCCACAGTACTTTGACCAATTCTATCTCCTTCCTTCGTAGCTTCTTTGTTGACCTATCCAAGATACGAACAGGTTCAACAACGAAGGTCGCATTCTCATTCATTTTGATAGTGCTATGATCAATCACATGTGACTCATCCGGTACATACTTCCCCAACATCGAAACATGAAAGACATTATGCACACCGGACATGCTAGGAGGTAAAGCAAATCGATAGGCTAAATCCCCAACTTTCTCAAGAATCTCAAAAGGCCCAACATACCTTGGCGCTAGCTTTCCCTTCTTGCCAAATCTCACCACACCTTTCATTGGTGAGACCTTCAAGAATACGTGATCACCAATCTCAAACTCCACCTGCCTTCTTTTCAAATCAGCGTAGCTCTGCTGCCTACTCTGAGCAGTTCGGATCCTATCTCGAATGATCGAGATCTTCTCCGTGGTCTCCTGAACAATCTCAGGACCCAAGAGCGCACTCTCACCAACCTCTTCCCAACAAACAGGAGATCTACACGGTCTCCCATAAAGAGCCTCATACGGCGCCATGCCAATACTAGAGTGATAGCTGTTGTTGTAGGCAAATTCAATCAACTGCAGGTGGTCTTCCCAACTTCCCTTGAAATCCAAGACACAGGCTCTCAGCATATCCTCCATCACCTGGTTCACTCGCTCAATCTGCCCATCAGTCTGAGGGTGGAATGCTGTGCTCATATCCAAGGTGGTTCCCATGGCCTTCTGAAAACCAGTCCAGAACTTGGAAGTAAAGCGAGCATCCCGATCCGATACAATGGATACCGGCACCCCATGAAGTCTCACTATCTCCTTCACATATAACTTGCACAAAGCCTCAACTGAGTGCGTCAACGACACTGGGAGAAAGTGCGCCGACTTCGTCAATCTATCAACAATCACCCACACGGTATCATGCCCCAATTTGGACTTAGGCAACCCAGTCACAAAGTCCATAGAGATGTGTTCCCACTTCCATTCTAGAATAGATAGCGGCTTCAACATGCCCGCTGGTCTTTGATGCTCTACTTTCACCTGCTGACAGGTAAGACACTTGGACACATACTCTGCCACACCTCTCTTCATCCCATTCCACCATAATTGCCTACAAAGATCTCTATACATCTTTGAGCTCCCTGGGTGGATTGTGTATCGTGATCGATGTGCTACCTGGAGAATCTCCTCCTTAAGGTCAGCACAATCTGGTACGCACAACCTGCCCCTGAATCTCAACCCACCATCAGATCCGACAGTCCACTCAGACGAACACTCATCCATCAAATCAACTACTAACTCCGCCAACTTTGCTCGAGAGAACTCATCATGTGCTTGACCCTGGACAATCCTGGAAATCAAGGTAGGCTGTACTGAAATACTACCAAGGAAGGTCCCCTGCTCCCTACCGGATGGCACAAGGTCAAACTCAGACGCGGTCTCAAGCATGAGCCACTCCTGGATCATGAGAGAAGCAATAGCACATCTCGGTCTCCTACTCAAGGCATCCGCCACTACATTGGCCTTTTCCGGATGATACTCCAAGGTGAAGTCATAGTCCTTAAGAAGCTCCATCCATCTCCTCTGCCTCATGTTCAGCTCCTTCTGAGAGAACAAATACTTCAAACTCTTATGATCCGAGAAGAGTTGAAACTTCTCACCATACAAGTAATGCCTCCAAATCTTCAGGGCAAAGACTACTGCAGCTAGCTCTAGATCATGAATAGGATAATTCCTCTCGTGGATCTTCAACTGTCTAGAGCCATAGGCAACAACACCACCAAGCTGCATCAGCACACAACCCAAGCCCTGATAAGATGCATCACTATATACGACATAACCACCCCCACTTGTGGGAATAATCAACACTGGGGCCATAGTCAGTCTAGTCTTCAACTCATTGAATGTCTTCTCGCACTCATATGTCCATACAAACTGGAATTCCTTCTTGGTCAACCTGGTCAATGGAGAAGAGATACTAGAGAACCCCTCAATGAACCTCCTGTAATACCCAGCCAAACCGAGAAAACTACGAACTTCCGTAGCCGTCTCGGGGCGGCCCCAACTCATCACGCCTCAACCTTGGAAGGGTCCACCGAGACTCCATCCTTCGACACCACATGACCAAGGAACTTAACTTCCTCCTTCCAAAACTCACACTTCTCGAACTTGGCATACAGCTTAGTCTCTCTAAGAATCTGCAGCACAATTCGCAAGTGCTCCTCATGCTCCGTAGTCGATCAAGTTCATTGAATTTAAAACAAATATCATTTCCATAAAACCATTTTGCATACCAATGAACCGTAGTCGATCAAGTTCATTGAATTTAAAACAAATATCATTTCCATAAAACCATTTTACATATACGATCCATATACTATAATTAGCTCGTAATCAACTCGTATTTATTACGAATACACTGAGGTTTACTCACCTTAATTCACCAGAAATGGTAAATATCCATTTATGGTCGAATCGGATCGCTGCAGGATCAGGTCAGATCGAATCGCAGCAGTTCCGGGGTCAGGTCAACGTCGGGTCAACGGTCAACGCGGGTCACGGTCAACGTAGGTCGGGTCGGGTCTGAAGCGGGTCGGGTCGGGTCGGGTTGTCTGTAGGAAATGGGTCGACTGCAGATCGGATCGGATCGTTTTCGATCCGATCGATCGAGCTTGAAACGGCAAAAACGACGTCCACAGGGAGGCGCGCAAGGAGGAGACGAGTCGATCGGTGGGTGGCTCGAGCTCCGGCGATGCCTGGAACGGCTGCTGCACCGCCACCGACAGCGACAGAAGCTATCGGGCTCCGCTGCTCCGTGCACGGGCGGTGGCTCCTGGCGTGGCGTGGCTCAAACGAAAGAGGAAGTCGTGCTGAGCATTTTGACAGGTAGAACGCCTTGAAAGGTGGTCGGATGAGGGAGAACTACGCGAAAGAAGCTCCGGATTCGATTTGGGGACGATGAACAGTGTTTCGCGATATTTTCTGATATTTTCAGAATTTTCTGATTTTTCTGAAATTAAATTACTATTTATAGAAATTTCAGATTTTTGGAATAACTTCAACATGTCGTAACTTTTTCATACGACGTCCGTTTTAAGCGTGCCACGTATCTACGAACTCGTATCGTCGAGCTCTACAACTGTCATGAAGGAGACTTATCGAAATTCATGACGGATCAGAAAGTGAACTTTTAGCCCCTCGAAATTCAACGTTTTTCAAATCTTTAACTCTCGAAACTCACTTCCGACGTCACGCAACAACTAATTAAAACGTATGAAACACAAATCCTCAAAAATCATCCTCCAAATAGTTCACGATTAAATTACAAGAAATTAGTAATAAAAATCGGGTTATTACATTGGTAAAATAATTATTGATCTGAAATATTAATGATTTAATGTCTTAATCAATCATTCTAATGTTTTAGATACTTAAGATTTTAGTCGATTTTAATTTGGGAGATCTAAACGTCAACAGATCATAGTATCGATGAAGCAAATCATACAACTTCCAACTCCAAATCATGCAATTCCAACCAATTCATGCATCATAGAAACATATATATAGGCACACGTCAACCACAACGAATACTTTATCTACATGCCAACACTTCATAATATGATCATTCCCACAGATGCAGAATTGAATCGCAAGTTCTGGAATCCAGAAAACATACCTTTGCCTCTGCTACAGCACAACACCAATTTAAACAAATAATAACATGTTAATTGTACAAAATAGCCTTTTCTTAATTTCGTTTTCTGAAGCAAGGTCTTGAATCCCTTTTCTGAGGATTATGCCTCAGTTTTTTCTTAAGGCGTGAATTGATCAAAAAATTAAAACTAGCTGTTATGAAGTTCAACGGTAACATTTGACAAGTAGTTTTCATGGAATCGAGTTTGGGCCCGGGCTTTATTAAAAACGAATCAAGGCTTCATATCTGGATTAAAACATTATTATTTGCTTTTAACATAAAAACCTAATTTTATGAAAACTCTTATTAATCTGTTCTTGATGAAAAAATCCTGAAGCATACGATTTGTGTATCTATGAACCAAAAGGCTCTGATACCAATTGATAAATCAATCTTAAGTCTGTAAATCAAGATCATGCTCATAAATAACACAAACACACATGAATCTCAAATCAAGAACACAATAGAGAATGCATAATAGAAATCTCCTAGTTGTACTAGGATTACACCTTCATCACTTCTCATCCTTCATGGCTATCCTTGATACAGACATCTTTCTCAGGTTGATCAAAATGCACATAAACTAAATGAATCGATAAAAACAAGGGACAAAGGTCTTCTGTATTTCAATATCATGCTAACGGAATGAGACTGTAAACTCAACGCAAAAGATATTGAACTGATCAAGTACAATCCAATCCCATAAGTGAATCTTGATCAAATGCTGAATCTATTTCTATAAGGTTTAGTTCTATCACAATACTAATTCGATCTAATACAGACTTTATACAATGAACATCTACGTTTACTAAGTGCTATACAACTCTGTAAACTTCTCTGTAATTGAGTTGTAGTTGTATTGCTTCTTGTTAAACCGAAACTTGTTCAATACTAAATGACTACAACAATAGATAGAGTTGTGTCCAACTTGGTTCTTACAGTGCTTGCTCTGTCTTCCCCAAATTGCATGTTTTTTGGAGTTCATTATCGCGGTTAATATTGTTCTCTCAAAGTATAGTAAAATATGCCTTTTTATCATATAATTATTCCTTAATTTCTTGATTTTTCTTTTGCTGTTTGGTTCGTGTTATGCTATTTTTTATGTTCTTTGATTTTGATCTTTTGGGCTTTCGATTTAAAAAAAAAAATTAATTGAATCGGAAGCTAAAGTAATTGATTACCTGTGATACCATGTTCCACATGCAGAGTGTGGTAATATCCTGTTGCATGAATATGTATGGCATAATGATGGAACTGCAGGAAATGATTGAACCGAGTAAGGGCATCTCCAACCATGGGTTCTAAATCCTATATTATAGGGGTCCTATCATTTCAGCCTCTCCAATGGTACAATTTGGGGTCCTATACCCTATTTCTTTTAGCACTCGGTCTCATATGGAGTCTCATTTTGAGACGAAGTTTAGGACGCGTCCTAAACTGAAAGACTGGGGCCCAACAGACAGAGGAGAGAGAGACTGCAGCTGAGCGACGCGGGAGGAAAGGAGCGTGCAGGCGAGACGCGCTAGCGGACAAAGCTGTGGGATGCTGCTTCACGCGCGATGCTCGACGGGAAGGGAGAGTGAGGAGTCAGCGACTGTGTTGGTGGCCCGCAGCACGTGGTCGGCAGAGAGAGCAACGGCTCTCTGCAACCCCAACGGTCTTGCAATCCAACGGCCATAAATCAATATGCTTTCAATCCAACGGCCTCAATTCAATCTCAGATTTAATTTTGTTATTTATTTTTCTAAATGAATTTTTGATCTGACGGTTCAAGATGTAGATTTGAAATTAATCGACGGTTCGCATTTAAACTAACTTTCATTTTATAAAAAAACAGTAATAAAAGTGATGAAAAAAATAATTAAAATTTTTTTAAAACTTTTCTGCCCGTTGGAACAGTACATTTACATTTTTTCTATAAATACCAACTCAAAATTTCATTCATTCCACACCATTTCTCACATCCTCTCAAACATTCTCTCCTCCCCATCATTTTTATTCATATAGCAAAATTTATTTTTTCTTTTTAGCACCATGGGTCCAAAGAGAGGGGCACAAAAACCACGGGCACCACGAGCGGAAAATTTTAGTGAAGAGGAAGATACGGTTTTGTGTCTCGCCGTGGTGAGTATTGGTGAAGACGCCGCCATTGGTACTAATCAATCAAGCGGAACCTTCTGGGATCGTATATATGAGTATTTTGAAGGTATCAAGCCACCCAATGCACCGAAGCGAACCCCTACAAGCGTTGAATCTCGATGGAAGAATATCAATCCCGCATGTATGAGATGGCGTCAAGCAATAAAGCAAGCCATCAAGAATCATAAGAGTGGTGAAAATGATATTGATGATGTAAGTATTTTTATTCGTCATTGTTAAAATATAGTTTTAAGTAATTATTCTATTTATTTTAAAATATAGTTAAAATAAATAATCACTACTATGTTTATTATAATTGTTTGTAGATAAGGAATGCCAAGTCAAATTACTTCGATGATTCCCATGGAGAGCATTTTGCATTTTTACATTGTTGGGATATCTTGAAGGAAACACCAAAATTTTCAAATCCGCCATCAATGGAAGGGGATAGCACAAATTATGAGAGGCCTATCAACTTGGATGATAACGATTCGCCCGGAAATGGAGCAACTCCAAGCGTGCCATCTAGTGTTAGGCAAGATCGTCCAATGGGACAAAAAGCGGCCAAGGCGGCAAAGAAGAAAAGTAATCAAGAGCTTTCAATGAGTATTCATGATCAAATGAAAAGGCTTGCCGATCAAAATGATAGAGATTATGCAAGAAGGGAAAGTCTTTACCAAGAGGCTATGGCGGCTCAACAAAGGGAGGAAGATGCTCGCACAATGGCGGTGGATCCTAATATATATTCACCTTGTAAGAGAGGGTATTGGGAGAGAAATCAAAAAAAGATACTTGAGCGAGAGGAAGTGGAGTCACAAAATTCATCTAAGCGGTCATTCCGTACCCCTCAAGCGTCTACACCTCCTCATGGCGGATCAAGTTCTTCCCCATATTGTAGGCTTGATCAAACGGAGTGGTATCCTAACAATGATGAAGCTTGAGGGGTACTTTAATTAATTATGTTTTCAATTAAGAACTTTATGTATTCTAGTTTAATTAATTATGTTTTCAATTAAGAACTTTATGTATTCTAGTTTAATTAATTATGTTTTCAATTAATGATGTACTCTACTTTATAATGTACTTTATTTTAATTAATAATGTATGTAATTATTGACAATAATTAATAATGTATGCAATTATTGACACATAATTAAATAAACGAGTAAATTAAATTAAAGAGGGGATGGCAATGCCCAGTACAACCAAAGTAAAAAAAAACCAACAAGAAACCAAAAGAAAGACAGTCTAACTTAGAGGAAAGCAAAAACAAACAAACGAAGAAAATTGGTGGGCTGCCGGTAACACACAATTTAGCCATTGTTGCGCTCTCGCCACTGTTTCAAAGCCCAACCGTGTTCCACTAAATCCGATCTTAGTGAAGCAGATATCACTGGACATCGAATCTTGTTGTAACGGGCACGTACAAATGCATGCCTTTGTTGGGGATCACGCTCCACCTCATGATCATAACTCTTTTTATCATATATAGCAGCACTTCTTGGATGAGTCGAGATGTCGTCTTCGTCAAATTCATATTGCTCATCTTCATCACGCTCATCTTCTACTATCATGTTGTGCAAAATAATACACGTCATCATGATGTATCGTAGGCTCTCCCTACTCCATAAACGTGCTGGACCCCTCACAATTGCAAAACGCACTTGGAGAATACCAAATGCTCTCTCCACGTCTTTCCTGAACGCCTCTTGCATCCTTGTAAAGTGTCTTGTCGCTGGAGTGGTAGGATTTTTAATGGCTTTGACAAGAGTTGCCCAATTAGGGTAGATGCCGTCCACCAGATAATAACCTTGATGGTACGTACTGTTGCCCACTTTGAACTCCACCTGAGGAGCTTCACCTCTGCACACCTCATCGAACAATGGCGACCTTCCGAGGACATTGAGATCGTTGAGAGAACCTGGAAGTCCGAAAAATGCATGCCAGATCCAAGTATCATACGAAGCCACCGCCTCTAGGATAATTGTAGGTTTTCCCTTGTGACCTTGAAATTGGCCGGCATGGGCAGTTGGGCAGTTTTTCCACTGCCAATGCATACAGTCAAGGCTACCCAACATGCCCGGAAATCCACGGTCTGCAGCTTTGTCTGTCAGTCTGTGTAGATCTGCCGCAGTTGGTTTGCGAAGATATTCCTTACGGTACACAGCCCATATAGCTCTTGTAAAATGATCCAACACTTCAAGAGAAGTGGATTCAGCAATATCAAGGAACTCATCGGTCAAGTCAGCTGGTAGACCGTACGCGAGCATCCTCATAGCGCATGTTAGCTTCTGTTCGGTGGAAAAGCTGAGTCTACCGGTGGCATCTATAGTCTGTACAAAGTACGGGTCGTGGTTGGCCACGCTACACATCATCTTGTCAAAGAGATGAGGTCGCATACGGAAGCGCCTTCGAAAGTTGTCGTCGTTAAACACACATGGTTCAGTGAAATATAGAGCTTTCAAGCGCTGATCCATCATTTCCCGATCCCTTTGTATGTACTCCCGCCCTTCCGAAGAACCGCCCCATTGTGAGGCTTCATCTTCTTCCATCATCTCCACTTGGTGGGCTGCCGCAGACATCAAGAGGGCTTGTTGTTGCCGTCTCGGAACATCTTCTGCTTCCTCCTTCTTCAGTAATTTCCACAACCTATTCATGGCGGAAAACAAAACTCAAAGTATGAAACAATAACTTTGAAACCACAATTTGTTTGTGGGAGGAGGAGTGTTTGTGAATTGGTGAGATATGATGGAGTGAACGACTCCGTTTTTATAGAAGATGAACATGATCTCGGAAGATAGAAATTGACACGTGGCAGATAACGAAATCTCGACAACGAATTAAACATCGACACGTGTCTACCAAAATCTTGTCCAATTTGTGATAATATCTATGTAAAATATAATTTCAAATCATATCCACCGACACATGTCGATCGTACACGTGCCCGATTGTGGATAATGCATACGGGTCCAAAATTCATTTTTTTTTTCAAATGAATATTATATTTATTTATCATGTACAATAATAGTTTACAAATATAAATTATTATTAATTACAACATAATATAAAGAAAAATCAAATTTATAAATATAAGACCCCATTATAGGACCTTACCATTGGAGATGGTTAAAGTCCTATAATGAATAGTGTCCAAGTGAAGTCCTATAATAGGTATAGGACCTCATTATAGGACTTTATGGTTAGAGATGCCCTAAGAGTTTCATCATGTATTTTGCAGGCTCGGTTCTTGGGATTGAATACATACCTCGAAAGGCAATATATCATACTTTCTGATTTTTTGTTTTCTGAAAGCGTTTTCGCGTGTGTGAAAGCGTTTTCGCGTGTGTGATGAAGAAGAACAAGTGTGGGGTAGACTTAGCCATAAAATTATATGAAAAATGTATGCATGCCGTACCTAGAAAAAGAAAAAAAAAATTTTGGCTCGGATAAAAAAGAAAATAAAAGAAGCCAAGAGAAAAAGAAGAAAAAAAGGGGTACGGCATAGGCATGAAAAGAAAAATTTTGTGTATGGCTATTGTCTAGATTTTTGTTGTAATGTTATGGGAAGAAAAGAATGAAGGAAGGGTCCAACAAGATGAAATTTGACCCTTTCGGCGAGAAGACATAAGGAGATCGAGCTTTGCTAAAGGCCTTAGTGACGTTTTGAGCCTCCTTATCCAAATAGCGAATACCTCTTAGCCTAGCCCCATTACAACCTTATTATTGATCTTTTTCATGATTCTTAAGATGGTTAAATTTGATTGTGGAGACTATCTCAGGAGTAAGCATATGGTTTTGGTTCATTGGTGCATATAGTTATCATATGAGGTTTTTCCATCAAAATTTCACAAAGTGCTTTCGTTTCTTTGATATATGCAAGTCACTCTTTGTAATTCATGATCTTTCGCTTGCATATACTTATGTGTGAATAACCATGCTTCGAGAGAAAAGAAGAGAGTATGCCTAGTGAGGTGATTTGAATTAGCTTTTAACATGCTTACATGCTTACCTTTTTGCTCTTATATGTTTATATTGATGTCGCATGTTCATGAAACTTGGAATTTTCGTGCTTAGCATTCTCATGCATTTAACTTGAAAGCTATGTGTACATACGAGCCTGAGACAAATTGTTAGGGGCAATAGTTTGTTTAGAGTCTAGTTTAATTTAGTTTGCTAAGGGACTAGCAAAGGATAAGTGTGGGGTAGTTGATAGGAGCACAATGTGCGACGATATTACATGTTTATACCCTCGTTTATGCTTTGTTTAACCCTTATTTGTCTAAGATAGAGTCGTAATGTAGTTAGTGTCAATTTCGGTAGAGTTTTGTGAAAAATGGTTAAGAATCCGAAAAATGACTAAGTTTGAGAAATCTGGAAAATAATGCAAAATATGTCTTTTTCGTGATTTTGAGATGAATGAAACTGTGATCTATCCTTTTCCAAATTCTATGAAATTTTATGTGCTTAATATTCATTTGTTGTGAAATGATGTGTTAAAATTTCAGATCAATCGGAGTTCGGGAAGTCGCCCAAAAGTTGGCTGCAAAAGGGCAGTCCGAACATTCCAATCCATGCGATTCCAGGAAATTCCTGGGACTGTGTCCCAACTTCGAAAAATCATTCCCGACGACTTGCATGGAATTTGGCCGAGATATTTTATGGGGAGATGGCCCTATGTGTCTAGTTTACGTGAGACTTGGAATCGCATCAATCGGAGCTCCACGGAGGGAGATATGCCGGAATTACTGCGACAAGGTCAAAGCTGCCGATTCCAGGAACCTACTGCCCCCTTTTTGTGTTTTCTGTTTTTGATGGACCAAATGGTGTACAAATGCATATGTGAAGATGGTCCAAGCTTTATGAAGGGAAGAGGAAGACACTAGGCCATGGCATTGAAGAAAAACATGAAGAAATCAAGTCTCCTAGTCACACTAGGAGAAGCTGCCGATTTGAGGCAGATCGGATGCAACTTCATGCTGCCGGCAATTGGGGTATTTTTCGATGGACCAAGACATGTCAAAGGAAGTCCAAGACAACATAAGAAGTCCATGAAGATGTGAAGCCCAAGCCTTGAAGAAAAATTCAGAAAAGAAAACCTAATTGGATTAAGAAAGGAAGGTTGCAAAACCTTAATGAACTAGGTTTTCTGAATCCCTTTTGGCTTAAGCTACTGCCGGCAGCCTCTCTCCCTATCCTCTATATATATCCTCACTTTTTCATTCTGAAAATCATCTCATCTCTTGCAAAGCACTAGCCAAAACTCTACCAAATTTCCTACTCAAAGTTCTAAGCCGAAACCCTAGAAACACCAAGTCACCAAATCACCACCACCAATCACCACCGATCCCTATCCCTAGCCTAGCTACTGCCGATCCTCTTCCACCACACCAAGACGAAGCTCTCCAAGGTTTCTAAAGTGTGATCCATCCCTATGACTTGTGTTTTTAATTTCGGTTTAGTCACATGTATTGTTATAAAAAATACTTTGTTTCGTTTGGTTTTGTATGATGAACATGAATTGCAATTTTCATTGAAGTTTATGTGATGACTTGTGCGATTTTTAATACATGGTTTTTGTATGTTTAGATAATTAGAGCAGTGGTATTAGAAGCATGTTTAGGATTTAAATTGGTTAGTAATCTAAGGTGAGGGCATGAAAATCGATACTTGGTGTTGTCTTTGAACATAATCTAGGTATTAGGTTTAATCTGCTAGGGTAATTACAAACTAGATGGACCTGACGGACTCTATGATTTGTGTTATTCACTAAGGGCTATTAATCTTAGAACTTGCATGCTAAATAAGATGATTGACAACCTTACTTGTTTACATGTTTTCGATTTTAGACTCTTGCGCTTAAATGTTAAAACGCGTAAAATCGGATTAGCATAAACTTTAGGATCGAAGGCGAATAGCATGATCTTAAAACATTAGATGTCTAACAATTGGTTAAAAGGCTAATCGCTCTAATTGTGGTCGAAACTAAGTTAAGTTTTGAACATGCTAATACTTGTCTCTTACTTTCTTGCATATGAATCTTTGTGTTAAATTGTGTTTTGTGCTATGTGATGCGTGAGAGATGATGATCAAACTTGTAAATATAAGATCTAGGATTTTATTTTCTGTTTTTCTTTTATCATTGCCGAACCTAGTATTAGGGCAGCATTGCTGCCGATCCTATCATTCCCCCAAAATGTGACGTTTGTGATGTGTATATGTATGTATATATTTGTCTAACAATTTCATATCTCAGGTACCCTTAATCCCCGGCCTAGAACGATCCCTACTTGCTTATACTACTAACGATATTTTGTAGGGTTATCATTGTGTGCGAGCTTAGGCTCCCACCAATTTTTGGCGCCGTTGCCGGGGATTATAAAAGCTTGTTTTATGTTATTGTTGTGTATATAATGTTGCTGGAAATTTTTGTTGTGAAGTTGTAAAGTTGTAAATTTTAAGTTTATTTTGGGATTTTGTAAAGTAGAAATATGCTTCGGCATGTAGAGTTTAAAATTTTGGAAGTTGCATGATGAATAATGATGTATGTTGGTAGTCACTTAGTTTAATTTCTAGGAAGTTGATATGTTGTGTATGTTTGAGTTTATTGTAGTTTCTAAAGTGTAACATGTAGGTGAAGCCTCTTTTGTTGATCATAACCAAAACCCTTCATGTGAATGGTGCTTTGTCGGAGGGCGTTTCTATGTAGATTGGGAAACGCGGGATACTTCCCCCCCACGCATATAAGCGTTTCTTCGGTAATGGTATTACTTCTATGAGGTTGAGGGCGGTTTTAATCAACACTTGAGACCGTTAGGGATCCGTGTTTGTTTTACAAAGTATGGGGAAGTTATTATCATAGATATGGTTCTCAGGTTTGTTTAACTGGATCTCAAGGCCCATAGACTGATGTTCATTCTCGGTGAGTGAGTCGATAGGGGGTTCTCCCTCCGTGGTGTCCAACAACGAGTCCTGTCTGGTTCCTGTAGGGGGTTCGCCCTCCGTGATTATAATGACCTTTGAAACGTAAAATCCGCACGACCTAGTCGACAGCTTGTGCCGAAGCATCACCTCACTTTAGACGCTAGAACATAACTTGACATATGTGGCCTATTTTCTTCAAAGATAAAACATGTTGTGTGGTTCAAACTCTTGAGGTATATCGGATTAAGCATGATACTACCGGGGGCTGTATCAGTCCATTGCACCGTTATCTCCTCTGCTCCACGTACTTCGAGAGTTAGAACAAATTTAAAAGAAATTAGACTTAGCGATTACATGCTCATGAACTTTTCAAATTTTCTTCTCTTGTGCCGATTGTATATGTATGCTTTGCCGAAATTTTTGTTGCCGTGTGTTATATTGCCGTGTACTTTATATTGTTGCCGATTGTGTATATGTGTTATGGTTTGAAATTTGTTGTGTAATCGCCAATGCCGTGGCTTGTAATGATGTATATTCTTGTCTTCTATTTCTTTACGAGGTTCTAACTTGCTTAAATGTTGCAAATTTCAGAAATAGTGCATGTCCGAATCTAGTATTTGGACAAGAGATCTTCAAGGCCGTTTGCAACGTTTAGACCAAGAACTCGCTATTGCTCGTTTTGTGCCATTACCACCATCGTCACCAACCAGTTCATCAGTGTCATCATCCTTGCCAAGTTCACCTATTGTGCCGTCAATATCATCATCAGTGCCGAGCTCCCCTTCAG
Source organism: Potentilla sterilis (assembly GCA_963682095.1). Taxonomy (NCBI): domain Eukaryota; kingdom Viridiplantae; phylum Streptophyta; class Magnoliopsida; order Rosales; family Rosaceae; genus Potentilla; species Potentilla sterilis. The sequence goes on along the minus strand of OY821765.1, from coordinate 14,846,003 downwards.
TTGTGTCATCATCGTGTGATCTTCAGAATCCAGAATTTGAAGCTTTTGCCGAATTAGAAGAAGAAGAAGAGATCATGGCATCAATCAGATCACAGAATGGTCATGTTGCTGGAGCTGGAGTTGCTCCTTCTAATATTACTTATCCTCCCTTGGAAGCTGAAAAGACTGGAGAGATTGAATTGAGGAGTGGATTCCTCCATAAGCTGAAGTCATTTTATGGGATGCCGAGTGAGGACCCCAACAAGCATCTACAGTGGTTTAACTTCACCACGGAGTCTATGTGCCCAAGAGGAACCGATTTGCAACACTTCAAAATGAAGGCTTTTCCGTTTTCTTTAGAAGATCAAGCAAAGGAGTGGTTGTTTGAGGTGCCTAGTGGTCGCATTGTTTCGTGGAGTACTATGATGGATGAGTTTTTGCTCAAGTACTTTCCTGCTTCACGTATCACTGATCTGAGGAAGCAAATTACAAGTGTGAAGCAAGCCGGAGATGAGACTTTCTTCGACTACTACAAGAGGTTCAAGTCCCTAGTTTCTTTGTGTCCATCGCATGGCATTAGCGATGGGCTCTTGCTACAATATTTCTATGAGGGATTGCGTGTCATGGAGAGAGAGTTTCTTGACTCGGCCGCGGGAGGTAGCTTTTTGGAGTTGAATGCCGGAGCGGCAAGAAGTTTGTTGGAAGTTCGTGCATTGAACAACCAACAATTTGGCATGGCACGAAACAATGTGCAAAGGAATGAGAAAGTGCATGAGACGTCTTCGAGCTCAAAGTTAGAAGATAAAGTGGACAAGCTCACCGACTTGGTGAGTAATTTGATGAAGAAGCGTGCTAGTGTTTGTGGAATTTGCACCGAGGGCCATGAGACCGACCAATGTCCTCAATTTGGAATTAGTGAGGGAGTTGAGGAGTGCAATGCCATTGGTTTTCAAGGAGGCCAACGTTTTGGAAATTTCAATCCAAGGTTCAATGATCATCCGAACTTTCGATGGGCAAACAATGACAACGTGCTTAGGGCACCTATGCAACCGAGAGAAGGAGGAGCGCCATTTGCACCGAGGCCACCATTTGTGCCTCGGCAGCCATACATGCCGAACCAAGGGAATTTTGGAGCTATGCCGAGCCAAGCACAAGTTGTGCCGTACCAAGGCCAAGGAGGGCCGAGCCAAGGCCAAGGCCAAGCTTCGCCAAGCAATCCGAACTACGATGCTTTGATTCAATCTTTGTCAAGTGCTACTCAAGCATTACTCGCGGGGCAACAAAATCATCAAAAGGACATTGGTGAGCTCAAGACTCAAATGGGGCAAGTTGTGGATTTCATGGGAAGATTTAATGAGCAAGGGAAGTTGCCAAGCAATACAATTCCTAATCCGAGGAACGAGCAAGCCAAAGTGATTCAAACTCGAAGCGGAAGAGAGTTGGTTCCTCCAACAAGTCCAAAGAAGAAGCGAGTGACTTTCAAAGGTATTAATGAGGATGAGAGGGCTGCCGGACCTGTCATTGCCGGCAGCCATGATGGAAATACCGAGAAGAGGGATGCCGAGGAGAGCCATGTTGCCGAACATGATGATGCAACCGGCAAGGGGAATTCTGCCGAGAAGCAAGGTGTAGCCGGCAATCATGTAAAGGGAGGAGTGCCATCATCTAGTGCCCCATTCCCTTCACGTTTTGCTAGAACAAAGAAAGACAAATCCGATGAAGAGGTATTGGAGATTTTCCGGAAAGTGCAAGTCAACATTCCTTTGTTGGAGTGCATTAAGCAAGTGCCAAAGTATGCTAAGTTTTTAAAGGAGCTTTGCACGGCGAGGAGGCATACTAGAGAGACTCGTGTGGTGACCATGAGCGAGACGGTGTCGGCCGTTATTCAAAGAAAGTTGCCACCAAAGATGAAGGATCCGGGAAGCTTCAATGTGCCTTGTGTCATAGGCAATACGCGGTTTGAGGATGTGATGTTGGACTTGGGAGCATCGATCAATGTCATGCCACTCAATGTGTATCAAACGTTGAGTATAGGGCCTCTCAAGAAGGATAATGTCATCATTCAACTTGCGGATCGCTCAAGCAAATATCCGGAAGGCTATGTAGAGGATGTGTTGGTGCAAGTAAACCAATTGATATTCCCCGCCGATTTTTATGTGGTTGAGATGGAGGATTCGCCGGTCAACAACACTCAATTGCTTTTAGGGCGACCATTCATGAGGACCGCGCGCACAAAGATAGATGTGGCCGAGGGCAACCTAACTATGGAGTTTGATGGTGAAGTGATAAAGTTCAATGTGTTTGACGCCATGAGATTCCCCAATGTTGATTTGAAGGAAGGTTGTGCCATTGATGTTTTGGAGGAGGTCGAGCAAGTTATGTCGACCTCGCTCGACGCATAGCAATTAGCGATTGAGCAAGGGGTCGGATTTGACAAGAGGGGAGAACGAGTGTATAATGGAGCCGAGACAAGTCATGCCGAGCATGGGATTGCCGAGCCAAGCAACCATGCCGAGCATTGTGCCATATTGCCCAGCCTTAGAGAGGTGGCTGCCGAGCTTGATGCCACGCCAACTTATCCGAGGAACTCGTTCTTGTCAATTCCAAGTGCCACAACAAAATTCCGACCAAGTGTGGAAGAGGCCCCAAAGTTAGAGCTAAAAGAACTCCCTAGTCACTTGAAGTATGTTTATCTTGGAGAAGAAGATACACTACCAGTGATTGTGTCTTCAATGCTTAGTGAGAAGCAAGAGGTTGATTTGATAAGAGTGCTTAAGAAGTACAAGACCGCCAAAGGTTGGACCTTAGCGGATATCAAGGGAATAAGCCCTACTACTTGTGTTCATGGTATCTTGTTAGAAGAAGGAGCTAAGCCGACAAAGGAAGCTCAACGTCGACTTCACCCTCCCATGGTGAAAGTTGTGAAAGAAGAGATTATCAAGTTGCTTGATTGTGGGGTGATCTACCCAATCTCGGATAGTAAGTGGATATCTCCTGTGCAAGTAGTGCCGAAGAAGAGTGGTGTAACGGTTGTCAAGAATGAGAAGAATGAGCTTGTGCCACAAAGACTTGTAACCGGTCATAGGATGTGCATCGATTATAGGAAGCTCAATGCTACAACGAGGAAGGATCACATGCCTTTGCCGTTTATGGATCAAATGCTAGAGAGGTTGGCCGGTCATTCTTACTATTGCTTTCTTGATGGATATAGTGGCTACAATCAAATCATGATACACCCGGACGATCAAGAGAAGACCACTTTTACTTGTCCATTTGGCACGTTTGCTTATCGGAGGATGCCATTCGGACTTTGCAACGCACCCGGCACTTTTCAAAGATGTATGTATGCTATCTTCTCGGATTTTATTGAAGACATTATCGAAGTGTTTATGGATGATTTTAGTGTGTATGGGAGTACCTTCGATGCATGTTTGGGGAACTTGGAGAAGATACTAAAGAGGTGTGTAGAGACAAATCTTGTGCTCAATTGGGAGAAGTGTCACTTCATGGTCACGCAAGGCATTGTTCTAGGGCACATAATTTCGGCAAGAGGCTTAGAGGTTGACAAAGCCAAAGTGGAGCTAATTCAAGCATTGCCGAGCCCTAGGTGTGTGAAAGATGTGAGAAGTTTTCTTGGCCATGCGGGGTTTTATCGACGATTCATCAAAGACTTCTCTTCAATTGCCAAGCCATTAAGCAACTTGTTACAAAAGGAAGTGACGTTTGAGTGGACAAAGGCGTGTGAGGAGGCATTTTGCCGATTAAAGATGCTATTGTGTTCGGCACCAATACTAGTTTCCCCTAATTGGGATGAGCCGTTTGAGTTGATGTGTGATGCTAGTGATTATGCACTTGGAGCGGTACTTGGACAACGAATTGAGAAGAAGCCATGCGCCATTTACTATGCTTCAAGGACTCTCAACGATGCACAACTCAACTACACAACAACGGAGAAGGAACTCTTAGCGGTAATCTTTGCTTTGGAAAAGTTTCGATCATATCTTTTGAATTCCAAAGTCATTGTTTATAGTGATCATGCCGCTTTGAGATATCTTATGACGAAGAAGGATGCTAAGCCGAGGCTTATTCGATGGATTCTTTTGCTTCAAGAGTTCGACATTGAGATTAAGGATAAGAAAGGAGTAGAGAATGTTGTAGCCGATCATTTGAGTAGACTTGTGCAAGAAGAGGATCGGCTACCCCTACTAGAGACCTTTCCGGATGAACAACTTTTTCGACTTGAAGTACATGAGCCTTGGTATGCCGACATTGCCAATTTTCTTGCCACAAACCAATTTCCCAAAGAAATGCCGAGCCACCAACAAAAGAGAATAAGGAAGCAAGCTCGACACTTCTTGTGGGATGATCCGTACTTATGGAGGCAATGTGGTGATCAAGTTATTAGAAGATGTGTGCCGGAGAATGAGCATCGATCCATCCTTGCTTTTTGTCATAGCGAAGCTTGTGGTGGTCATTTTGGACCAAAGAAGACGGCTTTGAAGGTGCTTTCATGTGGATTCTTTTGGCCGACGATCTTTAGAGATGCATTCATGTTTTGTAAAGCATGTGATAGATGCCAAAGAATGGGGAACATTGGAGCTAGAGACCAAATGCCGCTCACGCCTATCATTGAGGTAGAAATTTTTGATGTTTGGGGGATTGACTTCATGGGACCGTTTCCTTCAAGTAAGGGCTTTCTCTACATATTGCTTGCGGTTGATTATGTGTCAAAGTGGATCGAAGCAAAGGCTACACGCACCAACGATGCCAAGGTGGTAGCCAAGTTTCTCAAGACCAACATCTTTTCACGTTTTGGAGTTCCAAGGGTCTTGATAAGTGATGGAGGATCCCATTTTTGTAACCGCACTATTGAAGCCTTATTGAGGAAGTATGGAGTCACACATAAGGTGTCTACACCTTATCACCCCCAAACAAGTGGTATGGCCGAAGTAAGTAATCGAGAGATCAAGCATATTTTGGAGAAATCGGTTGGACCTTCAAGGAAGGATTGGAGTGATCGTCTCGATGATGCTTTGTGGGCTTATAGGACCGCCTACAAAACACCGATTGGTATGTCCCCTTTTCGGTTGGTTTATGGAAAAGCATGTCACTTACCGGTTGAGCTAGAACATAAGGCATGGTGGGCAATCAAGGCCTTCAACATGAACATAGATGATGCTGGCATTCATAGGAAGCTTCAACTCAACGAACTTGAAGAAATCCGTAATGAAGCCTATGATGCCGCTTGGATTTACAAGGAGAAAACAAAGGCATATCATGATAAAATGATTCGGGGTAAAAGGTTTGAAGTTGGGCAACAAGTTCTTTTATTCAATTCAAGACTTCGACTTTTTTCCGGGTAAGCTTCACTCTAAATGGGTTGGTCCCTTTGTTGTTACTCAAGTTTTTCCACATGGTGCAATTGAGATTGAGAATAGTGTGACATCCAAGCGTTTCAAAGTTAATGGCCACCGACTTAAGCCTTACTACGATTCATTCAAACCATATTCCGTTGAGGCATCCGACTTCGATGATCCCCCACCACATGATATTGCCGAGCTACCATCCAATTCCACACCACCAACAAGCCGAGCTGCCGGATATAGAGCACAACCGGCCAACCTTCATGCTGCCGAGCAGCAGCCACCGGTTTCAGCCGAGCCAACACCCCCTGCCGGACCTGCCATTGCCGGCAGGGTTGACACACAGCCACACAAGGCCGAGCACAAGGCTGACACGCCAGAGGATACGTCGGATACGTTAGAACCAAGACCAGACACGCCACCTAAACCGGATACACAGAATGCAGCCGGATCGGATACAAAGTGCAATGATCTTCTTTTTGATCTTCTTCTTGCCGATTTAAGTTGCTTTGGAACACGATGAACACATGCAAAAACACGGTGAAAAGTCTAGGCTATGGACTATAAACACAAAGCGCTACTTGGGAGGCAACCCATGTCGATCAAAGAAAAGTGAAGGAGCCATCACCGAGAGTTTGAATTTTCTTAACCCTTCTCTTTTTCTTTGATTTGTGATGAATTGTTGGAATATGTTAGTCGATTGCATGCTTAGGAAATTCATTGATATTGTTTTGTGCTTACATTGAGGGCAATGTAATTTTCTAAGTGTGGGGTGGGATAACGTATTCCGTTTTTGTTTTTGTTTTTTGTTTTTGTTTTTGTGTGCTTAGTTTAGAAAAGAAAAATTCAGAAAATTGTAACACAAAAATAGAGTGTTTAAATTTGTTTGTTTCGAGTCTTAGGGTGCCCCTAATATGTCAATGATGTTTTTCTCCTCTTTGCATACATAGATGATGGTTATGCATACAATTAAAATTGTGAGTTTCATGGATTATGTGCATTGGTAGGAGCATGTAGGACTTGTTGATTATGAAGCATGCATGTTTTAGCTAGTTTGTTTCCATAATAACCTATGTGAGCGTTAGTGCCAAATTGCTTTCTTCTTGAGCGATAAAAGATAAAATTCGATAGATTCGTAGGAAGCATGAAACCTCATAATTCTTTGCATATTCGATGACTATGTGCCATAGCTTTTTAATGAACTCTAGTATGCTAGAACTTACTCTTGTTGATTTTTCGAAACGTTTATATCATAAAATACTTTGATTTTGAATATGATTGAATAAAGATCATTTAGGTTTACCACCATGGCCAAATAAAGCATGTGCCCTATTGGAGCCCGTCGTGGGACACCTTAGTAAACCCCCTTTGAGCCTACGATTAGCCTTTTCTTTCGTCACCCTTAAACACTTTCCATGAACTTAGTATAGTAATGTCTTGACCATTGTGTGTCGGCAAAGCTTGAATTTTTGAAAGCGTTTTCGCGTGTGTGATGAAGAAGAACAAGTGTGGGGTAGACTTAGCCATAAAATTATATGAAAAATGTATGCATGCCGTACCTAGAAAAAGAAAAAAAAAAATTTTGGCTCGGAAAAAAAGAAAATAAAAGAAGCCAAGAGAAAAAGAAGAAAAAAAGGGGTACGGCATAGGCATGAAAAGAAAAATTTTGTGTATGGCTATTGTCTAGATTTTTGTTGTAATGTTATGGGAAGAAAAGAATGAAGGAAGGGTCCAACAAGATGAAATTTGACCCTTTCGGCGAGAAGACATAAGGAGATCGAGCTTTGCTAAAGGCCTTAGTGACGTTTTGAGCCTCCTTATCCAAATAGCGAATACCTCTTAGCCTAGCCCCATTACAACCTTATTATTGATCTTTTTCATGATTCTTAAGATGGTTAAATTTGATTGTGGAGACTATCTCAGGAGTAAGCATATGGTTTTGGTTCATTGGTGCATATAGTTATCATATGAGGTTTTTCCATCAAAATTTCACAAAGTGCTTTCGTTTCTTTGATATATGCAAGTCACTCTTTGTAATTCATGATCTTTCGCTTGCATATACTTATGTGTGAATAACCATGCTTCGAGAGAAAAGAAGAGAGTATGCCTAGTGAGGTGATTTGAATTAGCTTTTAACATGCTTACATGCTTACCTTTTTGCTCTTATATGTTTATATTGATGTCGCATGTTCATGAAACTTGGAATTTTCGTGCTTAGCATTCTCATGCATTTAACTTGAAAGCTATGTGTACATACGAGCCTGAGACAAATTGTTAGGGGCAATAGTTTGTTTAGAGTCTAGTTTAATTTAGTTTGCTAAGGGACTAGCAAAGGATAAGTGTGGGGTAGTTGATAGGAGCACAATGTGCGACGATATTACATGTTTATACCCTCGTTTATGCTTTGTTTAACCCTTATTTGTCTAAGATAGAGTCGTAATGTAGTTAGTGTCAATTTCGGTAGAGTTTTGTGAAAAATGGTTAAGAATCCGAAAAATGACTAAGTTTGAGAAATCTGGAAAATAATGCAAAATATGTCTTTTTCGTGATTTTGAGATGAATGAAACTGTGATCTATCCTTTTCCAAATTCTATGAAATTTTATGTGCTTAATATTCATTTGTTGTGAAATGATGTGTTAAAATTTCAGATCAATCGGAGTTCGGGAAGTCGCCCAAAAGTTGGCTGCAAAAGGGCAGTCCGAACATTCCAATCCATGCGATTCCAGGAAATTCCTGGGACTGTGTCCCAACTTCGAAAAATCATTCCCGACGACTTGCATGGAATTTGGCCGAGATATTTTATGGGGAGATGGCCCTATGTGTCTAGTTTACGTGAGACTTGGAATCGCATCAATCGGAGCTCCACGGAGGGAGATATGCCGGAATTACTGCGACAAGGTCAAAGCTGCCGATTCCAGGAACCTACTGCCCCCTTTTTGTGTTTTCTGTTTTTGATGGACCAAATGGTGTACAAATGCATATGTGAAGATGGTCCAAGCTTTATGAAGGGAAGAGGAAGACACTAGGCCATGGCATTGAAGAAAAACATGAAGAAATCAAGTCTCCTAGTCACACTAGGAGAAGCTGCCGATTTGAGGCAGATCGGATGCAACTTCATGCTGCCGGCAATTGGGGTATTTTTCGATGGACCAAGACATGTCAAAGGAAGTCCAAGACAACATAAGAAGTCCATGAAGATGTGAAGCCCAAGCCTTGAAGAAAAATTCAGAAAAGAAAACCTAATTGGATTAAGAAAGGAAGGTTGCAAAACCTTAATGAACTAGGTTTTCTGAATCCCTTTTGGCTTAAGCTACTGCCGGCAGCCTCTCTCCCTATCCTCTATATATATCCTCACTTTTTCATTCTGAAAATCATCTCATCTCTTGCAAAGCACTAGCCAAAACTCTACCAAATTTCCTACTCAAAGTTCTAAGCCGAAACCCTAGAAACACCAAGTCACCAAATCACCACCACCAATCACCACCGATCCCTATCCCTAGCCTAGCTACTGCCGATCCTCTTCCACCACACCAAGACGAAGCTCTCCAAGGTTTCTAAAGTGTGATCCATCCCTATGACTTGTGTTTTTAATTTCGGTTTAGTCACATGTATTGTTATAAAAAATACTTTGTTTCGTTTGGTTTTGTATGATGAACATGAATTGCAATTTTCATTGAAGTTTATGTGATGACTTGTGCGATTTTTAATACATGGTTTTTGTATGTTTAGATAATTAGAGCAGTGGTATTAGAAGCATGTTTAGGATTTAAATTGGTTAGTAATCTAAGGTGAGGGCATGAAAATCGATACTTGGTGTTGTCTTTGAACATAATCTAGGTATTAGGTTTAATCTGCTAGGGTAATTACAAACTAGATGGACCTGACGGACTCTATGATTTGTGTTATTCACTAAGGGCTATTAATCTTAGAACTTGCATGCTAAATAAGATGATTGACAACCTTACTTGTTTACATGTTTTCGATTTTAGACTCTTGCGCTTAAATGTTAAAACGCGTAAAATCGGATTAGCATAAACTTTAGGATCGAAGGCGAATAGCATGATCTTAAAACATTAGATGTCTAACAATTGGTTAAAAGGCTAATCGCTCTAATTGTGGTCGAAACTAAGTTAAGTTTTGAACATGCTAATACTTGTCTCTTACTTTCTTGCATATGAATCTTTGTGTTAAATTGTGTTTTGTGCTATGTGATGCGTGAGAGATGATGATCAAACTTGTAAATATAAGATCTAGGATTTTATTTTCTGTTTTTCTTTTATCATTGCCGAACCTAGTATTAGGGCAGCATTGCTGCCGATCCTATCATTCCCCCAAAATGTGACGTTTGTGATGTGTATATGTATGTATATATTTGTCTAACAATTTCATATCTCAGGTACCCTTAATCCCCGGCCTAGAACGATCCCTACTTGCTTATACTACTAACGATATTTTGTAGGGTTATCATTGTGTGCGAGCTTAGGCTCCCACCAAGAGACTGTTGGGAAAAATAATAGAATGGAAATAACAACTCAAACCACAAAAAGATAAATATGCAAAGATAAAAGAGTAGAGAAAAGAGAACACCAGATATAACGTGGTTCGGCGATATGCCTACGTCCACGGGGTAGCAACAACAAGAACTTCCACTATGATGGGGTACAAGAGATACACAACTTCAAGAACACAACTTGAAGGAAATCATCTCTCATACTTGTTTTGCTTCGTACAACTACACTCTCAACTTGGAGTGGACACTCTTCACTCTCAACTTGGATGAAGATGTTTCTCTTAGATGATCTCTCAAGAATGAGCAAATGACCTTCTTTTATAGGCTAAAGGAGAACCCTTTAGAAACCGCATTTATGTTCACCATAAATCTTCCATAACCTTTTTGGTATATGAACCATCACTTGCTTCTTCATAAACTTTTCATAACCTTCTTGTTATATGAAACATCACTTGCCTCTTCTTGGTATATGAACCATCTTTTGGGTTCTAGACAAATCTTTCATATTCCACAAATTACCAATTATTATTATTTTATTTATTTGGACTTGGTCTGGATATCTAACAATCTCCCCCTCCAGACCAACTGCGGCTATACGAGGCGAGGCTTCTACTTGAAGTCCATCCCAGCTGACTTGCTGCAATACTCCAACTTCCCTTGTGGCACAACTTTAGTCAGCATATCTGAAGTGTTCTTGGTGGTGTGAATTTTCCTCAACTGAAAAAGCTTCTTTGACACAACATCTCGTATCCAATGATAACGATGATCAATGTGTTTAGTGCGAGGGTGATACATTGAATTTTTACTCAAGTGTATAGCACTCTGACTATCACAATGTACTACATACATGTCTTGCTTCACACCCAACCCTTGAACGAACCTTTGTAGCCATATTATTTCCTTGCCTGCTTCATTTGCCGCTATGTACTCAGACTCTGTGGTGGACAGGGCAACACACTTCTGTAACTTGGACTGCCATGACACAGCTCCCCCACAAAATGTAAATATGTATCCAGAAGTGGACTTTCTAGTATCAAGGTCTCCTGCCAAATCTGCTTCTGTGAAACCTTCCAAAACTGGACCTGATCCACCAAAACTCAAACACAGCTTTAATGTGCCCCTCAAATATTTGAGTATCCACTTGACAGCTTGCAAATGCTCTCTGCCAGGATTAGAGAGATATCTACTAACAACACTAACTGCATGTACAATATCTGAGCGAGTACATACCATTGCATACATAAGACTACCAACAGCTGATGAATAAGGAATACCTGCCATCTTGTCCTTCTCCTCTTGTGTAGTTGGACATAACAATCTACTTAACTTGAAATGATTACCTAGAGGTGAGCTTACTGACTTAGCTTCTTTCATGTTGAATCTTTCAAGCACCCGTTCAACATACCTCTCCTGTGACAGCCACAATTTCTTCGCTTTCCTGTCACGAGTAATCTCCATGCCCAAAATTTGTTTAGCTGGCCCTAAATCCTTCATATCAAATGAGTTTGATAAATCTGCTTTCAACTTGTGAATCCTAGAAACATCTTGGCCAACTATCAGCATATCATCAACATAGAGTAGTAATATTATAAAGTTACCTCCTGGGAAATGTTTGATGTACACACATGGATCTGCATCAGTTCTTTTGTACCCATGACTCACCATGAATGAGTCAAATTTCTTGTACCATTTTCTTGGCGCTTGCTTAAGCCCATATAACCTTTTCTTCAACTTGCAAACCATGTGCTCCTTTCCCTCAACCTCGAAACCTTTTGGTTGCTCCATGTATATCTCTTCCTCCAAATCACCATGAAGGAAAGCTGTCTTCACATCTAACTGCTCCAACTCAAGATCCATGCTCGTTGTCATGTCCAGAATGACTCTAATAGAAGTCATCTTGACAACTGGTGAGAAGATCTCGTCAAAGTCTACTTCTTCCTTTTGCCCAAAGCCTTTGACAACCAAACGAGCCTTGAACTTTGTCAATTGTTCATTCTCGTCCCTCTTCAACTTGAACACCCATTTATTTTTGAGTGCTTTTCTGCCATTGGGAAGCTCCACCAACTCATAGGTGTCATTCTTCAATAAAGACTCCATTTCAGACTGCATCGCCATCATCCACTTGTCACTGTCTGCATGAGTCTTTGCCTCGTCAAAGCATTCAGGCTCTCCATCACTAGTCAACAATATATATCTGTAATATGGATCATCTCCATTACTGGTTAGCAAAATATATTGTGAAGAAGGATATTTACTATTTGGCTTTGACATTCTGTTGGATCTTCGAACTGGCACTTGGGCATTGTCTAGCTGCTCTTCCTGATTAGGCTCCCCCTTATCAGGCTCCCCCAAATCATGATCCTCTTGATCATCAACTCTGTCTTCTACTTCTTCAGCTTCAGGTGTACTAGGGATATTCTTATTTACCACATCTTGAGGTCTCTCATTTGGTTCTTCTTGGAGCGGTGATGAATCATAGGTGAGGTGATTTGCATTTTCTATAGTATTCTTGTCAAAATCCGCAACTGTTTGGTCTTCATGGAACACCACATCTCTGCTTCTAATTAACTTCTTGGTCTTTGGATTCCATAACCGGTAGTCCATCTCGTCATTGCCATACCCAAGAAAGATGCATGAGATAGCTTTGTCATCTACCTTTGATCTTTTCTCTTTTGGTACATGTGCGAATGTTTTGCATCCAAACACCCTCAAGTGAGAATATGAAGGGCTTTTACCGGTCCATACACTCTCTGGAGTCTCCAAGCCCAAGGGTACACTTGATGTTCGGTTGATAAGGTAACATGCAGTTGTTACTGCTTCTCCCCAAAACTCCTTGGCCAGGTTAGCTGTCTTCAACATGCTTCTTACTTTCTCCAAAATGGTGCGGTTCATTCTCTATGCTACACCATTATGTTGTAGAGTGCCAGGAACTGTCCTTATGTGCCTGATGTCATACTTTGAACAATAATGTTTGAACTCATTTCAAGTATACTTGCCACCATTATCAGTACGGATACATTTGAGGGTTCTTCAACACCTGGTCTTTTGATTTCAACAAATAAACCCAAACCTTCCGTGAAGCATCATCAATATAAGAAACATAATAATTATTATGACCATGTGATTCAACTTCCATTGGGCCACATACATCTGAGTGTACTAGGTCAACTACATTTTCTTTCTTTGTGAATGTGCTTGAGAAGCTAACTTTATGTTGCTTACCAAATAAACAATAATCACAAGAGTCAAGAGAGGTACCTTTGGCAAATGGAATAAGAAACTTCTTTGCCAGGACTTGCAATCCCTTCTCACTCATGTGGCCTAGTCGCTTGTGCCATAGACTTGGAGAAGAATCGTCTACAACATTCAACTCCCCTTTGAAAATCTTGCCATATGTCTTAGAGAGAGTACAACACATTCTCCCTTTTACAACCACTAGCGACCCTTTGGTAAGCCTCCACTTTTGATCACCTCCATGATGGTGAAAACCTTGTCTATCAAGCACGCCGGTTGACATTAGATTGAGACGTAGACCAGGAACATATCTAACGTCCTTCAACATAAGCTTGTTGCCCACATCTGTCTCAAAACAAATATCTCCAATTCCTGCAATCTTGGAGTAACCTTCATTTCCCATCTTCACAATCCCATATTCACCACCTTTGTACGTAGTGAAGTAGTCCTTGTGTGGAGTGGCATGGAAAGAGGCTTCAGAATCAATAACCCATGCAACACCTAGAGAATCATCGACGTGACATCATTCACCTTCAAGACAAATGAGCTCATATACATCATCACATACGGTAGCAACAATGTTTCTTGTGTCGTCCTTCAGTTGATGAGTATTGGCATCTCAGATTTCCCTTAGTTCCTTCTTCAACTTGTTGCAATTCTTCTTCATGTGGCCAAAGATACCACAATGATGGCACTTTCCATTGAATCTTGTTCTGGATCGGCTCACATTCCTTCCATGGCTTTTGGGTCCTCTACTTTTGCTCATTCCTCTATTCTCTGCAACAAAAATTTGGCTATTGTCGGAGCTTGAAGAACTCCTTCTTGTTTCTTCATTCAACATGTTAGTTTTAACATTATCCAAGGTTAATTCACCATTAGGAGCAGAGTTACTTACAGTCACAGCAAATGTCTCCCAATTATCCGGCAATGACCCCAATAATAGCAATGCTTCCAACTCGTCATCAACTTTCATCTCCATAGTCGCCAACTGGTTTATAATGCTCTGAAAGTTGTTGAGGTGCTCCGTCACCCTCACACCGTCACGATACTTCATATTAACAAGCTCTTTAATTTGATGAGAAAAGCTTTCTTTGCAGTGGTCTTCTTCTCGAATAGGGACTCCAACTTCGTCCACAACTCATAAGCATCGGTTTCATTTGCTACATGGTGGAATACGCTATCATCCATCCATTCTCGAATATGGCCGATTGCTTTACGGTTCACCTTCTTCCAATTAGCCCCTGATGTCTATGCCGGCTTAGTTTTGGGTCCTTCTATTGGTTCATGCAAGTCTTTGCAATATAGAATATCCTCCATCCTTGGCTTCCACGTAAGCCAATTTGAGTGGTTGAGTCGTACCATAGTGCTCCTTGATCCTTCCATTCTAACCCCACGCCCACGAACATGGCTCTGATACCACTGTTGGGAAAAATAATAGAATGGAAATAACAACTCAAACCACAAAAAGATAAATATGCAAAGATAAAAGAGTAGAGAAAAGAGAACACCAGATATAATATGGTTCGTCGATATGCCTACGTCCACGGGGTAGCAACAACAAGAAATTCCAGTATGATGGGGTACAAGAGATACACAACTTCAAGAACACAACTTGAAGGAAATCCTCTCTCACACTTGTTTTGCTTCGTACAACTACACTCTCAACTTGGAGTGGACACTCTTCACTCTCAACTTGGATGAAAATGTTTCTCTTGGATGATCTCTCAAGAATGAGCAAATGACTTTCTTTTATAGGCTAAAGGAGAACCCTCTAGAAACCACATTTATGTTCACCATAAATCTTCCATAACCTTCTTGGTATATGAACCATCACTTGCTTCTTCATAAACTTTTCATAACCTTCTTGTTATATGAAACATCACTTGCCTCTTCTTGGTATATGAACCATCTTTTTGGTTTTAGACAAATCTTTCATATTCCACAAATTATCAATTATCATTATTTTATTTATTTGGACTTGGTCTGGATATCTAACAGAGACAGGCACTTGTCAGCTTTAAACAAGATCTTATTGATCCTTCTGGAATGCTTTCTTCTTGGGTGGGTAGACGATGCTGTCTGTGGAGAGGGATTTCGTGCAGCAACCGCACAGGTCATGTCTTAGAGCTTGATCTCCGTAATCCATATCCATACATTGAGTTTTATGATTGGTGGGACTCCGCAGAGTACTGGAACTTCACTAAATTTGAAGAATCTGGTTTGGGGGGGGGGGGGGGGGGTAAGTTAAATCCTTCTTTGCTTGGCTTGAAACATTTGACTTACTTAGACCTAAGTGAGAATAAATTTCAAGGGATTCACATTCCCAACTTCATTGGAGAGCTAACAAGTTTGAGGTATCTCAACCTTTCAAATTCGGTATCTAGTTCATTTGTGCGATAAATTCCTCCATCTCTTGGTAATCTCTCAAACTTGAACTATCTTGACCTTGGTTTTGGGATTGATCTGATTCTTATTCCAAAAACTTGAATTGGCTATCTCATATCTCTTCTCTAAAGTACCTTAAACTTAGAGGTGTGGATCTTAGCGGGACAGGAGTAAGTTGGTTACATACTGTTAACATGCTTCCTTCGCTCTTAGAGTTGCATTTATCCATCTGTTCCATTGATGGAAATCAGCTTCCACTCTCGCTACCCACAATTAACTTCACATCTCTTTTGGTCCTCGATTTGTCATATAACAATATTAATTTGGGAATCCTTTCACTCGCCCCTCTCTTGATGAATTTGTACGACTAGAATCTCTTGAACACCTCGACTTATGGAGTGTTGGACTAAGAGGTCAATTACTTCCCAAATTCTTTGCAAATTTGTGCAGGCTAAAGTCATTAGATCTTCCAGCCAACGAGTTTGATGGGGAAATAGAAGAGTTTTTAGGTGGTTTTTCAAACTGTTCATTTAACAGAATGGAGTCGCTAATTTGAGCAAATTGTGGGTTGAATGGAAAATTGCCTAGTTCATTAGGATTGCTGAAAGGCCTCCGGCATCTTGACCTCGGCTCCAACTCTTTGTGGGGATCCATTCCTGAATTTATGATCGGCAACTTGTCATCATTCCTAAAGACACTAGTCTTCAGTGGAAATATTTTCAACGGTTCTATTCCTCAAAGCTTAAGAAAACTCAGTCAGCTAATTAGCCTCTATCTGTCTTCTAATTCATGGGATGGTAGTTTAAGGGAAGCCCATTTCATAAATCTCACAAGATTAAAGTCTCTAGTTTTGACCACAACCCTACATAGAATTTGACTGATTATGAATGGATTCCTCCTTTCAAGCTGCATAGAATTTCCATGGAGAATTGCCGAGTTGTCCCTGGCTTCCCAGTATGGCTTCAATCTCAAACTGAGCTCTTCGATGTCAGAGTTACTAATGCTGGAATTTCGGGTGCAATTCTAGAGGATTGGCTCTTTAAGATATCTTCCAGAATCACATATTTGGATTTATCTTGCAATCAAATAAGCGGGAAGCTTCTGTTTAAACTCTACTCATTTCCAAAACTACGTGAGATAATTTTAAGCCATAATCAATTTGATGGCACTATTCCATCCTCTATTTGCTGCATTCAGTCTCTAGATACCCTTGCTCTGAATAACAATCAGTTATCCGAAGAATTCCCTAAAGAGTGGAGTTTGTGGAGCAACATAGGAACTGTGGATGTATCGAACAACAATTTGTTTAGTAATATTCCAAGCTCGATGGGTATTCCAAGTTCTCTGGCAATACTAAAGACAGACAACAATCATTTCAGTGGAAAAATTCCTTTGGCTTTCAAACTTGCTCATTTTTGGAGAGACTTTATCTTTGAGGCAACAATTTTAGTGGAAGCATACCTTCTTGGATAGGATCAAAAGTATCCAGGCTCACAGTGCTGCAATTGCGATCAAACTCTTTAAGTGGACATATTCCCCATCATTTGTGCACTCTTCATTCCCTTCAGATCCTAGACCTTAGTCGCAACAGCTTTTCAGGGACTGTTCCCATGTGTCTGAATAATTTGACTTCTCTAGTCTATGATAGTGGTGGCTGGACGGTTTCTGGTGATTTTGAGGAAACAATCGTGACTGTGAAAGGAAGAGAGAGTGTATACTTCTTTAACAATGCGATTCTTTTAACCATTATTGATCTTTCGTCTAATGATTTAGAAGGTGAAATTCCAGAAGAAATAAGCAATCTTGTTCAGTTGGGCACCTTGAACTTGTCCATCAATCATTTTAGTGGAAGTATCCCATTCAAGATAGGAAACTTGCACTGGCTCGAAACTCTTGACCTTTCCCAGAACCAGCTTTCAGGGAAAATGATGGGCATGCAACTTGAACTTGTCTCAAAGTCTCCATTCCTCAAAGTCTCTCAAATCTGACCTTCTTGTCTCACTTGAACTTGTCTCACAACAACTTGACCGGAAGAATTCCTACGGGCATGCAACTTCAGACGCTCGATGATGCATCTATTTATGAGGAAAATCCTTCACTTTGTGGACTTCTAATGCAGAAGACAATGAAGATAATGGAGATGCTGACGAAAAGCTTGGTTTCTATATCAGCGCGGAGTTAGACTTTGTCATTGGCTTTTGAAGTGTCTGAGACACATTGATATTGAAGAAGTCCAGGAGGTATGCCTACTTTCAATTCTTTCACCACATTAAAGAGAAAGTAGCATGTGCAATTGCAACTAGTAGCTCGTCTCCAAATAAAAATGTGATCGGGAACAAAACATATATATAATATGCTTGTTGAGTTCTGTCTGTTGTATCTAACTATGAGGTATTGTGACCTTGTTGTTTGTTTAAATGTTGCGATTGTTACTTTGCTATATGTAGTAACATTTATCTGCTTTGCTTTCTTTTCACTTTAATTGTCATTTATCACTTGTCAGTCTGGTTTCTACTGTATGAAGTTTGCCTTCTGTTTTCCGTACAAAGTCGTGAAATTTCCTTGAAGATGTCAGGTTCTGATGTCACCCTCTTGGTTTGTAAACTTTTGCGTTTCATATGAATAAGATTGGGGATTTTGAGGGGCTGTTTCACCTTCCAATGGCCAGAACTTCTAATGTAGCAGTGGCTAATTGGCATATCAGAAATGCAGAGGTTACATATGGCAGAATGCAGAGTAGGATTATACTTGACAAAGGCATTGTCACATATAATATCCATCATGATACTGTACAACAGACACATACTAGATTATTGAGATTTCTCCTACATATTATATATACGTACAGTAATGTGGAAAAATGTTTCAATCTTGAGATGAGTCTCTATGAATTCTAGGATTGCCAAACCCGATTCCCAAACATGATCATCCAATACATATGTGCTTCGCTTTCAAAAAAAAGAAAAGAAAAAATACATAAGTTCTTCAGGGCATATTTTTGATAGACCAGATTTGTATAACAAGTCCCAAGAAAATAACACATACAGTAACATACGGTTCATGATTCCTCTTGCATTTTAATGATAAGTTAGACAACTAATCTTAGTTGAATGAGACAGAGCCATTGCATCTTGTGCCGCTCTACTCATTAAGATAGGTACTTCATCCTGAACAAAAAACTTGTCAATCTCTTGATCCCAAGATAAGATGCGAACTGAAGGTTCTGAAGCTAGCTCTGAATAGCAAATGACATATCACGAATGCATGTCATCAATTGCACGTAAATGTACTGTGAATGTTACCTGAAATCAAGATCATATATGTCATTTTGGGTACCCTATTAAGCATTCAGTATCAAATTTGGCAATGTCAAGAGATAAACATCTTGGCTGTCCCGGATTAACATTATACTTGCACAGCCAAGTGATAAACTTAGTGATTCATGTCGTCTCTCTCTCTCGGCTAAGCAAATCATCGCCTCATCGGCCAGCAACCATACAAACTCTAGAAACTCTAGGTGACATTAGTGATTCACTGTACCTGACACCGTTTCAACACAAACTAAAAGAAGTACACATGAACTCTATGATCGCCAAGGGGACTACATTTTCAATTACAACCCTTGTTCCTTTTGCTGATGCTTGTCAAAAACAAAAACAAAAAAAAGCCGAGCTTTAGGTTCTTCACTAAATTCCTATCTTCACGTGGTTTTAACTCGTGTATTGTATTCTATTCACGAAAAAATAAATTAATGTAAAATTTACATCAATTATTCAATTTACACCCAACCCATTTGCTATACAGGCTTTTAAAATAAAATAATTAATTATTTATGGAATAATTACCATTTGATCAAATTTAGCTAAAAAATTACACGGTCCAATGTTTAATGCCCAATTTAATGTATCCTAGTGATAAGACTAAATTACCCTACATTTTCATTCAACTACTTCACTCTTCTCTCTATCTTTCACTCTCTGATCTCTCTCTCCTTCTCTCCCCCTCTCATATCTCTCTCGGGTAGTAGTTCTGCTAGTTCATTAGAATGCAGGATTGCAGGCTGTGCATAATTATCTTGCATTGTGCAGAAACAGGTTCATAAGTTCATCACTTCATGTTTCATTGGGAATCATTGTGGAGTGGATCAGCCTTCATGCCTTTATTTGAATGATTTGTGAATGTGCTTGAGAATGGAACCTGAGAATACGGCATAATTATAGAATTTACACTAAAATGAGAATGCAGGTTATGTAGTGGAATGAGCTGAATCCTAGACCGAAACCGACAAAACGGATCGGGGACTCGCTCGGTCCGGGCTATCATCCAAAAAATTTAACTGAAAAACCGGCCCCGGAAATGGGGTCACCGGTCGGATCTCGGTCCTGTAAAAAAAGTGGCCGGTCTGAAACCGAGCCTTGCCTTAGGTTCGTGACACAAGGGAAGTGTTCTAAGAAGGTTATTTCTTGTAACTTCTTATGTGTGTCATGACCTAATTAATTAGACTAGAATAGTAAAATATTTAGTAGATATAGAATCACTGAATATTCGGGATACTTGTTGTAATACCTATTTAAAAACCTCGCTCCATGTCAATCAATAAAGTATCAATTTCAATCATATCTTTTCTCCTTGATCAATAAGTAATTAATTTGCAACTCTCAAGCTTGTTGTATCGAACTAGCCATCGCCTTCCTCCTCATTCTCTCCAGGAAAATGGCACCGCCACAGCCCAAGGCTGGACTCTTTATCAGACTGAACAAGGACCACGTCACAACCAAGAAGGAATTGGCTCGTCGCCTTTCTGACCGCAAAATGAATAGCATGAGAGGTGTGACCCTCTCCCCAAACCCTAGCCTTCTTGGGCTAGGTTTCCATGGCCAGCTTTATGTGGCAGTCTTCCCAAAGGGTCATCAATGTTCGATCCCATCAATCCTTAATAGCATTCTTCTTAAGGGCGTGGAGAATTATGACGTGAACCTTTCCAGTCGATTGAGTATGGCAGATCAAAGGATTTCGTTTGGTGTATACATTTTGGCTGTAAAAGCCCCTCTTACTCTCAGTGAAGGTCGAAAAAAAGGGCACTGGCTGTTGCTCTGGTGAATGGTATTATTGATGATTTCGGCATCGTTTATGGCTAATATGAAATGGCCTGGGATGGATCCTCCAAAATGTGCGACTGAATCTGCAGTTGCATCTAAAGCTTTTTGCTGCAGTGGTCATGGTAGAGGCTGGTGGCGGCACTGCTGGATTGCTGAGCTCGCCAAACTTGCCTGGGCCTCTGGGCCAGCTCACTCCTTTCAGGTCTGGGTTGAGGTCTTTGAGCCTCATCATGGGCCTCAAAATGAGTGGGTTGGCCCTCTAGGGCTAGTTTTTATTCAAGTTTTTTTAACTTTGCCTATTACAATGCTTTATCATGCATTGGTAGTAGACTCGCTTCAATAAGTGAGCATGCATGGGTACCGTCAAATGATTAGGCCTAATTTATGTATCGTTGTGGCTTGTCCACAAACTTTTTATATACCCAAGTCGGAAGAGGAAGGGTATGTAATGGTATTTTCTAGCCTGAGAATTAATACAATCAACTTAATTTTCTAAAAAAAAATAACTAATTAATTCAAATACAAAGAGTCTGTAATTTCTCATTAAATATTAATCTTCATTATATAATTTTTTTCCAGCCATTTCTGAATTTATTTCTTCTTTTTTTTTAATAAAAAAAGGTTTTTATTTTCTTTGTTCAACATCATCTTTAATTCGTTATTCATTTCACAAAACCATTAGTGTTAACTTAATATTTTTGCAATAACTTTTGAACACGAAACTAAAATTTAAACCCAAATTAAATATCATTCTCTCTTCTTCTTTTTTTTTTTTTTTGTAAAAATAATTTTATTTTCTAAAGGAAATTCATTATCTATTTCATTACTCATAGTTGTTAATTTATGTATTTTTTGACATTTATATTGAATTAGATGAACATTGAAACTTATTTAAATAAAAAATTAAAAAATTAAAACTAAATTAGATTATGAATTTATTTGGAAACTCTATTTTTTGAATCAAAGAAAGAACTTTATAAATATAATAAAATGACTCAATCAAGTGAGTCGAATATAATGGTATCGCAACACATCCAAAATACTTTATGGAGCATCATCAAAACAAGAAAAACTTGTCCCACGCTCAAGTCAGAATGCCCGTTACATACCCTCGCGCTGCCATATACAGACAAAACAAGAAGTTGTGGTAGTACCCACAATGATACATAGAAATAGGTCCATTTATTGAACACTCCATGCTTCGCTGTTATAGAATATCTCGAATCTTTTTTCAGTACTACTCCAGAAGATTCGCTTGAACTGCAAGTGTCAAAACAACACTTAGTTTGCAAGATCAAGTCACCGGGATCCCAAATTCGAAACCATGAAAGACCAAAGTAAATTACTGTGGGACATAATTGAGGCCTAATCCACGCTACAACTTCACCTGATATGGACACCCCAAACACCCAAAATAATTTGGGCACCCGCTTTGATATGGGCACCCAAACCCTAATAGGACTATGAGAATCACCTTCATAGTGGCGACTATGTTCGTTTGCTAGTTGGTCATTCACCACCGCGCTAGCCACCACCGTGCGGTCTGACTCGAAGCTATCTACACAACAACTCATCGCACGACCCAACCAACGTTTAGGGATCTCCTCCCCCACCTCCATCAACAATAGCCCAAAGCCTGATCTCACCTTCCCTGGTGCGTTAAACGACCATGACCTCCTTGCAATTAGCTCTATCATTTTAAGCATCCCTACTACTGGTACAAGCCTCCATACGTTGCTCCACAGCACGACGACGACCTTAAGGTATTGCTAATTTGAGTTTTTGCTCTCCGCCGCCATCAAAATTCGGCCATGTGAGAGCCAATAATCAACGATCCAATCCTCCTTGAGTCGAGTTCGACTAGGACGGATTTGAAACAAATTCCATACCCATAGTGGAGTAGGCTTCCACCAATTCATCCATCGATTATTAGACTCTTCAACGACTGTACTACAATAAGGATATTGGGTGATATTTGTTTGTGGGTAAAAAGCTTTGTCTGATTTGTAGATCGCAGAGATAGATCGACGTTGGAGGGCCAGAAAACAATGGCTTAGGACAGAGGCCAGGTTTGATCGCCATGGCCGGTTTTCAAAGCCGTGGAGGCTAGGGTTTAGAGAGAGAGAACGCATCCCTTGAGTCAACCTAGCAAAACATTCATTTCTTATATCTTTGTTGTCAAGAGTAACTTAAAAAATTATTTGGAAATTAACTCTATTATTTCTTTTTCATTGGTGTAAATTAATTGAGTGATTTTCTTTAAAAACTTTCTTTTTTAATTAGATATGTCATATAAGGACATGCATTTTTAGAAAAAGAAATGGGTGACATAAGCAAATTTAATAATAAAATTAAAATGTGGTGTGAAATGAATAAGGAGGTTGAACAATGAAAATGGTGGGGTGGCAATAGCTGCACCCTTTAGTATTTTGGTCTTCATAATATAATAGCTTCGCCAATGATAATTGGAAAACCAACTTCTTGATTTTTGAGAGTTTCATATTGAACGAATACACGTATGAATTCCTATATATCCCTCATCAATTATGTTTACAGGCAATAATATGAACATAATTGAAACTGTAACGTAAATTGAAGCAGTACAAATTAAGACTTCAATGATAAAGTTACACCAAGATTTAATTTATAAAAGGAAAAAAGAAGCAAATTATCATCACACTTAGAATTCTCACGGCCTGGCCTGCAACAATTTTCTATGTCCTCTGGTTCTTGGAGAAGAATCGAATGACCAAGTAAAACAAGATCCTATATAGGACAGTCCAACCCAGCATTATGTAAATCTTCTCCCACTTCTTCGTCGAAGACAGGGTCTCGCCTCCACCATAGTTTATATGAAGACTGTCCAAAATTTGAAAACCAGTAATGTCGGTACCATTCTGATTTAGTCCGAAAGTTCGATGAGTCTGGTATTGATTTATTATCAGACCTTCATATGGGTATGTCATGGTGGAGACGTAGTTCATCCACTTCCAATAATTAGGAATGTCACTACTGTTCAAGAAGTATCCACAGAACAAGAAGAAGAGGGCAGTGAAAGCAATGACCGCGGCATAACCTAAGATGTAGTTGGGCACAACTGAGCTCACAAATACAACAAACGAGTTCGTAGAGAGAAGAGAGACGTAGAGAACGACCAGGAAGTAGATGAAGGGTCCTCGGAGCTTTAGGGCATACCAGACAATACCTGCGTAAACTGCAGCTTGGAGGGCAAGAAACGGTAGGTAAGTGATTAGGCCAGCTATGGTGTATGAGGAGGCTCGGTAGGCATTGTGAGCAGTCTCACGAACATAGATGAAGCGCTCTTGGATGAAGGCCGGGACAGCATCGTTGGATGAGAAGAAGAAGAGGCAGACGGTGAAGATGAAGAAACTGAGGCGGTTGGTGATGCCTTGATTGTTATCGGGCGGGTTCTTGAACATGGTGGCCATTAAGAATCCCATGAATGTAAGCACTACGAGCCTTGAGAGGAAGAGCTCTGGTGTTCTGAAAATGTTCTTGAAGTTGCGGCGCATAAGGATCCACGTCTCGGGCAAGAAGGAATTGGCGAATTTGGGTCCAAGGTTGTGGTGGGAAGTGGCATTTGGATCAAAATCAGGGGTCAGATAATCGTTTTCATTTACTGTGTAGTCACTGCTGTGTGGTGTTGGTGTGCTGTGAATAATGTCACTTGAAATATTGTAGCCAGGGGATGCACTGCAAATGAAGACCATAAGATTCATCAATATATAATTATATATACATTAGTTGCATATTACTAAAGCACTGAAATTTCAGAGGCTTTATTTAGGTCCAATCAAGAACAAATCATGTTAATCACACGCAAGTACTAGTTATGAGATCGAAGAGTTACCTCATCATCATGCTCATGGGGCTTTGCATTTTGAGATCTTTAGTTTTTCTTGAAGGAGTAAACCTGCTCAGTCTTTCCACAACTCCACTATTCCCAGCCGTCCATGACCTCGAAGTGTTGTAAGGACTCCTACTGTTATAAGGACTCCTCAAACTATGATCAAAATCATTGATAACATGTGTACTAGTCTGCAAAGGCAGCCGCTTTCCGTTCTTCTCGAGGCCTAAATCTTTCCCACGGCCGTTTGGTCGTGGCGGAGTCGGGGTGGGGAGAATGGTTGAAATTGACACATCTCCCTCGGCCAACTTGGGGGGTTTCACGCCTGTTCGTGCAAACTCAGCGAGTGCCTCAACTCCAAGTTCGGATTGATCATATTCTTGAATAACATCAATGAGGTACTCAATTGGACTCTCTTCTTTATGGACTTTCCGTCCCATTCGGCCGAGATGAAGAGTCACGTCTTTTGGCGACCCTTGATACATGAGCTGGCCTCGAGCTAGGATGATCATATGGTCGAGAAGCAATTGAATTCTCGAAGAGGGCTGGTGAATGGTGAGAATGACAGTGCTTCCTGAGCGTGCAATGTGGTGCACTTTTTCAATGACGCTGTGGGCACTTGTGGAGTCTAGGCCTGATGTTGGCTCGTCGAGGAAGAGGAGGGCAGGTCCGTGAATGATGTCAACACCAATAGATACTCGGCGGCGCTCTCCTCCGGACACTCCTCGAGAACCTTCATCACCTATGTAAGTGTTCCGAGCCGACTGCAAAATTTCACATGAAATCTACGTAAACTTCCAAACTTTACTATCACAGCATGCAAGTGATGAGAATTCTCAAATGGAAATTAGAAAAGAAATCACATTCATTCTATATCATTTTCCTGATTAATATGTTCATTAGTTTGCACCGTTAATATTTGATTTACCTTTATATGTACGTACTTGCATAATTCTCTTTTGATTTGTCTGTGTGATCAATACTTTTTACCATTATCAATTTGAATTACTATCGGTATAGACCATATATACATATAACGAAACGATCTAAATAATCAGGCTATCAATCTAAGCACTTGGATCAAGCATAAACATATATATATATATATATATATATATATATATATATATATATTTATATAGTCCGTTGATTTGCCGCAAACGGCCGCCGCGGCAAGCCGACGACGGTGCGGATGGTACTGGCCCGCTATTCCCCTCCTCACGCTCCTTCCCTCCCAATTGGAGCTCCAGCGCCGGCCCACGGCGGCCGAATTCTGGAATTTTCAAGTTTATGGGCAACAACTTGAATTTTCCAGATTTTGGCCGCCGTGGACCGATGCTGGAGCTCCAGCCGGGAGGGAAAGAGCACGGGGAGGGGAGGAGCGGGCCGGCACCATCCGCGCTGTCGTCGGCTTGCAGTAGCGGCCGTTTGCGGCGAATCAGTACGGTGCGGACGACCGCACTTGAGAATTCCTATATATATATATATAAAGTTTGAATTGGATAAAATTTTGCATAAGTGATTTATATGTATATACCTGCATACTGAACGATGGAGATGTAAAAATTTGACCGAAAAGTGTGTCAAATAGAGAATTCTGCACTTTAATTTCAAAGCGAAGCTCCACTCTGGATAGAAACTATATATATATAAAGTTTTTTTCAGGTGTGGACGTCCGTACGGTGCGGATGTCGCGTTTCCGGCCACCGGCGAGGTGGCGACGCCGTATCCGGCCACTGGGCTTTGCTCCCCGGTGGTCGGCGACCCCGTCTGTGCCTGCCCGAGCTCCATCGTCGGCCGGAAAACCCGAAAATGCAGAAAAATGACAAGTACTGTTCATTTTTCTGCATTTTTGGGTTTTCCGGCCGGCTGCCGGCCGGCGATGGAGCTCGGGCCGGCACAGACTGGGTCGCCGGCCACCGGGAAGCAATGCCCAGTGGCCGGATACGGCGTCGCCGCCTCGCCGGTGGCCGGAAACGCCGCATCCGTACCGTGAACAGTGCGTGCAGATGTCCGCACAGGAAAAGGACTGTATATATATATATATATATATTTCTTAACTAAGGACCTCCGCACCAATCCTTATGGTGCGGATTTGATATTTTGACTAAATTTTTAATCGGATTTTTACATCTCCACCTTCTAGTTTTTAGGTACTCATGTATAGATCATTAGATCATCTCTACAGATTTTCAGCCAATTTAATAACCATTAACATATCAAATTAAATTAAAACAAATGGACGTACTGCATTTTGTCAAAACTGAATCGTTCATATTTATGATAGGAAATCGCACTTTTGAATGTCTTAACGATTATCAAATTGGGTGAAATTTTGCAAACATGATCTATATATGAGTACCTGAAGATTAGACGGTGGAAATGTAAAAGTTCAATTGAAAAATTAGTTAAAATATCAAATCTGCACCATAAAGATTAGTGCGGAGGTCCTTAACTGAGAAAGTTTATATATATATATATATACAGATCATATCCTGAGCGGGGCTCCGCTCTTAAATTAAAGAGCGGGGCTCCTTATTTGACCTACTTTCTGATCAAATTTCTACATCTCCACTGTTCAGTATTCAAGTATATGTGTGTAGATCATCTCTGCAAAATTTCATCAAATTTGATAATCGTTTGGACATTCCCAGTCGTAATTAACACAAGTGGTTCATACTGAATCTAGTTCATTGTTTTTTTATCGTTTTGATACCTTAACGATCACCAAATTTGATGAAATTTTGCAGAGATAATTTACACGCATATACCTAAATACTGAACGGTGGAGATGTAGAAATTTAATCAGAAAGGTTGTCAAATAAGGAACCCCACTCTTTAATTTCAGAGCGGAGCCCTGCTCTGGATAGGGATTATATATATATATATATATATATATATACATGTATGATCTACAGAGGATGTCCTCAAATTAACTTGAGTTATAGTGCGGATTTTCATTTTTGACCGACTTTTCGATCAAATTTTCTCATCTCTACCGTCTACTATCAGGATAATATTGTATGCATCATTTCTGTAAAATTTCAGCTAATTTGGTAATCGTTAAGTTCCTCAAAATTACGCTTTTTCTGTTATAAACATGAACAGTTCAAATTTGACAGAATTCAGTTCGTCCATTTGTTTTTCGAGTTTGAGGATCTTAACGATTACCAAATTGGCTGAAATTTTACAGAGATAATCTACACAATATTATCTAGATACTAGATGGTGGAGATGAGAAAATTCGATCGAAAAGTGGGTCAAAAATAAAAATCCGCACTATTAGACATTTTGAGGACGTTCTGTCCTATATATATACACACACATATGTATATATATGTATGTATTAGAAAGAAGCATATTCTCAATTCTTGTGTAGTTCAGCATGATCTCAATGAATTCATATTTAACTAGCTAGTAAGTACGTACGTACGTAATTAATTAACATAATATGTTGATATCTGACAATATTAGCCGGAATAGATCACTTACCGATAACCCGAGCTGTTGAATGAGCTTTTCAACACGCTGTATCTTCTCAGCAGTTGTGACCGGCCCCAACCTAAAATCAGCAGCAAACATCAAAGTCTCATACACTGTAAGCGTTGGGAAAAGCCTATCATCCTGCATAATATAAGCTGAAGTCCTCTTGATTATGCTAGGACTCATATCCTTCCCATCCAAGGACACTCTCCCTTTCAGACTTCCACTCGCTATTCTCCCGGCAACTCCATCCAAGAACGTCGACTTTCCGGCACCACTGGGACCCATCACAGCCGTGATGCAGCCCTTGGGTGCAAACCCTGTGATCTTGTGCAGCAAGTCCACTTCTTGCTTCAGCCATATCCCGTCAATCTTGGTCTTCTTTGTCACGGTGTATGTGAGGCTCGAAAACTCTAGCCCGCCGGTGAAACTTGCTGGCTTCGGGCGCGCCATGTCGATCACCGTCTCGCGCCGGGGATGGTCACTGGGACGATGAGCCATATGTACGTTGATCAGGAGACTATGATCGATCGATCAGATGAGAGGGTGTCTCACTTATTTTTGTTGTTTGGGGTGTCCCAACTATTTAGGGTGAAGAAGTGTAAGGGGAATTAAAAAGGAGTTCACCAGCTGTGTCTGGAATATTGAGGGGGCAATTCCAAAGTAACAAGAAGGGTGTCCTCTTTGAAAAATCCAGTTTTAGTCGTTCCATACTTGCAATGAAAAGATCGATGAAAATGCTTTCTTGTTTTCCATCGACTTGTTTTGACGCTAGTGCCTGCAATTTAGTGCTGGAATTGCCTGGCTATCTCGGCCTCATTCCTATGGATAATCTACAGTTGTTTGCTAAGCACGCAATTGTTGCATGCATGTTTGATATTGATATGAGCAGCTAGCCGTACTATTCATGAAACTCTTTAGTGTTCGTATGCTTAAAAGTTATATTAGCTAGCCTGATCCAGTCTTGCTATGTTAAGATACAGACATGTTTGTTAAGTAATTCTGATCGAGGTGATCGATGAACACATTAGTTGTTGTTGTTCGTGACAAAATTAATATAGAGGTAGACGTTGTCCTTTTCATTACGGATGATATTTACGTAGAATCCTTCAAATGTACCAAATAAAAGTATATTAGGTTTAGGTGATATGCATTTGTCGATCAGTTTCAGTTTACTATGGATAATCATGCTAAAAGGGGCTTCAGGTTGGAACTAGGGCCAGAAACCTACCACAAATCATACCTACGATTTGCGTATCTAGGGTATACTTTAAGACCATATGATACAAGAATACATACAAGAGAAAATAGCATAGTGGATACGAGGAAAAATTATATATCAGCTATAATTTCAGCTATCATATATGCATAAATTCTTGTATACATGGTTGTGTATTTACATGACGTAATTTTAGTTATTTATATGTTTTGACCACCGTAAATCTATATGAAAGTCTTCAATTTTAACCATACATATGCATAATGGATCATGTATATACAGACCGTGGACTAAAAACTCTCTGTCATACATGAATTTATTTACGAAAAGTGCTGCATAAAATAGAGCGAGACATTATCAGTTGTTGCTATTATGACAAATTAGCATTGGCCAATGCTCCTCCAGTCCTCCACATTGACGTCAACTTATACTCTTACGTGAAATTCTCTGGGAATTGAAAAAACTCTCCTCATTAGAATTTTTCTTTTCCAAGAGATTTCTCCTCACTGAATCTCCTTCGAGACATTCCCCTCCTCATTAAGATTCTTCTCAAGAAGATTTTTGTTCCGTCAGAGAATCGCTCAATTCATTCTTGAGGAAATCCTCCTCACAATAAACTCACAAAAAGACAAAGACAATAGGTCGATCACATCACATTAAGAGTTACATTTTTCCGATCCATATGTAGATAAAGAAGTATTTAAAGCAGAGAAAAAGGATTGAGTTGAAGAGAAGAAAAGATTGTATTGATTTTGGAATCGTAACCAAGTTCATAAGTACGATCACTGTATAGAAGATGAAGATGAAGAATCTTTTTTTTTTTTTTTTTTCTGGTAATAAGAAAAAGAAGAATCTTGAAAACTCTAGTTCCTCTTCAACAACCCTAATAATGCACTTCCTTCAAGCCTTTATATCTTGTATCAAATGGCTGAAGAAGGAGGAGGAGGAGGAAAAATAAATACCTTGAACAGTATCCTTTTGCACTCACTTCAAGCCTTCATCTCTTGACTGACAAATACGCACTTAATTAGCTTGGTCGATCCTTTTATCTTCGTTAGACGTGTTAGCAATGCAGCGTTGTGATATTGACCATAATAAATTTCCCTTTAACATAACATAATCATCCAAGTCTTCACCGTATGGTTGTATTTATTATTAAGAATTTAAGATTCATTTCTGAATCTTATATGTGTTAGATTTTGTCTTCCTCTTGAGAATATTTCGAGTTGAGGTTCTTATACCTTGATCGTGCAAGAATGTTTGATTTCTGGATAGAGGTTTTTAAGTCTCAGTTTGTCTCCTTCCAACAGAGCATAAGTTTTATTAATCAATCAAATAGCACTTGTCAAACGACATGCCCAGTTCCATCTAACGTGGGGAGCTCTACTTCATTTCTGAAAGGAAAGGAGGTATAGGTGTTCTGTACTAAGAAAATAAATTGAATATATAGCAGAACGTGAGGACTACACCTATATAATCTAGGAGATTTTTATTCGTTTCAATTTCTTCTCTGCCTTTTGCTTCTTTGCCCCTAATATTATTTGAATTGGTGAACCTCAAGCAGAAAAAGAAGCTCCAGTCCCTCTTAGTATTTATATATATAAGCTAGGAATGTATTGCAAGACTTGAGAAACTATATATACCATATGCATATATAGACTATACAGTAGTGATAATTATTCTCCAAGTGATCACCTAGCTACCTCCTACCTAAGTCATGAGGAGCTGCACCAAGATTGCACTAGTCTCCCTAGCTTTGCTAGTATTACTTGGAGTAGAAGCAGCCACTGCTTCAGAGTTCAACTACGGTGAGGCTCTGGACAAGAGCTTGCTCTATTTCGAGGCGCAAAGATCCGGTAAGCTTCCACCAAACCAGCGAGTCAAGTGGCGCGGTGACTCGGGACTTAAGGATGGCCTAGCTCAAGGGGTACTGATCGACTTCATCCTAATAGCTAAAACTCTTTCTAATGAAATGATTTAAGATCTTCTTATATATCCATCTTATGTTTTGCATGTACTAGTTTGGGATTATTCTGACTACTTAGTTACTAATTTTTTGTAATCAGGTGGACCTGGTTGGAGGGTATTACGATGCTGGGGATCATGTGAAATTTGGACTACCAATGGCATTCACAGTGACAATGATTTCATGGGGAGCTATTGAGTTCAGGAAGGAGATCACAGATTTAAATCAATTAGGTCAGACCTTACGGGCCATTAGATGGGGCACTGACTATTTCATCAAAGCACATCCACAGCCTAATGTTCTCTGGGGACAGGTATACATCTATATCTAGATATTCGCATATATTCTTCAGAGATAGATGGAGTTTGGTGGCCTAGCCACCAGGTTATGTATTCTTCTGTAGTAATGTACAGGTATCCATGAAATTATCATTGTGTTGTTGACCACTATGCATGAATTCGTGATAGTTTGATACACAGTGTGTTCATTCTCCAACTCTCGAGCTTTAGAGGTCTGTTGTTATCTAACTACTGATGCAATAGCGTTATTGGTGAAAAAACTTTACTTGAACTTTCAGGTAGGAGATGGGAACTCCGATCACTATTGTTGGGAGCGCGCTGAGGATATGACAACTTCAAGAACTGCTTACAAAATTGATGAAAGTCATCCTGGTTCAGACATTGCTGGTGAAACTGCAGCTGCCTTGGCCTCAGCTGCCATAGCTTTCAAGCCTTACAACTCTTCCTACTCCAATCTCCTCTTAGTTCATGCAAAGCAGGTTTGTTTGTTTCTTTCTTTAAGTGCATAAAAAAAAAAATATTATAACATTGATAAATAATAAGCGACATAGGTTCTAACAAATGATTTGGAATCCGTTGCAGCTTTTCTCATTTGCTGATAGATTCCGAGGATTATATGATGAAGCCATTGGGGATGCTAAGGAATTCTACACTTCATCGGGTTACTCTGTAAGTCTTTTATTTTTCTTTCTTCCCGTTTTTTTTGACAAACATACTTGGCTATCTAATGAGCTACCTACTTAACTTACATATGGTTATTATTCTGATACTTAAGGATGAGCTGCTATGGGCTGCGGCGTGGCTCTATGAAGCAACCAACGATGAATACTACCTCAAGTACGTGGTGGACAACGCTGTGTATATGGGTGGAACTGGATGGTCAGTTAAAGAGTTTTCCTGGGATAATAAATATGCTGGTGTCCAAACACTTCTCACAAAGGTATATATCTGATTACAGATCAAAGAATGTTTCAGAGAGCTTGATCCCCCTAATTCTTCAGAGAAACAAAGATTTTGAGCCACTATAATATCAAATGCAGGTTTTGTTAGAGGGAAGAGGTGGTGCTTATACTTCCACACTGAAACAGTACCAAGCCAAAGCAGATTACTTTGCCTGTGCTTGTCTGCAGAAGAATGATGGCTACAATGTCCACACAACTCCTAGTTAGTTTCCTACGCCGATACATATATGTCATCAGTTGCAGCCCCTTCCTACAGCTTTGAATCCTTTGATACTAATTTATTGTCGAAAAACCAACCTTAATTTTCCAGGGGGCTTATTATACGTGCGAGAATGGAACAACCTGCAGTATGTTACTTCTGCATCATTTCTTCTAGCTGTGTACTCCGACTATCTCGCTGCTGCAAATGCCAAGCTCAATTGTCCGGAAGGACAAATTCATCCTCAAGAGGTCCTCAGCTTTGCAAAGTCACAGGCTGACTACATTCTTGGTAAAAATCCCAAGTCCATGAGTTACATAGTTGGGTATGGAGCACAGTATCCTGTTCATGTACACCACAGAGATGCTTCAATTCCTTCTATATCAGTTCTCAGTGCTGCGGTTGGATGTGTGCAAGGATTTGAGAAATGGTATCACCGCACCGAGGGAAATCCTAATGTCATCTATGGGGCACTTGTGGGAGGTCCTGACCAGAATGACAACTTCTCCGATGACCGCTCCAACTATGAAGGGACAGAGCCTACAATTTCAGGCACTGGTCCCCTCGTAGGCCTCTTCTCTAAGCTACAGAGTTTAAATGGTGGTATGGTTCTCATCACTCATGATTAGTGCAAAATTCCATTTGAATTAACCCAAGCTTTACAATTCTAATGTTGTGGTACTCGACCCTGTGATACTACAGGTTACAATAGAGGATCACCAAAATCCCATACACCCACCACACTAAGCGCGTATCACACAGAAACAAAAGCACCCCCAAAAACATCAGGTAATTGTTCATCCATTTCTACTGCCATTTCAATACTTATACAGTTATACTACAGAGGAGATCAAGTATAAAACCTGTTAGGCTCTGCTCAACCAAAGGTTGTTGACTTGAGACTTCATCTTCTGCAGATACTCCTCCCATCACATTCCTTCACTCCATTACTAGCACATGGAACGTTGCAAAAACAAGTTATTATCGACACAGGGTGGTACTGAAGAACACATCTCAGAAACCAATAACGAATGTGAAGCTGGTGCTTGAAAACCTTGAAGGTCCGTTATGGGGTCTCTCTCCAACTCCACTGAAGAACACTTATGAGCTTCCTCAATGGCAGAAAGTCCTGCAGCCTGGCGCCGAGTGCACTTTCGTTTATGTTCAAGGTGGCCCTCAGGCAAAGATATCTATTCAAAGCTACAATTGATCAACTATACAAACAAGATACCAACACATTTTTCCAAGTCAAAATGTAATTTTCTGCTGTAAAATTTGGAAGTAAAAAATTTGTAATCCAATCTAGTGATCCACCCTGAACCCTGATGTTATTCAGGGTACTAAAATAGATTTTTGGATCTCTGACTGGTGTATCTGGGGTTTGACATCTAATGGCCAGTTTTCAGCCTATGACTTTCTCCCCAGAATCCCACTGCCACTTTAAATGGACACGAAGACCTTCCTTTGGAGCATTGAGCAAAGAGTAGCAACTGCATATTGTAAACACCCTCTTATCAGATTGTATGCGATTCAGGCCAAGTATTTGACACAAAAAAGAGTAGAGAACCATGAGGGCATGAGTGACCTACACCTGCTGGGAGAGAATCATGGGCTAAACATTCCAATTAACCCCTCTATTTGTCACTCTCTGATAAACCTGTTGTGTATCCATAACTATTAATTATGCTATATAAACCAGATGACAAACAGTTCTCCAGTACAGGTCAAGTCAGGTCCACACAATCCACCTTAAGGGTGGGTCATCTCAATCTACCCCCTTAGGGTCCGACGTCCGGGTCGGCACACTTCCGGCCGAGGACAGGCTCTGATACCATTTGTAACGATCCGGCACGCGCAGTAAGATATTGTCCCTAACGATCCGGCACGCGCAGTAAGATATTGTCCGCTTTGGGAATCACCCCGCACGGTTTTGCTTCGGGAGCTGCCTGCCTACTAGCTTCCCAGTAGGTCACCCATCTTGAAATTGCTACAAGGCAAGCAAGCTTAACTTCAGAGTTCCCATCCCCTCTGAAGCGACTGAGCTCCCAAGACGTGTCTCTACATATTGTGCTAACCCTGCATATATAAGCATCGCATCTACTCTCCCTCGGGCGACGTGGGATTTGTGACCTACCTACCTGCTAGCTTCCCTAGCCAAGTCAAGTCAAGTCCACACAATCCACCCTTAGGGTGGGTCATCTCAATACCCCTATCTCTTCTTTTGACAGGTACGTAAATTTCGGGGTCGAAATTTTTATAAGGAGGGGAGAATTGATACGCCCCGAACCGTGTTTAACTTTTCAGTAATTTTATTTTATTTTTACATTCCCGGGAGTTGTTTTACAGTTACGAAATTCCTAAAAGTTTACTTTTTATCATTTGAGTCTATCGAGAATTTTCTTGCTACGTTGGGATAGCACACGTTAAAACGAGTTCGTGGACACGTAGCACACTAAATTCGGAGTTCGGATGAAAAAGTTACGATGTAAAAATCGTAACTTTCCAAATTTGGTCGAGTATAAATAGTCGGAAAAAGGAATTTCCGAAAATGAGAAATTTTTTTTCCTTTTCTTTCTTTTCCCTTTTCTTCTTCTGTTTCTCTCTCTTCCTTTTCTCTTCTCCCCCGACTCGTGACCACCGACATTGCCACCGCCCACCTAACTTCGCGGTCCGGTGACTTTTGAGAAGGAGACCCGTCACATCAAGTTCGTCTCGTCCTCCTCTACCTCTCTATACCAGCCGTAGCACGCACCGCGACCCGAAGAGAGCGCTGCGCGCTACTGAAGTTCAGTCTGGGACCGATCGGAACACCTCAATCCGGCCTCGAGCTGGTGCGACCCTTACCTTTTCTTGAAGACTGAGAGACGTGTGTCAAACCCTCCAAGGGATTGAACCCAATTTGGAACAGGTAAGGAGAAATTCGAATTGGAATTTCTAGGGTTTTGGGGTTTTCGGATTTGGGTGATTTTGATGTTGGAATTTGTGTAATTGAAGGTTGGAATTAGGTTTAGGATGTTGTTTGGAGCCGAATTTGTGAAAATTGTTGTTCGAATTGGTGGAAATAGATGAATTTCAGTTTAGGGATTTTTGGGCCGCCGTGTCGGCCGCCGTTGGTGGTGGCTTCACGGGTGTTGTGCGGCCAAGGCAATGTGAGGTGGGTTCTTGAGGTTATGGCGGTCGTGCTGAACGAAATAGAGGTGATTTTGGCCCTGTGGTAGAGCTGCTGCTGCAGCGGCGGCGGCGCTGCCACTGTGGCGGCGGCGGAGGGTAGAATGGTAAACCTGAAAGGTAAAAAGGTTAAATGGTAAATGGTAATTAGTAAATGGTAACTCAGTAAATAGTAAATGGTAAAAGTAAGACAGTAACAGTAAAAAAGTAAATTATAAATTCGAAAGTTACTGTCCTGGTTATGAGTTACTGTTTAACTAAATTACTTACTATTTAACTCACGTTAAATGAAGAATAATTGCAAGTAAATGGAAATTTACGACGAAGTGAATAGTAAATAAATAAACAGTCGTAAGTTGGTTTAACTTGACGCGTAAAGTTTAACCGAGAGTTTCGTACGAGTGAGGACCCTGTAAATTAAGTTTTTTTTAATTCGATTTCCGAGTCTGGAATATTCTAAATATATATTTTTACAGATCGAGAGGAGACTCGACGTGAGGAGAGCACAGATCAGCGACAGACCTAATCGTACAGTGAGTGGACTTTTATTTTAAATTGATGCATGCATGAATCTTTTAATATCGGGGGAATTTATATATTCATTAGTTTATTTTGAAATTGATATAGATTGTCGAAGGTCGTTAATCTATTTTAAATTATCGATTTCCTTTTTATCGAATTTGAATCGATTTACATATTAAGTCAATTAATTTGATATTATCAAAATTTATATATCTATAGATATTTAGCCGGAATTGAGATTTCCGATGATTATATGATTTCACTTGGTTTTGAATATCATGACATATACGATATGTTGATTTCATTTATTTTTCTACGAGGCTATGATTATGTTTAAGTATATTTATAAGCCTCAAAAGTACGGTCGGGGACCGTACTGATTTATGATTTATTAGGGGAATTGTACTTTGATTTCGTTTTCGGATTTTCACCATATCAGGGTCCAGATATATTTATTGATGCTAGCTAGCTTAGTCGCTTGAGCCCATGCGAGGTGACGACTTGACCGCATAGGTCAGATTCACGTTCGGTGGTCGACGT
The DNA here is from genome assembly GCA_963682095.1 of Potentilla sterilis. Lineage (NCBI taxonomy): Eukaryota > Viridiplantae > Streptophyta > Magnoliopsida > Rosales > Rosaceae > Potentilla > Potentilla sterilis. The sequence continues at coordinate 14,809,206 of OY821765.1, read as the reverse complement.
GTACGGGCATAGTGTCGCCTGAGCCGACGCGAGGTGACGACTTGACCACATAGGTCAGATTCACGCTCGGTGGTCGACGTGTACAGGTTTAGCGTTGGACGCTATAGAAAGTCTTAGAGACTGACCCTTAGCCTTGGAGGCTCAGTATAATATGGTGGTTGGCATTCCCCTATATTTTATGTGATTTCTTTAAACAGCCAATGGGATTGGCTCACTGATATATATGTTTCTTAACCAGCGGGGCTGAGGTTTTTATATTATCGATATATGATATAAATGGTTTTCGTTGAAGCATGCATCATGGTTTTTATTCATGAAAATAAGGAAAGTAATATATAGTTATATTTATTGATTTTTTTTGTCCACTCACGCTAATGTTTTAAATTACTTTCTCTGGGCTCTTTGTTTTAAATTGCCCAGTTTGCAGAGTCGTTCGGTACTAGAAGGACGCAAAACATATAGTTCCTCTTCCGCTGTCAGAAATCGTAGGTTACTTGATTAACCTACTTGTAGTATATTTCTTTTGTATAGTCGCTCTGATACGTTTGCGAGTTGTAGTAAAATAAAGTCTGTTTACTTATGGGTTATGACCCAATTATGGTAATCGTGTGTTGCTATAAATTTTAATGTCCATTACAGAAGTTGAATTTCTTATTCTTATGTTGGGAGTTGTTGTGATTTGGGGAGCAGATGGCTCCAGGCGTTGAGGTTGGAAATTGCTTTAGAAGTGTTTTTGTTTGTTACAGGTTTTAGGGTTGTCCATTTTAAGATTTGCTTTACCGATTTATCGATAGAGTTAGGCTTGAAGTGGTCCCCGCAGGACCTTATCCGGATTTCAGGGTGAAATCTGGTTCGGGTCCTGTCAGTTTGGTATCAGAGCATTAGGTCCTTTCTTTGAGTCATGCTACCTTTTATATTTGATGACACTAGTATCATTGAGTTGTGATTCGACCGCGACAGACCATATACTCTTTGTTATTAGGCGTACGTTAAATATATAAGTTAGCTATTCTAGTGTGCTTATGTACACTATTTTGAAATTTGTTCGTTTCTTTAGGAACTATGCGTCCTAGGCGCCGAACACGTGACGAAGACTCCCCAGAAGGCGAGGAGAGTAGTACAATTGGAGGTCTAACTGGTACTTTAGAGCGACTTTTGAGTCGAATCACAGAGTTAGTACCGGCCCCTGATGACCGTCAGGTTACTAGAAGAAAGGCTGTTAAGGAAGCCGGAGCAATTGAATTTAAAGGTGGTAAGGAAGCATTAGATGCTCATAATTGGATATCACGGATGGAGAGAGCATTCAATGATACAAGGGTTCCAGAGGACCAAAAAGTGAGTTTGGCAGTGACCTTTTTGGATGAGGCTGCTTATCATTGGTGGCAGCGTGTTATACATCAGTATGGAGAGGTTGGAGATATGACTTGGGAACAGTTCAAGACCCACTTCAATGCTCGGTATTTTACACCAGCCCACCTTAACAAGTTACATTGGGATTTTCTGAAATTGAGGAAAGGGAACGAAGAAAGTGTTTTGGAGTTTGAGCAAAGGTTTACTACCATGGCCTATCATGTACCACATCTGGTCCCTAATGAATTGAGCAAGATTGATATGTTTGCCCAAGGACTTGGTGAACCCTTTTTGGATAAGATGACAGGTGTCTTGTACACTACTTTTGGTGATGCAGTTGGTGCCGCAATTGCAATTGAGAATCGCTTGGCATCAGGTTCTCGACCTCGGGAGTATGGTAGTCCTAGCCAAGGTCCCTCCAAAAGAGCAGCTTCTTCCTCAGGTTCTGGATCATCAGTTAGTAGCAGTCGTGGTAGCAGTATTGGTTGTGGTGCTAACTTCAGAGCTAAATGGAGAGGCCATTTTAGGGGCTTCTCAAGAGGCCCATTTGGTAGACGTCGGTCTGATTCGTTTAGGAGTACTGGGAGCACTCAGAGTGGACAGTTAAGTAGCCGACCCTTTCAGTATGGACGAAGCCAATCACAGCCATGGGTGTGCTTTCAGTGTGGTCAGCCAGGTCATATCAAGAGGGATTGTCCTTATCCAGCTAGGGGTGCTACGTCTGCAGTTGATCAGTCATCAGCTGGTACTTCTAGTAGCGGTGTTCGCCCAAATGCTCCAGCTAGAGGCAGAGGTCGTCCCACTACCCATGCAAGACTTCATGCCATGACACAACAGGAGGGTCGTGCATCACCTGACGTAGTTATTGATACGTTGTTTATTTTTGGTCAACCAGCTTTTACTTTATTTGATCCCGGAGGGACGCATTCTTTTATATCCAGTAGATTTGCACTTTATGCCAATGTACCATCATCGCCTCTTCCAGGAAAATGGTACGTATCAGTACCTCCGGGTGGTATGTTTAAGATTAAGTGGGTTTTCAAGGATTGTGATGTTTTAGTAGGGGGTTATAACTTGGCGGCGGATTCATTTCCGTTGGAATTGGTAGACTTTGATGTGATTTTGGGAATGGATTTCTTGGAAACTCATTATGCTTTGGTGGATTGTTTCCACAAAACTGTAGTATTTCACAGTCCAGGACTTCCTGAGATTAATTTTCAAGGTGAACGAAATACTTTTCCATCTTGTTTAATCTCAGCAGTGAGAGCTGGGAAATTATTGAGTAAGGGTTGCCAGGCATTTTTAGCTCATGTTGCAGATTCCAGTGTGGGAATTCCAGAAATTGAGAATATCACAGTGGTGAATGAGTTTTCAGATGTTTTTCCTGATGAATTACCGGGTTTACCTCCCTTTCGAGAGGTTGATTTCGTTATTGACCTACTTCCCGGTATAGCACCTATTTTTCAAGCACCCTATAGGATGGCCCCAGCTGAATTGAAAGAATTAAAAACTCAGTTGCAGGAGTTGGTGGATAAAGGATTTATTCGGCCTAGTGTGTCTCCATGGGGCGCTCCAGTGCTGTTTGTTAAGAAGAAGGATGGTACGTTGAGGCTCTGTATTGATTATAGGAAGCTGAATCAAGAGACTGTGAAGAACAAATATCCTTTACCTCGCATCGACGATTTGTTTGCTCAACTACGAGGTGCCTCAGTCTTTTCTAAAATTGACTTGAGGTCAGGATATCATCAGTTACGTATTAGGGAGCCTGATATAATTAAGACTGCTTTCCGATCACGATATGGTCATTATGAGTTCCTGGTAATGCATTTTGGATTAACTAATGCACTCGCAGCTTTTATGGATCTTATGAATAGGGTGTTTCGTCCATATCTTGACCGTTTAGTGATTGTGTTTATTGATGATATTTTGGTATACTCTAAAAATATGAAGTTACATGCTAGGCATTTACGGTATGTCCTTCAGACCTTGAGGAATAATCAGCTATATGCCAAATTTAGTAAGTGTGAATTTTGGCTTAGTAGCGTGGGGTTCTTAGGCCATGTTATTTCAGCTCTAGGAGTTAGTGTGGATCCTCAAAAGGTATTGGCTATAACTCAATGGAGTAGACCTACCAATGTAACAGAAATTCGTAGTTTCGTGGGCCTGGCAGGCTATTATCGACGTTTTGTGCAGGACTTCTCGAGAATTGCAGCTCCTCTCACAAGGTTAACCAGAAAGGGAGTTAAATTTGAGTGGTCAGATAAATGTGAGCAGAGTTTCCAAGAACTCAAGATCCGATTAACTAGTGCCCTGGTTTTGACCTTACCAGATGATAGTGGGGAGTATGTGATTTTCAGTGATGCTTCCAAACAAGGTTTGGGTTGTGTGCTAATGCAAAATGGTAAAGTAATTTCTTATGCTTCTAGACAACTAAAATCACATGAGTTGAATTACCCCACCCATTATTTGGAGCTGGCAGCTATAATTCTAGCACTTAAGCTGTGGAGGCATTATCTGTACGGAGCCAAATGTCAAATTTTTACTGACCATAAGAGCTTGCAGTATGTGTTTACTCAAAAAGAGTTAAACTTGAGACAACAGAGGTGGATGGAGTTGATTAAAGATTATGATTGCACTATAGAATATCATCCAAGAAAGGCTAATGTGGTAGCAGATGCACTTAGTCGGAAACCCTCCACTAGTTTATCACATTTACGGGTAGTTCAAGTTCCACTCCTTTGTGAGTTGCGAGCTACAGGAGTTGAATTATCTACGGATGAGGTAGGTGCTTTGGTAGCCAGCTTCCATGTGAGACCAATCCTAATAGATAAAGTGCGAGAAGCGCACTTTGAGGACCCATCCTTGGAGCCAATAAGAGTTAAAGCTCTGAGTGGCTCATCTGAAGGTTTTTCCAGTAAAAGTGATGGGACATTATTGTTTAAGAACATGCTTACTGTTCCAAGTGATCAGATACTTAAACAAGAGATTCTGGAAGAAGCCCATAGCTCTGCTTATGCCATGCATCCTGGTAGTACAAAGATGTATCGAACTTTGAGAGAATTCTATTGGTGGCCAAATATGAAGAGGGAGATTGCGGTCTTCGTGAATAGATCTTTGAGTTGTCAACAAGTGAAAGCTGAGAGGCAGAGACCCGCAGGTTTGCAGCAACCTTTGCAGATACCTGTATGGAAGTGGGATCATATCACCATGAATTTTGTTTATGGTCTACCTCGTACCCAAAGTGGGCATGATGGTATTTGGGTGATTGTAGATCGATTGACTAAGTCAGCCCATTTTCTTCCAGTTCAGAAAAAACTTTCAAGTTGGAGAAATTGGCCGAATTGTACGTGAACGAGACAGTGAGACTCCATGGTGTACCTGAGTCCATTATATCTGATCGGGAACCTCGTTTTGTTTTTAGATTCTGGAAAGAGTTGCAGTCTGCCTTGGGAACCCGATTGCATTTTAGTACTGCCTTTCATCCTCAAACTGATGGTCAATCAGAGAGGACCATCCAGACCTTAGAAGATATGTTGAGGTCTTGTGTAATGCAGTTTAGAGGTAATTGGGATGAGAAACTAGCCTTGATAGAGTTTGCTTATAATAACAGTTATCATTCCAGTATTGATATGGCACCATTTGAAGCCTTGTATGGAAAGCAGTGCCGTACACCTCTTTGCTGGAATGAAGTGGGGGAGAAAGAACTTGCTGCTCCAGATATTATCCACGCCACAAATGAGAATGTCAGAGTTATTAGAGATGAGCTCAAAACTGCCCAAAGCAGGCAGAAAAGTTATGCTGATAACCGCGGAAGAGATCTTGAGTTTCAAGTGAGTGATTGGGTATTTTTAAAGTTATGCCCTTGGAAAGGTGTGGTTCGCTTTGGAAAGCGTGGCAAGCTCAGTCCAAGGTATATTGGCCCATATGAGATTACAGAGCATATTGGCCCAGTTGCTTATCGGTTAGAGTTATCTCTTGAATTATCTAAGATACATGATGTCTTTCATGTCTCCATGCTGCGTAAATATATTGCCGATCCATCGCATATCTTGGAAGAGCAGCCTATTAGTTTAAAGAAATATTTGACTTATGAAGAACAACCGATTAAAATTCTAGATCAAAAGGAGCAAGAGCTTAGGAACAAAACCATACCACTTGTGAAAGTGCTTTGGAGGAGTCATGACATTAAAGAAGCTACTTGGGAAGCTAGCAGGCAGACAGCTCCCGAAGCAAAACCGTGCGGGATGATTCCCAAAACGGACAATATCTCTACTGCGCGTGCCGGACCGTTACAGAATTTCTCATCAATCATTTCCAAAGATTATTACTGGGTACTAAGGAAGAAACGGAACATTTCTTCACTGATATCAGACGACTGTCGAATCCAAATGACCATTCCTTTCTGACACATTCTCCCGACAACTTGAGTCGACTTAATGATTAGCTGGCTCAATCAATATGCATAATATTTTGCCTACACCCTTTTCTAGTGTTCATTTGCACCATTTTTCATAACAAGCCTCGAGTGTATTATGGTAACATAACAAGATCACAATAACTTACAACTTATAAAACATACTGCACGAAGCCCTTCCTACAATGGCTGCCTTAAACCCTGTCCTCACATTTTGAGATCACAGTATGGCCTATTATAGTTGGTTTATGAGTTCCTATATCATATGTATTTACATTCTCAATCTCCACATGCCTAGTTAATACATAAGATGGTACATGTTTCTAAATCTCTACGTTGTTCAAGTATAGGAATAATACAATCACAAAATTTTCTGATTACCTGAGCATGTCTCCACTATGTAATCTTGGCCCGCTTAAAGCTGGTGATATGCTGAAAGTATGACTGTCACCATAACAGGAAGGATGGCCAAGAGGCATTGGCCTATCTGGAATTGGTGGCACCTCAATATCCCCTTCCAACATTTTCAGTGCATCCAAAATGGTAGGCCGTAAAGCAACCATTACATGAGCACACAAAATCCCAACAAGCAAAAACCTTTCCATTATGCTCTTTGGATTTGAATTGACACTGTCCCCCTCTTGTAACAGTGATCTGTCTAAGGCTGCTTCAACTTTTCCAGATTTTACTAATGACCAAGCCCAATCTGTGATCAAGAATGCCTGCGAGGATCCCAAGGAAGACAGATCCAGAGCTTTTCTCCCACACATGATCTCCAAAACAACAACTCCAAAGCTATAAACATCACTCTTCTCTGTCAGCTGTCCATAAAGAGCATATTCAGGGGCCAAGTACCCGTGAGTCCCTGCCACTCGAGTTGTTAGATGAGACTGGCCTTCCATACTCTGCTTCGCAAGCCCAAAATCTGCCACTCTTGCTCTCATGTCTACATCTAGTAGTATGTTTGTTGCCTTAATATCTCGGTGATATATTGCAGGCTTCACTCCATAATGCAAATAAGCTAGTCCCTTGGCCACATCCAAGATTATTCCCTTCCTCTGCGGCCAAGTCAAGGGCCTCCTTTCAACTCCACTCTGACTACTAGACAGAGAAAGAAATAGATGGTCATCTAGATTTCCATTCGGCATGTAATCATATACAAGGTACCTGTTACTTCCCCTCTCCTCATAATTGTCCTCCCCCTCAACCACACAGCACCCTCTAAGCGGAACCAAATTCCGATGCTTCAAATTGCTAATAATCTCAACCTCATTGCAGAACTCAGCATCCCCTTGAAAATCAGACTCTATAACTTTCTTAACAGCAACAGAAGTTCCATCAGGTAGAACACCCTTGTAAACAAGACCAAATCCACCTCGGCCGATAAAATTCTTCTGCGAAAATTTATTAGTAGCCTTCTCAAGGTCCTGAATCTTAAACCAAATGGAACCCGTGTTGGGTCTAACTCTAATCCTAGACTCTCTCTCATCCAAATCAAAACCAGAATCCATTCTGGACCCAACAGCTCTTTTGTTCCTCCACCTCCTGTCATACCAAAAATACAACCCCAACAAGGTAGACATAACAAAGACAGCAACCCCAGCACCGGTGAGGCCAAAAACAAGGGCAGTGTTGCTCTTTTTGGCCGAGCCTACATGAGAATCCATAGACAAACCAAAAATGCAAGACACAGCGCCATTGCTCTCGGGTCCAAACTCATTGATCATACCAGCAGCATAAAGAATAGTAAAGTACCAACAATCTCTAGAGTGAGAAGAGTTACCATCGACATGGATCAGCTGTGGCTGAATCTTGAAGCCGGCAGCAACACAGGCGTCGCAGGAGGAGAGATCAGTGAGGTCTGGTCGGCAGGCAGAGTCGAGGGCGGTGGTGCCGTTGAGCTTGGAGACCCAGTCCTGGGAAGACTCAATATGGGCGCAGATGTTGGGGGTGATGACGAACTGAGAAGGGTCAAAGCAGTAGGAGACCAAAGAGGGAGGGAGAGAGAGGGAAGTGAGTTTGGACTGGAAATTGAGGAGGCAGGAGTTTGAGGTGGAGAGGTTGGGGAGTTGGAAGAGGGTGGTTTCTTTGAGGTGTTGGGCAAGGGCAACACCATAGAGGGACAGGAGGGTTTGGCAGCAGGGGATCTTGGTGATGTCCATTTGGGGGGTTTTGGGAGGCCCTTTGAAGTTTTGGCATGTAGAGGAGTTGAAGGGGATTCTGAGGACATAAGTTAGATCCATGGGGCATGTTGTTGTTGTGGTTGCGTTGGTTGAGTTTGTTGATTGGGTGGAGATGAGAGGGAGTTGGAGGGAGAGAGACAGAAGAATCAGAAACCCAACTAGTTTGATCATGCTTGACTCTGCTAGCTGGATGAACTGGGTTCCTGGGTTGATGGGTTACAGAGAGAGAGGAAAGAATGAGAGAGAAATTGAATAGAGGGATGACGGGATGAATAAGCTTGGTCAAAGTCGCAGTTCCTGTTCTCCTCATTTCTGGCGGCTAATGATTCGACTGCAGGCGAAGCATAAATAAGACGAAAAGATTCTGGTTGCTGGGTTGGTGTCACAGCAAACTACAAACTAGGAAGTGGAGCGTGAAAATAACGCACTATTTTTTCTTTTTCTGTTTTTAATAAAAACGCGCTATTTTTGCATTATAAACAATTTTCATATGACGGATATGAGGGGAACAAGATGTAACTTTAGTTCTTGGCTTGCATGGAAAAAAAAATTATTAGTATCTGGCACTAACACATTAAAATCTTCAATAAACAAATAAGAAAAATTAGTATAATTAATGAAACTATCTAAATAATTCCATAGAGTATCTCAATAAGAATAATAGGGAGGAATGATTGAGACTGCCATATATAACGGATAACATTCAGAAACATTTTCTAGACAGGAAAACTTTAACAGAAATGAATTGAAAGTTGTCATCAATAAAATCAACTTGAGTTCTGGAACCGTTCCATAGAATCCAAATACCACTAGAAAACCCAACAACTTAAAAAAAAAGGGGTAAAATTGAAGTAAGGAGTAAAAGATCAATCTTGTTGTTATTACAAGGTCCCTAGAAGAACAAAAAATTGGGTATTGTTGGATTTGGAGAACCTCCAATCTCAGGTGATTCTTAATAACCTTTTTAAAATCAAAGAAAAATGTAAAAAATAAAAAAATAATAAAATTGAAGCAATGAGTAAAATGATCAATCATGTGTGTAATACGAGGTCCCTTGGAGAACAAAAGTTAGGTTTGCCAGTATTTATAGAACCTCTAATCTCTCGCACTTCTTAATAACTTGTTCAAAATTAAAGAAAAATGAAAAAAAAAATAAATGGTGGAAAATTAAAGCAATGAGTAAAAATATCTATCTTGTGGGTATTACGAGGTCCCTTGGAGAACAAAAAGTTTGGTTTTGACGGATTTATGGAACCTCTAATCTCGCACGATTCTTAATAAATTGTTGAAAATTAAAGAAAAACACAAAGAAAAATGGGGTAAAATTTAAGCAAATACTAGAAGATCAATCTTATCGGTATTACGAGATCTCTTGAAAAACAAAAAGTTGGGTTTTTGAGGATTTATAAACCTTTAATCTCCCGTGATTCTTAATAACTTGTTCAAAATTAAAGAAAAACACAAAGAAAAATTGGGTAAAATTGAACCAAGGAGTAAAAGAACAATCTTGACGGTATTACGAGGTCCCTAAAAGAACCAAAAGTTTGCTTTTGCCGGATTTAGAGAACATCTAAACTCCCGTGAATCTTAATAACCTTTTTTAAAATAAAATAAAACGTTAAAAAAAAATGGGGAAAAATTTAAGCAATAAGTAAAAGATTAATCTTGTAGGTATAACGAGGTCATTAGAAGAACAAAAAGTTGAGTTATTGAGGATTTAGAGAATCTCTAATCTCGCGCGATTCTTAATAATTTGTTAAAAGTCATAGAAAAACGCAGAGAAAAATGGGAGAAAATTGAAATAATGAGAAAAAAGATCAATCTTGTGGGTATTACGAGGTCTCTTGGAGAACAAAAGCTTGGTTTTTGTGGATTTATAGAACATCTAATTTCGCGCGATTCTTAATGACATGCTCAAAATTAAAGAAAAATGCAATGAAAATGGGGAAAAATTGAAGTAATAAGTAAAAAGATCAATCTTGCGGGTTGTTTCTGCACAAACCCGTAAGCCTGGTAGAGACTGGTGAATCTAGATGTGATCTCCTCCTGCGAACCTGCTCACTAAGGGGAATACCAGGCGGGCCGGTCTTCTCCTCTCTGATGCCTAAGTTAGTACAGTTGGGATGAATAGATAACTTAAGCACGTATGATAAGCAGTTGGAGAGATCAGTTACCTATTAAAGAGGGTAGTTGAGGCCCTTATATAGGTGGTCGGGCGTGAGGTCTGGTCTCACTCTTCGATGTGGGACTGGCTTCCTTCTGTTCGCACACAAAAGGGCAGCTCTGGTGACCTCTTTGGCAGGCTGGCGTCCCTGGTCTCCGGGCCCCTAGTCATAAGGTAGACTGCTGGACCTCGGGTCCGGGTGCTGGTGATCCTGATCCGGGCCCGATGCCGGCCCCAGATGCACTGGCTGTGGGTCTGTGGGCTTATGTAGCCCATCTGTGGCTACTGTCAATACAGATATTACGATGTCCCTTTCGAAGAACAAAAAGTTGGGTTTTTGAGGATTTATAGAACCTCTAATGTCCTGCGATTCTTAATAACTTCTTAAAAATCAAAGAAAAACGAAAAGAAAAATGGGAGAAAATTGAAGCAATGAGTAAAAAGATCAATCTTGTAGGTATTATGAGGTCTCTTGAAGAACAAAAAGTTGGGTTTTTGAGGATGAATAGAACCTATAATCTTGCTCGATTTGAATAACTTATTAAAAATCAATGAAAAACGCAAAGAGAAATGGGGTAAATTTAAGCAATGAGTAGAAGATAATTCTTATAGGTATTACGAGGTCCCTTGAATAACAAAAAGTAGGGTTTTTGAGGATTTATAAACTTCTAATCCCGCATGATTCTTAATTTTTTGTTCAAAATTAAATAAAAATACAAAGAAAAATTGGGTAAAATTGAACCATGGAGTAAAAGATCAATCTTGTCGTTATTAGGTCCCTAAAAGAACTAAAAGTTGGGTTTTACCAGATTTAAAGAACCTCTAATCTCGCGCAAATCTTAATTAATAACTTGATCAAAATTAAAGAAAAACGCAAAGAAAAATGGGGTAAAATTGAACCAAGGAGTAAAAGATCAATTTTGTCGATATTACGATATCTCTAGAAGAAACAAAAGTTGGGTTTTGCCTGATTTAGAGAAACCAAAATCTCATGTGATTCTTAATAGCCTTTTTAATTTCAAAGAAAAACAAATAGAAAAATTGGGAAAAATTGAAGCGATGAGTAAAAAGATCAATCTTGTGAGTATTACGAGGTCCCTTGAAGAACAAAAGTTAGGTTTATCAGTATTTATAGAACCTCTAATCTCGCGCGATTCTTATGACTTGTTTAAAAATAAAGAAAATTCTAAAGAAAAATAGGGGAAAATTGCTAGAATGAGTAAAAAAAATAATTAATATGTTAGTGCAAAGAAAAATGAGAGAAAATTGAAGCAATGAGTAAAACGATCAATATTGTGGGTATTACGATGTCCCTAAGAGAACCAAAAGTTGGGTTTTGCCGGATTTAGGTAACCTCCAATCTCGCGTGATTCTTAATAACTTTTTAAAAATTAAAGAAAAAAGCAAAGAAAAAAAGGGAAAAAATGAAGCATTAAGTAAAAAGATCAATCTTGTGGGTATTACGAGGTCCCTTGGAGAACAAAAGCTAGTTTTTTTTAGGATTTGTGGAACTTCTAATCTCGCGCAATTCTTCGTAACTTGTTCAAAATCAAAGAAAATCGCAAAGAGAAATGGGAGAAAATTGAAGCAATGAGAAAAAAATCAATTTTGTAAGTATTACGAGGTCCCTTGGATAACAAATAGTTGGATATTGACGGATTTATAGAATCTGATCTAATCTCGCATGATTCTTTATAACTTGTTAAAAATCAAAGAAAAACACAATAAAAAAGGGAGAAAATTGAACCAATGAGTAAAAATATCAATCTTGTAAGTGTTACGAGGTCTCATGAAGAACAAAAAAAATAGGTTTTTGAGGATTTATAAACCTCTAACCTCGCGTAATTTTCAATAAATTGTTAAAAAGTAAAGAAAAACGCAACGAAAAATAGTGAAAAATTTAATCAATGTGTGAAAAGATCAAACTTGTGGGCATTATCAGGTCCTTTAAAGAACAAAAATTGGGTTTTTGAGGATTTATAGTGACAAGACCCGCCCCGGATTTCATCCTGAAACCCGGATGTGGTCCTGCTGGGACTACCTTAAAACTAACTTTATCGATCAGTTGATAAGTCAATCTTAGGATGGACAACCCTGAAACCTGCAACAAACAAAAACAGTTCTAATTCAAGTTCCAACCTCAACACCTAGAGCCATCTGCTCCCAAATCACAACAACCGTCACAAATAAACACAAAAACAATCTTAACTAATACACAATCGGCTCAGAGATAATCAGAGCAATCTAATATAATGAAGTGGAAAAGAATAAGAAATGGACAGATAAGGGATCAACAAATCCCACCTAGCGGAAGCAATGAAGGATGACTATTTTTCGACTTCGAGTACTCTTGACTTCTAATAAACTAATCTGCACATTCGACGATTTAAAACGAAGGGTCCAGGGGAAAATAAATTAAAAACCCGTTAGAGTGAGTGGATGAAAACAATTTGATATAATATCTTAAAATGCATGTATATTACTTTCCCAATGTTTTATAAATAAAAACCATGATGCATGCATTTTTAATAAAAACGTCTCACGTTTTAGAAATAATATGGTCATAAATCAGTCCCGCTGATATATTAAAATAAACAACAAAAAAAAAATACTTTTGAAAATTGAATAATAACATATCACGACCAATCCCATTGGGCGAATTTCATATAATTTTATAATAAAAACAAAACCTAGCCCCGCTGGTTCGGAAATTTATTAAATAATGAAAGTCTCAAAAGAGAAAATATTCCCGAAAGCCAAATAATATAATATCATGACTAATCCCATTGGTCATATAAACAAAACAGGGGAATATTAGCACCATGTAATAGTTAACGTCATACGCTAAGGGTCGGAGCGTCCCACGCTACTCCTCAAATAGCGTCGACTACCACGAGGCGAGTTTGACCTATCTAGTCAAATCCTCACTCGTCTGGGAGGCAACGCATACATCTGTATAGTGTAGCTAGCTATAAATAAATGACCCTGATATGGTGAATAAAATTTGAAAACACGTTTCCTCCAATATATCATAATCAGTATATGATCCCCAACTGCACATATGAGGCTTATAAATATAATTAAACATAATAATAGCCTCGAAAGAAATATATATAATTGCCATGTCCTACATGCCGTAAAATAATATCGAAAATCATATATATAAAATTGACATGTCCCATATATCGTAAAATTCACAAAATAAGGAAATCATAAAATCTCCGAAAATCCCATTTTCGGATAAAATTACATGCATACTATCTAAAAAAAGTCGTAAATGTATAACCCCAAACCATATCTCTCTTTAAATATTAACTAAATAAATATCATAAATATATATGAATTATCGGTCTTCGATAATTCATATCATGCTCAAGAAATCATTCAATGAAAATAAATTTTATTTCAATAAAATATTTATGCATGCCTTTATTTAAAATAATATCCACTCACAGTACGGCCGAGCGCGCCGCTATTCTAAGCTGTCGTCACATCGAGTATCCCCTCGACCTAGTACGAATTGGATGAATTTCTTCCATGGAATTGTTGCACAGGTCGAGATCTTCAATCCCCCCAGCAAAATCGGGCAAGAGGTGGCCGGAGGAGGAAGTTCCCGGTTCGACATAGTCGTACTTTCTCGAGATTCAACCAATCAAACGGCAGCGATTCACCTAGAACCACCACCATAGACTTGAAGAGAGAGGAGAGATGAATCGAACGAGACCGGACGGCGGAGAACCAAGGGTGGCGACTCTGTCGGTGGCAAGGGCGTTGCGCGTCGGGGAGAGAGAAGGAGAAAAAGAAGAAAAAAAAGGAAAAGAAAAAGAGGAAAAGGAAAGCCGTTTCGGGAAATTTCGTTCCCGGCTATTTATACTCGTCTAAAAACAAAAATTTACCGATTTTTACGTCGTAACTCTTTCATACTAACTCCAAATTAAACGTGTTACGTGTCCACAAACTCGTTTTAATGTGCTCTATCTCGTCGAGAAATAAAATTCTCGGTCGGATCAACTTACAAAAAGTCAACATTTAGAATATCAGAATCGTAAAAACAATTTTCAGAACATAAAAATAAAAGTAAAAGTGTCAAGAGGTAATTTAAGGTTCGGGTTGTATCATATTGAATTTGCAATCTCGCGAGATTCTTAATAATTTGTTCAAAATTATAAAAAAAAAAAAGGGGGGGAAATGGGGTAAAATTGAATAAACGAGTAAAAAGATCAATTGTGGGTATTACGAGGTCCCTTAAAGAAAAATAAGTTGGGTTTTGACGGATTTGATGTACCTCTAATCTTGCGCGATTCTTAACAACATGTTCAAAATTAAAGAAAAACAGAAAGAAAAATGGTGGAAAATTGAAGAAATGAGTACAATGATTAATCTTGTGGGTATTACGATGTCCCTAAATCAACCAAAAGTTGGGTTTTGCCGGATTTAGAGAACCTCCAACCTCGCGTGATTCTTAATAACCTTTTAAAGAAAAATGGGAGAAAATTGAAGCAATGAGTAAAAGATCAATCTTGTAGGTATTACGAGGTCTCTTGAAGAACAGAAAGTTGGGTTTTTGAGGATTTATAGAACCTCTAATCTCGAGCAATTCTTAATAACTTGTTCAAAATTAAAGAAAAATGGGAGAAAATTGAAGCTAAGTAAAAGATCAATCTTGTAGATATTACGAGGTCTCTTGAAGAACATAAGTTGGGTTTTTGAGGATTTATAAAACCTCTAATCTCGCGCGATTCTTAGAAACTTGTTAAAAATCAAAGAAAAACACAAAGAAAAATGGGAGAAAATTGAAGCTGAGTAAAAGATCAATCTTGTAGATATTATGAGGTCTCTTGAAGAACATAAGTTGGGTTTTTGAGGATTTATAGAACCTCTAATCTCGCGCGATTCTTAGAAACTTGTTAAAAATCAAAGAAAAACACAAAGAAAAATGGGAGAAAATTGAAACAATGAGTAAAAAGATTAATCTTGTGGGTATTACGAGGTCTCTAGGACAACAAAAAGTTAGATTTTTACGGATTTATAGAATCTCTAATCTCTCATGATTCTTAATAGCTTGTTCAAAAATTAAAGAAAAACGGAAAGAAAAATGTTGTAAAATTGAAGCAATGAGTAAAAAGGTCAATCTTGTGCGTATTAAGAGGTCCCTTGAAGAACAAAAAGTTGGGTTTTGACAGATTTAATGAACCTCTAATTTCGCGCGATTCTTAATAACTTATTTAAAATTAAAGAAAACCGCAAAGAAAATGGTGGAAGATTGAAGAAATGAGTAAAAATATCAATCTTGCGAGTATTACGAGGTCGCTAGAAGAACCAAAAGTTGGGTTCTGCCGGATTTAAAGAACCTCCAATCACGCGTGATAGTTAATATATATCCTTTTTTAAATTAAAGTAAAATGCAAAGAAAAATTAGCAAAAATTGAAACATTGAGTAAAAAGATTAATCTTGTGGGTACTATGAGGTCCCTTGAAGAACAAAAGCTGGGTTTTTGAAGATTTATAAAATCTATAATCTCGCGCGATTTCTACTAACTTGTTCAAAATTAAAGAAAAATGCAAAGAAAAATGAGGAAAAATTGAAGTAAGGAGTAAAAATGTCAATCTTGTGGGTATTACGAGGCCTCTTGGAGAACAAAAACTGGGTTTTTGAGGATTTATAGAACCTCTAATCTCTCGCGATTTTTAACAACTTGTTCAAAATTAAAGAAAAACGAAAGGAAATGTGGAAAAATTGAAGCAATGAATCCTTAGAAAAAACATTTTGTTTCCACCGAGCTAAAATAATTTATCGATGTCTTTAGTAAACCAAAGACATTGTTTAATAGCTGTTTTGCTTCAATTTCCCCTACATAAATGAAAAATTGAAGATTTAGTTACGATTAGAAATACACTTTTTATCTTTATCCATATGCATGGGTCCTGTACTTATATTCATTCAATTGGAAGTATTGATCCAATAAAAAAATTATGTTTCGTAATCTCATAATCGAGTAAAAATATTAATCTTGTGGGTATTACGAGGTCCTTTGAAGAAAAAAAAAGTTGGATTTTATAAACCTCTAATCTCGCCCGATTCTTAATAAATTGTTCAAAATTGAAGAAAACACACAAAAAAAAAATGGTGAAAAATTGAACTAAAGAGTGAAAAGATCAAACTTGTGGCTATTACGAGGTCACTTGAAGAACTAAAATTGGGTTTTGAGGATTTATAGAACCTCTAATCTCGCGCGATTCTTAATAGTTGTTCAAAATTAAAAAAAAACGCAAAGAAAAATGTTGGAAAAATTGAAGCAATGAGTAAAATGATCAATTTTGTGGATATTATGAGGTTCCAAGAAGAACAAAAAGTTGGGTTCTAGCGGATTTAGGCAACCTCTAATCTCGTGCGATTCTTAATAACTTGTTCAAAATCAAAGTTGGCTCTTATGTCGATGCTTAAGAGCGGTCATATTAGAGCCACTTAAGAACAGTCGCCTATGAATTTCTTAAGCGACTGGTCGGCTGTTTATGCGACAGACTCCATGTTAGTCGCTTAAGAACCTCTTGGGAGACAGTCTTTCGCAGCCATTTTTAAAATGCGTCGCTTGAAGTGATTTATGGTCTAGTTGATAGGAGCACAATGTGCGACGTTATTAATGTGTTTACGCCCTCGTTTATGCTTTGTTTAACCCTTATTTATCTAAGATTGAGTCATAATTTTGTTTAGTGTCAGTTTGGTAAAGTTTTGGAAAAATGTGCTTAATTATCCGAAAAATGACTAAGTTTGAGAAATCTAGAAAATAATGCAAAATATGTCTTTTTCGTGATTCTGAGACGAGTGGAAAATTGACCTATCTTTTTCCAAATTTGTTGAAATTTAGTATGCACATAATTGACTTGCTAAAGTATTTTTTTTATAAATTTCAGATCAATCGGAGTTCGAGAAGTCAACCAAAAGATGGTTGCAACTCAGAAGTTCGAGCAAAATGATCCAGGGACTTTTCAGGACTTTTCCTGGGACTGTATCCTGACTTCAAAAATTTATTCCGTACGTTTCAATTGGAATTTTAGGAAGCTCTTGTATATGGAGAATGCTCTATGAGTCTAGTTTCTTTGAGATTTGGAATCGCACTAATCGGAGCTCTGAGGAGAAAGTTATGCTAGAATTACTGGAGTAAGGTCATTCCAGCCGAGTTGCTGCCGGTTCTGTGCTCTTGGCGATTTGTGCATTTTTCATGAATCAAAGTTTCATCAAATGGTGTTGTCAAGTCCATATATGAAGTCCATGAAGATATGCAGCCCATGTTATGAAGAAAATTCAGAATAAAAGTCCAAGAATGTATTGTTTTTCCCACAAGGAAACTTAAACCAACTAGGACAAGGAATTCCCTTTCCTTGTGTGGCCGGCAAACCCTAGACTCTCCTCTATATATAGCCAACGAATTTTTCACAAAAGATCATCTCATCTCAAGCATAAAATACTAGCCTAAAGCTCTACCAAGTCTCTCAAGTACCAACACCCAAATACTTAGCCAAAACCCATCAGCACCACCACCCAAATTCCGTACCTCCCACCTTGTGTTTCTGCCGATTGCTTCACCTTGTGTTTCTGCCGGCAGCCGCACCCTTCCACCACACGATTGAGGAGTCTTCAAGGTTCTAAAAGTGTGATCTACTCCCCCTATGGCTCTTGTATTTAATTTTGTTTGGTTATCTTGTAAGAACTTGTTTCGATTCTTAGTTTTTGCTAAATTTTTGTATGAACCGATTTTGTTGAAATTTATGTAAAGTAGTTTTGTAATTTTAACTTATTGATTTTGTGTGTTAGATAATTAGGGCAGTGGTATTAGATGCATGTTTAGGATTTAAATTGGTTAGTAATATAAGGGATGTGACTTAAAAACTGAAACATTAGTTTTATTTAAAGCATTTGTTGTTTACACGTTTAACATTTAAGCACATGAATCACAAAGTGGTGGCGATGCTGCTGTGATAGTTATGACGGGCAATCGTTTGATAGTCATGAAAATTATCTTGATTTTGAAAGTGATTAAAAAGATCTCTTTACACATCCAATCGTTTGATAGTCATGAAAATTATCTTGATTTTGAAAGTGATTGAAAATATTTCTTAGGTTTACCACCATTGCCAAATAAAGCATGTGCCTTATTTGTGCCCGTCGTGGGACACCTTAGTAAACCTCTTTGAGCCTACGATTATCCTTTTATTTCTTAACCCTTAAACACTTTCCATGAGCTTAGTATAGTTGCCTTTACCCTTGATCAAAGTTTTGGCAAAGCTTGATTTTCGAAGGGGTTTTCGTGTGAACTGATGTAGGAAAATAAGTGTGGGGTAGAGACTTGTCCATAAAAGAAAAAAATTGCGTAGTGACTGTGTCGTAGAAAAAAAAAATTTCGGATCAAAGAAAAAGAAAAAGAAAAGAAGTGATCCGAACCAAAGAAAAAGAAATAGGAAGGGATGAGAAAAAGAAAAATTTGTGTGGATATAGTCTTGAAAAAAGTGTTGTGAATTTGGAGTATGTATTCATGTGAAGGTCTACTATTGTTATATTTTGACCTTTGTTCATATTCACTATGTTTTGGGGAATTAAAGAATGAAGTATGGGTCCAACAAGAAGAAATCCGACCATTGGTGAGAAGACATAAGGAGATTCGAGCTTTGCAAAAGGCCACAGTGACGTTTTGAGCCTCCTTATCTAAATATCGAATACCTCTTAACCTACCCCCCATTACATATGAAGTCCATGAAGATATGCTGCCCATGCTATGGAGAAAATTCAGAATAAAAGTCCAAGAATGCATTGTTTTTCCCACAAGGAAACTTAAACCAACTAGGACAAGGAATTCCCTTTCCTTGTGTGGCCAGCAAACCCTAGACTCTACTCTATATATAGCCAACGAATTTTTCAGAAAAGATCATCTCATCTCAAGCATAAAATACTAGCCTAAAGCTCTACCAAGTCTCTCAAGCACCAACACCCAAATACTTAGCCAAAACCCATCATCACCACCACCCAAATTCCGTACCTCCCACCTTGTGTTTCTGCCGATTGCTTCACCTTTTGTTTCTGCCGGCAGCCTCACCCTTCTACCACACGATTGAGGAGTCTTCAAGGTTCTAAAAGTGTGATCCACTCCCCATATGGCTCTTGTATTTAATTTTGTTTGGTTATCTTGTAAGAACTTGTTTCGATTCTTGGTTTTTGCTAAACTTTTGTATGAACCGATTTTTTTGAAGTTTATGTAAAGTAGTTTTGTAATTTTAACGTGTTGATTTTGTGTGTTAGATAATTAGGGAAGTGGTATTAGATGCATGTTTAGGATTTAAATTGGTTAGTAATCTAAGGGATGTGACTTAAAAACCGAAACATTAGTTTTGTTTAAAGCATTTGTTGTTTAAAACATGTAAATCTAGGTGTTAGGTTTCATCAAACTAGAGAACATGAATAATTCATACTCATAGTTGTCTTGATTTGTGTTCTCGCCTAGAGTAAAACCCTTAGAACTTGCATGTTAAATAAGATGATTGACAACCTTGCTTGTTTACATGTCTTCGATTTGTGATTCATGTGCTTAAATGTTAAACGTGTAAAACCGGTTAGCATAACCTTAGGATTATACTCGTAGTTAATCTTAAGAACTTTAGTAATCAAACGATTGGATGACCTCGTAGGCTCTAATTGGGATCGAAACTAATTTGAACTTAAAAACATGCTAAATACTTGTCCCTTACTTTCTTACATGCAAGTCTACTTGTTAAAGAGTCTTTTGTGTGAACTATTTGGTGTGAGAGATGATGATCACTTGTACATATTAGTTTAGGTTTTCTTTTCCTTTTAAATTTTCGTGTTCTTAGTTTTAGGGCAGCCCTATGGCTGCCGAAGCAATTCTTCCCCCTTGTGTGACGTGTGAATATGTATATATGTATATATTTTTGTCTAACATTCTCATGTTTCAGGTACCCTTAATCCCCGGCTTAGAACGATCCATACTTGCTTATACTACTAACGATTGTAGGGTTATTATTGCTTGATGCTCGCTTAGGCGACTCATCACTAGTGAACTAACTGCTATGGTCCTAATGCTCTTATTTCAAGAATCAAATTTAATAAAGGACAATGCAGATAAAGGACAATCACTACTACAAAAAACTCAATACACAACACAAATCAGACAACACTTTGAAAGTTACATGTTGTGTGAATGACTGAACTGTTTCACACAACCTAAAGTGAATAATTTGTGTTGTATGATGGTACATATTTTCCATATTCTGAAAAACATTTTTCCAGATTTTGTCACACAACTCTGACATACATTTTCTGTTGTATGATTAATGAAAATCTTAGCGGCAGAACTCCCTCCGACATTGAAACTCAAATTTGGGCAAGGTCTAGATGGATAGACAACAAAGTTATTGTTTTGTGTTGTGTGATAATGTCACATCCTGCATTAGGTGTCACCAAGTGCAAAGTGACAAATACTTGTACAACAGAATTTCGTAGTTTTGTTGTATGACTTGTTTTGCTTGCCATTCCCCACATTCATTTTGGCTCCAATGGCTTGGGGGTAGCATTTCTCAAAGCGGGAAATTTACCTCCATCGTTTTTTGGTTTTGAAAACATACATGTGTTACAATTCTCACAACAACTGTTTTTAATTCTGTTGTGCAATTGTTTTTAAGCTTCTACAAGAACACACCTATGGAATACTTTGTGTAAAGAAAAAGAAATTGATACAACAGTTTAAAAGTTTTTAGTTGTATGAAGGTTAAACCTAAGGTCATGTTAAACTTCCCAAATTTATGGTTGGCGGCAGATTTCCCTCTTTTACCAAAACATTTGAACCAAATGATACATTTTATTTTGGTTGGCCTCAGCTCTCCGTCTCTCCGTCTCTCCCCATCACCCTAAACTCTCTGAAACCGGCCCGCTCCTCCTCTCTCTCTCAGTCTCTCCCCACTCTCTCTCTCCCAAATTCTCCAAATTGGAAACCCTAATATCCCAAATCCTCCTCTCTCTCTCAGTCTCTCCCCACTCTCTCGCCGTCCGCTTTCTGATCCCCAAACCCGTCGAAGTGACCCCCCAAGCCTGGCAACTGCTTGCCATCTTCTTATCCACCATCGCCGGCCTCGTTCTCAGCCCGCTTCCCGTCGGCGCTTGGGCTTTTCTTGGCATCACAACCTCCGTAGTCTCCGGAACTCTGACCTTCCCTGCGGCCTTCAGTGCTTTCACAAGTGAAGTCATATGGTTGATTGTCATTTCCTTCTTCTTCGCTCGCGGCTTCGTCAAGACGGGTTTGGGTGATCGCGTTGCCACCTACTTTGTTAAGTGGCTTGGGAAGAGCACTCTCGGCTTGTCTTATGGCTTGACCATTAGCGAGGCCCTTATTGCTCCCACAATGCCCAGTACTACTGCTAGGGCCGGTGGTGTTTTCTTGCCCATTATCAAGTCCCTGTCACTCTCTGCATGGAGTAAACCTGGTGAAGCCTCCAAATCAAAACTTGGTAATCTTCATTTTTTCTAAGTACACTCGCAACTCCCGAATCATGGAGATTCAGTCCGAGCTTTCCGACCGCGCCCTCGAGCTTCTCGCTCTGCCCCAAGATGACGTCACCAGGTTGCTCCTTGACATCGGTTGTGGCTCTGGGCTTAGCGGTGAGACCTTGTCTGATAATGGGCATCACTGGATTGGTTTAGATATTTCCCAATCCATGCTTGGTATGTATTTTCCTGTGAATTTCGATTATAATTGAGGCATTTGGTTTTTTTATTTTCATGGTTTTTGTTCTACAATTGTAGATGTGGCACTGGAAAATGAGGTTAAGGGTGACCTTTTGCTTGGGGACATGGGCCAGGTAAGCTTCATTGTCATTTTACATAGGCGAAACACCTAGAACATAATGTCATTTGGACTCTGGAGCCTGTTTGGCTGATGGTTTTGCTGCTTTTGGGTTAATTGTGTGTGAATTAGTAAAGAAAAGAGATGACATTGTGATGCAACCCGGAATTATGTTTTGAATAACAGCCCGGAGTTAATTTGTGTTTTGATTTTGTTTCAGGGGTTAGGACTTCGCTCGGGGGTTATTGATGGTGCCATAAGTATTTCAGCTGTTCAGGTTACTTTTGATCTCTGTTACCAGTTTTGATAATTATTAGGAGGGAATGTTTTAGCCAGGTTCTTCTATTGGATGATCTCTGTGTTAGCATGTGTGTGAATTTAGAGGATTTACTTTATCATTGTATTGATTATTGATAACTTCATGCAACTGGAATCAGAGCCTGATTTTAATAGATAATGTTTTGACAAATCCTCACATAATCCACGATTAAGATTGAAGTATGTTCTGTTGCTTTTGTTTTTTTTTTGTTTATCAACTGCCTATCATTTATAGGTGTCCTTGGAATGTAATTAATTACTTGCTGGGACCTACTTCTTCTTTTACTAAATTTAGCCCAGGCTGAACTTTTGAATTTTGGCTCTAAATTTTTGTAGGGCTTTCTTTGGGTCATTGTATAGATGTTTAGCTAGGGGAGCAAAAGCTGCATTTCAAATGTATCCAGAAAATCTCGACCAGCGGGAATTGATCGTGAGTTCTGCAATGCGTGCTGGATTTTCTGGTGGTATCGTTGTTGATTATCCCAACAGGTACGCAACAAATCAGTGAGAGCTTGGCTCCATAGACAAAAGTGGTATTAAATTGCTCTCATCACTTGGTTATTTGGTCATGCATGATCCCATTTATGAACAACAAAAGCTGTTTTACGGCTCCTTGATTATGAACAGTTTCTGCAATTGCTTTCACCCAGACGCTTCCGATACTTGAAAAGATCTAAACAACACAGTTACATATAAGCATGAACTTTAGACTTCTAAGCAGCATGGAAAGTTGGAAACTATACATCATTGACTATCTGTGTTTTTTTTTCTTTTATGACATGTTCCTAAACAAGCACTTATGGAATGCTGTAATTGCATTTAGTTAAGTTTTCCTGTAAGAACGGTCCCTAGTTCTCATGATAGGACATGGAATTCGGAATTCTCAAAATAAGTGAAAATATGAAAAGTTATACTGGCTGGTGTTCATTTCTACATCAATCAATAATAATCACATGAGTGATCTTGAAATTGTATAAACCGAACATAAATTCTATGAATAGTCAGTCGAAATGTCATGGAACTTGTAACACCTGAAACTCATTCTAGAACCATTTCCTACTGAATCTATTTTGTACGCTGTTAATCTATCTATTTTGTTACAGTTCCAAGAAAAGAAAAGAATACCTAGTCCTCACATGTGGTTCGCCATCTGTCAACACATCGGTTCCTGAGGGTAAAAGTGAGGATGGAGATAGTTCCTTTGATGAAGATAGTAGTGAAGACGAAGAAAATCAGACAGTAAGTTTGTATTACTAGCTACCTTTTGATTTTCTGATTTAACACAAATTGTTCGACAGGGCTCACATAATTTCAAAGGCTAAACCACAATAATTCATTTCTTCATAAATTCTTAATGTGATATTATTTTTTGTCGAGCAGGTCTCCATTTCAGACAGGCACAGGCTTTTGGTTTTTTATTTTCATGGTTTGTGCTCTACAATTGTAGATGTGGCACTGGAAAATGAGGTTAAGGTACTAATCTGCGAGTAAATGGTCTCAACGTACTAATCTGCACTCCTGGTCGGCTTCTTGAACTTGACAATGGTGTGAATATGTTGTTGTTGTTTTTTGTTGTTCTGATTTTTATAAGGGGTTTTGTGTGCAGTTACATTGTCCAAGATAAAAAGGAAGGGAAGAGAACACAAAGAAGCAGTGGTGAATACGATTAAACAGGCTGCCGAGGATTACAATTCAGTATATGTCTTCTCTTTTGAGAACATGCGTAATCTCAAGTTCAAGGAGTTCAGAGACCAGCTCAAATCATCTAGCAGGCAAGTTCCATTCTCATGTTGCCTCGTTTCAGTCATTTGCTTTACTGTCAACTTGGTACAAGTTAGGAATTCGGAGGGAAAAAGAAAACTTAGATGCTCTTGTTTCCTGCCGCGTCATCAGTTTGATACTGAAATTGAATCTGCACAGTTAGGTCAATTAAGTTTAGCATTTAGTATATTGTGGTTCAAAGTCACTAATATTCATGTGTCAACACCATTACACGTAATGGTATTTTGTTCTGATAGAGTGATAGCATGTCAATGTTTCTGTGTAATCAAATTGGATGTTCTATTTCCCGTAATTTTGAGTCCTCTGCTGTAAAGCAATTTTGCATTGGGGAAGTGTTATACTCATTCGCTGAAATTTCTTATTCATGGAGTCTTTTATATGAGCATGTGTCTCATGATTGATTTTCTGATTCTCAGATTTTTCCTTGGTTCCAACAAAGTCATGCAAATTGCTATTGGCCGATCTGAATCTGATGAGATCAAAAGTGGCCTTCACAGAGTTTCTGAGGTGAGTCTTTTATGTAGCTAATATCTATAGTTTCCTCTCTTGAATTGGTTGCAGTCCTTTTTTATACTGTTTGTTGATCTTCCTCAGGTTCTTCACGGAAATGCTGGACTTTGCTTCACCAATCTGCCAAAGGAAGAGGTTGAGAGGTAGGAATTTAAGCTTTGAGATTTTGTTAACAGTTTTTTTCTTTTTCATTTGAGTGCAGATTAGTACGTTGAGACCATTTACTGGAAAATGAGGTTAAGGTACTAATCTGCACATGGATGAGACACCAAATTTTGATTGTTCACAGCTACAGGTCCAACTTCTCTTCCTTTTTCTTATTTGATTTTTAGTTTGCATCGAAAAGTAAGGGTGCATAAAACCCCGGGTACTGTCCGTCATGTCATATGATTGACCTTATATCTTATGTTGCTCCTTGTTTAGTTTCAGTTTAGTTTTGGTTGTCAGGTCATATTTGATTTTAAATCATGTCATTCTCCTTGAGTCCTTGTCACAGTTAACTTGTCAAAATTTTCCATTTTACCTTTCTGGCTTATTTGTTATAGTAATGTATCTGTTGTTTGGTTGATGATTGGGTGAGAATAGGTTTTGGTCCTTGATGAGGCAGATCGTATCCTTGATGTGGGATTTGGGCCTGGTTGGTGATGATTTGGGCCTGCTGAGCTGTGAGGGATGGTTGGAGAGAGAGGACGCTGTTGCGTATTCTAGAAATTTTGACAAGGACCCTGTTTTGGTTTCTGGGGATGAGAAGGTATGTGGATTCTGTCAAACTAGTTTGAATTGTTATTGTTTCAGATTTTCTCTGTTTGATTATATGGTGTGGTTTATGATTGTGGTGTTTGCAAGTTCTTGTTTTTATATGATTGAAAGATGCATATGAAGTTTGAGTATTTGGTTTATCGACATTATGTTAGTTTTGCATAGTTCTTGTTTACTTAAGCTATTGATAATTGAGTAAAAGTGGGATCAGGAGAATGATATTGGTGTTTTGATTGCATTGTGTTAGTCTTGATGAGTTTTTATCTAGGTAGAGTTTGGTGTACCTAGCTAAGATGGGACCTAGAACATTTTAGTTCTTGGGGTTGAAGGCCATTTTCTAAACTTTATTAAGTAAAGAGCGAGAGAGATTTGGGTATGCGAGTGACTTGAGAAATGGGGAAGTTTGTGCAGTTGGCAGTAGTTGACAATTCTATTCTCCTTTTGAGTCACAAAGACCATCCTTTCAAACAGACCATGTGCGGTCTTTGAATTGGGCCTCTCTCTCTCTCTCTCTTTCTCTCTCTCGGTAGAATGAAGGCTACATTAGTTTTTTTCTTTAATGCTTTTTGCTCACTTCTGCACAGGACTGGAAATCTTGTTCTGTCGGATGCCAGTTTGGAAATCTTGAGTTGGATTACTTCATTGATTTTCGTTTTCTTTTCAGATTATGTGTGGTAGCTCTAATTTGAGTTGCAGTTTGAGTTTATACTTGGTTTTCCTTATATTGGTTAAACAATTAAAGATCTTAGTTGTAATCCATTGAAAGAGCAAAAGAAGATATATGTCACGATCTGTTGGTAGAAGATGACATGTAGTAGTGACTACAAAAGGGTGATTAATCTTTTTGCTTTATGATATGTGCATGTAGTTGACTCTATGAAGATGTGAAGATAACTCAATTGGCTGTCTTTTAGCTAAATATGTAACTTTACAATAGAGATTCGAGTGATATACGGAAGGGAAAAGTACATGCTTGAAGGATCGCAATATGCTAGCATGCATGGTGTGTATGTAGACATGGCTTGGTTTTTATAGTTTGTTGATGGACTTTTATTTGGCCTTTTAGTATTATATCTTATTCTCCTTAGCATTTCTGTACTTTAGTTAATTTATTTTCCTTTAAAAAAATTGCAGTGGACAAAGTTCAAACTCTGAAGCGCTATAAGTTCAGTCTGGCATTTGAGAATTCCAATGAGGAGGATTATGTTACTGAGAAGTACTTCCAATCTCTAGTTGCTGGTATGAAACTACTCTCTCTGTCATACTTATTTTGTAGTTGCTAACCTACAGTTGGGAAATCTTTAGGACACCAAATTAGTAGAGAACTCAGAGAAATGCCACTGTAATCTCATGGGAAAAGTCTTGGTGACATTCGTAAACAAACATGAGACTACAGTGGAGGAATTAGTACTAGCATGTGTTTTCTTCTTTGAGTTGGCAATGTTTTAGCCTCTACAATATATAAGATTTTATGGTTCCTTTTATATAAATTACACAAGGACAAGTTACCACACAAGGGAAAAAAAGTATTACAAAGGCCTCAAGAATAGTTCTGATCTACATTGTTATGTTTGGCAAAAGATACTGATAGTGGATGTTGATACTCCCTCAGGAACTAGCCAATCTTGCTGTCACTATCATGCTTTTACTCTTTACACATTTAAGCACATATCATGCTTCGCAGCTGTCAATATTAAACTTATCTCTCTAATTCCATGGTGCGCAGATTTGATGCCAAGGGTTCAGCTCAATCATGTTTTGGATTGTGGAGAAGACGGGGGAGTGAAACTAGTTCAACCTGACGCCAAGTAGGGTTAGTCTCATTTTTATTGATCTAGGCAAACAACTTTCTAGGGTTTTAGAACAATTTTCAGCTTTTGATTGTAGCTACGAGTGTAGCCAGCTAGGTAGGAAAATTGCTAGCAGCTTTTGAATTTGTATATGTGGTAGAGGATGTGCAGCTTTTAATTATAGCTAGGAATGTAGCAGCTTAGGCTATTTACATGTATGTGGTACAATGATCACTTGAATGAAATGTATTGAAGCTTAATTTATATGCAATGGTTTCG
Source organism: Potentilla sterilis (assembly GCA_963682095.1). NCBI lineage: Eukaryota > Viridiplantae > Streptophyta > Magnoliopsida > Rosales > Rosaceae > Potentilla > Potentilla sterilis. The sequence continues at coordinate 14,781,811 of OY821765.1, read as the reverse complement.
ATCAATTTTTTTTGCGGTAACGGTGCAGGTTTTGTACAACAGTGTACATGCTCTTGTGTTAAATATGTTGAATGTTTGAAGCTCAGACAACAAATTTTCATATGACCAAAAGCTTAAGTCTATTGTGTGATACAACATTACAACAAGCTAGCTAGATGATCAAATCAGTTGTGTGAATCATACAACTCAATAAATATGAAACGAAACCAGTTGTCTAAATCAAACAACTAAATAAGTGGGAGATGAAATCTGTTGTGCGAATGAGACAACAGAATAAAATTGCAATATTCTGTTGTATGTTTAAAACTTACACAACATAAAAGTATGTATATTCTGTTGTATGAACTAGACATGTCAGTGCAGCGAATGCCAAGCCAGCCATGGCATGGCATATAAGTTGTACAACAGAAATTATAAGTTGGTTGTTGGACGTTTCATCACACAAGCTCGAGATATACGACGGTTTTTTCGAACTTACACAACGGTGCAGCACCGTTGTGTATTGAGTTTTTTGTAGTAGTGAATGCAGTAGAACTCGATCAGAATCACATCCACCACCAGCCACAAGCAGTGGCAGATCCAAGGATTGAAACAGGGTGGCATGGGACTTGACTTTCTACCATAAAAAAAAAGTCACGGTACAAGAGCAATATTACAGATGAAAAATAATGATAAAGTCATGGTACAAGAGCAATATTATAGATGAAAAATATTGATACACCTACAAAGAGGGGACATAGTGAGCCTTACCCTTTGAATGAGATTAATAAAAATTTCTAAATGTAACACAAAAGAAGGTAGAACAATAGAAAATATATAGATGCAAATCTCATATCAATTAACTAAATCTAACTCTACGAGTAACTAAAACTTCAAATTTGTTTATTACAAAGTCATTGCTAATAGAATCAACATAGTGTTTCTCAATGTGGAGGACCATACAATCACCTAATTTCTAAGGTTGTTCTTGATGTAGTTCATGGCTAAAAATGCTCTTTCAGTTGTTGCTATAGATACTGGAAGAGTCAAAACTTAACAAATCAATCTATAAAGCATAGAAAAAAATTCTAACTCACAAATAGATGAAAAATTCTTAAATTTAGCATCATCAAGCATGTTTTTTGCATAGTAAGCACACTATGACTCAAGAGCAAGCATCTCACCATCATCAAAATCTTTAGGATAAAATTTTCTTGCAAGATCAAGAACATGTTCAGTTTTGATCTTACAGAAATTAGAATGAGGAACCAAGGTTGAAGCAAGATTGAGAAGTTCTGATGCTTGCTCTGAAAATCTTCCATCCAACTCACTTAGCTGAAAATCAATTACAACATTAAATATATCAAGATGGTAATGATGCTCATTAGAGATAGAACACTGATGAGATGTACTAGTATGCATATCAGGCATTTCAACCTCATGTTTCTTTCCACATCTTTAAAGAAATCAGTCCATCCATCTTTCCTTAGGTCTCCAAGTAATGTTTTTGTATGTCTCACAAACTGCATAGCTTGAACAAAATCAAGAGACTTTTACAGCAATGTCTGGGAAAGAGTCTCAGTAATTTTCATTACCTTGTTCATTAGAAGCAAATAAAACACAAAGACAAACTTCTGCAATGCTTTGAGAACATCTCCAGCCTCTCTTTGAAGATCTATTGGTCCATGCTCACTCATATAAACAAGAGTTGTTTTAGATGCACCAAACAATTCAATAAAACCGTTAATTGAACGATAATGTGATCCCCAACGAGTAGAACCAGCTCGTTGCATACTAAAAATCTGATTGGCCCCTATACCGGTTTCAAGTTGACCACAAGCTACCAAGTTTGCAATTTCTTCTTTTCTAGTAGCTTTCCAGGCCGAGTGACGCTTTCCGGAAGAGTTTATAGAGTTCATAATCAAACTTAAAATGGAAAAAAAATTTAAATTTCATGTACCCCCTTGGGAGTAGCATTTAGTGTTAGCGGCAGACAATGAGCAAACAATGCACATAATATGCATAAGGAGACTCTTCAAGAAATAATGCTTGTAAACCTTTATAAATACCTCTCATGTTGCTAGCTCCATCATAGCTTTGACCACGCATATTTCTAACTTGGAGATTACACATAGTAAGAACCTTTGATATCTCATTTTTAAGAGTTTGTGAGCTTGTGTTTGAAACACTCACAATCTTAAAAAAAATGTTCTCGGACCTTGCCTAGAGAATCAACAAATCTCAATATAATCGTCATTTGTTCCTTATTAGAAGCATCTATAGCTTCATCAACAAGAAGATAATATTTCGTAGCCCTAACTTCTTCACGTATCATATCCCTCACTTGATTACCACTACCAGATCAGACAGAATAGCCGACGAAAAAAATTTCGTCTACTATGCCAAATTTTCGTCGGTTATTCCTTCTACCGACGAAAATTTCGTCGGCTATAATTAGTCGGTAAAAGGGCGTTGGTAAAACGAATGGCCGACGAAAATAACGAAATCGTCGGCCATTCCAAAATTATCACCGACGAAAATTTATTTTGTCGACCAAACCTTGGCAAAATATCCGACGAAATTCGTCGGATATTTTCGAGTATGGCCGGCGATATCGTAAACTATAGCCGACGATATCTTCTGTTTCGTCGGCTATTTGTTCTGAAATATAGCCGACAATTTCATCTGTTTCGTCAGTTATTTCGTCGGAATATATTAATATTTTAGGAGGCATTAATTAGTTATAGCTGACGAAATAATGTGATTTTAGTCGGTTATAAAAGTTATAGCCGACGAAATTTGGTACAAATTGTCAGCTATAGCACTTATAGCCGACGAAATAATGCCAATATCGTCGGCTATTCTTACATTTTGGGGAAAAAAAATTAAATTAATTTCTAAATTACCATTCCAAGCAACCTGCAATTCACAATGACAATCCATGCATTTACACCAACAAGAAACACGTCTAAATGACTTATTTAATTTGTTCCAATATACATAAAATATAACCCTAATCATCACCTAAAGCACTAAAGTCCACCACGTCATCCCCAGCATGCCCGTCATCCTGGCCACCATCCTGCTATCCTTCATGCTCGTCATCCTACTGAATGAACTCGGGAGCTCTCGGCATTGGAGGTTCATCTAACGGCTCAAACGGGGGCGGAGGTTCAAGGCCTTGTTGTTGTGCCGCGAACATAGCATACCACCAGTTTTGTTGGCCGGCGTAGTTCTGTCGCCGAATTCTCTCGCATTCAGCATGCCAACGCTCCATTTCCATCTGATACTGCTGTGTTCTGCGTTGTTGCTCCTGTGATCTCTGGAACAGGGGCCGCCAATCTTGCACTTTCTTCTGCCAATCTCTGCATTTCCCCCCTCATCTGTTGGGTGTCCCCGCCTCCCTTCTTTTGAGCTCCCTTAGTGGTCTTCAGGACCCCTATTCCAGAACTTCCCAAACCCCGGCAGTAGTAGTCGTTTGACCAGTTTGGGAAGGCTGCGTCGAATATCCTCGCTGCAGTTTGGACATTCAATCGGTCAACCTGGCTCAGGGCTTCTTACAGATCTTCCTCTGAAATGTTCGGGTTACAAATATATAATATTCTAACAAATATATAATTAAGTAATATTAATAATTAAAATTTTAAAATCGTAATCAACGACTTACAAGCTCTTCTGTCGCTAATGGATAAGCCTTCTTGAACGTCTCTACGTACGGGTTGTAGTTAGGATGATCTCTAAGCGCCTCCTCAAGATATTGTGAAAATGGCCTAGAACCACCATGATGGGGGGTTGTGTTACGGCGACGGTTCACAGAGTTCTGCCGAGACCGTCCCTTCAAACAAATAATAAAATATTAGAAAAATGCATCAAAAAATATTAGTGTAATAATTATAAAATAATTAAACTAATAATTAAAATATTAACAAAATAAACATTTATAGTTAAGTTTAGTATTTACCTGCATAACTGGGTTGTTGAAGTCTACTGTCTTCAACCAACGCCACTCGTACTCCCAGAACATGAACTCTCTTGGAGTACCCATACGACCATGTTTATCGTATTCGGTAAAGTGGGTACGGAGCTCGTTCTTCCACTCTTTGAACCTACGGAAAAAACAAAAGTGCATTAGAAATATTATTAATATCATAAAATATTTCAAATTATAAGATGAGGAATTCCCAACGTACCTCGAGTTCTGCATCGCGTACGCCCAAACCTGCTGGTGTTCGGCAATCTCGAAGTATGCCTGAAAGATAATATTTTATTAGTTTTAAAATTATAACAATACCGAAAATTATTAAATATTACGATAAAGAAATTAAGTTTTTTAAATTATTCACCGACGCCGCGTTGTTGACCTCCCTCTTGATCTCTTCCGGCACATCAGCCCACCGTGTCCACAACATAGGGACTCTATTCCTAATTAGTGCTCCCACGCAACCCGCGTAATCGCGGCATTTTTTCCCCTTAACATCCTGATTAGGGGGTTCGTTGATCTGGATCCTCCCGCTGGTCTCAACACTTTTCCTGAGCGTATCAAAACATATGACACCTCTCGTATTCCTACTTGAACTGCTAGCGGCGGTCCCTATCACATAAACGACGATTGGTTAATAAAATTAAATATTAGTGCGTTAATTTTAATAAAATATTTAATTAATAAAATCAAATGTTACATGAACTCGATGACCCTTCTGCCGACTTTCCTTTTAATCTCGCCGAAATCAGGAGCTCAGGTCTCTCAAATGGCTCATAATGGTATGCCTCCACAACACTCACGTACTAAGGCATAGCAGGCCATATGGGCACACCACGCTCGTCGACCTCAGGTATGGCAGAAATGTTGTATGGCAGGTACAGCTGATTAGGGAGAGTAGGCCCCTCAGTAGAGTCAACAGCAGACGGCGTAGGACTCGTCATCGGCTCCCGATGAACCTCAGACATACGGATTTGATGAACGTCTGGAGCTATGTCGTCTTGAAATAGCTGCGTACTACATCTCGGAGGATCTGGCCGGAGAGGGGGATGTGAACTGCTCGACGGCCGCCCCGCCGATAAAAGGGTCTGGTGCCGGTTGCTCACACTCCTCCGCGGCTGGGATGAATCGATCCTCTGAGGCTGGCTGGTGGTCCTCTCAGGCTGGCTAAGGGTCCTCTCGGAGTCTCCGGATCCGCCAGAACTTCCAGAACCCCTAGATCTGGAACGACGGCCTCCGAATAACTGTCTAAATACATCGGCCATCTGGAGCTTGAGGCATTAATACATTAACTAATATTAAATTATATTACATTAAATAACAAATTCTAATTAATATAATAACCAATAATACTAACATATTTTAAAACATACTAACAAATTAATATTTAAATTTTAACTAATTTTAAATAATACTAACCATTAACATAAATATAACCATTTATATACAAATATAACTATATTTTTTTTAACATATATATATACATACAAATAACCATTTATATATTAACATAAATATAACCATTTACATAATTAGGCTACCAATTTATATATATAATTAATTTAACAATTTATATATAAAAATTAAAATATACATTAACATATAACCAATATTAACAAATATATAACAATTTATATAATTAATCTACATATTTATATATATAATTAATCTAACAATTTATACATATAACCAATATATATAACAATTTAACACACACTTAAATATCTAAATTATATACCTAAATTATACAATTAAAATAAATTGAAAAAAAAAAACGTCGGCTATTCTATGGAATTACTGACGAAAATTTTTAGTCGTCGACCGTTTTTTTTTATTTCGTCGGGAAAAGTCTTTTTTCTGGTAGTGTACCAAGAATATTAAGAATCTCTTTTTGAATTGAAGGACTAATATACTTGGCATTTCTAGGAGCTTTTGATGTAACTCTTGTACTCTCTAGACTAACTTTTCCAAAGGATTTGATAAGCTGCCTAAAAGGTCCTTGATTCAATGACTCTTCAGATTCATCATGGCCTCTAAAGGCAATTCCTTAGCTAGCTAGATATCTAACCCTCTATATACAAGCTATGAGCCTCAACCGGTTATCCTCTACATCTTTTGTTGATTTTAAACTAAAGATTGTCTCAATTTGGCTAGATGAGTTTCATAATGAATCCCACTTTTGCATTGCACCATTATGTGATAATGTAATGCCTCCTACATAATTCAAAAAAGCATTATCACTAGGCACAGTCCTCTTCCAATTTTTAAACCCTTCAATGATGAATGCTTTGTTTAGAGAATTTTCAGTATCAAAAAGAAAACAAGGAAATCAATTTGCCCTATTTTTGTCTTCTGAATACTCAAGCCATGGATTATCTTCAAACTAAGAAAACTGAAACTTGCATTGTTGATCACTAAATTGAGAGTAGGGAAACTCACATTCAGGTTGCATTGGTCCCAACAGACTATATGCTCTTCTAATCGAATCACGTTCTTTGACAAGATATTTCCATATAGGACAACGTTTTCTTGGATCATGTTCAATAACATTGGTATTATTCAAAGAATCAATGCCACTGCTTTGAATCTCAAAAGGAATTAATGGAGTGCTTGGTGTTAGAGCATCACTAGCAGTAGCATCACCACGTTAGACTTTGTAAAGTATGAACTGATCAAGTTTTTCTTCCTTTTTTTTTTGGTTGTTCATTCGACATGTTACACTCACCTATACAATATGAATTACGAAACTTTAGTTTAGAATTCTGTAATATAGTTAGTTATAGCGCGCGCGCACACACACACACACACACACAAAATAATTAACAATTACAAAAAAGAATAAGAACCTGTTAAAGCACCGCCAGAATCCCAATTCTCAAACACCCACTTTTAATTCCTTTGAAACTTCGAGATCAATAACTTGTTCAAAAGAATTGGAAAAGTTGTAAAAAGACAAGAACAATAGTTTAAATATAACAATGGAAGCTAATAAGATATTCTTTCAAAGAATCATAAACCCTAACTTTTGCCCCAAATCTCTAATTTTAATTTAGTTAATATATATGATTGAATACTTACGAGATGGAGTCATGGAGATGATGAATCATATGTGGATTGGCGAGAGAAATGGGCTGATCAATTACTTGGATAGAATAGAAATGAAGTGGAGAAGTGGAGAAAACGACTGAGAACTGAGAGAAGAACGTCTGTTTTGTTGTTGTTGAGAACAAATGAAAAAAAGGCTGGACATGAAGGCAACTTGAACTTGTCTTCAAGTAAGCCAAAATCTATACAATGATTTAAGTCCAATATTAATTGGGACTTGTCTTTGAGCAAGTCAGCAAGCCCAAATATATACAATCATTTTAAGTCCAGTATCGATCCAAATATTGAGTGGGACTTGATCGGCCTTAATATCATTTATACTATAAAATAACTTATATATATTTCTAAGAATTTTTTTCTCCATAAACTTTTGGGTGGGACTTACAGTCCCACTCTCCTTAACTATAGATCCGCCCCTGGTCATAAGTTAATGAATAAAGAGACTGCAGTAGATCTTAGAAACTTTCCCATTCAAGAAGCCATAATGAAAACCAAATCACACTATCACAGCAAGCTCATAATCCTAAAAAGGCACTCATAGTCCTTCTCTGCCAACTTCTCATAAATAGGAAATACCACATTCATTGTGCATACCAATTCACACCACCACGGGTGACTTCTACAGCCAAAAGCTCCTAGATGAGCCTTTTTGAATATCATAGCTCTAATAACAATCCATGACACTTTTTTTTCATTTCTTTTCCTCACTAACATGTTGTTAAACAAGATATATCATTTTACTTCATAACTTTCAAGAAATATTGTGAACTCTTGTATGCAAGCCCAACACATATATGGTTAACAATCACTACCAGAAAAAACAGTATAGCAGACGAAAAAAAAAAAACGGCCGACGACACACTATTTTCGTCGGCTATTCCCAAGAATGGCCGACGATTTTTTCTTTCGTCGGTAAAAATAAAAAATCGTCACTAAAATTTTTTTTTCGTCGGCTATACCGCAAGAATGGCCGACGATGTGAATTTTCGTCGGCCTTTCTCTTAAAGTATAGCCGACGAAAACTTTAGAAAGTTTGGCCGACGAAATTGGAATTTTCGTCGGCTATAAGTCTTTATATTTTCAGATCTGGACAGAAGCTGCTCATTTAAAAAAAAACGGAAAAAAACGGGAGAAAGAGTGAAAAATCTGTGGGTATTGTTGAAATCCGTCCTCTCTTACATTGTGAAGCTATATATAGGTACATATATGTGTATATATGTTGATTTTGAGTTTTAGTTGAGTTGATTTTGAGTTTTAGTGATTTTGATATAGTAGGTGATTTTTTGTTTTGTTGTTGTTTTAGTGTTAGAATGTATGTATATATGTTGAATTTGAGTTGTAGTTGAGTTGATTTTCAGTTAGAGTATAATTATGTGTTTTTAATTTAATAATGTTATTTTAATTAGTGTTAAAATATATATAAATATGTTAATTAATGGTTGTTGATAGTGTAATGAACTTAAATAATGGTTGTTAATTAATGGTATATATATATATGAGTTGATGTTGATAATAATATATATTGTAATATATATATGTGTTAATTAATTTATTATTAATTAAAGTTATACATATATATTATTATCAGGCTATATATGGATCGAGATAAGAGTTGGATTTCGCTTCCAAGGCATGACCGACGATACACTACAGGAGCTGTGGATTTTTTGCAGTTCGTCGAGGAAAATGCAAACGGGAATTACCATTATTGCCCGTGCAAGAAATGTAAGTGTCGCAGTGATATATGTCGATTTCCGATTAGGACAGTATGGGAGCACCTAAAGAGTAATGAGTTTTGGCCGAAGTACACACGTTAGATATATCACGGTGAGCCATCATTAGATGGATCGCATGATCATGGGCAGTATTTTGAGGCGGGCAGTAGTAGTACATCCAACGATCCAACAATGGCATTCGTCAACGACGTGTTTCCTTTTGAAAGCGGTGTACGTGGGGAACAATATATGCAGGACCCGGTGCAGCCGTTCCCACAAGTTGTCAACACTGCTGCCTTTGACAAGTACAACAAACTGATTGCATTGCAACAGACCCCTGTGTCTTCAAGTTCTGAGAAGACAGTTCTTCAAAGTGTGATGGAGGTAATGAGGATTAAAGTCGAGACAAAAGGAAGCATCAGGCAAGTGGATGAATATCTACAGTACACTTCTTCGTTGTTGGAGGAGGGTCATCGTAATCCTACCAATCACCGTCAGGTCCGAAGTATCCTCAAAGATCTAGGGCTTTCCTACATTAAGATCCATACATGCGCATTTGACTGCGTTCTCTTCTGGGGTAAAGATGCAGAAGGGAATGACCTTGCTAGCCTTGACGCATGTCCGATATGTCAGTCTGACCGATATAAGTTGACGGGAGTAGGCAATAGGAAACCTGTGAAAGTGCTTCGGTATTTTCCGTTGAGAGATAGGCTTGAGCGGTTGTACATGTCAGAAACCACCGCAAAAGCTATGAGGTGGCACGGTGAGCGGGACGCGGGAGACGCAGATATCATGACACACATCTCTGACGGAGCGGCTTGGAAGTATATAAACAATGAGTTTCCTCATTTTGCGTCAGATGTCAGAAACGTCAGGCTCGGGCTCTCAACCGACGGGTTCAACCCTTTCGGCACCATGAGTCTTTCATACAGTATATGGCCGGTGGTTTTGGTACCTTACAACCTTCCTCCATGGATGTGCATGAAGAAGGAATATAATATGTTGACGTTGTTGATTCCGGGGCCTGGTTACCCAGGGAAATGTCTCGATGTGTATATGAGACCATTGATTGAAGAGCTTAAGGTATTGTGGGACGTTGGTCATCCCACTTTTGACAAGTACAAGCAGGAGACGTTCCAGATGCATGCCTTGGTTATTGGTACCATTAGTGATTTTCCTGCTTATGGGATGTTGTCGGGCAGCGTTGTTAGGGGATACAAGGCTTGTCCAGAGTGCCTCAGCGATTATGGGAGCACCCCTCATTGCAACAAGATATGCCGAATGGGTCATCGTGTGTTCCTTCCGGCGGATCACCACTGGCGTTACGAGTCCGACGCATTTGATGGAACCGAAGAACACGGTGGTCCTCCTAGAAGATGGACGGGAAGAGAAATTTTAGCAGTGCTTAATGAGTACGATTTTGGGCCCCTCAGCAATCATCCCGATATTGTAGCGGAAATACCTGAAAGACCTGAGCAGTACAAATTCTGGACACATAAGAGCATATTGTGGGAACTCCCGTACTGGTGTGAGTTGCTGATCCGTCACTTCCTAGACGTTATGCACATAGAAAAAAATGTTTCTGAAAGTGTGGTGGGCACAACGCTGAACTTGGAGGGGAAGACGAAAGACGGTCCTAAGGCTCGCACTGATCTGCAAAACATGAATATCAGAAAACAACTATGGTTGAAACAAGGGAAGAGAAAACTGCCTCAAGCTCCTTACACCTTCAAGCCTGAGCATAAACCAAAAATTTTCCATTGGATAAGTCGGGCCAAGTATCATTCAGGCTTTGTTGGAAATATAGCCAAGTGTGTGAACAGACAATTCAACAATCTGTACGGGTTGAAAAGTCATGACAATCATATCCTGCTACAACGTCTCTTCCCTGTTTTCATTCGACCGTTCCTTCCCCGTCACGTTGTGGAGCCGTTAGTAGCGTTGACAAGATTTTTCCAGAAGGTATGCACACGGGAAGTGAGAAAATCTGACCTCCGGGAAATGCAACAAGACATCGTTCATATCATGTGTAAATTTGAGATGATATTTCCTCCAAATTTTTTCGACATCATGCCTCACCTCATGATCCATCTTCCTCGGCAGTTGTTGCTTACCGGTCCTGTGCACTTCACTTGGATGTATCCGATGGAAAGGTACGTATTTTACACCTTATGTTAATTTCCTCATCAATATATGTGATATAGTGTTAATGTATTATCATAACACTTTAAAAACTTGATTTATAGGCAACTTGGACAATACGGTGGTTTTGTCCAAAACAGATCCGCACCTGAAGGATGTATAGCTGAAGCATATATTGCGCACGAGTGCGTCACCTATATGAAGCTATATTTAGGAGCGTTACAGGAAAGCATACCGGAAGATGTACCGTCACAGTTCAATCTTTCCATACTCTCCGACGATGTTGTACTCGGTGGAAACATGCCAGTTTCCTACAAGTTGAAAGATTATGAGGTAGCCATTGCACATTGGTGGGTACTAATTAACTGTCCAGAAGTTCAGTTTTGGAAGAACATGCATCTAAACTGTGATGGAGTAGCAGGTGATCTCGATTACCACAACCGGACATTCGCAGAGTATTTCGGCCGCTGGGTACGTAACTTTAACACTATTCTATACGTGTTTATATATTATTGTGTATAATTATTCATATTTATAGTTGATTCTGATGGTTTCAGATGGACCTTATTCAAAATGATAATCACCCAAATTGGTCGCATGAACTCAGACTTTTAGCGATGAGGCCGGTCTATTCAAAAGTTTATGCGACGTGCAAGGTGAATGGTGTGTTATTTCGATGTGAAGACAGAGACCTCAGACTGAAAACACAAAATTAAGGGGTTATGGCACATGGTGGGGATGGTGGAGTTGACTATTACGGTGTTCTCCATTCAATTGTGGAACTACATTACGGGGAAGGCATGAAAGTGCACCTTTTCAAGTGTAGATGATTTGACACACGGCCGCAGAGCATGAAAACCGATCAATACGGCATAACTTTTGTGAACACTAGTACATCATGGTATGAGGACGACCCGTTCGTTTTAGCCACATGGGTGAAACAAGTGTTTTATCTTGATGATCTCGCCAAGGGTGACCCGTGGAAAGTAGTCAACACTATCCACCATCGCAACATTTACCGGGCGTCTACACTTGGAATGGCTGAAGAGAACGAGGAAGGGGGCACCGCGTATCAAGAGCCCAACTCAAACGGTATTCCTGACTCCTCTTTTATTCGCCTAGACACGCCGGTGCGAATTCGACGTGAAGAGCCACTGCTTGTTGATGTTGATCCAAATGAAGAAACTAACGAGGACTCTAGTGGTGAGGAAAGACATAGATTACCCCTATCGAGCAATTCAGAAACCGAAGAAGACTCATCCGATGATTCCGATTACAATCCGACGGATTAAGTAATTTAAATGATGTAACCCTTTCATTTGTAATCAACTCATTTCTAATGAACGGGCGTGGGGATGAGCCTCCCAGCTAGGCTGGGTTCCAAACCCCTTAAAAAAAAATTTGAAATATGTTGACTGTTGGGTTTCTGGTTTTTTATGTTCAATTTTGGTTATATGTGAACAGGACATCGGAATAGGAGAGGTGTAAAACCACTGATTTTTTTGGTTTTTTTTTTTTTCAGAGAATAGCCGACGAAAAATGAATTATTTCGTCGGCCATTACAATAATGGCCGACGAAAAATTAAATTTTTCGTCGGCTATTCTCACAATGGCCGACGAAAAATTCATTATTTCGTCGGCCATAAGTTTTTTTAAAAATAAATATTTTATTTCTGACCGAAAACGACAAAAGAATAGCGGACGAGTACTAGGTTTGATTTCGTCGGCTATGATTAAAAAAAAAACAAAAAAAGGGCAGCTTCCATTTTCTATTACTATCGACAAACCATTGCTTCATCCTTCAAACAGAAAAAAGTCGTGAAATAAGATATGACCGAAATATTGAAACACGTCTACGGTTGAAAAATGAGAAGATTCCGACAAAATCTGTGTGCCGAATATTGCGGTTAACTGTTTTTTACTGCCGTTTTCCTATGGGTAGCCTGACGGTCGGTAAATATTTTGAGGAAAATTTTTATACGATTAGTTGCGTCTCATCGATCTGAAACTATTCTCTGTTGAAGATTAGGCCAAAAAACGTCATTTAGACGGGCCAATTTCCGTTTTAAAGCGTTTAGAGGTTTGACTCACCCGGTTGACCGTCCCGATCGATCCGTTAACGTTGTCAGATGTAGTTGGATTTTTTTTCATACATGTATTTAATCTTAACGGTGATATCTGACGGTTGGAATAGATTTTCCCAACTTTTAGATTCAAAATCGGAACATATGCACTAATGTTCCTTAACTTGTTTACTAAGTGTTTAAGTGAATGTATAGTTTCAAATAGTTACTATACGTAGACTCTTCAAATGCAAATGTGTCGTGAAATAAGATATGACCGAAATATTGAAAAACGTCTACGGTTGAAAAATGAGAAGATTCCAACAAAATCTGTGTGCCGAATATTGCGGTTAAGTGTTTTTTACTGCCGTTTTCCTATGGGTAGCCTGACGGTCGGTAAATATTTTGAGGAAAATTTTTATACGATTAGTTGCGTCTCATCGATCTGAAACTATTCTTTGTTGAAGATCAGGCCAAAAAACGTCATTTTGACGGACCAATTTCCGTTTTAAAGCGTTTAGAGGTTTGATCCGCGCCTTTTCATTGTCCGTCGTTGGATGGGGGAGATCGGACGGCTGTTGAGCGCCTAAACTATAGCCGACGAAATTCAAAGTATAGGCGACGAATTCATATATTTCGTCGGCTATACTATCGGGTATAAGTTTGCAGCAGCCGAACCCTAGCCTCCATTTTCTGCATTTTTCCAAAACTCCGCCGCTCGCCTCCAACCCTCCCTCCGGCGCTCGCCTCGGCCTCCTCCTCCCTCTTCCTCCTCCAATCAATCCGGCCGGCAGCCCGCTCCTCCCTCCTCTTCCTCCTCCAATCCGGCGTGTCCCTCCGGCCTCCTCCGGCGTGTCCCTCCTCCTGCCCAGCCTCCTCATATCCGGCCGGCCTCCTCCTCCTCTGCATTTTCGTTGTAAGTGTTTTTTTTTTTTTTTTTTCATTTATGTTAATTAATGTTAATTTAGATATAATTTAGGTATTTATGTTAATTTAGGTATAATTTAGGTATTTATGTTAATTTAGGTATAATTTACGTATTTATGTTAATTTAGGTAAATTTTAGGTATTTATGTTAATTTAGATAAATTTTAGGTATTTATGTTAATTTAGGTAATTGTTTTCAAATTTATTTTAATTGTATAATTTAGGTGTAATTGTATAATTTATACGTATAAATTGGTTTTTTAATTATATAAATTGATAACTTAATTGTATAATTTAACTTAATTATATATATAGCTTAATTATATTTAATTAGAATTTGTTATTTAATATAATATAATTTAATATGTTAGTATATAAATTGTTATATTAAAATATGTTAGTATTATTGGTTATTATATTAATTAGAATTTGTTATTTAATATAATATAATTTAATGTCAATTAATGTATTAATGCCTCGGGCTTTAGATGGCCGATGCATTAAGAAACCTATTCGGAGGCCGTCGTGCCGGCAGATCTAGAGGTTCTAGAAATTCCGCCGGTTCCGCAGACTCCGAGAGGACCGCTAGCCAGCCTGAGAGGACCACCAGCCAGCCGCGGAGGAGTGTAGATTCATCCCAGCCGCAGAGGACTGTGGATGCAGCCCAGCCGCGACAGAGTGTGAGTTCTCGGCACCAGACCCTTCTCCAGGCGGGGCGGCCGTCGAGCACTTCACTTCCGCATGTCGGTCCCTCTGTGGCTCCGAGGTTTAGTCGGCAGCTATTTCACGAGGACATAGCTGCCGACGTTCCTCAGGTTCGTATGCCTGACGTTCATCGAGAGCCGATGCCGAGTCCGACTCAGTCTGCTGCTGACTCGACTGAGGGGCCTACTCTCCCAAACCAGCTCTACCTCCCGTACAACATTCTGGCGATACCGGAGGTCGACTATCAGGGTGTGCCCATATGGCCTGATATGCCTCAGTACGTGAGTGCTGCGGAGGCATACCAGCAGCAGCCATTTGAGAACCCTGACCACCTTATTTCGGCGAGGAGAAAAGGAAAGTCGACAGACGAGTCATCCAGTTCAGGTAACATTTGATTTTATTAATTAAATGTTTTATTAAAATTAACGCACTAATATTTAATTTTATTAACCAATCGTCGTTTTTATGATAGGGACAGCCGCTAGCAGTTCACGGAGGAATACGAGAGGTGTCATATGTTTTGACACGCTCAGGAGAACTGTTGAGCGCAGCGGGAGGATTCAGATCAACGAACCTCCTAATCAGGAGGTTCAGGGGAAGAAAAAACGCGACTACTCGGGTTGCGTGGGGTCACTGATTAGGGACAGAGTCCCTATGTTGTGGACCCGGTGGGCTGATGTGCCCGAAGAGATAAAGAAGGAGGTGAACAACGCCGCGTCGGTGAGTAATTTAAAAAATTTAATTTATTTATCGTAATATTTAATAATTTTCGGTATTATTACAATTGTAAAACTAATAAAATATTATTTTTCAGACATTCTTCGAGATTGCCGAACACAGGCGGGATTGGGCGGACACCCAGCAGAACTCGAGGTACGTTTGTTTTTATGATATTATAATTATCTTATAATTATTAATATTTTATGATATTAATAATATTTCTAATGCACATTTTTTTTTTCGTAGGTTCAAAGAGTGGAAGAACGAGCTGCGTTCCCACTATAACGAATACGACAACCTTGGTCGTATGGGTACTCCCAGGGAGTTCATGTTCAGGGAGTACGAGTGGCGTTGGTTGAAGACAGTAGACTTCAACAACCCAGTTATGCAGGTAAATACTAAACTTCAGTAAAAATGTTTATTTTGTTAAAATTTTAATTATTAGTTTAATGATTTTATAATTATTACACTAATATTTTTTGATGCATTTTTCTAACATTTTATTATTTGTTTGAAGCAACGTTCTCGGATAAACTCTGAGAACCGCCGCCGGAACACAACCCCCCATCATGCTGGTTCACGGCCGTTTGCACAATATCAGGAGGAGGCGCTTAGAGATCATCCTGATAGCAACCCGTACGTGGAGACGTTCAAGATCGCTTATCCACAAGCGACAGAACAGCTCGTAAGCGTTCATTACAATTTTAAAATTTTAATTATTAATTTTACTTAATTATATATTTGTTATAATATTAATTTTTTTTTCCCGTCCACTTAGGAGAGGGTCAACCGGGCCGAAGAAGAGGTGTTCCAACAAGTAGTTCGGGAGACACAACCGAACATTTCAGAGGCAGATCTGGAAGAAGCCATGCGCCATGTCGACCGGTCCAGTGTCCAAACGGCAGCGAGGATGTTCGACGCAGCCTTCCCAAACCGGTCAAACAACTACTACTGCCGGGGTTTGGGAAGTTCTGGACTAGGGCTTCTGAAGACCACTAAGGGAGGTCAAAAGAAGGGAGGCGGGGAGAGCCAACATATGAGGGGGGAAGTGCAGTGATTGGCCGCAGAATTGGCGACCTCGTCCCAGACAGCACAGGAGCTGCGCCGCAGCACACAGCAGTATCATTTGGAGCTGCGCCGCAGAACACAGCAGTATCATTTGGATATGGCCGGTTGGCATGCCGAATGCGACAGAATTCGGCAACACAACTACGACGGCCAACAAACCTGGTGGTATGAGATGTTTGCGGCACAACAACAAGGCCTTCCACCCCCGCCCCCTTTTCAGCGGTTAGCGGAACCTCCAATGCCTCAACCTCCCGAGTTCGGTCAGCAGGATGACGAGCCTGATGGAGAGCAGGATGCTGGGGATGACCTGGTGGACTTTAGTGGTTTAGGTGATGATTAGGGTTTAGGGTTTATGTATATTAGAACGAATTTAATAAAAAGGGTATTTAGACGTGTTTCTTGTTGGTGCAAATGCATGGACTGTTTTTGTGATTTGCAGGTTGCTTGGAATGGTAATTTAGAAAATAATTTAATTTTTTTTTTCCCAAATGTAAGAAAAGCCGACGATTTTGGCATTATTTCGTTGGCTATAATAACTATAGCCGACGAATTTTACCAATTTTCTTCGGCTATACAACTTATAGCCGACGAAAATTACATTATTTCGTCGGCTATAACTAATTAATGCCTATTAAATATTAATATATTTCGAGGAAATAGCCGACGAAAATTTATAAAATCGTCGGCTATTGTTAACACCCAATAGCTGATGAATTTCGTCGGCTATAATTAATGAATTTCGTCGGCCTACTCGAAAATATCCGACGAAATTCGTCGGCAATTTCTCCCATGTTTGGCCGACAAAAAATATTTTCGTCGGTAAGTTCGTCGGCCATACTCTACTATAGCCGACGAATTTGTTTTTTTCGTCGGCCATTAGTATAGCCGACGGGGTTGTTCCGACGAAGTACAGCCGACGAAAATTTCGTCGGCAGATAGTATAGCCGACGAAAAATAGGCATAGCCGACGAAATTTTTTCGTCGGCTATTCACTCGGATCTGGTAGTGAATGCCGTTTAAGAAAAAAAGATACCATAAAACATAATGCATTCAATCTTGTAAACTAAACCCAAATCATAATAAATTATATAATAAATTTGGATCTCCAACTACAATAGTGACCGACAAATAACCTATAGTGGTAGGGAAGACTCTTTGTGGACAATGTATGTGATATGATTCTAACTGAACACTGTAAAGATTCTTCTATTCTTGAATCTGAGACTGAATCACCAACTTCACATGCAAAAGTGAACTTAAGATGCCCATGCCTCTGATGAAATTTAACCATCATCAAGGAATGTTTCTTATTATATTTGTGGAACATAATTATAATTACCGACTTATATTGAAGAAAGTTATAGAGTTACATCTAGACAAAATAACATCCTCTTGACTTTTGGTGAATGCAGGCTGCCCTGCTTGTCCTACAAAACCACAAATATTGAACCAAATAACTAACCGCTATGGTCCTAAGTTTCTTATTTCAAATATCACATTTGATAACATTCCTCCTCCTCATTAACCGTAACTAAGTAAGATTTAGGAACACCAAATAAATAATCAAACTAACTTGAATCTAACAATTCTTTTCAAGAAACACTTTTAAGAACATCCCTAATAATGTACCAAATGTATGTATAACAAAATTCAAACATTACGATCTCTGACCTGAGATGAGCGGTGATAGCCGCCGAAATTAAAGGCTACACATCTGTCATTTTTATCCCAATGAGTAGAAAATGCAGATGAGCAGGGAGAGCTCGAGATAGAGAGGCGTCCTAGTGCGGCACGAGAGCGGCAACTCGAAACCAGAGACCGGCAGCACCAGGAAAAAGAGCACTGTGATCGGCGGCGGGAGGGAAAGCCGACCGGCGTGCAACGACGTGAAGAATAGCAGATCGGCGTGTAAAGGAGTGAGGGAGAGAGGACCGGCATGCGACACTGTGAGGATGAGCAGACCGGCTTGCGACGGTGAGAGGAATCGACCATCGAGTAGCGATGAGAGGAGAAGGCGACCAGCGTGGGAGTGATCAGCGAAAGGTGAAGTTGACCGTCGAGCAGCGATGGGAGGAGGCACAGATCGGCTAACAGTGATGAGCGGAGGCGCCAAGGTTGTCTAACGGCGGTGAGGAGAGGTGTCAATTAGCAAGCGGTGAGGAGTTTCAGCATCTGAATCCATAAGGTTTTCAACTTACCTCATCTTAAAACCTAGCTCGGAAATCTTTTACATCTGAAAATGAAAATGAGGGTGTGGACGGTTGGTTGGTAGGTTATGAGTTGTTCAGAAATCTTATATATCTGAAAATAGGGCGGCTGTGGTTTAACTTATCCATAAATTTAGTTTGGTTTTATAGAAATCTTGTGTTTTCATGTTTTAGGCTTCCGAACAAAAATACAAGGGGAAGAGAGACGTAGAGATTTTTTTTTTAAGAGAAAAGGACCAGCTCAGCGCCTCTCACGTCTCGATATCACAAGAGAACGGTACACACCATGTCACCACTCATTTTAATCGAAAATGTTATAAGACCACATTTTGGTAAAAAGAAAAAACCTTCTTTGATTTGCGAAAAGTTTGCGTTATACAAAATAAATAAGTAAATAAACAAATAACATATGAATTTTTTTTTCTCTCTATCCGTCGCTACTAGAGTTACAAAGAGAGCAAACATTCAACAAAGTTGCTATGTCATAAAAGCGTGCTAATGCAATCAGACTGAATGGTGCAACTTTGGCAGGAAAACTCGACTCAGGTTGTTCTAAGAGCGGCGGGTCAGGCGGTGTTGCACCGCAAAGTTGATTTGGTAGGTCGTGTGCTAGGTCTAAAGGGAAAATTTCCAAGTTTTAAATTTGAGGGCACAATCCCAATAATTTGGAGGATGTTGAGAGGTTTAGGCATTGTCCGGTAACGTTTTCAAAAATGATTTTCACAAATCAAGATTCAAAAATAAAAATAACAAAACGTGTATTTAAAATTAGAAAATGTGTCCGGTAATTAGTTCGAAAACAATATTCGGAAATGAAAACGTCAAAAATGCGTCGGGTAGTACCATATGAAATTGTATTTGGTTGTAGTGTTTTTTTCATTTTATTTTTTTTAATAAGTGATGTAGGTTTCTAGCGATGGAAGTGAGAGCAAGGAAAAAAGAAACTAAGTAGAGATGAGAGAACAATTTGAAAGAAGAACGACGCTTTAAGAAGATAGAAGAGAGAGCACAACTGTTCTTCTTATACAAGTGTTTTTTTTAATAGGTAGAAGTCCTTGTTTTGAAAAAAACAAAAAAACCTTTCCATATTTCCTAAGAAACCATTTTACATGTAAAATAGAAAATCATTTTTGAAAAATGTATTCTGCATGTTTAAAACTAGGTTATCATTTTCATATTACAAAATGAAAAAGTTGACTTGAAAACGTTACCGAACGCGACCTTTTCGCTTCATGATATGAGACAGCTTTTTCTCTTTCAATTTGATCATGCCTCTGATTAGAAGAAGATTTTAGTTGGAGATCCATGGTTCTATAAAAGCACCATGTACAGCGGTAAGAGGAATCGACCGTCGAGTGGCGATGAGAGGAGAAGGCGACCGGCGTGAGCGAGATCGGCGAAAGGCAGAGAGAGGTGGAGTTGGCTGTCGAGCAGCGGTGAGGAGAGGCGCCAATCGGCAAGTGGCGAGTAGTTTCATCATCTGAATTCATAAATTTTTCAACTGACCTTATCTTGAACCCTAGCTCGGAAATCTTTTGGATCTAAAAATCAAAATGAGGGTGTGGACGTTATGAGTGGTTCAGAAATCTTATATATCTAAAAATAAGGGTGGTTGTGGTTAAATTTTTCCATAAATTGAGTTTGAGCTTCCTAAAGCTAGCCCAGAAAACCAATCATCACTCTCTTAATCAAAACTTTTATTAACAGATTTGGACAAATTATTGTAAGGAATGGAATAGGAGTAAAAAGTGATTGTTTTTAACAAAACATTCCTCCATCTTACAAGGGAAACCAAAGAAAGAGCCTTGAACAAATAGATGCAAGATCTTTTCTTCATCTAACTCCCTCATGTTCTATTTGTAGAGCCATCTTTATTGCCGCCGCCACCACCACCACTGCCATCTCTTTGTGTTTTCGTGTTTTAGGCTTTTGTACTAAATTACAAGGGGAAGAGAAAAGTAGAGATTTTTTTTAATAAAAAAAAAATTATTTTGGAAAATTTCTCTTCATATAAGATTAAAAAAAAAAAGTTTATTCGCACTCTACATATAACTCTCTCTTTTTTCCCTACAATTTACATAAAACTTTATGGGCAAGTATAATTTACAAAAGAGAAATAAAACAAAGAAATAAAGTTGAAACAAACTATCTCAAAGAAGCAAGGGATCTAGTCAAGGAAGATCTTAACTAGTAGAAACTTTTCGAGAAAGATCTTAACTAGTAGAAACTCTTCGAGGAAGATCTCAACTAGTTGTAACCCTTCCAAAAAAAAAAAGCAGTCAAGGACGATGTTAGTGAAGTGAAACCCTTCGAGCATTTACAAGTATAACAAGTAAAATCAATTCTAAAAAGTTGACGGTAAGATGTGACCATGGCTATGATAAAAAAAATTAACTTATTTTCAATAATGGTTGAATCTTTTTGGATAGGGTCAACTCATACTTCCCTATGAGAAGCTCAATGATCGAGAAATGAACATCCAAAACTTTTTACATAGTTTCATACATATTTTTCCTATCAGGTTGTGAGCTTAAACTGAATAAAAAACAAAATCTAAAAGAGTAGTTGAGAGCGTTTTTATGTAATAATGATATTATTGATTTAAGGTTGAGCGTAAGGATGTAAAGCCAAACGTTACCATAAATAAGTGAATTTTGTAACATAGCTGTATTTCACCATTGTGATCACATAGAGTTGTCAAATTTCGATTTTGTGAATCTTAATTAATCTTTTGAATTATAACGTGCCTATTATTGAGGTAGATCAAACTTGTTTACTAGGTTGTATGTAAATATATTTATTTCGAAACCAACTATATCGAGTAAATGAAATTTAGAAAAACTAACCTTATGATGTGGCCACATAGTGAAATATAACAATGGTGGAAGATTTATAAATTATCGGTAACGTTTGGGTTTCTATCAAAATAGTTAATTGTATGTATTTGTTTAACTCGCTAAAGGTAGTCGGGTTACATTAACATAATTATGTCAAAATCTTTATGTAGATAGACAGAGCGCACCACTGTGAGAGTGCATTAATTTTCGAAAAAAAATATTCAAGTACTCGAATCATTTATTTTGATTTTCATAAAATTTTATAATATAAAAATTAGTTTAACGTGGAATAAAATTCAAAATGTTTCATGCGTATTTTTCTCTGTGTGTAGTTTCATTTCTACTCCTTCATTTTTTTTTTTTTAATAAACAACTTCATTAATATACGCATGCCAAGATGGCCATTACATATCCACCCGCTATCACCTATTTTCAGGATAGGACAAGGCTTCATGGTGTGTACACTGTAGTGATACATAGGATAGACCAATTATGTTTGAAACTACCGCCCATAAGAACACCACTAGGTGCTAAAATCCTAAAACAAAGATAACAAACTAAATAAACAAAGCGAAAAAGATAGGGTCGGGACAAGCCCAACATCCAGTTAGAACGAAGCCCAACTTACTGTTGAGACAAGCCCAAATCACATCCTACAGAGTAGGAAATTATTGTAAAAGAAAAAATTAAATATATAATAACTAACTAAGCCCAAAGAGCAAGAGTCAGGCCCAGGTCCAACAAAGACAAACCTTGATTAGGTCAAGGGAAAAAACTAGCCGCCGCCGCTATCCTGTACGCTTTGCTCTGACGCCATCCACCAAAGTTACCACCATGCGCAAGGTACTAGGACCAAAACCACAGTCTAGCCGCAACCACCTTCCTCCGCTTGCTGCATGGCATTCCCAAAACACCATCCCTGAAAGCAAGCACCAACGACGACCCAGACCACATCTATAATCTTTGTGTTCAGGCAAAATTACATTGTCCTTACAACACGTACAAAACATTGAGAGGACACAGGACCCCAAGACTGCCATCAAGTTTTACCTCCATGAAACCTAAGCACAAGAAACTTGTTGAAAAACTCCGGGCTAGTACCATCACCCGTCCGGTAGCCACCCATTTAACACCCATTAGACCAAAAATCTAAGAAACGAGTGCACCACCGGACGAGTACACCCACGTTGGTAGAATTCGGCTGCTAGGATTTTAGAGAGAAAGAGAAGAAGAGATTAATATTTGTTGTTCTTTTCTACTCCTTCATTAAAAAAAAATATTTGGAGCTACTTATCTGTTTTCCTCCCAATTCTTTGTAAGATTTAGCAGTTTTGCCTGTTTTTTTTTTTTTTTTTTTTCGGGGGAATTATATTGGCACGGTACTATACAATATTCAAAAGGGCAAAAACCTAAAGGCTGCCAAATCTGATTACGATATCTTTTTTCGGTGGGGATATATCTTAAACTCCCCGTACAACACAAACTCAAACAAAAACTCCACCTGCGACCAACTACCATCACCTATCCCCATCACTCCATCGAAAAAAAGAAAAAAAAAACTACAATCACCCTATCTCCAGTCCTCCCAACGTATTCATCATCCTCTCCCTAATATTTTGTTCTCATTTCTTTAAATCATTCTGATTCACCGTCGTCAAACCCCCTTCGTTCTTTGATCGATCATGTAAAGTTGTAGTTTATGCTTCGGATTTGTCTGTGCTGCAGTGCTGCATCCTATACATTCAACTAAATGAAGTGAGGCATATGCATAGCAAGGTGGGTTTGGGGTGTGATATTTGAAGATTTTTGTTGGGAAACAAGAGTTGCATAGTATGCAACACTGTATTGCAGAATTTCCCTTATGCTTCTTCTCTCTTTGTAATTTGATTTTTTGTTCGAATAGGTATTTCAATGAGGCGATGGGTTCTTATATTGACCGTTTATTTTTCTTTCTTTCAGGATTCTAAATCTCTTACTTTCGTTGTTGAATCACAAGTTGGAGAGATACTTAATGTTGTTGGATACTTTGGACTTCCTTTCCTGAAAAGGCTAGTTCATTTTAATTATTAGTTATTACGTTTATGTGCTTTAAATTGAGAATTTTGGGTACAGATCGAATTTGGGTAAACATTGATACTTGAGTGATATTGTTGTGTGTGGTTTGAGTGATACTTACCAATATTGTTGTGTGTGTTTTTGAATACCGTGGTATTGCTGGTTTTCTGGTCTTTATGAGGGGAGGTTACTTTAGATTGATAGTTACTTAATCCTTGACCAGGCCTTCTTTGCATTTGAATATATGTTTTCTACTATTTGGGAGTCTACTTATCTTGTCACTCTCTGGAGCACTTTAAGCTATTAGCTTTTCCATAAGCATATAGAATATTGATATGCTTGTCTTTGTTAAGCTGAAAAAGCTAGGGATTAAAAGGTTTGAATTGGAAAATTGCCAAATGTAAAGAATCCTTGGATTTATTAAAATTGCTTTGGCTAGTATATGGAGTCTTGTTCGGTAAGGAGAAGCAATGAATTTAATATTCGCCTCTTTTCATCAGAATTCATGCAGTGATCGAACTACTTTCAATCTTCACGTACATCAAAAGGGAAGCGAGTTCCTCTGCCGATATTATTGCGAAGACATACAACAATTTCTTGGCTCAAATCTGGACAAACTATTCAGATTGTTGCAGAGATTTTTCTTAGTAATTTCATTTCCTACTTTTTGTAATTATAATGAATTCTACATATGTTTGTTGCTCATATTATATTTTTTTATTTCTTGACTTCTAATTTAAAATGTAAACTAATTTCTGTTTATTTTATCAAATTTATTATCAGTTAAGCTGAATAAAAAGATAAATAATAATAAACTAGTCTACCAATATATAGTGTTAGAATAAACTCGTTGTAGCATATTAATTATTTATTTGATAAAAAACAAATATACTAGTAATTTGAAGTAGCATAGTCTGTAATCCATTTAGATTGTCTATAAATACTCTTCACTTCCAAATATGATCCATGTAAGACTAGCCTTTCTACATGCGCTATGCGTGCGATTTGTCTTGTGTGATGTGTCCCAATCATCTTTAAAAATACTCACTCTTTTTTTCAACAACTTTACTATAAGTGAATCATAATGCTTTTCAAAATAATAGGAAACCATCTAGATCAAATGAAACTTAGAGCATTCTCCAAAATCCCTTCGCCTCGACTCTAATTGTCTTCATTGTAACTAATTCTGTTTTCTTTGACGATGTAGTGATTTCTCTGCAAAACATGAGAATTACAGGTAATAAAGCAATCTTAACTATTAGAAAGTCAAATGCATGTTTAGTGTTAAAAGTTTCAACCAAAACCATAACGTACTTTACTATCCACCACAAAGAGAAAATTGTGGTCAAGGAAGTTACGATTTTGGATAATTAAGGACTCTTTGTGGTGGATAGTTAAGGAATGATGGATCTGAGAAAACTCATGAGGTTTGGGTTTCGAGCGGTATGATACCAATGGGAATGGTGAGAAAACTCGTTGAGAGCGGTTTCCATTGGTATCATTTACTTTCTTACTGAAGAATTTTTCTCTTGATTATCAATAAATCAGTGTTATTCAGAGCTTTGAAAATGCACTCATAAACATTTGCTTGCTTGAAACTCGAAAACTATAGTAGCAATTGGCCGATATTGGAGCCTGAAAAAATAATTATGTAGATTTTCCTTTATTAATTTGATCTTTTTTGGTAGTACTGCTGTAAGTGCCCCAACTCCCTTGGATATGTTCCTCATTTCTTTATTTTTTCTTCTTCACTCTGAGCTGTTTGATTTTGTTCTCATCTAATCTGCAATGTTGATCTTTTATTTCTTCTTTTTACCATGATCTCCATTAATCTCAAATTCAACATTTTCCTGAGAGGATATAACAAATATCTCATAAAATTAAAACTAATTAACCACTTCTTTTAAAAACTTGCCATTGAAACTGGTTTACATTAGAAGTAAAACATCAAATAGATGAACTTAACTTGCTAAACCAATTACATAACCCCAGTTGCATATTAGAAATTTTATCCATAAGAAGTCCATAAGTACAAATCAAACTAACAAATTGACTAACAAATCATGCAATGGTGAGAGATGTCCTCAATGTGAAATGATATTTCTTAGCAATTGTGTTTTATTTAACCTAGCCCCTTTAGTAGTAAAGTCGCAAGTACACCATCCTCACATCTTTGTAGGTCTCCTGTGAGCACAGTACAAACAAAAAAATCGTAACAAAACTAAAGTTCAAAGTGAGAGAATCTGAGAAGAGAAACAGTAAGTGTTGTATTCATGCAAATACTGAAAAATGTTGAAGAGCCCTCTTGACCTTATCATAAATTTCTAAACATAAACCGATTAAAGGGAGCTTATGCATGGTACATTGCATAAGAATCCACCGGTATTTATCCCGCTCTTTCAAAATACAAATGATGAAATAACATACAAAAGCTCACAGAAGAGATAAGCTTCACAAAAAGCTCCAACATGTAATTATAGACACAAAAAATCATAGATTACAAAAGATTATAAACTCGCCTGTAGAGCTGATAAACACAAATCAACTTTATATAACATACAAAATCCACAACAATCATATTCTGTTTCTTTCGTTGGAAAAGAACTCTACTGGTCAGACAAAAGAAAACTGAATTTACATAAATAAATAAATAAAAAATAATCATCTTTGCTGCTTGTAACCCAACTCATAAGAATATAAATTAAAATCTAGAGGGCCTGTACAAAATATAAACCAACAATGATTCCTTTCTTCATCCCCATCATTCACAACCCATATATAGGAATTTTCTCTGTTAGAGTGGAGAATATGTACTATTTTCATAAATGAGGATATCAAATGCATGAAAATCGGGACCTTGACGGTATGAACACAATAAAAGATCAAATTTCGGGTAACTGTAACCCCATCAAGTAGTAAACATCTCTGTTCCAAATGTAAATATTAGATGTGAAGATAAGTAATTACATGAATGGAAACAAAACTATGTTAGCTTTTATTGGGATATAGCTATTCTCTTGTTCCGTAAAGAGAAGCAATGAATTTAATTATCGCTTCTTTTCATCCGAATTCATGCAGTGATCGAACTACTTTCAATCTTCACGTACATAAAAAGGGAAGCGAGTTCCTCTGCCGATGTTATTGCGAAGACATCCAACAATTTCTTGGCTCAAGTCTGGACAAATTATTATCCTCTCTCAATTGCTATAATGTTTGCAATTAGATAGTTTAGCTTCATATTGTTGCAGATATTTTTCTTAGTAATTTCATTTCCTACTTTTTGTAATTATAATGAATTCTACATATGATTGTTGCTCATATTATATTTTTTTTTATTTCTTGACTTCTAATTTAAAATGTAAACTAATTTATGTTTATTTTATCAAATTTATTATCAATTAAGCTGAATAAAAAGATAAATAATATTGAACTAGTCTACCAATATATGAAGGAATTGGTTTCATGTTTTCAGGGCTTAGTGTTTACTGAGTTCTTGTTTACTTGGTCATTAGTCAATAATCACTAGACTTTAGGAGTCTGTTAGTAGAGTTAATTTATTCAAGTTGGTTAGTTTTGCTACTATTCACAAGCAGATAAGTAGGAGTTCAGTTTCAGTTGTAAGTTTATTTAAAAGCCAAGATTGTTGAAGAAGATAATCAAGTCATTCAGCCATATTGTTCTTAAGCTCTGTTTGTTTTTCTACATTCAATCAGGGTTTCGAAAAATTTGGTATCAGAGCCCCCACTGGACCTGAGAGAAAAAAAAGGAGCAGCAGCGTTCTTGAGTGATACACAGCACGATGAGTGAAGAGAATATGAAAGTTTCGCTCTTTAATGGTCACTACTATGATCATTGGAGTGAATTGATGGAGAATCTGTTGAGATCGAAAGGGCTATGGAGCTTGGTGGAGAATGGTTTTGAAGAACCAACTGCTGGGGCACTGCTCTCTGACACCCAGAGGAGCAGCTCGAAGATGCAAGAGCCAAAGGTCATAAAGTAAAGAGGTATCTCTTTCAAGCAATTGATCGAGTGATGTTTGAGCATATACTTGACAGACGCAAATCTAAGATTGTGTGGGTGATACGACCCGAACCTCGAATTAACTTTTGATAGTTTTATCTTTTATTTCAGACGACCAAATTGCAAGAGGAAAGGCACCAGGCGAAGAAGGCTAAGACAGAACTAGACCTCCGGATCAGCAAGACTAAGGCAACAATCAAGAGATTGGGCCTGCATCTGTATGAATTTAGGCCCAACCCATAATGAGACTGGCTTGATATATATATATATATATATATATATATATATATATATATGTATTTTGTTATTTAATTGACAATCTAGCCCCAAAAACTAAGCCCAACTCGGTCTGGTTCAAAAATCAGATCCTCTGCACACTCGTCATGTCGTTGAAACTGACAAAGCTGCAGAACCGTTTCTCAAGAATTTGAAATTCAAATGCAACGGTTCCCGCACTTAACTGCCCAATAACTGTGCAATTCGAATTCAACCCTCAGATTGCTTCTTACCGAGGCTATAAAAGCAACCTCTTTTGGCTGAAACTGAGAACCCCAAATTGCCTCAAATGTTGTTCATCATTTCGCTCTTTTGGTTCCTTCATCAGCCGCTATGGCTTCCTCAATCTTTTCCACCAGATCAAATTCGGATGCTACCACCGTCGCCCTCCACTTTTCTCCGTCGTCTGGCCGCCGTTCGGCTCACTACCAGTCCCGTTTGGACCGCCTTCTTCTCCACTTCGCGTTTGTAGCAGCGGCACAGCGTGATTCGCCCCCGTTTGGCCAAAGCCCCTGATTGAACTGAGCTCCCTCCTTCGGCCGCCGTTCGTCTCAATTCCTATCGGGAATCGAAGGTCTCAGCCTGTGTAGCAATTGCATGAAAGTAATTGATCCAGTTCGAATCAGGTAAGGAGAATTTTGAATTCAAAATTCTCAGATTTTTTATGAATTCGGTGAAGATTGTGTAATTGGTGTTTCTGATGCAATTGGAGGTTAGAATTGAGTTCAGAATATTGAAATGAGTCGATTAAGTGTAATTTAGTGTTGAATTGGATGAATTTTGGGCGAAAATTGGGATGGGGTGTTACTGCCGCCATGTCGGCGCCTTTTGCGGCAGTTGCGTTGGTTTTTGGTGGCGGGGACAACAGAGGGGAAGTCCTGAGGTGGTGACGATCGTTTTGGCTTGATTTGAAGAAGGGTAAAAAGGTTAAAGTTAAACGGTGAAAGTTGAAAAGTAAACAGTAAAACAGTAAGTGAGTAAATAGTAAACAGTAAAAGTAAAAAGTAAAAAATAAAGGTAAATAGTAAATAGTATGTGAACTTTGAACATTTACCATTTGACTTTGACTATTACTGTTTGACCCTATAATTGACGAGTTGCCTTACATTTCGCAAATAATAACCCTACAAAAGATCGTTAGTAGTATAAGCAAGTAGGGATCATTCTAGTCGGGGATTAATGGTATTTGAAACATGAGAATATTAGACAAATATTCACAAATACATACATATTTACACGTTTTCATGGGGGCTTTTGAAGTCAGGTTCAGCAGCCATAAGGCTGCCCTTAAAACTAAGGCATGAAAATTAAATCTAAAAGCAACTATATACAAGTTTTGGTCGACATCTTTCACACAAAGCACTCATCAAAAATTATCACAAAATATAGAGAACACAAATAAGACTCTCGGCAAGGATGTAGCAAAATATCCTAGACTAAACTTAGTTCCAATCCTAACTAGATTCCTTAGTGGTTTATCTAGTCGATTTAGACTTCACGAAAACATTTAGAATTAGCTTAGTGCGTAACCTTAATCTTTAGCTAACCGATTAAAGACACTTAGTGTAGAAATTAACCAATTAACCAATGAAGCACGAAATCTCTTGCTGGAAACGTATTAACATGTATGGCGTCACTCATCATGCATAGACACGCAAATTTCAATGAAATACTCTACTCCTAGTGCAATAACACAAACTAAATTGACTTAGTGCCTAACTCAACCTATATTACTACGAGAGATGAAATTGCAACCTAGACGAAACATCATGGCCTATGACTACGTCTAACCCTCAATCTCATGTGCACACAGAAATCATGAAACTAACCAAGTTAAGAATAGAATTAGATTGTGAACATGCTTCCCTAAAATCTACCTATGATTTCTACAAGTTATGTTTACATGTTTTATCTTTTTAAAACCAACAAATTTCGACACTTAGAGTTAACAAATAAAACCAAGAAACGAAATTTTACGTTTATATTAAACATGCAATACCAAGCAAACACATTGCTCTTACATTGACATAAATACAAATACCACAATAACATACATACAAACTACATAGACATAATTTAGTAAAATAATAAAACTACAAGACGAAGGGAGTAGATCACACATTTAGATACCTTCGGGGCAGCAGCTTGTGTTGATCAGATGAAGGATGATGGAGCACAGATTGGAATTTTAGGGTGGTGGTGATATGGATTTCGGCTAGCAATTCTATTTAGGACTTGAGGTAGAATATTTGGTAGAGCTTTAGACTTGTGTTTTGGCTTAAGATGTGACAAGTTTTCTGTATGGATGCCGACCTCTATATATAGGAGAAAGGGCTGTGTAGTTTGGGACTTTTCCTTATTCAAAACGGGATAGAAATCTTTATGAAATAAGATTTCCCAATCCGAGTTGGAATTCTCTTCCCATTTTGAACTAGGAAACCATTGTCTTGGCCGGCCTAGGTTCCTCCACATGTCTAGGACACGCATTGGAAGCTTCTTGGATGTTGCATAGCCTTTGGAAACAACATGGAGTTAATGCAGCTGCACAAACTCAAAAACGAAAAATTCTTCTTTCTCTCGGGTGCAGACCATGCTACTATCGGATACTGGCGAGGCATCTTGGCAGGATGCGTGCGGTTGCGAGCACAGTTGATTCATATGGGTTAGCAGTTTCTCTTGCAAGTATCGGATAGAGAGGCACCTTCCTACCAGTAGCGGTAAGATACGGGTAGTAGTAGTAAAACAGGCTAACTCGTATTTGTGTACTCTTCAGCAGGGGCTTGACTGCAACAGTCAGATATGTGCTCAGCGGTAACGGTAAAACACGCCTCGACAACGGTATCAGGTACTTCTTCTAAGCAGCGGTAACGGTAAATTGATAGCAACAGTAGCGGTACCGGTAAGATATGGGTAGTAGCAGTAAAACAGGCTAACTCGTATTTGTGTACTCTTCAGTAGGGGCTTGTTTGTAAGGGTCAGGTATGTGCGCAGCGGTAACGGTAAAATACGCCTCGGCAACGGTATCAGGTACTTCTTCTAAGCAGCGGTAACGGTAAATTGATAGCAACGGTAGCGAAACAATAGCGGTACCAGTAAACTGGTGTGTTGTGCCTTGGCATGAGCAGGATGTCTAGATAGTAGTGTAGGCGGTATTGGTTACTTGTGCAACAATGGTAAGATACCTTGGCAACGGTAACCAACACAGCGGTAGACAGGTCAATGCGTAAGGCGGTAATCAACACAGCGGTAAGGCATGCTTCGGTAGCGGTAGATGAGGAAATCCACGCAGTTGCATTATAGCAGTAAAACACTCACCGGTAAGACACTCAGTGGTAAATCACTCACCGGTGATAGGAGCATAAAATGCGACACTCTTAATAAATTTCTACTCCTATTTAGCTAATGCTTTAACCCTTATTATTGTAATATAGAGTCATGTAATAGAGTCATGAGTTTTGGTAATGTTAAATGTGAGAATGTGCTAAAAATAAAAAATAAAAAATAAAAAAAAAGGGCAGAATTTTTCAAAAGCCGAATTCCAAGTCTCAGAGATAAATTGTTGAATCTGTAAAACCTAGACTTTGCTTTTGATTGATTTTTCTTATCTCATATGCAGTTGACACACAAAGGATTGAACATTGGAAGGAGTCATTGAAATTGGATCAAAGCTATATGCCAAGAACTTCAAGTTCTTATCGGATGCAAAACCAGAAGATTTCAGTGCACAATGTCCAACTTCTGGAATTTATACCAGACAATCCACAAGGAACCAGGAGGCGAATCATATATCGATGGAAAGCTCCGTGTGTCTAGTTTCATATGCAATTACAGTTGCAGCAAAATATTTCCTGAGCAAACAGTTATGCCGGTTTGAACTCACGGAGGTCAAGACTGTAGAGAGAGAAAACCTACTGCCCGTTTTTTGTGTTTTCTGTTTTTCTACATCAAATCTTTGTCCAAGGCTAACATGGATGAGCTACTGAACACAATGAAGCATTAGGCAACTATCCTAGCAAAGGTCAAGTCGAAGAACAAAGTAAAAGAAGTTCTCCCAAGTCAATTAGGAGAAGCATGGATTCGGCTGATGTGGTTTATGCTTTTTCCCGGCCCAACTAGGGAAGCTTGCGGCTATTTAATGGATAATTTGTTCAACAAAGGTTGAGTCCAATCCATCAAAAAGTCCATGATACATTGATCCATGGAGAAATCGGCTGATTTAATGAAGAAGAGAAAGAAGAAATAGGAATGGAAAAGAAGAAAACCTAAACCGAGTTCTACATGGATTTGGCTTACGAATGTGGACTGAATTCCATCCTTTGTGCAATATTTTTGGCTGAATTAATTCATGGAAAACCTAAAGAGATATTTTTCAATTATTCAGTCATTATCTTGATGATTTTCGGCAGAAAATATTGGAAGAAAATCAAGCCTTGCCGAGCAAGTAAAGAGGAGGAGAAATCGGTTTTGGTTTCTTTTTGTTGCCGAATCTTCCCATGCCTTTGCTCCATATAAATAGCTCTCTCTTGGACAGAAAACGTATCTCTTCTCTCTTACTTTTCACAAGCCGAAACTCTGTCCAATTAGCACCACAAATCCATACAGAAAATACATAAGCCGTACCACCAATTTTCCATACAATCGCACCATTCCATCACCATTGAATCCATCTCTTGCCGAAGTCTCTTCAAGGTTCTTCTAAAGTATGATTCACTCTTCTCTCATGGCTGTTTATTTTCTGTATTTTTGTAATACTTTCTCTATGAAGATTATAAGAATTTGTGTTTGCCGAATTGGTTGTAATAATTTTATTTTGGATTTCCGAATTTGCTACTTGGAATTTTTGAATGTCGAATTATGCTCTTGATGTGTTTCGATTTTATTCAGGGTTTATGATATAGTACAAATCGCATGTGTTCTTGATTGTGTGTTGGTTTATTTTCTGAATTCGTATGCACAAAAGTGATGCACTTAAGGGCTGCCTAGGCCATGGCTTTTCTTTAGTGATAACTTCATTTGCGGAATGTAATATAAGGTAGATTATACACGAAGTTGGTTTATCTATTATTAATTCTAAGGGCTAGAGTAATTCTGAAAATATGCATGTTGAAGCAATGTGAGGTGACACCATACTTGTTGCATGTTTCCAATTCAACTCATTGTGCTTATGTGTTTCTTGGTTTAATTTATACACGAAGTGTCTTTAAACTTATTAGCACTATGTTTAGGATTATGTACGAAGCTGGTTCTAAATAAAAGAGAAGTTTTGATAATTAGAATAACCACGAAGGCCTTAATTAAATTGGAACTAAAACTAACTTGAGTACTTGCCGATTTGCTATGTTGTTACCTTGTACGAAATTGTTACATGTTTTGAGAGTTTTGTGTGTAGTGTTTTGTGTGAAAGATGTTGATCATATGTATATATTTAATTTAGGATTTAATTTCGTAAAATTCAGTAGGTATTAGATTCAAATATTAAACCCCCAATATGATTTTGTAATGCTTTATGTGATTGAAAGCCCTTGATTTCCCCGGATCGAACGATCCCTACTTGTCATATATACTAACGATCACAAAAGAAGGGTAATATATGTGTATGAAGTTGTTTTGTAGGTACAATGTGCTTGGAAATAAAATCTCATCAACCGGTAAGACACTTAGCAGTAAATGCCCAGCGGTAAGTACTCGTTACTTGCTTTCTTCTCGCAGATTTGACATTCTTGTCTTCAATCGACCATAACTTCTTCCAGAAAATAACTATTGATGCCATTCTAAATTCTATAGGAACTAGACTCAGAGATCTTTCCATGTATATATGGCACGCCATCTAGTTCCAAATGAGCGGTTCTGGAGAAATTCTGGAAGTTGAGTGATGTGCCCAGAAAATTCCTAGAACCTACTGTATCCGAATTTGCAAGGCAATTTCCGGCATTTCCTTTAGCTCCAATCACTCAAACTCTTTCCGTTACTCGATCAAATATGTATGTACTGCTCATAAGAGAAGAAAAACCCATCAAAAGCAACATAGAAGCTTTACAGAATCAAAGAAACATTTAGAGACTTCGATTTTCAACACTTTTGTTAATTTTCTGTAAACTTCCTATTCTTAGGCACATTCTATGATAACTCTACCAATTATTCACTAATCTATATTACGACTCGATCTTAGATAAATAAGGGTAAAAGCATAGTGTAAATGAGGGTAAAACACATTAAAAACGTAGCACTTTATGTTCCTATCAACTACCTCACACTTATCTTTTGCTAGTCCCTTAGCAAAACTACATTAAACTACGACTCCCAACAAACTATTGCCCCTAATGATTTGTCTCAGGCTCGTATGAACACATAGCTTTCAAGTTGTTGCATGATGATGCTAAACATGAAAATTCCAACTCTCATGAACATGCAACACCAATATAAGCATGCAAGAACAACATATAAGCATGTAAACATGTAAAGCTAATCCGATCCTCCTCAGTAGGCATACTCTATTCTTTTCACTCGAAGCATGACATTCACACATAAGTATATGCAAGTGAAAGATAATGAATTATGAAGAGTAACTAGCATATGTCATAAAACGAAAGCTCTTTGTGAAGTTTTATGGAAGAAAAAAAAAACTCAATTAACAATTATGTACACCAATGAACCAAAACCATATGCTTACTCTTGAGATAATCTCCACAAGGAGGCTTAAGACATCTCTATATCGTAGCAAATCTCGACTCTCCTTATGTCTTCTCGCTAAGGGTCGGATTTCATCATGTTGGACCCTTCCATCATTCTTAACTCCCCAAAGATATTGTGAAAATGAACAAAGGTCGAAATTTAAACAATACTAGACCTTTATATATATATATATATACAAAACTCCAAATTCACAATACTTTTCAAGACTAGACTTAGCAATTTTGTTTTGATACAAAACCGTGCCTACCTTCTTTCAGACTAATATTTTCTTTCTTTTCTTTTCTTTTCTTTTATTTTCCTGTCTGATTCAAAATTTTTCTTTTCTTTTCTCATAGGCACGGCTCAATACACTATTCATACATTTTTCTAGCTAAGTCTACCCCACACTTGTTCTTCTTCATCACTTCACGTGAAAACTCCTTCAAAAATCAAGTTTTGCCAAAACTTTGAGACAAGGTAAAGGCATAATAACTATACTAAGCTCATGGAAAGTGTTTAAGGGTGTTGAAAGAAAAGGCTAAACGTAGGCTCAAAGAGTTTTAACTAAGGTGTCCCCCGACAGGCTCAAAATAGACACATGCTTTATTTGGCTATGGTGGTGAACCTAAAAAATCTTTTCAATCACTTTCAAAATCAAGGTATTTTATGATAAAAATAATATTTTGAAAATCAACAAGAGTAAGTTCTAGCATTCTAGAGTTCATTAAAAAGCTATGACACATAATCGTTGAATATGCAGAGAATAATGAGGTTCACATAATATCATGCTCGAAATTTTTTACACTCATGATGAAAACAATTTGGTTCTAAAACTCACAAGGTTATTATGGAAACGAACTTGCTAAAACATGTATGCTTTATTAATCAACACGTCCTACATGCTCCTACCAATGCACATTATCTGTGAAACTCACAATTTTTAAAGTATGCACAACTATCATCTATGCATGCAAAGAGGACAAAACCATCAGTGACAATTTAGGGGCATCCTAAGACTCGAAACAAACAATTAAACACTCTATTTTTGTGTTAAGATTTTCTGAAATTTTCTGACTCAAAACAATATAAACTACGCTAAAACGTGGGTTGCACGTTTGTCTACCTAGAAAACATAAACGAAATACGTTATCTCACCCCACACTTGGAAATTACATTGTCCTCAATGTAAGCATAAAACGATAGCAAAGAATTCCCTAAGCATGCAGTAGTCTAACATATTCCAACATATCATCACAAACCAAAGAAAAAGAGAAGGGTTAGAAATTTCAAACTCGCGGTGATGGCTCCTTCGCTTTTCTTTGATCGAATTGGGTTGCCTCCCAAGTAGCGCTTTAATTTTATAGTCTGTAGCTTAGACCTTCACCATGTGTGTTGCATATGTTCATCGTGGTCCAAACTATCTTAAATTGGCCTCTAGAAGGTGGAGAAGGTGATTTTGTTTGTATTTGTTTGCATGGCTGGTGGCATTGCGCATGGGCTGTGCTCCTTGGCTCTCGGCTGATCGACTGCTTTGGCTCTCGACAGAATGAGGTGCAGTTGGTGCGCTAGCATCTCAGCAGGACCGTGCGGCAGCATGCATAACTTTGCTTGCGGAATGGGCAGGGTCTGCATGATGCGCATCGCACTCGGTAGAAGCATCATGGGCAGAAGCAGGTAAAGACATTGGCTGCGCGGGAGCTTGCTGCGCGCTAGGCAGCGTATCGGAGTTGTGGTATGCCTCTGTATCGGCTAGCATATCCGTATCGGGAGAGGTGCAACTATCGGCAGAGACTGTGCTCTGGCTTGCACTTGTCTCGGCAGAAGCTAGGCGTGGCGTCTACCCCATACCGGAAGAGGTGCAAGTTGACATCCGAAGCTTTGCAGCCTATCAGCAGGGAGCAAAGCTGTTCTGGGGGTTGGGCAGGTCTGCATGCCAACGGCTGCGACTACGGCAGTGGGGTGGCTCGGTGCGCCTTCTAAATCAACTTCCTCGACCGTGTGCTTCTCAAATGCATCGAAGTAAGGCTTGAGTCGATGTCCATTCACTTTGAAGGCCTTACTCGATATATTACCTTGAATTTCAATGGCACCATGAGGGAATACTTTAGTCACAATGAAGGGTCCGATCCAACGAGAGCAAAGCTAACCCGGAAAGAGTCGAAGTCTTGAGTGAAATAAAAGAACTTTTTGCCCTACTTCAAACTTCTTTCCACGAAGCATTTTGTCATGGTAAGCTCGAGTCTTCTCCTTGTATATCCATGCGGCATCATAAACTTCATTACGTATTTCTTCAAGTTCGTTGAGTTGAAGCTTCCTATGAAGGCCGGCCTCATCAATGTTCATGTTGAAGGCTTTGACGGTCCACCATGCTTTGTGCTCTAGCTCCACTGGTAAGTGACATGATTTGCCATAAGTTAACCGAAAAGTTGACATTCCTATCGGTGTCTTGTATGCAGTCCTATAAGCCCACAAAGCATCATCGAGACGATCACTCCAATCCTACCTAGAAGATCCAACGGTTTTCTCTAGTATTTGCATGATCTCTCGATTGCTTACCTCGGCCATGCCACTTGTTTGAGGATGATAAAACGTAAATATCTTATGTGTGATGCCATACTTCTTCAATAATGCTTCAATGGTGCGATTGCAAAAGTGGGAGCTTCCATCACCAATCAAGACTCTTGGAACTCCAAAGCGTGAGAATATGTTAGTCTTGAAGAAATCGGCAACCACCTTTGAATCATTGATGTGAGTAGCCTTGGCTTCTATCCATTTAGACACATAATCGACCGCTAGTAATATGTAGAGAAAGCCTTTGCTTGAGGGAAACGGTCCCATGAAGTCAATTCCCCAAAGGTCATGAATTTCGATGGAATTGATGAGATTTAGAGGCATTTGATCTTTTGGATCGATATTCCCCATTCTTTGGCACCTATCACACAATTTGCAAAACATGTATGCATCCTTGAAGATCGTAGGCCAAAAGAATCTACACTCAAGCACCTTCAAAGCGGTCTTCTTTGCTCCAAATTGACCTCTACACACCTCACTATGACAAAACTATAAAATTGGTACATGCCCTTGCTCGGCAACACATCGTCGAAGCACTTGATCACCACATTGCTTCCATAAGTATGGCTCATCCCAAAGATAGTGACGAGCTTGTTTAATGACCCTTAGCTTCTCTTGTTTCGGCATTGTACTTGGTAATTGCCGAGTAGCTAAGTAATTGGCCAAGTCGGCATACCAAGGTTCTTGTGCTTCCATTCAATAGAGTTGCTCATCCGAAAAGTTCTCAATAAGGGGCAGCTGATCCTCCTCTTTGATGATTCGGCTAAGGTGGTCAGCCACGACATATTCTCTACTCCTTTCTTGTCTTTGATCTCTATGTCGAACTCTTGAAGCAAAAGAATCCATCAAATGAGCCTTGGCTTGGCATCCTTCTTTGTCATGAAATATCTCAAGGCGGCATGATCACTATAAATAATTACTTTGGAATTCAAAAGATATGATCGAAACTTTTCCAAAGCAAAAATTACCACCAAGAGTTCTTTTTCGGTTGTGGAGTAATTGAGTTGAGCATCATTGAGTGTTCTTGAAACATAATAGATGGCATTCGGCTTCTTCTCTATTCTTTGGCCAAGCACAGCCCCTAGGGCGTAGTCACTTGCATCGCACATAAGCTCAAACGGCTCCTCCCAATTTGATGAAGCTAGAATCGGCGCTGAGCACAAAGCCTCCTTCAATCGGCCGAACGCATGCTCGCATGCACTAGTCCACTCGAATGGCACCTCGTTTTGTAACAAGTTGCTCAATGGCTTTGCAATTGATGAGAAGTCCTTGATAAATCATCGATAGAAAACGGCATGACCAAGAAAGCTTCGTACGTCTCGCACATTCTTTGGTGAAGGCAACTGTTGTATAAGCTCGACTTTAGCCTTGTCGACTTCCATACCTTTTTCTGAAATTACATGGCCGAGCACTATGCATTGTGTCACCATGAAGTGGCACTTCTCCCAGTTGAGCACAAGATTCGTCTCTACACAACGCTCCAATATCTTCTCCAAGTTCTTTAAACATGTCTCGAAGTTGCTTCCATAAACACTAAAGTCATCCATAAAAACTTCGATTACGTCTTCGATAAAATCCGAGAAGATACATACATCATTGAAATGTTCCGGGTATGTTGCATAGGCCGAATGACATTCTTCTATAAGCAAAGGTACCAAATAGACAAGTAAAAGTGGTCTTCTCTTAATCGTCTGGGTGTATCATGATTTGGTTGTACCTGCTATAGCCATCAAGAAAGCAATAGAAGGCATGGCCGGCCAACCACTCCAACATTTGATCCATGAATGGCAAAGGCATGTCATCCTTCCTTATTGTAGCATTGAGCTTCCTATAGTCGATGCACATACGATGGCCGGTTACAACTCTTTGTGGCACTAGCTCATTCTTCTCATTCTTTACAACCGTTACACCACTTTTCTTGGGAACTACTTGCACGGAAGATATCCACTTACTATCCGAAAATTGGGTAGATTACCCTACAATCAAGCAACTTGATTATCTCATCTTTGACTACCTTCATCATGGGAGAGTGTAGGAGTCGTTGGGCCTCCTTGGTCGGCTTTGCTCCTTCTTCTAATAATATACGATGAACACACGTTGTAGAGCTTATTCCCTTGATATCCATCAAGGTCCAACCTATAACAGTTTTATACTTCTTAAGCACACATATCAAATCATTTTCTTGCTTCTCACTAAGCTTTGAAGACACAATAACCGGTAGAGTAGCTTCTTTTCCAAGATAAACATACTTTAAGTGATTAGGGAGCTCTTTTAGTTCTAACTTTGGGGCCTCTTCCACACTTGGTCGAAATTTAGTTGTGGCACTTGGAATTGACAAGAACGAATCAACCTCGTTTGTAAAATGGGGCAGCCTCTAGCTCGGCTACCACTTGTCTCATGCTCGGCTCGAGTTCTTCCTCTTGCTCGTGTGTGATCTGTTCTCCCTCCTTGTCAAATCCGACCCCTAGCTCGATCGTTAGTTGCTATGCATCAAGTGAGGTTGACATGACTTGCTTGAACGGGAGCCGAAGCTCGCATGCAATGATAACCCTACAAAAATATCGTTAGTAGTATGAGCAAGTAGGGATCGTTCTAGCCGGGGATTAAGGGTACCTGAAATATGAAATTGTTAGACACAAACATATTCACATATATACAAGAAAACGTCACAAGTTTGGGGGATATAATGGTTCGGCAGCAAGCTGCCTTACACTAAGTTCGGCAACATGTAAAAACAGAAAATAAAATCCTAGATCTAATATTTACAAGTTTGATCATCATCTCTCACGCATCTCATAGCACAAAACACAATTTAACACAAAGATTTATATGCAAGAAAGTAAGAGACAAGTATTAGCATGCTCAAAATTCAAATTCGTTTCGACCGTAACTAGAGCTCTCGCTCTGTACCTAGTTACTAGACTTCCTTAAGTTCTTTTAGGACAAACTCTCGCTCTAGCCCTAAAGATATTTATGCTAATCCG
Organism: Potentilla sterilis; assembly: GCA_963682095.1. Lineage (NCBI taxonomy): Eukaryota > Viridiplantae > Streptophyta > Magnoliopsida > Rosales > Rosaceae > Potentilla > Potentilla sterilis. The sequence goes on along the minus strand of OY821765.1, from coordinate 14,741,786 downwards.
GTTAAGACTTAACATATATCGCACAAGAGTCTTAAATCGAAAACATGTAAACAAGTAAGGTTGTCAATCATCTTATTTAGCATGCAAGTTCTAAGATTAATAGCCCTTAGTGAATAACACAAATCATAGAGTCCTCTCGGTCCATCTAGTTTGTAATTACCCTAGCAAGTTAAACCTAATACCGAGATTATGTTCAAAGACAACACCAAGTATCGATTTTCATGCCCTCACCTTAGATTACTAACCAATTTAAATCCTAAACATGCTTCTAATACCACTGCTCTAATTATCTAAACATACAAAAACCATGTATTAAAAATCGCACAAGTCATCACATAAACTTCAATGAAAATTGCAATTCATGCTCATCATACAAAACCAAACGAAACAAAGTATTTTTTATAACAATACATGTGACTAAACCGAAATTAAAAACACAAGTCATAGGGATGGATCACACTTTAGAAACCTTGGAGAGCTTCGTCTTGGTGTGGTGGAAGAGGATCGGCAGTAGCTAGGCTAGGGATAGGGATCGGTGGTGATTTGGTGACTTGGTGTTTCTAGGGTTTCGGCTTAGAACTTTGAGTACGAAATTTGGTAGAGTTTTGGCTAGTGTTTTGCAAGAGATGAGATGATGATTTTCTGTGTATGAGATGGCTATATATAGAGGAAAAGGGAGAGAGAGGCTGCCGGCCACAAGAAGGGGAAACAAAGAATAGGTTTCCTTGTAGGTTTATGTTTCCTTGTTGAATAAAGATTTGCATTCTTGATTTTTCTTTTTCTGATTTTTCTTCAAGGCTTGGGCTGCACATCTTCATGGACTTCTTGTATGATCTTGGACTTCAATTGATAGGTCTTGATCCATTGAAAATGCCCCACAATGCCGACAGCACACAGAGGCAGCAATCTGCCAGAATCGGCAGCTTCTCCTAGTGTGACTAGGAGAACTTGTTTCTTCATGCTTTTCTTCAATGCCATGGCCTAGTGTCTTCCTCTTCCCTTCATAAAGCTTGGACCATCTTCACATATGCATTCGTACACCATTTGGTCCATCAAAAACAGAAAACACAAAAAGGGGGCAGTAGGTTCCTGGAATCGGCAGATTTGACCTTGTTGCAGTAATTCCGGCTTATCTCCCTCCGTGGAGCTCCGATTGATGCGATTCCAAGTCTCACGTAAACTAGACACATAGGGCCATCTCCTCATAAAATATCTCGGCCAAATTCCATGCAAGTCGTCGGGAATGATTTTCCGAAGTTGGGACACAGTCCCAGGAATTTCCTGGAAGCCCCTGGATTGGAATGTTCGGGCTGCCCTTTTGCAGCCAACTTTTGGGTGACTTCCCGAACTCCGATTGATCTGAAATTTTAACACATCATTTCACAACATATGAATATTAAGCACATAAAATTTCATAGAATTTGGAAAAGGATAGATCACAGTTTCATTCATCTCAAAATCACGAAAAAGACATATTTTGCACTATTTTCCAGATTTCTCAAACTTGGTCATTTTTCGGATTCTTAACCATTTTTCACAAAACTCTACCGAAATTGACACTAACTACATTACGACTCTATCTTAGACAAATAAGGGTTAAACAAAGCATAAACGAGGGCATAAGCATATAATATCGTCGCACATTGTGCTCCTATCAACTACCCCACACTTATCCTTTGCTAGTCCCTTAGCAAACTAAATTAAACTATGACTCTAAACAAACTATTGCCCCTAACAATTTGTCTCAGGCTCGTATGTACACATAGCTTTCAAGTTAATGCATGAGAATGCGAAGCACGAAAATTCCAAGCTTCATGAACATGTGGCATCAATATGAACATATAAGAGCAAAAAGGTAAGCATGTAAGCATGTTAAAGCTAATCCAATCCTCCTCACTAGGCATACTCTCTTCTTTTCTCTCGAAGCATGGTAATTCACACATAAGTATATGCAAGCGAAAGATCATGAACTACAAAGAGTGACTTGCATATATCAAGGAAACGAAAGCACTTTGTGAATTTTTGATGGAAAAACCTCATATGACAACTATATGCACCAATGAACCAAAACCATAAGCTTACTCTTGAGAAAATTTCCACAATCAAATTTAACCATCTTAAGAATCATGAAAAAGATCAATAAAAGGGTTGTAATGGGGCTAGGCTAAGAGGTATTCGATATTTGGATAAGGAGGCTCAAAACGTCACCACGGCCGTAGCAAAGCTCGAATCTCCTTATGTCTTCACGCCAAAAGGGTCAAATTTCATCTTGTTGGACCCATACGTCATTCTTTTTCTTCCCATAAAATATTACAACAATAATCTAGACCATAGCCATGCACAACATTTTTATTTTTCAACCCTATGCCGTGCCCTTCTTTTTTCATATTTTTCTTTCTTTTTCTCGGCATTTTTCTCTCTTTTGATTCGAGCATTTTTCTTCTCTTTTCTATTTCTAAGGGCACGGCATGCATACATATTACATATACATTTATGGCTAGGTCTACCCCACACTTGTTCTTCTTCATCACACACGCAAAAACGCCTTCAAAAATCAAGCTTTGCCAATACTTTGATCAAGGGTAAAGGCACAACTATACTAAGCTCATGGAAAGTGTTTAAGGATGATGAAAGAAAAGGCTCAATATCGGCTCAAAGGGGTTTTACTAAGGTGTCCCACGACGGGCTCCAATAGGGCACATGCTTTATTTGGCTTTGGTGGTAAACCTAAATGATCTTTATTCAATCACATTCAAAATCAAAGTATTTTATGATATAAACGTTTCGAAAATCAACAAGAGTAAGTTCTAGCATACTAGAGTTCATTAAAAGCTATGGCATATAGTCATCGAATAATCAAAGAATTATGAGGTTTCATGCTTCCTACGAATTTATCGAATTTTTATCTTTTTATCGCTCAAGAAGAAAGCAATTTGGCACTAAAGCTCACATAGGTTATAATCGAAATAAACTAGCTAAAACATGCATGCTTATTAATCAACAAGTCCTACATGCTCCTACCAATGCACATAATCCATGAAACTTACAATTTTATAAGTATGCACAACCATCATCTATGTATGCAAAGAGGAGAAAAACATCATTGACATATTAGGGGCATCCTAAGACTCGAAACAACAATTTAAGCACTCTATTTTTGTGGAACATTTTTCTGAATTTTTCTTTTCTAAACTAAGCACACAAAAGCAAAAACACAAACGGAATACGTTACCCCACCCCACACTTAGAAAATTACATTGTCCTCAATGTAAGCACAAAACAATATCAATGAATTTCCTAAGCATGCAATCGACTAACATATTCCAACAAATCATCACAAATCAAAGGAAAAGAAAAGGGTTAAGAAATTGCAAACTCTCGGTGATGGCTCCTTCACTTTTCTTTGATCGACATGGGTTGCCTCCCAAGTAGCGCTTTGTGTTTATAGTCCATAGCCTAGACTTTTCACCGTGTTGTTGCATGTGTTCATCGTGTTCCAAAGCAACTCAAATCGGCATGAAGAAGTTCAAGAAGAAGTTCATTGCACAATGTATCCGATTCGGTTGCATTCTTCGTATCCGGTGGAGGCGGCGTGTCCGGCTCCTGAATTTCCGTGTCCGGCGTATCCGAGGGCGTGTCATCCTTGTGCTCGGCCTCATGTGTGCTGGTCTCAACCCTGCCGGCAATGGCAGGTCCGGCAGGGGGTGGTGGCTCGGCTGAAACAGGTGGCTGCTGCTCGGCATCCATGTGTGAGACCGTCTCTTGCATGTGTGAGCTGCCGGCAATGTCATCTTGATGTCCCGAAGGTGGTGAGTCGTCAACAATGCACTTCTCAATTGTGTGTTTGGAAAAGGAATCATAATATGGCTTGAGACGCTGACCATTTACTTTGAAAATATTGCTCGAGGTGAGGCTTGAAATTTCTATTGCACCATGAGGAAAAACTTGAGTGATGATGAAGGGACCAACCCAACGTGAGCGTAGCTTACCCGGAAAGAGTCGAAGTCTTGAGTTGAATAAGAGAACTTTTTGCCCTACTTCGAATTTCTTTCCTCGTAACATCTTGTCATGGTAAGCCTTTGTTTTCTCCTTGTATATCCAAGCGGCATCATAAGCTTCATTGCGAATTTCTTCAAGTTCATTGAGTTGAAGCTTTCTATGAAGACCGGCATCATCTATGCTCATGTTGAATGCCTTGATTGCCCACCATGCCTTATGCTCAAGCTCAACCGGTAAGTGACATGCTTTGCCATAAACTAACCGAAAAGGAGACATACCTATCGGTGTTTTGTACGCGGTCCTATAAGCCCATAAAGCATCATCGAGACGATCACTCCAATCCTTCCTTGAAGGTCCAACGGTTTTCTCCAAAATTTGCTTGATCTCTCGATTACTCACCTCGGCCATGCCACTTGTTTGGGGGTGATAAGGTGTAGAAACCTTATGTGTGACTCCATACTTCCTCAATAAGGCTTCAATGGTGCGGTTACAAAAATGGGATCCTCCATCGCTAATCAAGACCCTTGGAACTCCAAAACGTGAAAAGATGTTGGTCTTGAGAAACTCGGCTACCACCTTGGCATCATTGGTGCGTGTAGCCCTTGCTTCGATCCACTTTGACACATAATCAACCGCAAGCAATATGTAGAGAAAGCCCTTACTTGAAGGAAACGGTCCCATGAAATCAATACCCCATAAATCAAAAATTTCTACCTCCATGATAGGCGTGAGCGGCATTTGGTCTCTAGCTCCAATGTTCCCCATTCTTTGGCATCTATCACATGCCTTGCAAAACATGAATGCATCTTTGAAAATCGTAGGCCAAAAGAAACCACAATTTAGTACCTTCAATGCCGTCTTCTTTGGTCCAAAGTGTCCACCACAAGCTTCACTATGACAAAAAGCAAGGATGGATCGATGCTCATTCTCCGGCACACATCTTCTAATAATTTGATCACCACATTGCTTCCATAAGTACGGATCATCCCACAAGAAGTGTCGAGCTTGCTTCCTTACTCTCTTTTTTCGGTGGCTCGGCATCTCTTTGGGAAATCGGTTTGTGGCTAGAAAATTTGCAATGTCGGCATACCAAGGCTCATGTACTTCAAGTCGAAAAAGTTGCTCATCCGGAAAGGTATCACATAGGGGCAGCCGATCCACATCTTGTACAAGTCTACTCAAATGATCGGCCACAACATTCTCTACTCCTTTCTTGTCCTTAATCTCAATATCGAACTCTTGAAGTAAAAGAATCCATCGAATAAGCCTCGGCTTAGCATCCTTCTTCGTCATGAGATATCTCAAAGCGGCATGATCACTATAAACAATGACTTTGGAATTCAAAAGATATGATCGAAACTTTTCCAAAGCAAAAATTACCGCCAAGAGTTCCTTCTCCGTTGTTGTGTAGTTGAGTTGTGCATCGTTGAGAGTCCTTGAAGCATAGTAAATGGCGCATGGCTTCTTATCAATTCGTTGTCCAAGTACCGCTCCAAGTGCATAATCACTAGCATCACACATCAACTCAAACGGCTCATCCCAATTAGGTGACACAAGTATGGGTGCCGTGCATAGTAACTCCTTCAATCGGCAAAATGCTTGCTCACATGCTTCCGACCACTCAAACGTCACCTCCTTTTGTAACAAGTTGCTCAATGGCTTGGCAATTGAAGAGAAGTCCTTGATAAATCGTCGATAGAACCCCGCATGGCCAAGAAAACTTCTCACATCTTTCACACACCTAGGGCTCGGCAATGCTTGAATTAGCTCCACCTTGGCTTTGTCAACCTCTAAGCCTCTTGCCGAAATTATGTGCCCTAGAACAATGCCTTGCGTGACCATGAAGTGACACTTCTCCCAATTGAGCACAAGATTTGTCTCTACACACCTCTCAAGTATCTTCTCCAAATTCCCCAAACATGCATCGAAGGTGCCTCCATACACACTAAAATCATCCATAAACACTTCGATAATGTCTTCAATAAAATCCGAGAAGATAGCATACATACATCTTTGAAAAGTGCCGGGTGCGTTGCAAAGTCCGAATGGCATCCTCCGATAAGCAAACGTGCCAAATGGACAAGTAAAAGTGGTCTTCTCTTGATCGTCCGGGTGTATCATGATTTGGTTGTAGCCACTATATCCATCAAGAAAGCAATAGTAAGAATGACCGGCTAACCTCTCTAGCATTTGATCCATAAACGGCAAAGGCATGTGATCCTTCCTCGTTGTAGCGTTGAGCTTCCTATAATCGATGCACATCCGATGACCGGTTACAAGTCTTTGTGGCACAAGCTCATTCTTCTCATTCTTGACAACCGTTACACCACTCTTCTTTGGCACTACTTGCACGGGAGATATCCACTTACTATCCGAAATTGGGTAGATCACCCCACAATCAAGCAACTTGATAATCTCTTCTTTCACAACCTTCATCATGGGAGGGTGAAGTCGACGTTGAGCTTCCTTTGTCGGTTTAGCTCCTTCTTCCAACAAAATACGATGAACACAAGTAGTAGGGCTTATTCCCTTGATGTCCGCTAAGGTCCAACCTATAGCGGTCTTGTACTTCTTAAGCACACCAATCAAATCTTTCTCTTGCTTCTCACTAAGCATTGAAGACACAATAACCGGTAGTGTGTCTCCTTCTCCGAGATAAGCATACTTCAAGTGACTAGGGAGTTCTTTTAGTTCTAACTTCGGGGCCTCTTCCACACTTGGTCGAAATTTTGTTGTGGCACTTGGAATTGACAAGAACGAGTTCCTTGGATAAGTTGGCGTGGCATCAAGCTCGGCAACTGCCTCTCTAACTCTCGGCATAATGGCATAAGGCTCGGCATATATGCTTGGCTCGGCACCACCTTGCTCGGTATCATCGTGCACTCGTTCTCCCCTCTTGTCAAATCCGACCCCTTTCTCGATCGCTAATTGCTATGCGTCGAGCGAGGTCGACATAACTTGCTCGACCTCCTCCAAAACATCAATGGCACAACCCTCCTTTAAATCAACATTCGGGAACTTCATGGCGTCAAACACATTAAACTTGATCACCTCACCATCAAATTCCATAGTTAGGTTTCCTTCGGCCACGTCTATCTTTGTGCGCGCGGTCCTCATGAATGGTCGCCCTAGAAGCAATTGAGTGTTGTTGACCGGCGAATCCTCCATCTCAACCACATAAAAATCGGCGGGGAATATCAATTGGTTGACTTGCACCAACACATCCTCTACATAACCCTCCGGATATTTGCTTGAGCGATCCGCAAGTTGAATGATGACATTATCCTTCTTGAGAGGCCCTATACTCAACGTTTGATACACATTGAGTGGCATGACATTGATCGATGCTCCCAAATCCAACATAACATCATCAAACCGTGTATTGCCTATGACACAAGGCACATTGAAGCTTCCCGGATCCTTCATCTTTGGTGGCAACTTTCTTTGAATAACGGCCGACACCGTCTCGCTCATTGTTACCACACGAGTCTCTCTAGTATGCCTCCTTGCCGTGCAAAGCTCCTTTAAAAACTTAGCATACTTTGGTACTTGCTTAATGCACTCCAACAAAGGGATGTTGACTTGCACTTTCCGGAAAATCTCCAATACCTCTTCATCGGATTTATCCTTCTTCGTTCTAGCAAAGCGTGAAGGGAATGGTATGCTTGATGATGGCACCCCTCCCTTGCTTGCTTGGCTCGGCAATATCTCACTCTTGGATGTGGCGGGATCGTACTCAAGCTCGTTGCGCAGCCCCTTGTCACTCACATTATGGCCGGCGTTATGCTCTTGCTCGGCATCTCGGCTCTTCTCGGCAGCAACTCTGCCCCTCTCGGTAACAACATTGCCGGCAACACCTCCTTGCTCGGCAACATGGCTCTCCTCGGCATCTCCATCATGGCTGCCGGCAATGACAGGTCCGGCGGCCATCTCATCCTCATTTATTCCCTTGAAAGTCACTCGCTTCTTCTTTGGACTTGTTGGAGGAACAAACTCTCTTCCGCTTCGAGTTTGAATCACTTTGGCTTGCTCGTTCCTCGGATTTGGAATCGTATTGCTTGGCAACTTTCCTTGCTCATTGAATCTTCCCATAAAATCCACAACTTGCCCCATTTGAGTCTTGAGCTCACCAATGTCCTTTTGATGATTTTGTTGCCCCGCGAGTAATGCTTGAGTAGCACTTGACAAAGATTGAAGCAATGCATCGTAATTAGGGTTGCTCGGCGCGGCTTGGCCTTGGATAGGCACGGCTTGAGCTTGGTTTTGGTTCGGCACTGCCCCATAGGCTCCTTGGTTCGGCATATATGGCTGCCGAGGCACAAATGGTGGCCTCGGTGCAAATGGCGCTACTCCCTCTCTCGGTTGCATAGGTGCCCTAAGCACGTTGTCATTATTCGCCCATCGAAAGTTAGGATGATCATTGAACCTTGGATTGAAATTGCCAAATCGTTGGCCTCCTTGAAAACCAATGGCATTGCACTCCTCAACTCCCTCACTAACTCCAAATTGAGGGCATTGTTCGGTCTCATGGCCCTCGGTGCAAATACCACATACACTTGCACGCTTTTTTATCAAATTACTCACCAAGTCGGTAAGCTTGTCCACTTTATCTTCTAACTTTGAGCTCGAAGACGTCTCATGCACTTTCTCATTCCTTTGCACATTGCCTCGTGCCATGCCAAATTGTTGGTTGTTCAAGGCACGAACTTCCAACAAACTTCTCGCCGCTCCGGCGTTTAACTCCAAAAAGCTACCTCCCGCGGCCGAGTCAAGAAACTCTCTCTCCATGACGCGCAATCCCTCATAGAAATATTGCAGCAAGAGTCCATCGCTAATGCCATGCGATGGACACAAAGAAACTAGGGACTTGAACCTCTTGTAGTAGTCGAAGAAAGTCTCATCTCCGGCTTGCTTCACACTTGTAATTTGCTTCCTCAGATCAGTGATACGTGAAGCAGGAAAGTACTTGAGTAAAAACTCATCCATCATAGTACTCCACGAAACAATGCGACCACTAGGCACCTCAAACAACCACTCCTTCGCTTGATCTTCTAATGAGAATGGAAAAGCCTTCATTTTGAAGTGTTGCAAATCGGTCCCTCTTGGACACATGGACTCCGTGGTGAAGTTAAACCACTGTAGATGCTTGTTAGGGTCCTCACTCGGCATCCCATAAAATGACTTCAGCTTATGGAGGAATCCACTCCTTAATTCAATCTCTCCAGTCTTGTCAGCTTCCAAGGGGGGATAAGTGATATTCGAAGGAGCAACTCCAGCTCCAGCAACATGACCATTCTGTGATCTGATTGATGCCATGATCTCTTCTTCTTCTGATGATTTGGCAAAGGCTTCAAATTCAGGATTCTGAAGATCACACGATGATGACACTACTGATGGTGAACTCGGCCCTGATGATACTGAAACTGACGGCACAATAGGGGAGGACGGCAATGATGATGATACTGATGAACTGGTTGGTGATGATGGTGGTAATGGCACAAAACGAGCAATAGCGAGTTCTTGCTCTAAACGTTGCAAACGGCCTTGAAGATCTCTTGCCCAAATACTAGATTCGGACATGCATTATTTCTGAAATTTGCAACATTTAAACAAGTTAGAACATCGTAAAGAAATAGGAGACAAGAATATACATCATTACAAGCCACGGCATTGGCGATACAACAAATTTCAACAATAGCACACATATACATTCGGCAACACATACACATTCACGGCACAACATACACGGCAAAGCAACAATATGGTTCGGCCACAAGAAGAAAAATCGGAAAGTTCATGAGCATGTAATCGCTAAGTCTAATTCCTTTTAAGTTTGTTCTAACTCTCGAAGTACGTGGAGCAGAGGAGATAACGGTGCAATGGACTGATACAGCCCCCGGTAGTATCATGCTTAATCCGATATACCTCAAGAGTTTGAACCACACAACATGTTTTATCTTTGAAGAAAATAGGCCACATATGTCAAGTTATGTTCTAGCGTCTAAAGTGAGGTGATGCTTCGGCACAAGCTGTCGACTAGGTCGTGCGGATTTTACGTTTCAAAGGTCATTACAATCACGGAGGGCGAACCCCCTACAGGAACCAGGCAGGACTCGTTGCTGGACACCATGGAGGGCGAACCCCCTATCGACTCACTCACCGAGAATGAACATCAGTCTATGGGCCTTGAGATCCAGTTAAACAAACCTGAGAACCATATCTATGATCATAACTTCCCCATACTTTGTAAAACAAACACGGATCCCTAGCGGTCTCAAGTGTTGATTAAAACCGCCCTCAACCTCATAAAAATAATACCAAGTTAGCGTCGTTATGCGTGGGGGGCCAACGATGGACTAATTCCAACATTGCAGGGCCCGTTTCCCAATCTACACAAAAACATACCTAACATGGCATCACTCGTATGAAGGGTTATGGTTATGATCAACAAAAGAGGCTTCACCTACATGTTACACTTTAGAAACTACAATAAACTCAAACATACACAACACTATCAACTTCCTAGAAATTAAACTAAGTGATTACCAACATACATCAATATACATCATGCAACTTCCGAAATTTAAACTCTACATGCCAAAGCATATTTCTACTTTACAAAATCCCAAAATAAACTTAAAATTTACAACTTTACAACTTCACAACAAAAATTTCCAGCAACATTATATACACAACAATAACATAAAACAAGCTTTTATAATCCCCGGCAACGGCGCCAAAAATTGAACGGGAGCCGAAGCTCGCATGCAATGATAACCCTACAAAAATATCGTTAGTAGTATGAGCAAGTAGGGATCGTTCTAGCCGGGGATTAAGGGTACCTGAAATATGAAATTGTTAGACACAAACATATTCACATATATACAAGAAAACGTCACAAGTTTGGGGGATATAATGGTTCGGCAGCAAGCTGCCTTACACTAAGTTCGGCAACATGTAAAAACAGAAAATAAAATCCTAGATCTAATATTTACAAGTTTGATCATCATCTCTCACGCATCTCATAGCACAAAACACAATTTAACACAAAGATTTATATGCAAGAAAGTAAGAGACAAGTATTAGCATGCTCAAAATTCAAATTCGTTTCGACCGTAACTAGAGCTCTCGCTCTGTACCTAGTTACTAGACTTCCTTAAGTTCTTTTAGGACAAACTCTCGCTCTAGCCCTAAAGATATTTATGCTAATCCGGTTAAGACTTAACATATATCGCACAAGAGTCTTAAATCGAAAACATGTAAACAAGTAAGGTTGTCAATCATCTTATTTAGCATGCAAGTTCTAAGATTAATAGCCCTTAGTGAATAACACAAATCATAGAGTCCTCTCGGTCCATCTAGTTTGTAATTACCCTAGCAAGTTAAACCTAATACCGAGATTATGTTCAAAGACAACACCAAGTATCGATTTTCATGCCCTCACCTTAGATTACTAACCAATTTAAATCCTAAACATGCTTCTAATACCACTGCTCTAATTATCTAAACATACAAAAACCATGTATTAAAAATCGCACAAGTCATCACATAAACTTCAATGAAAATTGCAATTCATGCTCATCATACAAAACCAAACGAAACAAAGTATTTTTTATAACAATACATGTGACTAAACCGAAATTAAAAACACAAGTCATAGGGATGGATCACACTTTAGAAACCTTGGAGAGCTTCGTCTTGGTGTGGTGGAAGAGGATCGGCAGTAGCTAGGCTAGGGATAGGGATCGGTGGTGATTTGGTGACTTGGTGTTTCTAGGGTTTCGGCTTAGAACTTTGAGTACGAAATTTGGTAGAGTTTTGGCTAGTGTTTTGCAAGAGATGAGATGATGATTTTCTGTGTATGAGATGGCTATATATAGAGGAAAAGGGAGAGAGAGGCTGCCGGCCACAAGAAGGGGAAACAAAGAATAGGTTTCCTTGTAGGTTTATGTTTCCTTGTTGAATAAAGATTTGCATTCTTGATTTTTCTTTTTCTGATTTTTCTTCAAGGCTTGGGCTGCACATCTTCATGGACTTCTTGTATGATCTTGGACTTCAATTGATAGGTCTTGATCCATTGAAAATGCCCCACAATGCCGACAGCACACAGAGGCAGCAATCTGCCAGAATCGGCAGCTTCTCCTAGTGTGACTAGGAGAACTTGTTTCTTCATGCTTTTCTTCAATGCCATGGCCTAGTGTCTTCCTCTTCCCTTCATAAAGCTTGGACCATCTTCACATATGCATTCGTACACCATTTGGTCTATCAAAAACAGAAAACACAAAAAGGGGGCAGTAGGTTCCTGGAATCGGCAGATTTGACCTTGTTGCAGTAATTCCGGCTTATCTCCCTCCGTGGAGCTCCGATTGATGCGATTCCAAGTCTCACGTAAACTAGACACATAGGGCCATCTCCTCATAAAATATCTCGGCCAAATTCCATGCAATTCGTCGGGAATGATTTTCCGAAGTTGGGACACAGTCCCAGGAATTTCCTGGAAGCCCCTGGATTGGAATGTTCGGGCTGCCCTTTTGCAGCCAACTTTTGGGTGACTTCCCGAACTCCGATTGATCTGAAATTTTAACACATCATTTCACAACATATGAATATTAAGCACATAAAATTTCATAGAATTTGGAAAAGGATAGATCACAGTTTCATTCATCTCAAAATCACGAAAAAGACATATTTTGCACTATTTTCCAGATTTCTCAAACTTGGTCATTTTTCGGATTCTTAACCATTTTTCACAAAACTCTACCGAAATTGACACTAACTACATTACGACTCTATCTTAGACAAATAAGGGTTAAACAAAGCATAAACGAGGGCATAAGCATATAATATCGTCGCACATTGTGCTCCTATCAACTACCCCACACTTATCCTTTGCTAGTCCCTTAGCAAACTAAATTAAACTATGACTCTAAACAAACTATTGCCCCTAACAATTTGTCTCAGGCTCGTATGTACACATAGCTTTCAAGTTAATGCATGAGAATGCGAAGCACGAAAATTCCAAGCTTCATGAACATGTGGCATCAATATGAACATATAAGAGCAAAAAGGTAAGCATGTAAGCATGTTAAAGCTAATCCAATCCTCCTCACTAGGCATACTCTCTTCTTTTCTCTCGAAGCATGGTAATTCACACATAAGTATATGCAAGCGAAAGATCATGAACTACAAAGAGTGACTTGCATATATCAAGGAAACGAAAGCACTTTGTGAATTTTTGATGGAAAAACCTCATATGACAACTATATGCACCAATGAACCAAAACCATAAGCTTACTCTTGAGAAAATTTCCACAATCAAATTTAACCATCTTAAGAATCATGAAAAAGATCAATAAAAGGGTTGTAATGGGGCTAGGCTAAGAGGTATTCGATATTTGGATAAGGAGGCTCAAAACGTCACCACGGCCGTAGCAAAGCTCGAATCTCCTTATGTCTTCACGCCAAAAGGGTCAAATTTCATCTTGTTGGACCCATACGTCATTCTTTTTCTTCCCATAAAATATTACAACAATAATCTAGACCATAGCCATGCACAACATTTTTATTTTTCAACCCTATGCCGTGCCCTTCTTTTTTCATATTTTTCTTTCTTTTTCTCGGCATTTTTCTCTCTTTTGATTCGAGCATTTTTCTTCTCTTTTCTATTTCTAAGGGCACGGCATGCATACATATTACATATACATTTATGGCTAGGTCTACCCCACACTTGTTCTTCTTCATCACACACGCAAAAACGCCTTCAAAAATCAAGCTTTGCCAATACTTTGATCAAGGGTAAAGGCACAACTATACTAAGCTCATGGAAAGTGTTTAAGGATGATGAAAGAAAAGGCTCAATATCGGCTCAAAGGGGTTTTACTAAGGTGTCCCACGACGGGCTCCAATAGGGCACATGCTTTATTTGGCTTTGGTGGTAAACCTAAATGATCTTTATTCAATCACATTCAAAATCAAAGTATTTTATGATATAAACGTTTCGAAAATCAACAAGAGTAAGTTCTAGCATACTAGAGTTCATTAAAAGCTATGGCATATAGTCATCGAATAATCAAAGAATTATGAGGTTTCATGCTTCCTACGAATTTATCGAATTTTTATCTTTTTATCGCTCAAGAAGAAAGCAATTTGGCACTAAAGCTCACATAGGTTATAATCGAAATAAACTAGCTAAAACATGCATGCTTATTAATCAACAAGTCCTACATGCTCCTACCAATGCACATAATCCATGAAACTTACAATTTTATAAGTATGCACAACCATCATCTATGTATGCAAAGAGGAGAAAAACATCATTGACATATTAGGGGCATCCTAAGACTCGAAACAACAATTTAAGCACTCTATTTTTGTGGAACATTTTTCTGAATTTTTCTTTTCTAAACTAAGCACACAAAAGCAAAAACACAAACGGAATACGTTACCCCACCCCACACTTAGAAAATTACATTGTCCTCAATGTAAGCACAAAACAATATCAATGAATTTCCTAAGCATGCAATCGACTAACATATTCCAACAAATCATCACAAATCAAAGGAAAAGAAAAGGGTTAAGAAATTGCAAACTCTCGGTGATGGCTCCTTCACTTTTCTTTGATCGACATGGGTTGCCTCCCAAGTAGCGCTTTGTGTTTATAGTCCATAGCCTAGACTTTTCACCGTGTTGTTGCATGTGTTCATCGTGTTCCAAAGCAACTCAAATCGGCATGAAGAAGTTCAAGAAGAAGTTCATTGCACAATGTATCCGATTCGGTTGCATTCTTCGTATCCGGTGGAGGCGGCGTGTCCGGCTCCTGAATTTCCGTGTCCGGCGTATCCGAGGGCGTGTCATCCTTGTGCTCGGCCTCATGTGTGCTGGTCTCAACCCTGCCGGCAATGGCAGGTCCGGCAGGGGGTGGTGGCTCGGCTGAAACAGGTGGCTGCTGCTCGGCATCCATGTGTGAGACCGTCTCTTGCATGTGTGAGCTGCCGGCAATGTCATCTTGATGTCCCGAAGGTGGTGAGTCGTCAACAATGCACTTCTCAATTGTGTGTTTGGAAAAGGAATCATAATATGGCTTGAGACGCTGACCATTTACTTTGAAAATATTGCTCGAGGTGAGGCTTGAAATTTCTATTGCACCATGAGGAAAAACTTGAGTGATGATGAAGGGACCAACCCAACGTGAGCGTAGCTTACCCGGAAAGAGTCGAAGTCTTGAGTTGAATAAGAGAACTTTTTGCCCTACTTCGAATTTCTTTCCTCGTAACATCTTGTCATGGTAAGCCTTTGTTTTCTCCTTGTATATCCAAGCGGCATCATAAGCTTCATTGCGAATTTCTTCAAGTTCATTGAGTTGAAGCTTTCTATGAAGACCGGCATCATCTATGCTCATGTTGAATGCCTTGATTGCCCACCATGCCTTATGCTCAAGCTCAACCGGTAAGTGACATGCTTTGCCATAAACTAACCGAAAAGGAGACATACCTATCGGTGTTTTGTACGCGGTCCTATAAGCCCATAAAGCATCATCGAGACGATCACTCCAATCCTTCCTTGAAGGTCCAACGGTTTTCTCCAAAATTTGCTTGATCTCTCGATTACTCACCTCGGCCATGCCACTTGTTTGGGGGTGATAAGGTGTAGAAACCTTATGTGTGACTCCATACTTCCTCAATAAGGCTTCAATGGTGCGGTTACAAAAATGGGATCCTCCATCGCTAATCAAGACCCTTGGAACTCCAAAACGTGAAAAGATGTTGGTCTTGAGAAACTCGGCTACCACCTTGGCATCATTGGTGCGTGTAGCCCTTGCTTCGATCCACTTTGACACATAATCAACCGCAAGCAATATGTAGAGAAAGCCCTTACTTGAAGGAAACGGTCCCATGAAATCAATACCCCATAAATCAAAAATTTCTACCTCCATGATAGGCGTGAGCGGCATTTGGTCTCTAGCTCCAATGTTCCCCATTCTTTGGCATCTATCACATGCCTTGCAAAACATGAATGCATCTTTGAAAATCGTAGGCCAAAAGAAACCACAATTTAGTACCTTCAATGCCGTCTTCTTTGGTCCAAAGTGTCCACCACAAGCTTCACTATGACAAAAAGCAAGGATGGATCGATGCTCATTCTCCGGCACACATCTTCTAATAATTTGATCACCACATTGCTTCCATAAGTACGGATCATCCCACAAGAAGTGTCGAGCTTGCTTCCTTACTCTCTTTTTTCGGTGGCTCGGCATCTCTTTGGGAAATCGGTTTGTGGCTAGAAAATTTGCAATGTCGGCATACCAAGGCTCATGTACTTCAAGTCGAAAAAGTTGCTCATCCGGAAAGGTATCACATAGGGGCAGCCGATCCACATCTTGTACAAGTCTACTCAAATGATCGGCCACAACATTCTCTACTCCTTTCTTGTCCTTAATCTCAATATCGAACTCTTGAAGTAAAAGAATCCATCGAATAAGCCTCGGCTTAGCATCCTTCTTCGTCATGAGATATCTCAAAGCGGCATGATCACTATAAACAATGACTTTGGAATTCAAAAGATATGATCGAAACTTTTCCAAAGCAAAAATTACCGCCAAGAGTTCCTTCTCCGTTGTTGTGTAGTTGAGTTGTGCATCGTTGAGAGTCCTTGAAGCATAGTAAATGGCGCATGGCTTCTTATCAATTCGTTGTCCAAGTACCGCTCCAAGTGCATAATCACTAGCATCACACATCAACTCAAACGGCTCATCCCAATTAGGTGACACAAGTATGGGTGCCGTGCATAGTAACTCCTTCAATCGGCAAAATGCTTGCTCACATGCTTCCGACCACTCAAACGTCACCTCCTTTTGTAACAAGTTGCTCAATGGCTTGGCAATTGAAGAGAAGTCCTTGATAAATCGTCGATAGAACCCCGCATGGCCAAGAAAACTTCTCACATCTTTCACACACCTAGGGCTCGGCAATGCTTGAATTAGCTCCACCTTGGCTTTGTCAACCTCTAAGCCTCTTGCCGAAATTATGTGCCCTAGAACAATGCCTTGCGTGACCATGAAGTGACACTTCTCCCAATTGAGCACAAGATTTGTCTCTACACACCTCTCAAGTATCTTCTCCAAATTCCCCAAACATGCATCGAAGGTGCCTCCATACACACTAAAATCATCCATAAACACTTCGATAATGTCTTCAATAAAATCCGAGAAGATAGCATACATACATCTTTGAAAAGTGCCGGGTGCGTTGCAAAGTCCGAATGGCATCCTCCGATAAGCAAACGTGCCAAATGGACAAGTAAAAGTGGTCTTCTCTTGATCGTCCGGGTGTATCATGATTTGGTTGTAGCCACTATATCCATCAAGAAAGCAATAGTAAGAATGACCGGCTAACCTCTCTAGCATTTGATCCATAAACGGCAAAGGCATGTGATCCTTCCTCGTTGTAGCGTTGAGCTTCCTATAATCGATGCACATCCGATGACCGGTTACAAGTCTTTGTGGCACAAGCTCATTCTTCTCATTCTTGACAACCGTTACACCACTCTTCTTTGGCACTACTTGCACGGGAGATATCCACTTACTATCCGAAATTGGGTAGATCACCCCACAATCAAGCAACTTGATAATCTCTTCTTTCACAACCTTCATCATGGGAGGGTGAAGTCGACGTTGAGCTTCCTTTGTCGGTTTAGCTCCTTCTTCCAACAAAATACGATGAACACAAGTAGTAGGGCTTATTCCCTTGATGTCCGCTAAGGTCCAACCTATAGCGGTCTTGTACTTCTTAAGCACACCAATCAAATCTTTCTCTTGCTTCTCACTAAGCATTGAAGACACAATAACCGGTAGTGTGTCTCCTTCTCCGAGATAAGCATACTTCAAGTGACTAGGGAGTTCTTTTAGTTCTAACTTCGGGGCCTCTTCCACACTTGGTCGAAATTTTGTTGTGGCACTTGGAATTGACAAGAACGAGTTCCTTGGATAAGTTGGCGTGGCATCAAGCTCGGCAACTGCCTCTCTAACTCTCGGCATAATGGCATAAGGCTCGGCATATATGCTTGGCTCGGCACCACCTTGCTCGGTATCATCGTGCACTCGTTCTCCCCTCTTGTCAAATCCGACCCCTTTCTCGATCGCTAATTGCTATGCGTCGAGCGAGGTCGACATAACTTGCTCGACCTCCTCCAAAACATCAATGGCACAACCCTCCTTTAAATCAACATTCGGGAACTTCATGGCGTCAAACACATTAAACTTGATCACCTCACCATCAAATTCCATAGTTAGGTTTCCTTCGGCCACGTCTATCTTTGTGCGCGCGGTCCTCATGAATGGTCGCCCTAGAAGCAATTGAGTGTTGTTGACCGGCGAATCCTCCATCTCAACCACATAAAAATCGGCGGGGAATATCAATTGGTTGACTTGCACCAACACATCCTCTACATAACCCTCCGGATATTTGCTTGAGCGATCCGCAAGTTGAATGATGACATTATCCTTCTTGAGAGGCCCTATACTCAACGTTTGATACACATTGAGTGGCATGACATTGATCGATGCTCCCAAATCCAACATAACATCATCAAACCGTGTATTGCCTATGACACAAGGCACATTGAAGCTTCCCGGATCCTTCATCTTTGGTGGCAACTTTCTTTGAATAACGGCCGACACCGTCTCGCTCATTGTTACCACACGAGTCTCTCTAGTATGCCTCCTTGCCGTGCAAAGCTCCTTTAAAAACTTAGCATACTTTGGTACTTGCTTAATGCACTCCAACAAAGGGATGTTGACTTGCACTTTCCGGAAAATCTCCAATACCTCTTCATCGGATTTATCCTTCTTCGTTCTAGCAAAGCGTGAAGGGAATGGTATGCTTGATGATGGCACCCCTCCCTTGCTTGCTTGGCTCGGCAATATCTCACTCTTGGATGTGGCGGGATCGTACTCAAGCTCGTTGCGCAGCCCCTTGTCACTCACATTATGGCCGGCGTTATGCTCTTGCTCGGCATCTCGGCTCTTCTCGGCAGCAACTCTGCCCCTCTCGGTAACAACATTGCCGGCAACACCTCCTTGCTCGGCAACATGGCTCTCCTCGGCATCTCCATCATGGCTGCCGGCAATGACAGGTCCGGCGGCCATCTCATCCTCATTTATTCCCTTGAAAGTCACTCGCTTCTTCTTTGGACTTGTTGGAGGAACAAACTCTCTTCCGCTTCGAGTTTGAATCACTTTGGCTTGCTCGTTCCTCGGATTTGGAATCGTATTGCTTGGCAACTTTCCTTGCTCATTGAATCTTCCCATAAAATCCACAACTTGCCCCATTTGAGTCTTGAGCTCACCAATGTCCTTTTGATGATTTTGTTGCCCCGCGAGTAATGCTTGAGTAGCACTTGACAAAGATTGAAGCAATGCATCGTAATTAGGGTTGCTCGGCGCGGCTTGGCCTTGGATAGGCACGGCTTGAGCTTGGTTTTGGTTCGGCACTGCCCCATAGGCTCCTTGGTTCGGCATATATGGCTGCCGAGGCACAAATGGTGGCCTCGGTGCAAATGGCGCTACTCCCTCTCTCGGTTGCATAGGTGCCCTAAGCACGTTGTCATTATTCGCCCATCGAAAGTTAGGATGATCATTGAACCTTGGATTGAAATTGCCAAATCGTTGGCCTCCTTGAAAACCAATGGCATTGCACTCCTCAACTCCCTCACTAACTCCAAATTGAGGGCATTGTTCGGTCTCATGGCCCTCGGTGCAAATACCACATACACTTGCACGCTTTTTTATCAAATTACTCACCAAGTCGGTAAGCTTGTCCACTTTATCTTCTAACTTTGAGCTCGAAGACGTCTCATGCACTTTCTCATTCCTTTGCACATTGCCTCGTGCCATGCCAAATTGTTGGTTGTTCAAGGCACGAACTTCCAACAAACTTCTCGCCGCTCCGGCGTTTAACTCCAAAAAGCTACCTCCCGCGGCCGAGTCAAGAAACTCTCTCTCCATGACGCGCAATCCCTCATAGAAATATTGCAGCAAGAGTCCATCGCTAATGCCATGCGATGGACACAAAGAAACTAGGGACTTGAACCTCTTGTAGTAGTCGAAGAAAGTCTCATCTCCGGCTTGCTTCACACTTGTAATTTGCTTCCTCAGATCAGTGATACGTGAAGCAGGAAAGTACTTGAGTAAAAACTCATCCATCATAGTACTCCACGAAACAATGCGACCACTAGGCACCTCAAACAACCACTCCTTCGCTTGATCTTCTAATGAGAATGGAAAAGCCTTCATTTTGAAGTGTTGCAAATCGGTCCCTCTTGGACACATGGACTCCGTGGTGAAGTTAAACCACTGTAGATGCTTGTTAGGGTCCTCACTCGGCATCCCATAAAATGACTTCAGCTTATGGAGGAATCCACTCCTTAATTCAATCTCTCCAGTCTTGTCAGCTTCCAAGGGGGGATAAGTGATATTCGAAGGAGCAACTCCAGCTCCAGCAACATGACCATTCTGTGATCTGATTGATGCCATGATCTCTTCTTCTTCTGATGATTTGGCAAAGGCTTCAAATTCAGGATTCTGAAGATCACACGATGATGACACTACTGATGGTGAACTCGGCCCTGATGATACTGAAACTGACGGCACAATAGGGGAGGACGGCAATGATGATGATACTGATGAACTGGTTGGTGATGATGGTGGTAATGGCACAAAACGAGCAATAGCGAGTTCTTGCTCTAAACGTTGCAAACGGCCTTGAAGATCTCTTGCCCAAATACTAGATTCGGACATGCATTATTTCTGAAATTTGCAACATTTAAACAAGTTAGAACATCGTAAAGAAATAGGAGACAAGAATATACATCATTACAAGCCACGGCATTGGCGATACAACAAATTTCAACAATAGCACACATATACATTCGGCAACACATACACATTCACGGCACAACATACACGGCAAAGCAACAATATGGTTCGGCCACAAGAAGAAAAATCGGAAAGTTCATGAGCATGTAATCGCTAAGTCTAATTCCTTTTAAGTTTGTTCTAACTCTCGAAGTACGTGGAGCAGAGGAGATAACGGTGCAATGGACTGATACAGCCCCCGGTAGTATCATGCTTAATCCGATATACCTCAAGAGTTTGAACCACACAACATGTTTTATCTTTGAAGAAAATAGGCCACATATGTCAAGTTATGTTCTAGCGTCTAAAGTGAGGTGATGCTTCGGCACAAGCTGTCGACTAGGTCGTGCGGATTTTACGTTTCAAAGGTCATTACAATCACGGAGGGCGAACCCCCTACAGGAACCAGGCAGGACTCGTTGCTGGACACCATGGAGGGCGAACCCCCTATCGACTCACTCACCGAGAATGAACATCAGTCTATGGGCCTTGAGATCCAGTTAAACAAACCTGAGAACCATATCTATGATCATAACTTCCCCATACTTTGTAAAACAAACACGGATCCCTAGCGGTCTCAAGTGTTGATTAAAACCGCCCTCAACCTCATAAAAATAATACCAAGTTAGCGTCGTTATGCGTGGGGGGCCAACGATGGACTAATTCCAACATTGCAGGGCCCGTTTCCCAATCTACACAAAAACATACCTAACATGGCATCACTCGTATGAAGGGTTATGGTTATGATCAACAAAAGAGGCTTCACCTACATGTTACACTTTAGAAACTACAATAAACTCAAACATACACAACACTATCAACTTCCTAGAAATTAAACTAAGTGATTACCAACATACATCAATATACATCATGCAACTTCCGAAATTTAAACTCTACATGCCAAAGCATATTTCTACTTTACAAAATCCCAAAATAAACTTAAAATTTACAACTTTACAACTTCACAACAAAAATTTCCAGCAACATTATATACACAACAATAACATAAAACAAGCTTTTATAATCCCCGGCAACGGCGCCAAAAATTGAACGGGAGCCGAAGCTCGCATGCAATGATAACCCTACAAAAATATCGTTAGTAGTATGAGCAAGTAGGGATCGTTCTAGCCGGGGATTAAGGGTACCTGAAATATGAAATTGTTAGACACAAACATATTCACATATATACAAGAAAACGTCACAAGTTTGGGGGATATAATGGTTCGGCAGCAAGCTGCCTTACACTAAGTTCGGCAACATGTAAAAACAGAAAATAAAATCCTAGATCTAATATTTACAAGTTTGATCATCATCTCTCACGCATCTCATAGCACAAAACACAATTTAACACAAAGATTTATATGCAAGAAAGTAAGAGACAAGTATTAGCATGCTCAAAATTCAAATTCGTTTCGACCGTAACTAGAGCTCTCGCTCTGTACCTAGTTACTAGACTTCCTTAAGTTCTTTTAGGACAAACTCTCGCTCTAGCCCTAAAGATATTTATGCTAATCCGGTTAAGACTTAACATATATCGCACAAGAGTCTTAAATCGAAAACATGTAAACAAGTAAGGTTGTCAATCATCTTATTTAGCATGCAAGTTCTAAGATTAATAGCCCTTAGTGAATAACACAAATCATAGAGTCCTCTCGGTCCATCTAGTTTGTAATTACCCTAGCAAGTTAAACCTAATACCGAGATTATGTTCAAAGACAACACCAAGTATCGATTTTCATGCCCTCACCTTAGATTACTAACCAATTTAAATCCTAAACATGCTTCTAATACCACTGCTCTAATTATCTAAACATACAAAAACCATGTATTAAAAATCGCACAAGTCATCACATAAACTTCAATGAAAATTGCAATTCATGCTCATCATACAAAACCAAACGAAACAAAGTATTTTTTATAACAATACATGTGACTAAACCGAAATTAAAAACACAAGTCATAGGGATGGATCACACTTTAGAAACCTTGGAGAGCTTCGTCTTGGTGTGGTGGAAGAGGATCGGCAGTAGCTAGGCTAGGGATAGGGATCGGTGGTGATTTGGTGACTTGGTGTTTCTAGGGTTTCGGCTTAGAACTTTGAGTACGAAATTTGGTAGAGTTTTGGCTAGTGTTTTGCAAGAGATGAGATGATGATTTTCTGTGTATGAGATGGCTATATATAGAGGAAAAGGGAGAGAGAGGCTGCCGGCCACAAGAAGGGGAAACAAAGAATAGGTTTCCTTGTAGGTTTATGTTTCCTTGTTGAATAAAGATTTGCATTCTTGATTTTTCTTTTTCTGATTTTTCTTCAAGGCTTGGGCTGCACATCTTCATGGACTTCTTGTATGATCTTGGACTTCAATTGATAGGTCTTGATCCATTGAAAATGCCCCACAATGCCGACAGCACACAGAGGCAGCAATCTGCCAGAATCGGCAGCTTCTCCTAGTGTGACTAGGAGAACTTGTTTCTTCATGCTTTTCTTCAATGCCATGGCCTAGTGTCTTCCTCTTCCCTTCATAAAGCTTGGACCATCTTCACATATGCATTCGTACACCATTTGGTCTATCAAAAACAGAAAACACAAAAAGGGGGCAGTAGGTTCCTGGAATCGGCAGATTTGACCTTGTTGCAGTAATTCCGGCTTATCTCCCTCCGTGGAGCTCCGATTGATGCGATTCCAAGTCTCACGTAAACTAGACACATAGGGCCATCTCCTCATAAAATATCTCGGCCAAATTCCATGCAAGTCGTCGGGAATGATTTTCCGAAGTTGGGACACAGTCCCAGGAATTTCCTGGAAGCCCCTGGATTGGAATGTTCGGGCTGCCCTTTTGCAGCCAACTTTTGGGTGACTTCCCGAACTCCGATTGATCTGAAATTTTAACACATCATTTCACAACATATGAATATTAAGCACATAAAATTTCATAGAATTTGGAAAAGGATAGATCACAGTTTCATTCATCTCAAAATCACGAAAAAGACATATTTTGCACTATTTTCCAGATTTCTCAAACTTGGTCATTTTTCGGATTCTTAACCATTTTTCACAAAACTCTACCGAAATTGACACTAACTACATTACGACTCTATCTTAGACAAATAAGGGTTAAACAAAGCATAAACGAGGGCATAAGCATATAATATCGTCGCACATTGTGCTCCTATCAACTACCCCACACTTATCCTTTGCTAGTCCCTTAGCAAACTAAATTAAACTATGACTCTAAACAAACTATTGCCCCTAACAATTTGTCTCAGGCTCGTATGTACACATAGCTTTCAAGTTAATGCATGAGAATGCGAAGCACGAAAATTCCAAGCTTCATGAACATGTGGCATCAATATGAACATATAAGAGCAAAAAGGTAAGCATGTAAGCATGTTAAAGCTAATCCAATCCTCCTCACTAGGCATACTCTCTTCTTTTCTCTCGAAGCATGGTAATTCACACATAAGTATATGCAAGCGAAAGATCATGAACTACAAAGAGTGACTTGCATATATCAAGGAAACGAAAGCACTTTGTGAATTTTTGATGGAAAAACCTCATATGACAACTATATGCACCAATGAACCAAAACCATAAGCTTACTCTTGAGAAAATTTCCACAATCAAATTTAACCATCTTAAGAATCATGAAAAAGATCAATAAAAGGGTTGTAATGGGGCTAGGCTAAGAGGTATTCGATATTTGGATAAGGAGGCTCAAAACGTCACCACGGCCGTAGCAAAGCTCGAATCTCCTTATGTCTTCACGCCAAAAGGGTCAAATTTCATCTTGTTGGACCCATACGTCATTCTTTTTCTTCCCATAAAATATTACAACAATAATCTAGACCATAGCCATGCACAACATTTTTATTTTTCAACCCTATGCCGTGCCCTTCTTTTTTCATATTTTTCTTTCTTTTTCTCGGCATTTTTCTCTCTTTTGATTCGAGCATTTTTCTTCTCTTTTCTATTTCTAAGGGCACGGCATGCATACATATTACATATACATTTATGGCTAGGTCTACCCCACACTTGTTCTTCTTCATCACACACGCAAAAACGCCTTCAAAAATCAAGCTTTGCCAATACTTTGATCAAGGGTAAAGGCACAACTATACTAAGCTCATGGAAAGTGTTTAAGGATGATGAAAGAAAAGGCTCAATATCGGCTCAAAGGGGTTTTACTAAGGTGTCCCACGACGGGCTCCAATAGGGCACATGCTTTATTTGGCTTTGGTGGTAAACCTAAATGATCTTTATTCAATCACATTCAAAATCAAAGTATTTTATGATATAAACGTTTCGAAAATCAACAAGAGTAAGTTCTAGCATACTAGAGTTCATTAAAAGCTATGGCATATAGTCATCGAATAATCAAAGAATTATGAGGTTTCATGCTTCCTACGAATTTATCGAATTTTTATCTTTTTATCGCTCAAGAAGAAAGCAATTTGGCACTAAAGCTCACATAGGTTATAATCGAAATAAACTAGCTAAAACATGCATGCTTATTAATCAACAAGTCCTACATGCTCCTACCAATGCACATAATCCATGAAACTTACAATTTTATAAGTATGCACAACCATCATCTATGTATGCAAAGAGGAGAAAAACATCATTGACATATTAGGGGCATCCTAAGACTCGAAACAACAATTTAAGCACTCTATTTTTGTGGAACATTTTTCTGAATTTTTCTTTTCTAAACTAAGCACACAAAAGCAAAAACACAAACGGAATACGTTACCCCACCCCACACTTAGAAAATTACATTGTCCTCAATGTAAGCACAAAACAATATCAATGAATTTCCTAAGCATGCAATCGACTAACATATTCCAACAAATCATCACAAATCAAAGGAAAAGAAAAGGGTTAAGAAATTGCAAACTCTCGGTGATGGCTCCTTCACTTTTCTTTGATCGACATGGGTTGCCTCCCAAGTAGCGCTTTGTGTTTATAGTCCATAGCCTAGACTTTTCACCGTGTTGTTGCATGTGTTCATCGTGTTCCAAAGCAACTCAAATCGGCATGAAGAAGTTCAAGAAGAAGTTCATTGCACAATGTATCCGATTCGGTTGCATTCTTCGTATCCGGTGGAGGCGGCGTGTCCGGCTCCTGAATTTCCGTGTCCGGCGTATCCGAGGGCGTGTCATCCTTGTGCTCGGCCTCATGTGTGCTGGTCTCAACCCTGCCGGCAATGGCAGGTCCGGCAGGGGGTGGTGGCTCGGCTGAAACAGGTGGCTGCTGCTCGGCATCCATGTGTGAGACCGTCTCTTGCATGTGTGAGCTGCCGGCAATGTCATCTTGATGTCCCGAAGGTGGTGAGTCGTCAACAATGCACTTCTCAATTGTGTGTTTGGAAAAGGAATCATAATATGGCTTGAGACGCTGACCATTTACTTTGAAAATATTGCTCGAGGTGAGGCTTGAAATTTCTATTGCACCATGAGGAAAAACTTGAGTGATGATGAAGGGACCAACCCAACGTGAGCGTAGCTTACCCGGAAAGAGTCGAAGTCTTGAGTTGAATAAGAGAACTTTTTGCCCTACTTCGAATTTCTTTCCTCGTAACATCTTGTCATGGTAAGCCTTTGTTTTCTCCTTGTATATCCAAGCGGCATCATAAGCTTCATTGCGAATTTCTTCAAGTTCATTGAGTTGAAGCTTTCTATGAAGACCGGCATCATCTATGCTCATGTTGAATGCCTTGATTGCCCACCATGCCTTATGCTCAAGCTCAACCGGTAAGTGACATGCTTTGCCATAAACTAACCGAAAAGGAGACATACCTATCGGTGTTTTGTACGCGGTCCTATAAGCCCATAAAGCATCATCGAGACGATCACTCCAATCCTTCCTTGAAGGTCCAACGGTTTTCTCCAAAATTTGCTTGATCTCTCGATTACTCACCTCGGCCATGCCACTTGTTTGGGGGTGATAAGGTGTAGAAACCTTATGTGTGACTCCATACTTCCTCAATAAGGCTTCAATGGTGCGGTTACAAAAATGGGATCCTCCATCGCTAATCAAGACCCTTGGAACTCCAAAACGTGAAAAGATGTTGGTCTTGAGAAACTCGGCTACCACCTTGGCATCATTGGTGCGTGTAGCCCTTGCTTCGATCCACTTTGACACATAATCAACCGCAAGCAATATGTAGAGAAAGCCCTTACTTGAAGGAAACGGTCCCATGAAATCAATACCCCATAAATCAAAAATTTCTACCTCCATGATAGGCGTGAGCGGCATTTGGTCTCTAGCTCCAATGTTCCCCATTCTTTGGCATCTATCACATGCCTTGCAAAACATGAATGCATCTTTGAAAATCGTAGGCCAAAAGAAACCACAATTTAGTACCTTCAATGCCGTCTTCTTTGGTCCAAAGTGTCCACCACAAGCTTCACTATGACAAAAAGCAAGGATGGATCGATGCTCATTCTCCGGCACACATCTTCTAATAATTTGATCACCACATTGCTTCCATAAGTACGGATCATCCCACAAGAAGTGTCGAGCTTGCTTCCTTACTCTCTTTTTTCGGTGGCTCGGCATCTCTTTGGGAAATCGGTTTGTGGCTAGAAAATTTGCAATGTCGGCATACCAAGGCTCATGTACTTCAAGTCGAAAAAGTTGCTCATCCGGAAAGGTATCACATAGGGGCAGCCGATCCACATCTTGTACAAGTCTACTCAAATGATCGGCCACAACATTCTCTACTCCTTTCTTGTCCTTAATCTCAATATCGAACTCTTGAAGTAAAAGAATCCATCGAATAAGCCTCGGCTTAGCATCCTTCTTCGTCATGAGATATCTCAAAGCGGCATGATCACTATAAACAATGACTTTGGAATTCAAAAGATATGATCGAAACTTTTCCAAAGCAAAAATTACCGCCAAGAGTTCCTTCTCCGTTGTTGTGTAGTTGAGTTGTGCATCGTTGAGAGTCCTTGAAGCATAGTAAATGGCGCATGGCTTCTTATCAATTCGTTGTCCAAGTACCGCTCCAAGTGCATAATCACTAGCATCACACATCAACTCAAACGGCTCATCCCAATTAGGTGACACAAGTATGGGTGCCGTGCATAGTAACTCCTTCAATCGGCAAAATGCTTGCTCACATGCTTCCGACCACTCAAACGTCACCTCCTTTTGTAACAAGTTGCTCAATGGCTTGGCAATTGAAGAGAAGTCCTTGATAAATCGTCGATAGAACCCCGCATGGCCAAGAAAACTTCTCACATCTTTCACACACCTAGGGCTCGGCAATGCTTGAATTAGCTCCACCTTGGCTTTGTCAACCTCTAAGCCTCTTGCCGAAATTATGTGCCCTAGAACAATGCCTTGCGTGACCATGAAGTGACACTTCTCCCAATTGAGCACAAGATTTGTCTCTACACACCTCTCAAGTATCTTCTCCAAATTCCCCAAACATGCATCGAAGGTGCCTCCATACACACTAAAATCATCCATAAACACTTCGATAATGTCTTCAATAAAATCCGAGAAGATAGCATACATACATCTTTGAAAAGTGCCGGGTGCGTTGCAAAGTCCGAATGGCATCCTCCGATAAGCAAACGTGCCAAATGGACAAGTAAAAGTGGTCTTCTCTTGATCGTCCGGGTGTATCATGATTTGGTTGTAGCCACTATATCCATCAAGAAAGCAATAGTAAGAATGACCGGCTAACCTCTCTAGCATTTGATCCATAAACGGCAAAGGCATGTGATCCTTCCTCGTTGTAGCGTTGAGCTTCCTATAATCGATGCACATCCGATGACCGGTTACAAGTCTTTGTGGCACAAGCTCATTCTTCTCATTCTTGACAACCGTTACACCACTCTTCTTTGGCACTACTTGCACGGGAGATATCCACTTACTATCCGAAATTGGGTAGATCACCCCACAATCAAGCAACTTGATAATCTCTTCTTTCACAACCTTCATCATGGGAGGGTGAAGTCGACGTTGAGCTTCCTTTGTCGGTTTAGCTCCTTCTTCCAACAAAATACGATGAACACAAGTAGTAGGGCTTATTCCCTTGATGTCCGCTAAGGTCCAACCTATAGCGGTCTTGTACTTCTTAAGCACACCAATCAAATCTTTCTCTTGCTTCTCACTAAGCATTGAAGACACAATAACCGGTAGTGTGTCTCCTTCTCCGAGATAAGCATACTTCAAGTGACTAGGGAGTTCTTTTAGTTCTAACTTCGGGGCCTCTTCCACACTTGGTCGAAATTTTGTTGTGGCACTTGGAATTGACAAGAACGAGTTCCTTGGATAAGTTGGCGTGGCATCAAGCTCGGCAACTGCCTCTCTAACTCTCGGCATAATGGCATAAGGCTCGGCATATATGCTTGGCTCGGCACCACCTTGCTCGGTATCATCGTGCACTCGTTCTCCCCTCTTGTCAAATCCGACCCCTTTCTCGATCGCTAATTGCTATGCGTCGAGCGAGGTCGACATAACTTGCTCGACCTCCTCCAAAACATCAATGGCACAACCCTCCTTTAAATCAACATTCGGGAACTTCATGGCGTCAAACACATTAAACTTGATCACCTCACCATCAAATTCCATAGTTAGGTTTCCTTCGGCCACGTCTATCTTTGTGCGCGCGGTCCTCATGAATGGTCGCCCTAGAAGCAATTGAGTGTTGTTGACCGGCGAATCCTCCATCTCAACCACATAAAAATCGGCGGGGAATATCAATTGGTTGACTTGCACCAACACATCCTCTACATAACCCTCCGGATATTTGCTTGAGCGATCCGCAAGTTGAATGATGACATTATCCTTCTTGAGAGGCCCTATACTCAACGTTTGATACACATTGAGTGGCATGACATTGATCGATGCTCCCAAATCCAACATAACATCATCAAACCGTGTATTGCCTATGACACAAGGCACATTGAAGCTTCCCGGATCCTTCATCTTTGGTGGCAACTTTCTTTGAATAACGGCCGACACCGTCTCGCTCATTGTTACCACACGAGTCTCTCTAGTATGCCTCCTTGCCGTGCAAAGCTCCTTTAAAAACTTAGCATACTTTGGTACTTGCTTAATGCACTCCAACAAAGGGATGTTGACTTGCACTTTCCGGAAAATCTCCAATACCTCTTCATCGGATTTATCCTTCTTCGTTCTAGCAAAGCGTGAAGGGAATGGTATGCTTGATGATGGCACCCCTCCCTTGCTTGCTTGGCTCGGCAATATCTCACTCTTGGATGTGGCGGGATCGTACTCAAGCTCGTTGCGCAGCCCCTTGTCACTCACATTATGGCCGGCGTTATGCTCTTGCTCGGCATCTCGGCTCTTCTCGGCAGCAACTCTGCCCCTCTCGGTAACAACATTGCCGGCAACACCTCCTTGCTCGGCAACATGGCTCTCCTCGGCATCTCCATCATGGCTGCCGGCAATGACAGGTCCGGCGGCCATCTCATCCTCATTTATTCCCTTGAAAGTCACTCGCTTCTTCTTTGGACTTGTTGGAGGAACAAACTCTCTTCCGCTTCGAGTTTGAATCACTTTGGCTTGCTCGTTCCTCGGATTTGGAATCGTATTGCTTGGCAACTTTCCTTGCTCATTGAATCTTCCCATAAAATCCACAACTTGCCCCATTTGAGTCTTGAGCTCACCAATGTCCTTTTGATGATTTTGTTGCCCCGCGAGTAATGCTTGAGTAGCACTTGACAAAGATTGAAGCAATGCATCGTAATTAGGGTTGCTCGGCGCGGCTTGGCCTTGGATAGGCACGGCTTGAGCTTGGTTTTGGTTCGGCACTGCCCCATAGGCTCCTTGGTTCGGCATATATGGCTGCCGAGGCACAAATGGTGGCCTCGGTGCAAATGGCGCTACTCCCTCTCTCGGTTGCATAGGTGCCCTAAGCACGTTGTCATTATTCGCCCATCGAAAGTTAGGATGATCATTGAACCTTGGATTGAAATTGCCAAATCGTTGGCCTCCTTGAAAACCAATGGCATTGCACTCCTCAACTCCCTCACTAACTCCAAATTGAGGGCATTGTTCGGTCTCATGGCCCTCGGTGCAAATACCACATACACTTGCACGCTTTTTTATCAAATTACTCACCAAGTCGGTAAGCTTGTCCACTTTATCTTCTAACTTTGAGCTCGAAGACGTCTCATGCACTTTCTCATTCCTTTGCACATTGCCTCGTGCCATGCCAAATTGTTGGTTGTTCAAGGCACGAACTTCCAACAAACTTCTCGCCGCTCCGGCGTTTAACTCCAAAAAGCTACCTCCCGCGGCCGAGTCAAGAAACTCTCTCTCCATGACGCGCAATCCCTCATAGAAATATTGCAGCAAGAGTCCATCGCTAATGCCATGCGATGGACACAAAGAAACTAGGGACTTGAACCTCTTGTAGTAGTCGAAGAAAGTCTCATCTCCGGCTTGCTTCACACTTGTAATTTGCTTCCTCAGATCAGTGATACGTGAAGCAGGAAAGTACTTGAGTAAAAACTCATCCATCATAGTACTCCACGAAACAATGCGACCACTAGGCACCTCAAACAACCACTCCTTCGCTTGATCTTCTAATGAGAATGGAAAAGCCTTCATTTTGAAGTGTTGCAAATCGGTCCCTCTTGGACACATGGACTCCGTGGTGAAGTTAAACCACTGTAGATGCTTGTTAGGGTCCTCACTCGGCATCCCATAAAATGACTTCAGCTTATGGAGGAATCCACTCCTTAATTCAATCTCTCCAGTCTTGTCAGCTTCCAAGGGGGGATAAGTGATATTCGAAGGAGCAACTCCAGCTCCAGCAACATGACCATTCTGTGATCTGATTGATGCCATGATCTCTTCTTCTTCTGATGATTTGGCAAAGGCTTCAAATTCAGGATTCTGAAGATCACACGATGATGACACTACTGATGGTGAACTCGGCCCTGATGATACTGAAACTGACGGCACAATAGGGGAGGACGGCAATGATGATGATACTGATGAACTGGTTGGTGATGATGGTGGTAATGGCACAAAACGAGCAATAGCGAGTTCTTGCTCTAAACGTTGCAAACGGCCTTGAAGATCTCTTGCCCAAATACTAGATTCGGACATGCATTATTTCTGAAATTTGCAACATTTAAACAAGTTAGAACATCGTAAAGAAATAGGAGACAAGAATATACATCATTACAAGCCACGGCATTGGCGATACAACAAATTTCAACAATAGCACACATATACATTCGGCAACACATACACATTCACGGCACAACATACACGGCAAAGCAACAATATGGTTCGGCCACAAGAAGAAAAATCGGAAAGTTCATGAGCATGTAATCGCTAAGTCTAATTCCTTTTAAGTTTGTTCTAACTCTCGAAGTACGTGGAGCAGAGGAGATAACGGTGCAATGGACTGATACAGCCCCCGGTAGTATCATGCTTAATCCGATATACCTCAAGAGTTTGAACCACACAACATGTTTTATCTTTGAAGAAAATAGGCCACATATGTCAAGTTATGTTCTAGCGTCTAAAGTGAGGTGATGCTTCGGCACAAGCTGTCGACTAGGTCGTGCGGATTTTACGTTTCAAAGGTCATTACAATCACGGAGGGCGAACCCCCTACAGGAACCAGGCAGGACTCGTTGCTGGACACCATGGAGGGCGAACCCCCTATCGACTCACTCACCGAGAATGAACATCAGTCTATGGGCCTTGAGATCCAGTTAAACAAACCTGAGAACCATATCTATGATCATAACTTCCCCATACTTTGTAAAACAAACACGGATCCCTAGCGGTCTCAAGTGTTGATTAAAACCGCCCTCAACCTCATAAAAATAATACCAAGTTAGCGTCGTTATGCGTGGGGGGCCAACGATGGACTAATTCCAACATTGCAGGGCCCGTTTCCCAATCTACACAAAAACATACCTAACATGGCATCACTCGTATGAAGGGTTATGGTTATGATCAACAAAAGAGGCTTCACCTACATGTTACACTTTAGAAACTACAATAAACTCAAACATACACAACACTATCAACTTCCTAGAAATTAAACTAAGTGATTACCAACATACATCAATATACATCATGCAACTTCCGAAATTTAAACTCTACATGCCAAAGCATATTTCTACTTTACAAAATCCCAAAATAAACTTAAAATTTACAACTTTACAACTTCACAACAAAAATTTCCAGCAACATTATATACACAACAATAACATAAAACAAGCTTTTATAATCCCCGGCAACGGCGCCAAAAATTGAACGGGAGCCGAAGCTCGCATGCAATGATAACCCTACAAAAATATCGTTAGTAGTATGAGCAAGTAGGGATCGTTCTAGCCGGGGATTAAGGGTACCTGAAATATGAAATTGTTAGACACAAACATATTCACATATATACAAGAAAACGTCACAAGTTTGGGGGATATAATGGTTCGGCAGCAAGCTGCCTTACACTAAGTTCGGCAACATGTAAAAACAGAAAATAAAATCCTAGATCTAATATTTACAAGTTTGATCATCATCTCTCACGCATCTCATAGCACAAAACACAATTTAACACAAAGATTTATATGCAAGAAAGTAAGAGACAAGTATTAGCATGCTCAAAATTCAAATTCGTTTCGACCGTAACTAGAGCTCTCGCTCTGTACCTAGTTACTAGACTTCCTTAAGTTCTTTTAGGACAAACTCTCGCTCTAGCCCTAAAGATATTTATGCTAATCCGGTTAAGACTTAACATATATCGCACAAGAGTCTTAAATCGAAAACATGTAAACAAGTAAGGTTGTCAATCATCTTATTTAGCATGCAAGTTCTAAGATTAATAGCCCTTAGTGAATAACACAAATCATAGAGTCCTCTCGGTCCATCTAGTTTGTAATTACCCTAGCAAGTTAAACCTAATACCGAGATTATGTTCAAAGACAACACCAAGTATCGATTTTCATGCCCTCACCTTAGATTACTAACCAATTTAAATCCTAAACATGCTTCTAATACCACTGCTCTAATTATCTAAACATACAAAAACCATGTATTAAAAATCGCACAAGTCATCACATAAACTTCAATGAAAATTGCAATTCATGCTCATCATACAAAACCAAACGAAACAAAGTATTTTTTATAACAATACATGTGACTAAACCGAAATTAAAAACACAAGTCATAGGGATGGATCACACTTTAGAAACCTTGGAGAGCTTCGTCTTGGTGTGGTGGAAGAGGATCGGCAGTAGCTAGGCTAGGGATAGGGATCGGTGGTGATTTGGTGACTTGGTGTTTCTAGGGTTTCGGCTTAGAACTTTGAGTACGAAATTTGGTAGAGTTTTGGCTAGTGTTTTGCAAGAGATGAGATGATGATTTTCTGTGTATGAGATGGCTATATATAGAGGAAAAGGGAGAGAGAGGCTGCCGGCCACAAGAAGGGGAAACAAAGAATAGGTTTCCTTGTAGGTTTATGTTTCCTTGTTGAATAAAGATTTGCATTCTTGATTTTTCTTTTTCTGATTTTTCTTCAAGGCTTGGGCTGCACATCTTCATGGACTTCTTGTATGATCTTGGACTTCAATTGATAGGTCTTGATCCATTGAAAATGCCCCACAATGCCGACAGCACACAGAGGCAGCAATCTGCCAGAATCGGCAGCTTCTCCTAGTGTGACTAGGAGAACTTGTTTCTTCATGCTTTTCTTCAATGCCATGGCCTAGTGTCTTCCTCTTCCCTTCATAAAGCTTGGACCATCTTCACATATGCATTCGTACACCATTTGGTCCATCAAAAACAGAAAACACAAAAAGGGGGCAGTAGGTTCCTGGAATCGGCAGATTTGACCTTGTTGCAGTAATTCCGGCTTATCTCCCTCCGTGGAGCTCCGATTGATGCGATTCCAAGTCTCACGTAAACTAGACACATAGGGCCATCTCCTCATAAAATATCTCGGCCAAATTCCATGCAAGTCGTCGGGAATGATTTTCCGAAGTTGGGACACAGTCCCAGGAATTTCCTGGAAGCCCCTGGATTGGAATGTTCGGGCTGCCCTTTTGCAGCCAACTTTTGGGTGACTTCCCGAACTCCGATTGATCTGAAATTTTAACACATCATTTCAAAACATATGAATATTAAGCACATAAAATTTCATAGAATTTGGAAAAGGATAGATCACAGTTTCATTCATCTCAAAATCACGAAAAAGACATATTTTGCACTATTTTCCAGATTTCTCAAACTTAGTCATTTTTCGGATTCTTAACCATTTTTCACAAAACTCTACCGAAATTGACACTAACTACATTACGACTCTATCTTAGACAAATAAGGGTTAAACAAAGCATAAACGAGGGCATAAGCATATAATATCGTCGCACATTGTGCTCCTATCATTGCTCGACCTCCTCCAAAACGTCACTAGCTTGGCACTCCTTCTAATCGGCAATAGGATATTTCATGGCATCAAAAACATTGAACTTTATCACCTCACCATTAAACTCCATTGTCAAATTGCCCTCGGCAACATCTATCTTCGTGCGTACGTACCGTCCTCATGAAGGGCCGGCCTAGTAGCAATTGCTTGCTATTAACCGGTGAGTCTTCCATTTCAACCACATAAAAATCGGCAGGAAAGATCAATTAGTTCACTTGCACAAGTACATCCTCCACATAGCCTTCCGGATACTTGCTTGAGCGATCCGCTAGTTGTATGATGACATTGTCCTTCTTGAGAGGTCCTATGCTCAACGTTTGATAAACATTGAGAGGCATGACATTGATCAACACTCCCAAGTCTAGCATAACATCGTCAAAGCAAGTGTTATCTATCACACAAGGCACATTGAAGCTTCCCGGATCCTTCATCTTTGGTGGCAACTTTCTT
The DNA here is from genome assembly GCA_963682095.1 of Potentilla sterilis. Lineage (NCBI taxonomy): Eukaryota > Viridiplantae > Streptophyta > Magnoliopsida > Rosales > Rosaceae > Potentilla > Potentilla sterilis. Next base: position 14,706,002 of record OY821765.1, on the reverse strand, counting down.
TGAATAACGGCCGACACCGTTTCACTCATTGTCACCACGCGAGTCTCCCTTATATGCCTCCTTGCCGTACACAATTCCTTGAGAAATTTAGCATATTTAGGAACTTGCTTAATGCACTCCAACAAAGAGATGTTGACTTGCACTTTCCGAAAAATCTCCAACACTTCCTCATCGGACTTGTCTTTCTTTGATCTTGCAAAACGCGAAGGAAAGAGAATGCTTGGGTTCGGCACGCCTCCCTTGCTTGCTTGGCTCGGCACACATTCCTTCGTCGAGATCGCGGGATCCCTCTCAAGTTCATTCTTCCTCTCGGCAGCAGCCCTATCCTTAATAGCCTTCCTCTTTGTTTCGGCAGGCTGCAGCGCATACTGCTCGGCAGTGGTCCTCTCGGTGGCTGCTCGGCAGTCTCTTCTTCCTCAATAACCATGCCGAGAGGCATACTTTTCTTCTTAGGACACCTCGGAGGCAATAACTCCCTTCCGCTATGAGTTTTGATTACTTTAGCTTGCTCGTTTCTCGGATTTGGAATTGTATTGCTAGGCAACTTCTCTTGCTAGGTAAATCTCACTACAAAAACAAAGGGATTTACCGACGAAAAAAAAAAAAAACGGCCGACGAAACTGTTTTTTCGTCGGCTATATCGAAGAAAAGCCGACGAATATTTTTTTCGTCGGGCAAAAAAAAATTTCGTCGGCTATTCCAATAGAATGGCCGACGAATTTTTTTTCCGTCGGTAAAAATTAAAAATCGTCGGCTATTCTTCGAGAATGGCCGACGATTTAAAGTTGTCGTCGGCTATACTCTGAATAGAATAGCCGACGAAAAATTTTGTGGCAAATCGTCGGCTATTCTACAAGAATGGCCGACGATTTAAAGTTTTCGTCGGCTATACTCTGAAAATGAGTATGGCCGACGAAGTTGGTAATTTCGTCGGCTATAAGTCTTTATATTTTCAGATCTGGGCAGAAGCTGCTCATTTAAAAAAAAACGGGAAAAAGAGTGAGAAATCTGTGGGTATTGTTGAAATCCGTCCTCTCTTACATTGTGGAGCTATATATAGGTACGTATATGTGTATATATGTTGATTTTGAGTTTTAGTTGAGTTGATTTTGAGTTTTAGTGATTTTGATATAGTAAGTGATTTTTTGTTTTGTTGTTGTTTTAGTGTTAGAATGTATGTATATATGTTGATTTTGAGTTGTAGTTGAGTTAATTTTCAGTTAGAGTTTAATTATGTGTTTTAATTTGATGTTATTTTAATTAGTGTTAAAATATATATAAATATGTTAATTAATGGTTGTTGATAGTGTAATGAACTTAAATAATGGTTGTTAATTAATGGTATATATATATATGAGTTGATGTTGATAATAATATATATGTGTTAATTAATTTATTATTAATTAAAGTTATACATATATATTATTATCAGGCTATATATGGATCGAGATAAGAGTTGGATTTCGCTTCCAAGGCATGACCGACGATACACTACAGGAGTTGTGGATTTTATGCAGTTCGTCGAGGAAAATGCAAAGGGGAATTACCATTATTGCCCGTGCAAGAAATGTAAGTGTCGCAGTGATATGTGTCGATTTCCGATTAGGACAGTATGGGAGCACCTAAAGAGTAATGGGTTTTGGCCGAAGTACACACGTTGGATATATCACGGTGAGCCATCATTAGATGGATCGCATGATCATGGGCAGTATTTTGAGGCGGGCAGTAGTAGTACATCCAACGATCCAACAATGGCATTCGTCAACGACGTGTTTCCTTTTGAAAGCGGTGTACGTGGGGAACAATATATGCAGGACCCGGTGCAGCCGTTCCCACAAGTTGTCAACACTGCTGCCTTTGACAAGTACAACAAACTGATTGCATTGCAACAGACCCCTGTGTCTTCAAGTTCTGAGAAGACAGTTCTTCAAAGTGTGATGGAGGTAATGAGGATTAAAGTCGAGACAAAAGGGAGCATCAGGCAAGTGGATGAATATCTACAGTACACTTCTTCGTTGTTGGAGGAGGGTCATCGTAATCCTACCAATCACCGTCAGGTCCGAAGTATCCTCAAAGATCTAGGGCTTTCCTACATTAAGATCCATGCATGCGCATTTGACTGCGTTCTCTTCTGGGGTGAAGATGCAGAAGGGAATGACCTTGCTAGCCTTGACGCATGTCCGATATGTCAGTCTGACCGATATAAGTTGACGGGAGCAGGCAATAGGAAACCTGTGAAAGTACTTCGGTATTTTCCGTTGAGAGATAGGCTTGAGCGGTTGTACATGTCAGAAACCACCGCAAAAGCTATGAGGTGGCACGGTGAGCGGGACGCGGGAGACGCAGATATCATGACACACATCTCTGACGGAGCGGCTTGGAAGCATATAAACAATGAGTTTCCTCATTTTGCGTCAGATGTCAGAAACGTCAGGCTCGGGCTCTCAACCGACGGGTTCAACCCTTTCGGCACCATGAGTCTTTCATACAGTATATGGCCGGTGGTTTTGGTACCTTACAACCTTCCTCCGTGGATGTGCATGAAGAAGGAATATAATATGTTGACGTTGTTGATTCCGGGGCCTGGTTACCCAGGGAAATGTCTCGATGTGTATATGAGACCATTGATTGAAGAGCTTAAGGTATTGTGGGACGTTGGTCATCCCACTTTTGACAAGTACAAGCAGGAGACGTTCCAGATGCATGCCATGGTTATTGGTACCATCAGTGATTTTCCTGCTTATGGGATGTTGTCGGGCAGCGTTGTTAGGGGATACAAGGCTTGTCCAGAGTGCCTCAGCGATTATGGGAGCACCCCTCATTGCAACAAGATATGCCGAATGGGTCATCGTGTGTTCCTTCCGGCGGATCACCACTGGCGTTACGAGTCCGCCGCATTTGATGGAACCGAAGAACACGGCCGTGCTCCCAGAAGATGGACAGGAAGAGAAATTTTAGCAAGACTTAATCAGTACGATTTTGGGCCCCTCAGCAATCATCCCGATATTGTAGCGGAAATACCTGAAAGGCCTGAGGAGTACAAATTCTGGACACATAGGAGCATATTGTGGGAACTCCCGTACTGGTGTGAGTTGCTGATCCGTCACTTCCTAGACGTTATGCACATAGAAAAAAATGTTTCTGAAAGTGTGGTGGGCACAACGCTGAACTTGGAGGGGAAGACGAAAGACGGTCCTAAGGCTCGCACTGATCTGCAAAACATGAATATCAGAAAACCACTATGGTTGAAACAAGGGAAGAGAAAAATGCCTCAAGCTCCTTACACCGTCAAGCCTGAGCATAAATCAGAAATTTTGCATTGGATAAGTGAGGCCAAGTATCCTTCAGGCTTTGCTGGAAATATAGCCAAGTGTGTCAACAGACAATGCAACAATCTGTACGGGTTGAAAAGTCATGACAATCATATCCTGCTACAACGTCTCTTCCCTGTTTTCATTCGACCGTTCCTTCCCCGTCACGTTGTGCAGCCGTTAGTAGCGTTGGCAAGATTTTTCCAGAAGGTATGCACACGGGAAGTGAGAAAATCTGACCTCCGGGAAATGCAACAAGACATCGTTCATATCATGTGTAAATTTGAGATGATATTTCCTCCAAATTTTTTCGACATCATGCCTCACCTCATGATCCATCTTCCTCGGCAGTTGTTGCTTACCGGTCCTGTGCACTTCACTTGGATGTATCCGATGGAAAGGTACGTATTTTACACCTTATGTTAATTTCCTCATCAATATATGTGATATAGTGTTAATGTATTATCATAACACTTTAAAAACTTGATTTATAGGCAACTTGGACAATACGGTGGTTTTGTCCAAAACAGATCCGCACCTGAAGGATGTATAGCTGAAGCATATATTGCGCACGAGTGCGTTACCTACATGAAGCTGTATTTCGGAGCGTTACAGGAAAGCATACCGGAAGATGTACCTTCACAGTTCAATCTTTCCATACTCTCTGACGATGTTGTACTCGGTGGAAACATGCCAGTTTCCTATAAGTTGAAAGATTATGAGGTAGCCATTGCACATTGGTGGGTACTAATCAACTGTCCAGAAGTTCAGTTTTGGAAGGACATACATCTACGCTGTGAAGGAGTAGCAAGTGATCGCGATTACCACAACCAGACATTCGCAGAGTATTTCGGCCGCTGGGTACGTACCTTTAACACTATTTTATACGTGTTCATATATTATTGTGTATATTTATTCATATTTATAGTTGATTCTGATGGTTGCAGATGGACCTTATTGCAAATGATAATCACCCAAATTGGTCGCACGAACTCAGACTTTTAGCGAGGAGGCCGGTCTATTCAAAAGTTTATGCGACGTGCAAGGTGAATGGTGTGTTATTTCGATGTGAAGACAGAGACCTCAGACTGAAAACACAAAATTCAGGGGTTATGGCACATGGTGGGGATGGTGGAGTTGACTATTACGGTGTTCTCCATTCGGTTGTGGAACTGCATTACGGGGAAGGCATGAAAGTGCACCTTTTCAAGTGTAGATGGTTTGACACACGGCCGCAGAGCATGAAAACCGATCAATACGGCGTAAGTTCTGTGAACACTAGTACATCATGGTATGAGGACGACCCGTTCGTTTTAGCCACATGGGTGAAACAAGTGTTTTATCTTGATGATCTCGCCAAGGGTGACCCGTGGAAAGTAGTCAACACTATCCACCATCGCAACATTTACCGGGCGTCTACACTTGGAGTGGCCGAAGAGAACGAGGAAGGGGGCACCGCGTATCAAGAGCCCAACTCAAACGGTATTCCTGACTCCTCTTTTATTCGTCTAGACACGCCGGTGCGAATTCGACGTGAAGAGCCACTGCTTGTTGATGTTGATCCAATTGAAGAAACTAACGAGGACTCTAGTGGTGAGGAAAGACATAGATTACCCCTATCGAGCAATTCAGAAACCGAAGAAGACTCATCCGATGATTCCGATTACAATCCGACGGATTAAGTAATTTAAATGATGTAATCCTTTCATTTGTAATCAACTCATTTCTAATGACCGGGCGTGGGGATGAGCCTCCCAGCTAGGCTGGGTTCCAAACCCCTTAAACAAAAATTTGAAATATGTTGACTGTTGGGTTTCTGATTTTTTATGTTCAATTTTGGTTATATGTGAACAGGACATCGGAATAGGAGAGGTGTAAAACCACTGATTTTTTTGGTTTTTTTTTTAGAGAATGGCCGACGAAAAATGCATTATTTCGTCGGCTAAACAGAGAATGGCCGACGAAAAATGCATTATTTCGTCGGCCATAATTTATTAAAAAAAAAATATTTTACGAACAATGGCCGACGAAAACTAACTATTTCGTCGGCCATAAGTTATTTAAAAATAATTATTTACGAACAATGCCCGACGAAAACTAACTATTTCGTCGGCCATAAGTTATATAAAAATAATTATTTACGAACAATGCCCGACGAAAACTAACTATTTCGTCGGCCATAAGTTATATAAAAATAATTATTTACGAACAATGCCCGACGAAAACTAACTATTTCGTCGGCCATAAGTTATTTAAAAATAATTATTTACGAACAATGGCCGACGAAAAATAACTATTTCGTCGGCCATAAGTTTTTAACAGAAAACGACAAAACAATAGCCGACGAATACTAGGTTTGATTTCGTCGGCTATGATTAAAAAAAAAACAAAAAAAGAGCTGTTTCCATTTTCTATCACTATCGACAAACCATTGCTTCATCGTTCAAATGCAAATGTGTCGTGAAATAAGACATGACCAAAATATTGAAATACGGCTACGGTTGAAAAATGGGAAGATTCCGACAAAATCTGTGTGCCGAATGTTGCGGTTAGCTGTTTTTTACTTCCGTTTTCCTATGGGTAGCCTGACGGTCGGTAAATATTTTGAGGAAAATTTTTATACGATTGGTTGCGTCTCATCGATCTGAAACTATTCTCTGTTGAACGTCAGGCCAAAAAACGTCATTTAGACGGGCCAATTTCCATTTCTAAGCATTTGAAGGGTTGACTCACCCGGTTGACCGTCCCGATCGAGCCTTTAACGTTGTCAGATGTAGTTGGATTTTTTTTCATACATGTATTTAATCTTAACGGTGATATCTGACGGTTGGAATAGATTTTCCAAACTTTTAGATTCAAAATCGGAACATATGCACTAATGTTCCTTAACTTGTTTACTAAGTGTTTAATTGAATGTATAGTTTCAAATACCTACTATACGTAGACCCTTCAAATGCAAATGTGTCGTGAAATAAGACATGACCGAAATATTGAAATACGGCTACGGTTGAAAAATGGGAAGATTCCGACAAAATCTGTGTCCCGAATGTTGCGGTTTGCTGTTTTTCACTCCCGTTTTCCTATGGGTAGCCTGACGGTCGGTAAATATTTTGGGGGAAAATTTTATACGATTAGATGCGTCGCATCGATCTGAAACTATTCTCTGTTGAAGGTCAGGCAAAAAAACGTAATTTAGACGGGCCAATTTCCGTTTTAAAGCGTTTAGAGGTTTGACTTTGCGGTTTGACCGTCCCGATCGAGCCTTCAACTTTGTCAGATGTAGTTGGATTTTTTTTCATACATGTATTTAACCTTAACGGTGATATCTGACGGTTGGAATAGATTTTCCAAACTTTGAGATTCAAAATCGGAATATATGCACTAATGTTCCTTAACTTGTTTACTAAGTGTTTAAGTGAATGTATAGTTTCAAATACCTACTATACGTAGACCCTTCAAATGCAAATGTGTCGTGAAATAAGACATGACCGAAATATTGAAATACGGCTACGGTTGAAAAATGGGAAGATTCCGACAAAATCTGTGTCCCGAATGTTGCGGTTTGCTGTTTTTCACTCCCGTTTTCCTATGGGTAGCCTGACGGTCGGTAAATATTTTGGGGGAAACTTTTATATGATTAGATGCGTCGCATCGATCTGAAACTATTCTCTGTTGAAGGTCAGGCCAAAAAACGTCATTTAGACGGCCCAATTTCCGTTTTACAGCGTTTAGAAGTTTGACTTTGTAGTTTGACCAAAAGTATAGCCGACGAAGTTATATTTCGTCGGCTAAAGTCTGGTGATCCGCGCCTTCCCATTATCCACCGTTGGATGGGGGAGATCGGACGGATTCTGAGGGACGAAGACTATAGCCGACGAATTATGTAATTTCGTCGGCTATGCCATAGCATGGCCGACGAAAATGATTTCGTCGGCTATGACATAGTATGCCCGACGAAATGACTGTATTCGTCGGCTATACTATACCATGGCCGACGAAATTGCTTTATTTCGTCGGCTATACTATATCATGGCCGACGAAATAAAGCGATTTCGTCGGCTATACTATCGGGTATAAGTAAAATGCAGCCGAACCCTAGCCTCCATTTGCCCGATTTTCCCTATCCTCCTCGAATCCGGCCCTCCTTCATCCGTCGATCCTCCTCCCTATTCCGGCAGCCCGGCGCCTCCTCCTCCTCCTCCTTGGTTCGGCAGCCCGGCGACTCCTCCTCCTCCTCCTTGGTTCGATCCGCCGCCCCTCCTCCTCCTCCTCCTCCCTGTTCCGGCAGCCCCGGCCGACCCTCCTCCTCCTCCTCTCTGTTCCGGCCGCCTCCCCCTCCTCCTCCTCCCCGATTCGGTACCGGCCGGCCCCTTTTTTTTTTTTTGTTATTTAATTATTAATAAATTAAATTATGGTTAATAAATTATATATAATTGTTAATTTAGATATAATTGTTAATTTAGGTATAATTTGTGTATTTATATGTTAATTTGTGTATAATTTATGTATTTATGTTAATTTATGTATTTATGTTAATTTAGGTATAATTTATGTATTTATATGTTAATTTGTGTATAATTTATGTATTTATGTTAATTTATGTATTTATGTTAATTTAAGTATAATTTATGTTTTTATATTAATTTAGATATAATTTATGTATTTATGTTAATTTAGTTATAATTTATGTATTTATGTTAATTTAGGTAGAATTTTTGTATTTATGTTAATTTAGGTATAATTTATGTATTTATGTTAATTTAGTTATAATTTAGGTTTTTATGTTAATGTATGTAGTTTTTAGGTTTTTATGTTAATTTAGGTAATTTTTGTAAAATTTATTTTAATTGTATATAATTTAGGTGTAATTGTATAATTTATATGTATAAATTGGTTATTATATAAATCGGTAAATATTAAAATATGTTAGTATTATTGGGTATTATATTAATTAGAATTTGTTATTTAATATAATATAATTTAATATTAATTAATGTATTAATGCGTCTGGCTTTAGATGGCCGATGCATTTAGGCAGTTGTTCGGAGGTCGTCGTTCTACATCTAGAGGTTCTGGAAATGCCGCCGGTTCTGGAAATGCCGCGGGTTCCCCAGACTCCGAGAGGACGGCTAGCCAGCCTGAGAGGACCACCAGCCAGCCGCGGAGGAGTGTGGATGCAGCCCAGCCGCGGCGGAGTGTGAGTGCTCGGCACCAGACCCTTCTCCAGGCGGGGCGGCCGTCGAGCACTTCACTTCCGAATGTCGGTCCCTCTGTGGCGCCGAGGTTTAGTCGGCAGCTGTTTCACGAGGAGATAGCTGCCGACGTTCCTCAGGTTCGTATGCCTGAGGTTCATCGGGAGCCGATGCCGATGCCGAGTCCGACTCAGTCTGCTGGTGACTCGACTGAGGGGCCTACTCTCCCAAACCAGCTCTTCCTCCCATACAACATTCCTGCGATACCCGAGGTCGACTATCAGGGTCGGCCCCAGTGGCCTGATATGCCTCAGTTCGTGAGTGCTGCGGAGGCATACCAGCAGCAGCCATGGGAGAGCCCTGACCTCCTGATTTCGGCGAGGAGAAAAGGAAAGTCGACGGCAACCGAATCATCGGGTTCAGGTAACATTCGATTTTATTAATTAAATATTTTATTAAAATTAACGCACTAATATTTAATTTTATTAACCAATCGTCGTTTATGTGATATGGACAGGCGCTAGCAGTTCAACCCAGAGGAATACCAGAGGTGTCATCAGTTTTGAGACGCTCAGGAGAACGGTTGAACGGAGCGGGAGGATCCAGATTGACGAAGCTCCTGATCAGGAGGTTGGGGCGAAAAAGAAACGCGACTACTCGGGTTGCGTGGGTGCACTCATTAGGGACAGAGTCCCTATGTTGTGGGCTCGGTGGGCTGATGTGCCCGAAGAAATCAAGATGGAGTTGAACAACGCCGCGTCGGTGAGTAAATAAAAAAATTTAATTTAGTTATCGTAATATTTAAAAATTTTCGGTATTTTTATAATTATAAAACTAATAAAATATTATCTTTCAGACATACTTTGTGGTTGCGGAACACAAGCGGGGTTGGGCGGACTCCCAACAGAGCTCGAGGTACGTTGGGAATGTCTTATTTGATAATTAGAAATATTTTATGATATTAATAATATTTCTAATGCACTTTTGTTTTCTTCGTAGGTTCAAAGAGTGGAAGAACGAGCTCCGTTCCCACTATAACGAGTACGGCAACCGTGGTCGTATGGGTACTCCCAGAGAGTTCATGTTCAGGGAGTACGAGTGGCGTTGGTTGAGGACCGTAGTCTTCGACAACCCGGCTATGATGGTAAATATTAAACTTCATTATAAATGTTTATTTTATTAAAATTTTAATTATTAGTTTAAATATTTTATAATTATTTCAGTTATATTTTTTGATGCATTTTTCTAATATTTTATTATTTGTTTGAAGGAACGGTCTCGGATAAACTCGGAGAACCGCCGCCGTAACACAATCCTCCATCACGGCGGTTCAAGGCCGTTTGCACAATATCAGGAGGAGGCGCTAAGAGATCATCCTGATTGCAACCCCTACGTGGAGACGTTCAAGATCGCTTATCCACAAGCGACAGACGATCTCGTAAGTCGTTCATTATGATTTTAAAATTTAAATTATTAATTTTACTTAACTATCCATTTGTTAGAATATTAATTTTTTTTCCCCGTCCAATTAGGAGCGGGTGACCCAGGCCGAACAAGAGGTGCTCCAGCAAATAGTTCGGGAGACACAACCGGACATCTCAGAGGCAGATTTGGAGGAAGCCGTGCGCCAGGTCGACCGCACCAATATCCAAACGGCGGCGAGGATGTTCAACGCAGCCTTCCCACACCAGTCCAACGAGTACTACTGCCGGGGTTTAGGAGGTTCTGGACAAGGGCTCCTGAAGACCACTAAGGGAGGTCAAAAGAAGGGAGGCGGCCAGACCCAACATATGAGGGGGGAAGTGCAGCGATTGGCCGCAGAATTGGCGACCTCGTCCCAGACAGTAGAGGAGCTGCGCCGCAGACAATATCAGTCCCAGCAGTATCAGTTGGATATGGTCCGTTGGAATGCTGAGTGCGCCAGAATTCGGCAATACAACAACCACGGCCAGCAACAGTGGATTTATGAGATGTTCGCGGCACAACAAGAAGGCCGTCCACCCCCGCTCCCGTTTCAGCAGTTAGTGGAGCCTCCAATGCCTCAACCTCCCGAGTTCGGTCAGCAGGATGATGCGCCTGATGCTGTAGATGATATCCTAGACTTTAGTAGTTTAGGAGATAATTAGGATTATATTTTATGTATATTGGAACGAATTTAATAAAAATGGTGTTTAGACGTGTTTCTTGTTGGTGCAAATGCATGAATTGTTTTTGTGATTTGCAGCTTGCTTGGAATGGTAATTTAGAAAATAATTTAATTTTTTTTTTTCCAAATGCAAGAATAGCCGACGATTTTTGCATTATTTCGTCGGCTATAACAAGTATAGCCGACGAATTTTACCAATTTTCGTCGGCTATAATTTGTATAGCCGACGAAAAGTGCCTTATTTCGTCGGCTATAACTAATTAATACCTATAAAATAGTAATATATTTCGAGGAAATAGCCGACGAAATTTTATTAAATCGTCGGCTATAGTAAAAATACCATAGCCGACGAACTTTTATTAAATCGTCGGCTATAGTTAAAACACCATAGCCGACGAAATTTTATTAAATCGTCGGCTATAGTTAAAACATCATAGCCGACGAAATTTTGGTAAATCGTCGGCTATAGTTAAAACACCATAGCCGACGAAATTTTAGTAAATCGTCGGCCATACTTAATGGATTTCGTCGGCCATACTCAAAAATACCCGACGAAAGTCGTCGGCTATTTTACCGACCTTTGCCCGACGAATTTTTTGACTCGTCGGCCATACTTAACTATAGCCGACGAAATTTTTTTTTTCGTCGGCCATTGGTATTACCGACGGCGTATTACCGACGACTTATGGCCGACGAAATTTTCGTCGGCAGAGGGTATAGCCGACGAAAAAAAAAAAAGGCCGACGAAAATTTTTTCGTCGGCTATTCGTCCGTATCTGGTAGTGTCTTTCCATGAAGTCCACAACTTGCCACATTTCAGTCTTGAGCTAACCTATATCCTTCGAGTGATTTTTTTGCCCTGCAAGCAACGCTTGAGTAGCACTCGAAAGAGATTGAATCAAAGCATCATAGTTGGAATTGGTCGATCCTCCTTGCACTTGGCTCGGCTGAAATTGGCTTTGGTGTGGCTACGTGGATGCTTGGCTTAGCTGAAACTGTGGCCATGGCACAAAGGGTGCCCTCGGTTGAAAAGGGGCAGCCCTTTGGCTCGGCTGCATAGGTCCTCTCAATACATTGTCATTATTTGTCCATCGAAATTTCAGATGATCATTGAACCTCAGATTGAAGTTGCCATACCTTTGTCCTTGAAAACCAATGGCGTTGCACTCCTCTACTCCCTCACTCGATGCAAGTTGAGAGCATACCTCGGTTTCATGGTTCTCGGTGCACACGCCACAAACTAAGGCACGCTTCCCTTCATCATACTACTCACCAAGTCGACAAGCTTGTCAACTTTCTCCTCCAATTTCGAGCTTGAGGACGTGTCATGTACCTTCTCACTCCTCACGACATTGTCGCGTGCCATGCTAAATTGTTGGTTGTTCAAAGCTTGAACTTCCAATAAATTTCTTGCCGGTGTAGCGTCCAACTCCAAGAAACTACCTCCCACGGCCGAATCAAGAAACTCCCTCTCCATTAAGCGCAATCCCTCATAGAAATATTACAACAAGAGTCAATCGCTAATGCCATGTGATGGACACAAATAGACTAAGGACTTGAACCTCTTATAGTAGTTAAAGAAAGTTTCATCTCCGGCTTGCCTCACGCTTGTAATTTGCTTCCTCAAATCCGTGATACGCGAAGCAGGAAAGTACTTGAGTAGAAACTCATCTACCATACTATTCCATAAAGTAATTCGGCCACTAGGTACTTCAAACAACCACTCATTTGCTTGATCTTCCAATGAGAACGGAAAAGTCTTCATCTTGAAGTGTTGTAAATCGGTCCCTCTTGAACACATTAGGTGGTGAAGTTGAACCATTGCAAATGCTTGTTTGGATCCTCACTTGGCAATCCATATAATGATTTCAACTTATGGAGGAACCCACTCCTCAATTCTATTTCTCCGGTCTTGTCGGCTTCTAAAAGAGGGTAAGTAATGTTGGAAGGTGCGGCTCCTCCTCCTCTAGTGACATGAACAGTTTGAGCTCTAATCGAAGGCATTCTTGGCGGCTCAACAATAGGCTCGGCAAAAGCTTCAAATTCGGGACCTTGCAAATCACACGAAGACGAGATGATCGAAGGAGAGCTCGGGCTAGATGAGGCCGAACTGTGTGGTGGTGATGCCGAGCTAGATAATGTTTCGAATGGTGGTAATGGTTCAACAATGGCGATGGCGAGCCCTTGGTTCAAACGTTGCAATCGACCTTGATGATCTCATGTCCAAAGGCTAGGACATGCACTATTTTGAAATTTACAACATTAGAACAAGTTAGAATCATCATAAAGAAATAAAAAGCAAGAATATACATCATTACAAGCCACGGCATTGGTGATTACAAAACAAATTTCAAACAATATCACACTATACATTCGGCAAAAGCAAAAAGGCATGCAATCGGCAAGAATAGTTCAAAACTAACGAAAATTTCTATGAGCATGTAATCTCTAAGTCTAATTGCTTTTAAATTTGTTCTAACTCTCAAAGTACGTAGAGCAGAGGAGATAACGGTGCAATGGACTGATGCATCCCCTGATAGTATTATGCTTTATCCGATATACGTTGAGAGTTTGAATCACACAAAATGTTTCTTTTAAGCATAAAGAACCACTCATGCCAAATCTATCTAAGTTTTGAGGCTCGGTGGACATACGGCCTAGGTATTATCGACTAGACACAATTGTTCCATGGTTTCAGAAGGCTAGCATGTATCATCCGAAAGTAGCTCAAGGCAAGACTCATTTGTTGGTTCCACGGAGGACAGGTCCCCTATCAATCCCTTCACCGAGAAGAATGATCAGTCTATGGGCCTCTGAGATCTAGTTTTACAAACCTCGATACTAAGTCGGGACAACACACACTAATAAGCAAACTTTTATGGCCCTTACTTAGTTAAGAACAATTGTGTTGTCAGTACCACAAGTGTCAATAAAAGCCGCCCTCAACCTCATGAAACCTCGAAAGATAACATGAAGGGTTAAGATTAATATTAACAAAAGTGACCCTGCCTACTTCTTCTTCCCCTCAAAACTCAAACAAATCCAACACAAATAATTATCTACACTTCCTAGCAATTTAAACTAAGTTATTACAAGCATACATTCATCATACATCATGTAAATTTCGAAATTAAAACTCTACATGCCGAAGCATATTTCTACTTTACAACCGAAATTTTCAAATAAAAAATTACAACAAAACTTTGCTTTACACGAAATTTCCAGCAACATATACACAAACACATTCATATAAATCAAGCTTTTATAATCCCCGGCAACGGCGCCAAAAATTGACGAGTTGCCTAAGCACTTCGCAAATAATAACTCTACAAAAGATCAATAATAGTATAAGCAAGTAAGGATCGTTCTAGCCGGGGATTAAGGGTACCTGAAACATGAGAATGTTAGACAAATATTCACAAATATATACATATTTACACGTTTTCATGGGGGGTTTAAGGCAAGAAAATTAAATCTAAAAGCTACTATGTACAAGTTATGGTCGACATCTTTCACACAAAGCACTCATCAAAAACTATCACAAAACATAGAGAACACAAGTAAGACTCTCGGCAAGCATGTAGAAAAATATCCTAGACTCAACTTAGTTCCAATCCTAACTAGATTCATTAGTGGTTTATCTAGTCGATTTAGACTTCACGAAAACATTTAGAATTAGCTTAGTGCGTAACCCTAATCTTTAGCTAACCGATTAAAGATACTTAGTGTAGAAATTAACCAATTAACCAATGAAGCACGAAATCTCTTGCTAGAAACGTATTAACGTGTATGGCGTCACTCATCATGCATAGACATGCAAGTTTCAATGAAATACTCTACTCCTAGTGTAATAACACAAACCAAATTGACTTCGTACCTAACTCGACCTATGTTACTACGAGAGATGAAATTGCAACTTAGATGAAACAGCATGGCCTATGACTACGTCTAACCCTCAATCTCATGTGCACACAAAATCATGATACTAACTAAGTTAAGAATCAAATTAGATTGTGAACATGCTTCCCTGAAATCTACCTATGATTTCTACAAGTTATGTTTACATGTTTCATCTTTTTAAAACCAACAAATTTCGACACTTAGAGTTAACAAATAAAACCAAGATACAAAATTTTACCTTTATATTAAACATGCAAAACCAAACAAACACATTGTTCTTACATTGACATAAAAACAAATACCACAAGAACATACAAACTACATAGACATAATTTAGTAAAATAATAAAATTACAAGCCGAAGGGAGTAGATGACACATTTAGACACCTTTGGGGCAGCAGCATGTGTTGATCGGATGAAGGATGATGGAGCACGGATTGGAATTTTAGGGTGGTGGTGATATGGATTTCGGCTAGCAATTCTATTTAGGACTTGAGGTAGAATATTTGGTAGAGCTTTAGACTTGTGTTTTGGCTTAAGATGTGACAAGTTTTCTGTATGGATGCCGGCCTCTATATATAAGAGAAAGGGCTGTGCAGTTTGGGACTTTTCCTTATTCAAAACGGGATAGAAACCATTGTCTTGGCTGGCGTAGGGTTCCTGCATACGTCTAGGACACACATTGGAAGCTTCTTGGATGTTGCATAGCCTTTGGAAACAACATGGAGTCAATCCAGCCGCACAAACTCAAAACCGGAAAATTCTTCTTTCTCTCGGGTGCAGACCGTGCTAGTATCGGATACGGGCGAGGCATCCTGGCAGGATACGTGCGGTTGCGCGCACAGTTGCTTCACATGGGTTAGCAGTTTCTCTTGCAAGTATCGGATACAGAGGCACCTTCTTAGCAGCGGGTAGTAGTGGTAAAACAGGCTAACTCGTATTTGTGTACTCTTCAGCAGGGGTTTGACTACAACGGTCAGATATGTGCTCAGCGGTAACGGTAAAACACGCCTCGACAACGGTATCAGGTACTTCTTCTAAGCAGCGATAACGGTAAATTAATAGCAACGGTAGTGAAACAGTAGCGGTACCGATAAACTAGTGTGCTGTTCTTTGGCATGAGCAGGATGTCTGGATAGTAGCGCAAGGGGTATCAGTTACTTATAGAACAACGGTAAGATACCTTGGCAACGGTAACCAACACAGCGGTAGACAGGTCAATGCGTAAGGCGGTAATCAACGCAGCGGTAAGGCATGTTTCGGTAGCGGTAGATAAGGAAATCCACGCAGTTGCATTATAGCGGTAAAACACTTACTGGTAAGACACTCAGTGGTAAATCACTCACCGGTAAGACACTTAGCGCTAAATGCCCAGCGGTAAGTACTCGTTACTTGCTTTCTTCTGGGCAGATTTGACGTTATTGTCTTTAATTGAGTATAACTTCTTTCAGAAAATAGCTATTGATGCGATTTCAAATTTAATAGGAACTAGACTCAGAGATATTTTCACGCATGTATGGCACGCCATCTAGTTCCAAATGAGCTGTTCTGGGGAAATTCTGGAACTTGAGTGATGTGCCCAGGAAATTCCTAGAACCTACTGTATCCGACTTTGCAAGGCAATTTCTGCCATTTCCTTTAGCTCCAATCACTCAAACTCTTTCCGTTGCTCGATCAAATATGTATGTACTGCTCATAAGAGGAGAAAAACTTATCAAAAGCAACATGGAAGCTTTACAGAATCAACGAAATATTTAGAGACTTCGATTTTCAGCACTTTTGTTAATTTTCTGTAAACTTCCTATTCTTAAGCACATTTTATGATAACTCTACCAATTATTCACTAATCTATATTATGACTCGATCTTAGATAAATAAGGATAAAAACATAGTGTAAATGAGGGTAAAACACATTAAAAACATAGCACTTTGTGCTCCTATCAATAATTTTACTGAGGACTTTCCATAAAAAGGGTAAAAGTTGGTTAAAAGGATTTTATGACGAAATAACCGGTAAAAGAATTTATTAGACTCGGGATGGGTGTCCTGAGTAATTTTAGATGTAAATTGTTTTGCTATTTGAGACGTAAGTCCAATACCGATAACAAAAATTGAAATTGTGTTATTCGGACCAGTGAGGACGTTCGTAGATTTAACTTTAATAATCAAATTCCGAGTTTTGAAATATCTTTTAAATACGTCTCTGTTACAGGTCGAGGGGTTACTCGACGTGACAAGAGCTCATAATAGCGGTGCACTCGGCCGTATTATGAGTGGATTTTATTTTAAATAAATGCATGCGTAAATATTTTAATAAAATGCAGTTTATTTTTAAATAAATGATTTGTGAAGCATGATAATTAATATAATTTTATGATATTGATATTTAAAGTAAATTATGGATTTGGGTTATATATTGACTACTATTTTAGTAGTACGTAATTTTATTCGGAAATGAGATTTCCGGAAACAGTATGTTTTAATCATTCATATTTGATCTTTCTGAATAAGTTTTATATATATTTAAATGTAAAGACCGGAAATGAGATTTCTGAGGATTTTATATTTTCGCTATTTGTGATTTTACGACATGTAAGACATGTCGATGTTATATATATAAATTTTTCAATATTAGTTTATGGCATGTTGGATATGTCGGATATATATGTATATCTTTTGAGGCTATTATTTTATCTATGATATTTTTAAGTCTCACATGTGCAGTCGGGGACCGTACTAATTTATGATATATATAAGGGGAAGCGTATTTTCAGTTTTGTTTTCGGATTTTCACCATATCAGGGTCCATATATATTGATGCTAGTTAGCTTAGTCACCTGAGCCCATGAGAGGTGACGACTTGACCACATAGGTCAGATTCACCTCGGTGGTCGACGTGTACAGGTTTAACGTGGGACATTACAGCGTCTTGGAGGCGCGACCCTTAGCCTGGGAGGCTTACTATTAAATGGTGGTTACGTTCCCCTGTTTTATTATATGACCAATGGGATTGGTCATGATATTATATTATTTGAGTTTCGGGAATATTTTCTCTTATGAGACTTTCTGTTATTTAATAAATTCTCGAACTAGCGGGGCTGGGTATATATATGACCAATGGGATTGGTCGTGAAATGTTATTATTTGATTTTTCAAATGTATTTTGTCTTGAATATATAAACAAAATATCATTTGTTTATTTGACATATTAAGGGGGCTGATTTTTAAATACGTTTTCCTTAAACGTGAGACGTTTTAATAAAATGCATGCATTGTGGTTTTTATTTATAAAACATTGGGAAAGTAATATGAAACTTTTATTTAAAGTATTATATCAAATTATTTTATTTTTATCCATTTACTCTAACGTTTTAAAATTACTTTCCCCTGGGCCCTTTGTTTTAAATCGCCCAGTTTGCAGACTAGTTTATTTGAGGTCAAGAGTACTCGGAGTCAAGGCATAGTCATCGTCGTCTTTGCTTCCGCTTGGTGAGATCTGTTGATCCTTTACTTTTTATTTTGTATTTCCATTTCATTGTATTAGATTGTTCTGATTGTATTAGATTGTTCTGATTATCTGTGAGCCTTTTGAAATAATAGATGAAGTTTTTTTTGTGTTTATTTGCGGCGGTTGTTACGATTTGGGGAGCAGATGGCTCCAGGCGTTGAGATTGGAACCTGAATTTAGAAGTGTTCTTCTTCGTTGCTGGTTTTAGGGTTGTCCATCCTAAAATTTATTTATCGAGTCATCGATAGAGTTAGTCTTAGGATGGTCCCCGCAGGCCTCGTCCGGGTTTCAGGGTGAAATCTGGTTCAGATCCTGTCAATGGGAGTCCATGAAGAGCAAGTTCAGAGAGAATGATCGTGTCAAGAAATCAATCCTTCAAAAATTAAGGAGGGATTTTGAAGTGTTGGAGACGAAGAATAGTGAGAGCATCTCAGAGTATTTTGTTCGAGTTATGGCAATAACGAACAAGATGAGAAGCAATGGAGAGGAGATGTCAGAGTCAAAGGTGGTGGAAAAGGTTCTCAGAACTCTCACAGAAAGATTCACATACGTTGTGATATCTATAGAAGAATCCAAGAATACTGAGACCATCTCAATTGATGAACTACAAAGCTCACTTATAGTTCATGAGCAGAAGTTTCAGAGGCATGACAGAGGAGAAGATCAAGCTTTGAAAGTGAGTCATGAGGACAGATTTGGAGTAAGAGGCCGTGGAAGAACAAGCATAAGAGGAAGAGGAAGAGGACGAGGTCAAGGCAGACAGATGTTCAACAAAACTGCTGTGGAATGTTTCAAATGTCATAATCTCGGTCATTATCAGTATGAATGTCCAAAGTGGAACAAGGAAGCTAACTATGCCGAACTCGATGAAACTGAAGAGCTATTGTTGATGTCATTGGTGGAAGAATGTGAAGTAGAAAGGCATGATGTATGATTCCTGGACTCGGGATGTTCTAATCACATGTGTGGTGACAATACCAGAATGCAAGTAGTCGAAAATGGAAGTATCAGACTGAATGTGAAGGGAGTTGCTTTTGTGATCAGTGATGTATACTATGTACCCGAACTCAAGAATAATCTTTTGAGCATAAGACAACTCCAAGAAAAGGGTTTGGCCATTCTGATTCAAGGTGGAGTGTGTAAAATCTTTCATCCAGAAAGAGGTTTACTAGTTCAAAGTATGACGAGTGCTAACAGGATGTTTGTCTTGATAGCACAAGTTCAATCTTCCTCAAGTACGCAACTTGTCAGCTGTTTGCATACGAGTTCCATGAACTTGTCACAGCTTCGGCATGAACGATATGGTCATTTAAGCTATAAAGGTTTGAAAACACTTCAAGATAAGAAGATGGTACGTGGCTTACCTCAGTTTGAAGCATCAAACATCACCTGCTGAGATTGTTTAATTGGCAAGCAACACAGGAATACAATTCGTAAGAAAAGTTTGTGGAGAGCAAGAGAAGTTTTGGAGCTTATTCACTCAGACATCTGTGGTTCGATCAAGCTTGCTTCTAACAGTGATAAAAGGTATACATTGTGCTTTATAGATGATTTCATTCATAAAACATGGGTGTATCTACTTGTTGAGAAGTCAGAAGCCCTAAGTTGTTTCAAGTTGTTCAAGAGTCTTGTTGAGAAAGAAACAGGGAAGCTGATTAAATGCTTGAGAACAGATAGAGGAGGAGAATTCAACTCTAATGCTTTCAAGGATTTTTGCAAAGAGCATGGAATCCAGAGAAAACTTACGACTGCTTACACACCACAGCAAAACGGTGTCGCTGAGCGCAAGAATCAAACAGTCATGAATATGGTGAGATCCATGTTATCAGCAAAGAAGGTTCCTAAAAGTTTCTGGCCCGAGGCTGTGAATTGGACGTTTTACGTTCTAAACAGATGCCCTACTTTAGCTGTCAAGGATGTAACACCAGGATCGGCATGGAATGGAGTCAAGCCTTCTGTGGAACACTTTCGAGTTTGGGGCTGCATAGATCATGTTCACATACCAGAAGCTAAGAGAGGTAAACTTGATGACAAAAGCTTTCCTTATGTTCTTATAGGGGTGAGTGAGGAGTCTAAAGCTTACAAATTATTTGATCCGAAGAACAAAAAATTTATAGTGAGTAGAGATGTGGTGTTTGAGGAAGAAAAGAGTTGGGATTGGGGAGAGAATTATGATATTTGGGAAGAATTGATTTGGAGTGATGATGAAAACAGTGAAGATGAAGATGATGGGAGTGAGACAGAGAGAAACACAGGAGAGAGAGAGAGAGAGAGAGAGAGAGAGAGAGAGAGAGAGAGAGAGAGAGAGAGAAGGGGATTTGTGAGAAAACAATAGTGATGCACAGGAGAGAGAAGACGGGTTGTTGAGAGAAAACACAAGCAATGGAACTAATGTTGCAAAAGCAAGGGAGGGACGAGCACGAAGGCCACCGTCATATCTTAATGACTACGTTACTGGAGAAGCGCTTTCAGAACTAACTGAAGAGGAGGCAAACGTGATAAAGCTCAATATGGTGGAACTAGACAATTGTGATCCTTCAAGTTTTGAAGAGGCACTGAAGAGTGAGGAATGGAAACTAGCCATGGATATGAAATAAAAGCAATTAAAAACAATCTGACTTGGAAGCTTACTTAGTTACCAAAGGGAGCTAAATGCATTGGTGTCAAATGGATTTATAAAACAAAGCTCAATGAGCGTGGAGAAGTAGACAAGTTTAAAGCTCGTTTGGTGGCAAAAGGTTACTCCCAGGAACATGGGATAGATTTTAATAAAGTGTTTTCTCCAGTGGCTCAGATGGATACTGTGAGAATGGTCATAGTAAGGCTGCTCAAAATGGTTGGACTATATTTCAGCTAGATGTCAAATCGGCCTTCTTACATGGAGAATTACAGGAAGATGTTTATGTTGAACAACCTAAGGGCTATGTGATCAAAGGCAGTGAACAGAAGGTGTACAAGCTTCACAAGGCTTTATATGGACTAAAACAAGCACCTAGAGCTTGGTTTAGTCGTATTGAGTCTTACTTTGTCAAAGAAGGTTTTCAAAGAAGTCAGAATAAGCAGACTTTGTTTGTCAAGAGAGGAAGTGGAGGTAAAGTTCTCATTATCAGTGTTTATGTCGATGATCTTATATATACTGGTAATGATTCTTTAATGATGGAAGATTTTAAGAGCTCAATGCAAAAGTAGTTTGATATGACATATCTAGGAAAGATGAGATTCTTTCTTGGTATGGAAGTAATGCAGAAGCAAGATGGAATTCACATCTGTCAGAACAAGTATGCAGTGAAGGTTTTATGACACTTTGGAATGGAAGGTTGTAATCCAGTTGATAATCTGATGGTTCCAGGCAGTAAATTGAGCAGTGATAAAGAAGGCAAGAGGATGAATGAGACACTCTACAAGCGATTGGTCGGAAGCTTGATGTATCTTACTTCTACTAGACCCGATTTGCAGTTTGTGGTTAGCTTGTTAAGTCGTTTCATGTCCAGACCTACACAGATGCACCTCAAGGAAGCTAAGAGAGTTTTGAGATATTTGAAAGGAACACTAGACTACGGTATATGGTACAGTTGAGGTGAAACTGAAGGACATAAGTTTATGAGGAAGATGCAAGTGATGGAACTGCAGGATTGAGAGTTTATACTGACAGTGATTATGCAGGCGATGTTGATAGAAGAAAGAGCACTTCTGGTTATTTGTTTATGCTGAGCAATGGAGCAGTAGCTTGGTCATCAAAGAAACACGCCATTGTTACTTTATCAACAACAGAGGTTGAATACATTGTAGCTGCATCATGTGCATGTCAGGCTATTTGGATGATAAGAGTTCTAGAGGAGCTGGGATACAAGCTGGATGGAAGCACAACACTCCTGTGTGAAAATTCTTCCGCAATCAAGTTGTCAAGAAATTATGTGTTTCATGGAAGATGCAAGCATATTGATGTACGTTTCCATTTTTTTGAGAGACTTGGTTAAAGATGGAGTGATCATGCTGGAACATTGTGGAACGGAAGAACAAGTTGTTGATATTCTTACAAAGCCTTTAAAGCTGGATCGTTTTCAGAAGCTTCGAACTAAACTCGGAGTTTGTGTAGTGTCAAGTAAACTAACCTGAGTTAGGTTAGTTTAAGGGAGGGAATGAAGAAGTTGGTTTCGTGTTTTCAGGGCTTAGTGTTTACTGAGTCCTTGTTTACTTGGTCATTAGTCAATAAAACGATGTCCTGCTTCATATAGTCTAATATTAACTCCTTTATTTCTTCTAGATTTGATAGTTTCATTTCATCAAATTGATATTCCCTTTTATCCCTAATTGAGGACATAGATGCTTGGCTAAACTATCGAGTTTATTCGGGAGCAGTTATAAGAGAATCCCTTAGATTGTATAGCAGCTTCTTTCCCCGATAGACTGATATCTCGTATATCACATTATTCCTTATAAGTGGTTTGACTGTGTACTTCTCACTATTATTGACAAAATATTTCAGTAATAGAATACCCTCGAATCGTGATAAGTTGTGGAAGTATACTACATTTGTTGACAGTAGCCACAGAAGGGCTACATAAGCCCGCAGACCCGCATCCGGGGCCGGCCTAAGGCCCGGAGCAGGATCACCAGCATCCGGACCCGAGGTCCAGCAGTCTACCTTGTGACCAGGGGCCTGGGAACCGGGGGCGCCAGCCTGCCAAAGAGGTCACCAGAGATGCCCTTTTATGTGCGAACAAAAGGAAGCTAGTCCCACATCGAAGAGTGAGACCAGACCTCACGCCCGGCCACCTATATAAGGGCCTCAACTACCCACTTTAATAGGTAACTGATCTCTCCAACTGCTTATCATACGTGCTTTAAGTTATCTATTCATCCCAACTATACTAACTTAGACATCGGAGAGGAGAAGACCGGCCCGCCCGGTATTCCCCTTAGTGAGCAGGTTAAGCAGGAGGAGATCACATCTAGATTCTACCAGGCCTACGGGTTTGTGCAGAAACAATTGGCGCCGTCTGTGGGAAACTTTACATAAAAATCACGTAAGCATCACCAAATGGCAGAAAGCTCGGAAGCGGGCCAGGAAAGAAATGCAACGGAGGAGCAGCGGGTTGCACCAGAGCAAGCGCTCATCTCCACCCCGGTCGCTGTACGGAAGCAGCGCAGCGACCATGGCAACCAGGAAGACGGCAGCTGTGGGAGGCCGACCGGCACGCCGGGGTCATACCATGATAGCATGCGCGGGAAAGGCCCGGTGGAGGGAGACCAACCAACCAACCGGGGCTTCTCGCTGACATTCTCGGACGATCCGAGCGACAAAGAGGAGAGTCTGCTCGGTGACAGTGACCGAGACACCACGTACAGCCCCGACTGGCACGATATGGCGAGGGAGATACGGGCGATGAGGGCAGAAGTCGGTCGCCTGCGTGCGGAGGGCGACCGGGATAGAGCAAAATCCAATGCCCGGTATGAGGAAATGGAGACGGTAAACGCTGCCCTGGAAAGAGACCAGCTGCGCAGCGCCGCCATGACAAGGACAAGGGCAACTACACCTGCGCCAGGCCGACCTCAGCTCCTTGAGGCAGGGCAATCTTCGGGAGGAAGGTCCAGCGACCGCAGGAGGGCGGAGTCCCCGAGCGGCCCGGTTTTGCCAATGAGCACGCCGGCGCCCCCGCAGTCGCGCGCTTCATTCGAGGATGAAGTCGTGACCCCGACCGCACGGGCATTACAGATACTCACCGACTCTGTGTCGAATCTAAAGGCCCAAATGGAGGCCAACGAGAGAAGGGCGGCGCGGCCGATGGAAGGCGCGCGATTCAACGAACGCATGGGCCCTTTCTCGCACCGAGTCCTGGAATCGGGGAGGTCTGGTAACCAGAAGTCCCTAAAGCTCACATACTCAGGATCCGGCTGTCCATACCAGCATTTGGACAGTTTCCGGTCCCAAACGTACGCCAAGGGCTATTCTGACGCAGTATGCTACAACATTTTCCAGGAAACCCTATCCGGAGAGGCGCTCAGCTGGTTCTATGAGCTTCCGGCAAACTCCATCGAGGCGTTCCAGCAACTGGCCGACCGGTTCGTAGGCTGCTTCATCCTCCGGGTCGAGGGAGCCCGGACATCAACCATCCTCTTCAACTGCATGCAGACACCTGGCGAGGAGCTAAGGACGTTTGTCAACCGCTGGCAAACAGCGACGGCCGGGGTTCGGAACCTCGACAAGGGAATCGCCGAGATGGCGTTCAAACAAGGGCTCCGGCAGGGAAAATTTTCATACGCTGTACGGGTGGAACTCCCGCAGGGGTATGACGAGCTAATGGCAATGGCCATCAGGCATGCCCAGGCCGATCATGAGACGTATGGGCAGCACCTGTTGAAAAGAAAGTGGGACGAGCAACGGGAGGAGCACCCCCGGGAGGAGAACCCCCCTCCCGGCCGAGAGAACAAGGCCGGCCAGCGGAGCGAGAACCGGGGTGCCCGACCGGGCAGACCCAGCAGAAATTGGGGGAGCCAACAGCAGCAAAAGCCCTATCATGACAAACCCCAGGGCGACCACAAACCGGCGCAGTTCCGGCAAGAACGCCCCCTGGCAATCATGCCAGCAGAACGTCATGAGGTCTTCACCACTCTAACCTCTTCATACGAGGACAACTTGCACGGGAATGGGAACATCATTCCCCCACCGCCGAGGAGCAAGTACCCGAAGGGGAAACTTACCCAGGCGCGCACGGGCAAGTACTGCTCCTATCACGATGAAGCCACCCACCGGACGAACAGTTGCTTCGCCCTCAAGACAACGGTGGAGAGCTTGATTAATAGCGGTCAGCTCCAGCGGTATATAGGGGAAAGAAGAGCAGATCCCGACTGGGAGCAGGGCCAGGGCGGGTAGGCACGCCCGAACCTCCAAGCAGTTAGTTTGGCATATCAACGGTTCAACCAACGTAACATCATATGTATGCCAACTATTTTGAAAGAAATCCCACCGGTTCGGCCAGTGCAAAAATATGTATATCCAAAGAGTAACACAAACAAAAACCGTTCCACCGGATTTACAAAAAGAAAAAGAGCTTGAAACAAAAATCTTCAAGGAGCCGCGCCTCCCCCCTCAGCGGGCATCTCACCAACTTCTCTAGATGGAGCCGCCGCATCCTCTCCAGCAGATTGAGGCCCGCCTTCCTCTTCCGGTTGCTCCTCTTCTACCGAATGCTCATGAATATCTTCACCGGCCCCCGCCTTCGGCATTCGAGCTGTATCCAGGTACCCCTTCTCTTCCCACTCCGCATAGGCGTCGGCAATACCCGATTCCCTCGCCTTTTCCAGGAGCTTAAGGAACTGATCACTGTCGTGATATTTGAGGAAAACCCGTTGGTAAAGCTCGGGGTCCACTTCTCCAGCCGCAGCGGCGGCGGCACGCACAGCGGCAGCTCCTACATGGAGCTCATCCACTCTCTCCTCCAGCTCGGCTCTCTCTTCCTCAGCCCGCACCTTCTCCTCCTCGAGGCTCCGGACCTGCTCTTCTAGCCTGGCCACCTGTTTCTTGGACCTCTCCTCCAGTCTAACCTTCTCCCGCTCCAGCCTGGACTTCTCCACTTCCAGACGCTCACGGGCTTCTGTCAGAGCGGCCACCTGCCTCTTCCGCTCCGGCAGCTCCTCATTCGGGTCCGGCTGGTACAGATTGTACAATAGCTACAAACAACAAGGAGTCAATTAAGCAAACAGCAAAAGTAACCGAGTTGTAAGCAGTGCCAGGGCACCAAGTAATTCTTACCCAGAGGACCGACTCCTTGCTCTTCTGGCGGTTCTCCCCCGCCAAGGCTCCAGGTCCATCCAGACCAAGGCCGGCCACATCCGCCGCCAGCTTCCGGACGAAGGGACTCTCCAGACCCCCCCCCCCCCCCCCCCCTCTGTTCCTCCGTGGGAGCGGGGCTACTCTGCTGACTGGCAGAGTGAGAGGCAGCAGCGGCCTTGTCCCCATCGGCACTCGTCGCACCGCTGACCACCTTGAGCCGTTTCGCCAAATTTTCACCTAACGACCGGCCGGTCAGCGTCACCAGTGCGGAGGGAGGGACGTCCATGACCCTCCGCCTCTTCTCACCCTGGCCGTCCGGTGAAGAAGATTGTGCGCCTGACGTGGTGACCCTGGTGACGAGCAGTACCGATCCCGGCCGGTGCGGAATCCTGCTCACCCCACCAGGAACCTTTGGTGGCCCCCCGGTGGACTTGCCCTTCCCAGGTCCCGCCTTGGGCGCAGCGGGGTGACTCTTCACATGCCTCAGAATATAGGCGTCGTCCCCAACGTCCATGGCCCTCGGTTCGGCATCAACGGTAAGCCGACCAGACTCCTCGTCCACCGAGGTCCGTGAAACGGCCTCCTCTTCTGCCTCAACCTCGAGATGAGGTCTTCACCATCCATGGATAGCGTATTTTCGGGCTTGACGACCGTCCGGGAAGATGCACCTGCAAAACCAACAAAGGATTAGTATCAACTCGGTCAGCAGAAATGCCACCGGTTAAACCCTGATACGCACCGGGATCTCGCCCGAGACCGCAGTACTCCAACACCTCCCGCCGAATGAAGTTGTAAGAGCTTCGCTCGAGATCGTCCCAGCATCCGAGTATAGTCATAATCCTTTCCCGCTCCAACTCGGACAGTTCGAACGATTGGTCGCCAAGGGGCTGGAAGGCACAAGGAACCCGGTACATTTTACTCCTCTTCTGCCACTTCCCACCCGCCATCACCACCTTTTTCCTCCAGCTATTGTCCACCCAGGAAGGCAGATGGGTAATGATAGGCTGGAAGTGTCGGGCGCTAAAGGTCAGACAACCTCGGGACCCTCTCTTCTTCGAGAAGGATATTCTGTACAGTGCCCGGAACTCGTTCACCGTTGGCATGCTCATCCCGGACAACTCGTACAGGCAACCGAGGCTCAGCAGCCGCCTCCACTGGTTCCCGGGAAGCTGCGCGGGAGACACTTGCAGAGCGCTATGCGCATACTGCACGAAGTCCGGCAGCGGGAGGGAGAACCCGTGGTGAAATTGGTCTCCGTGAACAGCAACCCAACCTGCCTCCAGGTTACATGCCGATTCTCCGGGATTCAGCGGCCGTAACGTCACCTCATCGGGAATACTCCACATCTCCCGGAAGGAGGCAATCTCTTCGGGGTTCATACTACCCTCCGGTTCATCGCACACCACGGCCTCTTCCCTACTCCCGATGGTGTAGCTCACGGGTGGAGTGCCAGGAAAGCGCACCCCGTGCGGGATGCCCTCAGATCCCGAGGACCCGGAAGATGAGACCCCGCCCAGGGAGCGGTCAGCGGCTTCGGACTCCGGGGATTCCGAACCAAGCCACTCCTCCAATCTCTCCTCATCGTCCACCATGGGACGCCTGTCGGCCGATTCGAAAGCCCCATCAGAACTTGCAGAAGCCATTTAACCTAAGGGGAAGAAAACAAAACCCTACCGCTGGTCAGCAATAAGCTAGAACAGCGCCCTCTGCGGCTGCTCCCCAAATTTGCCGCAGACACCCCGCTCACAACGACCAGACTCCTCGTCCACCGAGGTCCGTGAAACGGCCTCCTCTTCTGCCTCAACCTCGAGATGAGGTCTTCACCATCCATGGATAGCGTATTTCCGGGCTTGACGACCGTCCGAGAAGATGCACCTGCAAAACCAACAAAGGATTAGTATCAACTCGGTCAGCAGAAATGCCACCGCTTAAACCCTGATACGCACCGGGATCTCGCCCGAGACCGCAGTACTCCAACACCTCCCGCCGAATGAAGTTGTAAGAGCTTCGCTCGAGATCGTCCCAGCATCCGAGTATAGTCATAATCCTTTCCCGCTCCAACTCGGACAGTTCGAACGATTGGTCGCCAAGGGGCTGGAAGGCACAAGGAACCCGGTACATTTTACTCCTCTTCTGCCACTTCCCACCCGCCATCACCACCTTTTTCCTCCAGCTATTGTCCACCCAGGAAGGCAGATGGGTAATGATAGGCTGGAAGTGTCGGGCGCTAAAGGTCAGACAACCTCGGGACCCTCTCTTCTTCGAGAAGGATATTCTGTACAGTGCCCGGAACTCGTTCACCGTTGGCATGCTCATCCCGGACAACTCGTACAGGCAACCGAGGCTCAGCAGCCGCCTCCACTGGTTCCCGGGAAGCTGTGCGGGAGACACTTGCAGAGCGCTATGCGCATACTGCACGAAGTCCGGCAGCGGGAGGGAGAACCCGTGGTGAAATTGGTCTCCGTGAACAGCAACCCAACCCGCCTCCAGGTTACATGCCGATTCTCCGGGATTCAGCGGCCGTAACGTCACCTCATCGGGAATACTCCACATCTCCCGGAAGGAGGCAATCTCTTCGGGGTTCATACTACCCTCCGGTTCATCGCACACCACGGCCTCTTCCCTACTCCCGATGGTGTAGCTCACGGGTGGAGTGCCAGGAAAGCGCACCCCGTGCGGGATGCCCTCAGATCCCGAGGACCCGGAAGATGAGACCCCGCCCAGGGAGCGGTCAGCGGCTTCGGACTCCGGGGATTCCGAACCAAGCCACTCCTCCAATCTCTCCTCATCGTCCACCATGGGACGCCTGTCGGCCGATTCGGAAGCCCCATCAGAACTTGCAGAAGCCATTTAACCTAAGGGGAAGAAAACAAAACCCTACCGCTGGTCAGCAATAAGCTAGAACAGCGCCCTCTGCGGCTGCTCCCCAAATTTGCCGCAGACACCCCGCTCACAACGACTCACAATCGGCTATAGAACACCCCCCCCCCCCCCCCCCCCCCCCCCCGCCGCAAAACACCAACCAAAGAGAAAACACGAAGCAAAGAAAGCAAGACTTACCAATTACTATGCACAACCGAGGAAAGTCCGTCCTACAAAAACACCGAGCAATGGTAGGCAAAGACCCAGAATGCTTGGGGCAGGGATATCGCGAGGCACCTCCACAGAGCTTTCGCCGGATTCCTCTCCAACCTTCTCTTCTTCTCTCTGGGCCAAAGAGCAAAACAGAAGTTATGAAGACAAAGGAGGCCTTTTTATAGACGGGTCCGATGCCCTAGGCACCCCTGTAAACCCCCCAAAATGCACAATTAGGGCAACTCAAACGCCTGCGAATCCAGGCCCTCCATCTCAGATCGCTCCCTGCTGACACGTGCCCTAGCATCGATAACCTTCCCGCGCCATCATAACTGATGGGACTGATGGGCTTCCTCCTTAAATACATGTCAGCCACTTGTCCCGCCTATAAGCGGCTGTTAAGGGAGATAGGAGCGGGAACCGAGGCGTCAAGCCCCCCACTTCCCCAAGAGCCAAGGCTCATCACCGGTTAGGTATCATTCAACCGGCTCCATGGCAGTTCACCGGTTATGATCATTCAATCGGCTGCATGGCATCTCACCGGTTAGGTATCATTCAACCGGCTCCATGGCAGTTCAGCAGTTATGATCATCCAACCGGCTGCATGGCATCTCACCGGTTAGGCATCATTCAACCGGCTCCATGGCAGTTCACCGGTTATGATCATCCAACCGGCTGCATGGCATCTCACCGGGTAGGCATCGTTCAACCGGCTCCATGGCAGTTCACCGGTTATGATCATTCAACCGGCTGCATGGCATCTCACCGGTTAGGCATCGTTCAACCGGCTCCATGGCAGTTCACCGGTTATGATCATCCAACCGGCTGCATGGCATTTCACCGGTTATGTAACATTCAACTGGCTCCATGGCATCTCACCGGTTAGGTAACATTCAACCGGCTCCATGGCATGACTCCGGTTATGAGAACATTTAACCGGCATGGGCTTTATACACCCGGGAGAGTTTACATCTAACACATGTACTCTTTTCCAGCAGGATAAAAACCCTGCATCGCACTGAACTGCGATCAAAATGGGGATTCAAGGCGAGACTTGTCATCTCAACGCCTCCCCACCGGGTAGATTGTTTCTCTAACACAGAACTCTCCCCGCAGGCACGTTGCCCCCACGCTTATTCCAACACAAGATGGGCCGAGCCACCGGGCTACTCCCGGCCTGCCGATTGGCAGCAATTTTGCTTTGGGAACTTGGGGGACTCGTTCCGGTATGGCAGTCCACCGGTCGAGTCCTCACCCACAACATCCTCCCATGCACTCGTCCGGGTTTAACCCCGCTCCATATATATTGCATGGCGGATTTCAATGCCACATCCTCCCATGCACTCGTCCGGGTTTCACCCCGTTGCACATCTATTGCATGGCGGATCTCAACGCTACATTGTCCTCCCATGCATTTGTCCGGTTTTAACCCCATTCCATATTCATGGCACGACAAACACTTGAGCACAATATCATCAGTATTGCAGGCATACTCATAACTGTCACACCTCATCATTATAAGTACTCACATCACCACGCCTTCTCTACCCGAACGCCTGGTCACGCCCAATCTTCAACGCGGACTTGGGAGACTGGGCACCGTTGGGTTGGTAACCCTGCGGGTCTGCAGGACAGGAGCAAGACATATTAAGTTCCCATCAAGATTGCACTTGACCGGGAACTTGGGAGACTTGTTGACAGTCGCCACAGAAGGGCTACATAAGCCTGCAGACCCGCATCCGGGGCCGGCCTGAGGCCGGGAGCAGGATCACCAGCACCCGGACCCGAGGTCCAGCAGTCTACCTTGTGACCAGGGGCCGGGGGCACCAGAGTTGCCCTTTTGTTTGCGAACAGAAGGAAGCCAGTCCTACATCGAAGAGTGAGACCAGACCTCACGCCCGGCCACCTATATAAAGGCCTCAACTACCCTCTTTAATAGGTAACTGATCTCTCCAACTGCTTATCATACGTGCTTGAAGTTATCTATTCATCCCAACTATCACTACCAGATACGGACGAATAGCCGACGAAAAAATTTTCGTCGGCCATTTTTTCTTTTCGTCGGCTATACCCTCTGCCGACGAAAATTTCGTCGGCCATAAGTCGTCGGTAATACGCCGTCGGTAATACCAATGGCCGACGAAAAAAAAAATTTCGTCGGCTATAGTTAAGTATGGCCGACGAGTCAAAAAATTCGTCGGGCAAAGGTGGGTAAAATAGCCGACGACTTTCGTCAGGTATTTTTGAGTATGGCCGACGAAATCCATTAAGTATGGCCGACGATTTACTAAAATTTCGTCGGCTATGGTGTTTTAACTATAGCCGACGATTTACCAAAATTTCGTCGGCTATGATGTTTTAACTATAGCCGACGATTTAATAAAATTTCGTCGGCTATGCTGTTTGAACTATAGCCGACGATTTAATAAAATTTCGTCGGCTATGGTGTTTTAACTATAGCCGACGATTTAATAAAAGTTCGTCGGCTATGGTATTTTAACTATAGCCGACGATTTAATAAAATTTCGTCGGCTATTTCCTCGAAATATATTACTATTTTATAGGTATTAATTAGTTATAGCCGACGAAATAAGGCACTTTCGTCGGCTATACAAGTTATAGCCGACGAAAATTGGTAAAATTCGTCGGCTATACTTGTTATAGCCGACGAAATAATGCAAAAATCGTCGGCTATTCTTGCATTTGGAAAAAAAAAATTAAATTATTTTCTAAATTACCATTCCAAGCAAGCTGCAAATCACAAAAACAATTCATGCATTTGCACCAACAAGAAACACGTCTAAACACCATTTTTATTAAATTCGTTCCAATATACATAAAATATAATCCTAATTATCCCCTAAACTACTAAAGTCTAGGATATCATCTACAGCATCAGGCGCATCATCCTGCTGACCGAACTCGGGAGGTTGAGGCATTGGAGGCTCCACTAACTGCTGAAACGGGAGCGGGGGTGGACGGCCTTCTTGTTGTGCCGCGAACATCTCATAAATCCACTGTTGCTGGCCGTCGTTGTTGTATTGCCGAATTCTGGCGCACTCAGCATTCCAACGGACCATATCCAACTGATACTGCTGGTACTGATATTGTCTGCGGCGCAGCTCCTCTACTGTCTGGGACGAGGTCGCCAATTCTGCGGCCAATCGCTGCACTTCCCCCCTCATATGTTGGGTCTGGCCGCCTCCCTTCTTTTGACCTCCCTTAGTGGTCTTCAGGAGCCCTTGTCCAGAACCTCCTAAACCCCGGCAGTAGTACTCGTTGGACTGGTGTGGGAAGGCTGCGTTGAACATCCTCGCCGCCGTTTGGATATTGGTGCGGTCGACCTGGCGCACGGCTTCCTCCAAATCTGCCTCTGAGATGTCCGGTTGTGTCTCCCGAACTATTTGCTGGAGCACCTCTTGTTCGGCCTGGGTCACCCGCTCCTAATTGGACGGGGAAAAAAAATTAATATTCTAACAAATGGATAGTTAAGTAAAATTAATAATTTAAATTTTAAAATCATAATGAACGACTTACGAGATCGTCTGTCGCTTGTGGATAAGCGATCTTGAACGTCTCCACGTAGGGGTTGCAATCAGGATGATCTCTGAGCGCCTCCTCCTGATATTGTGCAAACGGCCTTGAACCGCCGTGATGGAGGATTGTGTTACGGCGGCGGTTCTCCGAGTTTATCCGAGACCGTTCCTTCAAACAAATAATAAAATATTAGAAAAATGCATCAAAAAATATAACTGAAATAATTATAAAATATTTAAACTAATAATTAAAATTTTAATAAAATAAACATTTATAGTGAAGTTTAATATTTACCATCATAGCCGGGTTGTCGAAGACTACGGTCCTCAACCAACGCCACTCGTACTCCCTGAACATGAACTCTCTGGGAGTACCCATACGACCACGGTTGCCGTACTCGTTATAGTGGGAACGGAGCTCGTTCTTCCACTCTTTGAACCTACGAAGAAAACAAAAGTGCATTAGAAATATTATTAATATCATAAAATATTTCTAATTATCAAATAAGACATTCCCAACGTACCTCGAGCTCTGTTGGGAGTCCGCCCAACCCCGCTTGTGTTCCGCAACCACAAAGTATGTCTGAAAGATAATATTTTATTAGTTTTATAATTATAAAAATACCGAAAATTTTTAAATATTACGATAACTAAATTAAATTTTTTTATTTACTCACCGACGCGGCGTTGTTCAACTCCATCTTGATTTCTTCGGGCACATCAGCCCACCGAGCCCACAACATAGGGACTCTGTCCCTAATGAGTGCACCCACGCAACCCGAGTAGTCGCGTTTCTTTTTCGCCCCAACCTCCTGATTAGGAGCTTCGTCAATCTGGATCCTCCCGCTCCGTTCAACCGTTCTCCTGAGCGTCTCAAAACTGATGACACCTCTGGTATTCCTCTGGGTTGAACTGCTAGCGCCTGTCCATATCACATAAACGACGATTGGTTAATAAAATTAAATATTAGTGCGTTAATTTTAATAAAATATTTAATTAATAAAATCGAATGTTACCTGAACCCGATGATTCGGTTGCCGTCGACTTTCCTTTTCTCCTCGCCGAAATCAGGAGGTCAGGGCTCTCCCATGGCTGCTGCTGGTATGCCTCCGCAGCACTCACGAACTGAGGCATATCAGGCCACTGGGGCCGACCCTGATAGTCGACCTCGGGTATCGCAGGAATGTTGTATGGGAGGAAGAGCTGGTTTGGGAGAGTAGGCCCCTCAGTCGAGTCACCAGCAGACTGAGTCGGACTCGGCATCGGCATCGGCTCCCGATGAACCTCAGGCATACGAACCTGTGGAACGTCGGCAGCTATCTCCTCGTGAAACAGCTGCCGACTAAACCTCGGCGCCACAGAGGGACCGACATTCGGAAGTGAAGTGCTCGACGGCCGCCCCGCCTGGAGAAGGGTCTGGTGCCGAGCACTCACACTCCGCCGCGGCTGGGCTGCATCCACACTCCTCCGCGGCTGGCTGGTGGTCCTCTCAGGCTGGCTAGCCGTCCTCTCGGAGTCTGGGGAACCCGCGGCATTTCCAGAACGGGCGGCATTTCCAGAACCTCTAGATCTAGAACGACGACCTCCGAACAACTGCCTAAATGCATCGGCCATCTAAAGCCAGACGCATTAATACATTAATTAATATTAAATTATATTATATTAAATAACAAATTCTAATTAATATAATACCCAATAATACTAACATATTTTAATATTTACCGATTTATATAATAACCAATTTATACATATAAATTATACAATTACACCTAAATTATATACAATTAAAATAAATTTTACAAAAATTACCTAAATTAACATAAAAACCTAAAAACTACATACATTAACATAAAAACCTAAATTATAACTAAATTAACATAAATACATAAATTATACCTAAATTAACATAAATACAAAAATTCTACCTAAATTAACATAAATACATAAATTATAACTAAATTAACATAAATACATAAATTATATCTAAATTAATATAAAAACATAAATTATACCTAAATTAACATAAATACATAAATTAACATAAATACATAAATTATACACAAATTAACATATAAATACATAAATTATACCTAAATTAACATAAATACATAAATTATACACAAATTAACATATAAATACATAAATTATACCTAAATTAACAATTATATCTAAATTAACAATTATATATAATTTATTAACCATAATTTAATTTATTAATAATTAAATAACAAAAAAAAAAAAGGGGGCCGGCCGGTACCGAATCGGGGAGGAGGAGGAGGGGGAGGCGGCCGGAACAGAGA
The DNA here is from genome assembly GCA_963682095.1 of Potentilla sterilis. Lineage (NCBI taxonomy): Eukaryota > Viridiplantae > Streptophyta > Magnoliopsida > Rosales > Rosaceae > Potentilla > Potentilla sterilis. The sequence goes on along the minus strand of OY821765.1, from coordinate 14,671,260 downwards.
GGAGGAGGAGGAGGGTCGGCCGGGGCTGCCGGAACAGGGAGGAGGAGGAGGAGGAGGGGCGGCGGATCGAACCAAGGAGGAGGAGGAGGAGTCGCCGGGCTGCCGAACCAAGGAGGAGGAGGAGGAGGCGCCGGGCTGCCGGAATAGGGAGGAGGATCGACGGATGAAGGAGGGCCGGATTCGAGGAGGATAGGGAAAATCGGGCAAATGGAGGCTAGGGTTCGGCTGCATTTTACTTATACCCGATAGTATAGCCGACGAAATCGCTTTATTTCGTCGGCCATGATATAGTATAGCCGACGAAATAAAGCAATTTCGTCGGCCATGATATAGTATAGCCGACGAATACAGTGATTTCGTCGGGCATACTATGTCATAGCCGACGAAATCATTTTCGTCGGCCATGGTATGGCATAGATGTATGTCCTTCCAGCGTAGATGTATGTCCTTCCAAAACTGAACTTCTGGACAGTTGATTAGTACCCACCAATGTGCAATGGCTACCTCATAATCTTTCAACTTATAGGAAACTGGCATGTTTCCACCGAGTACAACATCGTCGGAGAGTATGGAAAGATTGAACTGTGAAGGTACATCTTCCGGTATGCTTTCCTGTAACGCTCCGAAATACAGCTTCATGTAGGTAACGCACTCGTGCGCAATATATGCTTCAGCTATACATCCTTCAGGTGCGGATCTGTTTTGGACAAAACCACCGTATTGTCCAAGTTGCCTATAAATCAAGTTTTTAAAGTGTTATGATAATACATTAACACTATATCACATATATTGATGAGGAAATTAACATAAGGTGTAAAATACGTACCTTTCCATCGGATACATCCAAGTGAAGTGCATAGGACCGGTAAGCAACAACTGCCGAGGAAGATGGATCATGAGGTGAGGCATGATGTCGAAAAAATTTAGAGGAAATATCATCTCAAATTTACACATGATATGAACGATGTCTTGTTGCATTTCCCGGAGGTCAGATTTTCTCACTTCCCGTGTGCATACCTTCTGGAAAAATCTTGCCAACGCTACTAACGGCTCCACAACGTGACGGGGAAGGAACGGTCGAATGAAAACAGGGAAGAGACGTTGTAGCAGGATATGATTGTCATGACTTTTCAACCCGTACAGATTGTTGCATTGTCTGTTGACACACTTGGCTATATTTCCAGCAAAGCCTGAAGGATACTTGGCCCGACTTATCCAATGCAAAATTTCTGATTTATGCTCAGGCTTGACGGTGTAAGGAGCTTGAGGCATTTTTCTCTTCCCTTGTTTCAACCATAGTGGTTTTCTGATATTCATGTTTTGCATATCAGTGCGAGCCTTAGGACCGTCTTTCGTCTTCCCCTCCAAGTTCAGCGTTGTGCCCACCACACTTTCAGAAACATTTTTTTCTATGTGCATAACGTCTAGGAAGTGTCGGATCAACAACTCACACCAGTACGGGAGTTCCCACAATATGCTCCTATGTGTCCAGAATTTGTACTCCTCAGGCCTTTCAGGTATTTCCGCTACAATATCGGGATGATTGCTGAGGGGCCCAAAATCGTACTCATTAAGTCTTGCTAAAATTTCTCTTCCTGTCCATCTTCTGGGAGCACGGCCGTGTTCTTCGGTTCCATCAAATGCGGCGGACTCGTAACGCCAGTGGTGATCCGCCGGAAGGAACACACGATGACCCATTCGGCATATCTTGTTGCAATGAGGGGTGCTCCCATAATCGGTGAGGCACTCTGGACAAGCCTTGTATCCCCTGACAATGCTGCCCGACAACATCCCATAAGCAGGAAAATCACTGATGGTACCAATAACCATGGCATGCATCTGGAACGTCTCCTGCTTGTACTTGTCAAAAGTGGGATGACCAACGTCCCACAATACCTTAAGCTCTTCAATCAATGGTCTCATATACACATCGAGACATTTCCCTGGGTAACCAGGCCCCGGAATCAACAACGTCAACATATTATATTCCTTCTTCATGCACATCCACGGAGGAAGGTTGTAAGGTACCAAAACCACCGGCCATATACTGTATGAAAGACTCATGGTGCCGAAAGGGTTGAACCCGTCAGTTGAGAGCCCGAGCCTGACGTTTCTGACATCTGACGCAAAATAAGGAAACTCATTGTTTATATGCTTCCAAGCCGCTCCGTCAGAGATGTGTGTCATGATATCTGCGTCTCCCGCGTCCCGCTCACCGTGCCACCTCATAGCTTTTGCGGTGGTTGCTGACATGTACAACCGCTCAAGCCTATCTCTCAACGGAAAATACCGAAGCACTTTCACAGGTTTCCTATTGCCTGCTCCCGTCAACTTATATCGGTCAGACTGACATATCGGACATGCGTCAAGGCTAGCAAGGTCATTCCCTTCTGCATCTTTACCCCAGAAGAGAACGCAGTCAAATGCGCATGCATGGATCTTAATGTAGGAAAGCCCTAGATCTTTGAGGATACTTCGGACCTGACGGTGATTGATAGGATTACGATGACCCTCCTCCAACAACGAAGAAGTGTACTGTAGATATTCATCTACTTGCCTGATAGTCGATTTTGTCTCGACTTTAATCCTCATTACCTCCATCACACTTTCAAGAACTGTCTTCTCAGAACTTGAACACACAGGGGTCTGTTGCAATGCAATCAGTTTGTTGTACTTGTCAAAGGCAGCAGTGTTGACAACTTGTGGGAACGGCTGCACCGGGTCCTGCATATATTGTTCCCCATGTACACCGCTTTCAAAAGGAAACACGTCGTTGACGAATGTCATTGTTGGATCGTTGGATGTACTACTACTGCCCGCCTCAAAATACTGCCCATGATCATGCGATCCATCTAATGATGGCTCACCGTGATATATCCAACGTGTGTACTTCGGCCAAAACCCATTGCTCTTTAGGTGCTCCCATACTGTCCTAATCGGAAATCGACACATATCACTGCGACACTTACATTTCTTGCACGGGCAATAATGGTACGGTCCTTTTGCATTTTCTTCGACGAACTGCATAAAATCCACAACTCCTGTAGTGTATCGTCGGTCATGCCTTGGAAGCGAAATCCAACTCTTATCTCGATCCATATATAGCCTGATAATAATATATATGTATAACTTTAATTAATAATAAATTAATTAACACATATATATTACAATATATATTATTATCAGCATCAACTCATATATATATATACCATTAATTAACAACCATTATTTAAGTTCATTACACTATCAACAACCATTAATTAACATATTTATATATATTTTAACACTAATTAAAATAACATTATTAAATTAAAACACATAATTATACTCTAACTGAAAATCAACTCAACTACAACTCAAAATCAACATATATACATACATTCTAACACTAAAATACAACAACAAAACAAAAAATCACTTACTATATCAAAATCACTAAAACTCAAAATCAACATATATATATATACACATATATATATATACATACCTATATATAGCTCCACAATGTAAGAGAGGACGGATTTCAATAATACCCACAGATTTTTCACTCTTTCTCCCGTTTTTTTTTTAAATGAGCAGCTTCTGTCCAGATCTGAAAATATAAAGACTTATAGCCGACGAAATTGCCCACTTCGTCGGCCATTCTTCCCAAAGTTATATAGCCGACGAAAACTTTAAATCGTCGGCCATTATAGAATTATAGCCGACGAATAAAGCTATTTCGTCGGCCATGATATAGTAAAGCCGACGAAATAAAGCAATTTCGTCGGCCATAGGTTTATAGCCGACGAAAAACTTTAAATCGTCGGCCATTCTATGTGTATGGCCGACGAAATAATGAATCGTCGGCCATTCTATGTGTATGGCCGACGAAATTTTTTCTTTGGCTGACGATTTTTAATTTTTACCGACGAACTAATTAATTTTCGTCGGCCATAAATGTAATATTTATTTTAAAAAAACTTATGGCCGACGAAATAATTAATTTTCGTCGGCCATTATTATTATAGCCGACGAAATGATGCATTGTTCGTCGGCTATTCTATGAAAAAAATAAAAAAATAATGATGATGTTAGTGACACTTCGGGTAGCATAAGTTCTCTTTCTCGTGCTTCGATGAAAGGAAAACAGAATGCCAAGCTCTCTGGAGTTTTTATCAGAACAGAATGATGATCAGAAGATGATCCAGGCTACTAAAATGTTCAAACCGAAAGATCCTTTTTTCGCAGTTATCTTGTAACCATTCGACTTCATTAACTACTTAATCCTCACCAGATAACAGTTAATGAAGTTGAATGGTTGCAAGATAACTGCGAAAAAAGGATCTTTCGGTATGACCAATTTAGTAGCCTGGATGACCTTCTGATCATCATTCTGTTTTGATAAAAGCTCCAGAAACCGTCAGATATTCTGTTTTCCTTTTATCGAAGCACGAGAAAGAGGACTTATGCTACCCGAACTGTCACTAACATCATCATTATTTTTTTAACACTAATTAAAATAACATCAAAACCGATTACTCTTTAGGATTAAAATAACATCAAAACATATATTAAAACTCAAAATCAACTCATGCAACTAAAACCCAAAATCAACATATATACACATGTACGTACCTATATATAGCTTCACAATGTAAGAGAGGACGAATTTCAACAATATCTACTGATTTTTCACTCTTTCTCCCGTTTTTTGCAAATGAGCAGCTGCTGGCTAGATCTGAAAATATAAAGACTTATAGCCGACGTAATTGTAAAATTCGTCGGCCATACTCCAAAAGTTGTATAGCCGACGAAAATATTAATTCGTCGGCCATTATTGGAGTATAGCCGACGAAAAGAAAAATCGTCGGCCATTATTGGAGTATAGCCGACGATTTTTACTTTGTACCGACGAAATAAAAATCGTCGGCCATTCTATAGGAATGGCCGACGATTTTTTTTTTTTACCGACGAAAAAAAATTTTCGTCGGCCATTCCTGGGAATAGCCGACGAAAAATCATTTCGTCGGCCGTTGTTTTTTTTTTTCGTCGGCACAACTTATTTTTCTGGTAGTGTATACTAACTTAGGCATCGGAGAGGTGACGTGAGCCGAAGCTCACATGCAATAATAAACTCTACAATCGTTAGTAGTATAGAATAAGTAGGGATCGTTCTAAGCCGGGGATTAAGGGTACCTGAGATATGAAATTGTTAGACACACATATATACATATATAAACACTTAAAACGTCACAAATTGGGGGATAGGATGGATCGGCAGCTAGGCTGCCCTAAACTAGGTTCGGCATAAAAGAATGAAAAACAAGAAAATAAGAAACAAAAACATCCTAGGTTTGGCAGCAATAGGCTGCTTCTAAATTATGCATAAAAACAGAAATTAAAAATCCTAAATTACTATATTCAAGTTTGGTCGACATTCTTCCACAAATTACTAACACAAAAGCACTCAAAACACATAGCGAATTGATAAGACAAGACACGGCAAGAGCACACAATATCCTAGATTCGACTTAGTTCCAATTCTAATTAGAGCCTCAACGGTCATCTAATCATCCTAGACTTCTCAGGTATTTTAGAAAACACTCAACGTCGAATCCTAAAATTGTACTAATCATGTTTGAAAACACTCAACGTCGAAGACAAACACAAAGAGTAATTGAGCACAAGAGTCTTTTAATTGGAAACATATCAATCAAGCAAGGCGTCACCACTTCTTGTTAACATGCATAGTCATTTAAACCACTCTAGTCCTATTTATGTTGACGGATACAAGACCAATACTCAAAACACATCGCGAATATGCTAAGTACCAATCTCTGCGGCACACGGATTTAAAGACTAAACCAAAAACGAATTACTAGAATCAGAGTGAACATGCTTGCCTATCTAATCTTATCTCTTTACTTCATATTTTCATTACAATTTAGCATGCAATTCGAAACTTATCTTTGAAATTCTTTATTAATACCTTAAGAATTAAATTAACATGCAACATTATAAAACCAAATTCACAATCGTTTTTCACATAGACATGAAAACACAATAACCAAACATACATATGAGTTTCATAGACAAAACTACACATAACTACATAAAAACTATTACAAACCAAGAGTAGAGAGTAGATCACACTTTTGCAAACACCTTTGATGGCTTCAAGTCGTGTGGATCCAATGGGATGTGGTTCGGTGGTGGCTGGATGAAGGGTGAAGAATCGGCAGGATTTTATGGTGGTGGTGGTGGCTTTTGGTTTGTGTTTTTATGTAGGATCTTTGGCTGAAAATTGGTAGAGCTTTGGCTAGGGTTTTTGTTTTAGAATTTGACCCCCTTTTCTGTGTAAAAGGTTGGGTATTTATAGGGAAAAAAACTAGGGTATTTGCCGGCAGCCCTTGGTGCACAAGGATTTCAGAAAACCTAGTGGAATAAGGTTTGAAACCTTCCTTTCATAGTTCAATTAGGTTTTCTTTTTCTGAATTTTTCTTCAAGGCTTGGGCTTCACATTTTTCATGGACTTCTTGTATGGTCTTGGACTTCATTTGATATGTCTTGGTCCATCGAAAATGCTCCAATTGCCGGCAGCACAACATTGCACACAATCTGCCTCATTCGGCAGCTTCTCCTAGTTTGACTAGGAGACTTTCTTTCTTCATATTTTTCTTCAATGCCATGGCCTAGTGTCTTCCTCTTCCCTTCTTAAAGCTTGAAACATCTTCATAAATGCATTTGTGCACCATTTGGTCCATTAAAAACAGAAAACACAAAAAGGGGGCAGTAGGTTCCTGGAATCGGCAGATTTGATGTTGCTGTAGTAACTCTGGCATATCTCCATCCTCGGAGCTCCGATTGATGCGATTCCAAGTATCAGATAAACTAGACACATATGGCCATCTCCCCATAAAACAATTGGATCAAACTCCTTGAGAGTCGACGGGAATGATTTTTCGAAGTTGGGTCAAAGTCCCAGGAAAATCCTGGAAGCCCCTGGATTGGAATGTTCGGACTGCCGTTTTGCAGCCAACGTTTGGGTGGCTTCCCGAACTCCGATTGATCTGAAATTTTAACACAACATTCCTCAGCATATGAATATTAAGAACACCAAATTTCATAGAATTCGGACAAGGATAGATCATATTTGTACTCGTCACAAAATCGCGAAAAAGACATATTTTGCACTATTTTCCAGATTTCTCATACTTAGTCATTTTTCGGACAATTAAACACATTTCACCAAAACTCTACCAAAATTGACATTAACTATATTATGACTCTATCTTAGACAAATAAGGGTTAAACAAAGCATAAACGAGGGTAAAAGCATATAATATCGTCGCACATTGTGCTCCTATCAAGAAGAGAAGACCGGCCCGCCCGGTATTCCCCTTAGTGAGCAGGTTAAGCAGGAGGAGATCACATCTAGATTCTACCAGGCTTATGGGTTTGTGCAGAAACAACATTAATAGAAGGATTTTTTCTAACAACAACTGCTAAACGTTCTAAAAAATCGAACAACATCTTATCAACCATTTCTTCAAAGGTTTGGTAGATACAATCAGGGTAATCAGTACTGTAATATGTAGACTTTAGGAGTCTGTTAGAAGAGTTGATTTATTCAAGTTGGTTAGTTGTGCTGCTATTCACAAGCAGATAAGTAGGAGTTCAGTTTCAGTTGTAAGGCTATTTAAAAGCCAAGATTGTTGAATAAGATATTCAAGTCATTCAGCCATATTGTTCTTAAGCTCTGTTTGTTTTTCTACATTCAATCGGGGTTTCTAACAATGTATAGTGTTAGTCCACATTTAAATCAAATTATTCTACTTAATATATTATTAATTTGCTCACCACCGTTTGCTCGAGTGACATAAGTCTCTCCTTTATAAGTTCGAGGTTGTAAGTCGAACTCACAATAAATTCGTTGTAGCATATTAATTATTTATTTAATAAAAAATAAATATACTAGTAATTTAAAGTAGCATAGTCTATAATCCATTTAGATTGTCTATAAATACTCTTCACTTTCAAATCTGATCCATGCAAGATATGTAGCAATCCCCGTATAGTTTTATGTCCGTACACCAAATCTAGCGGTTGAGAGGTTAATTAAGACCGTTAAGTACTCCCATGCTTTAAGAAATTTTTCCGTTGTGAGGGGCTTATAATATAATATAATGGAGTAAATGAAACAGTTAGCTTGGTACCAAAGATAGGAATTTTACTTTCAACAGTATCTCACCTTTCACTGTTTATAAGCTTTGGTACCTCACGTTTCTAAAATTTCAGATTGGTATCTCACCTTCTGATTTCATCCTAACCTTAGTACCTAGGGCTGTTAACTTCTTAACAGAGTTAGTTATGCTACTAATTTGCTCTTTTACTGACCATACTTCCCTCTCTATTAATATAACAAAACAATTTTTTTCTTTTTCAGAACTTAATTGTCTACTATCTATTTGCTTACTAAAACTTAATTATCTACCCATTCTAAGAGCTAGCCTTCAACATGCCAAATTCACCTAACGACATCCTGTCTAAACGGTTACTATTCTGGCGGGATCACTGCTGTCTTAGTCTGGGAAATTTCTTAAGTTCTAGCAAAACAAGTAAACATGGCTTCTTAAGTTCTAGTTAAGAATAATTTGAAAGCAATTTTCGTCTCAAATACCACTCCTAAGAGGTAGTCCTCCACCTGGGGTTTGAGAAAAATTTAACACAAACAGAGACGGATATGGGGGGTACCAACTGAAGTTTATTTATTCAAACATACATACATATATATAATCCAGAGCCTCACTCTTGGGTAAACAGCTAAAAGCTGTTTAGCTACTCATAATTCGACTTATATTACAAACTTACTTGTAGATAAAGCACGCCACACCGATTGAATAGTAGGATACAATAGCACTCTTTACAATCTCACACTATTTACCTTACAACTCTACCCTCAACTCTCACTTCTCTCATAAATTTCTAAGCTCTCAAACTTCAGACTCTTCTTTTTTTTTTTCTTGATTTTCGAATGTCTTCCACTACACCAATAAGTGCATCAGATAACACTACACAAACAATGGTTTTACAGCGTAACGTTGTGTGACAAGAGAAAATGAATCACATAACAGTTTTTAAGAGCAGTTCATTGTGTGATCCCATAAAAAAATTGAAAGTTGATTTTACAAAAGATATTGCACAACAGTTTCGACCATATTTGTTGTGCGTATCATACGAAAAAAGACGGCAACCTCCCCTCATAAGAATACTGAAATATGGGGTTGTAATCATACAACAGAAAATAAAAATACGTTGTGTGAACCAGGCTCTTTAGAGATTCACACAACATTTTTTCATTATCTGTTGTGTTATAAATCTGTCATGTACGGCTATGCCGATCGTTTCCTAGATTTGGTGTTCACATTCTCCGCAACCATAAACCTTTGGGGAAGATAGCATATAGGTTTTTAATCTAACAACATAGCTATGAAAAAAATGATGTCTGTAATTAGGAGAGAAAAACATACAAACAACAGTTTTTATTTCACTGTTGTGGGAATACAACTCTTATGTTTTAGGATGATCAAAACATTTCCTCCAGTTGGCACTCACATTCCCAAAAATCAACAAGTTTTGTGTAAGATAGCCTCTGTGTTTAATCACCCAACAAATTTTTCATAATACCGTTGTATGAATATAAAACAAAAACGTATATGTGCTTATGCTTCCCTATGGAGAGCTAACTCATTGAGGGAGAAAGGACCCAATTTTTTGGCATGATCTCATACACCACATCTTTGTGAGAGTGTGAGAGTGTGAGAGTTGACGGATTGAAAAAATAAGGTACGAGAATGTAGTTAAAAACGTTTTTCTTTTTGATAAATATCGTCTATTTATGATTGATCCATATGATTTAGACTCAAACGTTATAAAAAATTCAAGAATTTAGTACCATGACCTTCTTTCAATACGGTGATTACATCTAACGGTCGAATATTTGTTTAATCGAATTTAGTCAGGTTGCTCGTTTGAATCATGGTTATGCTTACTAATGTCATATAACTTATTTGTTAGGTCATACATAAGTGTGTATCTTTCTAAACTAACTATATGAAGGAAATGAAAACTATAGTAAACAAGCCATACGATGTGATCACGATAGTGAAATATAGATATGGTACGAAACTCACTCATTTTCGATAATTTTTTAGCCTCGATCGCATGGGTCAACTCTAATTATGTCTATTTAATTGACCATATTCATACAACAGTAATATTTACATGCATTGTGTGACTGTAAATTTAGAGTTTGGAGTTTAGAGTTTTTGGTATTTGTGTTTAGAGTTTAGGGTTTTTGATATTTGTGTTTAGAGTTTAGGGTTTAGGGTTTAGGGTTTTTGGTATTTGTGTTTAGAATTTAGAGTTTAATCACCCAACCGACTTCCCTATAACCGTTGTATGAATATAAAGTAAAAAAGTATTTATGCTTTTGTTTCCCTATGGAGAGCTAAGTCATTGAGAGATAAAGGACCCAATTTTTTTGCATGATCTTATACACCCAATCTTTGTGAGAGTGTAAGAGTTGACGGATTGAAAAAATAAGGTATGAGAATATAGTTAAAAATATTTTTCTTTTAGATAAATATCGTCGAATTTATGATTGATCCATACGATCAAGACCCAAACGTTATAAAAAATTCGAGAATTTCGTACCATGACCTTATTTCAATACAATGATCACATCCAATGGTCGAATGTTTGTTTTATCGAGTTTAGTCAAGTTGCTCGTTTGAATCATGGTTATACATACTAATGTTTTATAATTTGTTTGTTAGGTTATACATAAGTGCGTATCTTTCTAAACTAACTAAATGAAGGAAATGAAAAATATAGAAAACAGGCCAGACGATGTGATCACGCTAGTGAAATATGGATATGGTACGAAACTCACTCATTTTCGATAACTTCTTAGCCTCGATCGCATGGGTCAACTCTAATTATGCTTATTTAATTGACCGTATTCATACAACAATAGTATTTAGATGCATTGTGTGATTGTAATCATACAAGACTAATATTTAAATTCGTTGTGTAAATTTAGAGTTTAGAGTTTAGGGTTTTTAGTATTTGTGTTTAGAATTTAGGATTTAGAGTTTTTGGTATTTGTGTTTAGAGTTTAGAGTTTAGGGTCGAAGTTGTAGAGGAAATTTTCCCTCTCTTTTTTTTTGGATGAAGGTTTCAAGAAGATTTTCATTTTAGAGGGAAAATTCCCTCTCATTTTGAGACAACAAAATAAAAAAAAATATGTTGTCTCATTCATCCGATTGTTAAAAAATGTGATCTTCATTGAACTCTATTCTCACTTTGTACACTTAGACAAAATCGAATTCCCTTTCACTCTCTGCTCTCAGCTTACTCTCTCTTATCACTCTCTCTCAAAAACCTGTCCTCCATTTCTAACCCCCCAAACTCACCCTCAGCTCGCTTGACCCCCTCCCCCAACTCTTCTCACCGGCGCCTCCCCCACCCGACCCCGTGCCAAAACACACCCCCACCCCACACAGTTCCCCCAAATTCAAAATCCAAAATTAGGGTTTCGATCCCCCAATCCCTCTCCTCCAATTCTCCTCCTCCTCCTTCTCTCTCATCCCCAAACCCTAAAACTCACTCTCTCTCATCCTCGATCCCAATCGATCCAGACGATGGAGGTCGTTGTCAATGCGGAACTAGACGATGGAGGCACGACGGATGGTGGCGGGGGTTGAGGGTGAGAGGGGATTGGCGGAGATGGTGGATTTGAAGGAGAGCTTTGAGGGGGTGGGGGCGACGGTGGCGGAGAGGGAGGAGGCTTGGGTTGAGATTTTGGCAGAGGAGGAGGAAGTGAAGAGGGCGGTGGTTTTGGGTTGGTTGAAGGAGTGGTGGGTGAGGAGGATTGAGGAGGATTGAGAGTGAGAGTGAAGCTGTAGCGAATGGTAACAAGAAGAGATGAGTTGTTGTTGCTCTTTTGCTGATTCTGGGTGGTTCTCTGAGATTTTGAGATTGAGGTCCATTGTTGCTAGATGGTGTGTGTATGTCTTCTTCTTCTACCTCTGCTTCTCTTCTCTCCTTTTGGTTTGCTTCACTGTATTCTCACTCTATTGGTGTGTGTTTTATGGTATCTGGTGGGGTGTTATGAAATTTTGGTTTAAAAAGGGTAAACATTTCTGTTACCTAACATTTGTGTACTAACATTTCAACTTCTATAGCAGCCTTCGGTCTGAATTAGATAATTAGATGGGTTTCTTTCATAATTTTTGCCATGAGGTTTTCGGAGTTGTGGTTTTGGTAAGTTCCTATTGTTGAGACTGTGTTGAAGGTGAAAATGGGTTTTAGGGACTCAATAACCTGATGGATTTGTTTAACTCGGTTGGTCATTTGGCTGCGCAAAGATTTGAGCTTTGTTACTGATTTTCTTCCTTCAAAAGTTTGTTGACTTTGTTCTGTTTGAAAGCTGGAATTGGGTTTATCATTAGTTTGTTTGAGATTTCTTAGGTCTGTGTTTGTTGGTTGTGTACAATTGATAGGAGCACAATGTGCGACGATATTATATGCTTATGCCCTCATTTATGTTTTGTTTAACCCTTATTTGTCTAAGATAGAGTCATAATATAGTTAGTGTTAATTTGGTAGGGTTTGGTGAAAAGTTGGTTAAGAATCCGAAAAATGACTAAGTATGAGAAATCTGGAAAATAGTGCAAAATGTGTCTTTTTCGTGATTTTGAGATGAGCAAAAGTGTGATCTATCCTTGTCCGAATTTATTGAAATTTGGTGTGCTTATTATCCATATACTGAGGAATGTTGTGTTAAAATTTCAGATCAATCGGAATTCGGGAAGTCACCCAAAAGATGGCTGCAAAACGGCAGTCCGAGCAAACCAATCTAGGGGCTTCCAGGATTTTCTTAGGACTTTGATCCAACTTCGAAAAATCATTCCCGACGATTCACAAGGAGTTTGATCGAGATATTTTATGGGGAGATGACTATATGTGTCTAGTTTATCTGAGACTTGGAATCGCATCAATTGGAGCTCCGAGAAGGGAGATATGTCGGATTTACTGAAGCAAGGTCATTCCAGCCGAGTTGCTGCCGGTCTTGTGTTCTTGCGGGTTTGGGGCCTTTTTCCATGGACCAAGCTCACCAAATGGAGTTGTCAAGCCTACACAAGAAGTTCATAAAGATAGGCAGCCCAATCCAAGGAAGAAAATCAGAAAAAGAAGTTTCCTACAAGAATCAAGAAAGGAAGGAACCAAAACCTTGTTGCACAAGGATTGCCTTTGCCGATTTGGACTAGGTTTTCTACCTAGGGTTTCTGCCGAATTTGCCTCTATATATAGCCATGTTTTCCTACAGAAAAATCATCTCATCTCAAGCTTAAACACAAGGCCTAAACTCTACTAAAATTCACCAAAGATCCTAGACAAAAACCTAAACCGAAAACCACCTTCACCTCACCTCAACCAAGTTTCTGCTCTTGCCGAATCTTGGAACTTTTCTTCCATAATCTACTGCCGACATACCCTATTGCTGAGCAGCCTCACCCCATCATCCATACTCCGCCGGATCCACATGACGTGAAGCTCTCAAGGTGTCTCAAAGTGTGATCCACTCCCTTCTTCGGTTTAGTACTTTTTGTTTAGTTATGTTTAAGTTTTGTCTATGAAACACTCATGTATGTTTGGTGTTGATTTGTATGTCTATGTATCAATCGATTTTGGTTTTATAAATTGTATGTTTTGCATGTTAATTTGTAATATGTGACTTGTGGATTTTTTTTTTATGTTTGATAACTAGGACAATAGGTATGCGATGTTGTTTGAGAACTTAATTCGATTAGTAATCTAAGGAGTATGCCTTATAAACCGAAACATTAGTTGTGCTTAAGCATTTGTTGTTTGCATGTAAATCTAGGTGTTAGGTTTCATCAAACTAGAAAACATGAATAATTCATACTCGTAGTTGTCTTGGTTTGTGTTTTCGCCTAGAGTATAAAACCCTTAGAACTTGCATGTTAAATAAGATGATTGACAACCTTGCTTGTTTGCATGTCTTCGATTTGTGATTCATGTGTTTAATTGTTAACCCAGTAAAATCGGTTAACATATACCTTAGGATTATACTCGTAGTTAATCTTAAGACTTTAGTAATCAACGATTAGATGACCTCGTAGGCTCTAATTGGGATCGAAATTGGTTAAGTCGAACAACATTCATACTTGTTCCTTACCTTCTTACATATTAGTCTACATGTTAAAGAGTCTTTTGTGCTAAATGTTTTGTGAGAGATGATGATCACTTGTAAATATTAGACCTAGGATTTATTTTCTGTTTTGTTCCCGTGTGTCGTCTAGGGCAGCCTAGTGCTACCGATCCTATCTCAATCCCCCTTGATTTCGTGTGAATATGTATATATGTATATAAGTGTGACAATTATGTGCATATATGTTTGTGAATATTTGTGTTAACATTCTCATGTTTCAGGTACCCTTAATCCCCAGCTAGAACGATCCCTACTTATGTCTATACTACTAACGATTGCAGGGTTTATTATTGCTTGCGAGCTTAGGCTCACGTCAACAATTGGTTGTGTACTCATATAATCTCCATTTTTTTGTCTTCTTTGCTTGTTCAACAAGCTTTCTCGGAACAAGAGAGGTGATTTAATACTTTTAAGCAGTTGCTTGTTGAGTCAAGTGAACATTTTTTTATTTCTGAGTTGTAGTGTCTTCATATCAAGTTAATTTAAGCTGAAATGAGTACCTTAAGATTCTTCTTACTATTAGTATTTATTAGTTAAGCTCGAGATGTGGTTCGTAATCTATTTTTATTCTTGTAAGGTTTATGACTTTAACCGTTTATTGGTAAACATAATTAGGCTGTTTGCTTTTTCGCCATGTAAAGAAACTGAAGAGGTGATAATCGTTTACATGATTTATGCATGTTACAATGCATAAAGAGTACATTTTAGACTTGTTTCTGCACAAACCCGTAGGCCTGGTAGAGACTGGTGAATCTAGATGTGATCTCCTCCTGCTAACCTGCTCACTAAGGGGAATACTGGGCGGGCCGGTCTTCTCCTCTCCGATGCCTAAGTTAGTACAGTTGGGATGAATAGATAACTTAAGCACGTATGATAAGCAGTTGGAGAGATCAGTTACTTATTAAAGAGGGTAGTTGAGGCCCTTATATAGGTGGTCGGGCGTGAGGTCTGGTCTCACTCTTCAATGTGGGACTGGCTTCCTTCTGTTCGCACACAAAAGGGCAGCTCTGGTGACCTCTTTGGCAGGCTGGCGCCCCCGGTCCCCGGGCCCCTGGTCACAAGGTAGACTGCTGGACCTCGGGTCCGGGTGCTGGTGATCCTACTCCGGGCCTTAGGCCGGCCCCGAATGCACTGGCTGCAGGTCTGTGGGCTTATGTAGCCCCTCTGTGCCTACTGTCAACAAGTCCCCCAAGTTCCCGGTCAAGTGCAATCTTGAATGGGGACTTAATATGTCTTGCTCCTGTCCCGCAGACCCGCAGGGTTACCAACCCAATGGTGCCCAGTCCCCCAAGTCCGCATTGAAGATTGGGCGTGACCAGGCGTTCGGGCAGAGGAGGTGTGGTGATGTGTGTACCTGTTAATGATGACGTGCGACAGTTATGAGTATGCCTGCAATACTGATGATATTGTGCTCAAGTGTTGTCGTGCCATGAGTATGGAACGGGGTGAAACCCGGACAAGTGCATGGGAGGACAATGTAGCGTTGAGATCCGCCATGCAATAGATATGGAGCGGGGTGAAACCCGGACGAGTGCATGGGATGATGATGTGGCGTTGAGATCCGCCATGCAATAGATATGGAGCGGGGTGAAACCCGGACGAGTGCATGGGATGATGATGTGGCGTTGAGATCCGCCATGTAATAGATATGGAGCGGGGTAAAACCCGGGCGAGTGCATGGGATGATGATGTGGCATTGAGATCCGCCATGCAATAGATATGGAGCGGGGTGAAACCCGGGCGAGTGCATGGGATGATGTTGTGGGGACTCGACCGGTGGACTGCCATGTCGGAACGAGTCCCCCAAGTTCCCAAGGCGAAATTGCTGCCAACGGTGGGGCAGGCTGGGAGTAGCCCGGTGGCTCGGCCCAGCTTGTGTTGGAATAAGCGTGGGGAACGTGTCTGCGGGGAGATTTGTTCTGTTTAGAGAAACAATCTGCCCGGTGGGGAGGCGTTGAGATGACAAGTCTCGCCTTGGATTCCCATATTAATCGCAGTTCAGTGCGATGCAGGGTTTTTATCCTGCTGGAAAAGTTTACATGTGTTAGATGTAAACTCTCCCGGGTGTATAAAGCCCATGCTGGTTGAATTTCTCATAACCGGTGTCATGCCATGGAGCCGGTTGAATGTTACCTAACCGGTGAGATGCCATGGAGCCGGTTGAATGTCTTATAACCGGTGAAATGCCATGGAGCCGGTTGAATGTTACTTAACCGGTGATCGAGATGCCATGGAGCCGGTTAAATGATCATAACCGGTGAGATGGCGTGGAGCCGGTTGAATAATACATAACCGGTGAGATGCCGTGGAGCCGGTTGAATGATCATAACCGGTGAGATGCCATGGAGCCGGTTGAATGATACCTAACCGGTGAGATGCCGTGGAGCCGGTTGAATGATCATAACCAGTGAGATGGCGTGGAGCCAGTTGAATGATACCTAACCGGTGAGATGCCGTGGAGGCGGTTGAATGATCATAACTGGTGAGATGCCATGGAGCCGGTTAAATGATCATAACCGGTGAAATGCCATGGAGCCGGTTGAATGATACCTAACCGGTGAACTGCCTTGGCTCTTGGGGAAGTGGGGGGGCTTGACGCCTCGGTTCCCGCTCCTATCTCCCTTAACTGCCGCTTATAGGCGGGACAAGTGGCTGACATGCATTTAAGGAGGAAGCCCATCAGTCTAATCAGTTATGATGGCGTGGGAAGGTTACCGATGCTGGGACACGTGTCAGTAGGGAGCGATCTGAGATGGAGGGCCTGGATTCGCAGGCGTTTGAGTTGCCCTGATTGCGTATTTTTGGGGGATTACAGGGGTGCCTAGGGCATCAGACCCGTCTATAAAAAGACGGCCTTTGTCTTCATTATTTCTGTTTTTGCTCTTGGCCCAGAGAGAAGAAGAGAAGGTTGGAGAGGAATCCGGTGAAAGTTCGGTGGAGGTGCCTCGCGATATCCATGCTCCAAGCGTTCTGGGTCTTTGCCTACCATTGCTCGATGTTTTCGTAGGACGGATTTTCCTCGGTTGTGCATAGTAATCGGTAAGTTTTGCTTTCTTTGCTTCGTGTTTTTCTTTTTGGTTGGGGGGGGGGGGGGGGGGGGGGGTGGTGGTGCTCTGTCGCCGACTGAGTCGTTTTAAGTGGGGCTTCTGCGGCAAACTTGGGGAGCAGCCGCAGAGGGCGCTGTTTTGGCTTTTTGCTGACCAACGGTGGGGTTTTGTTTTCTTCCCCTTAGGTTAAATGGCTTCTGCAAGTTCTGATGGGGCTTTCGAATCGGCTGACAGGCGTCCCGTGGTGGACGATGAGGAGAGATTGGAGAATTGGCTCGGTTCGGAATCCCCGGAGTCCGAAGCCGCTGACCGCTCCCGGGGCGGGGTCTCGTCGTTCGGGTCCTTGGGATCTGAAGGCATCCCGCACGGGGTGCGATTTCCTGGCACTCCGCCCGTAAGTTACACTATCGGGAGTGGGAAAGAGGCCGTGGTGTGCGATGAACCGGAGGGTACTATGAACCCCGAAGAGATTGCCGCCTTCCGGGAGACGTGGAATATCCCCGATGAGGTGGCGTTACGGCCGCTAAATCCCGGAGAATCGGCCTGTAACCCGGAGGCGGGTTGGGTTGCTGTTCATGGAGACCAATTTCGCCACGGGTTCTCCCTCCCTCTGCCGGACTTCGTGCAGTATACGCTTAGCGCTCTGCAAGTGTCTCCCGCGCAGCTTCCCGGGAACCAGTGGAGGCAGCTGCTAAGCCTCGGCTGCCTGTACGAGCTGTCCGGGATGAGCATGCCAACGGTGAACGAGTTCCAGGCGCTGTACAGAGTGTCCTTCTCGAAGAAGAGAGGGTCCCGGGGTTGTCTGTCCTTTAGCGCCCGACACTTCCAGCCTATCATCACCCATCTGCCTTCCTGGGTGGACAATAGCTGGAGGAAAAAGGTGGTGATGGCAGGTGGGAAGTGGCAGAAGAGGAGTAAGATGTACCGGGTTCCTGGTGCCTTCCAGCCCCTTGGCGACCAATCTTTCGTACTGTCCGAGTTGGAGAGGGAGAGGATTATGACGATACTCGGGTTATGGGATGATCTTGAGCGGAGCTCCTACAACTTCATTCGACGGGAGGTGTTGGAGTACTGCTGTCTAGGGCGGGATCCCGGTGCGTAGTAGGGTTTTAGCGGTGGCATTTCTGTTGACCGAGTTGATACTAACCCTTTGTTTGTCCTGCAGGTGCATCTTCCCGGACGGTCGTCAAGCCTGGAAATACATTATCCATGGACGGTGAAGACCTTGTCTCGAGGCTGAAGGAGAAAAGGGAGGCCGTTTCACGGACCTCGATGGATGAGGATTCCGGTCGGCTTACCGTTCATGCCGAACCGAGAGCCATGGACGTTGAGGACGACGCCTATATTCTGAGGCGTGTGAAGAGTCACCCCGCTGCACCCAAGGTGGGACCCGAAAAGGGCAAGACCACCGGGGTGCCACCAAAGGTTCCTGGTGAGGTGAACAGGATTCCGCACCGGCCGGGATCGGTCCCGCTCGTTACCAGGGTCACCCGGTCAGGCGCACAATCTTCTTCGTCGGACGGTCTGGGCGAAAAGAGGCGGAGGATCATGGACGTCCCTCCCTCCGCGCTGGTGATGCTGACCGGCCGATCGTCTGGTGAAAACCTGGCGAAGCGGCTCAAGGTGACCAGCGGTGCGAAGAGTTCCGCTGTGGACAAGGCCGCTGCTGCCCCACACTCTGCCGGTCAGCAGAGTAGCCCCGCTCCTGCGGAGGAACAGAGGGGAGGTCTGGAGAGTCCCTTCGTCCGGAAGCTGGCGGCAGATTTGACTGACCTTGGTCTGGATAGGCCTGGGGTCGCCGGAGCCTTGGCGGGGGAGAATCGCCAGAAGAGCAAGGAGTCGGTCCTCCGGGTAAGAACTGCTCGGTGCCATGGCACCACTCATAACTCGTTACTTTTGCTCTTTGCTTAATTGGCTCCCTGTTGTTCTGTAGTTATTGTACAATCTGTACCAGCCGGACCCGAGTGAGGAGCTGCAGGAGCTGAAGAGGCAGGTGGCCGCTCTGACAGAAGCCCGTGAGCGCCTGGAAGTTGAGAAGTCCAGGCTCGAGCGGGAGAAGGTCAGACTGGAGGAGAGGGCCAAGAAACAGGTGGCCAGGCTAGAAGAGCAGGTCCGGAGCCTCGAGGAGGAGAAGGAGCGGGCTGAGGAGGAGAGGGCTGAGCTGGAGGAGAGAGTGGATGAGCTCCAGGTGGGAGCTGCCGCTGTGCGTGCCGCCGCTGCCGCTGCGGCTGGAGAAGAAGACCCAGAGCTTTTCCAGCGGGTTGTCCTCAAATATCACGACAGTGGTCAGTTCCTTAAGTTCCTAGAAAAGGCTAGGGAGTCGGGCATCGCCGACGCCTACGCGGAGTGGGAAGAGAAGGGGTACCTGGATACCTCTCGAATGCCGAAGGCGGGGGCCGGTGATGATACCCTTGAGCAGTCGGTAGAAGAGGAGCAACCGGAAGGGGAAGGCGAGCCTCAACCATTTGCACTTGTTGGAGAGGATGCGGTGGCTCCATCTGGAGAAACTGGTGGGATGCCCGCTGAGGGGGGAGGCGCGGCTCCTTAAGGATTTTTGTTTTGCTCTTTTTTTTTTTTTGTAAATCCGCTGGAACGGTTGGTTTTTGTTTGTATTACTCTTTGGATATACATATTTTTGCACCGATGGAACCGGTGGAATTTCTCTCAAATAGTTGGCATACATATCTTATGATGTTACGTTGGTTGAACCGTTGATATGCCAAACTGACTGGTTGGAGGTTCTAGCACGTAACCCTTCACCGGTCCGGGTGTGCTTACCAGCCCTGGCCCTGCTCCTGGTCGGGATCTGCTCTCCTTTCCCCTATATACCGCTGAAGCTGGCCGTTGCTAATCAAACCCTCCACCACTGTCTTGAGGGTGAAGCAACTGTTCGTCTGATGGGTAGCTTCATCGTGATAGGAGCAGTACTTGCCCGTTCGCGCCTGGGTAAGTTTCCCCTTTGGGTACTTGCTCCTCGGCAGTGGGGGAATGATGTTCCCATTCTCATGCAAGATGTCCTCGTATGAAGAGGTTAGAGTGGTGAAGACCTCTTGACGTTCTGCTGGCATGATTGCCAGGGGGCGTTCTTGCAGGTACTACGTCGGCTTGTGCTCGCCCTGGGGTTTGTCATGATAGGGCTTCTACTGCTGTTGGTTCCCCCAATTTCTGCTGGGTCTGCTCGGTCGGGCACCTCTGATCTCGCTCCGCTGGCTTACCTTGTTTTCTCGGCCGGGAGGGGGGTGCTCCTCCCGCTGCTCGTCCCGTTTTCTTTTCAACAGGTGCTGCCCACACGTTTCATGATCGGCCTAAGCATGCCTGATGGCCATCGCCATTAGCTCGTCATACCCCTGCGGGAGTTCCACCCGTACGGCGTAGGAAAATTTTCCTGGCCGGAGCCCTTGTTTGAACGCCATCTCGGCGATACCCTTGTCAAGGTTCCGAACCCCGGCCGTCGCCGTTTGCCAGCGGTTGACAAACGTCCTTAGCTCCTCGCCAGGTGCCTGCATGCAGTTGAAGAGGATGGTTGATGTCCGGGCTCCTTCGACCCGGAGGATGAAGCGGCTTACGAACCGGTCGGCCAGTTGCTCGAACGCTTCGATGGAGTTTGCCGGGAGCTCATAGAACCAGTTGAGCGCCTCTCCAGACAGGGTTTCCTGGAAAATGTTGCAGCACACTACATCGGAATAGCCCTTGACGCACGTTTGGGACCGGAAACTATCCAAATGTTGGTATGGGCAGCCGGATCCTGAGTACGTGAGCTTTAGGGATTTCTGGTTACCAGACCTCTCCGATTCCAGGGCCCGGTGCGAGAAAGGGCTCATGCGCTCGTTGAATTGGGCGCCTTCCATCGGCCGCGCCGCCCTTCTCTCGTTGGCCTCCATTTGGGTCTTTAGATCTGACACAGAGTCGATGAGTATCTGTAGTGCCCGTGCGGTCGGGGTCACGACTTCATCCTCGAATGAAGTGCGCGACTGCGGGGGTGCCGGCGTGCTCATTGGCAAAACCGCACCGCCCGGGGACTCCGCCCTCCTACGGTCGCTGGACCTTCCTCCTAATGACTGTCCTGCCTCAAGGCGCTGAGCTCGGCCTGGCGCAAGTGTAATTGCCCTTGTCATGGCGGCGTTGCCCTGCTGTCCTCTCTCCAGGGCAGCCACCAGGGCAGCATTTACCGTCTCCATTTCTTCATACCGGGCATTGGATTTTGCTCTATCCCGGTCGCCCTCCGCGTTCAGGCGACCGACTTCTGCCTTCATCGCCCGTATCTCCCCCGCCATATCGTGCCGGTCGGGGCTGTACGTGGTGTTCAGGCGACCGACTTTTGCTCTATCCTGTTGCGTGCCCCCGGCGTGCTGTCCGGCCTCCCACAGCTGCCGTCGTCCTGGTTGCCCTGGTCGCTGCGTTGCTCCCGTACAGCGACCGGGGTGGAGATGAGCGCTTGCTCTGGTGCAACCCGCTGACCCTCCGTTGCATTTCTTTCCTGGCCCGCTTCTGAGCTTTCTGCCATTTGATGATGCTTACGTGGCTTTTAGGCAAGTTTCCCACAGACGGCGCCAATTGTTTCTGCACAAACCCGTAGGCCTGGTAGAGACTGGTGAATCTAGATGTGATCTCCTTCTGCTAACCTACTTACTAAGGGGAATACCGGGCGGGCCGGTCTTCTCCTCTCCGATGCCTAAGTTAGTACAGTTGGGATGAATCGATAACTTAAGCGCATATGATAAGTAGTTGGAGAGATCAGTTACCTATTAAAAAGGGTAGTTGAGGCCTTTATAAAGGTGGTCGGGCGTGAGGTCTGGTCTCACTCTTCGATGTGGGACTGGCTTCCTTCTGTTCGCACACAAAAGGGCAGCTCTGGTGACCTGTTTGGCAGGCTGGCGCCCCCGGTCCCCGGGCCCCTGGTCACAAGGTAGACTGCTGGACCTCGGGTCCGGGTGCTGGTGATCCTGCTCCGGGCCTTAGGCCGGCCCCGGATGCACTGGCTGCGGGTCTGTGGGCTTATGTAGCCCCTCTGTGGCTACTGTCAACAAGGCTTTTGATTGAGCAGTGTAATGTTTCGTTAAGAACTTTTATGCTTTGACATTTCATGCCCGTCATGGTTAAATTACACTCACCATGCCTCCAATTGTATTTATTGATTATCCAGAGTTTCTATGTTTTCTTTCAGTTCAGAATGTTTTAGATCAAGGTAACTTTATCTATAGGTCGATGCATATAATAACTGTTGAATTTTCTCAACTTATTGTTCAGGGGTCGAGGCTATCTCGTTCCTGATGACGTGTATGAGGTAATTTCTAATTTCTCCGTCTCCAATGAAAACTTGAAACTCGTATCTAGAATCAGTAGATGTGACTATGTCTTGCAATATAAACATCTTATATGTTTTAACAGTGCTGCAATGAAAAGACTGTCTTACAGTCTTACCTCTTCCTTCCTCTGACTATTACCTTCTTTATTTATTGTAATTCTTGATTTTCGGTTGCTGAACCTCTGTGTGACAGGCATTGGGGAAAATTGGTTTCTTGCTGGACTCCCCTGCTTTCTACACAGTTTGTGAGGTATACCATCTACTTCTATTTTAAAAGATAAGATTTGAAGTGTGAATACATTTCATGATTTATTTAGCCTACATGGGGGAGACATTGTATTTCTTAATTGACACTACTCTCTCTCTACACATATATGCATGCTAATAGTCCGTCCCTTGGGCAGATATCCTAATCTCTCTGATCTGTATTATCTTATTGCTGAATTCTGATTCCATCTGGTTACATGTTTAGATCTGTCATGACTACCTTGATAGGAGTGGATGTTCCTGCGTTATATTCACCTGTGCCATTTCAGAATGCTGAAGATTCGCAAGGTAACAGTTCTGCGGGCATCATTCCATGCTTATGTCTTTGCCAGCCTACAATACCAAAGATGACCAAACCATTGCAACTATCATGGCTAAAGAAGAAAAGCTGAAAAGTGATGGCAAGTTGGAGAAGAGACCCTCCCACTTAGTTCTGATCTATCGTCAAAGTACTAGATTGATCATTTTACTTTTGCTTTGGTTAGTGACATATGCAAATTTTGCTTATTAGCATTCATGATCTTGGTGTATCTTTTACATTGATATATTAGCTTTTGGTTTCCCAATTGGGGTTAATACAATGATTTGGATGCTTTTGATGAGTTTTGGTTTGAATGAAATTGTTCATTTGGTAAATTAGTATAATTGATCAAACAACAAACTCAATGGCAATCCACCGTTGTATGAACAAAATTATCATACAACAAAATTATAATGTATCCACATGTTGTGTGAGGACTTGATCACACAATGGCAGTAAGGAAAAATGTTATGTTGTGTGATCAAAAATCACATAATAGTTTCCCAGTGTTGTGTGACAAAAAAAATCATACAACAGATTTTATCGTACTGTTGTGTGATTCTCGACAGAATGATCCTTGAATTCTGGCTCTTTTTCTAATTTTTCTATCCAAGTGGTAGTTGCTAACGTACCATCGATTTCTCGCCTTTCTAAGGCCTTATACAAATCACAGTGCTCTGGAGGAGGATGGTTATAGCTGGCAACTATAATCTTTTCTCCTCTGGCTAGAAGGGTAGTGTCACTGTCTTTCTGGATTAAGTTCTGGATACGAATTATCGCCATGGCCTTCATCCAGGGAATACTCTGATTAGGTCTTCCATTGGTTGATGACCATTTTGTGCTTGAGAGGCACAACCCTGAATAATTCTGACATAATGATAAGGAGAAATATAACTCCTTCTCCCTTCCTCTCTAGTCCATTCAGGAGGGGTTGAAATGAACTTTAATCTCAGAGTACAACCGTCTGCTCTAATGTTCTTGACTGCCTGGTGAATTGCTTCAGAGAGACCTTCTAGGTCTTTGTTGGTTTTCGTCCAAAGGTTATGAACAAAACCATTCTCAATTATCCACAATTTGTTCTTCTGCGGATGCTCTGCTTGAACATCAATCAAGTATCTTCCATAATAAGGACCTGCTACTACTAGCAAGGTTGATGGAAGAGCCTTTCTGTTCTTGAAATCCCCTAAGAGATTATGGAAACTGAACCATTCAGATTCTGATAGGGCTAAAAGTGGGACTTTAGCATTTTCAAGGCTTGAAGTACCAGTGCTTCGTTATTTTCTCGGGATGCTGCTAAAATATTATCCATGATAATTCTCTGATTGAGCTGCAAATTCCTGCTGGTTCTGAACACCGGCCTTTCATAAATCCTCATGGGATGATTAAAAATCTTTCTCAAACCTTTTACTGCTGGTAACCTGGAGGATGCTATCCTGTCAGTGGTTCTTGCCTTATAAGACTGTCTTCTTTGAAACCAGTCATTTGTGACTGCAGTTCTGGGATGCTGTAAATATTCATTTACAATTGTTTCTTCTTCTCGGTTGGAAGATTGCTTATCTTCTGGATTACTTTCCCGTCTTATCGGATCAGGCTTAATTTTTTCAGAGGCACTACTGGATTCAGCAGGAGAGTAGGATATCAGATATTGGTAACCTGGTCCATCATGTAATGGTCCAACAGTTTTGTCTCCATCTCTGTATCTCTCTTGCAGAGCTTTGTCCTTTGATCCTTTGTCTTCAGGCCTGGTTCTTGTTCCGAAATCGGGTTTTCTTCTTTCTTCAACTTCTGGTTCAGGTTCAGGCCTTCTGCTTCTTGGATTACGGCATTCACCCCTTTCGAACATTGCCATTTCTCTGGTGAGAGCATCAGGTAGATAATTCTTGTTTCCTGCAATCATTTCAACATCATATTCATATTGAGATAAAAACATTTGTCATCTAAGAACTCTTCCTCTATCAGCTGCATCTGTAAGCTTATAGTTCTTAATGTTTTTTACTCTCTTATTATCTGTTCTGACCAGAAACTTGTTTCCTAAAAAGGCTTCTACTCCCTTAATGGATTTAATTAGGGCTAAAACCTCTTTAACTCCTGTGGAATAATTTAATTCTGCTGGATTAAATTTTCCTGACAGGAATTTAGGGATTTGTATCCGGTGCTATTGCTAAAACTACTCCTGCCCAATAATAATCATTTGCATCTGTCTGCAAAATAATCAGGTCACTTTCTTCAGGTAACTGCAAAGGGGGGAGGTTTTTTGTAAATTCTTTAATTTTCTTAACGGTGTTGTTATCGTCCGTTGTAAAGGACCATTTCTTTTTCATGCTTGTCTTTGGAGAGAGAAGAGCAGTGAGGCCACTCACTTGAGGAATAAAATCACTCGCAAAGTTAACAACTCCCAAAAATCTCTGTAGAGACTTTACATCTGGGATATTGTCAGGGAATTGGCTTATTTTCTTTACTATATGTTCTTGAAGACGAATTTCTCCATCCTTGACGTGTATGCCAAGGAAGTCAATTTCTCATTTTATAAGATGAATTTTCTTTTGTCCAAGGATGATTCCTTTCTGGATAATGAGCTTGCAAATTTGCTCAAGATGCTTCTGATGTTCATTCATAGTTTTAGAGAAGACAAGAATGTCATCAATGTAAACTATGCAGAAATCTGAGTAGGGCTTAAATATGTTATCCATCTTTCTTTGAAAGATAGATGGATCTTGCTTAAGTCCAAACGGCATTACAAGCCATTCGTAATGTCCTTGAGGAGTTCCAAAGGCTGTCAAGGCTATGGAATCCTGATGCATTCTTACTTGCCAAAAGCCTGATTTTGCATCGAACTTTGAGAATATCTTTGCTCCTTTTAGTCTATTTATCAAGACTCTGACTTGAGCAATCTGATAACCATCTTTAACGGTTTTTTTATTGACGTCTCTATAGTTTATGACCATCCTTGCTTTTCCTCTTAGTTGTTCGGCATGGTTTCTAACCAAAAAAACTGGAGCATGATGAGGACTATCTGAGGGTCTAATTAGTTTCTTTTCAAGCAATTCTTGAATATGACTCTCCATCTCTTTTCGATCCTCATCTCTATAATGAGGTATGGTTTTGACATGGCATATTGCATTGGCATCATGCATCTTTAGCTGACAATATACCGGGTCTCTTTGGGTCTTCACTGATTATGGGCTTCAGTAGGCTTTCTATCTCCGCAAGCTTTGGGATTTTCTTTTGTTCTATCTTATTAATGTATACTTTTAGATTGTGTTATGGGATGAATTCTTCTTCACCATCCGAGCTATCTGAATCTTGAGGTTCTACCTCTGATTCTGATTCTTCTGAAGTTGTTGCTTCATTTTGCACAATTTCCTGGTGTTCTTGAAATGTTAATACCGGTTGCATAACTGGTTCAAAAGATGGTTTATGATCACCACGCTTGGCTCGCGACTTCTGATATTGCTCTGTGAATCATTTACTTGCAATGCTGACTGCACCCAGTAATCTGGATTCCCAGTAGAACTTGTTGTTCTTTTCAAACCCTATCATATCGAGGGTTTGTATTATTTTCTGCTGAAGTAGGAAATCATTTCCTATTAGCATATCGGCTCCTTGGGCTTCACTCTGCCAAATTCTTTAGAACGTAAAGGTTCCTCCGCCTATCGAGATCTTGACGTTTATGGCTACATAGCTCATTGAAATCTCATTATCTCCCATCACTACCAGATCCGAGCGAATAGCCGACGGAAAAAATTTCGTCGGCTATGACAATTTTTCGTCGGCTATTCCTTCTGCCGACGAAATTTTCGTCAGCTATAAGTTGTCGGGAAAACGCCGTCGGTAATACCAATGGCCGACGAAAATAAAGAAATCGTCGGCTATAGTCGAGTATGGCCGACGATGTTACTGACGAAAATTTATTTCGTCGACCAAACGTGGGCAAAATATCCGACGAAATTCGTCGGGTATTTGCGAGTATGGCCGACGATATTGTAACCTTTAGCCGACGAAATTCGTCGGCTATTTGTTCTGAAGTATAGCCGACGATTCCAGCATATTTCGTCGGTTATTTCGTCGAAATATATTAATATTTAATAGGCATTAATTAGTTATAGCCGACGAAATAATGTCATTTTCGTCGGCTATAACGGTTATAGCCGACGAAAATTGGTAAAAATCTTCGGCTATAGTACTTATAGCCGACGAAATAATGCCAAAATCGTCGGCTATTCTTACATTTGGGGAAAAAAAATTAAATTATTTTCTAAATTACCATTCCAAGCAACCTGCAAATCACAAAAACAGTCCATGCATTTGCACCAACAAGAAACACGTCTAAATGACTTATTATTTAATTCGTTCCAATATACGTAAAATAAATCATCACCTAAACCACTAAAGTCCACCACGTCATCTCCAGCATCCTGCTCTCCATCATGCTCGTCATCCTGCTGACCGAACTCGGGAGGTTGAGGCATTGGAGGTTCAAATAACGGCTGAAACGGGGGCGGGGGTTCAAGGTTTTGTTATTGTGCGGCGAACATATCATACCACCAGTTTTGTTGGCCGGCGTAGTTGTGTCGCCGAATTCTCTCGCATTCAGCATGCCAACTGGACAGATCTAAATAATACTGCTGTGTTCTGCGGTGTTGCTCCTGTAATCTGCGTTGTTCCTCCTGTGATCTCTGGAACTCGGCCGCCAACCTTGTATTTTCTTCTGCCAATCTCTGCACTTCCCCCCTCACATGTTGGCTCTCCCCGCCTCCCTTTTTTTGACCTCCCTTAGTGGTCTTCAGGAGCCCTAGTCCAGAACTTCCCAAACCCCGGCAGTAGTAGTTGTTTGAGCGGTTTGGGAAGGCTGCGTCGAACATCCTCGCTGCCGTTTGGACATTGGACCGGTCGACCTGGCACAGGGCTTCTTCCAGATCTGCCTCTGAAATGTTCGGTTGTGTCTCCCGAACTACTTGCTGGAACACCTCTTCTTCGCCCCGGTTCACCCTCTCTTAATTGGACGGAAAAAAAAAATTAATATTCTAACAAATATATAATTAAGTAAAATTAATAATTAAAATTTTAAAATCGTAATGAACGACTTACGAGCTGTTCTGTCGCTTGTGGATAAGCGATCTTGAACGTCTCCACGTAGGGGTTGCTATCAGGATGATCTCTAAGCGCCTCCTCTTGATATTGTGCAAACGGCCTAGAACCACCATGATGGGGGGTTGTGTTACGGCGGCGGTTCTCAGAGTTTATCCGAGAACGTTGCTTCAAACAAATAATAAAATATTAGAAAAATGCATCAAAAAATATTAGTGTAATAATTATAAAATAATTAAACTAATAATTAAAATTTCAACAAAATAAACATTTGTAGTGAAGTTTAGTATTTACCTGCATAACTGGGTTGTTGAAGTCTACTGTCTTCAACCAACACCACTCGTACTCCCTGAACATGAACTCTCTGGGAGTACCCATACGACCACGGTTGTCGTATTCGTTATAGTGGGAACGGAGCTCGTTCTTCCACTCTTTGAACCTACGAAAAAAACAAAAGTGCATTAGAAATATTATTAATATCATAAAATATTTCAAATTATAAGATGAGGAATTCCCAACGTACCTCAAGTTTTGCACGGAGTCCGCCCAATCCCGCTTGTGTTCGGCAATCTCGAAGAATGTCTGAAAGATAATATTTTATTAGTTTTACAATTGTAATAATACCGAAAATTATTAAATATTACGATAAATAAATTAAATTTTTTAAATTACTCACCGACGCGGCGTTGTTCACCTCCCTCTTTATCTCTTCGGGCACATCAGCCCACCGGGTCCACAACATAGGGACTCTGTCCCTAATCAGTGCCCCCATGCAACCCGAGTAGTCGCGTTTTTTTTCCCCTGAACCTCCTGATTAGAAGGTTTGTTGATCTGGATCCTCCCCCTCAGATCAGCAGTTCTCTTGAGCGTGTCAAAACATATGACACCTCTCGTGTTCCTTGTTGAACTGCTAGTGGCTGTCCCTATCACATAAATGACGATTGGTTAATAAAATTAAATAGTAGTGCGTTAATTTTAATAAAACATTTAATTAATAAAATCGAATGTTACCTGAACTCGATGACCCGTCTGTCGACTTTCCTTTTCTCCTCGCCGAAATCAGGAGGTCAGGGTTCTCAAATGGCTGCTGCTGGTATGCCTCCGCAGCACTCACGTACTGAGGCATATCAAGCCATATGGGCACACCACGATAGTCGACCTCCGGTATCGCAGGAATGTTGTACGGGAGGTAGAGCTGATTTGGGAGAGTAGGACCCTCAGTCGAGTCAGCAGCAGACGTCGTCGGACTCGTCATCGGCTCCCGATGAACCTCAGGCATACGAACCTGAGGAACGTCTGCAGCTATCTCGTCCTGAAATAGCTGCCGACTGAACCTCGGAGCATCTGGCCCGACAGGCGGAAGTGAACTGCTCGACGGCCGCCCCGCCTGGAGAAGGGTCTGGTGCCGAGAACTCACACTCCTCCGCGGCTGGGATGAATCCACAGTCCTCCGCGGCTGGGATGAATCTACACTCCTCCGCGGCTGGCTGGTGGTCCTCTCCGGCTAGCTATGGGTCCTGTCAGAGTCTGCCGAACCGACGAAATTTGCAGAACCCCTAGATCTGAAACGACGGCCCCCGAACAACTGTCTGAATGCATTGGCCATCTGCAGCTTGAGGCATTAATACATTAATTAATATTAAATTATATTACATTTTATAACAAATTCTAATTAATATAATAACCAATAATACTAACATATTTCAAAACATACTAACAAATTTATATATAACAATTTAACTAATTTTAAATAATACTAACCATTATCCTAAATATAACTATTTTTATACAAATATAACTATACTTTGAATGTCGTCAGCTATTCTTTGAATGTCGTCGGCTATACTTTAGGCGCTCAGCAGCCGTCCGAATTCCCCCATCCAACGGCGGACAATGAAAAGGCGCGGATCGCAAGAGTTTAGCCGATGAATTTAAATATTTCGTCGGCTATGCTTTAGACAATCAGCAGCCGTTGGATCTGAGTCATCCAACGGCGGACAATAAGCGGATCGCAAGAGTTTAGCCGACGAATTTAAATATTTCGTCGGCTATGCTTTAGACAATCAACAGCCGTTGGATCTGAGTCATCCAACGGCGGACAATAAGCGGATCGCAAGAGTTTAGCCGACGAAATATTTGAATTCGTCGGCTAAACCTTTGGTCAAACTACGAAGTCAAACCTCTAAACGCTTTAAAACGGAAATTGGCCTGTGTAAATGACGTTTTTTGGCCTGACCTTCAACAGATAATAGTTTCAAATCGATGAGGCGCAACTAATCGTATAAAAATTTTCCTCAAAATATTTACCGACCGTCAGGCTACCCATAGGAAAACGGAAGTAAAAAACAGTTAACCGCAACATTCGGCACACAGATTTTGTCGGAATCGTGTCATTTTTCAACCGTAGACGTATTTCATTATTTCGGTCATATCTTATTTCACGACACATTTGTATTTGAATAGTGTACGTATAGTAACTATTTGAAACTATACATTCACTTAAACACTTAGTAAACAAGTTAAGGAACATTAGTGCATATGCTCCGATTTTGAATCTAAAAGTTTGGAAAATCTATTCCAACCTTCAGATATCACCGTTAAGATTAAATACATGTATGGAAAAAAATCCAACTACATCTGACAACGTTAAAGGCTCGATCGGGACGGTCAACCGGGTGAGTCAACCCTTTAAACGCTTAGAAATGGTAATTGGCCTGTCTAAATGACGTTTTTTTGCCTGACCTTCAACAGATAATAGTTTCAAATCGATGAGACACAACTAATCGCATAAAAATTTTCCTCAAAATATTTACCGAAATTCAGGCTACCCATAGGAAAATGGAAGTAAAAAACAGTTAACCGCAACATTCGGCACACAGATTTTGTCGGAATCTTGTCATTTTTCAACCGTAGACGTATTTCATTATTTCGGTCATATATTATTTCACGACACATTTGCATTTGAAGGATGAAGCAATGGGTTGTCGATAGTGATAGAAAATGGAAGGTGGTTTGTTTTTTTTTTTTTTTTATAATAGCCGACGAAATCAAACCTAGTACTCGTCGGCTATTCTTTTGTCGTTTTGTGTCTAAACTAAAATATGTATTTTTCAATATAGTTTTGGCCGACGAAATCACGCATTTTTCGTCGGCTATAATTAGTATAGCCGACGAAATAATGCATTTTTCGTCGGCTATTCTGTGAAAAAAATAAAAAAATCAGTTGTGTTATACCTCTCGTACCCATATGTCCTGTTCATATATAACCAAAATTGAACATAAAAAAAAACAGAAACCCAGCAGTCAACATATTTCAAATTTTTTTAAGGGGTTTGGAACCCAGCCTAGCTAGGAGGCTCATCCCCACGCCCGTTCATTAGAAATGAGTGGATTATAAATGAAAGGATTACACCATCTAAATTACTTAATCGGTCGGATTGTAATCGGAATCATCGGATGAGTCTTCTTCGGTTTCTGAATTGCTCGATAGGGGTAATCTATGTCTTTCCTCACCACTAGAGTCCTCGTTAGTTTCTTCATTTGGATCAACATCAACAAGCAGTGGCTCTTCACGTCGAATTCGCACCGGCGTGTCTAGGCGAATAAAAGAGGAGTCAGGAATACCGTTTGAGTTGGGCTCTTCATACGCGGTGCCCCCTTCATCGTTCTCTTCAGTCACTCCAAGTGTAGACGCCCGGTAAATGTTGCGATGGTGGATAGTGTTAACTACTTTCCACGGGTCACCCTTGGCGAGATCATCAAGATAAAACACTTGTTTCACCCATGTGGCTAAAACGAACGGGTCGTCCTCATACCATGATGTACTAGTGTTCACAGAAGTTATGCCGTATTGATCGGTTTTCATGCTCTGCGGCCGTGTGTCAAACCATCTACACTTGAAAAGGTGCACTTTCATGCCTTCCCCGTAATACAGTTCCACAACTGAATGGAGAACACCGTAATAGTCAACTCCATCATCCCCACCATGTGCCATAACCCCTGAATTTTGTGTTTTCAGTCTGAGGTCTCTCTCTTCACATCGAAATAACACACCATTCACCTTGCACGTCGCATAAACTTTTGAATAGACCGGCCTCATCGCTAGAAGTCTGAGTTCGTGCGACCAATTTGGGTGATTATCATTTTTAATAAGGTCCATCTGCAACCATCAGAATCAACTATAAATATGAATAATTATACACAATAATATATAAACACGTATAGAATAGTGTTAAAGTTACGTACCCAGCGGCCGAAATACTCTGCGAATGTCCGGTTGTGGTAATCGAGATCACCTGCTACTCCATCACAGTTTAGATGCATGTTCTTCCAAAACTGAACTTCTGGACAGTTGATTAGTACCCACCAATGTGCAATGGCTACCTCATAATCTTTCAACTTGTAGGAAACGGGTATGTTTCCACCGAGTACAACATCGTCGGAGAGTATGGAAAGATTGAACTGTGAAGGTACATCTTCCGGTATGCTTTCCTGTAACGCTCCTAAATACAACTTCATGTAGGTGACGCACTCGTGCGCAATATATGCTTCAGCTATAAATCCTTCAGGTGCGGATCTGTTTTGGACAAAATCACCGTATTGTCCAAGTTGACTATAAATCAAGTTTTTAAAGTGTTATGATAATACATTAATACTATATCACATATATTGATGAGGAAATTAACATAAGGTGTAAAATACGTACCTTTCCATCGGATACATCCAAGTGAAGTGCACAGGACCGGTAAGCAACAACTGCCGAGGAATATGGATCATGAGGTGAGGCATGATGTCGAAAAAATTTGGAGGAAATATCATCTCAAATTTACACATGATATGAACGATGTCTTGTTGCATTTCCCGGAGGTCAGATTTTCTCACTTCCCGTGTGCATACCTTCTGGAAAAATCTTGCCAACGCTACTAACGGCTCCACAACGTGACGGGGAAGGAACGGTCGAATGAAAACAGGGAAGAGACGTTGTAGCAGGATATGATTGTCATGACTTTTCAACCCGTAAAGATTGTTGAATTGTCTGTTCACACACTTGGTTATATTTCCAGCAAAGCCTGAAGGATACTTGGCCCGACTTATCCAATGGAAAATTTCTGGTTTATGCTAAGGCTTGACGGTGTAAGGAGCTTGAGGCATTTTTCTCTTCTCTTGTTTCAACGATAGTTGTTTTCTGATCTTCATGTTTTACAGATCAGTGCGAGCCTTAAGACCGTCTTTCGTCTTCCCCTCCAAGTTCAGCGTTGTGCCCACCACACTTTCAGAAACATTTTTTCCTATGTGCATAACGTCTAGGAAGTGACGGATCAGCAACTCACACCAGTACGGGAGTTCCCACAATACGCTCTTATGTGTCCAGAATTTGTACTCCTCAGGTCTTTCAGGTATTTCCGCTACAATATCGGGATGATTGCTGAGGGGCCCAAAATCCTACTCATTAAGCACTGCTAAAATTTCTCTTCCCGTCCATCTTCTGGGAGGACCACCGTGTTCTTCGGTTCCATCAAATGCGGCGGACTCGTAACGCCAGTGGTGATCCGCCAGAAGGAACACACGATGACCCATTCTGCATATCTTGTTGCAATGAGGGGTGCTCCCATAATCGCTGAGGCACTCTGGACAAGCCTTGTATCCCCTAACAACGCTACCCGACAACATCCCATAAGCAGGAAAATCACTGATGGTACCAATAACCATGGCATGCATCTGGAACGTCTCCTTCTTGTACTTGTCAAAAGTGGGATGACCAACGTCCCACAATACCTTAAGCTCTTCAATCAATGGTCTCATATACACATCGAGACATTTCCCTGGGTAACCAGGCCCCAGAATCAACAACGTCAACATATTATATTCCTTCTTCATGCACATCCACGGAGGAAGGTTGTAAGGTACCAAAACCACCGGCCATATACTGGATGAAAGACTCATGGTGCCGAAAGGGTTGAACCCGTCGGTTGAGAGCCCGAGCCTGACGTTTCTGACATCTGACGCAAAATGAGGAAACTCATTGTTTATATGCTTCCAAGCCGCTCCGTCAGAGATGTGTGTCATGATATATGCGTCTCCCGCGTCCCGCTCACCGTGCCATCTCATAGCTTTTGCAGTGGTTTCTGACATGTATAACCGCTCAAGCCTATCTCTCAACGGAAAATACCGAAGCACTTTCACAGGTTTCCTATTGCCTGCTCCCGTCAACTTATATCGGTCAGACTGACATATCAGACATGCGTCAAGGCTAGCAAGGTCATTCCCTTCTGCATCTTTACCCCAGAAGAGAACGCAGTCAAATGCACATGCATGGATCTTAATATAGGAAAGCCCTAGATCTTTGAGGATACTTCGGACCTTACGGTGATTGATAGGATTACGATGACCCTCCTCCAACAACGAAGAAGTGTACTGTAGATATTCATCCACTTGCCTGATGCTCGATTTTGTCTCGACTTTAATCCTCATTACCTCCATCACACTTTGAAGAACTGTCTTCTCAGAACTTGAAGACACAGGGGTCTGTTGCAATGCAATAAGTTTGTTGTACTTGTCAAAGGCAGCAGTGTTGACAACTTGTGGGAACGGCTGCACCGGGTCAGGCGTATATTGTTCCCCACGTACACCGCTTTCAAAAGGAAACACGTCGTTGACGAATGCCATTGTTGGATCGTTGGATGTACTACTACTGCCCGCCTCAAAAAACTGCCCATGATCATGCGATCCATCTAATGATGGCTCACCGTGATATATCCAACGTTTGTACTTCGGCCAAAACCCATTACTCTTTAGGTGCTCCCAAACTGTCCTAATCGGAAATCGACACATATCACTGCGACACTTACATTTCTTGCACGGGCAATAATGGTATGCATTCCCGTTTGCATTTTCCTCGACGAACTGCAAAAAATCCACAACTCCTGTAGTGTATCGTCGGTCATGCCTTGGAAGCGAAATCCAACTCTTATCTCGATCCATATATAGCCTGATAATAATATATATGTATAACTTTAATTAATAAGAAATTAATTAACACATATATATTACAATATATATTATTATCAACATCAACTCATATATATATACCATTAATTAACAACCATTATTTAAGTTCATTACACTATCAACAACCATTAATTAACATATTTATATATATATATATATATATTAACATTAATTAAAATAACATCAAATCAAAACACATAATTAAACTCTAACTTAAAATCAACTCAACTACAACTCAAAATCAACATATATACATACATTCTAACACTAAAACAACAACAAAACAAAAAATCACTTACTATATCAAAATCACTAAAACTCAAAATCAACTCAACTAAAACTCAAAATCAACATATATACACATATACGTACCTATATATAGCTCCACAAATGTAAGAGAGGACGGATTTCAACAATACCCACAGATTTTTCACTCTTTCTCCCGTTTTTTTTCGTTTTTTTTTAAATGAGCAGCTTCTGTCCAGATCTGAAAATATAAAGACTTATAGCCGACGAAAATTCCAATTTCATCGGCCAAACTTTCAAAAGTTTTCATCGGCTAATGTTTTAGAGAAAGGCCGACGAAAATCCAAATCGTCGGTCATTCTAGGGGTATAGCCGACGAAAAATATTTTTTAGGGACGAAAAAAAAATCGTCGGCCATTCTTGTGGAATAGTCGACGATTTTTTATTTTTAGCGACGAAATAAAAAATCGTCGGCCATTCTTGGGAATAGCCGACGAAAATAGTATGTCGTCGGCCGTTTTTTTTTTTCGTCGGTAATGGTCTTTTTTCTGGTAGTGCATTCCAATTCCAGTAACTGCTCTATCAGACTTTTTCCAATATTCTTCAGGAATAGCATATTTCTTTACTAGGCTATAGCCTGAACCAGTATCTACAAAAGCATGTAGATGGTATTTCTTATTGTTGGAAAATTTCAGACCTATAGTAATATAATTGCTATATATACTTGTCTGAACCTGTTTTACTAGTTGAATTGTACCCTCGATGGTATCTTTTTCTCTAGTGAGCTCTATGAACGGGTTTATAATTCTTTCCTCTTCTATCCTTTCCTCTTCTTGACGGGGTTCAGGTTTTATCTCCGTTTGGCTATGTTCTTGTACTACTATTGAGGTACTTGGTTCTTCTTTTATAATTCTTGAAGTTTCTATCTTCATTTTCTCGAGGTTTTTCTCAAGATCCTGCTTTTGGACTTGATCAAGGAATATATCATATTCTTGATTTACTAGTGTATGTGTGTCAGGTTCTTTCATTTTTCTTCTTACTTCTGCTATGAAACATTCTTTATGATAGGTTTCTCTTGTTTCTTTACAGTACATGGGTACTGTATAATTATCCTCACACTTGCAAAAGTCACAAGTGAAAGCTCCAGGCCTTGGAAGAAACTGACTGATTTTATCAGTAGTTTTTTCATTCCAATTTTGGATCAACATGAATATAGGTCTATAACTATATTCACTTTCTTCTCCGGAGCTGTTAGAGATACTTTCCGTATCGCTTCCTGATGTATCTTCAAGAGAATATACAGATTCATTTTCTTCATCAGAATAGACTATTTCAAAACCTTTTAGGTTTGCGTATTCTACGATTTCATCATATCCTGCTAGAAGGGCTTTAGAAGATCTTTTATCCCTTTTAGGACACTTGTTTGCATAATGACCTTCAGCCTTGCAAAGCCAGCATCTACAGGGCTTTGTGTCTCTAGATGTATTTTTCTTCGAAGCTCTTTTCTTAAAAATCTCTTTCTAGGAGATCTTTTTTCTTTGTCTTGTTCAAAGCTTTTTCTGAACTTGTACTTCTTTTTAGAAGTAAATTTATTGTATTTCTTGTTTCTAAACCTGCTCTTATTTTTTCTTTCAGTGTAGAGATGACATCCCCATTGTGTTGGTGTGTCTAAGAGTTTTGGGCACATGTTCTCGACTCCTCTGAGTTGTTTCTTGGCAGTTTTTTACTTTTGATTTTCTGTGCACTGTTTTCTTAACATGTCTCTTACTCTTTCTGCTATTCCTCCTATAGAGAAATATTCTAAAGGATTTTCTTCAAGGGTCTGTGCTACAACATTATTCCAGGGTTCTGGTAATTTTCTGTAATATGTTCTAATAAGATCTATGTTTTCCAAATCTCCTATCGTGCAATAGTAGTTTTGGAACTCATTGGTGTATTCTTCAAAATACCTCATATTGCAGATGCTTAATTTTTGGATGTTTGTTTTAGTTCTTTCCTTGGTTTGTTCACTATGTCCCGTTATATCTCCACAAAATTGTGCGTATATAGGGATAGCGAAGTCCATTGGGTCATTAGTCTTGGCTAATTTTGCTTCCCAATCTGTCCAACTATTACTTCTCTTAAAGGAATTGAACCATTTCTAGACTATTCCCGTTAGGGTTGCTTCATAGTAAGCGTGGGCTTCTTTATAGTGGAATTTGGATAAAACCAGGGCTTAGG
Source organism: Potentilla sterilis (assembly GCA_963682095.1). Lineage (NCBI taxonomy): Eukaryota > Viridiplantae > Streptophyta > Magnoliopsida > Rosales > Rosaceae > Potentilla > Potentilla sterilis. The sequence goes on along the minus strand of OY821765.1, from coordinate 14,633,497 downwards.
TTAGCTTTAAACTTGCTACCCAGTTATCTATGGTTTTTCTTTTATCTCCTACTTTATCGAGGTCTAGATAAACTCCTCTTTCAGAGATTGTTTGTCCCCAGTGTGGTTCTGTAGGAATGTATTTTTAGGAGCTTCTTTCTCCTATCTTTCCTGTAGGCGGTTGTCCTTTAGGAAGTTTGATTTTTTCTTCTCTAATGATCTTGGTAGGGTTATTTGTAATGTTGTTGATGATAGTGTTTCCTGCCAATGGTGGCTAGTTAGTGCTTGCTTCTGCATCCATGGTACTTGTTTCAGCATTCATGGTACTTGCTTCTACCTCTGCCGCTTGGTAAGGTAGAATTTTTCTTTTAGTTTGGACTAAAGAAATTTTCTTAACTATCTCTTCTAACCTTTCTAAGGTTTCACAATGTTGACAGTAGCCACAGAGGGGCTACAGCAGGCCCACAGACCCGCAGCTAGTGCACCAGGGGCCGGCCCAATGCCCGGGACCGGATCACCAGCACCCGGCCTCGGGGTCCAGCAATCTAGCCTGCTACCAGGGGCCGGAGGTGCGGGGGCGCCTGCCTGCCTAAGAGGTCACCAACACTGCCCTTTGGGGTGCAAACAGAAGGGAACCAGTCTCACATCGAAGGATAAGGCCAGACCTTGCACCTGGCCACCTATATAAGGGCCCCAACTACCCTCATTAATAGGTAACTGATCCTTCCTACCGCTTATATACGTGCTTAAGTTATATCTATTCCAACTATACTAACTTAGGCATCGGAGAGGAGAAGACCGACCCGCCCGGTATTCCCCTTAGTAAGCAGGTTTGCAGGAGATAGTACGAAGATTCATCTGTCTCTACCAGGCTCCAGGGTTTGTGCATAAACAATTGGCGCCGTCTGTGGGAAGTTAGGACAAGAAACCACGTGAGCACTACCAATGGCAGAGAGTTCGGAAGAAAGATAGGAAAGGAATGCCGCCGAGGAGCAGCGTGTTGCACCAGTGCAAACGCTTGTCTCCACCCCGGTCGTTATGTGGAAGCAGCGCGGCGACCAGGGTGATCAGGAAGGCGGGAGCTGTGGGAGGCCGACCGGCACGCCGGGGCCACACCACGACAGCTCGCGCGGTAAAGGCCCGGCAACTGAAGACAGGCCTGTGCACCGGGACTTTTCTCTGACGTTCTCGGATGATCCGAGTGACCGAGAGGAGAGCCCGCGCTGCAACAGTGACCGAGACACCACGTACAGCCCCGACCAGAGCAGTATGGCGGGAGAAATACGGGCAATGGCCGCAGAGGTCAGTCGTCTGCGTGAGGAGGGCGACCGGGATAGAGCCAAGTCCAACGCCCGGTATACAGAAATGGAGGCAGTGAACGCTGCCCTGGTAGCCGCCCTAAAGAGAGGATAACAGCGTAGCGAAGCTATGACCAGGGCACAAGCACCCCCACCAACCGAGTCTCGACGGTTTGAGGCGGGGCAGTCATCAGGCAGGAGGCTCAGTGATCCCGAGCGAGCGGAGTCACCGGCCGGCACGGCACCGCCCAAGAGCTCGCCGACGCCCCTTCAGCCACACGCTTCGTTCGAGGATGAAGCCATGACCCCGACTGCACGGGCATTGCAGATGCTCATCGACACCGTGTCGGATTTGAAGGCCCAAATGGAGGCCAACGAGAGAAGAGCGGCACGGCCGATGGAAGGTGCACGGTTCAACGAGCGCATGGGCCCTTTCTCGCACTGGGTTATGGAGTCGGGGAGGTCTGGTAACCAGAAGTCCCTCAAGCTCACCTATTCAGGGTCCGGCTGCCCGTACCAGCACCTGGATAGTTTCCGGTCCCAGACATGCGCCAAGGGATACTCCGATGCAGTATGCTGCAATATTTTCCAGGAAACTCTGTCTGGAGAAGCGCTCAGCTGGTTCTATGAGCTTCCGGCAAATTAAATCGAGGCCTTCGAACAGTTGGCCGACCGGTTTGTAGGCCCCTTCATCCTCCGGGTCGAGGGAGCCCACACATCGACCATCCTCTTCAACTGCATGCAAGCGCCCGGCGAGGAATTGAGGACTTTCGTCAACCGCTGGCAGACGGGAACGGCCGGGGTTTGGAACCTTGACAAAGGTATCGCCGAGATGGCGTTCAAGCAAGGGCTCTGACCGGGAAAATTTTCCTACGCCGTGCGGGTGGAACTCCCGCAAGGGTATGACGAGTTGATGGCAATGGCCATCCGGCATGCCCAGGCCGATCACGAGATGTACGGGCAACACCTACTGAAGAGGAAGCGGGAAGAGCAGCAGGAAGACCACCCCCGGGAAGAGCACCCCCCACCCCACTAAGAAGACAAGACCAGCCAGCGGACCGAGAACCGAACCACCCGACCGGGCCGGCCCAACAGAAATTGGGGGCAACGGCAGCAGAAGCCCTACCATGATAGACCCCAGAACGAGCACAAACCGGCACAGTACCGGCAAGAACGCCCCCTGGCAATCATGCCAGCACAACCGGCCGGTCAAGAGGTCTTCACCGCTCTCACCTCCTCATACGAGGACATTTTGCTCGAGAACGGGAACATCATTCCACCACCGCCCAGGAGAAAGTACCCGAAGGGGAAGCTTACCACGGCGCAAACGGGCAAGTACTGCTCCTATCATGATGAGGCTACTCATCGAACGAGCCAGTGTTGTGCTCTCAATATAGCGGTGGAGGGTCTGATTAGTAACAGCCAGCTCCAACGGTATATAGGGGAAAGGAGAGCAGATCCCGACCGGGAGCAAGACCGGGGCTGGTAGGCTCGCCAAGCCACCAAGCGGTTAGTTTGGCATATCACCGGTTCGACCACTGTAACATCAAGATGTATATACAAACTACTTTCAAGAAAAATTCCACCGGTTCCACCAATCCAAGTATATTCATAGTCAAGGGATAATACAAGCAGAGGCCGTTCCGGCAAGCTTACAAAAAAGAGCAAGGGCAAAAAAACCTAAGGAGCTACGCCTCTACCCTCAGCGGGAAATCCACCAGCCTCTCCGGATGAAGCAGCCGCGCCTTCAGCAATCTGAGGTCCACGCTCCCCTTCTGGTTGCTCTTCCGCCGACTGCTCATGGATATCCTACTGCTCATGAATATCTTCATCAGCAGCCTTCGACATCCGGGAGGTATCCAGGTACCCCTTCTGCTCTCATTCCGTGTACGCATCCGCGATGCCCGATTCCCTGGCCTTCTCTAGGAACTGAAGGAACTGATCGCTCTCATGGTATTTGAGAACAACCCGCTCGTACAGTTCCGGGTCCTCTTCCCCGACCGCAGCGGCAGAGGCGGCGCGCACAGCGGCAGCTCCCACCTGGAGCTCGTCCACCCTGGCCTCCAGTTCGGCCTTCTTCTCCTCAGCCAGCTCCTTCTCCTTCTCCAGGCTCCGGACCCGCTCCTCCAGCTTGGCCACCTGCTTCTTGGCCCTCACCTCCGATCTGGCCTTCTCCCGCTCCAGCCGGGACCTCTCTGCTTCCAGCACTCTCCGGGCTTCTGTCAGTTCAGCCACCTGCCTCTTAAGCTCCTCGCTCGGATCGGGCTGGTACAGATTGTACAGCAGCTGCATAACAACAAAGCCAACTAAGCAAGCAGCAAAGGAAATGAGTTACGAGCGGTACAGTAGCACCGGACAATTCTTACCTGCAGGACCGATTCCTTGAACTTTTGGTGCTTCCCGCCCGCCAAGGCTCCGGTGACCTCAGCCCTGTCCAGACCAAGGCCGGCCAAGTCTGCAGCCAGCTGCCGGGCGAGTGCACTCTCCGGGCTTCCCCTCCGTGCCTCCGCAGGCGCAGGGCTACTCTGCCAGGCAGCGGCAGCCTTCTCCCCAGCGGAACTCGAGGCACCGCTGGTTACCTTGAGCCGTTTGGCCAGATTCTCACCGGACGACCCGCCGGTCAGCGTCACCAGCGTGGAGGGAGGAACGTCCATGATCCTCCTCCTCTTCTCACCCTGGCCGTCAGGCGAAGAAGATTGCGCGCTTGATCGGGTCACCCGGGTGACGAGCGGGACTGACCCCGGCCTGTATGGAATCCGGCTCACTCCACCGGGAATCTTCAGTGGCCCCCCGGTAGTCTTGCCCTTACCGGGTCCCGCCTTGGGCGCAGCAGGATGGCTCTTCACACGCACCAGGACGTAGCCCTCGTCCTCGACATCCATGGCCCGCGGTTCGGGATGAACCGTAACCCGACCGGACTCATCGTCCACTGAGGTCCGTGAAACGGCCTCGCCTTTCTCCTTCAGCTTCGCGAGAAGTTCTTCACCGTCCATGGATAGGGTGGTTTCGGGTTTGATGACCGCCCGGGAAGATGCACCTGCAGGACGAGCAAAAGTTAGAATTTAAAAGTTAGCAAAAGTGTCACCGCTAGCACTTGCTACGCACCGGGATCTCGCCCAAGACAGCAATGCTCCAGCACTTCTCGCTGGATGAAGTTGTAAGAGCTCCGTTCGAGATCATCCCAACATCCGAGTATGGTCGTGATCCTCTCCTGCTCCAACTAGGACAGCTCGAACGATTGATCCCCAAGGGGCTGGAAGGCACCAGGAACCCGGTACATCTTACTCCTCTTCTGCTACTTACCGTCCGCCATCACCACCTTTTTCCTCCAGTTGTTATCCACCCAAGTGGGCATATTGGTGATGATAGGTTGAAAACACCGGGCGTTGAAGGACAGGCAACCCCGGGATCCTCGCTTCTTTGAGTATGATAACCTGTACAGTGCCCGGAATTCGTTTACCGTTGGCATACTCATCCCGGAAAACTCGTACAGGCAGCCGAGACTCAGCAGTCGCCTCCACTGGAGCCCTGGAAGCTGCGCGGGAGATACTTGCAGTGCACTGAGCATGTACTGCACGAAGTTTGGCAGCGGGAGTGAGAACCCGTGGCGAAACTGGTCTAGATGCACGGCAACCCAACCTGCCTCCGGGTTACAGGCTGACTCTCCGGGATTCAGTGGCCGTAGCGCCACCTCATCCAGGATACTCCACGTCTCTCGGAACGCAGCAATCTCTCCAGGTTTCATGCTACCCTCTGGCTCATCGCACATCACGTCACCCTTCCCTCTACCGATGGTGTAGCTCACGGGCAGAGCACCAGTAAGGCGCACACCGTGCGGTATTTCCTCAGATCCTGAGGACCCGGAAGACGAAGCCCCGCTCCGGGAGCGGTCAGCGGCTTCAGACACCGGGGATTCCGAACCGAGCCAGTCCTCCAGTCTCTCCTCATCATCCACAACGGGACGCCTGATGGTCGATTCGGAAGCCCCATCAGAACTTGTAGAAGACATTTTTTTAACCTAAGGGGAAGAAAAACAAAACCCTAGCGCTGGTCAGCAACAGGCTAGAACAGCGCCCTCTGCGGCCCCTCCCCAAGTTTATCGCAGACGCTCCGCTTAAAACAACTCAGTCGGCAACAGAGAACCCCTCCCCCCGCCGCAAAAACACCGAAAAGAAAAACAAGACCAACACCAGGCAAAGAAAGCAAGATCTTACCGATTAGTATGCTCAACCGAGGAAAGTCCGCCCTGCGAAAGTAGCGAGCAATGATAGGAGGAGTAAAAGAGCACTTGAGGCAACGGATGTCGCGGGGCACCTCCACAGAGTTTTCTCTCTTTCTCTCAAAGTCTCTCTAAGCAAGGAGCAAAACAGAATGAAGAAGGCAGAGGAGGACTTTTTATAGAGAGGTTCGGTGCCCTAGGCGCTTGTAATCCCCCCAAAACACGCAATCAGAGCAACTCAAACGCCCGCGAATCCAGACCCTTCATCTCAGACCGCTCCCTACCAGCATGTGTCCCAGCATCAGTAAACTGCCCACGCCATCATAACTGATGGGACTGATGGACTTCCTCCTTAAATGCATGTCAGCCACTTGTCCCGCACGCTGGCGACAGGTAAGGGAGTTAGGAGCGGGAACCAAGGCGTGAGCGCCCCCCCCCCCCCCCCCCCCCCACTTCCCCAGGCTCTACGGCTGCATGGCATCTCTCACCTGAGTTTTTCAACCGCTTCGAGAGCATTGTTCCGGGTATGAGCCATCCATCCGGTTCCATGGCAGTTCACGGTTAGGTATCATTCAACCGGCTGCATGGCATCTCTCACCTGAGTTTTTCAACCGCTTCGAGAGCATTGTTCTGGGTATGAGCCATCCATCCGGTTCCATGGCAATTCACGGTTAGGTATCATTCAACCGGCTATATGGCATCTCTCACCTGAGTTTTTCAACACGCTTCGAGAGCATTGTTCCGGGTATGAGCCATCCATCCGGTTCCATGGCAGTTCACGGTTAGGTATCATTCAACCGGCTGCATGGCATCTCTCACCTGAGTTTTTCAACCGCTTTGAGAGCATTGTTCCGGGTATGAGCCATCCATCCGGTTCCATGGCAGTTCACGGTTAGGTATCATTCAACCGGCTGCATGGCATCTCTCACCTGAGTTTTTCAACCGCTTCGAGAGCATTGTTCCGGGTATGAGCCATCCATCCGGTTCCATGGCAGTTCACGGTTAGGTATCATTCAACCGGCTGCATGGCATCTCTCACCTGAGTTTTTCAACCGCTTCGAGAGCATTGTTCCGGGTATGAGCCATCCATCCGGTTCCATGGCAGTTCACGGTTAGGTATCATTCAACCGGCTGCATGGCATCTCACCGGTTAGGTAACATTCAACCGCCTCGAGACCATCTCACCGGTTATAATCATCCAACCGGCTCGAGAGCATTCTTCCGAGAACGAGATCCACCCGGCCCCATGGCATCTCACTGGGGGACTCGTCTCGATATGGCAGAACGCCCGGTCGAGATCCGCCCGGTACCATGGCATGACCCCGGTTATGAGAACATTCGACCGGCATGGGCTTTATACACCCGGGTGAGTTTACATCTAACACATGTACTCTTGTCCAGCAGGATAAAAACCCTGCATCGCACTGAACTGCGGTCAATATGGGGCTCTATGGCGAGCCTTGTCACCTCAACGCCACCCCATTTCCTCAACGCTTATTCCAACACAAGTTGAGAAGAACTAGCAAGTGTTGACCGGTGCCTCAACAAACCGCAACACCGGGGCCACCTCCCCGCCACCTAGCAATATGGACTCGTCTCGATATGGCAGAACGCCCGGTCAAGGTCCCATACTCCGACTCGTACCGAATTGGCAGAACGCCCGGTCGAGGTCGCAGCCTAGCAATATGGACTCGTCTCGATATGGCAGAACGCCCGGTCGAGGTCTCATACTCCGACTCGTACCGATATGGCAGAACGCCCGGTCGAGGTCGCAGCCTAGCAATATGGACTCGTCTCGATATGGCAGAACGCCCGGTCGAGGTTCCATGCTCTCCGGCTCGCTCTGATATGGCAGAACGCGGGGTCCAGGTTCCATGCACACATCTATTGCATGGCAGATTTCAACGCCCCATAATCACTCCATGCACACATCTATTGCATGGCCGATTTCAACGCCCCATACTCATTCCATGCACACATCTATTGCATGGTGGATTTCAACGCCCCACTATCATCTCTATGCTCATCGCACTACAACACTTGAGCACAGTACTACTTATATGACAAACATACTCACAAACTGTTGCATACCATCGGTAACAGGTACTCACCCCGGTCACGCCCAATCTTCAACGCGGACTTGGGGGACTGGGCACCGTTGGGTTGGTAACCCTGCGGGTCTGCGGGACAAGAGCAAGACAGATTTAAGTCCCCATTCAAGATTGCACTTGACCGGGAACTTGGGGCACTTGTTGAAAGTAGCCACAGAGGGGCTACAGCAGGCCCACAGACCCGCAGCTAGTGCACCAGGGGCCGGCCCAAGGCCCGGGACCGGATCACCAGCACCCGTCCTCGGGGTCCAGCAGTCTAGCCTGCTACCAGGGGCCCGGGGTGCGGGGGTGCCTGCCTGCCTAAGAGGTCACCAAAGCTGCCCTTTGGTGTGCAAACAGAAGGGAACTAGTCCCACATCGAAGGATAAGGCCAGACCTCGCACATGGCCACCTATATAAGGGCCCCAACTACCCTCATTAATAGATAACTGATCATTCCTACCTCTTATATACGTGCTTAAGTTATATCTATTCCAACTATACTAACTTAGGCATCGGAGAGGAGAAGACCGGCTCGCCCGGTATTCCCCTTAGTAAGCAGGTTTGCAGGAGATAGTACGAAGATTCATCTGTCTCTACCAGGCCCCAGGGTTTGTGCAGAAACACACAAGTTTCTACTTGCTTATAGAGTTCCTTTAACCCTTCTACCCTAAGCATCCTTATGGGTCTTTTTGAGTCTTCTTCTTCCTCAAAAGACTCTTCAGGAATCGATCCTGAAGTCCTTGCTTGCTCATAGTTAGCAAAAGAATGCCTATGGAACTGGAGACTTATTTTTCCTCCAGTGTCTTCATAGATGGAAGCATTAGAGCTTTGTATCTGCCTCTCAGGAGGTGCTAAATTCCATTCTCTAGGGAATGATACTTCATCCCATTTTGTGATGTGCTTTTGCTGGGAATTATTTCTAGGACTGGTAAGGACAGATGTTGTAAGACCAGGACTGTTCACGAATCTAGTATTTGGTGTCACATTGGAGCTCATTAACTTGTAATAGATCCTATAGTCAACGGCAAGTTCCATCATGTCTTGTCTCATGGCAATCCCATCTGTTTTGATTCTTAGTCTTAGGCAGTGTCACTACAAAAACAAAGGGATTTACCGACGAAAAAAAAAAAAACGGCCGACGAAACTGTTTTTTCGTCGGCTATATCGAAGAAAAGCCGACGAATATTTTTTTCGTCGGGCAAAAAAAAATTTCGTCGGCTATTCCAATAGAATGGCCGACGAATTTTTTTTCCGTCGGTAAAAATTAAAAATCGTCGGCTATTCTTCGAGAATGGCCGACGATTTAAAGTTGTCGTCGGCTATACTCTGAATAGAATAGCCGACGAAAAATTTTGTGGCAAATCGTCGGCTATTCTACAAGAATGGCCGACGATTTAAAGTTTTCGTCGGCTATACTCTGAAAATGAGTATGGCCGACGAAGTTGGTAATTTCGTCGGCTATAAGTCTTTATATTTTCAGATCTGGGCAGAAGCTGCTCATTTAAAAAAAAAACGGGAAAAAGAGTGAGAAATCTGTGGGTATTGTTGAAATCCGTCCTCTCTTACATTGTGGAGCTATATATAGGTACGTATATGTGTATATATGTTGATTTTGAGTTTTAGTTGAGTTGATTTTGAGTTTTAGTGATTTTGATATAGTAAGTGATTTTTTGTTTTGTTGTTGTTTTAGTGTTAGAATGTATGTATATATGTTGATTTTGAGTTGTAGTTGAGTTAATTTTCAGTTAGAGTTTAATTATGTGTTTTAATTTGATGTTATTTTAATTAGTGTTAAAATATATATAAATATGTTAATTAATGGTTGTTGATAGTGTAATGAACTTAAATAATGGTTGTTAATTAATGGTATATATATATATGAGTTGATGTTGATAATAATATATATTGTAATATATATGTGTTAATTAATTTATTATTAATTAAAGTTATACATATATATTATTATCAGGCTATATATGGATCGAGATAAGAGTTGGATTTCGCTTCCAAGGCATGACCGACGATACACTACAGGAGTTGTGGATTTTATGCAGTTCGTCGAGGAAAATGCAAAGGGGAATTACCATTATTGCCCGTGCAAGAAATGTAAGTGTCGCAGTGATATGTGTCGATTTCCGATTAGGACAGTATGGGAGCACCTAAAGAGTAATGGGTTTTGGCCGAAGTACACACGTTGGATATATCACGGTGAGCCATCATTAGATGGATCGCATGATCATGGGCAGTATTTTGAGGCGGGCAGTAGTAGTACATCCAACGATCCAACAATGGCATTCGTCAATGACGTGTTTCCTTTTGAAAGCGGTGTACGTGGGGAACAATATATGCAGGACCCGGTGCAGCCGTTCCCACAAGTTGTCAACACTGCTGCCTTTGACAAGTACAACAAACTGATTGCATTGCAACAGACCCCTGTGTCTTCAAGTTCTGAGAAGACAGTTCTTCAAAGTGTGATGGAGGTAATGAGGATTAAAGTCGAGACAAAAGGGAGCATCAGGCAAGTGGATGAATATCTACAGTACACTTCTTCGTTGTTGGAGGAGGGTCATCGTAATCCTACCAATCACCGTCAGGTCCGAAGTATCCTCAAAGATCTAGGGCTTTCCTACATTAAGATCCATGCATGCGCATTTGACTGCGTTCTCTTCTGGGGTGAAGATGCAGAAGGGAATGACCTTGCTAGCCTTGACGCATGTCCGATATGTCAGTCTGACCGATATAAGTTGACGGGAGCAGGCAATAGGAAACCTGTGAAAGTACTTCGGTATTTTCCGTTGAGAGATAGGCTTGAGCGGTTGTACATGTCAGAAACCACCGCAAAAGCTATGAGGTGGCACGGTGAGCGGGACGCGGGAGACGCAGATATCATGACACACATCTCTGACGGAGCGGCTTGGAAGCATATAAACAATGAGTTTCCTCATTTTGCGTCAGATGTCAGAAACGTCAGGCTCGAGCTCTCAACCGACGGGTTCAACCCTTTCGGCACCATGAGTCTTTCATACAGTATATGGCCGGTGGTTTTGGTACCTTACAACCTTCCTCCGTGGATGTGCATGAAGAAGGAATATAATATGTTGACGTTGTTGATTCCGGGGCCTGGTTACCCAGGGAAATGTCTCGATGTGTATATGAGACCATTGATTGAAGAGCTTAAGGTATTGTGGGACGTTGGTCATCCCACTTTTGACAAGTACAAGCAGGAGACGTTCCAGATGCATGCCATGGTTATTGGTACCATCAGTGATTTTCCTGCTTATGGGATGTTGTCGGGCAGCGTTGTTAGGGGATACAAGGCTTGTCCAGAGTGCCTCAGCGATTATGGGAGCACCCCTCATTGCAACAAGATATGCCGAATGGGTCATCGTGTGTTCCTTCCGGCGGATCACCACTGGCGTTACGAGTCAGCCGCATTTGATGGAACCGAAGAACACGGCCGTGCTCCCAGAAGATGGACAGGAAGAGAAATTTTAGCAAGACTTAATCAGTACGATTTTGGGCCCCTCAGCAATCATCCCGATATTGTAGCGGAAATACCTGAAAGGCCTGAGGAGTACAAATTCTGGACACATAGGAGCATATTGTGGGAACTCCCGTACTGGTGTGAGTTGCTGATCCGTCACTTCCTAGACGTTATGCACATAGAAAAAAATGTTTCTGAAAGTGTGGTGGGCACAACGCTGAACTTGGAGGGGAAGACGAAAGACGGTCCTAAGGCTCGCACTGATCTGCAAAACATGAATATCAGAAAACCACTATGGTTGAAACAAGGGAAGAGAAAAATGCCTCAAGCTCCTTACACCGTCAAGCCTGAGCATAAATCAGAAATTTTGCATTGGATAAGTGAGGCCAAGTATCCTTCAGGCTTTGCTGGAAATATAGCCAAGTGTGTCAACAGACAATGCAACAATCTGTACGGGTTGAAAAGTCATGACAATCATATCCTGCTACAACGTCTCTTCCCTGTTTTCATTCGACCGTTCCTTCCCCGTCACGTTGTGCAGCCGTTAGTAGCGTTGGCAAGATTTTTCCAGAAGGTATGCACACGGGAAGTGAGAAAATCTGACCTCCGGGAAATGCAACAAGACATCGTTCATATCATGTGTAAATTTGAGATGATATTTCCTCCAAATTTTTTCGACATCATGCCTCACCTCATGATCCATCTTCCTCGGCAGTTGTTGCTTACCGGTCCTGTGCACTTCACTTGGATGTATCCGATGGAAAGGTACGTATTTTACACCTTATGTTAATTTCCTCATCAATATATGTGATATAGTGTTAATGTATTATCATAACACTTTAAAAACTTGATTTATAGGCAACTTGGACAATACGGTGGTTTTGTCCAAAACAGATCCGCACCTGAAGGATGTATAGCTGAAGCATATATTGCGCACGAGTGCGTTACCTACATGAAGCTGTATTTCGGAGCGTTACAGGAAAGCATACCGGAAGATGTACCTTCACAGTTCAATCTTTCCATACTCTCTGACGATGTTGTACTCGGTGGAAACATGCCAGTTTCCTATAAGTTGAAAGATTATGAGGTAGCCATTGCACATTGGTGGGTACTAATCAACTGTCCAGAAGTTCAGTTTTGGAAGGACATACATCTACGCTGTGAAGGAGTAGCAAGTGATCGCGATTACCACAACCAGACATTCGCAGAGTATTTCGGCCGCTGGGTACGTACCTTTAACACTATTTTATACGTGTTCATATATTATTGTGTATATTTATTCATATTTATAGTTGATTCTGATGGTTGCAGATGGACCTTATTGCAAATGATAATCACCCAAATTGGTCGCACGAACTCAGACTTTTAGCGAGGAGGCCGGTCTATTCAAAAGTTTATGCGACGTGCAAGGTGAATGGTGTGTTATTTCGATGTGAAGACAGAGACCTCAGACTGAAAACACAAAATTCAGGGGTTATGGCACATGGTGGGGATGGTGGAGTTGACTATTACGGTGTTCTCCATTCGGTTGTGGAACTGCATTACGGGGAAGGCATGAAAGTGCACCTTTTCAAGTGTAGATGGTTTGACACACGGCCGCAGAGCATGAAAACCGATCAATACGGCGTAAGTTCTGTGAACACTAGTACATCATGGTATGAGGACGACCCGTTCGTTTTAGCCACATGGGTGAAACAAGTGTTTTATCTTGATGATCTCGCCAAGGGTGACCCGTGGAAAGTAGTCAACACTATCCACCATCGCAACATTTACCGGGCGTCTACACTTGGAGTGGCCGAAGAGAACGAGGAAGGGGGCACCGCGTATCAAGAGCCCAACTCAAACGGTATTCCTGACTCCTCTTTTATTCGTCTAGACACGCCGGTGCGAATTCGACGTGAAGAGCCACTGCTTGTTGATGTTGATCCAATTGAAGAAACTAACGAGGACTCTAGTGGTGAGGAAAGACATAGATTACCCCTATCGAGCAATTCAGAAACCGAAGAAGACTCATCCGATGATTCCGATTACAATCCGACGGATTAAGTAATTTAAATGATGTAATCCTTTCATTTGTAATCAACTCATTTCTAATGACCAGGCGTGGGGATGAGCCTCCCAGCTAGGCTGGGTTCCAAACCCCTTAAACAAAAATTTGAAATACGTTGACTGTTGGGTTTCTGATTTTTTATGTTCAATTTTGGTTATATGTGAACAGGACATCGGAATAGGAGAGGTGTAAAACCACTGATTTTTTTGGTTTTTTTTTTAGAGAATGGCCGACGAAAAATGCATTATTTCGTCGGCTAAACAGAGAATGGCCAACGAAAAATGCATTATTTCGTCGGCCATAATTTATTAAAAAAAAAATATTTTACGAACAATGGCCGACGAAAACTAACTATTTCGTCGGCCATAAGTTATTTAAAAATAATTATTTACGAACAATGCCCGACGAAAACTAACTATTTCGTCGGCCATAAGTTATATAAAAATAATTATTTACGAACAATGCCCGACGAAAACTAACTATTTCGTCGGCCATAAGTTATTTAAAAATAATTATTTACGAACAATGGCCGACGAAAAATAACTATTTCGTCGGCCATAAGTTTTTAACAGAAAACGACAAAACAATAGCCGACGAATACTAGGTTTGATTTCGTCGGCTATGATTAAAAAAAAAACAAAAAAAGAGCTGTTTCCATTTTCTATCACTATCGACAAACCATTGCTTCATCGTTCAAATGCAAATGTGTCGTGAAATAAGACATGACCGAAATATTGAAATACGGCTACGGTTGAAAAATGGGAAGATTCCGACAAAATCTGTGTCCCGAATGTTGCGGTTTGCTGTTTTTCACTCCCGTTTTCCTATGGGTAGCCTGACGGTCGGTAAATATTTTGGGGGAAAATTTTATACGATTAGATGCGTCGCATCGATCTGAAACTATTCTCTGTTGAAGGTCAGGCCAAAAAACGTCATTTAGACGGCCCAATTTCCGTTTTACAGCGTTTAGAAGTTTGACTTTGTAGTTTGACCAAAAGTATAGCCGACGAAGTTATATTTCGTCGGCTAAAGTCTGGTGATCCGCGCCTTCCCATTATCCACCGTTGGATGGGGGAGATCGGACGGATTCTGAGGGACGAAGACTATAGCCGACGAATTATGTAATTTCGTCGGCTATGCCATACCATGGCCGACGAAAATGATTTCGTCGGCTATGACATAGTATGCCCGACGAAATCACTGTATTCGTCGGCTATACTATATCATGGCCGACGAAATTGCTTTATTTCGTCGGCTATACTATATCATGGCCGACGAAATAAAGCAATTTCGTCGGCTATACTATCGGGTATAAGTAAAATGCAGCCGAACCGTAGCCTCCATTTGCCCGATTTTCCCTATCCTCCTCGAATCCGGCCCTCCTTCATCCGTCGATCCTCCTCCCTATTCCGGCAGCCCGGCGCCTCCTCCTCCTCCTCCTTGGTTCGGCAGCCCGGCGACTCCTCCTCCTCCTCCTTGGTTCGATCCGCCGCCCCTCCTCCTCCTCCTCCTCCCTGTTCCGGCAGCCCCGGCCGACCCTCCTCCTCCTCCTCTCTGTTCCGGCCGCCTCCCCCTCCTCCTCCTCCCCGATTCGGTACCGGCCGGCCCCCTTTTTTTTTTTTTTTTGTTATTTAATTATTAATAAATTAAATTATGGTTAATAAATTATATATAATTGTTAATTTAGATATAATTGTTAATTTAGGTATAATTTATGTATTTATATGTTAATTTGTATATAATTTATGTATTTATGTTAATTTATGTATTTATGTTAATTTAGGTATAATTTATGTATTTATATGTTAATTTGTGTATAATTTATGTATTTATGTTAATTTATGTATTTATGTTAATTTAGGTATAATTTATGTTTTTATATTAATTTAGATATAATTTATGTATTTATGTTAATTTAGTTATAATTTATGTATTTATGTTAATTTAGGTAGAATTTATGTATTTATGTTAATTTAGGTATAATTTATGTATTTATGTTAATTTAGTTATAATTTAGGTTTTTATGTTAATGTATGTAGTTTTTAGGTTTTTATGTTAATTTAGGTAATTTTTGTAAAATTTATTTTAATTGTATATAATTTAGGTGTAATTGTATAATTTATATGTATAAATTGGTTATTATATAAATCGGTAAATATTAAAATATGTTAGTATTATTGGGTATTATATTAATTAGAATTTGTTATTTAATATAATATAATTTAATATTAATTAATGTATTAATGCGTCTGGCTTTAGATGGCCGATGCATTTAGGCAGTTGTTCGGAGGTCGTCGTTCTAGATCTAGAGGTTCTGGAAATGCCGCCCGTTCTGGAAATGCCGCGGGTTCCCCAGACTCCGAGAGGACGGCTAGCCAGCCTGAGAGGACCACCAGCCAGCCGCGGAGGAGTGTGGATGCAGCCCAGCCGCGGCGGAGTGTGAGTGCTCGGCACCAGACCCTTCTCCAGGCGGGGCGGCCGTCGAGCACTTCACTTCCGAATGTCGGTCCCTCTGTGGCGCCGAGGTTTAGTCGGCAGCTGTTTCACGAGGAGATAGCTGCCGACGTTCCTCAGGTTCGTATGCCTGAGGTTCATCGGGAGCCGATGCCGATGCCGAGTCCGACTCAGTCTGCTGGTGACTCGACTGAGGGGCCTACTCTCCCAAACCAGCTCTTCCTCCCATACAACATTCCTGCGATACCCGAGGTCGACTATCAGGGTCGGCCCCAGTGGCCTGATATGCCTCAGTTCGTGAGTGCTGCGGAGGCATACCAGCAGCAGCCATGGGAGAGCCCTGACCTCCTGATTTCGGCGAGGAGAAAAGGAAAGTCGACGGCAACCGAATCATCGGGTTCAGGTAACATTCGATTTTATTAATTAAATATTTTATTAAAATTAACGCACTAATATTTAATTTTATTAACCAATCGTCGTTTATGTGATATGGACAGGCGCTAGCAGTTCAACCCAGAGGAATACCAGAGGTGTCATCAGTTTTGAGACGCTCAGGAGAACGGTTGAACGGAGCGGGAGGATCCAGATTGACGAAGCTCCTGATCAGGAGGTTGGGGCGAAAAAGAAACGCGACTACTCGGGTTGCGTGGGTGCACTCATTAGGGACAGAGTCCCTATGTTGTGGGCTCGGTGGGCTGATGTGCCCGAAGAAATCAAGATGGAGTTGAACAACGCCGCGTCGGTGAGTAAATAAAAAAATTTAATTTAGTTATCGTAATATTTAAAAATTTTCGGTATTTTTATAATTATAAAACTAATAAAATATTATCTTTCAGACATACTTTGTGGTTGCGGAACACAAGCGGGGTTGGGCGGACTCCCAACAGAGCTCGAGGTACGTTGGGAATGTCTTATTTGATAATTAGAAATATTTTATGATATTAATAATATTTCTAATGCACTTTTGTTTTCTTCGTAGGTTCAAAGAGTGGAAGAACGAGCTCCGTTCCCACTATAATGAGTACGGCAACCGTGGTCGTATGGGTACTCCCAGAGAGTTCATGTTCAGGGAGTACGAGTGGCGTTGGTTGAGGACCGTAGTCTTCGACAACCCGGCTATGATGGTAAATATTAAACTTCATTATAAATGTTTATTTTATTAAAATTTTAATTATTAGTTTAAATATTTTATAATTATTTCAGTTATATTTTTTGATGAATTTTTCTAATATTTTATTATTTGTTTGAAGGAACGGTCTCGGATAAACTCGGAGAACCGCCGCCGTAACACAATCCTCCATCACGGCGGTTCAAGGCCGTTTGCACAATATCAGGAGGAGGCGCTAAGAGATCATCCTGATTGCAACCCCTACGTGGAGACGTTCAAGATCGCTTATCCACAAGCGACAGACGATCTCGTAAGTCGTTCATTATGATTTTAAAATTTAAATTATTAATTTTACTTAACTATCCATTTGTTAGAATATTAATTTTTTTTCCCCGTCCAATTAGGAGCGGGTGACCCAGGCCGAACAAGAGGTGCTCCAGCAAATAGTTCGGGAGACACAACCGGACATCTCAGAGGCAGATTTGGAGGAAGCCGTGCGCCAGGTCGACCGCACCAATATCCAAACGGCGGCGAGGATGTTTAACGCAGCCTTCCCACACCAGTCCAACGAGTACTACTGCCGGGGTTTAGGAGGTTCTGGACAAGGGCTCCTGAAGACCACTAAGGGAGGTCAAAAGAAGGGAGGCGGCCAGACCCAACATATGAGGGGGGAAGTGCAGCGATTGGCCGCAGAATTGGCGACCTCGTCCCAGACAGTAGAGGAGCTGCGCCGCAGACAATATCAGTCCCAGCAGTATCAGTTGGATATGGTCCGTTGGAATGCTGAGTGCGCCAGAATTCGGCAATACAACAACCACGGCCAGCAACAGTGGATTTATGAGATGTTCGCGGCACAACAAGAAGGCCGTCCACCCCCGCTCCCGTTTCAGCAGTTAGTGGAGCCTCCAATGCCTCAACCTCCCGAGTTCGGTCAGCAGGATGATGCGCCTGATGCTGTAGATGATATCCTAGACTTTAGTAGTTTAGGAGATAATTAGGATTATATTTTATGTATATTGGAACGAATTTAATAAAAATGGTGTTTAGACGTGTTTCTTGTTGGTGCAAATGCATAAATTGTTTTTGTGATTTGCAGCTTGCTTGGAATGGTAATTTAGAAAATAATTTAATTTTTTTTTTTCCAAATGCAAGAATAGCCGACGATTTTTGCATTATTTCGTCGGCTATAACAAGTATAGCCGACGAATTTTACCAATTTTCGTCGGCTATAACTTGTATAGCCGACGAAAAGTGCCTTATTTCGTCGGCTATAACTAATTAATACCTATAAAATAGTAATATATTTCGAGGAAATAGCCGACGAAATTTTATTAAATCGTCGGCTATAGTTAAAATACCATAGCCGACGAACTTTTATTAAATCGTCGGCTATAGTTAAAACACCATAGCCGACGAAATTTTATTAAATCGTCGGCTATAGTTCAAACAGCATAGCCGACGAAATTTTATTAAATCGTCGGCTATAGTTAAAACATCATAGCCGACGAAATTTTGGTAAATCGTCGGCTATAGTTAAAACACCATAGCCGACGAAATTTTAGTAAATCGTCGGCCATACTTAATGGATTTCGTCGGCCATACTCAAAAATACCCGACGAAAGTCGTCGGCTATTTTACCGACCTTTGCCCGACGAATTTTTTGACTCGTCGGCCATACTTAACTATAGCCGACGAAATTTTTTTTTTCGTCGGCCATTGGTATTACCGACGGCGTATTACCGACGACTTATGGCCGACGAAATTTTCGTCGGCAGAGGGTATAGCCGACGAAAAAAAAAAAAGGCCGACGAAATTTTTTCGTCGGCTATTCGTCCGTATCTGGTAGTGTGTGCTGCGTCTTTCAGATGAGTGGTGAAGTTTGGGAAGACATTGAAATATGCAACCTGGTTGCATAGTGAAGCTTCCACTATTCCTAACAGGCTCTTCTTGAAGTCTGTTATTCTGTCGTCTTGTAGAATACACAAGACCGAACAGTCTATACCGTCTCTTGCTAAGAGTTTTATGGATATTTGGACTGCACCAATGTGCATGTAAGAATATTTTCTCTGAAATGCTTCACTCACTTCTCTAGAAGTGATTAGTCTGATGTCTGTTTCACCCCCAGTTGCTAGTACTGTTAGTTCTAACATCTTGAATCGGTGAGAATCCATAATAAATGATCCTTTCTTATAAATCTCATTGAATCTAAATTTCGGTGCTGAGGCTTCCCTTACGCTAGATTCAATTTCGTTATACTCAAATTCTTGAGCATTTATAAGCTGTACTGCTGGTACAGTATGTCTTTTGCTGAAGATTCTACTTAACATCTTTGTATCCCTTTTGGATTCTTTCCATTTTAATAGCTTAGGTTCACTGAATTTGAACCCACTTTCTATCTTTGGTTGTGATATAATGATTTTACTAGCTATTGTTTGTGCTAGTGTTTTCGTTGATTCTTTCAACAATTGAATTTTCTTTCATTTTTTCTATACCCTTTTGTAGACTAGAGATTTTCGTTCTTAGTTCTTGGAACTGTTCTTCAATATCTTTCCCTATTTCTTGAAGATAGGTATTGCTGTAATTCTGCTGATATATTATTGCCTCAACATTTTCAGCAAGTTTTTCTGTAGGAAGATAAAGACTTAAAACCTTTACGTCTTCTTGTCTTAATCTTAGCTCAACTCTTTACTTCATCCTATGCGGGATATAAGGGTTTCTAAAAGTCGTTTTAGATTTTCTTGCATCCCTTTTAAATCAACTGCTTGTTGATGAATATTATTTGCAAGATTTTCGGTTCTTACTAATTTCTTTTCAATATCTGAAAGATATTGTTTTCCTTTAAGATAATCAAGCTTGATTTCAAGCCTTGATATCTTTGTTTGAATTTCTTCTAGCTGATTTACTCTGAGATTAAATCTCTCGAGTTGTTCTTTTACTTTCTCGGTAATCTTATCTCTACATATGTGATCTAGAAATTCAACTATGCTTGGCCTAGAGAGGTCAAGTTCATCTACTCCAATTTCTTTCTGGAGATGAATATGCTCGTCGTATAGAGTGTTTAGGACTCTACAAGCGTATTCAATGGAATATTGGTTTTCTTGGATATGTCTTGTGTGAAAACACAAGTTCCACTTTTCTTTTTCTTTTTCTATGCAATAAGTTTGATAATTTTTTAGCTTTGGCTCTCTTTTATTTGTTGAGAGAAGCCAACTTTGTGGCATAAGCCTTTACTTTACCTGTTTTTGAGCAAAACAGGCTCTGATACCAACTGGGGCGGATCTAACCAGCGCTCTAACCGCGGCTCAAAACGTTAAGAGGTTCTTGTTCTTGTTCTCAAATTTCTTCAAGTTATTTAATCTGTCTTTCTAAAATATGGATGTCTTGTGTAAATCTAAAAATTATCTCCCAATATCCCTGTCTATGTCTAGGTAGTCTTTCTCTAAAGTTTTTTAATTTTTTCAATTTTTCTTTTTTGTCTTTTAATTCTTTTTCAGTTAAACGGATATTTTCTAAATAAATTAATCTCAGAGAAGAAATATTTTATGAATAAAATTTAACTGTTTACCTTTGAGTATAGAGGATAAATTATATACCTGTAATATGCTAAATAAACAAACTCATGGGCCACCACGCTCCGTCAAAATGTAAAATAAAGCTGATTTAAAAAGAAATAGAGAATATGGGCAAACTGGTCTTTTTAACTCTATTAACAGAATATTCTAACGGAATATACTGTGTTTTTAACAGTATGTACTAATCTTATGTCAAAATCTAAACGTGAAGTACTAATGTGAAATTTAGTAAACGTGGGATACCAATGTTTATAAGAAGGTAAACGTGAAGTACCTTTGAAAGAAAAATCCCCCAAAGATATGCCTATATATAGAAGAGTTCTTTTTAACTAAGCAATTAGTTAGAAAAAATGACTCGACCTTTTGAGGTATCTCAAAAAAACGACGCACTTTGCCTCTCCTGTCTTTGCCCACTCACCCAATGCCAAAAAAACTAACACTAGGATGGCCTCATAAACCAAACCCCCTAAACAAACGCTTCTTCGTCTTTTGATTTCTCAGACCATTCCCTTCTGATATTGTTACCGGATCGATCTCCCCCTTCCCGCGGCTCTCATTCTCGGAGCGAGGCTCTCCTTCAGCAACAGGGAGCCGGATCGTTGTTTGGCTGATCTAAATTATGCACGGAATAGCCAACATTTGCAAGACATACAAATCCCTTGTTATGAAATGGAACACCCAACACAAGCATTCTACCTCTATAGATGAAACGTCCAAGGTAAATAGTTACTCGATCATTTTCAATCAGAATTCTTTGATTTCTTTCCATCTTCTTGTTACAAAAACATGGTTCCAACGTAATTGTGCAACAGCCTATTTTCCTTTTTTCCATGCATCATGTATGTAATATCAACTTTGCATGTAATTTTGCATTTGTATAATGTGGATCAACAACAAGCATAAATCTAGGGAGGGAAGGTTGTTTCTGATGTTTTTCTAAATGTCTTTTGTGTGGGAGAAAGAAGAGAATGATTTTATAATTAGTTATCCATCAACACCACTAGGTGGTGGTTTGAATCATACGACGCACAGCATTGATGATAGCTTACTCTCGCGTCGAACTTTTTCGAGGAACAAGAGTAGCAGAAGATGCAAGACCCCTACGCCAAGGTCCTTCTCAAGAAGTATGAGCCGGAGCACCACCCCATCATCGAGAATTTCAAGCCGTAGGAACCCCTCCGAGACCGATATCCTTGCCTCTATAACAAGAAATCTGAGTCGGGAGGCTGAAATTGCTGCCTCTATATCAAGGAATATAAGCAGGAATATGAGCAGCAATGCAAGCCGCAATTTGAGCAGGACTATGAGCCACAATCATGCGACCAGGCGACACCCCTCTGAGTCTGATTTACCTTCTCTATCACCTGCATCTCCACCGCCCGCCTCTCCAACACCGGCGTCACCTTCACCTTCTGCTTCTCCATCTACCACTTGGTCGCCTTATAGCAGTAAAACATCTGAAACGGACCCCACCACACCTCTATCAAGAACTCCTAGTAGGAGGAGCACCACCCCCATTGTGTTTTCTCAGACAACTGCTAGAAGGAAACCTCCCCCGGTTGAGAAGAAGCTTGAATTCACACTTGAAGAGTTGTGTCATGGATGCGTAAAGAAGATTAAGGTTACAAGAGATGTCATCAACCACGTCGGGTTTGTTACTTCTAAACTCATTCATTATGACTGCAAGACTACTATAGAACAGAAACTGAGATGATCACAAGTGTTTTATACACTGATCTTGTCATGACTGCAGGATTATTGTGAAAGAAGATGAAATACTGAAAATAAACGTGCAGCCAGGTTGGAGGAAAGGAACCAAGATTACATTCGAAGGGAAAGGGGATGAGAAACCAGGGTACCTTCCAGCCGATATCATCTTCTTGATAGATGAAAAGAGGCATCATTTGTTCAAAAGAGCAGGCCGGGACGACTTGGAAATCGCCGTTGAGATACCACTGGCGGATGCATTAGGAGGCTGCTCGTTTCCTGCTCCTTTGTTAGGAGGTGAGACGATGAATCTTTCATTCGACGACATCATATATCATGGTTATGAGAAGGTCATTGAAGGACAAGGAATGCCAAGGCTTAAAGAACCAACAAAGAGAGGTGACCTCCGGATTACTTGTCTCGTTAAATTTCCCAGAAAGTTGAGCAATGAGCAACGAGAGGAAGCTGTTAGAATTTTACAAGAATGTTCTCATCAGTAGCAAGCAATTCTATTCGACCCAGCAACCAAGTGGATTTCATTTAGGCGTTGATAATATTTCTCACAGGACAAGTTTTCCAGTATAGGTTTACTTAACTGTTTCACAGTAGTCAACTTTTACATTATATTGCATTTTCATGTAAATAGCTATCTATATAATTGGCTACTTTCTCAAGGGTTCCAGAGAAAAAAAGGGTAATCTTAAAATGTAGAATTTAACAGACTTTTTGTAATAGAATACTGTTTTTATGGAATTGTATATTGGTGTTAAATCAGCAATAGTGTTCAAGTTTGTTCTTACCCTCACGAATTGTCATTCTCTTGTTTCGCATAATGCGCTCATTTTATATTTGAAATACTATATGAAATACCAACGGAAATACATGGAAGTAAACTTGTTGCTCGGTAAAAAACCATCTTAAATCTGTCTTACAGCTCGCTTACATATGAAAATGAAACAAACAAAAAATATGTTTATCAAGATTCAATAACAATAAGCAGAACTAGAGAATTTAGAATGTAGAGGTTGAACCTCAAGAGCTTGAGCTTCTCGATGGTGGCCGTTGCCCAGCAAGGAAAGGTACTTCTACCACTGTACCAGTAATAGCATCTCCAACCATTACAGTGTCTCCTTCTGAAACATTTTGCCTCTTAATATAGCCTAAACCAAAGTGCTCACTTTCCTTTCTCCCAGACGTGCAACTTGTCAGCCTTCCAACCTGTGAACACAAAACAAGCTGCTTAGAGTATGAACACAAAGCTCATTTGGAATTTTTAGATAAAAGCAAGGACTAATGGAGATAATTAGGAGCAAAAACCAGCTTCAGAAAGACAAAATTGTACCATTCTCCCATGTTTTGTTTTTATGAAGTGTACAACTACCTTTTTCCCATCAACTGTAATGATGCTGCCAGGTTCTGCTGGCGCCGACAGACGGATTCCCCAAAGTCTTTGCTTCACTCCATCATAAGTTATCAGTCGAGATATAGTCTCTTGTCCCTTATAGCACCCTAGAAAAAGGCCAGATTCAGACCAACTATTTTCCTATTTTGTTTAACATGCATAAGACTAACGAGAATGATACCTTTGCTTAAAGAGATCGAATTCCAGAGACCAGCCTCCAGGACATTATATTCATTAGTAAGCTCCTTCTGAGGAGCTGGCTTTCCTGCAAAAGTTGATGGTGCTGATAATCAGGGAAATACCAGAAAACTGAACTTTAAAATATCAAAACATCTATTATAGCTTTAGATAGAATTATAATTGTTGCTAAATATTTCAACTCACATTAAATCATCATTTGTAGCCGGACACCGTGTACCCAACACGTGTATAATAGAAGCACAAAATATACATGTATACACATGTATTACATATTTACAAGCCAATGAAAAAGGCATGTGAGGAAATTACTTAAGTAAACTCATTCAAATTGTAAGAATTAATTATTCTCAGCGGTAAAGAAGAATATATAAAGAAAAATTTGCCGCACAAATCAACTTAGGGATACTTGTTAATGTCTAGAGACACAATTGAGAATTGTTGTATTGAGTTGTCGAAGCAAACAAAATTAAGAATGCAAGATCTTAGTAAACATGTTATAATGTAGAGGTGAAAATACTGATGAGGGTAAAAATGAGGAAAACGTCCTCCTTACAATGGAGGTCTCAACAGTTTGTTCGGTATGCATTGACGGGGAAGTGATCCAATCACATGAAAATATTTAATGTAGTTAAATTGGTCAGTCCCGTTACTTTTACCAATTTATGAATTGATGATTCCTCATACATAAGGCTGGTAAGAAGCAAAGCATGGTTTAGTTAGAGAATTGAAGGAGCATACTTCTGAATCAAGAATTGTCTACCTTGGAAAATTCTTAGTTTTTCCCATGCATTAGAACCCATTGGGATTGCACCGTGAGATAGAATAATTTTCCAGACGGATGCAGCAGCAGCTGGTGACATCAAAAGTGAAAAGCCTTTTTCAGATATCACATTTCCCACTCCCACAGTTACAGGCATTCCATTGACCTGCCACATAATAGGATACTAACTTTCAATTCTTATTGAACAGGTTACTCATAGAAGTATCCAAAAAACTATAGATGCTTACACTGAAATGCTGATGTGTGCCATATGGTTGTCCGACGAGATCACCGAGGTTTAACTCCTCCATTACCTGTTCCATTCCATTAAAAACCATTAGTGACATGATCTTTTGGGTTAGTAACATACATACCAAAGAATGAAACTTCTTTACCACATATATGAAATGCTAAAAATATCCCTTACTTGATTGCTTTTAGGTCCCACTAAAACGAAGAAGCAAGTTTGCTTAGTGATGTCTTGAATCTCTACCTTGTCATTAAAAAATATGTACCTATAGACAAAAGAACATGCAGACAAGATTCACCACATGAAATTTCTTCATAATACAAAAACTTGACTTGAGCCACTACTACTGTCCCATAACTTATACTACAGCCGCCCCTGACATTCTAAATTGTTCACATCTCAATGAGAGAAACTACTTATTAGAATTCCTACCAGTTCCAACAATTGGGAGCTGAGTCTCGAATAAGAACACTTACAATAAAGAGTGAGAAACGAAATTTAAATGAATGGTCAGAAGACTTGCATGTTTAAAAATACAAGACACTCACCCAACCATATATTCTAAAGGTCTACTACGTACTTAATGTAAAGTCCTCACTAGAGAAAGTCCCTCCTAGCTATAAGCAGACAAAACTATAATCATTAGCCAATCTGAACAGGGATTATATAGAACTTCTGAAAGAACCACTACACCGCACCAAAAATCACACCTATATTTTATTTCATTTTCATGTCTGCTAGGAGAGAAATACTGTTCCGACTATGCACCTTTAAACTTCTATCACTTGGTCAAAATTCAATGACAGTGAATCTAGCAGACACCAAAGAAAACATAAAGACACACACAACAAAAATCAAAGTACTGAAAAGGTGCACAACTTAATGTAAAAATTTAAGCGATCCTCAAAGCTTTTCCTTTTCTTTTTTTCTCCCTATGCGGCTTGTCCTTTTGATCCATTTGCCAAATTTCAGTTCCATTAGATTTAGATGGTGCTGTGGTACACCAGAAGACACATTTTCAAGATTACTTAAAATAAAACTAACCGTGTCTAAAAGATAAACCTACTTTTTCAGTATTTCAGAGATACTTCCGGAAACAGGTGAAACCAATAACATTACTGCATTTTTCTGCAGAGAAAGCGAAACAAAAGCAAAGAAATAAATAAATAGCTTCGACAGCAAGAATATAAAGATCCTTGTAATGCAGGGAAACAAACAATTAGATAATAGTTATCAGAAAGATGGATTACCATGACCCATGCATGTGCGATGTCTATTGTCCGAGCTGTTGGTGTAACAAAAACAGTGTCACATCCCTACGGATTTCAATCAGAACTCCAATTACTTAACGCTGTATGGTTGTATGAATATACAAATTAAAATTAAAGGACAAACTTTCCCCTCTTATGCAATCAACTACAGATTACATCCCATTAAACGTACTTGCCCTTCATTAAGACATTCGAAATTGGCAGTGCTTTGGTTGTGAAGAAACTGAATCCTGTCTTCTCCACTAACTTAATTTTAAGCACCATATCATATGCACAAGAGAAAAAAAAAACCATTAAAGCATCCATCAGCACCACCAAGTGCTACATTCTAGATATCAATCGAATCGATTTACATTACTCCAAACAAGTAAATAGTACATAAACACACACCTCTTATCCGGCAAAAATGTGAAAGGTCCACAACCTGAGAGCAGTACAGTGTTAACTCATTCTCATAGAAAATTCAAATTGTTTGACTGAGGCAATTGAACTAGAAGTAAAAGAAATGTTCGTACCACAAGACCATTATCGACAGCATCCAAAGCTTGGTCATCGTTATCAAAGGTTTCGATAATCCCATCATCTGAAACTTTAGCTCCTTGAGTTGCTGCCGCCACAGTGTCCTGCAATGACAACTCTGCATTCACTTTCTTCGAATTCAAAGGAAAACAAAGAGGGAATGTGTAGCCATGACTTACGAGGAGGTCGTGGTCAATAGGGGGAGGGGAGAGGTCGAATGGCAAAGCCCTGGTTCTAGTTGACAAGAGTGTCAGCTTCTTGTTCTGGGTATGAGTCTGAGTGATCATGGGAGCTGGGAAACGTAAGGTTTGGTGGGGATGAGAGAATAAACGCCATGGATTAACCAGGAGAGAATCACATGTTACTTTCGCCATTTGTTTCTCTCCTCTCTCTTGTGGTCTTCGACAAGTATACTGTGCCTGTCTTACGTTTTATAATTTCCGTTTTCTTTCTCTTCATTTTCTGATTTGGGCAAGGTTAAAAGTTAGGGAAAATACCCCTATCGAGCAATTCAGAAACCGAAGAAGACTCATCCGATGATTCCGATTACAATCCGACGGATTAAGTAATTTAAATGATGTAATCCTTTCATTTGTAATCAACTCATTTCTAATGACCAGGCGTGGGGATGAGCCTCCCAGCTAGGCTGGGTTCCAAACCCCTTAAACAAAAATTTGAAATACGTTGACTGTTGGGTTTCTGATTTTTTATGTTCAATTTTGGTTATATGTGAACAGGACATCGGAATAGGAGAGGTGTAAAACCACTGATTTTTTTGGTTTTTTTTTTAGAGAATGGCCGACGAAAAATGCATTATTTCGTCGGCTAAACAGAGAATGGCCGACGAAAAATGCATTATTTCGTCGGCCATAATTTATTAAAAAAAAAATATTTTACGAACAATGGCCGACGAAAACTAACTATTTCGTCGGCCATAAGTTATTTAAAAATAATTATTTACGAACAATGCCCGACGAAAACTAACTATTTCGTCGGCCATAAGTTATATAAAAATAATTATTTACGAACAATGCCCGACGAAAACTAACTATTTCGTCGGCCATAAGTTATTTAAAAATAATTATTTACGAACAATGGCCGACGAAAAATAACTATTTCGTCGGCCATAAGTTTTTAACAGAAAACGACAAAACAATAGCCGACGAATACTAGGTTTGATTTCGTCGGCTATGATTAAAAAAAAAACAAAAAAAGAGCTGTTTCCATTTTCTATCACTATCGACAAACCATTGCTTCATCGTTCAAATGCAAATGTGTCGTGAAATAAGACATGACCGAAATATTGAAATACGGCTACGGTTGAAAAATGGGAAGATTCCGACAAAATCTGTGTCCCGAATGTTGCGGTTTGCTGTTTTTCACTCCCGTTTTCCTATGGGTAGCCTGACGGTCGGTAAATATTTTGGGGGAAAATTTTATACGATTAGATGCGTCGCATCGATCTGAAACTATTCTCTGTTGAAGGTCAGGCCAAAAAACGTCATTTAGACGGCCCAATTTCCGTTTTACAGCGTTTAGAAGTTTGACTTTGTAGTTTGACCAAAAGTATAGCCGACGAAGTTATATTTCGTCGGCTAAAGTCTGGTGATCCGCGCCTTCCCATTATCCACCGTTGGATGGGGGAGATCGGACGGATTCTGAGGGACGAAGACTATAGCCGACGAATTATGTAATTTCGTCGGCTATGCCATACCATGGCCGACGAAAATGATTTCGTCGGCTATGACATAGTATGCCCGACGAAATCACTGTATTCGTCGGCTATACTATATCATGGCCGACGAAATTGCTTTATTTCGTCGGCTATACTATATCATGGCCGACGAAATAAAGCAATTTCGTCGGCTATACTATCGGGTATAAGTAAAATGCAGCCGAACCGTAGCCTCCATTTGCCCGATTTTCCCTATCCTCCTCGAATCCGGCCCTCCTTCATCCGTCGATCCTCCTCCCTATTCCGGCAGCCCGGCGCCTCCTCCTCCTCCTCCTTGGTTCGGCAGCCCGGCGACTCCTCCTCCTCCTCCTTGGTTCGATCCGCCGCCCCTCCTCCTCCTCCTCCTCCCTGTTCCGGCAGCCCCGGCCGACCCTCCTCCTCCTCCTCTCTGTTCCGGCCGCCTCCCCCTCCTCCTCCTCCCCGATTCGGTACCGGCCGGCCCCCTTTTTTTTTTTTTTTTTTGTTATTTAATTATTAATAAATTAAATTATGGTTAATAAATTATATATAATTGTTAATTTAGATATAATTGTTAATTTAGGTATAATTTATGTATTTATATGTTAATTTGTATATAATTTATGTATTTATGTTAATTTATGTATTTATGTTAATTTAGGTATAATTTATGTATTTATATGTTAATTTGTGTATAATTTATGTATTTATGTTAATTTATGTATTTATGTTAATTTAGGTATAATTTATGTTTTTATATTAATTTAGATATAATTTATGTATTTATGTTAATTTAGTTATAATTTATGTATTTATGTTAATTTAGGTAGAATTTATGTATTTATGTTAATTTAGGTATAATTTATGTATTTATGTTAATTTAGTTATAATTTAGGTTTTTATGTTAATGTATGTAGTTTTTAGGTTTTTATGTTAATTTAGGTAATTTTTGTAAAATTTATTTTAATTGTATATAATTTAGGTGTAATTGTATAATTTATATGTATAAATTGGTTATTATATAAATCGGTAAATATTAAAATATGTTAGTATTATTGGGTATTATATTAATTAGAATTTGTTATTTAATATAATATAATTTAATATTAATTAATGTATTAATGCGTCTGGCTTTAGATGGCCGATGCATTTAGGCAGTTGTTCGGAGGTCGTCGTTCTAGATCTAGAGGTTCTGGAAATGCCGCCCGTTCTGGAAATGCCGCGGGTTCCCCAGACTCCGAGAGGACGGCTAGCCAGCCTGAGAGGACCACCAGCCAGCCGCGGAGGAGTGTGGATGCAGCCCAGCCGCGGCGGAGTGTGAGTGCTCGGCACCAGACCCTTCTCCAGGCGGGGCGGCCGTCGAGCACTTCACTTCCGAATGTCGGTCCCTCTGTGGCGCCGAGGTTTAGTCGGCAGCTGTTTCACGAGGAGATAGCTGCCGACGTTCCACAGGTTCGTATGCCTGAGGTTCATCGGGAGCCGATGCCGATGCCGAGTCCGACTCAGTCTGCTGGTGACTCGACTGAGGGGCCTACTCTCCCAAACCAGCTCTTCCTCCCATACAACATTCCTGCGATACCCGAGGTCGACTATCAGGGTCGGCCCCAGTGGCCTGATATGCCTCAGTTCGTGAGTGCTGCGGAGGCATACCAGCAGCAGCCATGGGAGAGCCCTGACCTCCTGATTTCGGCGAGGAGAAAAGGAAAGTCGACGGCAACCGAATCATCGGGTTCAGGTAACATTCGATTTTATTAATTAAATATTTTATTAAAATTAACGCACTAATATTTAATTTTATTAACCAATCGTCGTTTATGTGATATGGACAGGCGCTAGCAGTTCAACCCAGAGGAATACCAGAGGTGTCATCAGTTTTGAGACGCTCAGGAGAACGGTTGAACGGAGCGGGAGGATCCAGATTGACGAAGCTCCTGATCAGGAGGTTGGGGCGAAAAAGAAACGCGACTACTCGGGTTGCGTGGGTGCACTCATTAGGGACAGAGTCCCTATGTTGTGGGCTCGGTGGGCTGATGTGCCCGAAGAAATCAAGATGGAGTTGAACAACGCCGCGTCGGTGAGTAAATAAAAAAATTTAATTTAGTTATCGTAATATTTAAAAATTTTCGGTATTTTTATAATTATAAAACTAATAAAATATTATCTTTCAGACATACTTTGTGGTTGCGGAACACAAGCGGGGTTGGGCGGACTCCCAACAGAGCTCGAGGTACGTTGGGAATGTCTTATTTGATAATTAGAAATATTTTATGATATTAATAATATTTCTAATGCACTTTTGTTTTCTTCGTAGGTTCAAAGAGTGGAAGAACGAGCTCCGTTCCCACTATAATGAGTACGGCAACCGTGGTCGTATGGGTACTCCCAGAGAGTTCATGTTCAGGGAGTACGAGTGGCGTTGGTTGAGGACCGTAGTCTTCGACAACCCGGCTATGATGGTAAATATTAAACTTCATTATAAATGTTTATTTTATTAAAATTTTAATTATTAGTTTAAATATTTTATAATTATTTCAGTTATATTTTTTGATGAATTTTTCTAATATTTTATTATTTGTTTGAAGGAACGGTCTCGGATAAACTCGGAGAACCGCCGCCGTAACACAATCCTCCATCACGGCGGTTCAAGGCCGTTTGCACAATATCAGGAGGAGGCGCTAAGAGATCATCCTGATTGCAACCCCTACGTGGAGACGTTCAAGATCGCTTATCCACAAGCGACAGACGATCTCGTAAGTCGTTCATTATGATTTTAAAATTTAAATTATTAATTTTACTTAACTATCCATTTGTTAGAATATTAATTTTTTTTCCCCGTCCAATTAGGAGCGGGTGACCCAGGCCGAACAAGAGGTGCTCCAGCAAATAGTTCGGGAGACACAACCGGACATCTCAGAGGCAGATTTGGAGGAAGCCGTGCGCCAGGTCGACCGCACCAATATCCAAACGGCGGCGAGGATGTTTAACGCAGCCTTCCCACACCAGTCCAACGAGTACTACTGCCGGGGTTTAGGAGGTTCTGGACAAGGGCTCCTGAAGACCACTAAGGGAGGTCAAAAGAAGGGAGGCGGCCAGACCCAACATATGAGGGGGGAAGTGCAGCGATTGGCCGCAGAATTGGCGACCTCGTCCCAGACAGTAGAGGAGCTGCGCCGCAGACAATATCAGTCCCAGCAGTATCAGTTGGATATGGTCCGTTGGAATGCTGAGTGCGCCAGAATTCGGCAATACAACAACCACGGCCAGCAACAGTGGATTTATGAGATGTTCGCGGCACAACAAGAAGGCCGTCCACCCCCGCTCCCGTTTCAGCAGTTAGTGGAGCCTCCAATGCCTCAACCTCCCGAGTTCGGTCAGCAGGATGATGCGCCTGATGCTGTAGATGATATCCTAGACTTTAGTAGTTTAGGAGATAATTAGGATTATATTTTATGTATATTGGAACGAATTTAATAAAAATGGTGTTTAGACGTGTTTCTTGTTGGTGCAAATGCATAAATTGTTTTTGTGATTTGCAGCTTGCTTGGAATGGTAATTTAGAAAATAATTTAATTTTTTTTTTTCCAAATGCAAGAATAGCCGACGATTTTTGCATTATTTCGTCGGCTATAACAAGTATAGCCGACGAATTTTACCAATTTTCGTCGGCTATAACTTGTATAGCCGACGAAAAGTGCCTTATTTCGTCGGCTATAACTAATTAATACCTATAAAATAGTAATATATTTCGAGGAAATAGCCGACGAAATTTTATTAAATCGTCGGCTATAGTTAAAATACCATAGCCGACGAACTTTTATTAAATCGTCGGCTATAGTTAAAACACCATAGCCGACGAAATTTTATTAAATCGTCGGCTATAGTTCAAACAGCATAGCCGACGAAATTTTATTAAATCGTCGGCTATAGTTAAAACATCATAGCCGACGAAATTTTGGTAAATCGTCGGCTATAGTTAAAACACCATAGCCGACGAAATTTTAGTAAATCGTCGGCCATACTTAATGGATTTCGTCGGCCATACTCAAAAATACCCGACGAAAGTCGTCGGCTATTTTACCGACCTTTGCCCGACGAATTTTTTGACTCGTCGGCCATACTTAACTATAGCCGACGAAATTTTTTTTTTCGTCGGCCATTGGTATTACCGACGGCGTATTACCGACGACTTATGGCCGACGAAATTTTCGTCGGCAGAGGGTATAGCCGACGAAAAAAAAAAAAGGCCGACGAAATTTTTTCGTCGGCTATTCGTCCGTATCTGGTAGTGTGTGCTGCGTCTTTCAGATGAGTGGTGAAGTTTGGGAAGACATTGAAATATGCAACCTGGTTGCATAGTGAAGCTTCCACTATTCCTAACAGGCTCTTCTTGAAGTCTGTTATTCTGTCGTCTTGTAGAATACACAAGACCGAACAGTCTATACCGTCTCTTGCTAAGAGTTTTATGGATATTTGGACTGCACCAATGTGCATGTAAGAATATTTTCTCTGAAATGCTTCACTCACTTCTCTAGAAGTGATTAGTCTGATGTCTGTTTCACCCCCAGTTGCTAGTACTGTTAGTTCTAACATCTTGAATCGGTGAGAATCCATAATAAATGATCCTTTCTTATAAATCTCATTGAATCTAAATTTCGGTGCTGAGGCTTCCCTTACGCTAGATTCAATTTCGTTATACTCAAATTCTTGAGCATTTATAAGCTGTACTGCTGGTACAGTATGTCTTTTGCTGAAGATTCTACTTAACATCTTTGTATCCCTTTTGGATTCTTTCCATTTTAATAGCTTAGGTTCACTGAATTTGAACCCACTTTCTATCTTTGGTTGTGATATAATGATTTTACTAGCTATTGTTTGTGCTAGTGTTTTCGTTGATTCTTTCAACAATTGAATTTTCTTTCATTTTTTCTATACCCTTTTGTAGACTAGAGATTTTCGTTCTTAGTTCTTGGAACTGTTCTTCAATATCTTTCCCTATTTCTTGAAGATAGGTATTGCTGTAATTCTGCTGATATATTATTGCCTCAACATTTTCAGCAAGTTTTTCTGTAGGAAGATAAAGACTTAAAACCTTTACGTCTTCTTGTCTTAATCTTAGCTCAACTCTTTACTTCATCCTATGCGGGATATAAGGGTTTCTAAAAGTCGTTTTAGATTTTCTTGCATCCCTTTTAAATCAACTGCTTGTTGATGAATATTATTTGCAAGATTTTCGGTTCTTACTAATTTCTTTTCAATATCTGAAAGATATTGTTTTCCTTTAAGATAATCAAGCTTGATTTCAAGCCTTGATATCTTTGTTTGAATTTCTTCTAGCTGATTTACTCTGAGATTAAATCTCTCGAGTTGTTCTTTTACTTTCTCGGTAATCTTATCTCTACATATGTGATCTAGAAATTCAACTATGCTTGGCCTAGAGAGGTCAAGTTCATCTACTCCAATTTCTTTCTGGAGATGAATATGCTCGTCGTATAGAGTGTTTAGGACTCTACAAGCGTATTCAATGGAATATTGGTTTTCTTGGATATGTCTTGTGTGAAAACACAAGTTCCACTTTTCTTTTTCTTTTTCTATGCAATAAGTTTGATAATTTTTTAGCTTTGGCTCTCTTTTATTTGTTGAGAGAAGCCAACTTTGTGGCATAAGCCTTTACTTTACCTGTTTTTGAGCAAAACAGGCTCTGATACCAACTGGGGCGGATCTAACCAGCGCTCTAACCGCGGCTCAAAACGTTAAGAGGTTCTTGTTCTTGTTCTCAAATTTCTTCAAGTTATTTAATCTGTCTTTCTAAAATATGGATGTCTTGTGTAAATCTAAAAATTATCTCCCAATATCCCTGTCTATGTCTAGGTAGTCTTTCTCTAAAGTTTTTTAATTTTTTCAATTTTTCTTTTTTGTCTTTTAATTCTTTTTCAGTTAAACGGATATTTTCTAAATAAATTAATCTCAGAGAAGAAATATTTTATGAATAAAATTTAACTGTTTACCTTTGAGTATAGAGGATAAATTATATACCTGTAATATGCTAAATAAACAAACTCATGGGCCACCACGCTCCGTCAAAATGTAAAATAAAGCTGATTTAAAAAGAAATAGAGAATATGGGCAAACTGGTCTTTTTAACTCTATTAACAGAATATTCTAACGGAATATACTGTGTTTTTAACAGTATGTACTAATCTTATGTCAAAATCTAAACGTGAAGTACTAATGTGAAATTTAGTAAACGTGGGATACCAATGTTTATAAGAAGGTAAACGTGAAGTACCTTTGAAAGAAAAATCCCCCAAAGATATGCCTATATATAGAAGAGTTCTTTTTAACTAAGCAATTAGTTAGAAAAAATGACTCGACCTTTTGAGGTATCTCAAAAAAACGACGCACTTTGCCTCTCCTGTCTTTGCCCACTCACCCAATGCCAAAAAAACTAACACTAGGATGGCCTCATAAACCAAACCCCCTAAACAAACGCTTCTTCGTCTTTTGATTTCTCAGACCATTCCCTTCTGATATTGTTACCGGATCGATCTCCCCCTTCCCGCGGCTCTCATTCTCGGAGCGAGGCTCTCCTTCAGCAACAGGGAGCCGGATCGTTGTTTGGCTGATCTAAATTATGCACGGAATAGCCAACATTTGCAAGACATACAAATCCCTTGTTATGAAATGGAACACCCAACACAAGCATTCTACCTCTATAGATGAAACGTCCAAGGTAAATAGTTACTCGATCATTTTCAATCAGAATTCTTTGATTTCTTTCCATCTTCTTGTTACAAAAACATGGTTCCAACGTAATTGTGCAACAGCCTATTTTCCTTTTTTCCATGCATCATGTATGTAATATCAACTTTGCATGTAATTTTGCATTTGTATAATGTGGATCAACAACAAGCATAAATCTAGGGAGGGAAGGTTGTTTCTGATGTTTTTCTAAATGTCTTTTGTGTGGGAGAAAGAAGAGAATGATTTTATAATTAGTTATCCATCAACACCACTAGGTGGTGGTTTGAATCATACGACGCACAGCATTGATGATAGCTTACTCTCGCGTCGAACTTTTTCGAGGAACAAGAGTAGCAGAAGATGCAAGACCCCTACGCCAAGGTCCTTCTCAAGAAGTATGAGCCGGAGCACCACCCCATCATCGAGAATTTCAAGCCGTAGGAACCCCTCCGAGACCGATATCCTTGCCTCTATAACAAGAAATCTGAGTCGGGAGGCTGAAATTGCTGCCTCTATATCAAGGAATATAAGCAGGAATATGAGCAGCAATGCAAGCCGCAATTTGAGCAGGACTATGAGCCACAATCATGCGACCAGGCGACACCCCTCTGAGTCTGATTTACCTTCTCTATCACCTGCATCTCCACCGCCCGCCTCTCCAACACCGGCGTCACCTTCACCTTCTGCTTCTCCATCTACCACTTGGTCGCCTTATAGCAGTAAAACATCTGAAACGGACCCCACCACACCTCTATCAAGAACTCCTAGTAGGAGGAGCACCACCCCCATTGTGTTTTCTCAGACAACTGCTAGAAGGAAACCTCCCCCGGTTGAGAAGAAGCTTGAATTCACACTTGAAGAGTTGTGTCATGGATGCGTAAAGAAGATTAAGGTTACAAGAGATGTCATCAACCACGTCGGGTTTGTTACTTCTAAACTCATTCATTATGACTGCAAGACTACTATAGAACAGAAACTGAGATGATCACAAGTGTTTTATACACTGATCTTGTCATGACTGCAGGATTATTGTGAAAGAAGATGAAATACTGAAAATAAACGTGCAGCCAGGTTGGAGGAAAGGAACCAAGATTACATTCGAAGGGAAAGGGGATGAGAAACCAGGGTACCTTCCAGCCGATATCATCTTCTTGATAGATGAAAAGAGGCATCATTTGTTCAAAAGAGCAGGCCGGGACGACTTGGAAATCGCCGTTGAGATACCACTGGCGGATGCATTAGGAGGCTGCTCGTTTCCTGCTCCTTTGTTAGGAGGTGAGACGATGAATCTTTCATTCGACGACATCATATATCATGGTTATGAGAAGGTCATTGAAGGACAAGGAATGCCAAGGCTTAAAGAACCAACAAAGAGAGGTGACCTCCGGATTACTTGTCTCGTTAAATTTCCCAGAAAGTTGAGCAATGAGCAACGAGAGGAAGCTGTTAGAATTTTACAAGAATGTTCTCATCAGTAGCAAGCAATTCTATTCGACCCAGCAACCAAGTGGATTTCATTTAGGCGTTGATAATATTTCTCACAGGACAAGTTTTCCAGTATAGGTTTACTTAACTGTTTCACAGTAGTCAACTTTTACATTATATTGCATTTTCATGTAAATAGCTATCTATATAATTGGCTACTTTCTCAAGGGTTCCAGAGAAAAAAAGGGTAATCTTAAAATGTAGAATTTAACAGACTTTTTGTAATAGAATACTGTTTTTATGGAATTGTATATTGGTGTTAAATCAGCAATAGTGTTCAAGTTTGTTCTTACCCTCACGAATTGTCATTCTCTTGTTTCGCATAATGCGCTCATTTTATATTTGAAATACTATATGAAATACCAACGGAAATACATGGAAGTAAACTTGTTGCTCGGTAAAAAACCATCTTAAATCTGTCTTACAGCTCGCTTACATATGAAAATGAAACAAACAAAAAATATGTTTATCAAGATTCAATAACAATAAGCAGAACTAGAGAATTTAGAATGTAGAGGTTGAACCTCAAGAGCTTGAGCTTCTCGATGGTGGCCGTTGCCCAGCAAGGAAAGGTACTTCTACCACTGTACCAGTAATAGCATCTCCAACCATTACAGTGTCTCCTTCTGAAACATTTTGCCTCTTAATATAGCCTAAACCAAAGTGCTCACTTTCCTTTCTCCCAGACGTGCAACTTGTCAGCCTTCCAACCTGTGAACACAAAACAAGCTGCTTAGAGTATGAACACAAAGCTCATTTGGAATTTTTAGATAAAAGCAAGGACTAATGGAGATAATTAGGAGCAAAAACCAGCTTCAGAAAGACAAAATTGTACCATTCTCCCATGTTTTGTTTTTATGAAGTGTACAACTACCTTTTTCCCATCAACTGTAATGATGCTGCCAGGTTCTGCTGGCGCCGACAGACGGATTCCCCAAAGTCTTTGCTTCACTCCATCATAAGTTATCAGTCGAGATATAGTCTCTTGTCCCTTATAGCACCCTAGAAAAAGGCCAGATTCAGACCAACTATTTTCCTATTTTGTTTAACATGCATAAGACTAACGAGAATGATACCTTTGCTTAAAGAGATCGAATTCCAGAGACCAGCCTCCAGGACATTATATTCATTAGTAAGCTCCTTCTGAGGAGCTGGCTTTCCTGCAAAAGTTGATGGTGCTGATAATCAGGGAAATACCAGAAAACTGAACTTTAAAATATCAAAACATCTATTATAGCTTTAGATAGAATTATAATTGTTGCTAAATATTTCAACTCACATTAAATCATCATTTGTAGCCGGACACCGTGTACCCAACACGTGTATAATAGAAGCACAAAATATACATGTATACACATGTATTACATATTTACAAGCCAATGAAAAAGGCATGTGAGGAAATTACTTAAGTAAACTCATTCAAATTGTAAGAATTAATTATTCTCAGCGGTAAAGAAGAATATATAAAGAAAAATTTGCCGCACAAATCAACTTAGGGATACTTGTTAATGTCTAGAGACACAATTGAGAATTGTTGTATTGAGTTGTCGAAGCAAACAAAATTAAGAATGCAAGATCTTAGTAAACATGTTATAATGTAGAGGTGAAAATACTGATGAGGGTAAAAATGAGGAAAACGTCCTCCTTACAATGGAGGTCTCAACAGTTTGTTCGGTATGCATTGACGGGGAAGTGATCCAATCACATGAAAATATTTAATGTAGTTAAATTGGTCAGTCCCGTTACTTTTACCAATTTATGAATTGATGATTCCTCAGACATAAGGCTGGTAAGAAGCAAAGCATGGTTTAGTTAGAGAATTGAAGGAGCATACTTCTGAATCAAGAATTGTCTACCTTGGAAAATTCTTAGTTTTTCCCATGCATTAGAACCCATTGGGATTGCACCGTGAGATAGAATAATTTTCCAGACGGATGCAGCAGCAGCTGGTGACATCAAAAGTGAAAAGCCTTTTTCAGATATCACATTTCCCACTCCCACAGTTACAGGCATTCCATTGACCTGCCACATAATAGGATACTAACTTTCAATTCTTATTGAACAGGTTACTCATAGAAGTATCCAAAAAACTATAGATGCTTACACTGAAATGCTGATGTGTGCCATATGGTTGTCCGACGAGATCACCGAGGTTTAACTCCTCCATTACCTGTTCCATTCCATTAAAAACCATTAGTGACATGATCTTTTGGGTTAGTAACATACATACCAAAGAATGAAACTTCTTTACCACATATATGAAATGCTAAAAATATCCCTTACTTGATTGCTTTTAGGTCCCACTAAAACGAAGAAGCAAGTTTGCTTAGTGATGTCTTGAATCTCTACCTTGTCATTAAAAAATATGTACCTATAGACAAAAGAACATGCAGACAAGATTCACCACATGAAATTTCTTCATAATACAAAAACTTGACTTGAGCCACTACTACTGTCCCATAACTTATACTACAGCCGCCCCTGACATTCTAAATTGTTCACATCTCAATGAGAGAAACTACTTATTAGAATTCCTACCAGTTCCAACAATTGGGAGCTGAGTCTCGAATAAGAACACTTACAATAAAGAGTGAGAAACGAAATTTAAATGAATGGTCAGAAGACTTGCATGTTTAAAAATACAAGACACTCACCCAACCATATATTCTAAAGGTCTACTACGTACTTAATGTAAAGTCCTCACTAGAGAAAGTCCCTCCTAGCTATAAGCAGACAAAACTATAATCATTAGCCAATCTGAACAGGGATTATATAGAACTTCTGAAAGAACCACTACACCGCACCAAAAATCACACCTATATTTTATTTCATTTTCATGTCTGCTAGGAGAGAAATACTGTTCCGACTATGCACCTTTAAACTTCTATCACTTGGTCAAAATTCAATGACAGTGAATCTAGCAGACACCAAAGAAAACATAAAGACACACACAACAAAAATCAAAGTACTGAAAAGGTGCACAACTTAATGTAAAAATTTAAGCGATCCTCAAAGCTTTTCCTTTTCTTTTTTTCTCCCTATGCGGCTTGTCCTTTTGATCCATTTGCCAAATTTCAGTTCCATTAGATTTAGATGGTGCTGTGGTACACCAGAAGACACATTTTCAAGATTACTTAAAATAAAACTAACCGTGTCTAAAAGATAAACCTACTTTTTCAGTATTTCAGAGATACTTCCGGAAACAGGTGAAACCAATAACATTACTGCATTTTTCTGCAGAGAAAGCGAAACAAAAGCAAAGAAATAAATAAATAGCTTCGACAGCAAGAATATAAAGATCCTTGTAATGCAGGGAAACAAACAATTAGATAATAGTTATCAGAAAGATGGATTACCATGACCCATGCATGTGCGATGTCTATTGTCCGAGCTGTTGGTGTAACAAAAACAGTGTCACATCCCTACGGATTTCAATCAGAACTCCAATTACTTAACGCTGTATGGTTGTATGAATATACAAATTAAAATTAAAGGACAAACTTTCCCCTCTTATGCAATCAACTACAGATTACATCCCATTAAACGTACTTGCCCTTCATTAAGACATTCGAAATTGGCAGTGCTTTGGTTGTGAAGAAACTGAATCCTGTCTTCTCCACTAACTTAATTTTAAGCACCATATCATATGCACAAGAGAAAAAAAAAACCATTAAAGCATCCATCAGCACCACCAAGTGCTACATTCTAGATATCAATCGAATCGATTTACATTACTCCAAACAAGTAAATAGTACATAAACACACACCTCTTATCCGGCAAAAATGTGAAAGGTCCACAACCTGAGAGCAGTACAGTGTTAACTCATTCTCATAGAAAATTCAAATTGTTTGACTGAGGCAATTGAACTAGAAGTAAAAGAAATGTTCGTACCACAAGACCATTATCGACAGCATCCAAAGCTTGGTCATCGTTATCAAAGGTTTCGATAATCCCATCATCTGAAACTTTAGCTCCTTGAGTTGCTGCCGCCACAGTGTCCTGCAATGACAACTCTGCATTCACTTTCTT
Organism: Potentilla sterilis; assembly: GCA_963682095.1. NCBI lineage: Eukaryota > Viridiplantae > Streptophyta > Magnoliopsida > Rosales > Rosaceae > Potentilla > Potentilla sterilis. The sequence goes on along the minus strand of OY821765.1, from coordinate 14,593,181 downwards.
CGAATTCAAAGGAAAACAAAGAGGGAATGTGTAGCCATGACTTACGAGGAGGTCGTGGTCAATAGGGGGAGGGGAGAGGTCGAATGGCAAAGCCCTGGTTCTAGTTGACAAGAGTGTCAGCTTCTTGTTCTGGGTATGAGTCTGAGTGATCATGGGAGCTGGGAAACGTAAGGTTTGGTGGGGATGAGAGAATAAACGCCATGGATTAACCAGGAGAGAATCACATGTTACTTTCGCCATTTGTTTCTCTCCTCTCTCTTGTGGTCTTCGACAAGTATACTGTGCCTGTCTTACGTTTTATAATTTCCGTTTTCTTTCTCTTCATTTTCTGATTTGGGCAAGGTTAAAAGTTAGGGAAAATACCCCATTTAGTATAAAAAAAGCTCCCTCATTACCCATTTCAATGATCATCTTATTTTTCTCTCTTATTCAACATAAGGTAACAACTCTATTGTCCATTTGAACAAATCTTTTTCAATTCTAGTACAAATTTAATTTTTTTTCTTCTTTTTTTGTCCTTTTGTCTTATCTAACATATTTTTGAATTATAATTTGCTGAGAAAGTGGAAGATAAAAAAACGAACTTTGCCGAAATATCACTCAACTCCCTCCGGCCTCCCATGGCCGGTCGCCGGAGTCGCCGGATTCCGGTCACCAAATTTTTTTTTTCGCCGGATTTTTTTTTTTTTATAAACATGTTATTGGACGATGGTTACTGACTCTCAGTAAATAATTTACAGATTTCCAGTAATCGATTACTGACCCCCAGTAATCGATTACTGACCCCCAGTAATCATGTTACAGATTTCATATTTTCCAGTAATCATGTTACTGACCCCCAATAATCGATTATTGACCCCCAGTAATCAGGTTACTAGAGTTACTGATCCATAGTAATCAAGTTACTTACCCCCAGTAATCGATTATTGACCCCCAGTAATCAGGTTACTGACCCCCAGTAATCAGGTTACTGGAGTTACTGATCCATAGTAATCAAGTTACTTACCCCCAGTAATCGATTATTGACCCCCAGTAATCAGGTTACTGACCCCCAGTAATCAGGTTACTGGAGTTACTGATCCATAGTAATCAAGTTACTTACCCCCAGTAATCAGGTTACAGATTCCATATTTTTCAGTAACCATGTTACTGACCCCGTTACTGACCCCCAATAATCGATTACTGACCCCCAGTAATCGATTACTGACCCCCAGTAATCGATTCCCAACCCCCAGTAATCGATTCCCAATTCGATCAAAACCCTAATGTTGGAGGAGGAGGAGGACCCGTCGTCAATAGTATTACTGACCCCTAGTAATCGATTCCCAATTCGATCAAAACCCTAATGTTGGAGGATGAAGTGCCATGGAGAACAAAGTAGACCGAAGCAATGCATGGGTATCAAAAAAAAAACACGCACGCTTAAAGCAATGCATGGGTATCAAATAGCTAATTTATTTACATTCTTTCATTGAGTGCAGGTGGTGGTATTGTTAAGAGGTGACGAGTATGTCTCCCAGCGTGCAAAAGAAACAAAAGGGAGGTCCCTTCTGAGAACATACTCGGAAGAACTGATGGACGCACAAGAATATAACTCAACAAAGTATCTGAGTGATCTCCGCCGGCACAAGCAGATTGCTTTTGAGGCTTGAATGGATTGGTGGAATTTTCCCAAGCACCGGTGGTTGTTTTAAGCCCTCATTGTTCAGCTTTCTGGTGTTTTTGCAAATCCCATGGTGATCTAAGTCGGTCTACTTTGTTCTCCATCGTCGGCTAGAGAGAGAGAGAGAGAGAGGAAAAAGAGAAAGAATATATTAGGGTTTAGTATAGGGTATTTAGGTATTTTTAATAAGATTCATTAGAGTGGGATATAAACATTGGAATGGGCAATTTTTAAACTCATTTTGTTCAAATGGTCTTTTTCCCTAAAAGTTAAAACCCAAGTGTGCGAATAAGTATCGAACTCATCTAGGGAAGTAGTTTCTTTTCATATCTCCCACACTCGGACCTCTTCTTATTTTTTATAACATTTTAAAAATTAAAAAATTACTAATAACTATATTTTTTAGCTCATAATTATCAATAATAAATTTGTTTTTTAAATTACTACTAATAAGTTTCCATCTATTTAATTAACATGATCTGTTAAATAGTAATTATAAAATTGTCCTTTTACTTTTTCTTACAACATTATTGAAGGTCAATAGAATTACACGATTTACTACTGACCTTCAGTATGATTAACATTCAAATAGTTTACAATAGTTAATTGAATACTAGTGATTTTCATAAATGCGCAAAGTTACTGACCCTTAGTATGATTAACATTTAAATAGTTTACAACAGTTGGTGGAATGCTACTAACCCTCAGAAATGCGCAATAATATTGACTCTTAGAAATGCGTAATGCTACTAACCCTCAGTATTATCGTAAAAAGGGTAATTTCGTAATTTATGGATAAACATATTATGTTTGAATTAGATGGAAACTTGTTAGCGGTAATTTTAAAAAACAATCTTGCTATTGGTAATTATGGGCTTCAAATTGTATTTATCTATAAAAACCCCAAAATCCTATTTTATCCCTATTTTTTAATTAAATAAAAAATAATAATAATATTTAAAACAATCTAATAATATTCGGCTTCTATCTCTCTCTAAATTTCCTCATCATCTTTGGGACCTAATTTTCTTCGATCCAAAATATTTAGCTAATTTTATTTAAATTAGTTTATTATAATGTTTTGTCATGTATTGGTAGTAGGCTCGTTTTCTGATGACTCTGACCTGACCTGGCTAGGGAAGCTAGCAGAAAGACAGGGCTCAATGACTTCGGAGGGGATGGAAATTCCGAAGTTAAGCTTGCTGAGTCCAGAGCAATACCAGGATGGGTGACCTACTTGGAAATTGCTCGAGAGCTCCCAGAGACAAAACCGTGAGGGCCAGAGAGGAGAGTGCTCAAAGGGGACAATATCTCATGTGTATGGGCTGAGTTGTTACATGCACGTTTCAATAAGTGAGTATGGGTACTGTTGGCGGTAGCAACAGACAGACTAGCAAGGTCCACGGACCCGCACTCAGGCCCGGGATGGAAGCCCAAGCACCTGGACTCGAGGCCTGACAGTCCGGCGACCAGCAAGGAATGGGACTACCGATGGGGGAAGCCCACGAAGAGCGACCTAGGAAAGTGTTTAACTATGCAGAAGGGGTTTTGTCCCACATCGAAAGATAGGTCCAACTTTGAGACTTGGGAACTTATATAACAGCCCAGCTACTTTCCTTATAATGTAACGAATAAATATTAAGTCTAAGCACTTTCTATTATTCTATTATTATGTTTCTCCTCGCTGACTTAAGTTTTGGAGTAGAATTGTCTGATTCCCGTCGGACTTCCCTAGTGAGCAGGACGCACTACCAGATCGGAGTGAATAGCCGACGAAAAAAATTTCGTCGGCTATGCCAATTTTTCGTCGGCTATACCATCTACCGACGAAATTTTCGTCGGCTATACCATCTACCGGTCGACCTGGCGCAGGGCTTCTTCCAGATCTGCCTCTGAAATGTTCGGTTGTGTCTCCCGAACTACTTGTTGGAACACCTCTTCTTCGGCCCGGTTGACCCTCTCCTAATTGGATGGGAAAAACAAAATTAATATTAGAACAAATATATAATTAAGTAAAATTAATAATTAAAATTTTAAAATTGTAATGAACGACTTACGAGCTGTTCTGTCGCTTGTAGATAAGCGATCTTGAACGTCTCCACGTACGGGTTGCCATCAGGATGATCTCTAAGCGCCTCCTCCTGATATTGTGCAAACGGCCTAGAACCAGCATGATGGGGGGTTGTGTTCCGGCGGCGGTTCTCAGAGTTTATCCGAGAACGTTGCTTCAAACAAATAATAAAATGTTAGAAAAATGCATCAAAAAATATTAGTGTAATAATTATAAAATAATTAAACTAATAATTAAAATTTTAACAAAATAAACATTTGTACTGAAGTTTACTATTTACCTGCATAACTGGGTTGTTGAAGTCTACTGTCTTCAACCAACGCCACTCGTACTCCCTGAACATGAACTCCCTGGGAGTACCCATACGACCAAGGTTGTCGTATTCGTTATAGTGGGAACGCAGCTCGTTCTTCCACTCTTTGAACCTACGAAAAAAACAAAAGTGCATTAGAAATATTATTAATATCATAAAATATTAATAATTATAAGATAATTATAATATCATAAAAACAAACGTACCTCGAGTTCTGCACGGTGTCCGCCCAATCCCGCTTGTGTTCGGTAATCTCGAAGAATGTCTGAAAAATAATATTTTATTAGTTTTACAATTGTAATAATACCGAAAATTATTAAATATTACGATAAATAAATTAAATTTTTTAAATTACTCACCGACGCGGCGTTGTTTACCTCCCTCTTTATCTCTTCGGGCACATCAGCCCACCGGGTCCACAACATAGGGACTCTGTCCCTAATCAGTGACCCCACGCAACCCGAGTAGTCGCGTTTTTTCTTCCCCTGAACCTCCTGATTAGGAGGTTCGTTGATCTGAATCCTCCCGCTGCGCTCAACAGTTTTCCTGAGCGTGTCAAAACATATGACACCTCTCGTATTCCTCCGTGAACTGCTAGGGGCTGTCCTTATCACAAAAACGGCGATTGGTTAATAAAATTAAATATTAGTGCGTTAATTTTAATAAAACATTTAATTAATAAAATCAAATGTTACCTGAACTGGATGACTCGTTTGTCGACTTTCCTTTTCTCCTCGCCGAAATAAGGTGGTCAGGGTTCTCAAATGGCTGCTGCTGGTATGCCTTCGCAGCACTCACGTACTAAGGCATAGCAGGCCATATGGGCACACCACGATAGTCGACCTCCGGTATCGCCGGAATGTTGTACGGGAGGTAGAGCTGGTTTGGGAGAGTAGGAGCCTCAGTCGAGTCGGCAGCAGACGTCGTCGGACTCCTCATCGTCTCCCGATGAACATCAGGCATACGAACCTGAGGAACATCTGCAGCTATCTCGTCCTGAAATAGTTGCCGACTAAACCTCGGAGCATCTGGCCCGACAAGCGGAAGTGAACTGCTCGACGGCCGCCCCGCCTGGAGAAGGGTCTGGTGCCGAGAACTCACACTCCTCCGCGGCTGGGATGAATCCACAGTCGTCCGCGGCTGGGAGGAATCCACACTCCTCCGCGACTGGCTGGTGGTTCTTTCAGGCTGGCTAAGGGTCCTGTCGGAGTCTGCGGAACCGGCGGAACTTCCAGAACCTCTCGATCTGGAACGACGGCCTCCGAAGAACTGTCTGAATGCATCGGCCAACTGCAGCCGCGGCCATTTTAAATAATACTAACCATTAACCTAAATATAATGATGGAGGTGTCATCCAAGCATAAAATACCTGCAAAACAACTACATACACATAATACCCTTCTTGTGTCGAGTGTAGTATTGACAAGTAGGGATCGTTCTATCCGGGGAAATCAAGGGCTTTCAATCACATAAAGTATTGCACAAAAGGGGGTATCAATTTTTTATACTAAATACCTACTGATTTTTTTACGAAAATTATAAATCCTAAGTTGTTATATACAATTGATCAACATCTTCCACACAATCACCAAACACAAATCTCATTATACATGCAACAAAATTAAAACAAGTAATAAGGGCAGCAGCAAATATCGAATTCAAGATCAATTAAGTTCCAATTTAATTAGAGCCAATGCGGTTATTCTAATTATTCAAAACATCACAAGTATTTAGAATCCAACATGCGTGTAATCCTAAACATGGTACTAGTCGGTTTAATAATACAATGCGTAGAAATTAAACACAAATAGCACATAAGCACAATATGTCGAATTGGAACATGTTAGCAAGTATGGCGTCACTCATCTCACATCGACATGTAAATTTCCAGAATTACTCTAGCCCTTAGATAAATACATATCAAAACATAACATGCGTATGATCCAACATATATTAAATCGGCAAGTGAATTCAACACCTAAATAACACTCATGGCCATTGAATGCATCTAGACATCTCCTTCGGTTGCACACGAATTAAGGAAATAAACCTAATTAAATTAAGAAAGCATTCAAAATCCTACTGCTCATCATACATATTTAATCAAATCACATGCATAAATCGGCAATTATATACAAAATTCTCAAACATTTATAACAAAGATCCAAAGATCCCATATATAATTATCAATACCAAAAATAAATCCAGAAATTAAAACATATTTCATAGACAAAAGTATGTTTAAATACAAAGAAACAAAAGCCAAAAAAATACAATCCATGTTACAACCTTATGAAGATTCGGCAAGGATTGGTGGAGGTTGGATTTATGTGAAAGGTGGAGGTGGAATTCGGCAAAGCTCTTGGTACAATTTCTGAAATTAAATGGGCAGAGGTTCGGCAAGGTAATTGAGGGGAAGAGAAGATAATTTTTATGAATACAAAGTGTTGTATTTATAGGGGAAGAGAGGAGCTAGGGTTCGGCAAGAGTTAAGCACAAGAAAACCAAAACCAAGTTGGATATGGTTTCGGCAAGGATATTCTTTTTCACCGAAATCTTCTTTTTTTTTTCTTTAATTCGGCCAAGTCTTCAAATCCCATGCAATTGCCGAATTAACCTTTAACAAAAGCTGATTTGTTGCAAAATAATTTCTTCAATCTTTTCTTTTAATTCGGCAACAATGCACCAAGCTTCAATGAGGTCCACATGCATTCCAAGCTTTTCTCCTTTCTTCTTTTCCAAAATTCCTAGATAATGGCTGAATAAATGCCATGTTATCCTCTTCTTTGCCGAAATATATCTTGAATATTCTTTACAAATATCTTTCTTTTAATTCGGCAAAGAGTTCTTGAATATTGTTACAAGGAAACCAAAACCAATTTGGTTTCCTCCTTCTTTCTTTCTCCTTCACGGCATGGATATTGTTTCTTGCCGAAATATCTCTTTGATTTCCTCCATTAATCTTCTCTTTAATTCCTGAAAAATAAGAATAAGAATTATATTAAAAAGAAGATAAAAAGATGTAGCACAATTATCATGAGTAAGAGTCCTAGATAGATAAGGAATCCTAGTCCAACAAGGAGTTGTATTTTCAATGAAATTCTTTCGACATTACAAAAACGTCGAGCGTTTGTAGACTCCTTGTTCGACTAAGACTCTTCAATTCGTAGACTTCAATTAGGACTCAAACTCGTAGAATCCTTATTCAACTGGGATTCCTACTTTGGTAAGGATTCCTTTTCCAAATAGAGTTCTACTTGAAAAAGGAGTCCTAGTCACATTGAAACTCTTATTAGGAATCCTAGTTCAATAAGGACTCCACCATAATTATGCATTTTCACAATTAATAGCACAAACCGATTCCACACAAATATTAGAAACGACGAAAGATAAAGAAATCAATTCCGACAAGTTTCCTAGTCAAAACAGGTTTCCTAGTCTAAACAGGATTCCTAGTACAACAAGGAGTCCTACTCAAACTAAAACTCTTCACAAATTGACATTTCTGCATTTTTAGCTCAATTTATTCACCAACACTTGCCAACGACTCCAACATGACTCAATGACTCTATATTACAACCATAAGGGATAAGAAATGCATAAATGGGGGGGGGGGGGGGGGTAAAACATATTAAGAACGTCGCATTTTATGCTCCTATCAACTACCCCACACTTAGCCTTTGCTAGTCCCTTAGCAAAACAAATAAAAAAAGACTCAACACTACAGCCCCTAAATAATTGTCTCAGGATCTTTAAACACATAGCTTTCAAGTTAAGCATTCAATGTAAGCACAATAATCCCAAGCGTCATAGACATGTATCATGGCATGAACAAGTAAGAAACGAAAATCACAAGCAATGACATGTTATGTTGATTTCATCCTCCTCACTAGGCATACTCTCTTCTTTTCACTCAAGAAATGGCAATATTCACTCAGAGTATATGCAAGAAAATAGATTGAGAGTTACAAAGAGTAACTTGCATATTTCATCAAATAAAGGCACTTTGTGAATAGTTCTTTCAGGAAAAACTTCATATAACAACTATGTGCACCAATGAACCAAAGCCATATGCTCAACTCTTGACAAAAATCTCCACATACAAAGTTCACCTATTATTCGAATCATGAGAGATCTTACATGGGAAAATAGTGGGGCTAGGCATAAGGAATTCGCATTTAGAATAGTGGTGAGAAAATGTCACCAAGACTTAGCAAAGCTCAATAAATCCTTATGACTTCACTTAAAAGGGCCAAGTTTAAACTTGTTGGGCCCAAACTTCATTCTTTTCTTCCCCATCACATAGTAAATATGAACAAAGGTCGAGTATGATAATAATAGACCTTCAATTGTAAAACAAACTCCAAATTCACCACAAGATCCCAGTCCAAGCATTTCTATTTTTTTTTTTTTTTTTATTTCTTTTGCCGAAACTTTTTCAATTTTCTTGATTTAATCGGCACACATTTTTCTTTTATTTTCTGTCCGAATTTCTCTTTTTATTTTCGGCAATCATTGCTTTTCATGCTTTTGGATTGGATCACCCCACACTTACTTCAAATCATCACTTCAAACAACAAATTCCAATTAAACTTTACCAAGTCTTGACAACAATGGTTAGGATAAACTGTTCTAAGCTCAAGGAAAGTGTATCATGGTGATGAAATAAATGGCTCAATGTCGGCTCAAGGGGGTTAAAACTAAGGAGTCCCACGATGGGCACAAATTAGGCATATGCTTTATTTGGCATTGGTGGTAATCCTAACAAGATCATCTCAATCATATTCGAAATCAAGGCATTTTATGAATAATAGTCTCAAAAATCGTCAAGAGCAAGTTCTAGCATTCTAGAATTCATTAAAATCTATGGCACATAGTCATTGAATGTTCAAAGAATGATGAAGTTTTGAAAAATTCTGCCCATTTTTATCACTCAAGAAGAAAGTATTTGGCTCTAAAGCTAACAAAGGTTATTATGGAACAAAATCAACACAAACATACATGCTTATTACACAAATAAGTTCAGGTCTCAAATGTTCATACCAATCACAAAGTCCATGAAACTCACAATTATTTTCAAGATTATGCGAAACCATCATCTATGTATTAAAGATATAATCATCATAGACTATTTAGGGGCACCTAAGACTCTAAAATTAAAACAAAAATTTAAAAAGCAACGAAATTTTTTTAATTTTTTCTGATTTTTCCGATTTTTAATTTTCTTTTCTTTTTATGACTCAAAACAAAGACTCAAAACAAAACAAAACAAAAACAAGAGCATATGAACCATGTATCCCTACCCCACACTTAGAAAATTACATTGTCCTCAATGTACACAAAAATTATGTAGTAATTTCCAAGCATTTGATAATTCACAAGTTCCACATTTATACAATTCAACCAAAAAGAGTTTAGGGTTTAGAATTTCAAACTCTCGTAGACGGCTCCTTCACAATTTTTGGTTGAAATGGGTTGCCTCCCATGCAGCGCTTAATGTTTATAGTCTACTCAGCCTAGACTCTTCTCCATATCATCAGGATCTTGGTGCGTCTCTAAATTGTATCTCCTCAATGGTGTGCTCCTCAAAAGGTTCATAGTAAGGCTTAAGTCGATGACCATTCACCTTGAACGCTTTTCCTGTTTCAATACTCTGAATTTCTATAGCACCATGAGAAAACACATTAGCAACAATATATGGTCCAACCCAACGAGAACGCAATTTGCCAGGAAATAATCTAAGACGAGAATGAAATAACAAGACTTTTTGGCCAATATGAAACGTTTTGCCTCTTATCATCTTGTCATGATACAATTTCGTCTTCTCCTTATAAATCCACGCAGCATCATATGCTTCATTCCTGATTTCCTCAAGCTCGCTCAACTGCAATTTCCTGTGAAGTCCAGCCTTGTCAAGCTCCATGTTGAATTGCTTGACTGCCCACCATGCCCTATGCTCCAACTCTACTGGAAGATGGCACGCCTTGCCATAAGTGAGCCGGAATGGAGACATCCCAATGGGTGTCTTATATGCCGTTCTGTAAGCCCAAAGTGCATCATCAAGTCTGTCACTCCAATCTTTCCTTGATGGGCCCACAGTTTTCTCCAATATGCTCTTAATCTCTCTGTTGGACACTTCCGCCATTCCGCTCGTCTGAGGGTGATAAGGTGTGGATACCTTATGGGTGACTCCATATTTCTTGAGCAAAGCCTCAATTGTTCTGTTGCAGAAATGAGAACCTCCATCGCTAATAAGCACACGAGGTACTCCAAACCTGAAAAATATGTTAGTTCTCAAGAAACCTGCAACAACTTTAGAATCATTAGTTCTTGTGGCTTTCGCCTCCACCCATTTAGACACATAATCAACAGCCAACAAGATATAAAGAAAGCCCTTGGATGAAGGAAAATGTCCCATAAAATCTATACCCCATACATCAAAAATTTCGACAAAGACTATAGGAATTAGGGGCATTTGGTCTCTCTTACCAATGTTACCTGTCCTTTGGCACCTATCACATGTCATACAAAATGTGTATGCATCCTTGAAAATCGTGGGCCAATAAAATCCACTTTCTAATACCTTGAGGGCTGTCCTCTTAGCTCCAAAGTGTCCTCCACACGCCTCATTGTGGCAAAATGCAAGGATCGGCCTATGCTCTTCTTGTGGCACACAACGTCTTATAACTTGATCACTACAAGTCCTCCACAAATATGGATCGTCCCAAATGTAGTGTCTTGCATTCTTTTTAATCCTTGTCTTGGCTGCCTGCAAACATGTACTTGGAAAAGTTTTAGTAACTAAATAATTGACAATGTCTGCATACCAAGGTTCTTTTGTGTCCACTCGAAAAAGTTGCTCATCTGGGAAAGTTTCCTGAAGTGGCAACATTTCCTCCTCTCTCACAATTCTGCTCAAGTGATCCGCCACAACATTTTCGCTCCCCTTCTTGTCCTTGATCTCGATGTCAAACTCTTGGAGTAAGAGAATCCATCGAATCAAGCGTGGCTTAGCATCTTTCTTCTTCATTAGATATCTAAGGGCTGCATGATCAGAATATACAATCACTTTAGAATTCAATAGATATGAACGAAATTTTTCTAAAGCAAAAATAACAGCCAACAGTTCTTTTTCAGTAGTAGAGTAATTTAATTGAGCATCATTAAGTGTGCGAGAAGCATAATAAATAGCATTCGGCTTCTTCTCTTTTCTCTGTCCAAGCACTGCTCCAACTGCATAGTCTGAAGCATCACACATGATCTCAAATGGTAGGCACCAGTCAGGTGGCGTCATTATTAGTGCCGATGTCAGCAATTCCTTCAACCTTACAAATGCATCTTCACACCCTTTGTCCCATATGAATGGAACCTCCTTCTGCAAAAGGGCACAAATAGGCTTGGCCACCAACGAAAAATCCTTGATGAACCTCCTGTAAAATCCTGCATGGCCAAGAAACGAACGTACCTCCCTTACAGTTGTAGGGGAGGGTAAGTGAAGCATAATATCAATCTTGGCCCTATCTACCTCAATACCCTTTGCAGAAATAATGTGTCCTAGAACTATCCCTTGTTTTACCATAAAATGACATTTTTCCCAATTAAGCACAAGGTTAGTTTCTACACATCTCTTCAGGATTAGTTCCAAATTCTCTAAGCATGCATCAAAGTCTTTTCCATAAACACTAAAATCATCCATAAAGACTTCAATGATATTCTCAATATAATCGCTGAAAATGGAATACATACAACGTTGAAATGTACCTGGTGCGTTGCATAAACCAAAAGGCATGCGTCTATAGGCAAACGTACCAAAGGGACATGTGAACGTCGTCTTTTCCTGATCATCTGGGTGAATGCATATCTGATTGTAACCGCTGTACCCATCCAAGAAGCAATAGAATTCGTGCCCAGCTAATCTCTCCAACATCTGGTCCATGAAAGGCAAAGGCATGTGATCCTTGCGTGTAGTAGCATTCAACTTTCTATAGTCGATACACATCCTATGACCTGTCACCAATCGTTGGGGCACGAGTTCATCCTTGTCATTCTTCACAACCGTGACTCCACTCTTCTTAGGTACAACTTGGACAGGTGCAATCCACTGGCTATCTGAAATGGGATAAATGACTCCACAATCCAGCAATTTGATCACCTCGTCCTTCAAAATCTTCATCATAGGGGGGTGTAATCGTCTCTGACCCTCCCTAGTAGGCTTGGCTCCTTCCTCAAGCAAGATCCTATGGACACAAGTTGTAGGGCTGATTCCCTTGATATCCGCCAACGTCCATCCAATGGCGGTTTTGTTCCTTTTCAGCATGCTAGTTAAGCGTGCTTCCTGCTGCTCACTCAGCTGTGATGACACAATAACTGGTAGTGTGTCATCGTCTCCCAAGTACACATACTTCAAATGATTGGGAAGCACCTTCAGTTCTAAAATAGGGGCCTGTTCCACAGATGGTAAAATTTTATTAGTGGAAATGGGAATTGACAAAAATTTACATGTCCTCATCACGTGGGGTGTTGCCTCTAGCTCGGCAACAATACTCATGATGCTCGGCTCAAGATCAAGCCTTGCCATTGCCGAAACTTCTTCCCCATTTACATCAATTCATGCCCCTTGCTCAATAGCTAGTTGCTATTGATCCAAAGTTTCTGATAAAACCTGTGCAAGAGAATCAACCACATCAATATTATAGCAAGGTTTTAGATCAGAAACTGGATACCTCATCGCTTCAAAGATATTGAAGCCAATCACTTCACCATCGAACTCCATGGTGAGATTCCCTTCAGCAACATCTAGTTTAGTTCTTGCTGTCCTCATAAATGGTCGCCCCAACAATAGTTGAGTTGAATTTAGGGGCGACTCTTCCATATGTAGCACATAGAAGTCTGCAGGAAGTATCAGATTATTCACCTGCACAAGAACATCTTCAACATATCCCTCAGGATATTTGTTAGACCTATCAGCCAACTGAATAATCACGTTGTCTCTCTTCAATTCTCCTAGACCTAGAGACTTGTAAACATTATAGGGCATCACATTAATTGACGCTCCTAGGTCTAGCAAAACATTAGAAAAACAACATTGTCCAATAATGCAAGGAATAGTAAAACTGCTTGGGTCTTTCATTTTTGGTGGGAGCTTCCTCTGGAGAACGGCTGAAACCGTCTCACTCATCTTTACCACCTGCTCCTCCCTAGTATGCCTCCTTGTTGTGCACAGCTCCTTAAGAAATTTGGCATACTTGGGAATTTGCTTGATGCACTCAAGCAATGGAATATTTACCTCTACACGCCTGAAGATATCAAGTACCTCCTCATCTGATTTCTCCTTCTTCGATTTAGCAAATCTGGAAGGAAAAGGCAAACTCGAAGATTGGTTAGTATTAATTAAATCACTTGAGTCAGATTTTACCTTATGTGCTTCCGAGGTTGCGGGATCTTTTTCCATGTCCCTCTTTTTCATCACATCAAGCTCAGCCTTGCTTGGTTCACCACTCCTGCCAGCCTCATTGCCGTGTGCTAGTTTGTTGCCGTGTGCTACCTTGTCACCATTGCCGAGTGTCACATTGTTGTGCTCGGCATCATCATACTCGGCATCATCATTCTTCTTCATGCTCGGCCCCTCCACAATCTTACCACTCCTTGTGGTAATTGCATTTGCTTGCTCGTTCTTGGTGTTCTTAATCACTCCTCCAGGTAACCTTCCTTGTTCTTGGATCTGCCCCATGAAATCCACAACCTTCCCCATCTGATTCTTTAGCTCAGAAATATCCTTAGTGTTGGAAGTTGTAGATTGAAACAATGTGTGAGTTGCATCATTCAAGGATTTCAGCATTGCATCATAATTAGGATTTGATGATGCTTGAGCATTGTTGTTATAGATTTGTTGCTGCTGAGGTCTTGCATATCCTTGGAATTGCCCTTGAGGTCTTGGTTGAAACCCCATTCCTCCTTGGTTTGCTTGTGGTGGCGTCACCTGTTGAGGGTTTTGAACATTGCTATTGTTGGCCCAACGAAAATTAGGGTGACCGTTGTACTTTGGATTGAAATTCTGGAAAGTGGAACGTTGCTGCCCTTGGAATCCAACTGAATTGGCTTCCTCAAAATTTTCACTTCCTCCCAATTGAGGACATACATCAGCCGTATGGCCCTCCAAACTACACACACCACATACTTGAGCATGCTTCTGTTTCATCATTTGGGACATCATCTGAGTCAGTTTCCCCATGTCTTCCCTAAGTTCTTTGACAGCACCAGACTCCTCAAAACCACTGGCCTCATTTACACGCCTTGAGGAAGTAGACCCGAACTGTTGTTGGTTAGTGAAATGCATCTCCAACAAGTTCTTAACTTCCTCCTTTCTCTTTTCCATTAATGATCCACCAGCTGCTGAATCAAGAAATCTACGCTCCAAAGGACGCAACCCTTCATAAAAATATTGCAGCAAAAGACCTTCACGTATCCCATGATTAGGACACGTCGCCACCAAAGATTTGTACCTATCATAGTACACATCGAAGCTCTCATCTGGCACTTGTCTGATAGAAGTGATCTCCTTCCTAATCTGTGTCACCCTCGATGAAGGAAAATATTTGGTGAGAAATTCCTTCACCATAGTATTCCAAGACACCATCTTCCCTGGTGGAATGGCAAAGAACCATTCGGCTGCCCTATCATCAAGTGAGAAAGGAAATGCCTTCATCCTCACATGCTGCAAATCTGCCCCAGTTGGGCACATTGACTCACATCTGAACTCAAATTTCTGAATGTGTCGATTAGGATCCTCTCCACTGAGTCCAAAGAACTTGGGTAATTGGTGGATAAATCCACCCTTCAACTCAAACTCTGCTGTTTTCCAGGTGCAACAGCAGGATACGTTACATTGCTCGGTCTCACTACTCCTCCTTGTGGCGCATCTACCTGCCCATTTTCCTTTCTCAATGAAGTCATATTAAATGTAGGATCAGGTAAATCAAAGTTTAAGTACTGAATTGGTATGGGACTTTGGAGTAGCTCAAACTCTGGTTCTTCGTGAAACAAAGGGTTAAGTTCACACGAAGCTTCTGAAGGAAATGGTGATGGTGGTGCAACGAAATCTCTGTTAAAAAGTGATAAGGAGGGAGATACAAACTGATGTTCTGGTGAAGGTGTGCTCGGCAATACTTGCTCTACTTCTTCTTGGTTGCAAATTCTTTTCAATCTATCCTCAATTTCTTGCGTCCAACCAAGATTCATGTACCTGAAATTATCATAAGATCAAGGTAGTCAATCAATGAATTAAAAAGAAAAATAAACGTGTATTGTATAGTTAGAATGTATAAGTTAGTGTTAGGGTAAAAATATCACACAAAAGAATGTTAGTATGTATAATGTCACCGAAAATTTCAATATATGAATGTGTAAAAATATGTATAAGCGTCATATTTATGTATAAGTATGTATAAATATAAGTGTCAAATAAAATTTCAAACGTGTAAATGTATAGGCTCACTCGAAAATTCATACAAGTAATAGAGTATTATGTCACACGAAAATGTACAAGTATGGCACACACATAATTTCACAAGTATCATCGTAAGAAGTATCAAGAAATACATATCATACAAATATAAGATCATTAACGTCACATTAAACTAAAAATATGTATCACACGAAAATTTCAAATATGTATCACACGAAAATTTCAAGTATATTTCACAAAGTTTATAAGTATGAAAGAAGTATAAGAATGTGTTTTATGTATCCCTAGTTAAATTGCTATATGATTTGTTCGAATTTTCAAAGTACGTGGAGCAGAGGAGATAACAGTGCAATGGGTTGAAACAGTCCAAGGTAGTATCATGCTTATTCCGATATACCTCGAAAATTCAAACCAAGAAATGTTTTCTTTTGAGATCAAAAATTTACTTATATCAAACTCATTTCAGGTTTTGAAGCTCGGTGGACGTGCGGCCTAGGTCTATCGACTAGACACAAGGTTCCGTGGTTTCAGAAGGCTAGAACGAAAGTACTAATAATGGAGTGAGGCAAGACTCGTTGTTGGATACCACGGAGAGCGAACTCCCTATCGACTCACTCACAGAGAATGAACATCAGTCTGTGGGCCTTGAGATCTAGTTAAACAAACCTCAATACCGAAATTAGAACAAACGAACTATGATTGCCCCTTACTCTGTTTAGAACCTTATGTTGTCAGTTCCACTAAAGTGCATAAAAGCCGCCCTCAACCTCATAAAAACGCAAGAGCTAGTATGAAGGGTTAAGGCTAATATCAACATTAGTGACCTTACCTATTCCTCTTCCCCTCAAAACCAAAAACAAACTCAACATGAATAGACTTTTAAAACTCCTTAACAATTTAGCTAATTATACATATCACACGAAATTTTTTTTTTTTTATTTTTTATTTACAAGTATCTATATTGGTTCGGTTTTTAGTGTTCATCGATTATGTGAGTATTGTAATTGCCGAAACTTAGGGTTTCTAGATGTCTTTCACACAACTTTAAAATTTGAGGTACGTGGAGCAGAGGAGATAACAGTTCAATGGGCTGAAACAGTCCAAGGTAGTATCATGCTTTTTCCGATATACCTCAAAAATTAAAGACGAATTTTATCTTTTGAAGAAAAACAGATTCACATATGCTCAAGTTATTTTCTAGCGTCTAAAGTGAGGTGATGCTTCGGCACAAGCGGTTGTCTAGGTCGAGGATACTTTACTTTTCTAAGGCGGTGTCGTTAAAATTCACGGAGAGTAAACTCTCTTTAGGAACAAGGCAGGTCTCAAAGTTTTTAACCACGGAGGACAAGTCCCCTATCGACTCACTCACAGAGAATGAACATCAGTCTATAGGTCTTGAAAACCAGTTTTACAAACCTCGAACCCATCAATGAAAATAACTTGCCCTATACTTGGTAAAATAAACTCGGGTCCTAGCGGTCTACAAGTGTTGATTAAAACCGCCCTCAACCTCATCGAAGTAATACTATTGCTGAAAAATCGCTTGTATGCGTGGGGGGGGAAGTATCCCGCGTTTCCCAATCTACATAAAAACGGATCCAACAAAGCATCATTCAAATGAAGGGTTTTGGTTATGATCAACAAAAGAGGCTTCACCTACATGTTACACTTTAGAAACTACAATAAACTACAAGCATACACAAAAACTATCAACTTCCTAGAAATTATCTAAGTGTATCAACATCACAATATACATCACAAAAATCGGCAATTAAGCAAAATAAAAACCAAAAACCACAAACCCAAAATCACAAACCAAAAATCGGAAAATACTTCCCTATTTACTATTACATATCCGAAAATCCTATTAATACATATCCCAAAATCTATTTGAAAAATTAAAATATCCTGCAATATACATAATTACAAACAACACTTAATGAATCAAAATATTATAATTTCCCCGGCAGCGGCGCCAAAAATTAATGGAGGTGTTATCCAAGCATAAAATACCTGCAAAACAACTACATACACATAATACCCTTCTTGTGTCGAGTGTAGTATTGACAAGTAGGGATCGTTCTATCCGGGGAAATCAAGGGCTTTCAATCACATAAGTATTGCACAAAAGGGGGTATCAATTTTTTATACTAAATACCTACTGATTTTTTTACGAAAATTATAAATCCTAAGTTATTATATACAATTGATCAACATCTTCCACACAATCACCAAACACAAATCTCATTATACATGCAACAAAATTAAAACAAGTAATAGGGGCAGCAGCAAATATCGAATTCAAGATCAATTAAGTTCCAATTTAATTAGAGCCAATGCGGTTATTCTAATTATTCAAAACATCACAAGTATTTAGAATCCAACATGCGTGTAATCCTAAACATGGTACTAGTCGGTTTAATAATACAATGCGTAGAAATTAAACACAAATAGCACATAAGCACAATATGTCGAATTGGAACATGTTAGCAAGTATGGCGTCACTCATCTCACATCGACATGTAAATTTCCAGAATTACTCTAGCCCTTAGATAAATACATATCAAAACATAACATGCTTATGATCCAACATATATTAAATCGGCAAGTGAATTCAACACCTAAATAACACTCATGGCCATTGAATGCATCTAGACATCTCCTTCGGTTGCACACGAATTAAGGAAATAAACCTAATTAAATCAAGAAAGCATTCAAAATCCTACTGCCCATCATACATATTTAATCAAATCACATGCATAAATCGGCAATTATATACAAAATTCCCAAACATTTATAACAAAGATCCAAAGATCCCATATATAATTATCAATACCAAAAATAAATCCAGAAATTAAAACATATTTCATAGACAAAAGTATGTTTAAATACAAAGAAACAAAAGCCAAAAAAATACAATCCATGTTACAACCTTATGAAGATTCGGCAAGGATTGGTGGAGGTTGGATTTATGTGAAAGGTGGAGGTGGAATTCGGCAAAGCTCTTGGTACAATTTCTGAAATTAAATGGGCAGAGGTTCGGCAAGGTAATTGAGGGGAAGAGAAGATCATTTTTATGAATACAAAGTGTTGTATTTATAGGGGAAGAGAGGAGCTAGGGTTCGGCAAGAGTGAAGCACAAGAAAACCAAAACCAAGTTGGATATGGTTTCGGCAAGGATATTCTTTTTCACCGAAATCTTCTTTTCTTTTTCTTTAATTCGGCCAAGTCTTCAAATCCCATGCAATTGCCGAATTAACCTTTAACAAAAGCTGATTTGTTGCAAAATAATTTCTTCAATCTTTTCTTTTAATTCGGCAACAATGCACCAAGCTTCAATGAGGTCCACATGCATTCCAAGCTTTTCTCCTTTCTTCTTTTCCAAAATTCCTAGATAATGGCTGAATAAATGCCATGTTATCCTCTTCTTTGCCGAAATATATCTTGAATATTCTTTACAAATATCTTTCTTTTAATTCGGCAAAGAGTTCTTGAATATTGTTACAAGGAAACCAAAACCAATTTGGTTTCCTCCTTCTTTCTTTCTCCTTCACGGCATGGATATTGTTTCTTGCCGAAATATCTCTTTGATTTCCTCCATTAATCTTCTCTTTAATTCCTGAAAAATAAGAATAAGAATTATATTAAAAAGAAGATAAAAAGATGTAGCACAATTATCATGAGTAAGAGTCCTAGATAGATAAGGAATCCTAGTCCAACAAGGAGTTGTATTTTCAATGAAATTCTTTCGACATTACAAAAACGTCGAGCGTTTGTAGACTCCTTGTTCGACTAAGACTCTTCAATTCGTAGACTTCAATTAGGACTCAAACTCGTAGAATCCTTATTCAACTGGGATTCCTGCTTTGGTAAGGATTCCTTTTCCAAATAGAGTTCTACTTGAAAAAGGAGTCCTAGTCACATTGAAACTCTTATTAGGAATCCTAGTTCAATAAGGACTCCACCATAATTATGCATTTTCACAATTAATAGCACAAACCGATTCCACACAAATATTAGAAACGACGAAAGATAAAGAAATCAATTCCGACAAGTTTCCTAGTCAAAACAGGTTTCCTAGTCTAAACAGGATTCCTAGTACAACAAGGAGTCCTACTCAAACTAAAACTCTTCACAAATTGACATTTCTGCATTTTTAGCTCAATTTATTCACCAACACTTGCCAACGACTCCAACATGACTCAATGACTCTATATTACAACCATAAGGGATAAGAAATGCATAAATGGGGGGGGGTAAAACATATTAAGAACGTCGCATTTTATGCTCCTATCATATAACTATTTATATACAAATATAACTATATTTCTTTATTAATATATATATATATATATATATATATATAATTAGACTACTAATTTATATATATAATTAATTTAACAATTTATATAACAATTTATATAATTCAAATTAAATATATAACAATTTATATACCTAAATTATAACAAATATATAACAATTAAATTTATTAACAAATATATAACAAATATATAACAATTTATATAATTAAAATTAAATATATAACAAATTATTTACCTAAATTATAACAAATATAATTAATTTATTAACAAATATATAACAATTTATATAATTAAAATTAAATATAATTGAGCTATATATATAATTAAGCTAAATTATACAATTAATTTACCAATTTATATAATTAAACAACCAATTTATACGTATAAATTATACAATTACACCTAAATTATACAATTAAAATAAATTTAAAAGAAATTACCTAAATTAACATACATACCTAAAAATTACCTAAATTAACATAAATACCTAAATTATACCTAAATTAACATAAATACCTAAATTATACCTAAATTAACATAAATACCTAAATTAACAATTACATCTAAATTAACATAAATACATAAATAAATTATATCTAAATGGACATAAATAATTAAATAAATTATATCTAAATGAACATAAATAAATTAACCTAAATTAACATATTTAAATTAAAATAATTTAAAAAAAAAAAAGTTGCCGGATTGGATGGAGGAGGAGGAGAGTGGCAGGATCGGATGGAGGAGGAAGAGAGTGGCCTGAGGAGGAGGAGGACAGTGGCCGGATCGGATGGAGGGGAGGAGGAGGAGTGGCCGGATCGGATGGAGGAGGAGGAGGAGCAGAGCGGCGGTGCGACGCAATCTGAATTGCTGCGGAGGAGTACGGAGGAGGAAAAATATGAAAAATGCAGAAAATGGAGGCTAGGGTTCGGCAGTTTCAGACTTATACCCGATAGAATAGCCGACGATTAAAAAAGATTTCGTCGGCTATTCTTTACTATAGCCGACGAAATCTTTAATTTCGTCGGCTATTCTTTGAATGTCGTCGGACTCGTAACGCCAGTGGTGATCCGCCGGAAGGAATACACGATGACCCATTCGGCATATCTTGTTGCAATGAGGGGTGCTCCCATAATCGCTGAGGCACTCTGGACAAGCCTTGTATCCCCTAACAACGCTGCCCGACAACATCCCATAAGCAGGAAAATCACTAATGGTACCAATAACCATGGCATGCATCTGGAACGTCTCATGCTTGTACTTGTCAAAAATGGGATGACCAACGTCCCACAATACCTTAAGCTCTTCAATCAATGGTCTCATATACACATCGAGACATTTCCCTGGGTAACCAGGCCCCGGAATCAACAACGTCAACATATTATATTCCTTCTTCATGCACATCCACGAGGAAGGTTGTAAGGTACCAAAACCACCGGTCATATACTGTATGAAAGACTCATGGTGCCGAAAGGGTTGAACCCGTCGGTTGACAGCCCGAGCCTGACGTTTCTGACATCTGACGCAAAATGAGGAAACTCATTGTTTATATGCTTCCAAGCCGCTCCGTCAGAGATGTGTGTCATGATATCTGCGTCTCCCGCGTCCCGCTCACCGTGCCACCTCATAGATTTTGCGGTGGTTTCTGACATGTACAACCGTTCAAGCCTATCTCTCAACGGAAAATACCGAAGCACTTTCACAGGTTTCCTATTGCCAGCTCCCGTCAACTTATATCGGTCAGACTGACATATCGGATATGCGTCAAGGCTAGCAAGGTCATTCCCTTCTGCATCTTTACCCCAGAAGAGAACGCAGTCAAATGCGCATGCATGGATCTTAATGTAGGAAAACCCTAGATCTTTGAGGATACTTCGGACCTTACGGTGATTGGTAGGATTACGATGACCCTCCTCCAACAAAGAAAAAAGTGTACTGTAGATATTCATCCACTTGCCTGATGCTCGATTTTGTCTCGACTTTAATCCTCATTACCTCCATCACACTTTCAAGAACTGTCTTCTTAGAACTTGAAGACACAGGGGTCTGTTGCAATGCAATCAGTTTGTTGTACTTGTCAAAGGCAGCAGTGTTGACAACTTGTGGGAACGGCTGCACCGGGTCATGCATATATTGTTCCCCACATACACCGCTTTCAAAAGGAAACACGTCGTGGACGAATGCCATTGTTGGATCGTTCGATGTACTACTACTGCCCGCCTCAAAAAACTGCCCATGATCATGCGATCCATCTAATGATGGCTCACCGTGATATATCCAACGTTTGTACTTCGGCCAAAACTCATTACTCTTTAGGTGCTCCCATACTGTCCTAATCGGAAATCGACACATATCACTGCGACACTTACATTTCTTGCACAGGCAATAATGGTATTCCTTCCCGTTTGCATTTTCCTCGACGAACTGCAAAAAATCCACAACTCCTGTAGTGTATCGTCGGTCATGCCTTGGAAGCGAAATCCAACTCTTATCTCGATCCATATATAGCCTGATAATATTATATATGTATAACTTTAATTAATAAGAAATTAATTAACACATATATATTACAATATATATTATTATCAACATCAACTCATATATATATATATACCATTAATTAACAACCATTATTTAAGTTCATTACACTATCAACAACCATTAATTAACATATTTATATATATTTTAACACTAATTAAAATAACATCAAATTAAAACACATAATTAAACTCTAACTGAAAATCAACTCAACTACAACTCAAAATCAACATATATACATACATTCTAACACTAAAACAACAAAAAAACAAAAAATCACTTACTATATCAAAATCACTAAAACTCGAAATCAACTCAACTAAAACTCAAAATCAACATATATACACATATACGTACCTATATATAGCTCCACAATGTAAGAGAGGACGGATTTCAACAATACCCACAGATTTTTCACTCTTTCTCCCGTTTTTTTCCGTTTTTTTTTTAAATGAGCAACTTCTGTCCAGATCTGAAAATATAAAGACTTATAGCCGACGAAAATTCCAATTTCGTCGGCCAAACTTTCTAAAGTTTTCGTCGGCTATACTTTAAGAGAAAGGCCGACGAAAATTCAAATCGTCAGCCATTCTAGGGGTATAGCCGACGAAAAATATTTTTTTGTGACGAACGAAAAAATCGTCGGCCATTCTTGGGGAATAGCTGACGATTTTTTATTTTTACCGACGAAAGAAAAAATCGTCGGCCATTCTTGGGAATACCCGACGAAAAAAGTATGTCGTCGGCCGTTGTTTTTTTTTCGTCGGTAATACTGTTTTTTCTGGTACTGACGGTATCAGAAGAGTTGACTCAGAAGACAGTTGTATCTTTGGGCCTGCAGTATTCTGGGCCTGTGGAATTACTCACCAACAGGTACCGTCAAATGATCAGGCCTAATCTATGTATTGTCGTGGTTTGTCCCACAAACTTTTTATCTACTCCTAGTCGGTAGAGCGTGGATATGTAATGGTCTTTTCTGGCTTAAAAATTAATACAATAAACTTAATTTAAAAAAAATATATTAAAAACAAATTTCTCATCATCTTTGGTGTGTCTTTTGTTATTCTTAGTTGTCAATTATTTGTTAGGTTTTATATTATTATAATTAAATTGATAAATCCATCTTTATCTCTCCTACCTTTAATTAAGAAAATTGCATGTTCACACTGTTACATCCCAAATCCGATTTTACTGAATTATTGAGTTTTTACTAATTACTGACGAACGTAATTGTGAATAGTAATTTAGTAAGGTAGTATTCACGGTAATTATCGGAATTTTTCTAGTTATTCAGGAATTAATCTCGGTGGTTCTAATGTTGTATAGTTCGACGATGCGAATTCGTCGGTAATTTCGAAATATTTTTCAGAGTCAGAACGTAAAAGTTATTATGTAAAATCGGTAATTTTCGGGTTTGGTCGAGTATAACTAGTCGGGGGAGGAAGTTTCTAGAAACTGGAGAATATTCTTGAAATGAGGGGGAATATTCTTTCTTTTTTCTTTTCTCCTTTTTCTTTTTTTCCCTCTCTTTTTTTTCTCTCTTCCCCGTCCCCCCTCTAATCGGCCGGAGCCGCACCGACGTCTCCTCCACCCATCTCCGCCATCCGGGCGAATTGGACTGCAGCATTGGTCACGTTCGAACCGGCTTGGCCTCGTATTCGCGTTTGTGGCAACGGTATAGCGGGGTTCACTGCCGTCTGGGCGTGCGACGCCCTTGAAGCTCGGCCACTGATCAAACCAAAACTCCTTCCTCCGGCCATGGTTCGCCCTGATTTTTGGGGGAAAATTGAAGGTCTCGACCCGTGCAATAATTCCATGGAAGGAATTGAGTCAATTTGAATCATGTGAGGAGAAATTGAAAAATTTAATTTCTAAGGTTCTTAGTGAATAGTGCCGAATTGGGGGTTTTTTAAATTGACCTATTTAGGCTTGAAATTGGTGATTGTTATAGAAGGAAAAGCTGTTTCAAATGTTGAGATGAAACTTCTGATAAATTTTGGTGATTTTATGGTGACGGTGGCAGTGTTGACCGTCGTTGACTGCCGCTGCCAGTGGCTGTGCAACCGCCGTGGGTGGTTTTTGAACCTGAACTTCTGTTATTTTATGCCGAATGTTATTCTTTGTTCCCAATGGGTGGGTGGCTGCGGTTTGAGAGCAAAGAGATTTTTAGTTGGTTAATGGGTTCAATTTCTGACCTGTTTCAGGGTTCTGAGTGAAATTCTGGGACGGGTCCACACATACACAATGTTCTTGAACTCATATCTTAAAAGTGGATACATGCAAGGTTACTAAGTTTGCAACTGAGTTTTCTTAAGTGATATAGAAAATAGAAATTCTAATTAAGAATTTACAAAATTCAGTTTTATGAATAATGAAAAATTCTAGTCTAAGTAATTCTTCTTTCTTTGTTTTTTTTTTTTTTCAATTCAAGAACGACTTATAATTCTCATTGTAATGTATATGTTGGAAAATTTATTTTCTCAGCAATGATCAAATAATTTTTCAATTTGATTGATTGTTGAGACAACCCAATATGAAAGTTGTTTTTTACTGTTTTTGTGGGGAAGAACAAAAGTATAGGGAGATCATTCTAAGAAAAAAAAATTAAATGTATATATAAAGGAAGGAACAGAGAGAAATAACTAAAGGTTAAAATATGAAGTTTAATGTCAAAAATATTTTATGAGGTCTAAGTATCAATTTAGAAAGTATATAAAAAAATTATAAAAAAAATAAATAAAAAACACCAAAAACGTATTGGTCGCAAATTAACGAGAGTTTGGAGTCGGACAATGTGGCTCTTCCAAATCATGGCCAGAACTCGAAGGATTGATGGTTCTTTAAATATTGCCATCAGGTCTACCAATATTATGTAACCAAACTCACTCTAAAGTGTAATCGAGAAAACGGTCGTCTAAAGTTCCATCGCCTACATACTTGACCAACTTCAGAGTTAGTATGAAACTTGTAAGAGTTCAAACTTGGACGCTAAACAAGTTTGACGAGTCTTTAGATTTTTCCGCCATCAAGTTTGACAATATTATGTAGCCAAACCAACTCTAAAGTTCCATCATCTCTATGTTTAGGCTATATATTCGACCAACTTTAGAGTTAGTATAAAACCTGCAAGAGTTTGGACACTAAATAATTTTTATGGCATTTTATGTCGTGCCAAGCAGGATCGACAACTTTAGATTTTTTCGGCCATTAAGTGTGAAACATTATGTAGCCAAACTAGCTCTAAAGTTCCATCAACTCTTTGTTTAGGCTACACAAGGTCTGAGAACTTACCGACATCATTTGAACTCAATAACTTCAGTTGACAATGATGTCGTAGAATCTAAACTAATAATTTCTCCCTAAAATTAAAACTCCTATCAAATCCTTAATCACCAACTTCCAAATAGATATATCAATAAAAGTGAACTAAACAGCCCAGGTTTGTGTTTCTCAATGCTTGTGTAGTTATTGTTGTTTGATATAGAAACAAAACACACAATATGTGTCTAATCAATAAAAAATAATAAAAATATTTATTAGAGAAAAACGTGAGTGGAGTGAGAAGTTATACAATAATTGAGAGATTTTGAAAAAGAGATTATCATAACTTATTTTATATCTGTTCTATGAGAAATAGATGATAATAAACTGTATCTTTATTGATTGATAAGGAGGCCTTTATATAGGCATTACATCAAGTATCCCTGGTAATCAGGGATTCCCTATCTAATAAAGTATCTAGACTACTAGCCTTATTAGGACAAGACACACCACCGAAGTTACGGAATTAACCTTCCTTGAACACTCCCCCTTGTGTCGCGTCCTCAATGGTGCATGAATTGTTGCCTCGTTAAAACCTTTGCCAGCAAACAAAAACCTCTTGGGCAAAAATAAAAGCATGGTCTAAGGGAAAAGAGTACAACGCACCAACTACAAGTATGTGAGACATGCATAACTAGACTCCCCCTGAAGTCTAGACGAGAACTCCCCCTGATAGTCAATCAGTCTTTGAGTTCGGATAAGCGACACATACCAATGAGCTTTACATGCTTCACAAATGTAGATTTGGGTAGAGACTTGGTGAACAGATCAGCTGCATTATCTTCTGAGCTAACTTGCTTCACTTGGATATTCAAAGTCTCTTGCTGCTGCTGATTGTAGAAGAACTTAGGCGAAATGTGTTTAGTATTGTCACCCTTGATGTATCCCAACTTCATCTTCTCAATGCATGCTGCATTATCTTCAAATATGCAAGTTGGTCCCATCGTAGTAGACTCAAGTCCACTAGACTCTCGAATGTGAGATATAACTGAGCGAAGCCAAACACATTCTTTGACTGCTTCATGTAGTGCAATAATCTCAGCATGGTTCGAGGAGGTACACTACCAGAAAAATAAGTTGTGCCGACGAAAAAAAAAAACAACGGCCGACGAAATGATTTTTCGTCGGCTATTCCTAGGAATGGCCGACGAAAATTTTTTTTCGTCGGTAAAAAAAAAAATCGTCGGCCATTCCTATAGAATGGCCGACGATTTTTATTTCGTCGGTAAAAAGTAAAATTCGTCGGCTATACTCCAATAATGGCCGACGATTTTTCTTTTCGTCGGCTATACTCCAATAATGGCCGACGAATTAATATTTTCGTCGGCTATAAAACTTTTGGAGTATGGCCGACGAATTTTACAATTTCGTCGGCTATAAGTCTTTATATTTTCAGATCTAGCCAGCAGCTGCTCATTTGCAAAAAACGGGAGAAAAAGTGAAAAATCAGTAGATATTGTTGAAATCCGTCCTCTCTTACATTGTGAAGCTATATATAGGTACGTACATGTGTATATATGTTGATTTTGGGTTTTAGTTGCATGAGTTGATTTTGAGTTTTAATATATGTTTTGATGTTATTTTAATCCTAAAGAGTAATCGGTTTTGATGTTATTTTAATTAATTAGTGTTAAAAAAATAATGATGATGTTAGTGACAGTTCGGGTAGCATAAGTCCTCTTTCTCGTGCTTCGATAAAAGGAAAACAGAATATCTGACGGTTTCTGGAGCTTTTATCAAAACAGAATGATGATCAGAAGGTCATCCAGGCTACTAAATTGGTCATACCGAAAGATCCTTTTTTCGCAGTTATCTTGCAACCATTCAACTTCATTAACTGTTATCTGGTGAGGATTAAGTAGTTAATGAAGTCGAATGGTTACAAGATAACTGCGAAAAAAGGATCTTTCGGTTTGAACATTTTAGTAGCCTGGATCATCTTCTGATCATCATTCTGTTTTGATAAAAACTCCAGAGAGCTTGGCATTCTGTTTTCCTTTCATCGAAGCACGAGAAAGAGAACTTATGCTACCCGAAGTGTCACTAACATCATCATTATTTTTTTATTTTTTTCATAGAATAGCCGACGAACAATGCATCATTTCGTCGGCTATAATAATAATGGCCGACGAAAATTAATTATTTCGTCGGCCATAAGTTTTTTTAAAATAAATATTACATTTATGGCCGATGAAAATTAATTAGTTCGTCGGTAAAAATTAAAAATCGTCGGCCAAAGAAAAAATTTCGTCGGCCATACACATAGAATGGCCGACGATTCATTATTTCGTCGGCCATACACATAGAATGGCCGACGATTTAAAGTTTTTCGTCGGCTATAAACCTATGGCCGACGAAATTGCTTTATTTCGTCGGCTTTACTATATCATGGCCGACGAAATAGCTTTATTCGTCGGCTATAATTCTATAATGGCCGACGATTTAAAGTTTTCGTCGGCTATATAACTTTGGGAAGAATGGCCGACGAAGTGGGCAATTTCGTCGGCTATAACTCTTTATATTTTCAGATCTGGACAGAAGCTGCTCATTTCAAAAAAAAAACGGGAGAAAGAGTGAAAAATCTGTGGGTATTATTGAAATCCGTCCTCTCTTACATTGTGGAGCTATATATAGGTATGTATATATATATATGTGTATATATATATGTTGATTTTGAGTTTTAGTGATTTTGATATAGTAAGTGATTTTTTGTTTTGTTGTTGTATTTTAGTGTTAGAATGTATGTATATATGTTGATTTTGAGTTGTAGTTGAGTTGATTTTCAGTTAGAGTATAATTATGTGTTTTAATTTAATAATGTTATTTTAATTAGTGTTAAAATATATATAAATATGTTAATTAATGGTTGTTGATAGTGTAATGAACTTAAATAATGGTTGTTAATTAATGGTATATATATATATGAGTTGATGTTGATAATAATATATATTGTAATATATATGTGTTAATTAATTTATTATTAATTAAAGTTATACATATATATTATTATCAGGCTATATATGGATCGAGATAAGAGTTGGATTTCGCTTCCAAGGCATGACCGACGATACACTACAGGAGTTGTGGATTTTATGCAGTTCGTCGAAGAAAATGCAAAAGGACCGTACCATTATTGCCCGTGCAAGAAATGTAAGTGTCGCAGTGATATGTGTCGATTTCCGATTAGGACAGTATGGGAGCACCTAAAGAGCAATGGGTTTTGGCCGAAGTACACACGTTGGATATATCACGGTGAGCCATCATTAGATGGATCGCATGATCATGGGCAGTATTTTGAGGCGGGCAGTAGTTGTACATCCAACGATCCAACAATGACATTCGTCAACGACGTGTTTCCTTTTGAAAGCGGTGTACATGGGGAACAATATATGCAGGACCCGGTGCAGCCGTTCCCACAAGTTGTTAACACTGCTGCCTTTGACAAGTACAACAAACTGATTGCATTGCAACAGACCCCTGTGTGTTCAAGTTCTGAGAAGACAGTTCTTCAAAGTGTGATAGAGGTAATGAGGATTAAAGTCGAGACAAAATCGACTATCAGGCAAGTAGATGAATATCTACAGTACACTTCTTCGTTGTTGGAGGAGGGTCATCGTAATCCTACCAATCACCGTCAGGTCCGAAGTATCCTCAAAGATCTAGGGCTTTCCTACATTAAGATCCATGCATGCGCATTTGACTGCGTTCTCTTCTGGGGTAAAGATGCAGAAGGGAATGACCTTGCTAGCCTTGACGCATGTCCGATATGTCAGTCTGACCGATATAAGTTGACGGGAGCAGGCAATAGGAAACCTGTGAAAGTGCTTCGGTATTTTCCGTTGAGAGATAGGCTTGAGCGGTTGTACATGTCAGCAACCACCGCAAAAGCTATGAGGTGGCACGGTGAGCGGGACGCGGGAGACGCAGATATCATGACACACATCTCTGACGGAGCGGCTTGGAAGCATATAAACAATGAGTTTCCTTATTTTGCGTCAGATGTCAGAAACGTCAGGCTCGGGCTCTCAACTGACGGGTTCAACCCTTTCGGCACCATGAGTCTTTCATACAGTATATGGCCGGTGGTTTTGGTACCTTACAACCTTCCTCCGTGGATGTGCATGAAGAAGGAATATAATATGTTGACGTTGTTGATTCCGGGGCCTGGTTACCCAGGGAAATGTCTCGATGTGTATATGAGACCATTGATTGAAGAGCTTAAGGTATTGTGGGACGTTGGTCATCCCACTTTTGACAAGTACAAGTAGGAGACGTTCCAGATGCATGCCATGGTTATTGGTACCATCAGTGATTTTCCTGCTTATGGGATGTTGTCGGGCAGCGTTGTCAGGGGATACAAGGCTTGTCCAGAGTGCCTCACCGATTATGGGAGCACCCCTCATTGCAACAAGATATGCCGAATGGGTCATCGTGTGTTCCTTCCGGCGGATCACCACTGGCGTTACGAGTCCGCCGCATTTGATGGAACCGAAGAACACGGCCGTGCTCCCAGAAGATGGACAGGAAGAGAAATTTTAGCAAGACTTAATGAGTACGATTTTGGGCCCCTCAGCAATCATCCCGATATTGTAGCGGAAATACCTGAAAGGCCTGAGGAGTACAAATTCTGGACACATAGGAGCATATTGTGGGAACTCCCGTACTGGTGTGAGTTGTTGATCCGACACTTCCTAGACGTTATGCACATAGAAAAAAATGTTTCTGAAAGTGTGGTGGGCACAACGCTGAACTTGGAGGGGAAGACGAAAGACGGTCCTAAGGCTCGCACTGATATGCAAAACATGAATATCAGAAAACCACTATGGTTGAAACAAGGGAAGAGAAAAATGCCTCAAGCTCCTTACACCGTCAAGCCTGAGCATAAATCAGAAATTTTGCATTGGATAAGTCGGGCCAAGTATCCTTCAGGCTTTTCTGGAAATATAGCCAAGTGTGTCAACAGACAATGCAACAATCTGTACGGGTTGAAAAGTCATGACAATCATATCCTGCTACAACGTCTCTTCCCTGTTTTCATTCGACCGTTCCTTCCCCGTCACGTTGTGGAGCCGTTAGTAGCGTTGGCAAGATTTTTCCAGAAGGTATGCACACGGGAAGTGAGAAAATCTGACCTCCGGGAAATGCAACAAGACATCGTTCATATCATGTGTAAATTTGAGATGATATTTCCTCCAAATTTTTTCGACATCATGCCTCACCTCATGATCCATCTTCCTCGGCAGTTGTTGCTTACCGGTCCTGTGCACTTCACTTGGATGTATCCGATGGAAAGGTACGTATTTTACACATTATGTTAATTTCCTCATCAATATATGTGATATAGTGTTAATGTATTATCATAACACTTTAAAAACTTGATTTATAGGCAACTTGGACAATACGGTGGTTTTGTCCAAAACAGATCCGCACCTGAAGGATGTATAGCTGAAGCATATATTGCGCACGAGTGCGTTACCTACATGAAGCTGTATTTCGGAGCGTTACAGGAAAGCATACCGGAAGATGTACTTTCACAGTTCAATCTTTCCATACTCTCCGACGATGTTGTACTCGGTGGAAACATGCCAGTTTCCTATAAGTTGAAAGATTATGAGGTAGCCATTGCACATTGGTGGGTACTAATCAACTGTCCAGAAGTTCAGTTTTGGAAGGACATACATCTACGCTGTGAAGGAGTAGCAAGTGATCGCGATTACCACAACCAGACATTCGCAGAGTATTTCGGCCGCTGGGTACGTACCTTTAACACTATTTTATACGTGTTCATATATTATTGTGTATATTTATTCATATTTATAGTTGATTCTGATGGTTGCAGATGGACCTTATTGCAAATGATAATCACCCAAATTGGTCGCACGAACTCAGACTTTTAGCGAGGAGGCCGGTCTATTCAAAAGTTTATGCGACGTGCAAGGTGAATGGTGTGTTATTTCGATGTGAAGAGAGAGACCTCAGACTGAAAACACAAAATTCAGGGGTTATGGCACATGGTGGGGATGGTGGAGTTGACTATTACGGTGTTCTCCATTCGGTTGTGGAACTGCATTACGGGGAAGGCATGAAAGTGCACCTTTTCAAGTGTAGATGGTTTGACACACGGCCGCAGAGCATGAAAACCGATCAATACGGCGTAAAATCTGTGAACACTAGTACATCATGGTATGAGGACGACCCGTTCGTTTTAGCCACATGGGTGAAACAAGTGTTTTATCTTGATGATCTCGCCAAGGGTGACCCGTGGAAAGTAGTCAACACTATCCACCATCGCAACATTTACCGGGCGTCTACACTTGGAGTGGCCGAAGAGAACGAGGAAGGGGGCACCGCGTATCAAGAGCCCAACTCAAACGGTATTCCTGACTCCTCTTTTATTCGTCTAGACACGCCGGTGCGAATTCGACGTGAAGAGCCACTGCTTGTTGATGTTGATCCAATTGAAGAAACTAACGAGGACTCTAGTGGTGAGGAAAGACATAGATTACCCCTATCGAGCAATTCAGAAACCGAAGAAGACTCATCCGATGATTCCGATTACAATCCGACGGATTAAGTAATTTAAATGATGTAATCCTTTCACTTGTAATCAACTCATTTCTAATGACCGGGCGTGGGGATGAGCCTCCCAGCTAGGCTGGGTTCCAAACCCCTTAAATAAAAATTTGAAATATGTTGACTGTTGGGTTTCTGATTTTTTATGTTCAATTTTGGTTATATGTGAGCAGGACATTGAAATAGGAGAGGTGTAAAACCACTGATTTTTTGGTTTTTTTTTTCAGAGAATGGCCGACGAAAAAATGCATTATTTCGTCGGCTAAACGGAAAATGGCCGACGAAAAATGCATTATTTCGTCGGCCATAATGTATTAAAAAAAATATTTTACGACCAATGGCCGACGAAAACTAATTATTTCGTCGGCCATAATTTATTAAAAAAAAATATTTTACGAACAATGGCCGACGAAAACTAACTATTTCGTCGGCCATAAGTTTTTTAAAAAATAATAATATTACGAACAATGGCCGACGAACATTATATATTTCGTCGGCCATAAGTTTTTAACAGAAAACGACAAAACAATAGCCGACGAATACTAGGTTTGATTTCGTCGGCTATGATTAAAAAAAAAACAAAAAAAGAGCTGTTTCCATTTTCTATCACTATCGACAAACCATTGCTTCATCCTTCAAATGCAAATGTGTCGTGAAATAAGACATGACCGAAATATTGAAATACGGCTACGGTTGAAAAATGGGAAGATTCCGACAAAATCTGTGTGCCGAATGTTGCGGTTTGCTGTTTTTTACTCCCGTTTTCCTATGGGTAGCCTGACGGGCGGTAAATATTTTGGGGGAAATTTTTATACGATTAGATGCGTCGCATCGATCTGAAACTATTCTCTGTTGAAGGTCAGGCCAAAAAAACGTCATTTAGACGGGCTAATTTCCGTTTTAAAGCGTTTAGAGGTTTGACTTTGCGGTTTGACCGTCCCGATCGAGCCTTCAACGTTGTCAGATGTAGTTGGATTTTTTTTCATACATGTATTTAACCTTAACGGTGATATCTGACGGTTGGAATAGATTTTCCAAACTTTGAGATTCAAAATCGGAATATATGCACTAATGTTCCTTAACTTGTTTACTAAGTGTTTAAGTGAATGTATAGTTTCAAATACCTACTATACGTAGACCCTTCAAATGCAAATGTGTCGTGAAATAAGACATGACCGAAATATTGAAATACGGCTACGGTTGAAAAATGGGAAGATTCCAACAAAATCTGTGTGCCGAATGTTGCGGTTTGCTGTTTTTTACTCCCGTTTTCCTATGGGTAGCCTGACGGGCGGTAAATATTTTGGGGGAAATTTTTATACGATTAGATGCGTCGCATCGATCTGAAACTATTCTCTGTTGAAGGTCAGGCCAAAAAACGTCATTTAGACGGCCCAATTTCCGTTTTACAGCGTTTAGAGGTTTGACTTTGTAGTTTGACCAAAAGTATAGCCGACGAAGTTATATTTCGTCGGCTAAAGTCTGGTGATCCGCGCCTTCCCATTATCCACCGTTGGATGGGGGAGATCGGACGGATTCTGAGGGACGAAGACTATAGCCGACGAATTATGTAATTTCGTCGGCTATGCCATACCATGGCCTACGAAAAATGATTTCGTCGGCTATGCCATAGTATGCCCGACGAAATCACTGTATTCGTCGGCTATACTATATCATGGCCGACGAAATTGCTTTATTTCGTCGGCTATACTATATCATGGCCGACGAAATAAAGCGATTTCGTCGGCTATACTATCGGGTATAAGTAAAATGCAGCCGAACCCTAGCCTCCATTTGCCCGATTTTCCCTATCCTCCTCGAATCCGGCCCTCCTTCATCCGTCGATCCTCCTCCCTATTCCGGCAGCCCGGCGCCTCCTCCTCCTCCTCCTTGGTTCGGCAGCCCGGCGACTCCTCCTCCTCCTCCTTGGTTCGATCCGCCGCCCCTCCTCCTCCTCCTCCTCCCTGTTCCGGCAGCCCCGGCCGACCCTCCTCCTCCTCCTCTCTGTTCCGGCCGCCTCCCCCTCCTCCTCCTCCCCGATTCGGTACCGGCCGGCCCCCTTTTTTTTTTTTTTTTGTTATTTAATTATTAATAAATTAAATTATGGTTAATAAATTATATATAATTGTTAATTTAGATATAATTGTTAATTTAGGTATAATTTATGTATTTATATGTTAATTTGTGTATAATTTATGTATTTATGTTAATTTATGTATTTATGTTAATTTAGGTATAATTTATGTTTTTATATTAATTTAGATATAATTTATGTATTTATGTTAATTTAGTTATAATTTATGTATTTATGTTAATTTAGGTAGAATTTATGTATTTATGTTAATTTAGGTATAATTTATGTATTTATGTTAATTTAGGTATAATTTATGTTTTTATATTAATTTAGATATAATTTATGTATTTATGTTAATTTAGTTATAATTTATGTATTTATGTTAATTTAGGTAGAATTTATGTATTTATGTTAATTTAGGTATAATTTATGTATTTATGTTAATTTAGTTATAATTTAGGTTTTTATGTTAATGTATGTAGTTTTTAGGTTTTTATGTTAATTTAGGTAATTTTTGTAAAATTTATTTTAATTGTATATAATTTAGGTGTAATTGTATAATTTATATGTATAAATTGGTTATTATATAAATCGGTAAATATTAAAATATGTTAGTATTATTGGGTATTATATTAATTAGAATTTGTTATTTAATATAATATAATTTAATATTAATTAATGTATTAATGCGTCTGGCTTTAGATGGCCGATGCATTTAGGCAGTTGTTCGGAGGTCGTCGTTCTAGATCTAGAGGTTCTGGAAATGCCGCCGGTTCTGGAAATGCCGCGGGTTCCCCAGACTCCGAGAGGACGGCTAGCCAGCCTGAGAGGACCACCAGCCAGCCGCGGAGGAGTGTGGATGCAGCCCAGCCGCGGCGGAGTGTGAGTGCTCGGCACCAGACCCTTCTCCAGGCGGGGCGGCCGTCGAGTACTTCACTTCCGAATGTCGGT
Organism: Potentilla sterilis; assembly: GCA_963682095.1. Lineage (NCBI taxonomy): Eukaryota > Viridiplantae > Streptophyta > Magnoliopsida > Rosales > Rosaceae > Potentilla > Potentilla sterilis. Next base: position 14,557,891 of record OY821765.1, on the reverse strand, counting down.
CCCTCTGTGGCGCCGAGGTTTAGTCGGCAGCTGTTTCACGAGGAGATAGCTGCCGACGTTCCTCAGGTTCGTATGCCTGAGGTTCATCGGGAGCCGATGCCGATGCCGAGTCCGACTCAGTCTGCTGGTGACTCGACTGAGGGGCCTACTCTCCCAAACCAGCTCTTCCTCCCATACAACATTCCTGCGATACCCGAGGTCGACTATCAGGGTCGGCCCCAGTGGCCTGATATGCCTCAGTTCGTGAGTGCTGCGGAGGCATACCAGCAGCAGCCATGGGAGAGCCCTGACCTCCTGATTTCGGCGAGGAGAAAAGGAAAGTCGACGGCAACCGAATCATCGGGTTCAGGTAACATTCGATTTTATTAATTAAATATTTTATTAAAATTAACGCACTAATATTTAATTTTATTAACCAATCGTCGTTTATGTGATATGGACAGGCGCTAGCAGTTCAACCCAGAGGAATACCAGAGGTGTCATCAGTTTTGAGACGCTCAGGAGAACGGTTGAACGGAGCGGGAGGATCCAGATTGACGAAGCTCCTAATCAGGAGGTTGGGGCGAAAAAGAAACGCGACTACTCGGGTTGCGTGGGTGCACTCATTAGGGACAGAGTCCCTATGTTGTGGGCTCGGTGGGCTGATGTGCCCGAAGAAATCAAGATGGAGTTGAACAACGCCGCGTCGGTGAGTAAATAAAAAAATTTAATTTAGTTATCGTAATATTTAAAAATTTTCGGTATTTTTATAATTATAAAACTAATAAAATATTATCTTTCAGACATACTTTGTGGTTGCGGAACACAAGCGGGGTTGGGCGGACTCCCAACAGAGCTCGAGGTACGTTGGGAATGTCTTATTTGATAATTAGAAATATTTTATGATATTAATAATATTTCTAATGCACTTTTGTTTTCTTCGTAGGTTCAAAGAGTGGAAGAACGAGCTCCGTTCCCACTATAACGAGTACGGCAACCGTGGTCGTATGGGTACTCCCAGAGAGTTCATGTTCAGGGAGTACGAGTGGCGTTGGTTGAGGACCGTAGTCTTCGACAACCCGGCTATGATGGTAAATATTAAACTTCACTATAAATGTTTATTTTATTAAAATTTTAATTATTAGTTTAAATATTTTATAATTATTTCAGTTATATTTTTTGATGCATTTTTCTAATATTTTATTATTTGTTTGAAGGAACGGTCTCGGATAAACTCGGAGAACCGCCGCCGTAACACAATCCTCCATCACGGCGGTTCAAGGCCGTTTGCACAATATCAGGAGGAGGCGCTAAGAGATCATCCTGATTGCAACCCCTACGTGGAGACGTTCAAGATCGCTTATCCACAAGCGACAGACGATCTCGTAAGTCGTTCATTATGATTTTAAAATTTAAATTATTAATTTTACTTAACTATCCATTTGTTAGAATATTAATTTTTTTTCCCCGTCCAATTAGGAGCGGGTGACCCAGGCCGAACAAGAGGTGCTCCAGCAAATAGTTCGGGAGACACAACCGGACATCTCAGAGGCAGATTTGGAGGAAGCCGTGCGCCAGGTCGACCGCACCAATATCCAAACGGCGGCGAGGATGTTCAACGCAGCCTTCCCACACCAGTCCAACGAGTACTACTGCCGGGGTTTAGGAGGTTCTGGACAAGGGCTCCTGAAGACCACTAAGGGAGGTCAAAAGAAGGGAGGCGGCCAGACCCAACATATGAGGGGGGAAGTGCAGCGATTGGCCGCAGAATTGGCGACCTCGTCCCAGACAGTAGAGGAGCTGCGCCGCAGACAATATCAGTACCAGCAGTATCAGTTGGATATGGTCCGTTGGAATGCTGAGTGCGCCAGAATTCGGCAATACAACAACGACGGCCAGCAACAGTGGATTTATGAGATGTTCGCGGCACAACAAGAAGGCCGTCCACCCCCGCTCCCGTTTCAGCAGTTAGTGGAGCCTCCAATGCCTCAACCTCCCGAGTTCGGTCAGCAGGATGATGCGCCTGATGCTGTAGATGATATCCTAGACTTTAGTAGTTTAGGGGATAATTAGGATTATATTTTATGTATATTGGAACGAATTTAATAAAAATGGTGTTTAGACGTGTTTCTTGTTGGTGCAAATGCATGAATTGTTTTTGTGATTTGCAGCTTGCTTGGAATGGTAATTTAGAAAATAATTTAATTTTTTTTTTCCAAATGCAAGAATAGCCGACGATTTTTGCATTATTTCGTCGGCTATACCAAGTATAGCCTACGAATTTTACCAATTTTCGTCGGCTATAACTTGTATAGCCGACGAAAAGTGACTTATTTCGTCGGCTATAACTAATTAATACCTATAAAATAGTAATATATTTCGAGGAAATAGCCGACGAAATTTTATTAAATCGTCGGCTATAGGTAAAATACCATAGCCGACGAAATGTTATTAAATCGTCGGCTATAGTTAAAACACCATAGCCGACGAAATTTTATTAAATCGTCGGCTATAGTTAAAACAGCATAGCCGACGAAATTTTAGTAAATCGTCGGCTATAGTTAAAACAACATAGCCGACGAAATTTTGGTAAATCGTCGGCTATAGTTAAAACACCATAGCCGACGAAATTTTAGTAAATCGTCGGCCATACTTAATGGATTTCGTCGGCCATACTCAAAAATACCCGACGAAAGTCGTCGGCTATTTCACCCACCTTTGCCCGACGAATTTTTTGACTCGTCGGCCATACTTGACTATAGCCGACGAAATTTTTTTTTTCGTCGGCCATTGGTATTACCGACGGCGTATTACCGACGACTTATGGCCGACGAAATTTTCGTCGGCAGAGGTTATAGCCGACGAAAAAAAAAAAAGGCCGACGAAAATTTTTTCGTCGGCTATTCTTCCGTATCTGGTAGTGGTAGCAACAAGGGTTTGTTTGGTTGATCTCCAAGATATCGCCGTATTCCCAATGGTAAAAACATAACCGGTTTGGGAACGTCCTTTGTGTGGATTTGACAAATATCCAGCATCAGCAAATCCTACCATCACATCATTTGGTGTATCTGAGTAGGAGGGGGTATCGCCAAAGCCGTATCGGGACCACGACTTAGCATCCTCGGGTCCGGATATGTTGGCGGATATGGCTGCAGGATGGCGGATGGATGAGCCACGGCTTGCTGTGGCGAGGCAGGGTGCTGCTGAGCCAAAGCCAGTCTTGGCAGCTGACCGGTGGCGATCCGAGCCACGATTTGTGCTGTTGGATGCAAGAGATCGACTAGGTGTCGAATCCTGATGAGTGTATCGATAGTACAAGCCCATGTCAAGGGTTCCTTTAAGGTATCGAAAGATGTTCTTGATTCCAACTCAATGACGTTGTGTTGGCGCAGAGCTAAATCTAGCTAACAAGTTCACTGAGAAAGCAATGTCTGGTCTAGTACACTGAGCTAGGTATAACAAAGCTCCAATTGCACTAAGATATGGATATTCAGCTCTCAAGACCTCTTCGTCATCTTCTTTCGGACGAAAGGGATCTTTGTTGATATCCAGACTTCTAACGACCATGGGAGTGCCTGTAGGATGCATAACTTTGTCCATGTTAAATCGCGTGAGCATCTTTCGGACATATGCAGATTGGTGTATAAAGATTCCACCACTTCGGTGCTCTAGTTCTAAGCCTGGGCAAAACCGAGTCCTTCCCAGATCTTTCATCTCGAATTCGGATTTCAAGTAGCTTGCGGTCTCATTGATCTCATTTAGAGTTCCAATGATGTTCATATCGTCAACATAGACGGCTATAATGGCAAATCCTGAACTTGTTCTCTTTATGAACACACAAGGGCACAACTCATCATTCTTGTATCCTTTCCCAATCAAGTAATCACTTAACCGTGTGTACCACATCCTACCAGATTGTCGGAGTCTATATAGAGATCGTCTCAACCTGATAGCAAATGAACTTCGTGGTTTTTGTTCACTTGACTTGGGTAACGAAAGTCCCTCTGGCACTTTCATGTACATCTCCGTATCTAGATCCCCATAAAGATACGCTGTTACAACATCCATAAGCTGCATATTGAGTCTCTCTGAGACTACCAAACTGATTAAGTATCGGAAGGTAATAGTATCCATGACAGGAGAATACGTCTCCTCATAATCAATTCCAGGGCATTGAGAAAAACCTTGCGCCACGAGTCGAGCTTTATATCGCTGGACTTCACCATTCTCATTGCGCTTTCTGACAAAGACCCATTTATGTCCAACAGGCTTCACGTTCGGCGGTATAGGCACAACCGGTCCGAATACTTGCATTTTCTTTAGAGAGTCTAGTTCAGCCTGGATTGCTTCTTCCCACTTCGGCCACTCTGCCCTACGTTGACACTCATCAACAGTGCGGGGTTCCATATCGTCGTCGTCAATGATTTCTTGAGCAACGGCGTAGGCGAATGCATCATCGATATACATGGAATTCCTTTCCATAAGATTGTGCATGCATAAGTAGTTTAGTGAGATTTCCTTGTTCTCCAACATCAACGGTGAGTCTGAGGCGTCCCCCAGATGATTCAGAGTTGATTCTTGGACATAGGTATAGTCGGAGACAATCTCGTGTGACTGCGTCACAGTATCGATGATGAACGGATCGCTTTGTGCCTGGACACATGCCTTCTTTCTAGGTACATTGTCCTTGGAACCGATTGGTCTCCCCCTCTTTCTAGGAGGATCTGAAGTCGATGCCGGCCCTCCACTTGGAGGTGCCGAGCCTAGGCTGCCGACGGCAGCTAGGGCTGCGGGTCCAGGACCGGCGGCGCGTGCTCGCGCGTGGCGAGGAATGTTGAGCCTTGCAGGTACATTCGCAACAGGTATGGTTGATCTTGCCACTTTCGCAATATCAGTAAAGGAGTTGGGCATCGAATCCGCCACCTTTTGTAGTTCCAATATGCGTTGTATTTCGGTCTCACACTGAGACGTACGGAGATCATAATGAGACATAGTGGGAGAGAACCATGTCAATTCCTGACGTTCACTAGGGACGGATGCGGCCCCATCTCCCCCTAACGTCGGGAAGGATGTCTCATTAAAGTGACAATCTGCAAATCTTGCAGTAAACAGATCACCTGTCATAGGCTCTATGTAGCGAACAATTGTTGGTGCTTCATATCCAACATAAATAGCTAATCGTCGTTGTGGACCCATCTTGGTACGCAGTGGAGGCGTGATAGGCACATATACGGCACAACCAAAAGTACGCAGATGCAAAATATCAGGCTCGTAACCAGTTACCAACTGGTACGCACTATATGGTTGGCTATCTGTGGGTCGTAGACTTATAAGCATAGCTGCATGTAATATTGCATATCCCCATGCTGAAACTGGCAAGTTAGTGGCCATGACAAGGGACCTAGCAACAAGCTGTAGTCTCTTAATAGCGGCTTCTGCAAGACCGTTCTGAGAACGGGATGTTCAACTTCAATCCCAACTGACATGCAATAGTCATCAAAACACTTTGAGGTAAACTCTCCAGCATTATCCAGTCTGATTGACTTAATCGGATTGTCCGGGTGGTGAGCCCGAAGCTTAATGATCTGAGCTAGGAGTTTAGCAAATGCAGCATTCCTTGTGGACAACAACGCTACGTGTGACCAACGCGTTGACGCATCAACCAGAACCATGAAATATCTAAATGGTCCACATTCTGGTGTTATAGGTCCACAAATATCACCTTGTATTCGTTGTAGGAACGGAATATTCTGTTTATTATCAATAGCAAAAGATGGTCTTGCTTGAAGTTTTGCTAGTGAACAAGCTTTGCAAAATGAACGATGAGCATTAGACATTGCTACAGAAGCATGAGAAGCAGGAGGAGGCCGAACCTCTCCTTGGAGCCGAGAGGCAGCTATCGACGGCATGGCGGCCGAACCGAGGCCGAGGCGCCCTCTGTGCTTTTGTGATCTGAAAAACGGATGACCGTGGGAGCATTTCAGAATACGAACCATCAGATCACGACCCGGATGACCGAGTCTCTCATGCCAAAGCTTGTCAGCATCTGAATCGCATAAGACAACAACATGAGATTCATTGGCTCTAATGGTTGTGAAATACATGCCATTTCGAACACACTTACACTTCTCCACAATGCGAGTACGCAAATTCTCAGTGGAGGTGATTAACAGATATTCAGTTCCATTTTCAATATAAGTGCTGAGGTGATAGTCATTGTCACGCACATCCTTGAAAGCTAGCATGGTTCTTGGCGCCTTAGGCGCATATAGGGCATCCTGTACCTGAATTTCAGTGCCATTTGGCAATAAGAATTGAGCAGTGCCACGACCCTTAATTACGGGTCCAGTTCCTGTCATCGTAGATAACGACGAATCTCTTGGCGAAAAATCCAAAACAATTGCCGATTCCTCAGAATCGTGTGAGTTGTTGCACAGTCCAACAAACACTCAATCTCGCCTTGATACATCTACAAAAACAATGTAAATTGAATCAATAGTCTACTTTAGACTTTGGCGAACACTTTAAAGTAAGTGTACTGAAGCAATATATCATCACAAAATGAAGTGCATTAAGGCCAATAACATAGCCATGGCATCGATATAACTTGAGAGAAAGAGACTGTAAATTAAGCATAGTCTGATGGTATTCCTGGACGGAATCAAAATCCAATAAGCGGATTTGCTCCCAATCTGACAGATGGTCAGGGAGTTGTGGGTCATGCACATTGTCGAAGCGGTCCTTGAGGATGTCCCATAGCTCTTTGGGATCGGTTTTCCTCAGGTATTGCTTTTTGAGCGTTGGATGGATATGGCGCCTGAGAAACATCAGGGCTTGAGCTTTCTGTTCAGGAGAAGCATGTAAGTTTTCATCCTCAGGAGGGACAATGGTGGCTGTAAATATTTTGCCAATGAAGGTGTTCCCTACATCTGAGACCCACCTCTTGTATTCCTTTTCTTTGACATCTAAGATGTCGAATTCTGGACGCTGAGTGTCAGCCATCTACAGAACACAATAGGGAGACATTAGTATTTTGAATACTAATCAAGTTTGATTGTTTTTTCTTTTTCTTTTAGAACCGTGCCAAGATATATTATGGTCACATAAATCGATGCATAATGTGACATCAAGTCACAATCGATATCTTCCCTTTATTTTCTTTTGAAAAAGAGACGTTATGGTTCACAGTGACATCACAGTCACAAGCATAACGGTGGCCGGTAACATCACAGTTACCCCAATAAACGTTGGCACCGGGGTGAGTAAATCCCCGTATGCCATCCCGAGAACCGATAGAATCGGGATGAGGTAGCAGGGACACGAAAAGGTCCCGGAAGAAAACACAACCCAACTATTGAAATTTCATAAGCGGGAATGATTATAAAATATTTACCTCTTCAATTGAAACTTGATCGAAAGAAACTTGACTTTTGGGGAAGCTTGTTTTCTTCGATATTTCTTGATGTCTTCTCAGCAACGAAGAAGGCTTCGAGGGCCGCTTGCGTGGCTTGCGAGCAATTTTTGGTCTTCGAGGGATGCGTGCAAAGAATAGCACGCAAAGGAGGGCTGCTGGCGAGCGGGTTGGGCTGCAGGCGAGCAGGTTTGCCGAGAGGCAGAGGAGGAGCAGCTCGTGAAGGTACGGCGCGGCAGGGAGGCAAGTCGGCAGCGCAGGTACTGCCGAGAATGGACCGACGGTGCCGGAGGTAAGGACGGCGGTCGGCGGTCAGGATTAGGGTTTCGGAAAAAAAATTTCGGAATCAGGGTTTTAGGGTTTTAGGGCTATTAGACGGGAGGCTAGAGCAACGTGCTGATAACGTGTTCTAGGAGAAATAGATGATAATAAACTGTATCTTTATTGATTGATAAGGAGGCCTTTATATAGGCATTACATCAAGTATCCCTGGTAATTAGGGATTCCCTATCTAATAAAGTATCTAGACTACTAGCCTTATTAGGACAAGACACACCACGGAAGTTACGGAATTAACCTTCCTTGAACAATATCATAATTCTAATTACTATTTTGTCTTTTATTTATTAATATATATTTAATATAATATAGGCCCTCTAATATATAGTGAAAGAGTTAAAACGTACTCAAACCCACCTTAGAATTAGTATGCATTGTTATTAGGGAAAATTTTAAGAACAGTACATGAGGTATTAGTCACTAAGAATGATAATTATTTTACTTGTTATAACATCATATTAGTTCCTAACTTTTTAGACCCTATACAGTTTTAGTTTATGTCGTTAATAACAACGTTACCCTTCATGTCATTAGCCATTTTTCAAAGGCTAATTTAATACTTTCCAACTCTTTGCCTGACCTCCTGCACTTGCAACTCTTCTCTCTTCAATCTCAACACCGCACGTCGGTTCATACGTACCCTTAATTTGCAATTCTAATCGAGAGAAGCTTCTCTAATGGTGGCCAATGACTACTTTTTTAAATCTTCTTAGACCTTGATTAGCTCATGTGTGAAAATTCTCTGCTTTTTAGTTTCCAATTTGTTTGATTATGCGTTGTAGTTTGAACTCTAAATTGGGTTGATGGCTTCCTTTTTCTGGGTCATGATTTCCCTTTTGATATCTAAATAAATATGACATATTTTCTTTCTCACAGAGATTGAGAAACAGAGTGACTGAATGAGCATAAAAGAAGAATAAGAAGAGGAGGGTCTCCATTTTGTTGACTCTTCATTTCTCATAGGAAAGAAAACCCAAAATGAATTTGAGACACAATAGTGATCGGTTGGAAATCAAGCTTTATAATACAATCATAATGAATCCTAATGACCAAGGTTTTTTTTTTTTTTTTTTGGCATTATCACTAAAGAGACTAACTTACTCTCATAAAATTGACCAAAAATTAAGTGGACTAACGGCCAAACTAACATTATGTACTTAAGTTTGGTTAGATTATGAAACTTGTCCATTGTGATGTTTTGTAAAGTAAAATCACTTTAATTCTCAGTGACACATACCTCATGTACTGTTCTTAAAATTTTCACTAAAAGAAAAAGAAAAAAAAAGTGCTTCAACCAGATTTTAGAAGTAGTTTATAATTTATTCTAAAAACTCTTGTCAATTCTAACTACGATTTTGGAACGCTGCCGAGTGCCGCTCTTTCTTCACGTTCCACACATACAGTGGGCATATTGGCCAAGCTCACTCCACCACTTGTTCAGTCTTCAGTTATTCAACGCTCGACTAAGTTAGCTTTCAGTTTCTCCTTTTTCTTTCACAACTTGAATGTTAAACAAGAAGACAGATTAGACTGAATCATTATTTAAATTTTGATAGTCAGACAATCGCTTGATTGTTCTTGTTCTTAATTGTTTCAAGCAAAGATAGAACAAAATAGGTGCAATGGAATTTCAAACAACCCACTTTCTCCTAGGCATGTCATCAAACAAACCCTATGCGAAAAACGGGCTCTCTAGAGATGCTTTAAGGCTTTTCATGGATTTGAGTTTGGACTCATTAGAGGTGTCACATGAAAAGAAATTTGTATTCGCTACGGTTGTTGGAGCTTGTGCTGACTTGGATTCGCTTGGTTGTTGGAAGCAAATCCATGCACGCATTGTGACTGATCAACTAGAATTTGACTCTGTCTTGGCTAGTTCCTTGGTTAATTTTTATAGAAAGTGTGGTGATTTGGATAGTGTAAGTCATGTTTTGGATTTGATGAACGAGCCGAATGACTACTCACTCTCGGCAATAATTTCAGGTTTTGCAAATTGCGGTAGAATGAAGGATGCAAGAAGAGTTTTTGATACTAAAAGCAACTCAGATGTTGTGTTATGGCATTCATTGATTTCTAGATACATGATCAGTATTAAAACCATTGGGGGTGCATTACTTCTTTTCATGGAAATGCTGAGCAATGGAGTTCATGGAAATTCTTTTACACTTGCAAGTGTTTTGGGTGCCATTAGTATTTCAGGCATCCTTAAACATGCTTAACAACTGCACACACTTGCTTGCAAAGTAGGGCTGCTTGGTAATATTATTGTTGCTACTGCTCTGCTTGATGCATACTCCAACTGTGGAAGCCTTGATGATGCTTGCAGATTGTTTAGTGAGCTCAAAGTCTTTGACACAATATTGCTTAATTCAATGATCACTGTGTATTCCAATTGTGGGAGAATTGAAGATGCAAAACAGATCTTTATGGCAATGCCAAGTAAAAACATAATATCATGGAATTCAATACTAGTTGGCCTCAGTCAAAACGGGTGTCCAATTGAAGCATTAGATCTTTTCAGACAAATGAATGTGCTGGACTTGAGAATGGACAAGTTTAGCCTAGTTAGTGTGCTAAGTTCATGTGCAAGTATTTCCTCACTTGAATATGGTGAACATGTTTTTGCTAGAGCTATCATCATTGGGCTTGACGACTATGAGATTGTTTCCAACTCACTTGTTGATTTCTATTGTAAGTGTGGCCTTATTAAAAATGCGCGAAAGTTGTTTGATAGGATGACGAAGTTCGATGAAGTCTCTTGGAATTCTATGCTAATTGGCTATGCTACAAATGGTCATGGAAGTGAAGCACTGGCTCTTTTCACTAATGAGGCTTGCTGGTGTGAAACCCAATGAAATTACATTTACAGGGGTTTTGTCTGCCTGTGATCATTGTGGGTTGGTCGAAGAGGGAAGTAAATGGTTTTCTAAGATGAAACAAGACTACTATGTTGAGCCACACATTGAACATTATGCTTGCATGATTGATCTTTTCTCCCGAGCTAGTTGCCTTGAGGAAGCAATTAGTTTAGTTGAAGCAATGCCCTTTGAACTAGACGCTAGTATATTGTCATTAATTTTGAGGGGCTATGTGTCTCATGGACACAAAGATCTTGCAAAGAAAATGGCAGAGGAAATCATTGAGCTTGATTATGGGAATTCAGGTGCTTATGTATAGTTTTCTAATGCACATACATGCGTCAATGAGTGGGAAGGATCTGCCCAGATTAGACAAATGATGAGAGATAAGACATACAAAAGAATCCTGCTTGCAGCTGGTTTGATCATTGAACAATAGACTCTTATGGAAATAAGGTTCTATTTGCACCTTATAGTGGTAGAGTTGAGACTCAAATGAATAGTTGTGGGTTAGAAGATCGGATTGGAGTGCTAGTGATTGCACACACAACGGAATTGTTTCTTTTTCTAATACCAAAAATAGTAGCAAGAGCTCAAAACCGTCTATGGAACCGTTCATTACACATGTTTAGGGGCTTATAAAGATTAAAAAGACTAGTGTTGTCTAAAGGAATCACTATTCTATATCGTGTCGAGTCAAGGCATCAAGGGGGAAGATGACATCCTCATACCCACTATTCTATTGTCCATTTTACTTGCTTCAACTCTTTTCTCAGGTTAGTTGTCTCTTCTCTCATGTGATCCTCTTTGTGTGTGTGTGTGTGTGGAATAACTCACTTTCATTCAAGTTTATGTGTAGATTATGGGTCTTTTTGCTGTTGTTAGATAGCTTCAGCTGCTAAGACTCTAATATCTGGTATGCAACTATATTTTACTGTCTTTTCAAATCGTTTTCTTTGTTCTTGGAATGTATTGAATCTGTTGCTTTGGTAGGTTGGTCGGCTGTTGTAGGCAATTGAGGCCCTTGTAATTGATCAAATATAGGAATTTAATTGGGGCAATCAATGAAGCTTGCAACTTTTTAACTTATAAATTTTAAAGTACATTTTTTTTTCCTAAAATTTCAATATTTGTGTTGTTGATCCTCATTTTCACATTGTCTAAGTTGCATTCCTAGTCTGTTCTCAGATGATACCAGTTATGTGTCCAGTTTGTTCTCTTATCTCTTACCTCAGAAATGCTGAAAAAAGTAGTTGCATCTTATATACATGGATAGTTTTATTTTGAGTAATTTTGAAAGATTTGTCTTCTGGTGTACCACAGCACTAAGTCTAGTGTTGACAGTAGCAACAGAGGGGCTACAGCAGGCCCACAGACCCGCAGCTAGTGTACCAGGGGCCGGCCCAAGGCCCGGGACCGGATCACCAGCACCCGGCCTCGGGGTCCAGCAGTCTATCCTACTACCAGGGGCCCGGGGACCGGGGGCGCCCGCCTGCCAAAGAGGTCACCAAAGCTGCCCTTTGGTATGCAAACAGAAGGAAACCAGTCTCATATCGAAGAGTAAGGCCAGACCTCACCCCTGGCCACCTATATAAGGGCCTCAACTACCCTCATTAATAGGTAACTGATCCTTCCTACCGCTTATATACGTGCTTAAGTTATATCTATTCCAACTATACTAACTTAGGCATCGGAGAGGAGAAGACCGGCCCGCCCGGTATTCCCCTTAGTAAGCAGGTTTACGGGAGATCACGCTTGGATTCATCTGTCTCTACCAGGCCTACGGGTTTGTGCAGAAACAATTGGCGCCGTCTGTGGGAAGCTTTGGACAAGAAACCACGTAAGCATTATCGATGGCAGAGAATTCGGAAACAAGACAGGAAAGGAATACCACCGAGGAGCAGCGTGTTGCACCAGTGCAAACGCTTGTCTCCACCCCGGTCGTTATGCGGGAGCAGTGCGGCGACCAGGGCGATCAGGAAGGCGGGAGCTGTGGGAGGCCGACCGGCACGCCGGGGCCATACCACGACAGCTCGCGCGGGAAAGGCCCGGCGGAGGACGACAGGTCAGTGCACCGGGGTTTTTCTCTGACGTTCTCGGATGATCCGAGTGACCGAGAGGAGAGCCGCACTGTAACGGTGACCGGGACACCACGTACAGCCCCGACCAGAGTAGTATGGCGGGGGAGATACGGGCGATGGCCGCAAAGGTCAGTCGCCTGCGTGAGGAGGGCGACCGGGATAGAGCCAAGTCCAACGCCCGGTATGAAGAAATGGAGGCGGTGAACGCTGCCCTGGTAGCCGCCCTGGAGAGAGCACAACAGCGCAACGACGCTATGGTCAGGGCACAGGCACCCCCGCCAGTTCGATCTCAGCAGTTTGAAGCGGGGCAGTCATCGGGCGGTAGGCCTAGTGATCCCGGGCGAACAGATTCACCGGCCGGCACGGCCCCGCCAAAGAGCACGCCGACGCCTCGCCAGCCCCACACTTCGTTCGAGGATGAAGCCGTGACCCCGACTGCACGGGCATTGCAGATGCTCGCCGACATTGTGTCGGATTTGAAGGCCCAAATAGAGGCCAACGAGAGAAGAGCGGCACGGCCAATGGAAGGCGCACGGTTCAACGAGTGCATGGGCCCTTTCTCACACCAGGTTATGGAGTCGGGGAGGTCTGGTAACCAGAAGTCCCTCAAGCTCACCTACTCGGGGTCCGGCTGCCCGTACCAGCACCTGGATAGTTTCCGGTCCCAGACGTGCGCCAAGGGCTACTCTGATGCAGTATGCTGCAATATTTTCCAGCAAACTCTGTCTAGAGAGGCGCTCAGCTGGTTCTATGAGCTTCCGGCAAATTCAATCGAGGCCTTCGAACAGTTGGCCGACCGGTTTGTAGGCCGCTTTATCCTCCGGGTCGAGGGAGCCTGGACATCGACCATCCTTTTTAACTGCATGCAAGCGCCCAGCGAGGAGCTGAGGACGTTCGTCAACCGTTGGCAAACGGCGACGGCCAGGGTTCGGAACCTTGACAAAGGTATCGCTGAGATGGCGTTCAAGCAAGGGCTCCGGCCGGGAAAATTTTCCTACGCCGTACGAGTGGAACTCCCGCAGAGGTATGACGAGTTAATGGCAATGGCCATCCGGCATGCCCAGGCCGATCACGAGACGTACGGGCATCACCTGCTGAAGAGGAAGCGGGACGAGCAGCAGAAAGACCACCCCCGGGAGCATCATTCCCCACCGCCCAGGAGAAAGTACCCGAAGGGGAAGCTTACCACGGCGCAAACGGGCAAGTACTGCTCCTATCATGATGAGGCTACTCATCGAACGAGCCAGTGTTGTTCTCTCAAGACAGCGGTGGAAGGTTTGATTAGTAATGGTCAGCTCCAATGGTATATAGGGGAAAGGAGAGCAGATCCCGACCGGGAGCAAGACCGGGACTGGTAGACTCGCCAAGCCTCCAAGCGGTTAGTTTGGCATATCACCGGTTCAACCGCTGTAACATCACATATATGCAAACTACTTTCAAGAAAAATTCCACCGATTCCACCAATTCAAGTATATTCATAGTCAAGGGATAACACAAGCAGAAGCCGTTCCGGTAAGTTTACAAAAAAGAGCAAGGGCAAAATCCTAAGGAGCTACGCCTCCCCCCTCAGCAGGCAATCTGCTAGCCTCTCCGGATGAAACAGCCGCGCCTTCAGCAATCTGAGGTCCACCCTCCCCTTCCGGTTGCTCCTCCGCCGACTGCTCATGGATATCCTCATCAGCGGCCTTCGGCATCCGGGAAGTGTCCAGCCACCCCTTCTCCGCCCATTCCGTGTACGCATCCGAGATGCCCGATTCCCTGGCCTTCTCCAGGAACTGAAGGAACTGATTGCTCTCGTGGTATTTGAGAACAACCCCCTCGTAGAGTTCCGGGTCCTCTTCCCCGGCTGCAGCGGCAGAGGCGGCGCGCACAGCGGCAGCTCCCACCTGGAGCTCGTCCACCTTGGCCTCCAGTTCGGCCCTCTCCTCCTCAGCCAGCTCCTTCTCCTTCTCCAGGCTCCGGACCTGCTCCTCCAGCTTCGCCACCTGCTTCTTGGCCCTCTCCTCCAATCTGGCCTTCTCCCGCTCCAGCCGGGACTTCTCTGCTTCCAACCGCTCTCGGGCTTCTGTCAGCTCGGCCACCTGCCTCTTCAACTCCTCGCTCGGATCTGGCTGGTACAGATTGTACAGCAACTGCATAACAACAGAGAGCCAATTAAGCAAGCAACGAAGGAAACGAATTACGAGCGGTGTAATGGCACCAGGCAATTCTTACCCGGAGGACCCCAAGGCTCCCGCCCGCCAAGGCTCCCGTGACCCCAGGTCTGTCCAGACCAAAGCCGGCCAAGTCCGCCGCCAGCTGTCGGGCGAGTGCACTCTCCGGGCTTCCCCTCTGTGCCTCCGCAGGCACGGGGCTACTCTTCCGGGCAGCGGCAGCCTTTTCCCCAGCGGAACTCGGTGCACCGCTGGTTACCTTGAGCCGTTTGGCCAGATTCTCACCGGACGACCCGCCGGTCAGCGTCACCAGCGTGGAGGGAGGAACGTCCATGACCCTCCGCCTCTTCTCACCCTGGCCGTCCGGCGAAGAAGATTGTGCGCCTAATCGGGTGACCAGGGTGACGAGCGGGACTGACCCCGGCCGGTGCGGAATCCGGCTCACTCCACCGGGAATCTTTAGTGGCCCCCCGGTAGTCTTGCCCTTGCCGGGTCCCGCCTTGGGCGCAGCAGGGTGGCTCTTCACACGCCTCAGGACATAGGCGTCATCCTCAACATCTATGGCCCTCGGTTCGAGATTAACCGTAAGCCGACCAGACTCCTCCTCCACCGATGTCTGCGAAACGGCCTCGCCTTTCTCCTTCAGCCTCGCGAGATGGTCTTCACCGTCCATAGATAGGGTGGTGTCAGGTTTGATGACCGCCCGGGAAGATGCACCATGACCGCCCGGGAAGATGCACCTGCAGGACGAGCAAATGTTAGTATTTCAAAGTTAGCAAAAGTGTCACCGCTAGGACTTGCTACGCACCGGGATCTCGCCCGAGACAGCAATACTCCAACACTTCCTGCCGGATGAAGTTGTAAGAGCTCCGTTCGAGATCGTCCCAACATCCGAGTATGGTCGCTCCTCTCCTGCTCCAACTCGGATAGCTCGAACGATTGATCCCCAGGGGGCTGGAAGGCACCAGGAACCTGGTACTTCTTCCTCTTCTGCCACTTCCCGCCCGCCATCACCACCTTCTTCCTCCAGCTGTTATCCACCCAAGAAGGCACATTGGTGATGATAGGTTGAAAGCACCGGCGCTGAAGGACAGACAACCCCGGGACCCTCGCTTCTTCGAGTATGATAACCTGTACAGTGCCCGGAATTCGTTTACCGTTGGCATACTCATCCCGGACAACTCGTACAGGCAGCCGAGGCTCAGCAGTCGCCTCCACTGGAGACCTGGAAGCTGCGCGGGTGACACTTGCAGTGCACTGAGCATGTATTGCACGAAGTCTGGCAGCGGGAGCGAAAACCCGTAGCAAAACTGGTCTAGATGCACGGCAAACCAACCTGCCTCCGGGTTACAGGCTGACTCTCCGGGATTCAGTGGCCGTAGCGCCACCTCATCCGGGATACTCCACGTCTCTCGGAACGCAGCAATCTCTCCAGGTTTCATGCTACCCTCTGGCTCATCGCACACCACGGCACCCTTCCCTCTACCGATGGTGTAGCTCACGGGCGGAGCACCAGTAAGGCGCACACCGTGCAGTATTTCCTCAGATCCTGAGGACCCGGAAGACGAAGCCCCGCTCCGGGAGCGGTCAGCGGCTTCAGACACCGGGGATTCCGAACCGAGCCAGTCCTCCAGTCTCTCCTCATCATCCACAATGGGACGCCTGACGGTCGATTCGGAAGCCCCATCAAAACTTGTAGAAGACATTTTTTTAACCTAAGGGGAAGAAAAACAAAACTCTAGCGCTGGTCAGCAACAAGCTAGAACAGCGCCCTCTGCGGCCCCTCCCCAAGTTTACCGCAGACGCTCCGCTTAAAACAACTCAGTTGCAACAGAGAACCCCTCCCCCCGCCGCAAAAACACCGAAAAGAAAAACAAGAACAACACCAGGCAAAGAAAACAAGAACTTACCGATTAGTATGCTCAACCGAGGAAAGTCTGCCCTGCGAAAGCAGCGAGCAATGGTAGAAAAAGAGTAAAAGAGCACTTGAGGCAACGGATGTCGCGGGGCACCTCCACAGAGCTTTTGCCGGATTTCTCTCTTTCTCTTAGTCTCTCTGAGCAAGGAGCAAAACAGAACTTAAGAAGGCAGATGAGGCCTTTTTATAGAGAGGTCTGGTGCCCTAGGCGCTTGTAATCCCCCCAAAACACGCAATCAGAGCAACTCAAACGCCCGCGAATCCAGACCCTCCATCTCAGACCGCTCCCTACCAGTACGTGTCCCAGCATTAGTAAACTTCCCACGCCATCATAATTGATGGGACTGATGGACTTCCTCCTTAAATGCATGTCAGCCACTTGTCCCGCCTGCTGGCGACAGGTAAGGGAGTTAGGAGCGGGAACCGAGGCGTCAGGCCCCCCTCACTTCCCCAGGCTCCACGGCTTCACCGGTTATGATCTTTCAACCGGCTTGAAGACCTCTCACCGGTTATGATTTTTCAACCGCCTCAAGAGCATTGTTCCGGGTATGAGCCATCCATCCGGTACCATGGCAGTTCATGGTTAGGTATCATTCAACCGGCTGCATGACATCTTCACTGCAAGTCACCGGTTATGATCTTTCAACCGGCTTGAAGACCTCTCACCGGTTATGATTTTTCAACCGCCTCGAGAGCATTGTTCCGGGTATGAGCCATCCATCCGGTAACATGGCAGTTCACGGTTAGGTATCATTCAACCGGCTGCATGGCATCTTCACTGCAAGTCACCGGTTATGATCTTTCAACCGGCTTGAAGACCTCTCACCGGTTATGATTTTTCAACCGCCTCGAGAGCATTGTTCCGGGTATGAGCCATCCATCCGGTACCATGGCAGTTCACGGTTAGGTATCATTCAACCGGCTGCATGGCATCTCACCGGTTAGGTAACATTCAACCGACTCGAGACCATCTCACCGGTTATGATCATCCAACCGGCTCGAGAGCATTTTTCCGGGTACGAAATCCACCCGGCCCCATGGCATCTCACTGGGGGACTCGTCTCGATATGGCAGAACGCCCAGTCGAGATCCACCCGGCTACATGGCATGACCCCGGTTATGAGAACATTCGACCGGCATGGGCTTTATACACCCGGGTGAGTTTACATCTAACACATGTACTCTTGTCCAGCAGGATAAAAACCCTGCATCGCACTGAACTGCGATCAATGTGGGGCTCCACGGCGAGACTTGTCACCTCAACGCCACCCCATTACCTCAACGCTTATTCCAACACAAGCTGAGAAGAACTAGCAAGTGTTGACCGGTGCCTCAGCAGACCGCAACACCGGGGCCACCTCCCCGCAGCCTAGCAATATGGACTCATCTCGATATGGCAGAACGCCCGGTCGAGGTCCCATACTCTCCGACTCGTCTCGATATGGCAGAACGCCCGGTCGAGGTCGCATACTCTCCAACTCGTCTCGATATGGCAGAACGCCCGGTCGAGGTCTAGTGCACAAGTTCACTTGGGGGACTCGTCTCGATATGGCAGAAAGCCCGGTCGAGATCCCATGCTCTCCGGCTCGCTCTGATATGGCAGAACGTGGGGTCCAGGTTCCATGCACAAATCTATTGCATGGTGGATTTCAACGCCCCATTATCATTCCATGCACACATCTATTGCATGGCGGATTTCAACGCCCCACTATCATCTCATGCACTCTCCGGGTTTCACCCCGCTCCATGCTCATAGCACTACAACACTTAAGCACAGTACTGCTTATATTGCAAACATACTCATAAACTGTTGCACATCATCGGTAACAGGTACTCACCCCGGTCACGCCCAATCTTCAACGCGAACTTGGGGGACTGGGCACCGTTGGGTTGGTAACCCTATGGGTCTGCGGGACAAGGGCAAGACAGTTTAAGTCCCCATTCAAGATTGCACTTGACCGGGAACTTGGGGGACTTGTTGACAGTAGCCACAGAGGGGCTACAGCAGGCCCACAAACCCGCAGCTAATGTACCAGAGGCCGGCCCGAGGCCCGGGATCAGATCACCAGCACCCGGCCTCGGGGTCCAGCAGTCTATCCTGCTACCAGGGGCCCGGGAACCGGGGGCGCCCGCCTGCCAAAGAGGTCACCAAAGCTGCCCTTTGGTATGCAAACAGAAGGAAACCAGTCCCACATCGAAGAGTAAGGCCAGACCTCACCCCTGGCCACCTATATAAGGGCCTCAACTACCCTTATTAATAGGTAACTGATCCTTCCTACCGCTTATATACGTGCTTAAGTTATATCTATTCCAACTATACTAACTTAGGCATTGGAAAGGAGAAGACCGGCCCGCCCGGTATTCCCTTTAGTAAGCAGGTTTACTGGAGATCACGCTTGGATTCATCTGTCTCTACCAGACCTACGGGTTTGTGCAGAAACATCTAGTGTAACTGAAATTTGGCAAAACGATCAAAAGAACGATACAAACCACATAAGGAAAAAAAAAAGAATAAAAAAGGAAGATCACTTAAACGTTTACATTAAGTTTTGGACCGTTTCAGTACTTAAATTCATCATGTGCGCTTTTTTTTATTGTCTGCGTGTTTCACGGTCATTGACTTTTGAGTTTTGACCAATTTATATAACTTTTCTGCAGCATAACTGGTACGGTATTTCTCTATTAACAGATATGAATCTTGAACAATTGAGAATTAAGGGGATGTGTTTTACTATAAGTTATGAGATTGTGGTAGTGGTTCAAGTCAAGTTTTTGTATTATGAAGAGATTTCATGTGATGGATCGGATCTTGTCTGCATGTTGTTTTATCCTATAGGTACATTTTTTTTTTGTTACAAACGGGGTCTAAAAGACACAAACAGAAAGGAAAGACAAACTAAGAGTCGTAACAAGAGTCAACTCTCCTTACTCTAGTTATAGCACATAGATCATCAAGAAAAAACTGAGAAGCATGTGCAGGGGGATCATCAAAGAAGATTGTTCCAAGCTCAAGACTAGTGCTAGCTTTAGCTAAAGCATCGGCTGTCATGTTTGACTCTCTGAATATGTGAATAAGTTTAGCATCTTCCATTCTTGTTATAATACTACAGCAGCCACTAAGCAAAGATTTAAGAGGATGGAGAGCAAGGTTAGAGCTTTGCATTAACTTAACAAGAATGGTAGAATCAGATTCAATTTCTAGCTTGGTGATATGCAAATTGGAGGCAAGCTTAAGACCAAGAAAAAGACCCCAAGCCTCAGCACCAAGAATTGAACCAATGCTCAAATTGGACTGAAAACCAGCAATCCAAGTTCGATGATGATTTCTTATCACACCACCAGCGCCAATCTTGCCTAAATTAGAAGCCCTGGTTCCATCAACATTCAGCTTATAATAATCAACATGAGGCATTTTCCAAGACAACATAGAGTAGCTGTATATAGTAGCAGCACTAGTTTTAGGCTTAGCATTTTTCCACTCCACAGCATAGTCCCAAATCACATTTTCACAGCAATTAGGCAAAATAAAATTAGAGTCAAAAACCTACTTATTCCTCCATTTCTATATGAACCAGCAGATACAAACAAACAGGTTGCACCATTTAATACCATTCTTCACAACAGCATGACAATGCATTTGAGCATAAATCCATCCAATCCAATTAAGACTAAAAGAGTTGGAAATATTACCCGGTTTGGCAAAAGCCTTCCAAATGATAACAAACCTGGGACAATCTCTGAACAGATGGAGAAGAGACTCTTCATTAGACTGACAAATGGGACATGAAGTATTATTAGTGAACCCTCTAGTGACACGCTGAACATTAGTGAGAATTTTTTGTGCAGCAAAGTCCAAAAGAAAGTTTTAAGCGTGGGAGGGATGTCAGCTTTCCACACAAATCTCTATTGAGGGCTTTGAGGAAATGACATGTCAAAGAATGAGTTATAAGTAGATCTTACTGAGAAAGAACCATTAGCAGTAGCACCCTAAATTAAAGTATCCATGCCACTGTCTCCAAAACAAGTTGGAACATTAACAATATGATTAACCACATCAGCAGGCACCATAGAGAGGAGTTTAGGAATATCCCAACCATCATCGTTCCAAAAATCACAAACCAAAACATTAGCACTAATGGCAGCAAAAGGCAGGGCCACATGAATAAGAGCTTCCGAAGATTGACGAGTCGCCGAAGCGAGCATCAAGCAATAATAACCCTACAATCGTTAGTAGTATAGAATAAGTAGGGATCGTTCTAGCCGGGGATTAAGGGTACCTGAAACATGAGAATGTTAACACAAATATTCACAAATATATATGCACACAATTGTCACACTTATATACATATATACATATTCACATGAAATCAAGGGGGATTGAGGTGAGGTTTGGCAGCAATAGGCTGCCTCTAAATCATGCATAAAACAGCAATTTAAAATCCTAAATTACTATATACAAGTTTGGTCGACATTCTTCCACAAATTACTAACACAAAAGCACTCAAAACACATAGCAAAGTTATAAGATAAGACACAGCAAGAGCACACAATATCCTAGATCCGACTTAGTTCCAACCTAATTAGCTCCTTATCGGTTTACTAATCGATTAAGACTCTCAAATACTTCAAGATTAACTTATCGTCTAACCCCAAAGTTATACTAAACACATTTGAGAACACTTATCGTCGAAATCAAACATGCAAAGTAATTAGGCACAAGGTCTTTTTAGTCGGAAACATATCAATCAAGCAAGGCGTCACCACTTCTTGTTAACATGCATAGTCATTTAAACCACTCTAGTCCTATTATTGACGGATACAAGACCAATACTCAAAACACATCGCGAATATGCTAAGTACCAATCTTTGAGGCACACGGATTTAAAGACTAAACCAAGAACGAATTACTAGAATCAGAGTGAACATACTTGCCTATCTAATCCTATCTCTTTACTTCATATTTTCATTACAATTTAGCATGCAATTCGAAACTTATCTTTGAAATTCCTTATTAATACTATAAGAATTAAATTAACATGCATCATTCTAAAACCAAATTCACAATTGTTTTTCACATAGACATGAAAACACAATAACCAAACATACACATGAGTTTCATAGACAAAACTACACATAACTACATAAAAACTATTACAAACCAAGAGTAGGGAGTAGATCACACTTTTGCAGACACCTTTGAGGGCTTCAAGTCGTGTGGATCCAATGGAAAGTGGTTCGGTGGTGGCTGGATGAAAGGTGAGGATAATCGGCAGGATTATATGGTGGTGGTGGTGGCTTTTGGTTTGTGTTTTTATGTAGGATCTTTGGCTGAAAATTGGTAGAGTTTTGGCTAGGGTTTTTGCTTTAGAATGTGACACTTTTTCTGTAGGAAAAGTTGGTATTTATAGGGGATAGAAAGAGAGGCTGCCGGCCACAATCCTAGATGCAAAAGGGATTCACAAAACCTAATGGGATTAGGTTTTGTAACCTTCCTTTCATAGTACAATTAGGTTTTCTATTTCTGAATTTTTCTTCAAGGCTTGGGCTTCACATCTTCATGGACTTCTTGTATGATCATTGGACTTCAATTGATAGGCCTTGATCCATCGAAAATGCCCCAAATGCCGGCAGCTCACAATGACACACATTCTGCCAGAATCGGCAGCTTCTCCTAGCTTGACTAGGAGAACTTGTTTCTTCATGCTTTTCTTCAATGTCATGGCTAGGTGTCTTCCTCTAACCTTTATTAAGCTTGAACCATCTTCACATATGCATTTGTGCACCATTAGGTCCATCAAAAACAGAAAACACAAAAAGGGGGCAGTAGGTTCCTGGAATCGGCAGCTTTGACCTTGTCGCAGTGATTCCGACATATCTCCATCTGTGGAGCTCCGATTGATGCGATTCCAAGTCTCACGTAAACTAGACACATATGGCCATCTCCCCATAAAACAGTTTGATCAAAATCCTCGTGAGTCGATGGGAATGATTTTTCGAAGTTGGGACACAGTCCCAGGAAAATCCTGGAAGTCCCTGGATTGGTTTGCTCGGACTGCTGTTTTGCAGCCAACTTTTGGGTGACTTCCCGTACTCCAATTGATCTGAAATTTTAACACAACATTCCTCAGTATATGAATATTAAGCACACCAAATTTCAAAGAATTCGGACAAGGATAGATCACAGTTTCACTCATTTCAAAATCACGAAAAAGACATATTTTACACTATTTTCCAGATTTCTCAAACTTAGTCATTTTTCGGATTCTTAACCATTTTTCACCAAACTCTACCAAAATTGACACTAACTATATTATGACTCTATCTTAGATAAATAAGGGTTAAACAAAGCATAAACGAGGGTATAAGCATATAATATCGTCGCACATTGTGCTCCTATCAACTACCCCACACTTAGACTTTGCTAGTCCCTTAGCAAACTAACTTAAACTAAGACTCAAAACAAACTATTGCCCCTAACAATTTGTCTCAGGCTCGTATGTACACATAGCTTTCAAGTTAATGCATGAGAATGCTAAGCACGAAAATTCCAAGTTTCATGAACATGTGACATCAATATGAACATATAAGAGCAAAAGTAAGCATGTAGACATGTTAAGCTAATCCAATCCTCCTCACTAGACATACTCTCTTCTTTTCTCTCGAAGCATGGTATTCACACATAAGTATATGCAAGCGAAAGATCATGAAATACAAAGAGTGACTTGCATATATCAAAGAAACGAAAGCACTTTGTGAAATTTGATGGAAAAACCTCATATGATAACTATATGCACCAATGAACCAAAACCATATGCTTACTCTTGAGAAAATCTCCACAATCAAATTTAACCATCTTAAGAATCATGAAAAAGATCAATAAAAGGGTTGTAATGGGGCTAGGCTAAGAGGTATTCGATATTTGGATAAGGAGGCTCAAAAACGTCACCATGACATTCGGCAAAGCTCAAATCTCCTTATGTCTTCTCGCCAAAAGGGTCAAATTTCATCTTGTTGGACCCATAAGTCATTCTTTTTCTTCCCATAAAACATTACAATCAATAATCTAGACCATAGCCATGCACAACATTTTTATTTTTCAACCCTATGCCGTGCCCTTCTTTTTCATATTTTTCTTTCTTTTTCTCAGCATTTTTCTCTCTTTTGATTCGAGCATTTTTCTTCTCTTTTCTATTTCTAAGGGCACGGCATGCATACATATTTCATACAAATTTATGGCTAGGTCTACCCCACACTTGTTCTTCTTTATCACATACGCGAAAACGCTTTCAAAAATCAAGCTTTGCCGGAACACACAGTAAAGGCATCACTATACTAAGTTCATGGAAAGTGTTTAAGGGTGATGAAAGAAAAGGCTCAATATCGGCTCAAAGGGGTTTACTAAGGTGTCCCACGACGGGCTCTAATAGGGCACATGCTTTCTTTGGCAATGGTGGTAAACCTAAATGATCTTTATTCAATCATGTTCAAAATCAAGGTATTTTATGATATAAAAGTTTCGAAAATCAACAAGAGTAAGTTCTAGCATACTAGAGTTCATTAAAAAGCTATGGCACATAGTCATCGAATTTGCAAAGAATTATGAGGTTTCATGCTTCCTACGAATCTATCGAATTTTATCTTTTTATCGCTCAAGAAGAAGGCAATTTGGCACAAAAGCTCACATAGGTTATAATCGAAATAAACTAGCTAAAACATGCATGCTTAATAATCAACAAGTCCTACATGCTCCTACCAATGCACATAATCCATGAAACTTACAATTTTAAAAGTATGCACAACCATCATCTATGTATGCAAAGAGGAGAAAAACATCATTGACATATTAGGGGCATCCTAAGACTTGAAACAAACAAATTAAACACTCTATTTTTGTAGAACAATTTTCTGAATTTTCTTTTCTAAACTAAGCACACGAAAACATAAACGGAATACGTTATCCCACCCCACACTTAGAAAATTACATTGTCCTCAATGTAAGCACAAGTTTATATCAACGAATTTCCTAAGCATGCAATCGACTAACATATACCAACATATCATCACAAATCAAAGGAAAAGAGAAGGGTTAGGAAATTGCAAACTCTCGGTGATGGCTCCTTCACTTTTCTTTGATCGACATGGGTTGCCTCCCAAGTAGCGCTGTGTGTTTATAGTCCATAGCCTAGACTTTTCACCGTGTTTTTGCAAGTGTTCATCGTGTTCCAAAACAACTCAAATCGGCAAGAAGAAGTTCGATAAGAAGATCGTTGCATGAGGTGTCCGAATCGGTGCTTGTAGAAGGCTGCGTATCCGAGTATGGTGCAATCTGCGTGTCCGGCTGTGTCGCCTTCGTGTCCGGTACCAAGTCAAGCGTAGCCGGCGTATCCTTGAGTTCAGCTAGGTTGTG
Organism: Potentilla sterilis; assembly: GCA_963682095.1. Lineage (NCBI taxonomy): Eukaryota > Viridiplantae > Streptophyta > Magnoliopsida > Rosales > Rosaceae > Potentilla > Potentilla sterilis. The sequence continues at coordinate 14,532,745 of OY821765.1, read as the reverse complement.
CTGCACCTCATGTGTCATATCATCAAGCCTGCCGGCGATGGCAGGTCCGGCAGGATGCTCGGTAGCAAGGAGTGTACTCGGCAATGTTGGGTGGAAGCTGCCAGCAATGGCCGGTCCGGCAGCTTCTTGGTCTCGGCATTGGGGTGCGGGTGAAGGGTGCAGCTCGGCAGGGACTTGTGGTGGGGGAGGCTGCAGCTCGGCATGGACAATAGCAATGGTAGCCCCTTGGCTTGGAGGATCATGCACATCGGTTTCATCATGTATGGGTTCAAATGGCTCGTAGTACGGCTTGAGTCTATGTCCATTTACCTTGAATATGTTTCCCGTAGCTTCATTCCGAATCTCTATGGCTCCATGTGGAAACACTTGAAGAACAATGAATGGTCCAATCCAACGTGAGCGCAACTTACCCGGAAAAAGTTTGAGTCGTGAATGATACAAGAGAACTTTTTGACCAACTTCAAACTCCTTCCGTCGAAGCATCTTATCATGTGCAACCTTAGTCTTTTGCTTGTAAATCCATGCGGCTTCATAAGCTTCATTCCGTATTTCTTCAAGTTCGTTGAGTTGAAGCTTCCTATGAAGGCCGGCCTCATCAATGCTCATGTTGAAGGCCTTAACCGCCCACCATGCTCTATGCTCAAGTTCTACCGGTAAGTGACATGCTTTGCCATATGTTAACCGAAAAGGTGACATACCTATCGGTGTCTTGTATGCCGTCCTATAAGCCCACAAAGCATCATTGAGACGATTACTCCAATCCTTCCTTGAAGGTCCAACGGTCTTCTCAAGTATTTGCTTGATCTCTCGATTACTTACTTCGGCCATGCCACTAGTTTGGGGATGATAAGGTGTAGAAACTTTATGTGTGACTCCATACTTCTTCAATAAAGCTTCAATGGTGCGGTTACAAAAATGGGATCCTCCATCGCTAATCAAGACTCTTGGAACTCCAAAACGTGAAAAGATGTTGGTCTTGAGAAACTCGGCTACCACCTTAGCATCATTGGTGCGTGTAGCCTTGGCTTCAATCCACTTTGACACATAATCCACCGCAAGCAATATGTAGAGAAAGCCCTTACTTGAAGGAAACGGTCCCATGAAGTCAATCCCCCAAAGATCATGAATCTCAATAGAAGTGATGGGGTGTAAAGGCATTTGATCTCTTGGTCCAATATTCCCCATTCTTTGGCATCGATCACATGACTTACAAAACATGAATGCATCCTTGAAAATTGTAGGCCAAAAGAAACCACAATTAAGTACCTTCAATGCCGTCTTCTTCGGCCCAAAATGTCCTCCACACGCCTCATTATGACAAAAAGTAAGGATGGAACGATGTTCGTTCTCCGGCACACATCTTCGAAGCACTTGATCACCACATTGCTTCCATAAGTACGGATCATCCCACAAGAAGTGTCGAGCTTGCTTCCTTATTCTTTGTTGATGGTGGTTCGGCAACTCCTTGGGGAATCGGCGTGTGGCTAGAAAATTTGCAATGTCAGCATACCAAGGCTCAAGCACTTCAAGTCGAAAAAGTTGCTCATCCGGAAAGGTCTCTAATAGGGGCAGCCGATCCACATCTTGCACAAGTCTACTCAAATGATCGGCTACGACATTCTCAACACCTTTCTTATCCTTAATCTCAATATCGAACTCTTGAAGCAAAAGAATCCATCGAATAAGCCTCGGCTTAGCATCCTTCTTTGTCATAAGATATCTTAAAGCGGCATGATCACTATAAACAATAACCTTGGAATTCAAAAGATATGATCGAAACTTTTCCAAAGCAAAGATTACCGCTAAGAGTTCCTTCTCCGTTGTTGTGTAGTTGAGTTGTGCATCGTTGAGAGTCCTTGAAGCATAGTAAATGGCGCATGGCTTCTTTTCAATTCGTTGTCCAAGTACCGCTCCAAGTGCATAATCACTAGCATCACACATCAACTCAAATGGCTCGTCCCAATTAGGGGACACAAGTATTGGTGCCGTACATAAGCAAGCCTTCAATCGGCAAAATGCTTCCTCACACGCCTTTGTCCACTCAAACGTCATCTCCTTTTGTAACAAGTTGCTCAATGGCTTGGCAATTGAAGAGAAGTCCTTGATAAATCGTCGATAGAACCCCGCATGGCCAAGAAAACTTCTCACATCTTTTACACACCTAGGGCTTGGCAATGCTTGAATTAGCTCCACCTTGGCTTTGTCAACCTCTAAGCCTCTTGCCGAAATTATGTGCCCTAGAACAATGCCTTGCGTAACCATGAAGTGACACTTCTCCCAATTGAGCACAAGATTTGTCTCTACACACCTCTTAAGTATCTTCTCCAAGTTCCCCAAACATGCATCGAAGGTGCCTCCATACACACTAAAATCATCCATAAACACTTCGATAATGTCTTCAATAAAATCCGAGAACATAGCATACATACATCTTTGAAAAGTGCCGGGTGCGTTGCAAAGTCCGAATGGCATCCTCCGATAAGCAAACGTGCCAAATGGACAAGTAAAAGTGGTCTTCTCTTGATCATCCGGGTGTATCATGATTTGATTGTAGCCACTATATCCATCAAGAAAGCAATAGTAAGAATGACCGGCCAACCTCTCTAGCATTTGATCCATAAACGGCAAAGGCATGTGATCCTTCCTTGTTGTAGCGTTGAGCTTCCTATAATTGATGCACATCCTATGACCGGTTACAAGTCTTTGTGGCACAAGCTCATTCTTCTCATTCTTGACAACCGTTACACCACTCTTCTTCGGCACTACTTGCACGGGAGATATCCACTTACTATCCGAAATTGGGTAGATCACCCCACAATCGAGCAACTTAATAATTTCTTCCTTTACAACCTTCATCATGGGAGGGTGAAGTCGACGTTGAGCTTCCTTCGTCGGCTTAGCTCCTTCTTCCAATAAGATACGATGAACACAAGTAGTAGGGCTTATTCCCTTGATATCCGCTAAGGTCCAACCTATGGCGGTCTTATACTTCTTAAGCACACGAATCAAATCCTCCTCTTGCTTCTTACTAAGCATTGAAGACACAATAACCGGTAGTGTATCTCCTTCTCCAAGATAAGCATACTTCAAGTGACTAGGGAGCTCTTTAAGTTCTAACTTTGGGGCCTCTTCCACACTTGGTCGAAATTTTGTTGTGGCACTTGGAATTGACAAGAACGAATTAAAGGTTTGGGCATAGGGCCGAGCCTCTAGCTCGGCACAAACTTTCATCACACTCGGCTCTATCATAAATGGCTCGGCAATGGTGCCTTGCTCGGCACTTCTTGGCTTGGCCGGCTCTTCTTCCTCATTCTTATGCACGATTCGTTCTCCCCTCTTGTCAAATCCGACCCCTTGCTCAATCGCTAATTGCTATGCGTCGAGCGAGGTCGACATAACTTGCTCGACCTCCTCCAAAACATCAATGGCACAACCCTCCTTTAAATCAACATTAGGGAACTTCATGGCGTCAAACACATTGAACTTGATCACCTCACCATCAAATTCCATAGTTAGGTTGCCCTCGGCCACATCTATCTTTGTACGCGCGGTCCTCATGAATGGTCGCCCTAAAAGCAATTGAGTGTTGTTGACCGGCGAATCCTCCATCTCAACCACATAAAAATCGGCGGGGAATATTAATTGGTTGACTTGCACCAACACATCCTCTACATAGCCCTCCGGATATTTGCTTGAGCGATCCGCAAGTTGAATGATGACATTATCCTTCTTGAGAGGCCCTATACTCAACGTTTGATACACATTGAGTGGCATGACATTGATCGATGCTCCCAAATCTAACATAACATTCTCAAATCGTGTATTGCCTATGACACAAGGCACATTGAAGCTCCCCGGATCCTTCATCTTTGGTGGCAACTTCCTTTGAATAACTGCCGACACCGTCTCGCTCATTGTTACCACACGAGTCTCCCTCGTATGCCTTCTTGCTGTGCAAAGCTCCTTCAAAAACTTAGCATACTTCGGCACTTGCTTAATGCACTCCAACAAAGGAATGTTGACTTGCACTTTCCGGAAAATCTCCAACACCTCTTCATCGGATTTGTCCTTCTTCGTTCTAGCAAAGCGAGAAGGGAATGGAATGCTTGATGATGACACACCTCCCTTGCTTGCTTGGCTCGGCAATACCTCATTCTTTGATGTAGCGGGATCGTGCTCAAGCTCGTTACGCAGCCCCTTGTTTTGTATTCCATGGCCGGCATCATTCCCTTTCTCGGTAACAACTTTGCCCCTCTCGGTAACAACACTGCCGGCATCATCATCATGCTCGGCATCATGGCCCTCCTCGGCATCCTCTCTATGGCTGCCGGCAATGACAGGTCCGGCAGCCCTCTCATCATCCCCAATGCCCTTGAAAGTCACTCGCTTTTTCTTTGGACTTGTTGGAGGAAACAACTCTCTTCCGCTACGAGTTTGAATCACTTTGGCTTGCTCGTTCCTCGGATTGGGAATAGTATTGCTTGGCAACTTCCCTTGCTCATTGAATCTTCCCATAAAGTCTACAACTTGCCCCATTTGAGTCTTGAGCTCACCAATGTCCTTTTGATGATTTTGTTGCCCCGCGAGTAATGCTTGAGTAGCACTTGACAACGATTGAAGCAAAGCATCATAGTTCGGATTGCTCGGTGCGGCTTGGCCTTGGATAGGCACGGCTTGAGCTTGGTTTTGGTTCGGCACTGCCCCATATACTCCTTGGTTCGGCATGTATGGCTGCCGAGGCACAAATGGTGGCCTCGGTGCAAACGGCGCTCCTCCTTCTCTCGGTTGCATAGGTGCCCTAAGCACGTTGTCATTGTTCGCCCATCGAAAGTTCGGATGATCATTGAACCTTGGATTGAAATTTCCAAAACGTTGGCCTCCTTGAAAACCAATGGCATTGCACTCCTCAACTCCCTCACTAATTCCAAATTGAGGGCATTGGTCGGTCTCATGGCCCTCGGTGCAAATACCACATACACTCGCACGCTTCTTCATCAAATTACTCACCAAGTCGGTGAGCTTGTCCACTTTATCTTCTAACTTTGAGCTCGAAGACGTCTCATGCACTTTCTCATTCCTTTGCACATTGCCTCGTGCCATGCCAAATTGTTGGTTGTTCAAAGCACGAACTTCCAACAAACTTCTTGCCGCACCGGCGTTCAACTCCAAAAAGCTACCTCCCGCGGCCGAGTCAAGAAACTCTCTCTCCATGACGCGCAATCCCTCATAGAAATATTGTAGCAAGAGTCCATCGCTAATGCCATGCGATGGACACAAAGAAACTAGGGACTTGAACCTCTTGTAGTAGTCGAAGAAAGTCTCATCTCCGGCTTGCTTCACACTTGTAATTTGCTTCCTCAGATCAGTGATACGTGAAGCAGGAAAGTACTTGAGCAAAAACTCATCCATCATAGTACTCCACGAAACAATACGTCCGCGAGGCACTTCAAACAACCACTCCTTTGCTTAATCTTCTAGAGAAAATGGAAAAGCCTTCATTTTGAAGTGTTGCAAATCGGTCCCTCTTGGGCACATGGACTCCGTGGTGAAGTTAAACCACTGTAGATGCTTGTTAGGGTCCTCACTCGGCATCCCATAAAACGATTTCAGCTTATGGAGGAATCCACTCCTCAATTCAATCTCTCCAGTCTTGTCAGTTTCCAAGGGAGGATAAGTAATATTAGAAGGAGCAACTCCAGCTCCAGCAACATGACCATTCTGTGATCTGATCGATGCCATGATCTCTTCTTCTTCTTCTAATTCGGCAAAGACCTCAAATTCTGGATTCTGAAGATCACACGATGATGACACAACTGAAGGTGAACTCGGCACTGATGATGAAATGGACGGCACTATAGGGGAGGACGGTACGGATGATGATACTGATGAACTGGTTGGTGACGATGGCGGTAATGGCACAAAACGAGCAATAGCGAGTTCTTGATCTAAACGTTGCAAACGGCCTTGAAGATCTCTTGTCCAAATACTAGATTCGGACATGCACTATTTCTGAAATTTGCAACATTTAAACAAGTTAGAACCTCGTAAAGAAATAGAAGACAAGAATATACATCATTACAAGCCACGGCATTGGCGATTACACAACAAATTTCAACAATGATACACATATGCACATTCGGCAACACATATAGTACACGGCATAGCAACAAACATTTCGGCAAAGCATACATATACAATCGGCACAAGAGAAGAAAATTTGACAAGTTCATGAGCATGTAATCGCTAAGTCTAATTTCTTTTAAATTTGTTCTAACTCTCGAAGTACGTGGAGCAGAGGAGATAACGGTGCAATGGACTGATACAGCCCCCGGTAGTATCATGCTTAGTCCGATATACCTCAAGAGTTTGAACCACACAACATGTTTTATCTTTGAAGAAAATAGGCCCCATATGTCAAGTTATGTTCTAGCGTCTAAAGTGAGGTGATGCTTCGGCACAAGCTGTCGACTAGGTCGTGCGGATTTTACGTTTCAAAGGTCATTAAAATCACGGAGGGCGAACCCCCTATCGACTCACTCACCGAGAATGAACATCAGTCTATGGGCCTTGAGATCCAGTTAAACAAACCTGAGAACCATATCTATGATAATAACTTCCCCATAATTTGTAAAACAAACACGGATCCCTAGCGGTCTCAAGTGTTGATTAAAACCGCCCTCAACCTCATGGAAGTAATACTATTACCGAAGAAACGCTTATATGCGTGGGGGGGAAGTATCCCGCGTTTCCCAATCTACATAGAAACGGCCTCCGACATAGCACCATTCACATGAAGGGTTTTGGTTATGATCAACAAAAGAGGCTTCACCTACATGTTACACTTTAGAAACTACAATAAACTCAAACATACACAACATATCAACTTCCTAGAAATTAAACTAAGTGACTACCAACATACATCATTATACATCATGCAACTTTCGAAATTTAAACTCTACATGCCAAAGCATATTTCTACTTTACAAAATCCCAAAATAAACTTAAAATTTATAACTTTACACTTTCACAACAAAAATTTCCAGCAACATTATATACACAACAAATTCATAAAACAAGCTTTTATAATCCCCGGCAACGGCGCCAAAAATTGACGAGTCGCCGAAGCGAGCATCAAGCAATAATAACCCTACAATCGTTAGTTGTATAGAATAAGTAGGGATCGTTCTAGCCGGGGATTAAGGGTACCTGAAACATGAGAATGTTAACACAAATATTCACAAATATATATGCACACAATTGTCACACTTATATACATATATACATATTCACATGAAATCAAGGGGGATTGAGGTGAGGTTTGGCAGCAATAGGCTGCCTCTAAATCATGCATAAAACAGCAATTTAAAATCCTAAATTACTATATACAAGTTTGGTCGACATTCTTCCACAAATTACTAACACAAAAGCACTCAAAACACATAGCAAAGTTATAAGATAAGACACAGCAAGAGCACACAATATCCTAGATCCGACTTAGTTCCAACCTAATTAGCTCCTTATCGGTTTACTAATCGATTAAGACTCTCAAATACTTCAAGATTAACTTATCGTCTAACCCCAAAGTTATACTAAACACATTTGAGAACACTTATCGTCGAAATCAAACATGCAAAGTAATTAGGCACAAGGTCTTTTTAGTCGGAAACATATCAATCAAGCAAGGCGTCACCACTTCTTGTTAACATGCATAGTCATTTAAACCACTCTAGTCCTATTATTGACGGATACAAGACCAATACTCAAAACACATCGCGAATATGCTAAGTACCAATCTTTGAGGCACACGGATTTAAAGACTAAACCAAGAACGAATTACTAGAATCAGAGTGAACATACTTGCCTATCTAATCCTATCTCTTTACTTCATATTTTCATTACAATTTAGCATGCAATTCGAAACTTATCTTTGAAATTCCTTATTAATACTATAAGAATTAAATTAACATGCATCATTCTAAAACCAAATTCACAATTGTTTTTCACATAGACATGAAAACACAATAACCAAACATACACATGAGTTTCATAGACAAAACTACACATAACTACATAAAAACTATTACAAACCAAGAGTAGGGAGTAGATCACACTTTTGCAGACACCTTTGAGGGCTTCAAGTCGTGTGGATCCAATGGAAAGTGGTTCGGTGGTGGCTGGATGAAAGGTGAGGATAATCGGCAGGATTATATGGTGGTGGTGGTGGCTTTTGGTTTGTGTTTTTATGTAGGATCTTTGGCTGAAAATTGGTAGAGTTTTGGCTAGGGTTTTTGCTTTAGAATGTGACACTTTTTCTGTAGGAAAAGTTGGTATTTATAGGGGATAGAAAGAGAGGCTGCCGGCCACAACCCTAGATGCAAAAGGGATTCACAAAACCTAATGGGATTAGGTTTTGTAACCTTCCTTTCATAGTACAATTAGGTTTTCTATTTCTGAATTTTTCTTCAAGGCTTGGGCTTCACATCTTCATGGACTTCTTGTATGATCATTGGACTTCAATTGATAGGCCTTGATCCATCGAAAATGCCCCAAATGCCGGCAGCTCACAATGACACACATTCTGCCAGAATCGGCAGCTTCTCCTAGCTTGACTAGGAGAACTTGTTTCTTCATGCTTTTCTTCAATGTCATGGCTAGGTGTCTTCCTCTAACCTTTATTAAGCTTGAACCATCTTCACATATGCATTTGTGCACCATTAGGTCCATCAAAAACAGAAAACACAAAAAGGGGGCAGTAGGTTCCTGGAATCGGCAGCTTTGACCTTGTCGCAGTGATTCCGACATATCTCCATCTGTGGAGCTCCGATTGATGCGATTCCAAGTCTCACGTAAACTAGACACATATGGCCATCTCCCCATAAAACAGTTTGATCAAAATCCTCGTGAGTCGACGGGAATGATTTTTCGAAGTTGGGACACAGTCCCAGGAAAATCCTGGAAGTCCCTGGATTGGTTTGCTCGGACTGCTGTTTTGCAGCCAACTTTTGGGTGACTTCCCGTACTCCAATTGATCTGAAATTTTAACACAACATTCCTCAGTATATGAATATTAAGCACACCAAATTTCAAAGAATTCGGACAAGGATAGATCACAGTTTCACTCATCTCAAAATCACGAAAAAGACATATTTTACACTATTTTCCAGATTTCTCAAACTTAGTCATTTTTCGGATTCTTAACCATTTTTCACCAAACTCTACCAAAATTGACACTAACTATATTATGACTCTATCTTAGATAAATAAGGGTTAAACAAAGCATAAACGAGGGTATAAGCATATAATATCGTCGCACATTGTGCTCCTATCAAAGATAACCAGGGATCGTACCAAAACCTGATAGATTTTCCATCACCCAAACGCCATTTAAGATTTTTCTTTACCAACTGAGCACCATGAATAATTTCTCTTCATGAACTAGATCAATCAGTTTATAATTTCCATAAAAAAGGCTACTGTTCTTCAAATATTTTTCAGAGAACATAGAAGCCCACATACCCTTATCTTCTTGAAACATCCTCCAACAGATTTTCCCAAGCATGGCCTTATTCATATCAGCCGTTTTTTTTATCCCTAAACCCCCAAGTTTCTTAGGCTGACAAATGATATCCCAACTAACCAAATGAACTTTCTTACAATTCTCAGAATCTCCCCAAATAAAATCCTTATTTAATTTATCCAACTTATCACATAAGCTCATGGGAAATTTAGCTGTTTGCATAGTATAATTTGGAATGGAAGAAGTAACAGACTGAACAAGAGTGAGTTTACCTGCCATACTGAGAGATTTCCCCTTCCAACTAGACAGTCTAGACTGAACTTTATCAAAAATCCCCTTATAGGTATGTTTATTCACTCTAGAGTGGATAGCATGCCAAGGTATTTTCCAAGATTATTGATGAGAGGAGAGCCACACGTATTACTGATGGAAATAGCTAGTTTTTTGCAAGTATTTGGAGAGCAATAAACTTAAGATTTTTCATAACTCACAGCCTGACCAGAGAGGGAGCAAAAGGTGTCCAGACAATATTTTAAGATAAAGGCTTGGTGAGAGGAAGCTTAAGCAAATAAGATCAGATCATCAACAAAGAAAAGATGAGAAATCTTAGGACCCGACTGGGAGGCACTAACAGGTTTCCAATGGCCATACTTAATAGCGGACTGAATTAGATAGGAAAGTTTCTCCATAATATTATCAGATATAGGATGTATGGTGATAAGGGATCACCTTGTCTAATTCCCCTTTGAGCTTTGAAAGAACTAGTAAGCTCACCATTAAAACAAATTTGGAAACTAGTAGTAGTGATGCACTGTATGATTAGCTTGACTAAAGACTGAGGAAAACGAGCCTCATATAAAACACTTTCGATGAAGTTCTAGCTCAATCTATCATAGGCCTTAGATAGGTCAATTTTCCAAGCAAGAAAACCCAATTTACCACAAGACTTTTTGCACTTGAACAACATCTCTTGAACAACCATAATATTATCAGATATGCATCTTCCAGGAACATAGCTAACTTGATTAGGACTAATCAAAAATGCTGCATAAGAGGTCTGATTCTAGAGACAATGACCATGGATATCACTTTATAAACAGTAGTGCACAAACTGATAGGTCTAAAATTAACCATATGCTGAGGGTTATAAATCTTAGGAATTAAAGAAATGAGGGTGTGATTGAGACCAGTAAGGATAGAACTGGTCGCAAAGGCATCACAACGAACCTTAAAAATCTCAGAAGAGTAAATGTACCAGTGGTGTTGGAAAAAAATGGCAGGAAAGCCATCATGTCCAATGGCTTTAAGTCCACCAATAGCAAAAAGAGAATTTTTAACTTTAGCTAAAGAAACAGGTTTGCATAAATCAGTCAAACTAACCTGATCAATAGGGGGAAAGAGCCAAGAGATAGTGATTCTGATATCCTCCATAGCAGACTGAGAAAACATATCAAACAAAAAGTCCACTGCAATCTTCTTCATTAAGTCAGAATATGTGGTCCAAGCCCCATTGTCATCAAATAAACCCTCAATTTTGTTTCTCCTTTGTCTCACCAAAGTTGTGAGATGGAAATATCATGTGTTTCTATCACCAACCTGAATCCAGTTGTCCCTAGACTTCTGCCTCCAGAATAAACTCTCTTGATCTCTAATGACCTCATATTGAGAAATGAGCTCAGCTTCAAGGTTGATTAAAAAGAGATTCTTATTCTTGTCTCAAGCCTTTTGAATACCAGCAATTCTAGCTAACAAAGTTTTCTTCTTATGGAACAGATGACCAAAAACCTCCTTATTCCACTTAGAAAGAGCACAAGACATGCATTTTACTTTAGAAGCAAAATCACAAGAAAAAGATTTCCAAGTAGAGTCCACAAAATCATAATAATGCTCATGAGAAAACCACATAGCCTGAAATCTAAAAAGAGAAACATTTTTATTAACAACATGATTAGAATGGAGCTGCATTAAAATTGGACAATGGTCAGACTTGGTTTTAGGCAAGTGCTGAATAAAGGCTTCATTGCAAGCTTCCCTCCATGAACAAGTACAAAAACCTCTATCCAATCTCCTTGATTCTATTATTATTGTAAGTGTAACAAGATCCAAAGAACCCCATATCAATGATTGCGTTCCTAAAAATCAAATCTCTCAAACCACCAAATCTACCACTGAAAGGACCACAATTCTTGTCAGCATTGGACACCAACTCATTGAAGTCACCAATAAACATATTAGGGATATCATGCAGAGCTAAAAAATTATCCAAATAAGGCCAAAGAGCAGCTCTAGAAGAATGAGTACTACTGGCATAAATAGCAGTAAGCATCCAAGTAGGAAACCCGACAATAGAAATCTTAGCAGAGATTGATTGGAAAGTGTGATCTATAATATCAACCACAGCTTTATTACTATTCCACAAAAGCCATAAACCTCTAGAGAAACCAGCAGCTTCAACAATCTCAAAATCAGTAAAACCAAGAGCTAAAAGAGCAGACTTAGCCTTACAAAATTGAACACGAGGTTCACAAATAGCTAAAACATCAATAGAGTTCATTTTAACAATATTTGCAATAGCACATTTAAAGTCAGCACTACCAGCACCTCTAACATTCCAAAAAAAAAAGTTTAAACATTGATAACTATAGAGGGGGAGAGGTTGGAGAACCAATTAATCATCAGACATACCTTCCCATTGGAAGGTATAGTAGAATCAACATTAATCATGCTATTTGCATGGAAAGTTCCTTCAACAATATTTGAAGTGTCATTAAGAGATTGATGGATATCACTTGAAACAATATTTGACTCCTCTGGAGGACTGTGGGCGAAAATAGTTGAGATCCCATCACCACAACCAGAATTGCTCACATTGTCAAAAACAGCTTTTTAGAGACTTGAGAATTCTTATTAGGATTTGGCTCAGCAACCTTACATTTTCTTTGGTACTGCTTATTAGCTTTGATATCCTTGCTAGAAGTTTTTAAGCCACTACCACTTGCCACATTAGACACATCTCTCATGGGCACTCTAGATGACTTGGTGGAATTTAAGAAACCATTTATAGGTGAGGCACTAATAGGAACATCAGATTTCAGATTGTCAGCAGAATTGAGCTGATTCTTGGTCTTATTATACATCTGGTTCTTTTTCTCAAAGCTATTCTACAATTTCACAATGGCAGGAGCATTAGCGTTAGCTTCTACAGTTTCCCTAGCAATAGATTCCTCATTCACCATTCCAGCTTCATCTGAAGAACTACAAACCTAGAACCAGAATTCCCAGCTTTCTTATACCCAACATTACTCCCAGCTTTTTTCTTATTTTTGTAGCTCATTAACATCCAGGGTCCCATATCCTCTTTCATAACATCAGATGAAGAAGCAACCTCCATTTTGGACTGAACCTCTTTACTATTTTGAACAGTCATATCTTTTCCATTAGGACTTTTCATAGTAACCTTAACAAATGGATTAACAAGAGAATGACATTTATCCTTAGAATGACCGAAACAACCACATTTCAAAACATATAAGAGAAATTCCCTCATAGACCACCTGATAGGCCACACCCTCAACTTCAACAAAATGACGGAGGGGCTTGTTAAGATCAACCTCAATACAGACTCTAGCAAATTTGCCCCTAGCCTGACCAATAGTAATAGGATCAACTCTTATTACATGACCTAGAATCTTTCCAATTTTAACAACAGCAAAATCCCTGAAAAATTTAACAGGAAAACCAACAATTCTTACCCACAGAGCCATGGAACCAATTACCTCATTAACAATCAGGGCGCCACTTCTTCACCACCAAGGTCTGACCAGCCAAAATCCATGGACCACCACAGAGAGCGTGGTTCATGTCCTCTTCAAGAGAAAACTTCACAATGAAGAAGTAATTTGGTAAATCGATAAGTTGCCAACCACCCTTAACTTGCCACTTCCTTCTGAACCCCTTCAACATAAAATCGAAAGAGTTCGTCAAATTCGGTTTGCCTATGAGCTTAACAACCACTGTGCACCTCCAATCAAAGTCCAATTTGTTGTGAACCTTCTCGGAGAAAGTTACATTCAGGCCATGTTTACCTTGAGTGTAAGAACGGTCATCATCAGGGAACTCAAATTCTTCAATCATCTTCTGCTCAAAACGATTAGTGGGATTCTTCAAGATATCAGCATAATTCATAGATGGGTTGACAATCGGAGAGCGTGGAACAGAAGAATCGAGATCTTCCATTCTGAGAGATTGTAAATCACAGGATACATCTCCACCATGCTTTGAACGTTTTCGTTGAGTCGACATGGAAACCAGATCTCCGCCACTTCCCAAAGAAAGGGCAGAGAAGATAAATGTGGGAGACGCCACTAGGACTAAGAAATCGTCGGAGAATAACGAAAAAATTGGACTGGAGATGATTCCAATTGATGAGAAATATCATAAACGAAAGGATTTGAGGGAGCGCATGAGGCGCGTTCTCAAAAACAGATGTACGTAATGTTATTTTCTAGTTACCTCCCAATTATAGGTACATATTTTTTATTGGCAAGGTAGTGATTAACGACATCACTAAGCAAACTTGATTCTTATTTAATGGGACCTAAAAGCAATCAAGTAAGGGATATTTTTAGCTATTTGTAGTTATTGGGCATTTTTTATTTTTTTTTTCCTAAAATCCTAAGAAGCAACTGCTAGCGTATCATTTGTAGGATATAGACGGACACGCAAACTGTTGTTTCGACATGGCGCAAAACGTCTTTTACCATGGGAAAGCCCTATTACCACGTGGGGCAGTCTCTTTGACTCTTGAGCCATTTGTTCTCCTCTCTCAGTCTCTTAAGCCTTCTCTGTTCAGGTCGCGCAACACTAGGTATGTTGTCTTATTTCTCTCTACTCTTCTTCTTCTTCTTCTCTGTTGATTGAGTTAAGATGGTTGTGATTTGTGAACGAATTGAGTCATGATTTATGGATAATTGAAGTTGGACTGGTTCCTCCCAGAGATTGAATTGGATAACTGGACCATTTGATCCTAGAGTCATCCCCTTCAGGGGTATTGGAGGAAGCTATTGATAATTCAAGTTGTTAGTTTTTGGATATATTACTGCAATTGATGCCCTAAGGTCAAAGCTGTGTATTGCTTGATTTGAACATAAGAATTCTTCTGTTTGATTGCTTCAACTTCTCTAGTGATCACCCGATTTCAGGTTAGGCCCTGTTTCTATTCAGGCTTGTCTCTCTCCATATGCATATATTAGCATAGTGGGAGATTCAGGCATTACTGTTATAGTCTTTCACTAACTGAAACAATAATGGTATTTGGGTACAATACAATGTTAAAAAGTTACGTCATTTACTACGGATTCATATATGAGAAATTGAGTGACTTCATCCTTGTTGAAGTGGCTTTGGTTATTTAATGTTGTTCTGAATTAGTGTAAGAACCCGTCCTAGAAATTTCCTTGGAAACCCGAAACGGTCAGAAAAATAAACTAAAAATCCATTTGCTTCCAAACCGCAACCACCCACCCACTGGGAACAAAGACCGATTAAAATTTTTTAGTAGTTAATTTGACGTAAAACCCCATTTTTAACCAGTTTTTACCTTTTTACGGAAAATTCACAATAAACATTTTAACGGTCAAACAATAATATTTTAGGTCAACATTAATTATAAAATCAAATTACTAATTATCATTCACTTTACTGTTTACCCTTTTTACTGTTTATTATTTATTGTTAACTGAATTACTGTTTTACAATTTACTATTTACCTTTTACCGTTTTACTTTTCTCCTTTTTACCCTTCTTCAACCTCCCACCGCTGATAGCAGTAGCGCCGCCGCCACCACCGCCGGCAGCCCCGCCACAGAGGCCAAAAATGCCTCCAATTCATCATAATTCAACCCATAACGATCGCCACCACCTCGGGACCTCATTCCCATTGCCTCCGTCACTTAAAAACCAAGCAGCAGCCGCATACGTCGGCTGACACGGAGGCCGACACGGTGGTCGGACCTCCTCCACATCCGATTTTCCCCAATTCCCACCAATTGAACATCAAATTACACCTAATCGACTCTAATCATCGTTCTGAACTTGAATTTAACCTCTAAATTCACCAAAAACACCAATTACACAACCCTCCAATTCGGAATCAAAAACCCTAGAATTTTGAATTCAAAATTCTCCTTACCTAGTTATAATTTGGTCAATTCCTTTCGTGGAATTGCTATACGGGTCGAGACCTTTGATTCTCCTCAAGAATCGCACCGGTTGGTGGCCAGAGGAGAGAGAACCCGGTTCGACACAGTCGAACCCTCTCGGGTTGCCACAGGCCGAACGATGATGATCCACGCCGCGCCATCACCACAGACATGAAGAGGAGGTCGAGACAAGTTGAACGACACCGGTGGTGCGCCGTTTGGTGTCCGGACGGTGGAGTTTCGGGGTCGGCGCCGAAGTCAGTGGAGCTCAGGGCCAGTCGGGGAAGAGGAGAGAGAGAGAGAGAGAAGAAAAGAGAGGAAGAAAAGAAAAGAAAAGAAAAAGAATATTCCCTCCATTTCAAAGAATATTTCATATTCTATAAATTTCTGCTCGTTTCTAGAAATTTCTGCTCGTTTCTACGTCATAACTTTTTCTTAGGAATTCCAAATTAAACTTGTTACATGTCCACGAACTCGTTTTACCGTCCTCTATTTCGTTGAGAAATAAAATTCACGATCGGGTCAAAAATTAAAAAGTCAACCTTTGAACCCTTCGAATTGTGAAACAAATTTCTGAAACATCAAAAATAAATTAAAACTTTTAGGGGGTACTTTAAGGTTCGGGTCGTTACAATGGGGGCTTATGCCTTACTTTTGATAGTGAGCAACATGTAAGCTAATGGCCAAATAAAGATAGAAAATGTTAATTGAACTAGTTATCTTAATGCTCATGTTCAATCAATTGTGGTGTTAAACATTTTATCTTAATAGAAAACACTTTTGCTCATACTCTCTTAAGGTTAATGTAAAAAAGAGACAACGGCAAACTTTTAATGTTTACAATAGTTAAATGTCTCAGTGGATCCAATAGGCACAAGAGTACCAAAGTAATTTATGTCCTTAATGGCCATAGTTTTTGGTAATCTCTATTCCATTTTCTTCCAAATCTTCTTCACAGCTGCATACACATTGTGAGGTTAATGGATCTAGTTTAACTACAAAACAAAGGGTTGTTTTCTGTAAGGGTTAAACATTTAAGCTCCATAGGATGATTTACAACGAGTATATAATGTCTGATGATTATATTTAAGGGTTAATCTGTTATTTGAACTTATTTGTGCAAGTTCCTGTATCCGACTTTGAAGTGCAATTTCCTGTTAATTGAAGCTATTTGTTATGGTTGGTAGCTTATGGTTGAGCTCTGGACAAATTAATGCTTTTTTATGCTTATGTTTATGTTTTGTTTAATTATATATATATATATATATATATATATATATAATATTATTTAATTAACGTATCTACCGCATATCCGTGTCAGGAAAAAAATTAATTTTGACTTGTCCACATATCATATCGAGTCCGTATTGGACACTTGTGTCTGTGTCCGTACTGTCTAGCTAAAATCTTTGAGAGGGTAAAATAGTAAAACATTAAGAGGGTAGAATAATAATAGAGAAATTATTACAAACAGTATCCCATCTTTGTTAAACTAATAGCTTTAGTATCTCAAGTTTCAAATATATCAAAACCATACCTGAACTTTCCTTTTCAACTTCATTTTAGTACCTAGCTCCGTTATCTTTTTAACGGTGTTTATTCTGTTATGGTTTTCTTTTTTTAATGACCAAATTACCCTTATTCTACAAAAATATTTAAATTTTTATTTTTGTTGAAGGAAAATACCATAAATGTGTCTTCGTCAAAGTAACTGACGATGACGAATTAGGAAATTAGTATCAATCTGATGTAACGTTTCAATCAGTGTTTATTACCATTATTGTAATTGATGTTTCCATTGTAATCGTCACCCTATATAAAGGGATTCTCTAATGAAATGAGTAGACCAATTCCGATTATTCTACAACACGTTATCAGCACTTTGCTTTAGCCAGAGAGAAGAAAAAAAGAAAAAACCCTAGGCCTTTGTTCCTGAAAAAAAAAACCTCCAGAAACCCATTCTGCCGACGACAACTTTGTCGGCAGAGCATAAAGATTCTCTGGGCACCCAACAATCTGTTTTGGGCACCCGTCGTCTTCTCCGATCTGACCCGTAACCTTCCGGCACTCGCCGATCAACCCTTGACGCCAGCCTCGATCGACCCCGCCCGTCCCAGCGCCGCCAGCCTCGATCGACTCCGCACGTCCCAGCACCACCGCCGCCGCTAGCCCCAATCGACGTCGCTCGGCCTTGGCCTCCAATCCTTCGACCCAACCACCGATCCCGATCCCGATCCCGCCTTCGTCGCCTCCACCTGCCTAGCCCAGTCGACGTGGCCCTCGACGACGATCCGGTTCCGCAGCAGCCCCGCCCCAGATCGCCACTGCAGCCCGGAAGCACAGGAACCCGAAGCACAGGAACCCGAAGCACAGGAACCCGGAACCCGATCCAGCTTTTACCGACGACAGCTCGTCGGGAAAAGGCTGCCTCAGAAGTTCTCCCGACGAAAATTTTGTCGGCAGAACTTGCAATCCACCCGACCCAACCCGGATCTGGGTGACCCGACCCACGAAAAAAAAAACAGAATTTTTTTTTTGGGATAAAATTTGAAGGTAATTTTAAAATTACCGCATAATAATTCTTATTACTGTGACTATTTACTGTTTTATGAATTTAATGGTAAAATATTAAATTATTTAATTGATATGGTAAATGTATGATTAAAGTGACTAATCATATGAATATTTTTTTTTATGTGACATATCAATTTAATGATGCGGCGATGAATATACGACGACAAATTTGGAGTCGAAGATCAAGCAATCGATTCATATGCAGTTTATTTGGCAAACTTACAAGTAATATTTACATTGACGCTCTGCTTTCATTATATTTTGTTTCAGTTATTTATATGATATAATGCTCTATTAAAATTGATTGCATTAGTATTTATATAAATATGAAACATGAAGCGTTATATGTTCATTTTATTAGTGTTAAATAATTGTTTTATTTAACATATTACTTATTTTGAACACTGCTCTGATAATGTAATTTCATGAGCTTCGTAATATAAAGAAAAAGTGACAAACCTATAATGTGGAAAAGTATTTTCACGAAGTAAGAAAAATATGACCATTACAAATTTTGGTCTTGAGATCCAATTTTAATTTCTTGAAAAAATTTTCATCATGGATATCTTCTTGATTATATAAAAAGCAATGATAATGAAATTTCATTAGCTTTACATGCAATGAATATGGAAAAATCAAAATTTTATTGTGATAATGAAATTTCACGAAGCATCGGATTTACCATAAAGTATATTGGTTTATTTTAGTTGTCGTGAATGTCATAGACCGCGAAACTAATATATTTTATTCTTCCTATATTTTACAGATGGTTTAACCATCACAGTTTAGTTTTGACATATTGGACTCTGAAGAATTTGAGTACCAAATTCCCCTATTAAGCCGACTAAGGCTTGAGCATGGTATATTTATGCAAATTGCTTTATGTAAATAGCAAAATAAATAATTTCAATATCTTGAATGACAATGTAAAGTCTAAGAAAAAAAAATTCCCTGGAACAAATTATGCAAAGTAATGCAACAACCCTACACCAAAGGGCAATGACAATGTAAGGTATGAGAAAAAGAAATTTCCGGGAACACATTTTGAAAAATAAAACAACCCTAAATCAAAAGGCAATGACGATGTAATGTCTTAGAAAAATATATATTCTTGAACAAATTGGGCAAAATAATGCAACGACCCTAAAACAAAGGGTAATTACCATGGACGTAAAATTCATATAATCATCCAAAAGTAAGTGGAAACAATGTAATATTTAAAAGATGACATAGGGGACATGTCATGTGCAGTGAAACACTCTGCCATTGTTGTAATTCAATGAATTATTGATACGTACATCATACGCTAGCAAAGAATTAGCTACGACTTTCAATAAGTATGAAGAATCATATGAGTACGTGGATTTTTTGGAAAAGTATCTTCAATATACAACAAGAACATCGAAAATGAATTTACAACTGAAGACATAACATATGGGAAGAATATGTCAAAATGACACATCTCATCATTGCAGCTATTAAAAGAGCACAAAGGATCTGGCTCAATCCAAAATAGACGTTGATTAGTCTACTTATAAATTTCCAATATATCCTTATAAAGGCTATTACGCCTAAATACGACTTTTGGTCCTAAATTAGACTTTTTGTCTTAAAGTTTCTCTCTCTAAATTGGATAAGACTAAATGTAATCGTTGGCACGTTCATTTTTGAAATTTCTCTAAAGGAATTGAGATTATTCAAATTTTATTCATAATATACATGATTCAATTTTCTATATCTAACTTTGCAAAGTATTGCATAAAGAAAAACAATATAATATAGGCATGGCACAAAGAACTGTGTGCAAAGACATAATATAGGCATAACACAACGAAATGTGGACAAAGAAACGCACCATGTGATCCCTAGAATAATAGTACTGAAGGACAATGGTACTAATATAGCACAATAGTACTGAAGAACTGTAGTACTATAATGAAAGTGATAAGGATCGGTATATCTGTTCCTTTGGGATTCATAATGCACCTACCTAACTGGGATTACCAAAGTTTTTATAACAATCCCCATCGAGTTACTCTAAAGAACTTGAGTTACGTTTCGATGTATATATTGAGCATATGTTAAATTGACAATTTATGCGATAAGAGAAAATTGAATTTGTCCTATACTTTAAAGAAATTTATGCCACGATGTTCATGTGAAAAAAGACACAAGTGAGAATTCATTTGAGCTCATTTGCATTACCTCTAAATGACTGCGAATGTAAACGAGTATTAGAGAAGATTATATGTCAACTTAGTAGGTTCTAAGTAACCGCTAATTAAATCCAACGGCATAAGAAAATGATCTTTTGGAATTCTGACATAGATTGGCTTTGATTTGGTGATCCATACATTAAAGAAACTACTATGGACACCCATATTTTTGGATAAATAGAAGCAAACACCAGAAGAATATGGTTCACATACGAATCTGAGGACGATCAATGAACATTTGATCCTCAAATATTGTCATATAGGGTTGAAGACGTATGTTCAATTCCTAAATCCCGCCGCTCCCCCAATGTGGCATTATAATCTATTTGATGCACAAGCATATGCATTTATACCTTATTATGCTTCTCCTATCCGTCGTGATTTTATGGATAAAAGTACATCATTCAAAGCCTATTCGTTAAAACAATTATGATTGAGATCATCATATGCAAAGGACACATGAGTTCCTCATTATGTTGTTATATTGAATCAAAAGAGGATTCAGTGGATCGATTCAACCAACTTGCGGACACCATAGATATTTTATGGTGTTGGTTGTTGTGTCGACACGCTGGTCACGTGTCATGACACCATCCACAATTAAAATTTATGCTGCTTATGCTAGAAAGTCAAAGCACCTAGGCCGGGTTAATTTCCGTAGGTGTGATGATTTTATGGCTTATTATATGGGATTTGTAATGGACATCATATTCCTATATAAAAACCCAATTGGTCTCACGGAAAACGACTACAGTAATAGTCTTAATATTGGTAAAACACACCAATACTTCCGTTTTGGGTTATGCAATTTTTGCATGCAGCGTTACTTTTTCATCTATGGCCATCATCATTGAACCAATTTACACCATAGCTAGTGACTATGTGTGAGGATTTTAAAGGATTTCAAACGAACTTGTAATCCTTGAGCTCTTTTGGATTGACACGGATCTACAATCCTTGAGCTCCATTAAATGTTTTATGTGCCAAAATTGCGCCGCCACAGCGCACAATGATGGGTTACTTGAGATGAATAAATATTTATGCTGGATATGAACTTCCAGCTATAGTCCGCTATGTCGAAACCTTGACAGGCGATCTCCTCACCGCTAGATTTGCGGTGTGTCACTTTGATGAGACAGTCTTCCCGTCGTTAGGGGGAGATAAGAACAAGCATGTTCAAGTGGAACGACAGGAATTGTCGTGGTTTGTCCCCACTGTGTCTCATCCCGATCCCCAAAATCACACAAAGTAAAGTGTGCAGATGTCTTATACATTAAAGTGACGAGATCATATAAACCTGCTGCAAATATACCTGCAAGGATTGTGTTTTATCAAAAGGACATGGTACCACCCAAGTGGAATTGGGTATTGCACTGCCACCATCCATGGTGGCATGGTGACGCCATAAGTGGCATAAATGGTGTCACAGGCCGTGGCTCTCCAAGGAAGAGGGGGAGGCCACCTTAAGTTCGATACATACTTGTGTAAAGGAAGAAAACAAGTTTGGCACAACCTGATCTATTGATCAGTGATACTCAAATCCGTCTCATGAGAATATTTATGGATTGTGGTTATCATTGGGGGACGCCTCAAATGTTAGAACCAATCCTTAAAGTATAGAGATCTCTACAAACACATTACACTAGTGTACATGAGGACGTGGAATAATGAGTCTACTATCGAACCATACTTCGTTGAAAAATGTCAACTTAGTAAACTGGCCTAATGGAAAGAAGCGATCCAGTATAAACAAAGAGATAGGTATTTGGGCAGGTGACGCCGACACCGCAAATGTAAACCCTATCAAATATATCTTTGTTAGAATGCGTAATGAGAATAAGAGTATGCAAACTCACCTTATGGCGCAAGGTCTCTCAAAAACGCACTGGAATCGACTACGAGGAGATATTCTCTCGTAATGGACTACGATGAGACAATCTCTCGTAATGGATGTCATTGTACTCCACTACCTTGTCAGTTTGGTAGTTTTCGAAAAACTGAACATGCAGCTTATGAAAAGTGATCAAAACATATATCTCTATGGGGATCTAAATTAAGAGATATACATGAGGATCCTAAACGGACTTCATCCACCCAAATCAAGTGACTCTAGATCACATGAGTACGTTTGCAAAAGAAATTGAAACGTTCACTAAAGTGACTACTTGATTGGATAGAGATTGGTGAATTATGCCCTTGCGTGCTCATTATGGATATATATGAACTCTAAATGAAATAAGAGAAACTCAGTGTATTATCCTAAGTTGAGAATGAAAAAGATTTTGGGAATACACAGTCTTGAAATGGAACTCAAGGACTGTAATGATGGTGACCATACATCAATCGGCTTAGGCACTCTAAAGAATAAAGTGAGGCCTACATATACTCCCATGATCAGTCGAAGTCTTTACTATAGATCCGTTTTCATCTAAAGGAAGATGACGAAGAAGTATTGGGAAATGAAATTCCTATACAAGTGCAATAACGCATGATTGTACTTAAACATAATATGTAAGACTCGACCTCTCATTCGATGTAAATTTGTAAAGCTATGTTTAACTCTGCGCCTACACAGCGCAAATCGTTCTTTCATTAAAGATATGAAAGATTTGGACTTATTCAATCTCTACATAGAATTTGACATGATAAAGAAATTATCCACGTCATAGCTAACTATGCGTAAAGAAAACCGCATTAAAGGTGAGATAAGAAAATCTGTTATTACAGATCAATTTCAAATTTCTTAATGGTTCACTCATACTCTAGACGAAGTTACGACTATTTTGTTATATGAATGTCATATCACGAGTGAACCTGATGTTCAATATGAACCTATGTATTCAGTTCATGAACAACCTTATCCTCAAGATCAAAGTAAATCAAGTTGGATCTGAGGACGATGTGGCAAGATTTAGTTACTAAATCATTGCTCAAAGTCACATTTGGAAAAACATGTGAAAATGCATAAGTATGCTAATAAGACTGAAGCTCCCTTGATCAAATGAAAGAATCAGGGAGAAACCCATGATTAATGTAGAAATCAGGGGGAGGTGCAGACATCAGGGGGAGTCTAGCACATACATGTTGTTTTCAAATGTAATAGGTGCGTTGTGCTCTTTTTCCCTTCGTCCAAGTTTTATTTTGTCCCACTGGGTTTTGTTACTTGGCAAGGTTTTTAATGAGGCAACACCATATGCACCATTTCGTCTTTGACTTGGCACAAGGGGGAGTGTTGAAGGAAAATACCATAAATCTGCCTTCGTCAAAGTAACTGACGATGACGAATTAGGAAATTAGTATCAATCTGATGTAACGTTTCAATCAGTGTTTATTACCATTATTGTAATTGATGTTTCCATTGTAATCGTCACCCTATATAAAGGGATTCTCTAATGAAATGAGTAGACCAATTCCGATTATTCTACAACAATTTTTTGTTTTTTGTTTTATTTTTGTTTTTTATTATACTAGACTTTAGTAACACCTTACCAATTCTAAAAACTAGCCTTCAACATGCCAATATCACCTAACGACCTTATGTCTAAATGGTTACTCTTCTGCGTGACCAATTTTTCTTTTTTATCTTTTAATTCTTTTTCAGTAATTCTAATATTCTCTAAATAGGTTAGACGCTGGGAAGAAACGGTAATGATTAAAAATTTAACTGTTTACCTTCGAGTTTAGAGGGTAAATTATATATATATATATATATATATAGTATATATGACAAATAAATTTATGGGCGCACCATGCTCCGTCTAAAATATAAATTCTTAAAAGAAAAGGAATTTTGAAAGTAAAATAAAGATGATTTTAAAATAAAAATGAAACTAAGGGTCTTTTAGTATTTTGGCTTGAGTAATAGAATCTTTTAACAAAATATTCTGTTTCAGATACCAATGTGATATTTGTATAAGAACTTCAAGTACCTTTTTGATATTTTATAAAGTTGAGACACTAAAACTACTAGTTTGAAAAATTTCAGACACCTTTTGTTTGAATTTCTCATAATAATAATAAATAAAAATAACATTAAGACAAAGACAAGGGGGTAGAGTTAGAAGTTAAGAACATAAAATGGAGATGCAGAGTGCACTGTTTAGCGAGAAATAAAAACCCAGAGAGCGGAGCAGAGAATCTGAAAAATAGTCGAAAACTGCTAGAGGGGACAGCGGCTAGCTCTCAAGTTCAAAGAGAGATTCTCTCTAATTTCCTATCCTATGAAGCACTGAACTGCTCACGTATCGCGTGTCGAAAACGTGTCGGAAACGGACACGCACGAATACGCATGGACTGATGGACACGCTAACCCTTGTTTGGACAAAGCTTGGACACACGCGTGTCCTCTGTGGATACGCAAGAGGGGTTGGACATATGGGGTAGTTTTGTCTTCTACAAGCAAAAATGGGGAAACTGGACACGCCGTTCTCGTCCTCTCAGTCTCTCAGCCGTTCTCGTCCTCCTCTTTCAGTCTCTCAGCCGTCTCAGCCCGTTCGTTCTCCTCTCAGTCTCTCAGCCGTCTCAGCTCTGTTCGCGCGACCAGGAGTCTCGTTCTCTCTCTCTCTCTCTCTCTCTCTGTCTTTCTCTTCCTTCACCACTGCAGCTCAACCATCATCCTCTCCTAATCGACATCTTCCTAATCCCCAAATCGGCGAAGGTCAGTTCGATTCAACAAGTGTTCTGGGCAGCTTGAATTGTCAGGTATGCCTCTTACAATGATCAATCTTCTCTTCTTCTGTAGTTCCATCTAGTTTCTGGAATTGATGTTTACAATGATGTCGCCTATTTATATACAAATGTACGATCATGGGGTTTCCCGGAATAAGTTCGATCAATGGTTTCCTGGAATCAACTCACGAGCCTCCTGGCCGATTTGAGAGCCATTTGTGTTGGGGGAAAGTGGCATTGTTGGTTGGTTTTGCGTTTGTGAGTTTGGAAGCATGTGTTTACCGAAGTTTGATTGGTTAGACTTATTGGTTGTTGGTTGTCTATTGTAGCTGTAGTTTTGTATTTGCAATTTCTGGTTCTGTGCTACTGAATTAGACTTATTGGAGTTATTTCTTATCTCGATGGATCTTCTATATGATGCACTGTTATGACATTATTGTTTGGTAACCATGTGATGTTTCCATCAGCGAGTCTTTGAACATGGAAGAATTCTTATCTCAATTGATGATATCATTGATATGGCAGCATTGCTTGATTTTAGAAGGTTTACTGTGTTATCCTTATTTCTTTGATTTTAGAAGGTTTACTGTGATATGGCAGCATTGCTTGATTTTAGAAGATTATAGCCTGAATGAAGTTGTGTTCATGTTGCTTAGGTTTAGAAAGAGTGAAGTAGGTAGTGCTCAGTTTTGCTTACTGGAGTACAAGTATTGCTGGACCTAAGACCAAACAAGTTGATCAATTTCAAATTTGTGTGTTCTGGGTGGTGCTACTTATTGGACGCTGTCAATCTGTCATGGAGGAGTAGTCTAGCTCACTGCTGACCAACCCAATGTTATCTCGTACTACAAGCAAGACAGGTTAGTTGTGTTTTTTGTTGTTGTTGGAAACTATGCCTACTATATCCAGTTTATTCTGATCCTTTATTCTAATTATAATTATTCTAGCTATGTCCTATAAGTTCTCGTAAACCCGGAACCACAGCCTTACATTTCATCACCTTCTCTTAATTCATGGTCTGTCACAATCCTAAACAACCTCTGCCATTGTCTGCAACCACAATAACAAAACAGTCACCGAAATGAGCATCAGTGCAACTTGAACCGAGTTCAACTTCAACAAGTTTCTGGATCTCACCCATTCATAACCTGCCGTTAGCAACCTTACCGAGCTTACAATCCCATCTACAAGATCATATCAAATTCATCAATATCTTTCTGTGCTGTTATATCCTTGTTCTTTATCTGTTTTTTTCTTGTTATGCCCTATTATTTGCAACTTATATTGTGATTTTTTATGCCGTTCGAATTTTTTTAGTCATTATCATGTACTGAAGATAATGAAGAGGGAGTGGGAATGCAATATGTATTTTTATTTTAAGATGATTGTATCATTTGTATGTTTGATGTGTAAACTTGGTAATCTAGATATGCCACTGTGCCGTTGTCTAGTAGAAATGCTATCATTTATACATAGCTAAATTAAAAGGTTTGTTAGGACTTAGGACTAGCTCTGGCTTAATTTCCATATTCAATTTGTGTTTAAGATTCCATACCCATAAGAATCCTAATACTGTACCAATAAGCTAAGCTTCCCCCATAAGTGGAACCTGTGGAATTTTTCAGTCTTCATAGAAACTCTAGGCTTATTGGTTCATCAAAGTACATATATATTCTTTCTTTGAACATGGAAGATACTTCAACAAGTTGTGGCATTATTTGAGTTATTTATCTCGATGGATCTTCTATATGATGCACTGTTATGGCATTATTGTTTGGTAACCGTGTGATGTTCCCATCAGCGAGTCTTTGAACATGGAAGAATTCTTATCTCGATTGATGATATCATTGATATGGCAGCAAGCATTGCTTGATTTTAGAAGATGTACTGTGTTATCCTTATTTCTTTGAACATGGAAGATACTTCAACAAGTTTCGGCCCAGGTGGAATTTCAGTTTCATTCATTCTTTGAGTGTTGTTAGGATTGTATGGCTCTCCATAAAAGAAGTCTGGAACCAGAACATGGAATCCAGCTGTGCTGGCAACTTTGTCTGCAATTTTCCTAATATTGACAGTAGATATATAGGTCCCAAAATAAGTAAAGTAAGAATGAAAACCCATAACCAAATAGAATGGGAAACACTGCTCAAAGGCAACCATAAAAGAATTTTAACTCTGTAAACCTTGATATAGGAACCATGCTGAGTGAAAACTGAAAGTCTTGTAAACGCACCACCAATTATGAAGCTTTTACAAGCTAGTGGAGAAGACTTAGTTGATTTTATAAGTGAGCAAGAAGACCAAATGACCAAAGTAGTGAGAACATCTCCTAATTAAGTGAAAAATTATTTTGCTTATGTTTAATTTTTTTGTTTAATTTTTTTTGTTTAATTATATATATATAATATTATTTAATTAATGTGTCCACCGCGTGTCCGTGTCCGAAAATAAATTGATTTTGTCGTGTCCACATATCGTATCGAGTCCGTATTGGACACTCGTGTCAGTGTCTGTGCCTCTTAGTTCCTATCTCATCATTCTCCTTGCAACAATTATCCCATAAACAATGTGTTCCTTATAATTTTCATGTATATGTGTGATTGTTTTGATTTCTCTTATGCAGTCTATTGCGTAGAGTAAAGGAAAAATGGGTAAGTTGTTTCTTTCCTTCAACTTACACTAGTATGTTTTTATTGACGGAGAATCAAACTTATTATATGCAAATATCCACAGACAAATCCAGACAAGAAACGGGAAAAGAAGTTCGCTTGGCCAAGAATGCCAGGAAAAACCACTCTTGGCTCCAACGTCAGGTATCATATGCTCGCTCGCTTTTGCTTCCATGTCTTTTTTTTTCTTTTTATATCTATCTGGGTCTTGATGTTGTGCTTCTTTTGTTTTTGTTGTATTTCTAAATCTGTTTGTATACTGTTATTTTATATATGCAGAAATCTCAAAAGCTCAAAAGCTCTAAATCTACAGACAAACCACTAAATTCTTCTGTTCACAAGAAGAATGACCAAACAGTTGTTCAATTGGATGCTAATTCTGAGACAAGTAGGAATCATATGGGACAGCAAAATGAAATTGAAGATACTAAATCGGAGGTCAGTCCAAAACCATCAAAGGCAGCAGGAGGAGACAAGGTATCTAAGATGAGAACCCCAAAAACAAAGTTTGAAAAGTTTCTTGAACTGGATATTTCTAGGGCCGAGGATGATTTGGAACTAGAAAGGAAACTTGCAAAGAAACTCAAAGTCAAGGGTGGAAAGTTGAAGGGTGAGGATCTTGGTCTTAACATGCTGTTTGAAGGAATTTCCTCTTTTGCTGATTCATCTGAGGCATTGCCCCCCTCAAAAAAATCTGAAAAACCCTATCCAAGAAAGAAAAGGAAGAAGGATAAGTTATTACCTGATGACTTGAAGGATGAAGATCCTAAGGTTGTCGTCAAAGATGGCGCTGAGGTGGAATCTGAAGATTTTCCTTCCAGGTCATCTTCAAGGAAGAGACAGAAGAAGAGAAAGTCCTCGGAGGAAACAAAAGAGGGCAACAAGCGAGGTGATACGGCCGTTGAGGTATCTAAGCCAATGGAGTTGTGTGTGTTGGACAAAGTTCCTGCCAAGACACCTCAAAAATATGTAGCTCCTCACTTAAGATCACGTGCAGGGAATGAGCTTGAAGAATATAGTCAGATCCGTCGACAATTGCGTGGTCTTCTAAATAGGCTCTCGGAATCTAATGTGGAATCTATTACAGCGAACGTGTCTGTCCTTGTGCGTTCCATTCCTCGTGGTATAGCCTCTGAGATATTTGGTGAGGAGGTATTAGCCTCATGTGCTCACGGCCCTCGTGGAAATGAACAGTTAAGTTCATTATACTTGATGGTTTTACATCAACTTACTGATGTTTGATACTGGTACTCTTACTCATGAATAGTGTCTGTAATTAACTTGTTTATGCTTTTCTGTTTAAAAGGCATGCTGCTGTTTTTGCTGCTTTTGTGGCTGGCACGGCTAGTTCAATGGGAGTTGACTTTGGTGCAAAGCTTCTGGCTTTACTTGCTAAAACTTTTGAGGTGTGCTAATACTGTATGAACGTTAGGTTCCATTGTTTCAGAAAGTTTTTACATCAAGTAATATATCTTTTTTTCCTCTCCTGCTTATAGGATGAGTACCACAAAGAGGACAATATTTCCTTGAGAAATCTTACTCTTCTACTCTCTCAATTATGCATATTTGGAGTTTGTTCCAGGTAGGTTACCTACTTTCTTTTGGGATGTGTAGTTGAATAAGTTCAAAAGTATCTGCGCAAAAATTTATATTAGAGTCTATCTCTATTTGAGATATAATTTTGAAAGTTGACGGAACTTGTTAAAGTATACTGGTACAGTAGTATGTTTCATAATGAGAGGTGGATCTTAATGCCATGTATATTTCTAAAGCCTTGAAGTTAGTCTTGGATCTGTCATCATCATGATACAACCGAAAGTATGTTCCTGAATTTCAGTGAAATCATGATGCGTATTTATAAAATCCTATTTGCCACACTTTCAAATTTTTAATATGTTCTTCAAAGCATTGTATTGAAAAACTCATTGATGATGGACTGAGGCCATTGTGCACAATATAATAATCACGAACTAAAAAGCTGAAATGTATGTATGTTGGCATTGAGGGTGTTTCATAAACAGTACCCTTATTTGCCTTTTGCAGTGATTTATTAATTAAACTATGTACTTTAGCAAGCAACATTATTGAAGATGTTATTTTTACTAAGTAACTTCTTTTATTTTATGAGCATCTGCTACAACAGCTAGTCTGTAGGATGACATAATTTTCTTTGAATTGATTTTTCTTCTTTATGTTCTTCAGTGATTTGGTATACGACTTTCTGATTGTTTTGAGCAAGCGGTTAACAGAGATTGATGTCTCCACCATCTTGACAGTTTTGCAGTGTAAGCGTTGCTGAAGTTTACCATCATGTTAGTTATATAATAAGCTCTGCGCAAGAGATAAAAGATATTGTATCAGCCAAAAGCTGCAGATGTAGCATGTCTACTCCTTCATCTCCAAACTAGGAACCCTCTCAATCAGTTGAACTTCAAAGTGTTATAAACACATTGCATGCTAAGCCTCCATTCATATATTTATGCATGTGCATACATATGATCATATTATATTTTTTGTGATGTATATGTCATGTATATGTTTAGTATCATCAACACTGTTACTCTTAAATTATATTGGAAAGTTTGAGACTCTTGGGCCAGCAAATCATGTATAACATGAACTGTCCTTTCTGAACAGGTTGTGGAATGAAAATAAGGGCTGATGATCCTCTTGCGATGAAAAATTTCATTGCGAGTGTTCAGAATAGAGTAAATGAATTAAAAGCTTCGTGTGGAGATGACCAGGAGAAAATCAACGGTAGACGGGTAAGCTTACATCTTTGCTGTTTAAATTGTTCAGAAACTTTTGCGTCAAGAGCTGAGAAATCTAATCTGATACGTGTAGATGGAGTTCATGCTTGAAACCATATGTGACATCAAGAACAACAAGAAAAAACCTAAAGAAGATACTGCACATCATACAAGGATAAAGAAATGGCTACAAAAGGTGTGTGATGTATACATTTTCTTCTTTCTTGCCTCCTTGTTTTCTGTTGGCAGTGTGGAAGGAAGTTTCGGTGCTTCCTTGTATACTGCACATCATTTGAAGGATGAAGAGGTTTATATCCCAATTAAGTTACAGAGGGTTAAACTTATCCACCCTTGTTGATAAAAGCTAAGTATGTACAAGTTAGAAACTAACTGTCTTCTTCACATAGCTATAGTAGCAAACCTAAGTATGTTCAGGCAACAATTTGTGTCGGAATGCATATAACAAGTTATAATCCTATAATACCAAGAAATCTTCTGCTATCTAGATACAGAAAAGGGTATACTTGAAACCTAATTAAGCTTGCAAGGCTGTTATACATGTGAAAAAAATTATTGAAACGATGGTATGGTTCATCATAAGCAACACTATCCAACTTTGAGCAACTTCCAAAAATTATTTTCCTTGTTTCATCCCTGGTTTTTGAAAAGAAACTCTTTAAATTTCAGCCGAATACCTGAAGAAACATACAAAAATCCTTTTTCTCCAAAAGATGTGAATCAAGCAGCAAGTTAACTAGTCTGGAAGTATAATTCAGTGCATAGTTTATAAGGATTCAATAGTCTAATTGCTGGTTTTGAAGTTTCAGTCACATATGGTTACTACTTTTCACAAATATTCCATTTTCAGAAGCAAACATCAAACCATTAATTTTATAGTCTGTTTGTCAGGTTATCATTGTCTTTATGTTTCTTGATGATTTATTTTCAGCTACGGGCAGAAGACATATTAATAAGTGGACTCAGTTGGAGCAAACTTCTTGATCCTAATAAGAAGGGTCAGTGGTGGTTATGTGGGGATATTGCTTCAACCGCAGACAATGTCGAAGAGGTTGCCAACAAAATAGACAAAGAGGTTCTTGAAGCCCAGAAACTTTTGCAGCTCGCTGCTGCACAGAGAATGAACACAGATGCTAGAAAGGCAATATTTTGTATAATTATGAGTGGAGAGGATTTCATTGATGCATTTGAGAAGCTTCTGAGATTGGATTTACATGGAAAGCAGGTAGGTGCCACCTTTTTTAATTTTGTTTTGGCAGTCTCTTCTCTTGTAAAACTTATTTGTCTATGTTCTCTGTGCAGGACAGAGAGATTATGCGAGTTCTTGTGGAGTGCTGTTTACAGGAGAAAGTGTTTAACAAGTATTATACAATTCTGGCTTCCAAATTGTGCGAGCATGACAAGAATCACAAGTTCACATTACAGGTATTTGTTTCTCTCCTTTTGAGTTTATAGGCACTGTGTTGTAAAATAGAATCCCAAACATGTTTTCGTCTTTAATGCAGCATATTTTCTGATTACTTTTTGCAGGCATATTTTTCCTAAACCCTATATGTTATTGTTTTCTTCAACAGTTTTGCCTTTGGGACCACTTCAAACGGCTAGACACAATGCAGCTTAGTAGGTCAATGCACCTAGCCAAATTTGTTGCAGAGATGGTAGCCTTTTTCACCCTCTCACTCACCGTACTGAAGACAGTAGATCTAGCTGACATCAAGCAACTAACTGCAAAAAGGACAATGCATTTCCGGATGTTATTTGAGGCCATATTTGAGTATCCGGATAGCTTGATATGGAATATATTCACACGTGTGGCTGTTACCCCGGAGCTTGAAAGCCTCAGAGATGGGATCGAATTTTTCATCAAGTATATTGTGGAAACTAATAAATCCCTCGGTCAAAAGTTTAAGCTTGCGAGGAAAGCCCTGAATAATGCTGAAGGAGTCCTCATGTGAGGCCACCTTTAACACCCTTTGTAATTCATGTTTTACCGGGGACTATTTACCTGCATAGGGGGACTTTTTCTTTTTCCATTCAATGGTTTCATATATGAATGATGAAATCAGTATCAGGAATATGATTGTTCATGCACTAATCTATTTTATTGCTTGTTTTGACAGTCGAGTAATAAAATTGGAGATTATGAACCTCAAAGAATACAATATGAGGTAAATATCCCATATTTAGCCTTCAAGTCCTAATTTCCACCAATTTGTGACGTGCGCCCAAAGCATGATAAAGAGAAAAGAGAGTGTCCACACTATTCAAACCTGGAGCTCCTTATCCTGAAATTTTGTCCAGATAAAAGAAAGGCAGTGTAATCATGAGTATAGGCTTCTTATCATGCCCGTCTCCAATCTTCCCACCAAAGCATCCTCACTTGTCCCGCCAAAAAGCTTTTCACGTACCCACCACAATGGCTGCTTCTTCTTCTTCTTCTTCAGGCAGTGCTGCTAGTACAACTCTTATAGAGTATGTGGGTGAAGGAGGTGCTCATGTGGGTGATTATCTTGTGCTGCTCTTCCATCACATAGAGTACGCCTGCAAGCGAATCTCTGCTCTTGTCGCCTCTCCTTATAATTCCACCCTTTGCAAACGGATACCGCTCCCCACTTCTACTGACCGAGATCCCC
Organism: Potentilla sterilis; assembly: GCA_963682095.1. Taxonomy (NCBI): domain Eukaryota; kingdom Viridiplantae; phylum Streptophyta; class Magnoliopsida; order Rosales; family Rosaceae; genus Potentilla; species Potentilla sterilis. The sequence goes on along the minus strand of OY821765.1, from coordinate 14,499,500 downwards.
CCAAGCCCCTCGACATTGTTTCGGTCTGTCTTTTGATCGAACCGCCGAAGCGACTCAAGCAATCAAAAACCCTACAATCGTTAGTAGTATAGAATAAGTAGGGATCGTTCTAGCCGGGGATTAAGGGTACCTGAGATATGAAATTGTTAGACAAACATATATACATATATACAAAATCGTCACACACATATGGGGGTATAAGATGGTTCGGCAGCCCTATGGCTGCCCTCTAATACTAGACACGAAAATAAAAACAGAAAAATAAACCTAAGCTATTATATACAAGTGATCATCATCTCTCACACAAAACGGTTCACATAAAAGACTCTTTAACAAGGCAAATTGCATACAAGAAGGTAAGAGACAAGTATTTAACATGTTCAAGACCTAAATTAGTTTCGACACAACTAGAGCCTCCAGCGGTTTTCCAATTGTTAGACTTCTTAAATTCTTAGAAACTACTCCAGCGTATGACTTCTAAGGTGATGCTAATCCGGTTTTACGCGTTTTAACATTTAAGCACACGAGTCTTAATCGAAGACAAGCAAACAAGTAAGGTTGTCAATCATCTTATTTAACTTGCAAGTTCTAAGGTTTATTAGACCTAGGTGAGCAACACAAAACAAACTACTCCAGCGTATGACTTATCCGTGTTACTCTATCACATGAAACCTAGCACTTAGAATTACATGCTAATCATAACTAGTGTGTCGGTTTATTTGTCCTAACCTTAGTTCTAACCAATTTATAGTCTAAACATGCGAAATACCACTGCCCTAATTATCAAAGCATACAAAATACACAAGTTAAATTTCAGAAAAACCATGCATAACATATATCATTCGGTTTATACAAAGTTTCAAGAAAAATCAAGAATTGAAATAAATTCATACAAAACAACCAAACATAACTAAATACAAAAGCCATAGGGGAATGGATCACACTTTAAAGAACCTTGAAGACTCCTCAAAGGTGACAAGGTGGCTCGGCTGCTGCTCCTTGGTGTTCGGCAAGAACAGAAATCGGCAGGAAACCAAGGTGGAAGGGATTCGGCAATATGGTGGTGGTGATGATGGTTCGGCTAGGGTATTTAGGTATTGGTGTTTTGGAAGACTTGGTAGAGCTTTAGGTTAGTGTATTATGATTGAGATGAGATGATGATTTTCTGTGTATGAGATGGCTATATATAGAGGAAAAGGGAGAGAGAGGCTGCCGGCCACAAGAAGGGGAAACAAAGAATAGGTTTCCTTGTAGGTTTATGTTTCCTTGTTGAATAAAGATTTGCATTCTTGATTTTTCTTTTTCTGATTTTTCTTCAAGGCTTGGGCTGCACATCTTCATGGACTTCTTGTATGATCTTGGACTTCAATTGATAGGTCTTGATCCATTGAAAATGCCCCACAATGCCGACAGCACACAGAGGCAGCAATCTGCCAGAATCGGCAGCTTCTCCTAGTGTGACTAGGAGAACTTGTTTCTTCATGCTTTTCTTCAATGCCATGGCCTAGTGTCTTCTTCTTCCCTTCATAAAGCTTGGACCATCTTCACATATGCATTCGTACACCATTTGGTCCATCAAAAACAGAAAACACAAAAAGGGGGCAGTAGGTTCCTGGAATCGGCAGATTTGACCTTGTTGCAGTAATTCCGGCTTATCTCCCTCCGTGGAGCTCCGATTGATGCGATTCCAAGTCTCACGTAAACTAGACACATAGGGCCATCTCCTCATAAAATATCTCGGCCAAATTCCATGCAAGTCGTCGGGAATGATTTTTCGAAGTTGGGACACAGTCCCAGGAATTTCCTGGAAGTCCCTGGATTGGAATGCTCGGACTGCCGTTTTGCAGCCAACTTTTGGGTGACTTCCCGAACTCCGATTGATCTGAAATTTTAACACAACATTCCTCAGCATATGAATATTAAGCACATAAAATTTCATAGAATTTGGAAAAGGATAGATCACAGTTTCATTCATCTCAAAATCACGAAAAAGACATATTTTGCACTATTTTCCAGATTTCTCAAACTTAGTCATTTTTCGGATTCTTAACCATTTTTCACAAAACTCTACCGAAATTGACACTAACTACATTACGACTCTATCTTAGACAAATAAGGTTTAAACAAAGCATAAACGAGGGTATAAACATGTAATATCGTCGCACATTGTGCTCCTATCAACTACCCCACACTTATCCTTTGCTAGTCCCTTAGCAAACTAAATAAAACTAAGACTCTAAACAAACTATTGCCCCTAACAATTTGTCTCAGGCTCGTATGTACACATAGCTTTCAAGTTAATGCATGAGAATGTTACGCACGAAAATTCCAAGTTTCATGAACATGTGACATCAATATGAACATATAAGAGCAAAAGTAAGCATGTAGACATGTTAAGCTAATCCAATCCTCCTCACTAGGCATACTCTCTTCTTTTCTCTCGAAGCATGGTATTCACTCATAAGTATATGCAAGCGAAAGATAATGAATTACAAAGAGTAACTTGCATATGTCAAGAAAAGAAAGCACTTTGTGAATTTTGATGGAAAAACCTCATATGACAACTATATGCACCAATGAACCAAAACCATAAGCTTACTCTTGAGATAGTCTCCACAATCAAATTTAACCATCTTAAGAATCATGAAAAAGATCAATAATAAGGTTGTAATGGGGCTAGGCTAAGAGGTATTCGATATTTGGATAAGGAGGCTCAAAATGTCACCGTGCGCTTTAGCAAAGCTCGAATCTCCTTATGTCTTCTCGCCAAAAAGGGTCAAATTTCATCTTGTTGGACCCATTACTTCATTCTTTTCTTCCCATAACATTACAACAATAATTAAGACAATAGCCATGCACACAATTTTTATTTTTCTATGCCGTGCCTTACATTTTTTTTTTTTTTTTTTTTTTTCTTTTTCTTGCTTTTTCTCGGCATTTTTCTCTCTTTTGATCCGAGCACAATTTTTCTTTTCAATTTTTCTAAGGCACGGCATGCATATATTTTACATACAAATTCATGGCTAAGTCTACCCCACACTTGTTCTTCTTCATCACACACGCAAAAACGCCTTCAAAATTTCAAGCTTTGCCGGAACACACAGTAAAGGCATCACTATACTAAGTTCATGGAAAGTGTTTAAGGGTGATGAAAGAAAAGGCTCAATATCGGCTCAAAGGGGTTTACTAAGGTGTCCCACGACGGGCTCCAATAGGGCACATGCTTTATTTGGCTTTGGTGGTAAACCTAGATGATCTTTATTCAATCATATTCAAAATCAAGGTATTTTATGATTAAAACGTTTCGAAAATCAACAAGAGTAAGTTCTAGCATTCTAGAGTTCATTAAAAAGCTATGACACATAGTCATCGAGTAGTCAAAGAATTATGAGGTTTCATGCTTCCTACGAATCTATCGAATTTTATCTTTTTATCACTCAAGAAGAAAGCAATTTGGCACAAAAGCTCACATAGGTTATAATCGAAATAAACTAGCTAAAACATGCATGCTTCGTAATCAACAAGTCCTACATGCTCCTACCAATGCACATAATCCATGAAACTCATAATTTTACAAGTATGCACAACCATCATCTATGTATGCAAAGAGGAGAAAAACATCATTGACATATTAGGGGCATCCTAAAACTCGAAACAAACAAATTTAAACACTCTATTTTTGTGGAACAATTTTCTGAAATTTTCTTTTCTAAACTAAGCACACGAAAACATAAACGGAATACGTTATCCCACCCCACACTTAGAAAATTACATTGTCCTCAATGTAAGCACAAAACAATATCAACGAATTTCCTAAGCATGCAATCGACGAACATATTCCAACATATCATCACAAATCAAAGAAAAAGAGAAGGGTTAAGAAATTTCAAACTCTCGGTGATGGCTCCTTCGCTTTTCTTTGATCGACATGGGTTGCCTCCCAAGTAGCGCTTTATGTTTATAGTCCATAGCCTAGACTTTTCACCGTGTATCATGTGTTCATCGTGCTCCAAAACAACTCAAATCGGCAAGAAAAAGTTCAATGAGAAAATCGTTGCATGAAGTGTCCGATTCGGTTCTGTTTGCCGTATCCGGCTTGACTGGCGTATCGGGTTCTTCTGCCGGCGTATCTGGCGTGTCCGGCTTGTGTCCGGTCTTGTATGGCTGTGTGTCACCCCTGCCAGCAATGGCAGGTCCGGCAGGGGGTGGTGGTACGGCAGAAAACAGGGGTAGCAGCTCGGCATGTTGGGGCGTGTCCGGCAGGGTGATCGTTGGTGCGTCCGTGTCCGTGTCAGCCGTCATGGTGATGCTGCCGGCAATTGCAGGTCCGGCAGCCACTTGTTGGGGTGGTGGCATGGCTGCATCATATGATTGTGAAGGCAGCTCGGCTTGGGGGGATGATGGTGGGGCGGCGAAGACGGCGGCTTCTTCCACCGTGTGCTCTTGAAAGGGAGAATAGTAAGGCTTGAGGCGATGGCCATTTACCTTGAATGTGTTTCCCGTAACTTCATTCCGAATTTCTACGGCTCCATGTGGAAACACTTGAAGAACAATGAATGGTCCAAGCCAACGAGAGCGCAACTTTCCCGGAAAGAGTTGAAGCCGTGTATTAAACAATAGAACTTTTTGCCCAACTTCAAACTTCTTCCCTCGAATCACTTTGTCATGGTACGCTCTTGTCTTCTCCTTATATATCCAAGCGGCCTCATATGCTTCATTGCGTATTTCTTCAAGTTCATTGAGTTGAAGCTTTCTATGAAGACCGGCATCATCTATGCTCATATTGAACTTTTTAACGGCCCACCATGCTTTGTGTTCTAACTCAACCGGTAAGTGACATGCTTTGCCATAAATCAACCGAAAAGGAGACATACCTATCGGTGTCTTGTACGCAGTCCTATAAGCCCACAAAGCATCATCGAGACGATCACTCCAATCCTTCCTTGAAGGTCCAACCGATTTCTCCAAAATGTTCTTGATCTCTCGATTACTTACCTCGGCCATTCCACTTGTTTGGGGGTGATATGGTGTGGAAACTTTATGCGTGACTCCATACTTCCTCAATAAGGCTTCAATAGTGCGGTTACAAAAATGGGATCCTCCATCGCTAATCAAGACCCTTGGAACTCCAAAACGTGAAAAGATGTTGGTCTTGAGAAACTTGGCTACCACCTTGGCATCGTTGGTGCGTGTAGCCTTTGCCTCGATCCACTTTGACACATAATCAACCGCAAGCAATATGTAGAGAAAACCTTTACTTGAAGAAAACGGTCCCATGAAGTCAATCCCCCAAACATCAAAAATTTCCACCACAAGGATAGGAGTGAGCGGCATTTGATCACGCCCACTAATCTTCCCCATACGTTGGCACCGATCACAAGCCTTACAAAACATAAATGCATCCTTGAAAATTGTAGGCCAAAAGAAACCACAAGAGAGTACCTTCAATGCCGTCTTCTTTGGCCCAAAATGTCCTCCACACGCCTCACTATGACAAAAAGCAAGGATGGATCGATGCTCATTCTCCGGCACACATCTTCTAATAACTTGATCACCACATTGCTTCCATAAGTACGGATCATCCCACAAGAAGTGTCGAGCTTGCTTCCTTATTTTTCTTTGATGGTGGCTCGGCAATTCTTGAGGAAATCGGTTTGTGGCTAGAAAATTGGCAATGTCGGCATACCAAGGTTCATGTACTTCAAGTCGAAAAAGTTGCTCATCCGGAAAGGTTTCACATAAGGGTAGCCGATCCTCCTCTTGCACAAGTCTACTCAAATGATCGGCCACAACATTCTCTACTCCTTTCTTGTCTTTAATCTCAATGTCGAACTCTTGAAGCAAAAGAATCCATCGGATAAGCCTCGGCTTAGCATCCTTCTTCGTCATAAGATATCTCAAAGCGGCATGATCACTATAAACGATAACCTTGGAATTCAAAAGATATGATCGAAATTTTTTCCAAAGCAAAGATTACCGCTAAGAGTTCCTTCTCCGTGGTTGTGTAGTTGAGTTGTGCATCGTTGAGAGTCCTTGAAGCATAGTAAATGGCGCATGGCTTCTTATCAATTCGTTGTCCAAGTACCGCTCCAAGTGCATAGTCACTAGCATCACACATCAACTCAAACGGCTCGTCCCAATTAGGGGAAACAAGAATCGGTGCCGAACACAACATGGTCTTCAATCGGCAAAAGGCATCCTCACACGCCTTTGTCCACTCAAACGTCACCTCCTTTTGTAACAAGTTGCTCAATGGCTTGGCAATTGAAGAGAAGTCCTTGATGAATCGTCGATAGAACCCCGCATGGCCAAGAAAGCTTCGCACGTCCCTTACATTTCTAGGGCTCGGCAAGTGTTGTATAAGTTCAACCTTTGCTTTGTCAACTTCAAGTCCTCTTGCCGAAATAATATGGCCAAGCACAATGCCTTGCGTGACCATGAAGTGACACTTCTCCCAATTGAGCACAAGATTTGTCTCTACACACCTCTCAAGTATCTTCTCCAAGTTCCCCAAACATGCATCGAAGGTGCCTCCATACACACTAAAATCATCCATGAACACTTCGATAATGTCTTCAATAAAATCCGAGAAGATAGCATACATACATCTTTGAAAAGTGCCGGGTGCGTTGCAAAGTCCGAATGGCATCCTCCGGTAGGCAAACGTGCCAAATGGACAAGTAAAAGTGGTCTTCTCTTGATCGTCCGGGTGTATCATGATTTGGTTGTAGCCACTATATCCATCAAGAAAGCAATAGTAAGAATGACCGGCTAACCTCTCTAGCATTTGATCCATAAACGGCAAAGGCATGTGATCCTTCCTTGTTGTAGCATTGAGCTTCCTATAATCGATGCACATCCGATGACCGGTTACAAGTCTTTGTGGCACAAGCTCATTCTTCTCATTCTTGACAACCGTTACACCACTCTTCTTTGGCACTACTTGTACGGGAGAAATCCACTTACTATCCGAAATTGGGTAGATCACTCCACAATCAAGCAACTTGATAATCTCCTCTTTCACAACTTTCATCATGGGAGGGTGAAGTCGACGTTGAGCTTCTTTTGTCGGCTTAGCTCCTTCTTCCAACAAAATACGATGAACACAAGTAGTAGGGCTTATTCCCTTGATATCCGCTAAGGTCCAACCTATGGCGGTCTTGTACTTTTTAAGCACACAAATCAAATCCTCCTCTTGCTTCTCACTAAGCATTGAAGACACAATCACCGGTAGTGTGTCTCCTTCTCCAAGATACGCATACTTCAAGTGACTAGGGAGTTCTTTTAGTTCTAACTTTGGGGCCTCTTCCACACTTGGTCGAAATTTTGTTGTGGCACTTGGAATTGACAAGAACGAGTTCCTTGGATACAATGTTGTGGCCTCAAGCTCGGCAACCACCTCTTTAAGGCTCGGCATCATTATGAATGGCTCGGCATAGGGGGCTGCCGTGCCACTTTCTTGCTCGGCATCATTGCATTGCTCGGCCTCCTCTTGCACGGCATGGCTTGGCTTGGTTCTCTTCATAACTCGTTCTCCCCTCTTGTCAAATCCGACCCCTTGCTCAATCGCTAATTGCTATGCGTCAAGCGAGGTCGACATAACTTGCTCGACCTCCTCCAAAACATCAATGGCACAACCCTCCTTCAAATCAACATTGGGGAATCTCATGGCGTCAAACACATTGAACTTTATCATCTCACCATCAAATTCCATAGTTAGGTTGCCCTCGGCCACGTCAATCTTAGTGCGCGCGGTCCTCATAAATGGTCGCCCTAAAAGCAATTGAGTGTTGTTGACCGGCGAATCCTCCATCTCAACCACATAAAAATCGGCGGGGAATATCAATTGGTTGACTTGCACCAACACATCCTCTACATAACCTTCCGGATATTTGCTTGAGCGATCCGCAAGTTGAATGATGACATTATCCTTCTTGAGAGGCCCTATACTCAACGTTTGATACACATTGAGTGGCATGACATTAATCGATGCTCCCAAATCCAACATTACATCATCAAACCGTGTATTGCCTATGACACAAGGCACATTGAAGCTTCCCGGATCCTTCATCTTTGGTGGCAACTTCCTTTGAATAACGGCCGACACCGTCTCGCTCATTGTTACCACACGAGTCTCTCTAGTATGCCTTCTTGCCGTACACAGCTCCTTTAAAAACTTAGCATACTTTGGCACTTGTTTAATGCACTCCAACAAAGGGATGTTGACTTGCACTTTCCGGAAAATCTCCAATACCTCCTCATCGGATTTGTCTTTCTTCGTTCTAGCAAAGCGTGAAGGGAATGGGACACTAGATGATGGGTCCCCTCCTTTGGCATTGTTGCCGGCCACACTATCCTGCTCGGCAGAATGGCCCTTGCCGGCTGCTCGGTTCTCCTTCTCGGCAATGACATTGCCGGCATCATCATGATGCTCGGCATCAAGGTTCTCCTCGGCATCCTCTCTATTATGGCTGCCGGCAATGACAGGTCCGGCAGCCATCTCATCCTCATTAACACCTTTGAAAGTCACTCGCTTCTTCTTTGGACTTGTTGGAGGAACCAACTCCCTTCCGCTTCGAGTTTGAATCACTTTGGCTTGCTCGTTCCTCGGATTTGGAATAGTATTGCTTGGCAACTTCCCTTGCTCATTAAATCTTCCCATAAAATCCACAACTTGCCCCATTTGAGTCTTGAGCTCACCAATGTCCTTTTGATGATTTTGTTGTCCCGCGAGTAGTGCTTGAGTAGCACTTGACAAAGATTGAAGCAAAGCATCATAATTCGGATTGCTCGGTGCGGCTTGGCCTTGGCCTTGGCTCGGCCCTCCTTGACCTTGGTACGGCACAACTTGTGCTTGGCTCGGCATGGCTCCAAATGCTCCTTGGTTCGGCATATAAGGTTGCCGAGGCACAAATGGTGGCCTTGGTGCAAATGGTGCTCCTCCCTCTCTTTGTTGCATAGGTGCCCTAAGCACGTTGTCATTATTCGCCCATCGAAAGTTCGGATGATCATTGAACCTTGGATTAAAATTGCCAAAACGTTGGCCTCCTTGAAAACCAATGGCATTGCACTCCTCTACTCCCTCGCTAACTCCAAATTGAGGGCATTGTTCGGTCTCATGGCCCTCGGTGCAAATTCCACATACACTAGCACGCTTCTTCATCAAATTACTCACCAAGTCGGTAAGCTTGTCCACTTTCTCCTCTAGCTTTGAGCTCGAAGACGTCTCATGCACTTTCTCATTCTTTTGTATATTGCCTCGTGCCATGCCAAATTGTTGGTTGTTCAAAGCACGAACTTCCAACAAACTTCTCGCCGCTCCGGCATTCAACTCCAAAAAGCTACCTCCCGCGGCCGAGTCAAGAAACTCTCTCTCCATGACGCGCAATCCCTCATAGAAATATTGTAGCAAGAGTCCATCGCTAATGCCATGCGATGGACACAAAGAAACTAGGGACTTGAACCTCTTGTAGTAGTCGAAGAAAGTCTCATCTCCGGCTTGCTTCACACTTGTAATTTGCTTCCTCAGATCAGTGATACGTGAAGCGGGAAAGTACTTGAGCAAAAACTCATCCATCATAGTACTCCACGAAACAATGCGACCACTAGGCACCTCAAACAACCACTCCTTTGCTTGATCTTCTAGAGAAAACGGAAAAGCCTTCATTTTGAAGTGTTGCAAATCGGTCCCTCTTGGACACATAGACTCCGTGGTGAAGTTAAACCACTGTAGATGCTTGTTAGGGTCCTCACTCGGCATCCCATAAAATGACTTCAGCTTATGGAGGAATCCACTCCTCAATTCAATCTCTCCAGTTTTGTCAGCTTCCAAGGGAGGATAAGTAATATTCGAAGGAGCAACTCCAGCTCCAGCAACATGACCATTCTGTGATCTGATTGATGCCATGATCTCTTCTTCTTCTTCTAATTCGGCAAAAGCTTCAAATTCTGGATTCTGAAGATCACACGACGACGAAACAAACGATGGTGAGCTCGGCACTGATGATGAAATGGTCGGCACACTAGGTGATGATGGCAAGGATGATGACACTGATGAACTGGTTGGTGACGATGGAGGTAATGGCACAAAACGAGCAATAGCGAGTTCTTGGTCTAAACGTTGCAAACGGCCTTGAAGATCTCTTGCCCAAATACTAGATTCGGACATGCACTATTTCTGAAATTTGCAACATTCAAACAAGTTAGAACCTTATAAAGAAATAGAAAGCAAGAATATACATCATTACAAGCCACGGCATTGGCGATTACATAATCATATTTCAAACAATAACACAAAATCACAATCGGCAAGATCATACAAACTCATGGCAAAGAACAAAAATTTCGGCAAAGAATTAATATGGTTCGGCCACAAGAGTAGAAAAATCGGAAAGTTCATGAGCATGTAATCGCTAAGTCTAATTTATTTTAAATTTGTTCTAACTCTCAAAGTACGTGGAGCAGAGGAGATAACGGTGCAATGGACTGATACAGCCCCCGGTAGTATCATGCTTAATCCGATATACCTCAAGAGTTTGAACCACACAATATGTTTTATCTTTGAAGAAAATAGGCCACATATGTCAAGTTATGTTCTAGCGTCTAAAGTGAGGTGATGCTTCGGCACAAGCTGTCGACTAGGTCGTGCGGATTTTACGTTTCAAAGGTCATTAAAATCACGGAGGGCGAACCCCCTACAGGAACCAGGCAGGACTCGTTGTTGGACACCATGGAGGGCGAACCCCCTATCGACTCACTCACCGAGAATGAACATCAGTCTATGGGCCTTGAGATCCAGTTAAACAAACCTGAGAACCATATCTATGATAATAACTTCCCCATACTTTGTAAAACAAACACGGATCCCTAGCGGTCTCAAGTGTTGATTAAAACCGCCCTCAACCTCATAAAAATAATACCAAGTTAGCGTCGTTATGCGTGGGGGGCCAACGATGGACTAATTCCAACATTGCAGGGCCCGTTTCCCAATCTACACAAAAACATACCTAACATGGCATCACTCGTATGAAGGGTTATGGTTATGATCAACAAAAGAGGCTTCACCTACATGTTACACTTTAGAAACTACAATAAACTCAAACATACACAACACTATCAACTTCCTAGAAATTAAACTAAGTGATTACCAACATACATCATTAAACATCATGCAACTTTCGAAATTTAAACTCTACATGCCGAAGCATATTTCTACTTTACATAATCCCAAAATAAACTTAAAATTTACAACTTTACAACTTCACAACAAAAATTTCCAGCAACATTATATACACAACAATAACATAAAACAAGCTTTTATAATCCCCGGCAACGGCGCCAAAAATTGATCGAACCGCCGAAGCGACTCAAGCAATCAAAAACCCTACAATCGTTAGTAGTATAGAATAAGTAGGGATCGTTCTAGCCGGGGATTAAGGGTACCTGAGATATGAAATTGTTAGACAAACATATATACATATATACAAAATCGTCACACACATATGGGGGTATAAGATGGTTCGGCAGCCCTATGGCTGCCCTCTAATACTAGACACGAAAATAAAAACAGAAAAATAAACCTAAGCTATTATATACAAGTGATCATCATCTCTCACACAAAACGGTTCACATAAAAGACTCTTTAACAAGGCAAATTGCATACAAGAAGGTAAGAGACAAGTATTTAACATGTTCAAGACCTAAATTAGTTTCGACACAACTAGAGCCTCCAGCGGTTTTCCAATTGTTAGACTTCTTAAATTCTTAGAAACTACTCCAGCGTATGACTTCTAAGGTGATGCTAATCCGGTTTTACGCGTTTTAACATTTAAGCACACGAGTCTTAATCGAAGACAAGCAAACAAGTAAGGTTGTCAATCATCTTATTTAACTTGCAAGTTCTAAGGTTTATTAGACCTAGGTGAGCAACACAAAACAAACTACTCCAGCGTATGACTTATCCGTGTTACTCTATCACATGAAACCTAGCACTTAGAATTACATGCTAATCATAACTAGTGTGTCGGTTTATTTGTCCTAACCTTAGTTCTAACCAATTTATAGTCTAAACATGCGAAATACCACTGCCCTAATTATCAAAGCATACAAAATACACAAGTTAAATTTCAGAAAAACCATGCATAACATATATCATTCGGTTTATACAAAGTTTCAAGAAAAATCAAGAATTGAAATAAATTCATACAAAACAACCAAACATAACTAAATACAAAAGCCATAGGGGAATGGATCACACTTTAAAGAACCTTGAAGACTCCTCAAAGGTGACAAGGTGGCTCGGCTGCTGCTCCTTGGTGTTCGGCAAGAACAGAAATCGGCAGGAAACCAAGGTGGAAGGGATTCGGCAATATGGTGGTGGTGATGATGGTTCGGCTAGGGTATTTAGGTATTGGTGTTTTGGAAGACTTGGTAGAGCTTTAGGTTAGTGTATTATGATTGAGATGAGATGATGATTTTCTGTGTATGAGATGGCTATATATAGAGGAAAAGGGAGAGAGAGGCTGCCGGCCACAAGAAGGGGAAACAAAGAATAGGTTTCCTTGTAGGTTTATGTTTCCTTGTTGAATAAAGATTTGCATTCTTGATTTTTCTTTTTCTGATTTTTCTTCAAGGCTTGGGCTGCACATCTTCATGGACTTCTTGTATGATCTTGGACTTCAATTGATAGGTCTTGATCCATTGAAAATGCCCCACAATGCCGACAGCACACAGAGGCAGCAATCTGCCAGAATCGGCAGCTTCTCCTAGTGTGACTAGGAGAACTTGTTTCTTCATGCTTTTCTTCAATGCCATGGCCTAGTGTCTTCTTCTTCCCTTCATAAAGCTTGGACCATCTTCACATATGCATTCGTACACCATTTGGTCCATCAAAAACAGAAAACACAAAAAGGGGGCAGTAGGTTCCTGGAATCGGCAGATTTGACCTTGTTGCAGTAATTCCGGCTTATCTCCCTCCGTGGAGCTCCGATTGATGCGATTCCAAGTCTCACGTAAACTAGACACATAGGGCCATCTCCTCATAAAATATCTCGGCCAAATTCCATGCAAGTCGTCGGGAATGATTTTTCGAAGTTGGGACACAGTCCCAGGAATTTCCTGGAAGTCCCTGGATTGGAATGCTCGGACTGCCGTTTTGCAGCCAACTTTTGGGTGACTTCCCGAACTCCGATTGATCTGAAATTTTAACACAACATTCCTCAGCATATGAATATTAAGCACATAAAATTTCATAGAATTTGGAAAAGGATAGATCACAGTTTCATTCATCTCAAAATCACGAAAAAGACATATTTTGCACTATTTTCCAGATTTCTCAAACTTAGTCATTTTTCGGATTCTTAACCATTTTTCACAAAACTCTACCGAAATTGACACTAACTACATTACGACTCTATCTTAGACAAATAAGGTTTAAACAAAGCATAAACGAGGGTATAAACATGTAATATCGTCGCACATTGTGCTCCTATCATCTTTCATATTCTTCTCGTCTTTCTTCTCTTGATTTCTTTTCATATAATTTCACTCGATGTGCTGTACAAATGTTGTAGATGTACTACTATGAAATGTTTTGAATCACAATATTGTTCATAAGAACCAATTGGAAGCCTTAGAAGTTCATCTTAGTCTTTGCTTCACTGTGTTACTAGCTAACCAACTCAAAAAAAAAAAAAAAAAAAAAAAAAAAAAATAATAATAATAATAATAATAATAACTAGAGTAGAACGAATTATTAGCTCATCAGTTTCTTTGGACTGACGAGCGCTAAATGGCTTTTACTCGAGGTGAAATTGTGAATTAAATTGCTTTGGTTGAAATTGATAGCACTCTCGTCTCTCTATTGTGCAAGCAAGCAGCCTAATATTAGACAGTGATGGTCCTCAAATCAGTATTTATAGGGAGGCTTTTATTGACATGAGTCATATATAGTTGTATTAGGAATTGTAGATATTGTGTATTTAGTTGTAATTTGTTTCCTAATAGGTTTAAGCTCTTTCTTGTATAAATATACCCATTGTGGGAGAATGTGAATATAACACACAATTATTCATTGCCTTGTTCTTCTTGACTTGGTATCAGAGCCGAGATCCTTTCGGACTCGGCTGGGCTTTCATCTGATTTCCGCTGCAGATAAAAATCCGTTGTTCTTTCGGTTAGTGGTTCTTTGTTGAATTAGTTGGTATTGGATTAAGGAGCAGTTTTCGGTTTTGGCAGAGGGTAAGTATTGGTTGATTAAGGAGCAGTACGTTCGGTGTTGATTAAGGAGCAAGTTGATTAAGGAGCAGTACGTACGGTGTTGATTAAGGAGCAAGTTTCGGGCAGATTGGTAGGTTTGAAGATTGTGTTGATTGAGGAGCAAGGTAGGTTTGAAGATTCGGGCAGATTGGTAAGTTTGAAGATCGGGTGATTGATTGGGGAGCCACAGATTGGTTCCGGGCAGTTTGAAGATTGTGTTGATTAAGGAGATTGGTGAAGATTGGATAGGTAGGCAGAGGAAACAAACAAAAATGGTGAAGATTGGTGACGAAGAGATTGTTGTGGTTCAGAATGTCACCGATAACTCAAGTTTCGGCGTAAAACTTGATGGCGCCATTGAAGGACAAGATCCTTCCAAGGGTAATGTAACTGGAGGTAAAATTGGTATTGCATTACATGTTTCTGACTTTATGGGTGGAAATACTTGGATAATTGATTCCGGGGCTTCAGATCACATGACATATGATAAATCATTCTTCATGTCTTTATCCTCTCCTTCTATATCTCATGTGTCCAATGCCAATGGTGCATCTTTTCCTGTTTTAGGTATAGGGTCCATTCAAGTTACACTATCTATTATATTGCATAATGTTCTTTATGTGCCTTCGTTGTCCCATCATCTGTTATCTGTCTCTCAGTTAACTGCACAAAATAAGTGCTCTGTAACCTTCTTTCCAATGTATGTTGTTTTTCAGAGTCTGTATACCAGGGTGACAATTGGCAAGGGAGACCTGAGGGGAAGACTGTTTCACTTGGATTGCATGTACGCAGAGCCAACACAAGCACCGGAAAAGTCTTTGGCCCTGACATTGAATTCTGATCGGTTAGGAGAGTTATGGCTATGGCATCGACGGTTAGGTCATCCATCTTTTGGTGTTATGAAGAAGTCCATGCCTTCATTATTTATGGGAATTAGTGCGACTAATCTTCATTGTGAGACCTGTGCTGTGGCAAAAAGTCATCGGTCTAGTTATCCTTTAAGTACTCATTCTAGTAGTATGCCTTTTGAGTTAATTCATTCGGATTTATGGGGTCCTTCTAAACATTCTACTCTCTCTGGAATGCGATACTTTGTTTTGTTCATTGATGATTTTACTCAATTATCTTGGGTAGTGTTGCTTAAAACAAAAGACGCTGTTTTTTCAGCTTTTTCAGCATTCCATAATCTGGTTCGTACCCAATATGATGCTCATGTTAAAAATTTTCGGTCCGATAATGGGGGTGAATTTGTCAATAGTTCGTTTCATGAGTATTTTCAACAACATGGCATCATACATCAAACCTCCTGTCCCCAAACACCTGAGCAAAATGGGGTGTCTGAACGGAAAAATCGCCATCTTCTGGACATGGCTCGGTCTCTGCTATTAAGTGCTAACATGCCTAAGTACCTTTGGGGTGAAGCCGTGTTATGTGCATCTCATCTTATTAATCGTCTTCCGTCTAGTCCTCTTCAAGGTCGTGTTCCGCTGGATGTCCTATCCAACTTTGTGTCTATCCCATCATCAAACACTCTTCCTGCCCGTGTTTTTGGTTGTGTTGCATATGTTCATCTGTATAAAAATCAGAGGTCAAAATTAGATGCAAGAGCCCTGAAGTGTGTGTTTGTCGGATATAGCTCAACTCAAAAAGGCTACAAGTGTTATCATCCTTCATCCCAGAGATTTTATGTAAGCATGGACGTTGCATTTGATGAAAATTCTTGTTATTTCATTCCGGAGGTTCCTCGTCAGGGGGAGAAGTCATGTTATTATGAAGATATGTTCGGTGGGCAAGATGGCCGATTTGTTTCAGTTTCAGCAACAAACCTGTCAGGGGCAAAATTGGCAAGTAACGAAGATTTGTTCAGTGGGCAAGAACCGGCCAACAGGCAAGAACCGGCCGACACAGACAATACTGAACCGGCCGGAGCAGCAAGTCAGCAGGCCGGAGCAGCAAGCCAGCAGGAAGCCGGGTCGTCGTCCGTGCTTGGAGGCGGAGATCCTCCAACATCGTCGTCCGTGCTTGGAAGCTGCATCCCCATCGCATCCGACAGAGGTACGCCATCGCCTGGGATTCCAGAGGAGACGCCGTCGCCGGGGAGCCACAGAGGAGACGCCTCCGTCCCGTCGCCCAACCCGGCTGCAACTCTGCCGTCGTCGTCTTCGTCAAGGGGAGGAGCTCGGGGAGGAGCTCGATCCAACGCAGCACAGGGCGACCCGGATCTCAGATCACCCGACCCGGCTTCAGTCCGACCCGACCCGGATCCAGCTTAACCCGACCCGGATTCAGTCCGACCCGACCCGGCTCAGGAACTTCAGTACAGTTGCTCTGTTTTTGATACCCAACCGATTTCAGCACTTCCTTCAGACACAAATCATGATCCAATTGTGAACAGTTCTCCAGAGATTTCTTCCCCTTCTCAGGTTTCGCCTGCCCAATCGTCCCTTGAGGTAATTTCTGGTTCTTGTCCTGTGTCCACTAGTGTTCCAATTAAACACCTCCCTAGTCGTTCTACTCGAGGTCAGCCTACAAAGCATTATGAACCCACTCTGGATGCAAAAGCTAAATATCCTATTGCTAATTATGTGTCAACCCATAGACTATCTAAATCGTATGTTGCCCTTGTGAATCAATTGTCTTCTGTGTCTCTACCTAATAAAGTACAGGATGCGATGAAGGATGGAAAGTGGATGCAAGCGATGACAGTCGAGATGCATGCTCTTGAGAAGAATTGTACATGGGAGTTAGTGTCGTTGCCACATGGAAAGAAAACAATAGGATGTCGATGGGTGTATACCGTGAAACATAATTCAAATGGCTCGCTGGATCGGTACAAAGCAAGATTGGTGGCTAAAGGCTACACTCAGAAGTATGGGGTAGATTATGATGAGACGTTTGCGCCAGTGGCCAAGATTAACACAATTCGGGTACTTCTTTCGTTAGCTGCTAATCTTGATTGGCCGTTACAACAATTTGATGTTAAGAATGCATTCCTGCATGGTGACTTGAATGAGGAGGTTTATATGGATTTACCTCCTGGATATGGTGTCTCTACTGGAGAACGAGTTGTGTGTAAATTAAAAAAGTCTCTCTATGGTTTGAAGCAATCTCCTAGAGCTTGGTTTGGGAGATTTACTAAGTTCATGAGACGTATTGGGTATCGACAGAGTAATTCAGATCACACATTGTTTCTTAAACACCGAGGTGGTAAACTTACTGCTCTGATAATCTATGTTGATGATATGGTTGTGACAGGTGATGACTTTGAGGAAATTCAGAAGTTACAAAGACAGTTGTCTTCTGAGTTTGAGATGAAAGATTTGGGCAATCTAAAGTATTTTTTGGGAATTGAAGTTGCTCGTGGGAAAGATTGTATTGTGTTGAGTCAGAGAAAATATGTTCTGGATTTACTTGCTGAAACAGGAATGCTTGATTGTAAGCCGGTTGATACTCCGATCGAGCAAAATCATCGGTTAGCAGAGTATTTGGATCAGGTTCCCACGAATAAAGCAAGATATCAAAGGTTAGTTGGTCGGTTGATTTATTTATCTCATACCAGACCTGATTTAGCCTATGCAGTTAGTGTGGTGAGTCAGTTTATGCACAATCCCAGTGAGACTCATATGAAAGCTGTCTTTCGTATCTTGCAATATTTAAAGTCTGCTCCTGGAAAGGGATTAGTTTTTAAGAAAAATGGTCATCTGGATGTCTTTGGTTATACGGATGCAGACTGGGCAGGTAATATCACAGATCGCAGGTCTACTTCGGGATACTTTACGTTTGTTGGTGGTAATTTAGTTACTTGGAAGAGTAAGAAGCAGAAAGTGGTAGCTCGTTCCAGTGCAGAAGCAGAGTATAGAGGAATGGCTCGAGGCTTGTGTGAGATGTTGTGGTTGCGAAACTTGCTCAAAGACTTGAGGTTCAAGCCGAGGAAAGCTATGCCGCTCTATTGTGATAATAAAGCTGCCATTGAAATTGCTCATCATCCTGTTCAACATGATCGTACAAAACATGTTGAAGTAGATCGTCATTTCATTAAAGAGAAATTGGACATGGAAATTATTTATTTTCCTTTTGTTCCTACAGAAGAGCAGTTGGCTGACATTCTTACTAAAGCTCTTTCTAGTAAAGTTTTTTATGACTCACTTGACAAGTTGGGCATTTGTGATTTGTATGCACCAACTTGAGGGGGAGTATTGACATGAGTCATATATAGTTGTATTAGGAATTATAGATATTGTGTATTTAGTTGTAATTTGTTTCCTAATAGGTTTAAGCTCTTTCTTGTATAAATATACCCATTGTGGGAGAATGTGAATATAACACACAATTATTCATTGCCTTGTTCTTCTTGACTGCTTTCTCTTTGCATGCATAAGAGAATTTGGTTAGCTGCAGATTGGTGTCTGCGGAGAGTCTGAGACAGGTTAAGCAGTAGGCTGGTTTATGAATAAATAAAAAATGAGCCGGAGTAACTTTATGAGAAGAAAGAAAAAATTCAAACCAACTACTGGGGCTATAGATAAAACTTGTCATGTCTCCCTTTTGTTAGTAACTTGGTACTCATACTGGCTTGCCTTCTTGCCTAGAGTAACTCGGATTATCTTTCCAGTGATGGTGAAAAAAGAGGAAACATTTTCTGATTTGTTGGATTATCATGGCTTCCGAAGAAGATGATACTCCAGTGTGGCTATCTGATGATGGCCCATACGTAGTAGTAACAGATCCTCTAGACGGTTCACTAAACATTGAAGCATCCATTCCCACTGGAACAATTTTTGGGATTTATAAACGCCTTGCAGAGCTGGATCATCTACCAAAGGAGGAGAAGGCTTTGCTGAATTCACTCCTGGCTGGAACTAGGCTTGTAGCTGCTGGCTATGTTCTTTATTAATCAGCCACAATATTCTGTACCAGCTTTGGTTTGGGAACACATGCATTTACGCTGGATCATTCAATAGGAGATTTCATTCTCACACACCCAAGCTTAACAATACCTCTTCGCGCAAACACTGATCTTATACTTTGATACACTACTTTGATTTTATTGATCTATACACATTTCTGACCTTGAGAATGACTATTACACTTGGAAAATACCTACCATGTGAAGTGTAGTAAATCTACCAGTAAATTTATAAGAGGGGTCTGCATGTTACTTTGAGAATAGCATATTGTGAAATGCAACATAGAAGCATTTCGGTTGTAGCACTCATATATACTGGCTCTTTGTTCTCCAGGACAAATATACTCTGTAAATGATGCTCGATACTTTGACTGGCCTGAAGGTCTAAGGAAGTATATAGACACTGTGAGACAAGGACAAGGCAGATACCCCAAGAAGTATTCTGCCAGTTATATCTGTTCTTTGGTAGCTGATTTTCATCGAACTCTGCTGTATGGTGGTGTTGCAATGAATCCAAGGGACCATCTACGTCTTGTGTATGAAGCTAACCCTCTCAGCTTCCTAGTGGAGCAAGCTGGGGGTAAGGGTTCTAATGGTAAGAATAGAATTCTTTCAATACAGCCAATCAAGCTGCATCAAGGGTTGCCCCTATTTTTGGGAAGTCTAGAAGACATGGATGAGTTAGAGAGTTATGGAGATGTACAGCAGAAAGTGAACCCGGGATATGAGGTTTGATTCAAAGCCCCTTATGTTGTTTACCATTACAAACCGTAATAGTGTCGCTAAGCACTGTGTCTCAGCAACTAGATAAACATGAAGAGTGAAACATCAGGTCACTTGGAACTGATCATGTAAATAGTGCTGAACTCTGTATTTTGTATGTAATTTCCTGGTATCGGATCCATTCTTGATACCTGAATAGTACTTACAGGAAATGTAATCGAGCTGCTTGTCTGCTTCAGGCCAATGATATTGGTAGTGAAGTATTTGATTTTTAAGCTTGTTAGAGTTGTTGAATCATGCTTCATGTTAAACGGTGACAAGCATGACTCGTAAATCAACTGTACTGATATTGTCCTAACTTAGCCACTTTTAAGGTTTTGGATTTTAATCACAAAAGGTCTCGGTACAATTTGGTATTATCCACCCACTTATAAGTTATATTTTATTTGTCACTTTTCTCATGTGGGATCTCTTCTCTTTAACACGCCCCCTCACGTGTAACCTAGCTCTAGTTAAGTACGTGGAATGAATTGACAACCAATCGGGGGATTTTCCGATGGCAAGATAACAAGCTCAAGCGGGTGAAATATTTGAAAGCCCACAACGGGAGAAATATAGGAAGCCCATACAACGGGCGGAATACATAAGAAGCCCATACTCGAGTCCCCGAAAGATTGGGAGACGTAACTGGAGAGGGACCCGCTCTGATATCATGTTAAATGGTGACAAGCATGACTCGTGGATCAAATGTACCGATATTGTCCCAATTTAGCCACCTTTAAAGTGTTGGGTTTTAATCACAAAAGGCCTCGGTACAATTTAGTATTATCCACTCACTTATAAGTTATATTTTATTTGTCACTTTTCTCATGTGGGATCCCTCCTCTTTAACACTTCATTCACTTGTTGATTGATACAAAATATAAAAAAATGCCTCGTAGTAGAATGGGTTTCTTAGGTTGGCTGGAATTCCTTACAACCAAAATCCAGAGAACTCAATAAGAAGCCGTTACGGGAGGACCACGTGGCAAATGCCTAATAGTTGTCCCTCACAATTAAATTTCAATACATAAGATTGTATGACATAAAATTACTTCAGTTTTTTTGTCAAAAACTATTTTGGGTTTCTTATTATTTTTCTAAACCGTAAACTGTAAACCCTAAACCCTATAGCCTATACCCTAGACTCTAAACTCTAAACTCTAAACTCTAAACCCTAAACCCCAAACCCTAAACTCCAAATCCTAAACTCTAGTCTAAACTCATCAAAGATCTATTGAAGTCATTTTAAATAAAATACTTAAGTTTATAAGAGAATAAGGACCACTAGACATTACCATGTAGTCCTCTCATCATATTTAAAAATTTCTCCTCACTGAGGTCCTCATCAGTTTTCCAAGAGTGCACTTAAAACGAGAACAAAGTTTTAGCGTAAAAATGAATAACATGAAAGCTATGTAATGAAATTCATAGACTTTTACGATACTGTATTTATTTTTATTCGGAAAAATGACCATTTAGTGCTAATTTGGCCCCCTCATTACCCATTCCAATGACCATCTTATTTTTCTCCCCTATTGAACATAAGGTTATAACTCTATTGCCCATTTGAACAAATCTTTTTCAACCCTAGTACAATTTTAACTTTTTTCTTCCTTTTGTGTCCTTCTGTCGTATCTAACAGATTTTTAAATTATAATGTGCTCAGAAAGTGGAAGATAAAGAAATTTTGCCGAAATGTCACCCAACTCCGCCGGCCTCCCATGCCGAATTCCGATCGCTGGAGTCGCCGGATTTCGGTCACCAATTATTTTTCGCAGGATTTTTTTTTTTATTTTTTTATTTTTTTTATACTTTTTTATAATCAGGTTATTGGATTATGGTTACTGACCCCCAGCAATCAATTTACTGACCCGCAATAATCAAGTTACTGACCTCCAGTATTCAATTTATAGATTCCAGATTTCCAGTAATTAAAATACTGACCCCCAGTACTCAAGTTACTGACCCCCAGTAATCTGGTTACTGACATCCAATAATCTAGAACCAGAGTTCATCAAGTTGCAAAACTTTAATCACAAAACATCCACACTATACTGTAGTAAGATTTCATTGATAACTTGACAATAACATAAAAAACTTGCATATACAATACAGTAAGCATGTTATTGACCCTCAATAATTAGGTTACTGACCCTAGTAAACAGGTTACTGATCCCCAGTAAACATGTTACTGACCCCCAGTAATCAGGTTACTGACCCCCCGTAATCAGGTTACTGACCCCCAGTAAACAGGTTACTGACCCCCATTAAACATGTTACTGACCCCTAGTAAACATGTGCTCCTAATGTACCAGACAACAGCAATTAAAACCAAAATCAGAAGGATTAAATACAGGCAAGCTTTGGCTTCTTCGTCGGACATCAGGGTAGTAGACGATGATGATGAAGGGCTTGAATATGAAGAAGACGAATAAGAATACAAAGGTGAAGAAGAATAAGACAATGAATAAGAATACAAAAGTCTGCTACACGGCTCCGACCAAGAAGCCGGACACAGGGCGCTGCTCCTGCCTACTCCACATGTGGGACCCAGACCACCGATGCTGCACTGCTCCAACCTCGACGTCGGACCCAGGACGCGCTACGCCGGGCCCAGGGAGCTGCTCCTGCCTTCTCCACACGAGATCGGACCCAGAACACCGGCGCTGCACTGCTCCAACCTCGACGCGACACTGGGCTCAGGGCGCTGCACTGCTCTAACCGCGACGTCGGACCCAGGACGCTCAATGCCGGACCCAGGCCTCCTCTTGTTGACATCGATGTCGGCGACGTCGTCTCCGCTTGACCCAAAACGCCTCCTCCTGCATACTACGACGACGACGACTGCTGCCCCAGAAGTAAGCTATATGCTCTCTCTGTTCATTGCTCTGGGTTGTTGTTGGTGGAGTCCTTTCTGTTGCTGTTGTTGCTGACGTGGCGGCTGCGGTGAAGGAGGAGGAGGAAGGTGAGGCCGTGGCGGCGAAGGAGGGAGGATCGTCTCCGGCTGCGGCGGCGCGGCAGTGAGGCAAGATGGTTGATATAGGAGTGGGTATGAGATTAGGATCGGAGAGAGAGGGAGAGGGAGAGGGAGAGGGAGAGAGAGATAGATATTTAGGGTTTAGGAAGGAGAGATGGAGTAGTTTGTTGATATAGAATGGTATGAACGTTTTTTATTTAAGAATCATTGGAGTGGGTATGTAATATTGGAATGGGTAATTTTATCTCTATTTTTGTGCAAATAGTCTTTTTTCCTTTTTATTTTAAGTGATTTTTTTCAAGTGAGATATCAATCCATTTTCAAAAGAAAAATATTACGTGGCAAGATTTTTACAGCGTAAAAGCCAGCACAGAAAATTTCGGAGTCATGGGGTCCACCGGCGGCACCGCATTCCAAACCACTTGTCTGCCTGTCCAGTGTCCCCACAGCGTATAAAAACCCTTAAGTCCGAAGCAAAGCCCTGCAGCCTCCCCCAAAACCCTCTAACACACAACTCACTACTACTCGCACACGCACACCAGAGAGAGAGTGCCTCTGAACCCTAGACGACATGTCGCAGTCACTGGAGCTTCTGCTGATACAGTTCCTGATGCCGGACAACGACGCCCGGCGGCAGGCGGAGGACCAGATTAAGCGGCTGGCTAAAGACCCTCAGGTGGTCCCCGCTCTCGTCCAGCACCTCCGCACCGCCAAGACTCCCAACGTCCGCCAACTCGCCGCCGTTCTCCTCCGCAAGAAGATCACCGGCCACTGGGCCAAGCTCTCTCCTCAGCTCAAGACCCTCGTCAAGCACTCCCTCATTGAGAGTATCACCATGGAGCACAGGTCCTTTTTTATCATTGATTCTATTTTCCTAATTGAGTAATTGCTTTCGAGTTTGTCTGTAAATGACAGTTAGTTTTGTTAATGCAGTCCCCCGGTGCGGCGAGCCAGTGCCAATGTAGTTAGTGTTGTTGCAAAATATGCTGTTCCAGCCGGAGAATGGCCGGACTTGTTGCCATTTCTGTTTCAATGCAGTCAGAGTGCGCAGGAGGAACATAGAGAGGTAAGTTCCATTTGATTATTATGTGTTTTTGTTGGATGAGACAGGGGCATACCGTTAACTGCACGATGACCTACCACCCCATACAATGCACCAATGTAGGATTGGTTTATACATTGTGCATGAATGTGGTATAAATGATTAACCTGCCACCCCATACAATGCACCAATGTAGGATTAATTTATACATTGTGCGTGAATGTGGTATAATTGATTAGTGCAATCCATATCAAACGGGGAAGATGTATCCATTGCATGTAGATTTTAGGGAAGATGGTTACACTCCATTAATGGTTTGGCTTTGGCTCTGCCCCTTTTCCCAAGGATCATAGCTTCCTTCATACAATCATTTTGTTATTAGAATTGACTGTCTAACAACCAAAAAATTCTTGTTGGTCTACTAACATTTGGAAGAAGAAAAAAAAAGCAGGTCACTTGGATTTTGATTTTCTATTCGAGTGAGGAAAGGATCTCTTAAGAAAATATTCTTGTCAAAAAGCAGAGAACAAGACAGCAAGCAAGCGTACCAATTGACCTAACTCTGTTGTAGTTGAAATTGATCTAATAACATATGAACAGATAATATCACAATTTGATTTCCCCCCATCATGAAATAGTTCATACAAACTGTTTTACTTCGCAGTTACTAGATTGAATACACTGACTTTTTATGGTTTTTCTTTCTCTTTATCAAGGTGGCGTTGATCCTTTTCAGCTCTTTGACTGAAACAATTGGGAATACGTTTCGACCACATTTCGCAGATTTGCAAGCTTTACTTCTGAAATGCTTGCAGGATGAAACAAGCAACCGTGTCAGAATTGCTGCACTCAAGTAATGCTATTTGTTGTATCCATTTATGTATAATTTTGATATGTTGCTGCTGCTTCTGCTCAGAAGTGATTAATTTGTATTACTTATTAGAGGCTTTCACTTTTACTTCCAGGGCAGTGGGGTCTTTTCTAGAATTCACTCATGATGGGACCGAAGTGGTAAGCCTGTATTCATGTTTGTCACTTCGTATTAAAGACACAAGCATCATATATAATTGCTTGTATTGTGTATATACAATAATGCTCCTCCTCTTTTATAAGAGGTAACCTCAATGCTCTTTCAGCACATAAATTGGTATGCTGGGAAATTCACAATGATCCTTTGCGCTGACTGCCCATTTACTCTGGCTACCCATTTCTTATGTTTTCTAAAAAATTAAACGGAAAGTATATCAAAATGTGATTTTTAGGACAGTGATGATGTTATATGCCAAATTGAAAAGAGATCAAGATTCCTATTCAGAAGATAAAAAATCCCTTGAAAACTATCATCTCTGATAGATGCGTGGTATCCAGTGGTACTGAATCAGAATCTTGTTGAGGGTAAACTAACTAATAACGACAAAGAAAATGTGATTCCTTGCATATTTATAGACAAGATCGGGATTGACTAAATATGATAATCTCGTTTCTTTGGCATTTGATTTCAAGAATTCTCATTTCTACATGTCATGTCAAGTGTACAAAAAACACATTTTAGGTTTCATCTTTTCATTTTCTGGTTTTGTTTGCATTTCTAGCATTGCATGCCACTTAGTGTTGCTAGTGCAACATATCAGTTTTTTTCCCGTCCTCTGTTCTGGCATAAATCTTTTTATAATATTGCAGGTCAAGTTTCGAGAATTCATTCCTAGCATTTTAAATGTATCAAGACAGTGCCTGGCTGCTGGCGAAGAGGATGTTGCTGTAATTGCTTTTGAGATTTTTGATGAATTGATTGAATCTCCTGCACCTCTTCTTGGCGAGTCTATTAAATTCATTGTGCAGTTTTCTCTTGAAGTTTGCTCGACTCAAACTTTGGAGTCTAACACTCGTCATCAGGTTAGTTTAAACTTTAAAGGGTAAATGTTTTCATGAAACTGTTAGAATGCTCTTAGTCCTGGATTATAATGCTGAGTGGTCAACCAGCTGTCTAAAGTAACTTATCTTCTTAGAGTTAAAATATCAATGGAGTTCTCTCTCTCTCTCTCTCTCTCTCTGAGTTTTGTCTGGTTTCTTTGCTGTGTTGCAGGCAATCCAAATAATCTCATGGCTGGCAAAATATAAATCCAAATCCCTTAAAAAGTATAAGCTCATCATTCCTATTTTGCAAATTATGTGTCCATTGCTTGCCGAATCAACTAATGGAGATGAAGATGATGATCTTGCTCCGGATCGAGCTGCTGCAGAAGTTATTGACACTATGGCTTTGAATATGCCAAAGCAAGTCTTTAGCCCTGTTCTTGAATTTGCTTCTTTAAGCAGTCAGAATGTAAATCCCAAGTATAGGGAAGCTTCTGTTACTGCTTTAGGTATCATTTCAGAGGGTTGTTTGGAGTTAATGAAAGATAAGTTGGATCCAGTTCTTCATGTTGTTTTAGGTGCTTTGAGAGATCCGGAGGAAATAGTGAGGGGAGCTGCATCGTTTGCCTTGGGTCAGTTTGCTGAGCATTTGCAGCCTGAAATTGTATCTCACTATCAAAGTGTACTACCCTGCATTTTGAATGCCCTTGAGGATGCATCTGATGAAGTGAAGGTATGTTTGGTGGCATGAAGGAATTAAAAGATTGTTTTAGGTAGATTTGAGTCATTTGACTAACTGGGAGGTTCTCAGGTACCTACCAGTACTGGGTTACAGTTTGGTTATGAGTATGGTGATTTTATTTTGTTTGTATTACCGCCTTTGCTTTCTTTCTTTTTTTGGTAGTTTGTTGGTTGTAGGCTCTGTGGTTTCTCTCTTTCCCTGGACTGCTGTCCTATTTTTTCTTTTATATGAAAAATATTTATGCATTCCTCTATTAAAATGAATAGATACAAGATTGTATTAATGTGCAGAATGATTGAAACACGATCCATATGTGCAGGAAAAGTCATATTATGCTTTGGCTGCATTTTGTGAGAACATGGGTGAGGAAATACTTCCGTTCCTTGATCCCTTGATGGGGAAACTACTAGGGGCTCTCCATAGTAGCCCTCGTAATTTGCAGGAGACATGCATGGTAAGACGTCTTCTTATACCTAATATTTCAAATAATTTCCCTGTAAACCTTTTCCACTCTGGATATATAATTTAGGTTTTTCTTTCATTTTGTTTTTTTGGGTACCACATTCTTTTCCACTCTGGATATATAATTTAGGTTTTTCTTTCATTTTGTTTTTTTGGGTACCACATTTGCAGTCTGCGATTGGTTCAGTTGCTTCTGCTGCTGAACAAGCCTTCATTCCATATGCTGAAAGAGTATTGGAGTTAATGAAGAGTTTCTTGGTGCTTACTAATGATGAGGATCTCTGTTCACGAGCAAGAGCTACTGAATTGGTTGGAATAGTCGCGATGTCTGTGGGGAGAACTGGGATGGAACCAATTTTACCCTCGTTTATTGAAGCTGCAATTTCTGTAATTACAGTTTCTCCCTTTGACCAGGATATATGTGTCTCTTATGTTGTTACCCCTAATCTCTAGTATTTCACAGGGTTTTGGATTGGAGTTTAGCGAGCTTCGAGAGTATACTCATGGATTCTTCAGTAACGTTGCAGAAATTTTGGATGATGGTTTTCTACAGGTTTGGAATGCTGTAGTTGGCTTAAGCTTAGTGCAGTTATTCAGTTATTACCCATATTCATGTTATTCCCTTTTTTGTACACAGTATCTTCCTCATGTTGTCCCACTGGCATTTTCCTCCTGTAATCTGGATGATGGCTCCGCAGTGGACATTGATGAGTCTGATGACGAAAATATTAATGGATTTGGTGGAGTTTCATCCGATGATGAAGCTCATGATGAACCAAGAGTACGAAATATCAGTGTAAGAACAGGAGTTTTGGATGAAAAGGCTGCTGCAACTCAAGCACTTGGCTTATTTGCGCTGCATACAAAGACTTCATATGGACCGTATCCTCTAAACATCTATTTTATTATTTCTTAGTAAATTTTGTTTTAAAATTTTGATAACATGTCAAATACTATTTCGGGTTCTTTGACTTCTTTTAAGCTATTTGGACGAGTCATTAAAGATTCTAATAAGACACTCGGGCTATTTTCATGAAGATGTTCGGCTTCAGGCAATCACTGCCTTGAAACGTGAGTATGCAGCATTCTTTTTTCTTTACCTGCCCATGCTAAGAAAGTAGCATTTATCTGGTTATTGTACAACTTTAGAATATACCGGTTATTGTATGTACTGCATGTCAATTAGCTTTTTCAACTCTTTTGAAGTATTTCAGGCTTTGTAAAGTTGAGCAATAAATATCTTATTTTCTTCTAAGGTTCATGCAAGGATGCGCTCTTCAGTATGTCAAGAAATATTGTTTAAAGTGTTCAATATCTGCAGAGAATAACATTATTCTGTCATTAAGGGACAGAACCTTGATTGCTGTCATGTGTTCTTAAAAGATGTCATCTTATCCAGAAGATTTGCTAATTTTTATGTGTGTATTATATTTATAATATGTTAATTACATCAGTCTTTGCATTTGAAGTCAATCCAGTAACTCCGCTTGTTTTTCATTTGATTTCAAATGCAGATATTCTAACAGCAGCACATGCAGTCTACCAGATTCATACTGTTAGTGGCTATTATCTCTCTCTCTCTCTCTCTCTCTCTCTCTCTCTCTCTCTATTATTGGGTTCATCCTGTAGCTCGTGATTAATAACTATGCCTTTAATTGGTGATGTTCAGTTTATTTCTTGAAAGAGACCTTGTTTATTGAAATATGTTGTATTTTATATATTCTAGTACTATTGTTCTGTGTCGACATGTTTTCCTGAGCCTCCTATTTGGTTAACCAACTTGGGTTTCTTTTCGAGTTCAAAATATTTTCTCTGAAGTTTATAGGTCGCAGAATATGTTACTAATATTATACTGCGTGTTTTTCAGGAAGGACAAGCAAAGGCTAAAGAAGTTCTAGGTAAAATTGTTATTCAATCATATTTGACCCTTTGGATGTCTTAATCTGTTTTAATACACTAATACTCATCATAATGTGCAGACACTGTGATGAATATATATATCAAGACTATGACTGAAGATGACGACAAGGAAGTGGTTGCTCAAGCTTGTATGAGCCTTGCTGACATCATCAAAGATTTTGGATATGTGGCGGTTGAACCTTGTAAGTATGATTTAATAGTTGGGATCATCATCATTTTATATTTGGGATCATCATCTTATACTATATTTATAAGCTGCAAGGCATTATTTATTCAGTGAAATAGCTTTGAAATGCTGATGAAGTTGGTCTTCTAAACAGATATGTCTCAGCTGGTCGATGCTACCTTGGTACTGCTTCAGGAGAAATCAGCTTGTCAGCAGATAGCATCTGAAGATGAAATTGATGATGCTGATGTTGAACATGATGAAGAGCTCATGGATGCAGTCTCTGATCTGCTCCCTGCTTTTGCCAAGTCCATGGGTCCTCATTTTGCATCTAACTTTGCAAAACTTTTTGGCCCCTTAATGGAGTTTGCGGTGGGTTGCGATAAAGATTAGTAGCATTTAGAGTTGCAATGCCTTATGGTTGTATGCTACTAATCTGACTATTGGTATATGCAGAGAGCTTCACGCCCACATCAAGATCGGACTATGGTTGTTGCCTGCCTTGCTGAAGTTGCTCAGAACATGGGTGCTCCAATTGCAGCATATGTTGATGTACTTTCATTTTATTTTATTGAATTAGATGGAAATAGTATATGTTAATTGAATTCTAGAATACAGTAATTTAGTTTCTAAAAGTCTGTCTGGTTTCAGAAAGTGATGCCCCTGGTACTCAAGGAACTAACATCCTCAGACTCAACCAATAGGAGGAATGCTGCATTTTGTGTTGGAGAGTTGTGCAGAAATGGGGGTGAGGGGACATTCAAGTATCCTCATGGTTGATTTATTTTATTTATTTCCTTGCTTACTTTTGTTTTTGAATTAAAAATTATCTGTTTTTTTTTTTTTTTTTTTTGTGGCAATCCCTTGCTTACTTTCGTTTGTCATTTTTTTTTGCCATCTCATGTGTATTGTTGTTGAATCATTTTTTTAAACATTTTCTGGGTATTGGCAATAAATATAGCACTGCAGACTAATTTAAAAGTTGAATTTACCTTCCACTAGAATTTTCCTTAGTTAGATTCCAGATATTATGGAGATATATTACGCCGGCTTTCCCCACTATTTGGGGATTCTGAGCCAGATAATGCTGTCAGGGATAATGCAGCTGGTGCAATTGCAAGAATGATAATGGTGCACCCCGAGCTTATACCATTGAATGAGGTAATCTTGTTGATGGCATTTTCTGTCTTACTATGTTTTGTTTTTCCCTTTGGGTGGTTATTGATGAGCTTAGGCAATATGTCCTGGTTAATTTTTCAGGTACTTCCTGTTTTCCTTAAAGTTCTCCCATTGAAAGAAGATCATGAGGAGTCCATGGCAGTGTATACTTGCGTCTCTACTCTTGTTTTATCATCTAATGCCGAGGTCAGTATATTGTTTCCCCTCTTCAACCTGAAACTGAGTTAGATCAAGATGATGAACTCTCTGTTTGTATGTATGTGTGTCTATACTTTAAAATGTTACGAACCACCATTTTATAGGCACTCCTTAATTAGTCCTTACAAAAGCTAGATACGAAATTGTTTGAGTCCTTGTTTCGGTCACAGTTGGATGGCTAATTGTAATTTTCGATTACAGTTAGCTGACTAAATGGTTTTTGATTGTCAGGTCTGAAATTCAGAATTGTTAGATCGCAACCCTAATTAAGTTACGATAATTTTCTTACCATCTTTTCTGTTTAAAGCAGATTCTCTCTCTGGTCCCTGAGTTGGTTAATGTATTTGCTCAAGTTGTGGCATCACCAGTTGAAACTACCGAGGTCAAAACACAAGTAGGAAGAGCTTTTTCTTACCTGGTTTCAATCTATGGCCATCAAATGCAGCCCCTGCTGAATAGTCTCTCCCCTCAACATGCAAATGCCCTAGCCACGTTTGCCCCAAAAAGCTGAGATCAGTTACTTGCTTTCTACTTGTATTTATCTAAGAATCTGTCACTGAGACCGCCAATTGTGGTTCTTCCTTATATTTTGACGTGGATTTTTTTTGCTGCTGAGATTCTTTTCCAAAGACCGTTGTTGTGCTCCCCATGTTTTATTGCTGGGATCGATTAATCGTGGAAGAAGGACATCTTGTAAGGTATGCATATTTATGGAAAAACATACAGCATAATAAGGTGAAAAACAATCACCTATACACTGCACTGCTGATAGCAGTGGGTTTTCTTGATTTGATTAACCAAACTGTTGAACTATTGGTAAAGAGTGCGAAACCAAAATGTTCATTGGGATGATTCTCTGATACATATAAATGTTTGTTTCACTTGAAACTTGGAGCTATGTATAAATAGGGTTTTTCGAAAGTTCTAAGACCTAGGCCAAAATATTCCTCTTGTCAGTTTTATCATTACTAACTTGATGCATCTCACAAGTGCCTACTATTTTCTCTTCTTACAGGTCTCAATCCTCCCAATTCCACCTCCATTTTTCAAGGCTGGAGATACTTCTAAATTATTATTTTTTCTTTTTTTTTGTTCTTTCAAAAGTTAGTTTCTTAGCTAATCAATATTTCCCGCAATTGTGTAACCCCCTTCAGCAGCTTTGTGCAATATTTCAAAGTGGAGCGTTTTGTATCCGCCAAGAGCGTGAGTACCTTTAAGGTGCTATATTTGAAGTACTAAGGATTTAGTCTTGTTGGTCTGTTATAGTGTGGGAACCTCAGCATTATAAAATTGGATAATGTGATGATGAGGAACAGTTTTCACCTCACTGTTTGCTTTGTGACTTACTATTGGTGTGTATAGGCACTCGTGTTACACCAACTCTTAGATGTGTTTCTGTAATGTATGTTGAACGAAGTGGTTATACCCTATCACACTAATCGGTATATTAGCATTTTTAGATGAGATGAAGTGTTTAAATTGCCTATTTAGAGGGACTGTAGTCTCCTCATTATATATTCTTGAAAACACCTTGGAAATCAAAATACAATTCACACACCTATCAAGGCGTTGGTTCTTGCATCTCAAAGATACCAGCTGAATGATAGAATTAAGCACCAAAATTCCAATGCTACAGTGGTCATCTTGTCTCACTATGAATGCCAAAAGAGGTCGCAAGAAATAGAAGGCAACCATTGGTGATAACATAAATAATTTAATCTCAGTAGCACGGAATGATGAATAGAACTTGGAAGAGTTGGTTACCAGGAAAAGAATATCCTTGTGCACATGTTCCACCCTGTAGTGAAAAGACTTGTGCATATTTGTCATTAAAATGGCACCAGGAGAACTCCTTAGAGAAGAAACATCTGACTTCCCTTTGAGAGAGACATTGGCAGGTGGAATCAGTAAAACTATCAGACCACTTGGATACATGATGCTCATATTGCTGGGGTGCACAACAGATTGGATAAAATTAGTAGCCATTGGAACTACTGGACCATGAGTGTATCTTGAAGAGAACTCCAAATTGAGGTTGAGGAAATCAAATATTTCAGCTGGCCTTAGTTAGTTTGGGACATATAGTGCAATTGTAGTGATTATTCTACTTTGGGTGTGTAGCATGTCAATGTTATTGCACGGGAGAGCATAGCATACAATACTAAGTAGAGCATCATGATTGAAAATGCACTGGGTCAAATCCCGAATTAATGAAGGTGAACTTTCCATGTAGAAGCAGCAAACAATTCACCACAGTGTCAAATTTCAAGGAAATTCGCCTTGAAGAAAATAAAGTCAATAAACTGGCAACTATGCACTTGAGGAAGACGAACTATTGACTTGTGACTGTAACTTCAAATAAAAAACATAGCATCCATCAGAAAGAGGATTAGCATACTCACTGCAAAAATGAGGCTCAGTTTGTGCTTTTCATTGGGACCCTGAGATGAAATGTAATTTTGGGGCTGAACCAATACATGCTCCATTTTTTCTACTACAGCCACACACACATCTCTCCACCTGTGCTTCCCAAAGTAAGAGATTTTATTGATTTCCCAGTTTTCTTCATCTCACTAGCAAGAGGCAAACACACGCTCTCCAATTTGTTCTCAAGAGCTAAATAAAGAATATTACCAGCGATTATAGGAACTGTTGTTTCGCAATCAAATAGAAATACGCAACAAATTAGCCAGTGTCGTACAAGTGTTTGGTTTCTCTCAGCCACTTCCATTCTAAAGACCTTGGAAAGTAGTACTTACATCAATTGTAAGGAAGTGTCAATCTCTATCAGAGTTGAACTCTTATAAACCATTTCAGAATTACCAAGAGGTGCCATATCAATTGAATCAATACCACAAGTCACGCCAGTAGTAACTAGGAAAGTATCATGTTTAATTTCGCTAGTTGATCTGTTGGTAAACAAAGTATCGGCATCCCCATTCATTTTCTCAATCCTAACATCAAGAGGCCAAGAGTCTTTCCCAATGGTAAAGTGCACGGAACCATGAATATAGGACTGAATCACATCAAACAAGACTCGCAAAAAATTAAAAGAAAATAAATTAACTTATCAGTGAGATCCTCGAGCTGGCAGGAATGAGTTTCAGAAGCTGGAGAAGATTAAAGACTCGAATAGGCAGAGCCGGCAGCTCGAGGATCCCACTGATAAGATGCGCAACTTCATTTTCATACTTTTGATAATTTTGGTGGATTTTTATGAGCCTAGGAAGATTGGATTATGAAATTAATGGTAAAATGCAATTAGCTTTGAGTAATGGTACTGGATGTAAAATGATAGGATCATTTCTTACCAGAGGACTTGTGTATGTCATTAAACAACCCTCCTTATCTTATTACTTAGAATGGACATGTGATTATCTTTGGATTTTAATGCTCCCTATTGAAACCTTTGCAGGATGATCCTTGGGTATGCTTATCCAGCTTATGAGTGCTACAAAACTGTTGAAAAGAACAAGCCAGAGATCGAGCAGCTTCGCTTTTGGTGCCAGTATTGGTAAGTTGTTTAAATTGATAATTGTGTAGTTGTGTCTGAAACAGTATATGATGGTTTCTATATGCTAATCTTCTTTCTTCTCAAGTTGCAGGATTTTGGTGGCGGTTTTGACAGTATGTGAGAGAGTTGGTGATGCTTTTGTTTCATGGTAAGGAATTTGTGTTTGACTACCAAGTAATTTCATATATAATTTGGTGTGCCAGTTCTCACTCTAGGTGTTCTTATTTCTTGAAAGGTTCCGATGTATAGTGAAGCCAAGTTGCTCTTCATCATATATCTGTGGTTTCCTAAAACAAAGGTATATGATCCCCCACGGTGTGGACTTAGTATCAGCTTACTTACTATCTGTATGCATTATTATTAGTAAACTTCTTTCGTTGTGTTCTCACAGCTATTTTATATTCTAGGGAACAACTTATGTGTACGATTCCTTCTTTCGACCATATCTTGCAAAGCATAAGAACGATATTGATAGGAACTTGTTGGAACTAAGAACGAGGGCTGGTGATATCGCTATTTTATATTGGCAAAGAGCTGCAAGCTATGGTCAGACAAGAGTATTTGATATTTTGCAGTATGTTGCTGCTCAAACACCAAGACCTTGCCCTGCTCAGGTATGTGAAATGAGTCAAACACGATTTACCTTTGTCCAGTATCTGATACACCATAACTGGTTTAAGCATATGTCATAATTGTTTTTTATACCCTTAATATACTACATGCATGTGTCATCTGATCCTTTATATGTACTGTTAGCTTGCATGTATATTATGTAACCTCAAATTTTGAGTTTTTTGAACCTTTGCTAAGAAAGGTGCTACTCTCTTCAAACTGCAGCCACAACCAAGTGTTAGGGATCGCCAGCCCGCTGCTGCTCGCCAGCCTGCAAGATGATTACGATTTATGGATTCGTTTTGTTTATGTAAACTTGTAAGTCAATTAGGGGTCGTAGTCTATTAAAGAGGGGCAGATACTACACGGAAAAGGCCAAGATGGTGGTGCTGAGGTTCCACAAATAAAAATGAACTAGTTGTGGATGGGTTGTTCATACTGAAGGGTGGATCATGGGTCGCCCGTTCCATTTACTTTTGACTCTGTTTCTTATGATTTGACACTTCAATTTTATCACATGGCAACAAACATGATTCTGTTCCTCGGACCATTTTGTGTCTGCAGCCTAATCTGAAAGTGTTTTACAGATATGGAAATTGAGCTGCAGATTTTGCATATGTTTAAAGCTTAAACAAAATGTGCCTGATGAATGAACAGTCTCTGGATTACAAAAGAATCAAGGACCATATTGGTTAACCTGAGAAATCTTAGTTTGTTCCCCTTCACCTAAATGAGAATTTCGACAGTTACTTGTTACTTGTATGGTTGCTGTGATAGTTACTAAGATATTTACTGCGATAGTTACTTGTTACTTGGATAGTTATTAAGATAGTTACTTTGATAGTTACTTGTTACTTCGATAGTTACTTATTACTTTGATAGTTACTCAGATAGTTACTTTGATCGTTACTTGTTACTTGTAACTATCTTAATAACTATCAATTTTATAATTACTTTAGTAACTATCATCTGTGTAAACTATTCTTTGTAACTATGTTAGTAACTATTAATTTTGTAACTATCTGTATAACTATCTTAGTAACTATCATCTGAGTAAACTATTATTTGTAATTATGTTAATAACTATCTGTGTAACTATCTTAATAACTATCTTAGTAACTATAAATTTTGTAACTATTTGTGTAACTACCTTAGTAACTATTATCTGAGTAAACTATTCATTGTAACTATGTTAGTACGTAACTATCAACTTTGTAACTATCTGTATAACTACCTTAGTAATTATCATCTGAGTAAACTATTATTTGTAACTATCTGTGTAACTACCTTAGTAACTATCAATTTTGTAACTACTTGTGTAACTAATTTATTAACTATCTTAGTAACTATCATCTGACTAAACTATTATGTGAAACTATGTTAGTAACTATCAATTTTGTAACTATCTGTGTAACTATGTTAGTAACTATTTTAGTAACTATTAATTTTTTTACTATCTGTGTAACTACTTTAGTAACTTTCTTAGTAACTATCATTTGAATAAACTATTTTGTGTAACTATCTTAGTAACTATCATTTTTATAACTATCTGTGTAACTACCTTAGTAACTATAATTTTGTAACTATCTGTGTAACTACCTAAGCTCTTAGTAACTAATATCTGAGTAAACTATTATGTGTAACTATCTTAGTAACTATCAATTTTGTAACTATTTTGTGTAACTCCGGCAGGAGCGGCGGCGGCGGTGGAGGAGTAGGAGAGAGCTTGATCGGCGAGGAAGCTTCGATGGAGTCTTTGCGAGGCATCTTCGTTGGCTTCGTAACTGATGCGGCGGCGGCGTCGTAGAGAGAGAGAGAGAGAGAGAGAGAGAGAGAGAGAGAGAGAGAGAGAGAGAGAGAGAGAGAGAGAGAGCCACTCCGTTTTCAGTAACATATCAATTCCAAAAACCGTTATAATGGCATATTTCGTAATTATATCATATTTTTTTGTTATTTGTTAATTAGTGTACTTTTTTATAATCAACTTAAAGTTTAGGCATTTTTTATAATTTTGGGCCTTCTGCCCTTTTTTATAAATAGCCCTAGTAAAAAAGTAGATACAGATAAAATAGTCAAATTATAAAATAGCAGATAATAAAGAAGAAAAAAAATTAATTTTCAAATAATAATCACCCATATCTTCAGTAACTACCCACCTATATCTTCAAAAACTACCAACATATTAGAAAATCATAAAGAAAAAAAAAAAAAAACAAAACAAAACAGTTTTATCCATAATCTGAAATAATTGCCTACACCCAAGGGTGTGTTTGTAGCTAATAAGTTTTATATAAGGGAAAAAGACCATTTGCACAAAAATAGGGAAAAACTTGCCGATTCCAATGTTACCTACCCACTCCAATGAATCTTAGTAAAAATACCTAAATACCCTATACTAAACCCTAATATCCTCCTTCTCCTCCTCCTTTCTAACCAACATACATCTCTCTCTCTCTCTCTCTCTCTCTCTCTCTCAGATCGGCCTGCTCTCCCTGCCGCCCCCACCCGCCGCCGCCGCAGCAGCCCCTCCCGATCTCGGATCAACACCTTCACCCGATCCCTGCACCCGTGACCTCGCCACATTGAGCCCAGATCGAAGCCATTGCTTGTGCTCAACCCAGATCGGACATCCGCCGCGTCGACCTAGCAATCCCACATCGTTGACGTCGAGCCCAGCCGAGCGCTGACGACGCAGCCCCGAGCCCAACAAATTCGCTCCAGATCGGACCCCAACATCGAGGGTTGACTTGGTCGAGGGTGACGACTGGATCGGTGCCAAGTAGCCCAGGCAAGTGGTCCATGCAGGTCGACGGGTGCCCAGAGTATATTTCTGGGTTCCTTGATTAGGTTTCTGAGTACCCAGAGTAAATTTTTTAGAGTCGTGCTATCTGCTCCTTCAAAGATGTTGCTTCTGGTTTGCTCTTTGTTGTTTTCACTTGTCTAATCTGTAAGGGCATATGCACCCATACTACTCCATCAATCCATCAATTTAATTGCCTCCATCAGATACTATTCACTGTAAATTGCTTTTCTGGGTCAATTTTTATGCACCCATGCAACTCCATCACTCTTGCAATCACTATTCATCAATTAATTTAAAAATTTTGTACATGATAATCAACCAATACTCAAATGACATGTGGCATTTTCTTGTTTTTTATCACCAAAATAATTGTATAGATTTTCGATAGGATATCAGACCAACCAAAATTCGACACGTGTATGTTTGTCGACCAAATAATGTCGTTGGATTTTCGATAGGATTTTTTATGAGATTTTCGACGAATCAAAAATAAACATGTGTGTGTTTGTCGGTCAAATAATGTCATTGGATTTTCGATAGGATTTTTCACGAATGATGATTCGACACGTAGCATGATCTTCAAACTTTATGATCCGAAATTTACCATAAATAAGCTTCATCACCCACTCTATACTCACTCAACCTTCAAAACTCAAATCTGAAATTTTCCAAAACACAATCCCTCAATTACTTCTCCACATTTTCTTATCACCACAATGAGCTTCTTTCGCAAATTGTTGAAGCAGAATCAACAACACAGCCAAGATGACGATGAGATGATGGATACGATGATGAATAACGCGGCCATGATGATGGCACATCTTGATACTTCAGATGAACCAGAAGGACGCGGTTCACGTCCTAGTCGGTCTCCCAATCACCCAAGACACAGGTTATCAAGGGGAAAAAATCTCATGGAAGATTACTTCATCGAGCGTCCGATCTTTGGACCGGAAGAATTTTGTCGGAGGTACCGGATGCACGGCCATGTGTTCAGCCACATCATGACGGCCCTCTGCAACCACGATCATTATTGGCATCAAAGAGCAGATGCCCTTGGAGTACTAGGATTGCTGCCACAATAGAAAATGACAGGCGCCCTGCGTATGTTGGCGTACGGCTTAGCTGCTGATCAACGTACTGAGATAACCAGGATGGGGGAATCAACTACGTTAGAGTGCATGAAGAAGTTTTGTGAGCAAGTGGAATGTATTTTTGGTCCAGAGTACCTCCGGGCTCTAACAAAGGCTGACCTTCGAAGGCTTCCAGCAAGGAGTGATCACCGGGGATTTCCAGGTATGATCGGAAGCATCGATTGCATGCATTGGGAGTGGAAGAACTGTCCAACCGGATGGCAAGGGGCTTACACCGGACGGAAGGGACGTCCCACAATTATTCTTGAGGCAGTGGCCTCGTATGACACAAGGGTATGGCATGCTTTCTTCGGTGTGCTAGGAGCTCAAAATGATATTAATGTCTTCGATCAATCACCGGTTTTTGAAGGGCTCATAGCCGGAAACACCCCGTCTGTGACGTTTCACGTCAACGGAAGGAGATATAGCAATGCTTATTATCTGGCTGACGGAATATATCCAAGGTACTCAACATTTGTTAAAACTATACCAAACCCTGAATCCCGAGCACAGAAAGTATTTGCAAAGAAACAAGAAGCATACCGCAAAGATGTAGAGAGGTGTTTCGGCATCCTGCAATCTCGTTGGGCGATCATTCGACATAGAGTTCGGTTACACAAGAGATCAACACTGAGAAGCATAATGATGGCTTGTATTATATTGCATAACATGATTGTAGAGGATGAATTTGTGGAGGATGAATTTGTTGAGCCGGAAGAAGAAGATCTACTAAACCCACTAGCTGCAAGAGTTTATGATGGGCCGGTGGATGATTAGGGGGTTCGAATTCCTTTTTTACCAGTGGGAAGAGATGGACGAAACCAACATGCATTTTGGGACCGTATTGACCACCTGGAGTCAGCTTATATCTACAACATTCTTCAGAATGATTTAGTGGAGCACAATTGGGCTTTATAAGCCAACCAACAATAATCAATTGTGGTTTTGGTATTATAATTTTATTTCGCATTGTATTTTAATTTGGTATTGTATTTTAATTTAATATTGTAATTTTATTTAGCATTGTATTTTAATTTGGTATTGTATTTTAATTTAGTATTGTAATTTTAGTTCACATTGTAGTTTTATTTGACATTGTAATATTATTTTATGTTGTATACAAAATAACTTGAAAATGAGAAAGAACCGCATTATTAGTATTAGAACATAAAAATATTTCATATATAATAACTTGAAATTGAGGAATATAAAATAACTAAAAAAAATATTACAACAACATAATCACTCTTCATCAAAGTGAACATAATAAGCATCACTAGTGCTACTACTCTCATTCATTTTTCTCAAGATCGCCGCTTTCCTCTTTGTGTGCCATGTCAACTTTCCCGGAGTCATCATACTCGTATCCATTGTCATAATTTTTGTTTCTTCTTCCAACTCTAAATTAGCATCACGTCGAGCCAACCTTGCTTCTTTTTGCTTTTCAAGTTCTAAACCCTCCCTAGCCAACCGAAGGTTCTCCTCATCTCTTTTCATGCTAGCCTCCATAAAAAAAATTTTGATTACATTGCATATTATGAAAAACTGCTAAAGACATCTCTTCTTTCTCCGTCATACCTTTTTTACCTTTCTTTTTTGCTTCCTTTGCCGCCTTTATTCTCATAGGTCTAACCGGACTCAAGGGACAAGGTCTCTCTTGGTTAGGTGATGGAGTTG
The DNA here is from genome assembly GCA_963682095.1 of Potentilla sterilis. Classification (NCBI taxonomy): domain Eukaryota; kingdom Viridiplantae; phylum Streptophyta; class Magnoliopsida; order Rosales; family Rosaceae; genus Potentilla; species Potentilla sterilis. Next base: position 14,459,294 of record OY821765.1, on the reverse strand, counting down.
TGTATCCTTCATCATCATCCAAGTCAACATGCTCATCTGTATCGATATGCTCATCCGTATCAACAAAAGGGGATGGAAAATTTCGCTCAAAAGGAGAAGGAGTACTACTCTCAACCGTCACGAAATGAGGATGACCTTTGATCGCTTCATAACAATCCTTCTTCGTAAATTCCTTTTTAAAATCTTTGTAATATAATGATTGAGCTTGAGTTTCCTAAAATAAAAAAAAAAAAAATAATAATTAGACCTATATGAAATTTAAATCTAAACAAACAAATAATTAAGAAAAAAAATAACAAAACGATTATCAATAATTTATTAATCGAAATATTAAGTCTATGACAAAATCCTGCAGCCAGCCAGCCCTGCAGCTGGCGAGAAGGCCCTGCCAAGACACTGCCTACTGCGATGCTGTTGCCGCAAAGCTGCTGCCCTTTCGCTGCATGCTGCCGATGCTGCGCACCACGACACTACTGCAGCCACGCAGCCACTCAGCCTTGCACCTTGTTGCCAATGCCGCACCAACTTCCTGCCATGCTGCCGAGAGAAAGATGCCCCTGCAACCTGCTGCTGCCCCTGCATGCAGGCAATGCTGCTGCACATGCTCCTGCCGAGAGAGCCTGCTGCCCCTGCCCCTGCATACTGCCGAGCAGCCGTGCAGCGACGCATGTGCACACATTCCACATCCTACCATGATGCAGCGCCTGCTGCTGCCTTTCCTTTCGGAAGCCATTGCCGAGAGCTTCCTGCCGAGCCACAACACACGTCCGAGGGGCAGCTATGCTTCATGCCACTGCCGAGAGCCAGTTCCTGCCGAGAACACCTACCAAGCTGCACACATGACGGACAAACACATGGTGACAAGTCTAGGCTACTGACTATAAAATTAAAGCGCTAATTAGGAGGCAACCCAATTCGATCAAAGAAAAACGAAGGAGCCATCACTGAGAGTTTGAAATTTCTTAACCCTTCTCTTTTTCTTTGGTTTGTGATGATATGTTTGAAACGTGTTAGTCTATTGCATGCTTAGGAAATTCTTTGCTATTGTTTTATGCTTACATTGAAGACAATGTAATTTTCTAAGTGTGGGGTGGGTTTACATGTTTTATTTATGTTTTGAGTCATATATTGAAAACAAAATACAAAAATAGAAAATTCAGAAAATCGTAACACAAAAATAGAGTGATTAAATTTGAGTCTTAGGATGCCCCTAAATTGTCAATGATGTTATTTCTCCTCTTTGCATACATAGATGATAGTTATGCATACAATTAAAATTGTAAGTTTCATGGATTATGTGCATTGGTAGGAGCATGTAGGACTTGTTGATTAACCAAGCATGCATGTTTAAGCTAGTTTTGTTTCCATAACAACCTATGTGAGCTTTAGAGCGAAACTGCTTTCTTCATGAGTTCTAAATTTCTGAAAATTTCGAGCATGCTAATATGTGAACCTCATTATTCTTTGCATATTCAACGATTATGTGCCATAGCTTTTTAATGAACTCTAGAATACTAGAACTTACTCTTATTGATTTTCAAAACAACTTTATCATAAAATACCTTGATTTTGAAAGTGATTGAAAAGATCTTTTAGGTTTACCACCATAGCCAAATAAAGCATGTGCCCTATTTGTGCCCGTCGTTGGACACCTTAGTAAACCCCCTTTGAGCCTATATTTAGCCTTTTCTTTCATCACCCTTAAACACTTTCCATGAGCTTAGTATAGTTGTGCCTTTACTCTTGATCAAAGTTTTGGCAAAGCTTGATTTTCGAAGGAGTTTTCGTGTGAAGTGATGTAGGAAAATAAGTGTGGGGTAGAGACTTGTCCATAAAAGAAGAAATTGTGTAGTGCTGTGCCGTAGAAAAGAAAAATTTCATATCAAAGAAAAATAAAAAGAAAAGAAGTGATCTGAACCAAAGAAAAAGAAATAGGCAAGGATGAGAAAAAGAAAAATTTGTGTGGATATAGTCTTGAAAAAGTGTTGTGAATTTGGAGTATGTATGCATGTGAAGGTCTACTATTATTTAAATTTCGACCTTTTTTCATATTCACTATGTTTTGGGGAAGAAATGAATGAAATATGGGTCCAACAAGAAGAAATCCGACCCTTGGTGAGAAGACATAAGGAGAATTGAGTTTTGCTAAAGGCCATAGTGACGTTTTGGGCCTCCTTATCCTAAATTTCGAATGCCTTTTAAGCCAAGCCCCATTAATTACATCCGTTTTATTGATCTTTTCATGATTATTAAGATGGTTAAACTTGATTTGTGGAGATTATCTCAAGAGTAAGCATATGGCTTTGGTTCATTGGTGCACATAGTTGTTACATGAGGTTTTTCCATAAAATTTTACAAAAGGAGCTTTCTTTTCTTGATATATGCAAGTTATTTTCGTATCATATATCTTTCTCTTGCATATACTATTGAGTGAATGCCATGCTTCGAGTGAAAAGAAGACAGTATGCCTAGTGAGGAGGATCGAATTAGCTTAACATGTTTTCATGCTTATATGTTGTTCTTATATGTTCATATCGATGTTGCATGTTCATGAAACTTGGAATTTTCGTGCTTAGCATTCTCATGCATCAACTTGAAAGCTATGTGTACATACGAGCCTGAGACAAATTATTAGGGGCAATAGTTTGTTTTGAGTCATAATTTTAGTTAGTTTTGCTAAGGGACTAGCAAAGGATAAGTGTAGGGTAGTTGATAGGAGCACAATGTGCGACGATATTAATATGCTTATGCCCTCGTTTATACTTTGTTTAACCCTTATTTATCTAAGATAGAGTCATAATTTAATTTAGTGTCGTTTTGGTAGAGTTTTGGAAATATGTGCTTAATAATCTGAAAAATGACTAAGTTTAGAACTCTGAGGAAATAAAGTAAAATACGTCTTTTTCGTGATTCTGAGACTCGTGCTAATGTGAGTTATCCTTTTCCAAATTTGATGAAATTTGGTATTCATATATTTGGCAAGCTAATGTATATTGTGTCAAAATTTCAGATCAATCGAAGTTAGGGAAGTCACCCAAAAGATGGCTGCAACATGGCAGTTTGAGCAAAATGATCCAGGGACTACCAGGATTTTTCTGGGAATGTGTCCTGATTTCCAAAATTTCTGTATGACGCATCACTTGGAACCAGAGGGCGTGCCTTATATGGATGGAAAGCCCCGTGAGTCTAGTTTCTCTGGGAGTTAGAATCGCAGCAATCGGAGTAATGAGGAGGAATTTATGCCAGATTTACTAGAGCAAGGTCATTCTGCCAGGAAAACATAACTTTCCCGGTTTCATCAGGATAACTCTCTTTTGGACTTTTGGGAGCATGGATCGGATATTATGGACCTGAAGACGTGTTGGACATATCCATGTTGAACCATTGCAGCTGATTGAAGTCTAAAATCAGAAGTTGAAGTCCAAGAAAGCATTGCTTTGCCCACAAGGAAACCCTAATCAACTTGGACAAGGAATTGTTATTCCTTGAAGCTGCCGGCAACCCTAGGTCTGTTCCATATATAAAGCCAACGTTTTTCACACAAAAAGGTCCTCACATTCTAAAGTAAAAATCTAGCCAAAGCTCTACCAAAATTTCCCCAAGAATCCTATAAAGAAACCCTAGCCGAAATACATCATCCACCACCATCCAGAAAAATTCCTGTCGAACCTCTACCATTCTCCATCAAGATCAACACGACTTGAAGCTCCAAAGGTGTTCTAAAAGTGTGATCTACTCCCTACTTTCGGTTTTGTAATTCTTTCTTTGTAGTTATGGTAAACTTTGTCTATGAAGATAACATGTATTCTTGGTTTCAAACGTTATGTCTATGTATTGTTTGGATTGAAGTTTGGTTTTATGATTTGCATGTTCAATTCGTTTTCTTTATTTTTAATTGGTTTTTTGAGAGTAAAGAATCGAATTGTATGTTAATGAATGAAGAAGATATGTAATGAATTAGTAAATAGGGCAATCGGCAAACATGTGTTCATTTGGTTTTAGATTCATCTTGATTTGTTCTATGAATTCGTGTACGCAAAGGTTGGTAGTCTATGCAATTGTAATGTGTGGAATATTGATCTCATTAGTCGAAAATAATATAGATTAAGTAACCAATGAGTTATTTTATGTGTGTTGTTTTCACGAGGGTTAGAGTGGTTTAAAGAACATGCTTGTTAATGAGAAGAGTGACGCCTTGCTTAATTAACTTGTTTCCGACTCAAAAGATTTCGTGCTCAATTACTATGCATGCTTGTTTTCATCTATAGTAGTTCTCAAATATGTTTAGTACAATTTTAGGATTAGACGTAAAGTTAATCTTGAATACTTGTGAAATCTAAATCGGTTAGTAATACCTATAGGGAGCTAATTATGTTGGAGTTAAGTTGAGTCTAGAACACTTTAATGCCTTTCCGTGAGTCTTGTTTGCTTGTTTGTTATGTGTTTTGATTGCTTTCGTGCTAGTGCTTTGTGGAAGAATGTCGACCAAAGTTGTACATAGTAGTTTTAGGTTTTATTTCATGTCTTTTAGCTTTGGGGCAGCCTTGTTGCTGCCGAACCTCATCTTCATCCCCCATGATAAATTCGTATATATGTATATAAGAGTGACAATTGTGTGCATATGTGTTTGTGAATATTTGTGTTAACATTCTCATGTTTCAGGTACCCTTAATCACAGGCTAGAACGATCCCTACTTATTTCTATACTACTAACGATTGTAGGGTTTATTATTGTGTGCGTGCTTAGGCACTCATCAATATTCTATATTGCAAAGACTTACATAAACCAATAGAAGGACCCGAAGCTAAGCCGGCAGAGACATCAGAGGCTAGTTGGAAGAAGGTGAACCGTAAAGCAATCGGCCATATCCGAGAATGGATGGATGATAGCGTATTCCACCATGTCGCAAATGAAACTGATGCTTATGAGTTGTGGACGAAGTTGGAGTCCCTATTCGCTATTCGAGAAGAAGACCGCTGCAAAGAAAGTTTTTCTCATCAAAGAGCTTGTTAATATGAAGTATCGTGACGGTGTGAGGGTGACGGAGCACCTCAACAACTTTCAGAGCATTATAAACCAGTTGGCGACTATGGAGATGAAAATTGATGACGAGTTGCAAGCATTGCTGTTATTGGGGTCATTGCCAGATAATTGGGAGACATTTATTGTGACTGTAAGTAACTCTGCTCCTAATGGTGAATTAACCTTGGATAATGTTAAAACTAACATGTTGAATGAAGAAACAAGAAGGAGTTCTTCAAGCTCCAACAATAGCCAAGTTTTTGTTGCGGAGAATAGAGGAAGGAGCAAAAGTAGAGGACCTAAAAGCCATGGAAGGAATGTGAGCCGATCCAGAACAAGATTCAATGGAAAGTGCCATCATTGTGGTATCTTTGGCCACATGAAGAAGAATGGCAACAAGTTGAAGAAGGAACCAAGGGAAATCCGAGATGCCAATACTCATCAATCGAAGGACGACACAAGAAACACTGTTGCTACCATGTGTGATGATGTATATGAGCTCCTTTGTCTTGAAGGTGAATGTTGTCACGTCGATGATTCTCTCGGTGTTGCGCACATGGGTTATTGATTCTGGAGCCTCTTTCCATGCCACTCCACACAAGGACTACTTCACTACGTACAAAGGTGGTGAATATGGGATTGTGAAGATGGGAAATGAAGGTTACTCCAAGATTGCAGGAATTGGAGATATTTGTTTTGAGACAGATGTGGGCAACAAGCTTATGTTGAAGGACGTTAGACATGTTCCTGGTCTACGTCTCAATCTAATGTCAACCGGCGTGCTTGATAGACAAGGTTTTCACCATCATGGAGGTTATCAAAAGTGGAGGCTTACCAAAGGGTCGCTAGTGGTTGCAAAAGGGAGAATGTGTTGTACTCTCTATAAGACATATGACAAGATTTTCAAAGGAGAGTTGAATGTTGTAGACGATTTTTCTCTAAGTCTATGGCACAAGCGACTAGGCCACATGAGTGAGAAGGGATTGCAAGTCCTGGCAAAGAAGTCTCTTTTCCATTTGCCAAAGGTACCTCTCTTGACACTTGTGATTATTGTTTATTTGGTAAGCAACATAAAGTTAGCTTCTCAAGCACATTTACAAAGAAAGAAAATGTATTAGACCTAGTACACTCAGATGTAAGTGGCCCAATGGAAGTTGAATCACATGGTCATAATAATTATTATGTTTCTTATATTGATGATGCATCACGAAAGGTTTGGGTTTATTTATTGAAATCAAAAATCAGGTGTTCCAAACCTTTAAGCAGTTTCATGCCATGGTGGAGAGGGAGACAGGAAGAACCCTCAAATGTATCCGCACTGATAATGGTGGCGAGTATACTTCAAATGAGTTCAAACATTATTATTCAAAGTATGGCATCAGACATATAAGGACAGTTTATGGCACTCTACAACATAATGGTGTAGCAGAGAGAATGAACCGCACCATTTTGGAGAAAGTAAGAAGCATGTGGAAGACAGCTAACCTGGCCAAGGAGTTTTGGGGAGAAGCAGTAACAACGTCATGTTACCTTATCAACCGAACACCAAGTGTAGCCTTGGGCTTGGAGACTCCAGAGAGTGTATGGACCGGTAAAAGCGCTTTATCTTCTCACTTGAGGGTGTTTGGATGCAAAACATTCGCACATGTACCAAAAGAGAAAATATCAAAGCTAGATGACAAAGCTATCCCATGCATCTTTCTTGGGTATGGCAATGACGAGATGGGCTACCGGTTGTGGAATCCAAAAACCAAGAAGTTAATTAGAAGCAGAGATGTGGTGCTCCATGAAGACCAAACCGTTGCGGATTTTGACAAGAATACTATAGAAAATGCAAATCGCCTCAGCTATGATTCATCACCGCTCTAAGAAGAACCAAATAAGAGACCTCAAGATGTGGTAAATAAGGATATCCCTGGTATACCTGAAGCTGAAGAAGCAGAAGACAGAGTTGATGATCAAGAGGATCATGATCAGGGGGAGCCTGATGAGGGGGAGCCTAATCAGGAAGAGCAGCTAGACAATGCCCAAGTGCCAGTTCGAAGATCCAACAGAGTGTCAAAGCCAAATAGTAAATATCTTTCTTCACAATATATTTTGCTAACCAGTGATGGAGATGATCCATATTGCAGATATATATTGTTGACTAGTGATGGAGAGCCTGAATTCTTTGACGAGGAGAAGACTCATGCAGACAGTGACAAGTGGATGATGGCGATGCAGTCTGAAATTGAGTCTTTATTGAAGAATGGTACCTATGAGTTGGTGGAGCTTCCCAATGGCAGAAAAGCACTCAAAAATAAATGGGTGTTCAAGTTGAAGAGGGACGAGAATGAACAATTGACAAAGTTCAAGGCTCGTTTGGTTGTCAAAGGCTTTGGGCAAAAGGAAGGAGTAGACTTTGACGAGATCTTCTCACCAGTTGTCAAGATGACTTCTATTAGAGTCATTCTGGGCATGACAGCGAGCATGGATCTTGAGTTGGAGCAGTTAGATGTGAAGACAGCTTTCCTTCATGGTGATTTGGAGGAAGAGATATACATGGAGCAACCAAAAGGTTTCGAGGTTGAGGGAAAGGAGCACATGGTTTGCAAGTTGAAGAAAAGTTTATATGGGTTGAAGCAAGCGCCAAGGTAATGGTACAAGAAATTTGACTCATTCATGGTGAGTCATGGGTACAAAAGAACTGATGCAGACCCATATGTGTATATCAAACGTTTCCCTGGAGGTAACTTTATAATTTTACTACTCTATGTTGATGATATGCTGATAGTTGGCCAAGATATTTCTAGGATTCACAAGTTGAAAGCAGATTTATTAAACTCATTTGATATGAAGGATTTAGGGCCAGCTAAACAAATTTTGGGCATGGAGATTACTCGTGACAGGAAAGCGAAGAAATTGTGGCTGTCACAGGAGAGGTATGTTGAACGGGTGCTTGAAAGATTCAACATGAAATAAGCTAAGTCAATAAGCTCACCTCTAGGTAATTATTTCAAGTTAAGTAGATTGTTCCGTCCAACTACGCAAGAGGAGAAGGACAAGATTGCAAGTATTCCTTATTCATCAGCTGTTGGTAGTCTTATGTATGCAATGGTATGTACTCGCTCAGATATTGCACATGCAGTTGGTGTTGTTAGTAGATATCTCTCTAATCCTGGCATAGAGCATTGAGAAGCTGTCAAGTGGATACTCAAATATTTGAGGAGCACATCAAAGCTGTGTTTGAGTTTTGGTGGATCAGGTCCAGTTTTGGAAGGTTTCACAGATCGATGCAGATTTGGCAGTAAACCTTGATACTAGAAAGTCCACTTCTGGATACATATTTACATTTTGTGAGGGAGCTGTGTCATGGCAGTCCAAGTTACAGAAGTGTGTTGCCCTGTCCACCACAGAGTCTGAGTACATAGCGGCAAATGAAGCAGGCAAGGAAATGATATGGCTACAAAGGTTCGTTCAAGAGTTGGGTGTGAAGCAAGACATGTATGTAGTACATTATGATAGTCAGAGTGCTATACACTTGAGTAAAAATTCAGTGTATCACCCTCGCACTAAACACATTGATCATCGTTATCATTGGATACGAGATGTTGTGTCAAAGAAGCTTTTTCAGTTGAGGAAAATTCACACCACCAAGAACACTTCAGATATGCTGACTAAAGTTGTGCCACAAGGGAAGTTGGAGTATTGCAGCAAATCCGCTGGGATGGACTTCAAGTAAAAGCCTCGCCTCGTATAGCCGCAGTTGGTCTGGAGGAGGAGATTGTTAGATATCCAGACCAAGTCTAAATAAATAAAATAATAATAATTGGTAATTTGTGGAATATGAAAGATTTGTCTAGAACCAAAAGGATGGTTCATATACCAAGAAGAGGCAAGTGATGTTTTATATACCAAGAAGGTTATGGAAGATTTATGGTGAGCATAAATGCGGTTTCTAGAGGGTTCTCCTTTAGCCTATAAAAGAAGGTCATTTGCTCATTCTTGAGACATCATCCAAGAGAAACATCTTCATCCAAGTTGAGAGTGAAGAGTGTCCACTCCAAGTTGAGAGTGTAGTTGTAGGAAGCAAAACAAGAGTGAGAGAGGATTTCCTTCAAGTTGTGTTCTTGAAGTTGTGTATCTCTTGTACCCCATCATAATGGAAGTTCTTGTTGTTGCTACCCCGTGGACGTAGGCATATCGCCGAACCACGTTATATCTGATGTTCTCTTTTCTCTACTCTTTTATTTTTGCATATTTATATTTTTGTGGTTTGAGTTATTATTTCCATTATATTATTTTTCCCAACAGTATTGTCATAGATATATGCATGCTCCAAGACAAGTACATTAACATGGTAGCACATAGATTAACAGCTTAATTATGGTTTGATGTAGACAGTAAACGTCCACTTTGAGCGGTTCTCGCATGCTATACATTTTCTACTGAATCCCCATATATACGATTGAATCGTATTAAGAAATAAAATTCTTCTTTTTTTTCTTCAAAATAATATAATAATTGTGAAAGCTACTGGTTGATCGGAGATTTTCATAACCCTCCAAAAACTTATTGTTTTTCATTTTCTATGTTCCTTTTTAGTTATATGATTCAAACTTTTATCCATTTTAATTAGATGTTCGATCATCGATCTTAGAAACAAATTTTTGAAACTCTTTCTACTTACTGTACGTGACCTCTAGCTAGTGTATTGGTTCTCATCATTAGCTTGTATCGTGACAAAGTTGAGCATTATTAGGGCTGGTAACTTCATTAAATTATATTTTGGTTCTTTATTTTGACTTGGTTCTATTTCAATTTTCTAGTGATGTGTACAAGTGTATCGGTTGTTCAGTACATAATTAAAGTTGTAGTACATCCAGCGTCCATCATTGCATACAGTTCGATTCTCACTATCATATATATATATATATATAGTTTCTATTTAGAGCGGAGTTCCGCTTTGAAATTAAAGTGCGGAGTTCTCTATTTGACATACTTTTCGGTCACATTTTTATATCTACACCATTCACTATACATGTATATACGTATAAATCACTTCCGTTAAATTTCTTCCAATTCGGTGGTCATTTGAACATCCGTAATCGTGATATACACGAATGGTTTATATTGAACAGATTCAGTATGCTCACTGAACTTTTATTGTTTTGATACGTTAATGATCACTAAATTTGATGAAACTTTACATAAGTGATCTATATGTATATACCTACGTATATAATGAACGGTAGAACTATAAAAATGTGACCGAAAAGTATGTCAAATAGAGAACTCCGTACTTTAATTTCAAAGCGAAGCTCACGACACACATTAGCAATTGACAAGTCCAGTCATGTGTATCATTTCATTTTTTGGTTTCTTGCATGGCAACAGAGTTAGAAACAATCTCACAATAGGAGGAGTTCTATTTGCACCTCCAAAATTACTATGTATACCTCTATTATTCTCTATTTTCATTTGACTTGTTCGACTTATATGAAAAGACGGATAAAGACAATAGATAAATATGAAACAATAAAAACTTGTTTTTACTCTCTTATCTCTTTTCTTTCTTTCTTTCTTTCTTTTTCTGATTTTAAACTTGATTCTCCATTCAATCTCTCATGGTTGGATGTGAGATGATTATACTCTATACAAATTTGAATTATTGTTGTTTCTCATTAATCTCTCATTGATATACATGAATTATTTCTCTCTATTAATAAGATAAAGGAGAGATGAGTTAAATCGTATTTTTCATAGAGTTCATTAATTCGCAATTTCAATCCTGGACCCCATAACCCCATTGATGTCATGCGGAGATGCAGTTATGTGGGTGGAGTTTGAGATGTGTTTTTGAATTATAAATAAGGGAGCTTGCATAAACTTCCGTCTCTTTCTTCACATTATAACTGCAAATACTTGATTATGATCAGTGACCATACTGTACAACACAAAAAACTGATAGGCAGGATATATATATATATATATATATATATATATATATATATATATATATAGGATCTAAAGAGGACATCCTCAAACTTGTTAATAGTGCGAATTTTCATTTTTGACCCATTTTTCGATCGAATTTTTTCATCTCCACTGTCTAGTATCTAGTAATATTGTGTAGATTATCTCTGCAAAATTTCAGTCAATTTGGTAATCGTTAAGGCTCTCAAAATTACGTTTTTATGTTATAAACATGAACGGTTCAAGTTTGACAGAATTCAGTTCGTCCATTTGTTTTTCGAGTTTGAGGGCCTTAACGATTACCAAATTGGCTAAAATTTTACAGTGATGATCTACACAATATTATATATATATATATATATATATGTATATATATATATATATATATATACAGGCCGGATCTAGAGAGGACGTCCTCAAAATTGCGTTATAGTGCGGATTTTTATTTTTGACCCACTTTTCGATCGAATTTTCTCATATCCACTGTTTAGTATCTAGATAATATTGTGTAGATCATCTCTGAAAAATTTCAGCCAATTTGGTAATCGTTAAGGCCCTCAAACTTGAAAAACAAATGGACGAACTGAATTATGTCAAACTTGAACCGTTCATTTTTATAACAGAAAAACGTAATTTTGAGGGCCTTAACGATTACCAAATTGTCTGAAATTTTACAAAGCTGATCTATACAATATTATCTAGATACTAGACGGTGGAGATGAGAAAATTCGATCGAAAAGTGGGTCAAAAATGAAAATCCGCACTATAACGCAATTTTGAGGACGTCCTCTCTAGATCCGGCCTACAATATTATCTAGATACTAGACGGTGGAGATGAGAAAATTCGATCGAAAAGTGAGTCAAAAATGAAAATCCGCACTATAACGCAATTTTGAGGACGTCCTCTATATATATATATATATATATATATATATATATATATATATATATATATATAAAAACCCTTACCCATTGTTATTAATTGTTAGAGATAAAGAAAGTTAGGATGATATATTGGTAAGTATGAGTATGTATATTTAGATTTTCAAGAAGTTAAAAAGTAATAAGGAGGTGTATATAATAAATTATAGAGATATACATAGTAAATTTAGAGGTGCAATAGAACTTCCCCTCACAATAACGTTGTACGGAGAAAGATAAGCATGGATTTTCGAAAAGATTTGGATCAATTTTCAACCACGTACTGCTCCTCGTCACTTGTCCCATCTCCTTTATAGATTCTGAGCAATAGCCTCCCATTCTTATTGTCTGTATCTCCATTCAGTAACATGCACACTTAAGTTTCTTTCGATAAATGTCGGCGATGGATCTAACACCGCAGTCAGCAGGAGCAGCGTTCGAGGGAGAGGGTGGAGGATATTACTTATGGTCATTTCCGGCGCTTTGCGAGGCCAATGTTGGTGCCGGAAAATTTGTTTTGAAGCCTAGTGGTTTTGCTCTTCCTCACTATGCAGATTGTTCCAAGTTGGGATATCTTTACTTTCTCTTCGCTTCTTCCTGCAACAAATCCAGCAACAACGACATTCGATCTTCTTTTCTTAATTATTAATGGAAGGTAAAACGAGGTCTTATTCAAACTACCGAATTCGAACGAGCATTGCTCAGTAGTCAGTACTCATTTAATTTTCTTATACAACTGACCTGAAGACATGTGGATCGGATCGATGTAGGAAAGATTTTCCCATGAAGATCGATATGTATCCTTTTCATTTCAAACCATCATCCCATTAGGGTTTATGAGACTCCCTCGCTTAATTTGACAAGGTCTTCGAGTGCTTTCGAGATCTGTCTCTCTCAAAACTTACAGCCGGAGAAAGATTGTGTGACGTGCATGACGTGAATGCTCGCAGATAAGGTGATCGAATTAACATAATGGATAATGGGTAATATGGATTTAAAGTGTATAATTTGGATAGAATTATTGAAAGTGTGATCGTAGGGAGTGAAATGGCAGATTGTTTGGATGAATTTATCCTGTCGAAACAGTTAGGATACGATTCATTGACAGAATTGAGAAAAAATAGGGGACAATTTGGCTGTTTTAGTTTTATTTATTTATAAAATAAGTTTAATTTGACTCAAAAATGAAAAATGAAAATCTAGTATAGGTAATTAGATCAATTGATCAAAGGAAAAAAAGCTTAAAGCCACACATACAGTCCAGGTTTAATAATTTCTAGTTTAGCTAGACTGCATGCTAAACCAATAGTTACAAGCAATTTAACTAACTAAATTCAACCTTTAGCTATTTTAGCTAGAATATTTAACATGCATGCATGCCTTTGTTCTTGTTTGGTTAAATTCGTATAAAACTGCAGCGGTACGTAATACTATTGATGAACCTAGCTGCCTAGAGAAAAAGAGACAACGCACGTAACAGTACACACCCTCGCCTACTTTCTATCTTATATTGTGAGTTTAGTCTATCATTGCTTCCACAGGTGACGATGGACTAGTTGGAATGGTACTACCCAACACATCAGAGGAGGTGGTGTTGAAGCTTCAAAAAGGAGATCACTACTGCAGATTCATAGAGAAGCGACGACTTTTTGTCTTCTGACCAAAAGTCATCGCTTCCGTATGAAAGAGACAAAAAGTTGTCGCTTCGATGTCGTCGCTTACTTTTCGTCGTTTCCGGTATGCAGCGACGAGTTTTGGGGCAAACGCCGTCGCTCGTATTTTGTAAGCAATGACTTCTAACTTGGTCGCCTTCAAATAAAAGCGACCACTTTTGGTCGTCGCTTCCGTGATAACAACGACGAGTTTTGTTCGTCGCTTCCATAATACCAGCGACGAGTTTTGGTCGTCGTTTCCATAATCCAAGCGACGAGTTTTGGTCGTCTCTTCTAGAATACAAGCGACGAGTTTTGGTCGTCCCTTAAACAATAGAAGCGACGAATATTGAACAAAATTGGTCGCTTTACGGAATAAATTAAATCTGTGTATTATAACTTTAAGCGACGAATATTGCTCAATATTCGTCGCTCCTATGTTTGTTACAGAGAAGGAAACCTTTTTGTTGGTGTTGTTTGGACCTATTCCATTCACATAAAAATAACACAAAATGCATTTCAATTGAGATTTCACACATATCCAACATAATACAAGCACACTACATTTTAGAAATACGTAGATTACATTCAAATCTTATATCATCGTTTCATAATCTACATAATACAAGCACACTACATGTAATGTAGATGTTCCATAATACATACATGTAATGTAGATGTTCCATTACAAGGGAAAAAAATCCTAATCTAGGTGGTCGAACTCGAGATTACCTTTGGATGCACACGAGGATTTATCCGGGACGGTGGCAGTTGGTTCGGGCCCATTGACAGCCGCATTGCCTTGGGCCGTTATGACTTGACCGAGGAGAGCCTCCAACGTCGCCACGCGTTGCTGCCACTCTTCTTTGTCGCGTCTGCCCTCCTCAGTGACGACTTGTAGCTGCCTCTTCAACTCCTCAACCTCCGAACTGTCGCGGGACACGCGTGCACCGCCTCTTGGTTTGGGCGGGCGTCTTAATGCATCCCCTAACCCTGCAAAAAAGGTAAAACAAAAAAAATAAATTTAAAAACGATTTCGTATCAAAAATAATAAAACTAAACAGAAGAAGATGTTTTAAGAAAATATACCCCGGACCCTCGTGCCCGGCTTCCCACCCAGCTCCTTCTCGACGACAGCCATCTGCTCCTCGACGCTAACGGGACCCGTCACGTGACTGCATCTCGCTTCACCACTCACTCGAGAAGCACAGAGCTCATCCATCTTCCTCTTGACCGCTGCCTGCAAAAAAAATTTCATTGATTTGTGTTATTATACTTCTTAATTCGAAATAACTGAAATCGTTGGACCAATAGGGAAGTGACTTACCACTTTCTCCTGCGCATTCTGCGATGCTTGATAAACATTGCAGACTGTCTGCAGTATAGGCGCTGGATGCCCTTTCTCCTGATTCTCAGCGACCCGGTAGCTGTAAGGTGTGGTGCCAGAGTGGTGGTTGATTGCAGTCCCCTTCTCCTTGGCGTTGTTTCGGTTAGCGCCGTTCCAGGCACACATCCTCTGCTCAACTAAAAAGGGTGCATGAGGAACCTTTCCCGTCCTCTTTTGAGCTTCCGAAACACCACTGACTTTTTCGTATTCTCCTCTTCTGCAAAGCTTCGCGAGCCCTTGGACCATCCTTGGTCTTCCCTTCAATTGAAAGAATAGTGGCCAGGATATTGTCACCCACGTTCTTTTCAATGTGCATGACATCTAAACAGTACCTGTGTAACAACGACGACCAATAGGGAAGCATCCAAAATACGCTCTCGTGGGTCCAACATTGTCTGTTGTGTGCTGAGTAAGGGACATGAAAATCTGGATGCTGGCTAAGAGTGGCTTAATTGTGTGACCTAATTTCCTCCAAAATTTCATCTCCGTTCTTATGAGCTGGTCTTTTTCCCCACTCTGGCTTCCCGTTAAATGCCAAACTGGATCGCATTGGTGAATTCTCGTCGAGCCATTTCCGATGTCCTTCATAAACAATTCTCCCACAAATATGTTCCGCTGTGAGGTCATCTAGACAAATTAGACATGCCTTGTACCCTTTCACCGTTGAGCCCGCAAGCATCCCTAAACCAGGAAAGTCACTTATAGTACACATCACCACTGCCTTCATCGTGAATACATCATTGTCGACTCTGTCAAAAGTATAGACTCCATTTTTCCATAAATCTATGAGCTCATCGATCAATGGACGAATGAGTACACTAAGGCACTTTCCTGGAGATTTAGGGCCAGGAATCAACACGGCCAACATATTATATTCCTTCCTCATACACATATTAGGGGGTAGATTATATGGCATCACAACCACGGGCCACGTACTATGCTGGGTTGTCATTGTTCCAAATTGACTAAAACCATCAGTTGCCACTCCGAGCCGCACATTTCTTCCCTTAATGTCGTCGAAACCTGGAAATGTCCTGTTAAAATGTTGCCATGACTCTCCATCAGATGGGTGCCGGAGGGTACTTTCATCTTGTCGCCTCTCCTTATGCCATCGCATATGCTTTGCTGTGTGTGGGGACATAAATAGGCGTTTCAACCTTGGAGTGATAGGGAAATACCATATTATCTTTTTTGGAAGGTCATCCGTATCTGGCTTATATCTTTGAGCACCACATATTGGACAAGTCCTACGAGTCTTATTTGCAGCCCCCCTGAATAGGTAACAGTTGAACTCACAAACATGAATTTTTTCATATCTAAGGGAAATATCCTTGATGATTTTTTTAATTCTCGAATAACTCACAGGAAAACTGTTGACTTTAAAAAACTTATGCACCCATTTACATAATTTATCAATACTCGTATCCGACCATCCTTTTTCAACTTTAATTTCCATTGCATGTAATGTGGCACTTAATACAGTTTCTTCACTCCCTTCATACAATGGGGTTTGAGACTCCTTTAGAAGCCTTTCGTACTTAGCATAATCATCATCTACCATGTCATTGAACTGAACTTCAGCGTTTTCTTGAGCGGCATTTTAATCTGCATCTGCATGGTATCCATGATAGTATGGAAATACATCTTGTATAATCTCCACAGGCGGGATCACTGAAGGACCGGCATCACTGGAAGCCTGGACTCTGTCTTGAAGCCACTGTCTCCGTTTACTGATCATTGCCGGTTCACCAGAAACTTCCCCGTGTAGGTGCCAAACTGTGTAAGTCGGATCCAAACCATGGTGCATACAGTGATGATAAATCTCTACGAGTTTCTTATAATAAGGACCATTTTTGCAAACTGCGCACGGACAAGGCAGAAACTCAATTCCAGCAGTGCGAGCCATCACAAAATTGATGAAGTTAACTAAGCCTGTGCTGTAATCAGGGTGTGTAAAGTGAAGATTCATCCAAGATTTGTCGGGGACATCGTCCATGTTTCCTGTCACAACATAATAAGACAATATGCATAAGGTTAGCACACAACATTCATGATACAATCAGAACCTGTCCCAACACTTCTTCTCCTTATTCCTCCAGGTTGGGTCCTATCCCCTTCAGGCGAACACGAGTTTGTTGATCCTTTTGCTATTCATGTGGTTTCAGCTACAGTTTTGAGAAATTTCGGCAGCATCTCCCTACAGTTCCTCAAGTGCACAAAAATCTAAACAACCTAATTTGTACTCGAGGAACATTGTAGAGAGACAATGTCGAAACTATATCCCAAAACTGTAGCTGAAACCACATGAATAACAGAAGGATGAACAAACTCGTGTTCGCCTAAAGTGTCCAAAAATGGGACAATTCGAGAATCAACAACCCATCTCGATCAACTAGATGCGTTGTTGATTCTCAAACGGGAGTTCTAAGCTGATAAACACCACAATTATATATAATATGAAAACATAAATTTACACACGGCACCACACTCCCTCACTAAGTCACTCGCATGTTTCAGAAACCCTAACTACCACAAACTATACACAACACAAACCGATTACATCATTAATCAATAATTTCAACCTAATCCACCATAAAATTCTAATTTCACACAATTTCACTATTTGACAAAATTTCATTTTCACTAAATTTCTCAATTTCACTAAATTTGAAAATTTCACTAAATTACACTAACATTCAATTTCACTAAATTTAACAATTTCACAAACTAACCTAATCTTAATTTCACTAAATTTCACCAAAATTCTAACATTTTCAATGAACCCATTCCATGGTTTATCACAATTTTCATATTCTAACACTCACTACCAAATCGGAGGGAATAGCCGACGAAAAAAATTTCGTCGGCTATACCTTCTACCGACGAAATTTTCGTCGGCTATAAGTCGTCGGAAATACCCCGTCGGTAATACCAATGGCCGACGAAAAAAACCATTTCGTCGGCCATTCCAACCTTGGCCGACGAATTATGGCCGACGAAAATGATTTCGTCGGCTATTTGTTCGAGTATGGCCGACGAAATTTGGTTTCGTCGGCTATTTGTTCTGAAGTATAGCCGACGAATTTGAGCTATTTCGTCGGCTATTTCGTCGGAATATATTAAAAAATGCAGTTATAGCCGACGAAATAATGTCAATTTCGTCGGCTATAACTGCATTTTGGGGAAAAAAAATACCGGATCGGAGGAGGAGGAGGAGGAGGAGGCCGGAGGAGGGGAAGGAGGAGAAGGAGGAGGAGGAGGAGGAGGAGGGGAAGGAGGAGGAGGAGGCCGGAGGAGGGGAAGGAGGAGAAGGAGGAGGAGGAGGGGAAGGAGGAGGAGGAGGAGGCCGGAGGGGAAGGAGGAGAAGGAGGAGGAGGAGGAGGAGAAGGAGGAGAAGGAGGAGGAGGAGGAGGCCGGAGGGGAAGGAGGAGAAGGAGGAGGAGGAGGGGAAGGAGGAGGCCGGAGGAGGAGGGGGAGGAGGAGGAGGAGGAGGAGGCCGGAGGAGGAGGAGAAGGAGGAGGAGGGGAAGGAGGAGAAGGAGGAGGAGGAGGAGAAGGAGGAGGAGGGGAAGGAGGAGAAGGAGGAGGAGGAGGAGGCCGGAGGAGGAGGGGAAGGAGGAGGAGGAGGCCGGAGGAGGGGAAGGAGGAGGAGGAGGAGGGGAAGGAGGAGGAGAAGGAGGAGGGGAAGGAGGAGGAGGCCGGAGGAGGGGAAAGAGGAAGAGGAGGCCGGAGGAGGGGGGGAAGGAGGAGAGAAAAAAGGCGGGAGGATTTAAAAGATTTAGAAGGAGTATAGCCGACGAAATAAAAGATTTCGTCGGCTATACTTAGAGAATAGCCGACGAAATTAATATATTTCGTCGGCTATACTTTGGAAAATCAATAGCCGTCGGATCTGAGCCATCCAACGGCGGACAATAAAAAGGCGCGGATCAAGAGTTTAGCCGACGAAATATTTGAATTCGTCGGCTATACTTAGAGAATAGCCGACGAAATTTGAATGTTTCGTCGGCTATTCTATGAAAACATACTAAAATGCCGTTTTGAGGCCCTAAACGAACTCGAAAGCCCGAAAAAGCCCACACATCGTGGCAAAGCCGTTTTGTTCCTGGCGTCGTTCTCTTTCCGGAATGGTATCACAATCGTCATTCGGACGCCGGACGCCAAATCTACAGTAAACCGGGTTTTGACTTATTTCATTATTTCAGCACACGGAATTTATCGGAATCTTGTCATTTTTCAACCGTAGACGTATTTCATTATTTCGGTCATATCTTATTTGACGACATATTTGCATTTGAAGAGCCTACGTATAGTAACTATTTGAAACTATACATTCACTTAAACACTTAGTAAACAAGTTAAGGAACATTAGTGCATATGTTCCGATTTTGAATCTAAAAGTTTGGAAAATCTATTCCAACCGTCAGATATCACCGTTAAGATTAAATACATGTATGAAAAAAAATCCAACTACATCTGACAACGTTAAAGGCTCGATCGGGACGGTCAACCGGGTGAGTCAACCCTTCAAACGCTTAGAAATGGAAATTGGCCCGTCTAAATGACGTTTTTTGGCCTGACCTTCAACAGAGAATAGTTTCAGATCGATGAGACGCAACCAATCGTATAAAAATTTTCCTCAAAATATTTACCGACCGTCAGGCTACCCATAGGAAAACGGAAGTAAAAAACAGCTAACCGCAACATTCGGCACACAGATTTTGTCGGAATCTTCTCACTTTTCAACCGTAGACGTATTTCATTATTTCGGTCATATCTTATTTCACGACACATTTGCATTTGAAGGACGAAGCAATGGTTTGTCGATAGTGATAGAAAATGGAAGCTGTTTTTTTTTTTTTTTTTAAATCATAGCCGACGAAATCAAACCTAGTACTCGTCGGCCATACTTCCAAAAATTTTCGTCGGCTAAAGTTTTAGAGAAAGGCCGACGAAAATTCAAATCGTCGGCTATTCCCCTAGAATGGCCGACGAAAAAAAAATTCGTCGGCCATTCTAGGGGAATAGCCGACGATTTTTTTCTTTTTAGCGACGAAAACAATTTTCGTCGGCCATTATTGAGAATAGCCGACGAAAATTGGTTTCGTCGGCCGTTTTTTTTTTTTTTCGTCGGCAAAAGCTTTTTTTCTGGTAGTGACTAAAACAACAACAAATCACAAAATTGAACACCCTAAATCCAACTTCCATTAAACAACATAAACAACCATTTCTCATGAATTAATACATAATATGCTCACAAAGAGGGATAAATATAAGGAAATTGCACTAACCTTACTTAAGAATCAAAGAATTAGCAACCCAAGTCCAATAATGTATAATTTCTTCTAATTTCTCCCTCTTCTCCTTCTTCTCCTCCAAAACAAGATGCAGAAACCCGAGCAACTATTCCAATAAAATTTTTTCACCTATATATACAGCTGTCATTTAAGAGGAAGTACAATGATTGGTGGAAAAAAACAAAGCGACGAATATTGACCAAAGTCATCGCTTAAATTATAAGACAGCGACGAATCGACAATATTGGTCGCTTTGGTATTTTTGTGGCGACGAATATTGAATAAAATCAATATTGGTCGCTTCAATAATTTTTGAGCGACAAAGTTTCAAAAAAGGTCGTCGCCTGATAACAGGAAGCGACGACTATTGCATAAAACCTATATTGGTCGCCTGTATGTGTTCCAGCGACGACTGTTGATTGTCCAACTTCAATCTTCGTCGCTTCCATGGCTTTCTGCAGTAGTGGATGTGATTCCGGTACCGCTCGGAGCAGTCTCATGGTGGTTCAACAATGGCGACTCCACCGACGACCTTGTTATCATTTTCTTGGGAGAAACTACAAAGGGTTACACTCCTGGTCTCTTTACTTACTTCTTCATAGCAGGAACTCGAAACCTTCTCGGAGGTTTCTCTACCGAATTCATTAGCAAGTCATTCAACATTACCAAAGATGAAGCTGATGAGGTCACAAAAAATCAGACAGGGTTTTCTGTAGTTAAGCCAGAAAAGGGAAAGACCATGCCAAAGCCTAACGCCCTCCTCACCGAAAAACTTGTTCATCAATTCAATGCCAGTGCCACTTTGACTGAGAAGGAGTTCCCTTTTCTTAACCAAGCTGGGTTAAGTGCCAACCTCATAAAACTGGAGCCCTACGCAATTTCCTCCCCCATTTACACAACCGATGCTACTGTTCAAGTGATCTATGTTGTTGGAGGAGGCGGTCGTGTCGAAATTGCAGGTTTTAATGGTCAGGGTTTGTTGGATGCAGAATTAACTGCAGGTCACTTGATTACCGTGCCTAGGTTTTCTATGGTGGCTAAAATTGCCGGGGAAAAAGGAATGGAGTGTTTCTCTATGATTACAAGTTTCCGGTAAGCATCTCATATAATTGGTGTTTTCTGAAGTGATATTCTTTGAATTATATAATCTGTGTAATTTTTACTTACTTTCCTTTGCTTTTTGTTCTCCATATCCTTATCTAAATATTTTAGCAATATTACAAGTAATACCCTGCTCTCGAAACCCTAAACAGGAACCTGCATTCCAAAGACTGATATTCATAAGAATCCTTGGATGGGAGAATCCTTATCCCCACCTCTTGCCAGTGGTTCAGAAAAAGATTCTTTTCATCAGGTTTAATTTTCAAATATTTTTATTACTTCTGTTAAGATGGCAAATCTTCTTTTTCTTATATAAGCTGTCTTATAATTAGTTATATTTTACTTTGTTTATAACTGCATATATAGTAATTTGGTTATGTACGTACATACACTACGCCATATATGGGGTTAGACGGACACCAAATACATCCGTCGTCTAAGTACAATTCAGGTGACATACAAATCACCAGCCGCATAGCATAGTAGGTTAGTCGTTTAACGTACAATTATGCGACAAACTTTTGGCGACGACATATCTCAGTCGCTTAAGAACCTCTAATGCGACGTAATTTAGAAAGTGGTATATGTTTGTCGCTTAGATAAGATTGTATGTCACTTAAAACTCTCTAATGCGACGAGTTTTAGACGACGGCCTTTATCCGTTGCGTAGAACCTCTAAGCCCTTGACTCAACAGCAGAAGTATATATGTCATAATATGCAATACCATCACCAAATTATACACCATAACAAAGTATCTACGATTAATATTTTATTTCCTCAGTATATCCCAATCTAGACACTAGAATATAAGCAGCAAGACGAATCTACATTTAACATTTTGTTTCCAGTATGTATCCAAGTATATAACCTAGATTTGTGTGAGGTATGGTATACCTATTGTCCGAAATGGAGGTTTCTGTAGACAAATTTACTACTAAGCAAATAACAGCAAACAATGGCAATCTTCTTCCAGTAGGACCATAGACAAAAATCTCAGCTGTGCTCGGTGACCCTCCCTACTTGTCCGAAAAAGCAGCTGTGTCCTCCTCACTATCTTTCCCTTCACCCAAATCAGCAAGTTGACCATTCCGCTTCATTTCAATAGCTCCACTGAATACTGATTTCCTGAATTGTGCAAACAAGATTATCAGATACAAAATGCTTTTGAGGTTATGTGCAAACAGGATTCTTTGAACAAAAAGAATTCAGGGACTACCTGTGCGAAAAAGCAGCAGTGCCCTCCTCACTATCTTGCTCTTCAGGTAAGCCAGCAAGTTGACGACTCCGCTTCATTTCAATAGCTCCACTGAATACTGATTTCCTGAATTGTGCAAACAAGATTCTTAGATACAAAATACTTTTGCGGTTATGTGCAAACAGGATTCTTTGAACAAAAAGAATTCAGGGGCTACCTGTCCGAAAAAGCAGCAGTGCCCTCCTCACTATCTTGCTCTTCAGGTAAGTCAGCAAGTATATAACCTAGATTTGTGTGAGGTATGGTATACCTATTGTCCGAAATGGAGGTTTCTGTAGACAAATTTACTACTAAGCAAATAACAGCAAACAATGGCAATCTTCTTCCAGTAGGACCATAGACAAAAATCTCAGCTGTGCTCGGTGACCCTCCCTACTTGTCCGAAAAAGCAGCTGTGTCCTCCTCACTATCTTTCCCTTCACCCAAATCAGCAAGTTGACCATTCCGCTTCATTTCAATAGCTCCACTGAATACTGATTTCCTGAATTGTGCAAACAAGATTATCAGATACAAAATGCTTTTGAGGTTATGTGCAAACAGGATTCTTTGAACAAAAAGAATTCAGGGACTACCTGTGCGAAAAAGCAGCAGTGCCCTCCTCACTATCTTGCTCTTCAGGTAAGCCAGCAAGTTGACGACTCCGCTTCATTTCAATAGCTCCACTGAATACTGATTTCCTGAATTGTGCAAACAAGATTCTTAGATACAAAATGCTTTTGCGGTTATGTGCAAACAGGATTCTTTGAACAAAAAGAATTCAGGGGCTACCTGTCCGAAAAAGCAGCAGTGCCCTCCTCACTATCTTGCTCTTCAGGTAAGCCAGCAAGTTGACGACTCCGCTTCATTTCAACAGCTACGCTGAGTACTGATTTCCTGAAATGGGCAGACAAGATTATGAGAAACAATGTGCTTTTGAGGTTATGTGCAAACAGGATTCTTTGAACAAAATGAATTCAGGGACTACCTGTCCGAAAAAGCAGCAGTGCCCTCCTCACTATCTTGCTCTTCAGGTAAGCCAGCAAGTTGACGACTCCGCTTAATTTCAACAGCTACGCTGAGTACTGATTTCCTGAAATGGGCAGACAAGATTATGAGAAACAATGTGCTTTTCAGGTTATGAGCAAACAAGCTTGTTCGAAACAAAAAGCAACCAGGGAGGGACTACCTGTCCGAGAACGCAGCAGTGGCCTCGTCACTATCTTGCCCCTTACATTCCACAGCCGTGTTGCTCTCCCTAGCCTTTGCTTGCTTCTTTTTCTCCTTATACGCCTCCATATCAATGACTAATTTCTTGCTCGCTCTTTTGCTTTCATGGTAGCGCTTGGTCATGTTAGCTGAGGCAGTTTTGAGATCTGATTCAGTGATTTCAGGTCTCCTCTCCTTCTCAAATTCCAGAAGGTCTTTCACAAAGTTTGGATTGACTGCATTTTGAGATGCATCTCCATATCTTTCAACTACTTGTGCAAATGTCATATGCTTGTATTCAGCACTCTGCTTCGCGCCATCACTGACAATGAGTTGTTCCTGTGTCACTGTCAAAGGCCCAAGACCTTGATAGGAGCACAATGTGCGACGATATTAATATGCTTATGCCCTCATTTATGCTTCGTTTAACCCTTATTTACCTAAGATAGAGTCATAATTTAGTTTAGTGTCATTTTGGTAGAGTTTTGGAGAAAGTGTGCTTAATAATCAGAAAAAAGACTTACGTATAGAAATCTGGAAATAAAGTAAAATATGTCTTTTTCGTGATTTTGAGGCTCGTGCAAAACTGATCTATCATTTTCCAAATTTGATGAAATTTGGTGTGCATTTAATTGGAAAGCTAAAGTGTATTGTTTCAAAATTTTAGACCAATCGGAGTTCGGGAAGTCACCCAAATGAAGGCTGCAACTTGGCAGTTTGAGCAAAGATAACCAGGGACTACCAGGATTTTCCTGGGACTGTGTCTTGACTTCCGGAATTTCTGTGGGACACATCGCTTGAAACCAGAGAACGTACCATACACCGTTGGAAAGCTCTACGAGTCTAGTTTCTCTGAGACTTAGAATCGCAGCAAAATCTTTCCTGAGCAAAGAGTTATGCTGGTTTGAATGCACGAAGGTCAAATCTGCCGAAAGAAGAAAACCTAAACCGAGTTCTACATGGATTTGGCTTACGAATGTGGACTGAATTCCATCCTTTGTGTAAGATTTTTGGCTGAATTAATTCATGGAAAACCTAAAGAGATATTGCTCAATTATTCAGTCATTATCTTGGGAATTTTCGGCAGCAAATAGAGGAAGAAAATCGCAACAAATCCTGATCAAATTCGGCAGAATTTCTGTGCACGTCATCCAACTTCCACGGACTCTCCCGGACAGCTCACAATGAATCAGAGTTCGAGTCTTATATGGATAGAAAGCTACGGGAGTCTAGTTTCCAACCCAACTGGAATCACCGCAATATCTATTTTCTAGAGAACGATATTCCATAATCTTCACTCGAATGTCAAATCTGCCAGTAGGATAAGTTTGAGAAAAACTAGGTTTTGTGAACCCTAGTTGCAGCCACCCTTCGGCCTCTATATATTTGACGATTTTCACACAGAAAATATATCTTCTCTCTCACTTTTCACTTGCCGAAATTCTGTCCAATTAGCACCACAAATCCCAAAGAAAATTCAAGCCGATTCCACCATTCACCACCACTTCCGATCGCAAGACATCATCCCACCGAATCTTCCTTTGCCGATTCCTCTTCAAGGTTTCTTTTAAAGTGTGATTCACTCATCTCTCATGGCTTGTAATTTTCTGTATAATTACTTAACTTTGTCTATGAAGTTTGTAAGGATTTGTGGTTTGTTATTTGGTTTTATTAATTTTACATTGGATTTCTGAAATTTTGTTATGTGTTTTGAAAATTTTTTTGTGAACAGTGATCATGAATAGTGACAGTGAACAGTGAAATCGTAATAGTGTCGTGAACAGTAATTTTTTTTTATTTTATATATATATATGTTTTTTTAACTTATACATATTACTTCTAACTTATTTCTAACCTATACTCTAACTTATTCTAACTCATTCTTTCTAATCTATACATGTTGATTCTTGTAGAGTTTAATTGTTAGTTGCAGATCGTAAGGAAGAGGTGAAGAATTATATTGTAAACAGTTGATTGAAGCTCTCATTGACTTGGGAAGGACGACAAGTGTTGCAAGAAATGAGACTCTATACTCCAAACTTGTGTTCATGATTTACAATTAAATACTATTTAGCTAATTGTTGTTGTATATTTATACACTAATTTCTAACTTTAGCTAATTCACTAACTCACTACTAACTTATTCTTTGAACTCTCATCTCCACTCTTCTAAATTTCATTATCTTGATGCGATGCAGTTGAAGAGTGGAGTAATCATGCATCGAGTTATGATAACCATTGTAAGGAGGCACGAATTTGGAGTGCGCACTCCAAAAGGCGTCGCCCACAACTTGATTAAGAAGTGAAGAGTCTAGGCTGAGTGGACTATAAACAATTAAGCGCTGCATGAGAGGCAACCCATTTCAACTAAAAGTGTGAAGGAGCCGTCTACGAGAGTTTGAATTTTCTAAATCCCTAAACTCGTTTTGGTTGAATTGTATAAATGTGGAACTTGTGTGATTTATCATATGCTTAGAGATTACAACATAATTTTTGTGTAACATTGAGGACAATGAAATTTTCTAAGTGTGGGGTAGGGAATATATGTTTCACATATTTTTTTTTATTTTGTCTTTGTTTTGAGTCATAAAAGAAAAGAAAATAAAAAATAAAAAAAATCAGAAAATCAGAAAAAAAAAAAAAAAAAAATTTGTTGCTTTTGTTTATTTTGTTTTGTTTTTGAGTCTTAGGATACCCCTAATAGTCTATGATGATTATATCTTTAAGTACATAGATGATGGTTTTGCATAATCATGAGAATGAATTGTGAGTTTCATGGACATTGTGATTGATATGAACATTTGAGACTTTGATTTATTTGTTAATAAGCATGCATGTTGTGTTGATTTTGTTCCATAATAACCTGTGTGAGCTTTGATGCCATATACTTTCTTCATGAGCGATAAATATAAAAAAATGGGCAGAATTTTTCAAAACTTCATTATTCTTTGATTATTCAATGACTATGTGCCATAGATTTTAATGAACTCTAGAATGCTAGAATTTGCTCTTGACAATTTTTGAGACTATTATTCATGAAATGCCTTGATTTTGAAAAGGATTGAAAAGATCATGTTAGGATGACCACCAATGCCAAATAAAGCTTATGTCTAATTTGTGCCCGTCATGGGACTCCTTAGTTTTAACCCCATTGAGCTAACATTGAGCCATTTTATTTCATCACCATGATACACATTCCTTGAACTTAGAATAGTTTATCCTTACCATTGTTGTCAAGACTTGGTAAAATTTAATTGGAATTTGTGATTTGAAGTGATGATGTGAAACAAGTGTGGGGTGAGCCGATCCAAAAGAAAGAAAAATGTTGTTGCCGAAATAAAAAGAAAAGAAAAATTCGGACATAAAAGAAAAATTTGAGCCGAAAATAGAGAAAGAATAAAGAGAACAAATCGGCAAGAAAAATGTTTGGATTGAGTTTTTATGGTCAATTTGGAGTTTGTTTTACAATTAAAGGTCTATTAATATCATATTTGACCTTTCTTCATATTCACTATGTTATGGGAAAGAAAAGAATGAAGTTTGGGCCCAGCATGATGAAATTTGGCCCTTGGAGTGAAGTCATAAGGAGTATTGAATTTTGCTAAGTCTTGGTGACATTTTATCACCACTATCCTAAATGTGAATGTCTTATGCCAATCCCCATTATCACCTTTATGTTGATCTTTTCATGATTCCTAAAATGGGTGAACTTTGATTTGTGGAGATTTTTGTCAAGAGTTGAGCTTATGGCTTTGGTTCATTGGTGTACATAGTTGTTACATGAAGTTTTTCCAGAAAATTGATTCACAAAGTGCTTTTATTTGATGAAATATGCGAGCTATTTGTTGCCTTACAATCTGTTCTCTTGCATATACTATGAGTGAATTGTCATATCATGAGTGAAAAGAAGAGAGTATGCCTAGTGAGGAGGATGAAATCAACTTAACATGTCATTGCTTGTGATTTTCGTTTCTTACTTGTTCATGCTTTGATACATATCTATGACGCTTGGGATTATTGTGCTTACATTGAATTGCTTAACTTGAAAGCTATGTGTTTTAAAGATCCTGAGACAATCATTTAGGGGCAGTAGTTGAGTCTTTTTGTTTTTGTTTTGCTAAGGGACTAGCAAAAGCTAAGTGTGGAGTAGTTGATACGAGCACAATGTGTTATGATATTAATATGCTTATGCCCTCATTTATGCTTCGTTTAACCCTTATTTACCTAAGATAGAGTCATAATTTAGTTTAGTGTCATTTTGGTAGAGTTTTGGAGAAAGTGTGCTTAATAATCAGAAAAAAGACTAAGTATAGAAATCTGGAAATAAAGTAAAATATGTCTTTTTCGTGATTTTGAGGCTCGTGCTAAAATGATCTATCCTTTTCCAAATTTGATGCAATTTGGTGTGCATTTAATTGGGAAGCTAAAGTGTATTCTTTCAAAATTTCAGATCAATCGGAGTTCGGGAAGTCACCCAAATGAAGGCTGCAACTTGGCAGTTTGAGCAAAGATAACCAGGGACTACCAGGATTTTCCTGGGACTGTGTCCTGACTTCCGGAATTTCTGTGGGACACATCGCTTAGAACCAGAGAACATACCATACACCGTTGGAAAGCTCTACGAGTCTAGTTTCTCTGAGACTTGAAATCGCAGCAAAATATTTCCTGAGCAAAGAGTTATGCCGGTTTGAATGCACGAAGGTCAAGTCTGCCGAAAGAAGAAAACCTAAACCGAGTTCTACATGGATTTGGCTTACGAATGTGGACTGAATTCCATCCTTTGTGCAAGATTTTTGGCTGAATTAATTCATGGAAAACCTAAAGAGATATTGCTCAATTATTCAGTCATTATCTTGGGAATTTTCGGCAGAAAATAGAGGAAGAAAATCGCAACAAATCCTGATCAAATTCGGCAGAATTCCTGTGCACGTCATCCAACTTCCACGGACTCTCCCGGACAGTTCACAATGAATCAAAGTTCGAGTCTTATATGGATAGAAAGCTACGGGAGTCTAGTTTCCAACCCAACTGGAATCACCGCAATATCTATTTTCTAGAGAAAGATATTCCATAATCTTCACTCGAAGGTCAAATCTGCCAGTAGGATAAGTTTGAGAAAAACTAGGTTTTGTGAACCCTAGTTGCACTGTGAGCAAAGTGAACATTAGTATTGATATCGTCGAGTTTAAATCTTTTTGGAAATGAGATAATTGACTCTCTCCATTCACCAATGGCGAAAGAGAAGATCTCCACTTTGAATTGGTAGGAAAGATCGTGTTCATATGTGTCATCATAAGGAAGAATTCTGACTACCATGCACCTATAGTCCACGTTAATATTAATCAACTCATCTGGTATGATAGTACTTCTTGGTTGCTGCACTTCGTTATAGTAGGGATCACAAATGAATCCAACTGGTACGTTATGGAGGACTCGAGAGACAGGAGGAAGAGCAACTGATTGACTGGTATATGGATTACAGATGAAGTAGTCACGTTGAAAATACTCACTTGCACAACACAAAACCAAGTAATTGCATGCCCCTACTACAACTGTTTTTTTTTTCAATGAGAGGGAGCTCATGAGTCTTAAGAGCATCCTGGTTAGAAAATCGTGTGGTGGAGGGTTGAATACAATAGGGAAGTTCTCACCTTTTTGATTGATCAGAGTAAACAGTGGAATTGGAGTATATTGGCTTTGCAGTCGAAATAGAAAGCGCCCAATAAAGTATGGATCCGACATGAGAATGCTCCAACGTTTACACACAGACTTGCAATTGAATACAAAATCATAGCACGGTAGTCGACTGAGGATGTAAACCAATACGACATCAGGGAGATCATCAATATTAGTAGTATTCATCAACCATGAATTTGATCTTGTTGTTGATCTTTTTGATCATTTTGAATAATGAACAGAGGCCAGGGGTTCTGATCCAAAGGGAAATGACTCGGAAATTGTACTGGATTTTACTTGTCTTTTGGTAGTAATAGTATCACCACCTCCCATAACTTCTGAATTTAACCTTGAAAGCTTACGGATGATCGAAGATTGTAAATTATTTGCTAGTTAAGGTGCCGAACATAAGTTTGGGATTGTTGATGTTATTACTTATTATATATAGAGACAATAATGCACGAAAGTTATCTATTCCAGTCTTTGATTTGGATTACCTTACCTTACCTCTTGAATTTTAATTTTTAACCAAATCCATGACAGTTACAGTTTGTCGAGTCCAATACTGTATGGGAATGTCATAATCGTTTCAACGACCAAATCTATATTTGGATACAGTCTAGGAACAAACAAATTAAGCACAAGGAAGGTTTATTGATACACAAAACTTGGAACATATAGAAAACAGTTTATGGATGATAAATTGATGATTTACATGAAGTTTATTGATATACTTTGGACCGGGGTTAGGAACATGGACATCGGCCGGAAAACCAAGTTCCCAGTTGGTCCAGTTTTACTCTTTAATTCTTAATAGTCTACTAGCAACGCGGCCGCCCTTTGCTGCGGGGTTGGATCGTATGTTGTGCAATGATGACTTGGTATATATAACTGATGTCCTAGGTATATCATCTTTACAAAAGGTTTACTTGCAGGGGCATAGTTAGCTACTCCTCAAAAAGTGGATAGGTGACTGCTTCTAGTCTCGCTTGGAGTTAGACTTGCATTTTCTTCCTTCTCCTATGTTAATTCAGTGTTAAAAATTGTAAGAATAGAAGAATGAACTTATTTAGAAGGGGGATGGATAAGAGAACATGACAGGAATCTGATAGTACTTCTTGTTCACATTCTGGGATATTTACACTTATCATTTTGTTAGAGAACTCATAAACTCAGCATACATCAGTCTGGCGTAGATTATACCAGAACAAGGAGAGAAACTTACATTAGCATCTTCAGAATGAAGATTGAATTGGGGCTCAAGAACATTCACCATGAAATGACGAGTCCTGTCCTCCTCTGCATCTGTGGTCTCCCCATGCTTTTCTGCAAGATGGCAAAAAAATGGCTCTTACCAGAAATATGGGGTAATTTAACACCTGTGCTACTACAAAACTTGGTACTACAATAACAATAGCGTACACCCTAAATCAGTATACTACCAGGTCGACATATTGGACAAAATTTTCAGATCAATTTCGAGAGTATTTAGAAATTACCAACTACACCAGATGAAGAGTTGTCAACTGCAGAGGACTAAGAATTTGACAGAAGGTAATGGAGATGATAGTGAACCAGATACTACTGCAGGAGTAGAAAGTAAGGACTGTGGTTCTTTTTATATGTCAATATGAAACGAGCCATGTCTGTATGGCTTTTTACATATATACAATATGATCTTCATTCAATCAAGAAATCTATACTGAAAGGAATGCACATGACTTTGGTCTACATATTCACACTTTGATTTTAACTTTTATAATTATAAATTGAAATTATGACTATACTCAACCCCATTAAAAAATTTGGGACATGTTAACAGAAATAATCAGAGAGGTAGAAGTACTAATAAGCCACAAAAGATGAAAGTTTATCTAATTTAAATAATATAAACAACATGAATTTCATAGACTTAAAAGTATGAGTTCACCTTAAAATGCTCCAAAGGGTACTTGACTTCAGCCATATTTGAAACAAGGCCGTCTATCCGCCCTGTGGGAACCTCGTAACTCGGCCCACCCACCTCCAAATTTTACAGCAAAAATGTTAGCATCAGACACAAAGCAACTAACTCAAAAGCTGCAGGTTTATGGAAGTACCAAGGATATGGCATCTCTAGCTGCCAAGGCCACAATGTCTGCACAGGAAACGACACCATGGCATGTAGCCTCCAATTGTGCTTTTGCCTTCTCTATCACCTCAAATCCCCTAACCCCCTGGTGATCAAACGCTTTTTTCTCTGCGCTTTCACCATTGTCTATCAGGATTGAACCATCACAGCCCTACAAAACATAACACAATGGACTCAGCAGTCTTGTGATTATGATCAATCCAAAAGGAAGGCTGGAGAGATAGAACATCAGAGCTACATAGCCAGCTCAGTACCTCAACGAAACAGTCATGAAAATGGAGCCTGAGCAAGACGGCGGGCATGTCTGAATCCGAGCGAGCAGCTTCCTGGACAACGGCACGAACAATGGCCTCGGTATTGGGGCATGTTTGGTCGTAGAAACCGACTGTCAGCTGATTAGACTGGCCCTCCGACAAACCAATGTTAACAACAACTAAAAAGACCAAAACCAAACCAGAAACCAAAGCCATAACTAAATAAATGCAATAAACTGATAAAGTTGGAGAAGATGAAGAAGACTAACGAGCTATATATATGATGGTAGAGGCCAACGGTCCCCGGCACCAATTATTAACAAGCAGCTTTTCAACTGACAGCTTTGAGGAAACAGGACTGCAATGTGTCAAGTAGATTGCATGAGAATTTGTCACCTTGCTAATAATTATCCTAATGAGTATTATCCTACATGATTGCCATCTTCAAAGTCAAAAGGAATCGTCATACAAGAATACTGAATTGTTTGTATTACTTATTTTCTGGGGTTATCTAGATTACATTCGAGTCTTTAATCAAGGTACCCAAAAAAGAAGAAGGAAGCTTTAGGTAAGGCTTATAACATTAAGCAAGCAACACTTCCAGAACCATTGACAATCATTCATCTCAATGGTTACATAGAAACAAACTTCAAAAGTCCTGTAAAACTAAGGCTTAGCTTTCTGAAATCAGTGTCACAATAAATTGTTTCTGTAACACGCAAAAACTTGAATCAATTCTTCTTATATATGTTATTGTGAACTTGTGATACACACTGATAATCTACTACTAAACATGTGCAGCAGACACTGGTTTGGCTAACCCGAAATGAATAGCAACAGCCTTTAATTTGTTCTTGATAAAGCAAGCACAACCTTATTATTGATAAAGCACACAGAACTGCGAATTAAACCAAAATCTTAGTACTGGCACAAGATCCATCACATTTGAATCAACCTCGCTTGAACATCTCCGTACCACCATGACAGCCTTGAACGAACATCTCCATAGTCAGGGCCAATGGTAGCTTGACATGTTTAACTATATATGTTGTAATCTCACTTCACAAGTAGATTTTTCAATCCAATAAGGAGGGTAGGATATATCAACAGTCATGACCTTTACATAGGAGATCATGATCAACACTGACGAAAGATTTTTAAGGAACGAAAAGTGGAAAAGTAGAGGATCATTACGCATGCCAGCTGCAACAGCTTCTTCGATCCATGGAACCACTTCCCATTGCCAAGTCTGGCCTGTCTCTATTGCCTGAAAAGACATGGTAGCGGACACTGGCAAAACCTGGATTGTAAAGAAACAATTAGCCAGTACAAAACAAAACTCACATGGCCAAATGTATGACCCAAATTCAGAATTTCCCTCAGTTCACCTTTCTTGTCATCCAAGGTAACAACTTCAGCCTTGTTATAGGATAAGAGATAGTATTTGGATCCCTGCAATCATGAAGCATCAACTAGACTATAAGAATCATAAGACATGCATATTGGCCACATTATACCTCGTCAAACCCTTAAACACACTGAAAGATGTGGTATAGTATCATCTCAACCTCGTGGGAAAAGATCCTGAAACTAATGCCCAATTTCCTGTTTTTGTCCAGACCATGATTTCCACCAAAGTTTATATATATATATATATGGACAACACACTATTTGTTTTGGCAGACTCACTTCTCACCAAAACCTTTCCTCAAATATCAATCTCAACCCCATCGAAATTGAAAAACCGTGAAAATCAATGAAAATATGTGCAACAAATGTGCAAGGAGACCACCTCAGAGAGCAACAAAACTGCATTGCTGGTCCAGTCTTGACTCCATGGCCTTGTCAAACACTTTCATAAGAGTATCCTACAGTACCAGTTGAACAACATCTCTTTAGCTCATAGTTCAATTACCTCCATTATACCACCTCGAAAACATTGAGATACTCACCATATATGGTCTTGTACTTCTCCCCATCTGGTGATCATACTGTCAACTGTAACTGTAGGGTTATCTATTGTTGAAGCATCATCATCTTCTTTCTAGCTAGTACAATGGCGCAACAGTGGTATATATTAGTGACCACCATAACTCTTTTCATGAACATGCCTACAGTATATTACAATCAAACCAGTTTAGAGCTAACGCAACTCTCAAACCTACACGGCTACACTAGCCCACTATTCTTTCATGATCAACAATAACAGGCTAATTAATCACACTCCAAATATAAAAAAATATAAAAAATTAACCTTTTCACTTCAGGTGTATTTTGTGAAAACAACCAATTTGAACAGCATTGGTAGAAATAAGTAATCAGTACAGACCTTCGTTGCTTGTGTGTAAAAAGTTGGTTTAATTTATGTCTGCATTTCGGTGCTATAAATCGAATTTGTTACTAGTGTGTTAAGTATAGTCAAATTGGAGCTTTTTTTGGCTTGTTAGATACATATTATGATATATTATTATCAAACACTAAGTCTGACTCTCACAGACAATTGCATGAGCTCAAACAAAGCCGCTACATCAGCTGTGAGGCTTAACACAACCCTGTCTCTATTCTTTTTTCAATTCTGCAAAAAGCCTAGGATGCATATCATATATTCTAATCAGGTTACAATTTACAAATCCTGCTCACCCCTTATTAAAATAATTGGTTAGTCTATAATGCAATATTAAGCTGGAACATAGAATGGTTCTACAACAGATATAAACACCACCCCTGCTTATTAAGTGGTACTAAAGGGTTTTTTTTTTTTTTTTTCTTTTTTTTGGTTCTATACTACAGATCTGGGATTCAAAGTGGAACTAAAGAGATTTTATTAGTTGTAGGGAAGCCTAAACTAGATCACGAGAATACATGCACGGATGTATTGATTCAAGAAGTCATCTGTGCCGAGTATGCCTGTGTTTCTTCCTTATCAAATGTGATCATCATTCTTTCTTCAAATCCAAGTACAGATAGTGAAGGGCTTGGGAGAGACATTGATAGGTGCATATCCTGAACGCGCCATGAGTTTCATAACACAAAAAGCCAATCTAAACTTTCCTATTGTAGATGGGTGAAACTTTTAATAACTCAGATGACACTATTTGCTTCATTCACGAATCGATCAACATCTCAAGCATGACTATGGCTCTCAAACTATAGGTGCAAAGAGGCAAAATTGAGTTTCTGCATTCTTAGTGGAAAGACCAATGTGAAGTCTAAATTTACAATCTCTACAGCCTAATCAAAGTATACTCTAATCAATATTACTACAGAACTGTTAGTCTTTATCTTATATATATGGAATGGGTAATGTAAATTTTCAATCTCATCCAATAATGAATGGTATAGGTTAATAGACCTACTAGTTTTTCCTTCAACAATATTTAACTTTTAACTGGTAAACTAGCTTGGCTTGTGAAGTATTTGGGTCGATCTAACATTAGTATTTTTCAACCGGAGATATGCCTCTGGGAAATTTGAAAATGTTGAAAGTGAAAAACAGAACAAGAGTTTTCCTTGTCAACAGACAAATATTGATGACTATGAAAATTTATTGAAAATCTTTAAATCAAAGTTTCGAACAACAACAACACATTATATTAATTATATCCGCGAGACACAGTCAATACATAACACTGGGAAGCGCCGCACCATGGCAGACATGCCAAACTATAGAGTAGAATCCATTTCTGGCATGCTAACTTCCCAGAAACACAACACAAGCCTAAAAGCTGAATTAACAACAAGTTTTAAACATAGACCCTACTACTTTGTACCAAGCAACCACAGCAATATTGGTACTTGGCAAGAATATTAGTGAAACAACCGTTAATGTTTAGTCTAGAAACACACAGGAGCAACTACTGGTGAACCATAACAACTGCCCAAAATGATCTACAAGCTAAGAGCTGTTAGACCTTCATGTAGCTGATTTTGAACTACATTTACATTCTGCTTTCCTGGCTTATGCATGATGCTTGTTCCGGGTTTTATCGAGCACCCTTTTTCCATACAGATGGCTGTGCAGATGAGGGTAATTGTTCCGAATGATGTTTACAAGAGCATTATGAACAGATCCCTGCCATAGGTGGGTGGAAAATGTAAAGGCAAAGAGTCATTTATATGTAACAACATATATTGGAATCAAGTTATACGAAAAAATGAAAACAAAACAATTGAGTTAAATTACGTCGCTATGCAGATTTTCTCATTGTCCCGCATGAAAGAGCAAAAAGTGTGGAAAACTGTATTGTTCTACATTGAATTTTCAAGTCTTCACTAACAGAACTAGATTTCAGTTTAGTTTAGATGTGATAGTACTTATCGGCATCTACAACTATATTAGAGACTTTGTTCCTAGATTTAGCTAAAACTAAGACTTAAAATTCTCAGCCCTCTAAAAGGACAAGACTGTATCTAGACGTCTCTCCTTAAAACAAAATAAAAAGGAATATTACATAAAGTTCTGCAATATTAGTTCCCATTTACAGAGGTACGGGGTTGGTCATCATGTATATATAACTCAATCTAATGTAACACATACATGATTGATTACATGATAGTACTATAAGTTAAACGAAAACGTAAGTGAAAAAACTGACAGCATAAAGTATCAAAATTTCTGTTAAAAGAACATGTTTTAAGAGTTGAAGTAGATAGCTATGGTGGTTTGATTAAGAAATTAATTTTGATAAAGAAGCAAGAGAATGAACATTGCAGAAATATTTCGGGGATGATATGGTGTTACCTTGGATACTGCAAGAGCAGACTGAGCAACATAATTCCCATAAGGATTTTGAAGGACATTCAAAAAGTCAGGACTGTTCATCATCTCATTAATAATTATGTTGGCATTTTCTTCTCCGGTCTCTTTCATGATTTTCTCAACTACATTACTTCCATGCTTATTCATTGAAAGATTAACAAAGTAACCTTGAAGCTGACCTACAAGGTCTGCTGTTATACGAGGCATTTTTAGTCCAATTATGAACTGCACAACATAGTTCCTGTAGTAAAAGAAAAGAAAAGAAGATTAAATTAAATGATTTCATGTAGTCCAATTAGCATTGTATATGTGTATTAATGTAGTCTGTTGTTAGCCACGTATATTCATTGATCCATGTATTTATATAAAAAGAACCTATTTCTCAGCTGCCTCTCTTATCAAATGTAGGTTTTATCTTATGCCCTAGATATTGTGTAAAACTGTGATATGTATTTTATATAATACAAAA
Source organism: Potentilla sterilis (assembly GCA_963682095.1). Classification (NCBI taxonomy): domain Eukaryota; kingdom Viridiplantae; phylum Streptophyta; class Magnoliopsida; order Rosales; family Rosaceae; genus Potentilla; species Potentilla sterilis. The sequence continues at coordinate 14,422,229 of OY821765.1, read as the reverse complement.
ACAAGTTAATAATCTCCAGCCAAACCTCCATCTCTCAGTTCTCTTCTCCCCCCTCCAGCAAAAATTTTAAACTATAATACTTGTGTATTGATATATGCATTTAAATATTCAGAAAGCACCAAAACTATCGGTTATTAATTAGATCAGGAAACTTCACTGATTAACAACCCACTCTCTCTCAAACCCTAATTAACTTCCTTATACAACAATCTACTTCTGCGTTTCTATTTGTTTTCTGAAACTATAGACTTAACGTATAACTCTTTTATTTTTGTTGTCTTTTTTGAATAAACTTGACGTATAACTCTATTTTTAACAAACAGAGATCTTTAACAAGCAAACTTAACCTAATTTCCCAAACCAAAAAGATCTTTTATTTCAAAAAACTAGCTACAGTATAGGAAACTAATTTAACATACTGAGCTAAATATGAAAGAAAATTAAGAAACATATCAAGTAACATACTTCTCCTAGGTTTCTCACAAGCATAACCAAGTAAACATTATATAATAGAGTTGAGTCTCTCTAGCAATATCAATCACAACTTTCACATAAACGTAAATGTGATTCAAATAAATTTACTGTCACAGCGCTAGAGTGTGAAGGACATACCCCAAAGGATCTTCGGATAAGACTGGAGCATGCTCAGTTATTTTAGCCACAAAGCGCTCCCTAACTTCAGCATGAGCATGAGCCACACAGTCTTGCACCAAGCAACACCCGAATTTGTCTTTTGCTAGAGCAACGCAGTTATCTAGCAATATTTCCAGAACACCCTGCAAAACAGAAAGTAGAATTTGCACGGTGAAGTTTATCTATCATTATAGTCATATGGCTGTTAGAAAGTGTAACATGCATGACTTATGTTACGGTGGGTCTCTAACTTTGTGTGTCCCAAAGCCAATATGTATATATATAGGTGTGTATATTGCTGGTAGAATTCTACTAGTTCCTTTGATTATATATATTAACACGCCCAATGAAGACCCTCTAGCTATAAATCATTAAGAAATAACAACTTTGTACGTGAAAACCAGTTTATTTGCCAATTAAAGGTAACATTTTAGACTACAACTATAATAGAGGTGTAACCTACTTACAATAACAACGTCTTGTAACTTCATTTAGGAGCAATGCTCTTTACCTTGGTGTAGTCTGGAAAAAAATTCTTCAAGCACACTTGAATCACATAATGACCAGGTTGGGTTTTGCTTAGTGGAACTGTAATTCGCTTCAACATCCGCATGAAAGTGAAAGGCTCTTAATCACACACAAAGTTCTGGAAATACTATGATAAGTTTATTAAACAACTTCAGGCTTTATATAGTCTTTACAAGATGAGATACTAAAAGCAACAGTAACAATCACATACAAATCGTGATGTTAGTTACAGACTAATTCAAAACAGATTCTAACTAGTGGCTCCTAGTATACAGGAGCTTATTAGCTGAAGTAAACAACAACTCTAACAACTTTGACATTGTCAGACCTAACAATGCCTCCCCTAAACTGAACACAGTAACATTCAGTTTAAACTCAGTGGTGGTACCTCACACACTCCAAGTTCTTCTCGCAGCCTTATAAACACATCAAGCTTCAGAGGCTTGGTCATTATATCAGCTACTTGCTCCTTTGTGCCACAATGAATAAGCCTTACAACTTCCTCCTTTGTAAGATCCCTTAAGAAATGGAATCTAACATCAATATGCTTACTTCTGCCATGTAAAACTGGATTTTTGGACAGTTTAATTGTTGAAGAATTATCACATAGAATAGTTGTAGGCTGTGACTGTAAACAACCAAGCTGCTCCAGAATTCTTCGCATCCAGACACATTGACAGGCACAAGATGCTGCTGCAACAAATTCAGCCTCAGTAGTTGACAGCGTCACCACCGGCTGCTTCTTCGAAGCCCAAGAAACTGCCCCACCATTCAACAGAAACATATAACCACTCGTACTCTTTCTATCATCGATATCCCCAGCATAATCACTATCTGTATAGGCAGCTAGCTCTGTTGCATCACCTCTCTTGTAAAACAAACCCAAAGACACAGTACCCTTCAAATAACGTAGCACCCTCTTTACTGCTTGCATATGCATCTCTGTGGGACTAGCCATATATCTACTTAACAAACATGCCACATACATCAAATCTGGCCTTGTAGCAGTAATATACATGAGACTCCCGATTAATTGCTTGTACAAGGTTGCATCCACCTTAGCTCCTCCTCCTTCCTTTGAGAATCTAGAACCTGGTACAATCGGATTATTGACTGGATTTCCATTCTGTAAGTGAAACCTCTCCAACAACTCACCTGCATATCTCTTCTGACTCAAATAGATGCCTTCTGGTTTCTGCATAATCTCAACACCAAGGAAGTATTTCATCTTCCCTAAATCTGTCATCTCAAACTCATCTTTCATGGAGCTCTTAAACTTCTCAAACATGCAAGCATCATTACCAGTAAAGATCAAGTCATCAACATACAGACTTATAATTAATAGTCTCTTACCTCCTTCTTCGGACTTGACAAAGAGAGTATGCTCATAATTGCACCGTGTAAAGCCTTCTTTGAGAAAATAAGCCTCAATTCTACTGTACCAAGCACGCGGTGCTTGCTTCAAACCATAAAGTGTCTTCCGAAGCTTGTAAACCTTCTGCTCTTCACCCTTACGAACATATCCCAATGGCTGCTCCACATACACATCCTCATCCAGATCACCGTGAAGAAACGCACTTTTAACATCAAGTTGGTACACACTCCAACCTTTTTGTGCTGCTAGTGCTAGAACCGTCCGAATTGTATCCCATCTTGCTACAGGAGTAAAGACCTCATTGTAATCGATCCCATGTTGTTGAGCATAACCTTTAGCTACCAATCGGGCCTTGTACTTGTCTACCTCACCATTCTCGTTCAATTTGGTCACTACCAGATCTGAGTGAATAGCCGACGAAAAAAATTTCGTCGGCTATGCCAATTTTTCGTCGGCTATACCATCTACCGACGAAATTTTATTCGGCTATAATTCGTCGGAAAAACCCCGTCGGCTATACAAATGGCCGACGAAAAAAACCAATTCGTCGGCTATAGTAGAGTATGGCCGACGAACTTACCGACGAAAATATTTTTTGTCGGCCAAACCTGGGAGAAATTACCGACAAATTTGGTCGGGTATTTTCGAGTATGGCCGACGAAATTCATTAATTATAGCCGACGAAATTCGTCGGCTATTGGGTGTTAACAATAGCCGACGATTCTATAAATTTTCGTCGGCTATTTCCTCGAAATATATTAATATTTAATAGGCATTAATTAGTTATAGCCGACGAAATAATGTAATTTTCGTCGGCTATACAACTTATAGCCGACGAAAATTGGTAAAATTCGTCGGCTATAGTTATTATAGCCGACGAAATAATGCCAAAATCGTCGGCTTTTCTTACATTTGGGGAAAAAAAAATTAAATTATTTTCTAAATTACCATTCCAAACAACCTGCAAATCACAAAAACAGTCCATGCATTTGCACCAACAAGAAACACGTCTAAATACTTTTTTTATTAAATTCGTTCCAATATACATAAAATATAACCCTAATCATCACCTAAACCACTAAAGTCCACCAGGTCATCCCCAGCATCCTGCTCTCCATCAGGCTCGTCATCCTGCTGACCGAACTCGGGAGGTTGAGGTATTGGAGGTTCCACTAACCGCTGAAACGGGGGCGGGGGTTCACGGTTTTGTTGTTGTGCCGCGAACATCTCATACCACCAGTTTTGTTGGCCGTCGTAGTTGTGTTGCCGAATTCTATCGCATTCAGCATGCCAACGGGCCATATCCAAATGATACTGCTGTGTTCTGCGGCGCAGCTCCTGTACTGTCTGGGACGAGGTCGCCAATTCTGTGGCCAATCGCTGCACTTCCCCCCTCATATGTTGGCTCTCCCCGCCTCCCTTCTTTTGACCTCCCTTAGTGGTCTTCAGAAGCCCTAGTCCAGAACTTCCCAAACCCCGGGAGTAGTAGTTGTTTGACCGGTTTGGGAAGGCTGCGTCGAACATCCTCGCTGCCGTTTGGACATTGGACCGGTCGACCTGGCGCAGGGCTTCTTCCAGATCTGCCTCTGAAATGTTCGGTTGTGTCTCCCGAACTACTTGCTGGAACACCTCTTCTTCGGCCCGGTTGACCCTCTCCTAATTGGACGGGAAAAAAAAAATAATATTATAACAAATATATAATTAAGTAAAATTAATAATTAAAATTTTAAAATTGTAATAAACGACTTACGAGCTGTTATGTCGCTTGTGGATAAGCGATCTTGAACGTCTCCACGTACGGGTTGCTATCAGGATGATCTCTAAGCGCCTTCTCCTGATATTGTGCAAACGGCCTAGAACCAGCATGATGGGGGGTTGTGTTCCGGCGGCGGTTCTCAGAGTTTATCCGAGAACGTTGCTTCAAACAAATAATAAAATGTTAGAAAAATGCATCAAAAAATATTAGTGTAATAATTATAAAATAATTAAACTAATAATTAAAATTTTAACAAAATAAACATTTTTACTGAAGTTTAGTAATTATCTGCATAACTGGGTTGTTGAAGTCTACTGTCTTCAACCAACGCCACTCGTACTCCCTGAACATGAACTCCCTGGGAGTACCCATACGACCGAGGTTGTCGTATTCGTTATAGTGGGAACGCAGCTCATTCTTCCACTCTTTGAACCTACGAAAAAAACAAAAGTGCATTAGAAATATTATTAATATCATAAAATATTAATAATTATAAGATAATTATAATATCATAAAAACAAACGTACCTCGAGTTCTGCACGGTGTCCGCCCAATCCCACCTGTGTTCGGCAATCTTTTAGAATGTCTGAAAAATAATATTTTATTAGTTTTACAATTGTAATAATACCGAAAATTGTTAAATATTATGATAAATAAATTAAATTTTTTAAATTACTCACCGACGCGGCGTTGTTCACCTCCCTCTTTATCTCTTCGGGCACATCAGCCCACCGGGTCCACAACATAGGGACTCTGTCCCTAATCAGTGACCCCACGCAACCCGAGTAGTCGCGTTTTTTCTTCCCCTGAACCTCCTGATTAGGAGGTTCAGTGATCTGAATCCTCCCGCTGCGCTCAACAGTTCTCCTGAGCGTGTCAAAACATATGACACCTCTCGTATTCCTCCGTGAACTGCTAGCGGCTGTCCCTATCACAAAAACGACGATTGGTTAATAAAATTAAATATTAGTGCATTAATTTTAATAAAACATTTAATTAATAAAATCAAATGTTACCTGAACTGGATGACTCGTCTGTCGACTTTCCTTTTCTCCTCGCCGAAATAAGGTGGTCAGGGTTCTCAAATGGCTGCTGCTGGTATGCCTCCGCAACACTCACGTACTGAGGCATATCAGGCCATATGGGCACACCCTGATAGTCGACCTCCGGTATCGCCGGAATGTTGTACGGGAGGTAGAGCTGGTTTGGGAAAGTAGGAGCCTCAGTCGAGTCGGCAGCAGACGTCGTCGGACTCCTCATCGGCTCCCGATGAACGTCAGGCATACGAACCTGAGGAACGTCTGCAGCTATGTCGTCCTGAAATAGCTGCCGACTGAACCTCGGAGCATCTGGCCCGACAGGCGGAAGTGAACTGCTCGACGGCCGCCCCGCCTGGAGAAGGGTCTGGTGCCGAGAACTCACACTCCTCCGCGGCTGGGATGAATCCACACTCCTCCGCGGCTGGCTGGTGGTCCTCTCAGGCTGGCTAAGGGTCCTGTCGGAGTCTGCGGAACCGGCAGAACTTCCAGAACCTCTCGATCTGGAACGACGGCCTCCGAAGAACTGTCTGAATGCATCGGCCATCTGCAGCCGCGGCCATTTTAAATAATACTAATTAACCATTAACCTAAATATAACTATTTATATACAAATATAACTATATTTCTTTATTAATATATATATATATATATATATAATTAGACTACTAATTTATATATATAATTAATTTAACAATTTATATAACAATTTATATAATTAAAATTAAATATATAACAATTTATATACCTAAATTATAACAAATATATAACAATTAAATTTATTAACGAATATATAACAAATATATAACAATTAATATAATTAAAATTAAATATATAACAATTTATATACCTAAATTATAACAAATATATAACAATTAAATTTATTAACGAATATATAACAAATATATAACAATTTATATAATTAAAATTAAATATATAACAAATTATATACCTAAATTATAACAAATATAATTAATTTATTAACAAATATATAACAATTTATATAATTAAAATTAAATATAATTAAGCTATATATATAAGGGCCAATTATAAAAAAGGGCTATTGAAAGTCCATAATTAGAGAAAAGGCCTAAATTTTAAAGACCTTATAAAAAAGGGCACCAGTTAACAAATACTCAAAACAACTGATATATTTACATATCATGCCACTGAATAAACGGAACGGAACGGACAAAAGGCCACTACCGTTGATTGGTTACATGTTACCCACATATCAAACCTTATTCATTCTCTGAAAATCAAAAACTGTTCACTCTCTTTCCCTCAATCCTTCTCCGACGAATCGCTCTGCTCTCCATCACTGTGCTCTCAATCACTGTGCTCTCCATAGCTGGGCTCTCCATCGCTGTGCTCTCCATCGGTGTGCTCTCCACTGCTCTGCACTCCGAAAACCTAATCCTTATCAGACGACGCATCGCCAGCGCTCTCGCCTTTTACTTCTATCCGACGCGGAATCTCAGACGACGAACCTCCACCGGTCTCCTAACCTTCTCCGAAATCGTATCTCGACCGCTCTCCTCTCCTCTATCTCCACAGATCTAAGCTGCTCAGGTAACAAAATCGAAGATGATTTTAGGTTTATTACATATATACAGTGTTTAGCAGTGTTTATAGAACATTTTGTGAAAGAATAAATGGTTGGAACTATCAAAGTATCTATTTCATTTTGAATTTTGCTTGAGCGCTAAATATTCTGACTGTATAAGAATGAAACTATATCAGTAACTATTCTAGTAACTATCAAACTGTTTTCAATTTATGTGAATGAAACTATCTTGTATAAGTATTCAATAACTGTGTTAGTAACTGTGGAATTTGCTGATACATATATATGCAGAAATGGCACCAAAACAAACAAGTACTCAAGAAAAACAGGTCAGTAGCAGTGACGATGAAATGAAATACGAGTTAAGATCAAAGAAAAAGAATGATCAAAACGTCCACAAAACAACTGCAAAGCAAATTCAGCAAAAGGTAACTATCTATCTTTGTAACTGAAACTTTTATTTTTTATAGAAACTGAGAAATATGACAGTAACTATCATAGTAACTATGAAAATAAAATAGTAACTATAAAAAAAAAAAACTAGTAACTACTAAAAGGTGCTAGTAACTATCATAGTAACTATCAAAACTAGATAGTAACTATCATAGTATCTACTAACTATCAAAAGGTGGTAGTAACTATCATAGTACCTATCAAAACTAGATAGTAACTATCATAGTAACTATGAAAATATGGAAACTATTAATGTAACTATTAAGAAGTTGGTAAATGCAAAATGTTAATGTATAAATCATCTAACTATGAATTGAAACGGGAAAGGAAATCACCACAATCAGTATGTAAAAAAACTACTAACTGTATTTCTTATAAGTAACTACCTCAGTAGCTATGTTACAACTGAATGAGTGTCTCAGTGTATGTGTTTATTAAATGTGCAGCCACGCGAAGGTAAAGTATCGTCACCTGCCAAAAGAAAAAGAAAAACAAATGGTGAAAGCAGCGGGGATGATAATGATGCTGCTGATGGACGAAAAAGAAAGCAAGCATCACAATCAGTAAGTAACTGTCATAGTAACTGTTTTTCTTTTGAGTAACTATCTTACTAACTGTGTTATAATTGAAAAAACTGTCATAGTAACTTTGTTTATCAAATGTGCAGATAAGGGAAGAAAGGGGAACTCAAGATAAAAAAAGAAAATGGCAACAACAGGATGATAGTGATGAAACTGAATATGATGCATCAAGTAGTGGCATGGTAGTGGATCTGATGATCAAACTGATGAAGATGATGATAAAGGTGCAAAGAAGATCATACTGATAGAAAAAGAGGAACATCAACTGCAAAATCCTGTAAGTAACTATCACAGTATATAATAACTATCATATTAACTATCACAGTATCTACTAACTATCAAAGTAACTATAACAGTAACTAGCAACTATCATAGTAACTATGAAAGTAACTAGTAACTATCAAGGTACCTATCATAGAAAACTCTGAAAGTAACTAGTAACTATCATAGTATCATAGTAACTATTATCTTTGTAACTATGTCTGACTGACTATGTTAGTCAGTAACTATCTTAGTAACTATCATTTTTGAATAGCTATCTCTGTAACTGTGTTAGTAACTACCTTAGTAACTATCAATTTTGAAAACTATTTGTGTAGTTATCTTAGTAACTATCTCAGTAACTATAAATTTTGTAAACAACCTGTGTTAGTATGTTAGTAACTGTGTTAGTAACTATTATCTTTGTAACTATGTCTGAATAACTATGTTAGTAACTATCGTAGTAACTATCAAAAGTAACTAGTAACTATCAAGGTAACTATCATAGAAACTCTGAAAGTAACTAGTAACTATCATAGTATCTATGAAGAAGTAACTAGTAACTATCATAGTAACTAGTAACTATCATAGTAACTATCAAAAAATCTACTAACTATCATTGTAACTATCACAGTAACTAGTAACTATCGTAGTAACTATTATAGTATCTATGAAAGTAACTGGTAGCTATCATTGTAACTATCAAAGTAACTAGTAACACTAGTAACTTTCAACTGTCATACTAATTTTGTTTTAATTGTGTTAATTGTGTTTTAAAATTAGCAGAAACAGAAGCAGAAGCAAAAAGGCCCAACACTACAGTTCAGAAGCACCATTCCAAATTTCAAAGAGTATGGGTGCGAAATACCACAAGAAGTGGTGGAGCTGGTCCTGAGAACTCCATTTGCCCAGCTTTTTCAAGCACTACACCAGAACCTTGTTTACGGTTCAAAATCAAACAACCAAGTGGGGATGGTGCTAGAAGGTTATGATCATTTAAGAGATGAGTTTCAGTTTGCTGGGAAGAAGTTCCGAATAAAATCATCAGATGTTTCACAAATTCTAGGGCTGAACCGTACAGGAGTGTACATTCAGAGAAAAGAGACGCCCATTTCTGATTTTGTGATAAAATTTTTCGGACAATCAAAGGAAGTTAATAAAAAGATGGTGAATACAGCCATAAGAGCCGAATTAAATAAGAATCCTCAATCTGATGAGGAAAGAGGAAGCAGAAACAGAGATATAGCAAGGCTGATCATCATCGACATTCTAGTCAAGCTTCTCTTCCCAAATGCAAAGGGAAGCCTCCACATAGACATGGTCAGAGCTGTGGAGGATTTAGAAGAGACATCCTCCTATGCCTGGGCAAAAGAAGTGAAAATATTCTTGAGAAAATGTCTAACAATGTACAAGAAATCAAGACATGCATCCAAGAATACAGGAGGATGTGTTCATGTCATTCTGGTAAGTGCGGGAGTTTTATATTCCTTTATTTTTTTTTTATATTACAACATTTTGTTTTATAAAAAATTAACATTCCTTCTGCAACCAGTATTGGCTGTGCATGAAGACAAACTTAGTGGAGCCAATTCCAGGGAGGGAGAATGAACAACACCAGATCAGGAAATGGGACCTGGAAAAGTTGAAGAAAAAGATGTGGAAATATCAACTGAAGGACTTGTTAGTCAGTAACTATCTTAGTAACTATCATTTTTGAATACCTATCTCTGTAACTGTGTTAGTAACTACCTTATTAACTATCAATTTTGAAAAACTATTTGTGTAGTTATTTTAGTAACTATCTCAGTAACTATCAATTTTGTAAACAACCTGTGTTAGTATGTTAGTAACTGTGCTAGTAACTATTATCTTTCTAACTATGTTAGTCAGTAACTATCTTAGTAACTATCATTTTTGAAATAGCTATCTCTGTAACTGTGTTAGTAACTACCTCAGTAACTATCAATTTTGAAAACTATTTGTGTAGTTATATTAGTAACTATCTCAGTAACTATAAATTTTGTAAACAACCTGCGTTAGTATGTTAGTAACTGTGTTAGTAACTATTATCTTTGTAACTATGTCTGACTAACTATGTTAGTCAGTAACTATCTTAGTAACTATAAAAAGTGACTATCTATCATCTTTGTAACTATGTCTGACTAACTATTTTAGTAACTATCATTTTGGTAACTATCATTTTGGTAACTATGTCAGTAACTGTGTGAGAAATTATTATTTTATTTTTTTCAGAAACATTTCGCAAAAAGCAAAGAAGACCAGGAAGGGACAAGTGAGGATGAGGATGAACCGGAAGCAGCTGAGCAAACTGAAGTACAACAAATGCAACCTGGAATAATCAACAAAGAAAATTCAGAAATGCTCAGGGAAAAGCAAATGCAAATGCAGATTGAGCATTTGGAAAAAAAATTGAAAGAAAAGGAGAAAAATCTAGAACAGATGTCACAAGATTTGGAAGACGCCAGACTTGAAATTGTGGTGATGAAAGAGACTGCAACGGCACAAGAGCTGGAAATTTTAAAATTAAAGGCTGAATTGGAGGAGCAAAAGAAAATTGTGGCCGCACTGACTCAATTCTCTGACCCAATGGAGATGACACCACCACAATCTCAATCAGATGGCCTGGAAAAACTGGCGACTGAAGCCGAAAAAATAGGGCAGCCAACTGAAGTGAAGGAAAGCAGTGAGAAAAATGCAGAAGAAGAAGAAGAAAAAGAAGAAGTAGAAGAACAGCTTGTAGCAGATCAGCTAGAGGCTTTGAAAAAAGTTGAGGAAGAATTAGAAAGAAAGAAAAAGGAAGAGGCTGAAAAAACAAGACAGGAAGAAAAAAGCAAAGGTAATAAAAATTTGTTATTACCTATCAATTTTGAATAACTATCTTAGTAGCTATAATATTAGTAACTATCAATTTTTGAAAACTATCTGCTTAACTATCTTAGTAACTATCTGATTTTGAAAACTATTCTGTGTAAATATGTTAGTAACTATCTTAGTAACTATAATCTTTGTACCTATTTTATGCAACTCCTTAGTAACTATCATCTGACAAAACTATCTGTTTAACTATTGTAGTAACTATCTTAGTAACTATCAAAAGAACTGAGTAACTATCATCTGAGTATCTGTATTAGTAACTATAATATTAGTAACTATCAATTTTGAAAACTATCCGTGTATCTATGTTAGTAACTATATTAGTAACTATCTTATTCTGTGTAAATATGTTACTAACTATCTTAGTAACTATCATCTTTGTACCCTATTTTGTGCAATTCCTTAGTAACTATCATCTGAGAAAACTATCTGTTTAACTATCTTAGTAACTATCTTAGTAACTATCAAAAGAACTGAGTAACTATCATCTGAGTATCTGTAATAGTAACTATAACTGTAACTATAACTATCATCTGATTTCCTATCTCGTAGATGTTGCGGCTGAAACAAGAACACATCGAAGAAAAATACCAAACGAAGCAAGATGGTCACCAAAGACACCAGTGACGAAAATGCCAGAAATGCCGGAAATGCCTTCTTTCAGCATCTTGCCGGGGATTCTTTCTCCTTGGGGAGGTTACAGCACTCCAACTGCATCACCGCAGCAGCGATTTGAAATTCCAGGAGTATATGTCAGGACTCCATCACCCTCTCTGAATAAAATGTTAGCTGAACCTCACAATTTCCAGATCATAAAGTCACCGGTTACCACGCCTGTTTTCAACCAAGCTGAGGCCAGAAAGAAGAGAAAAGTGAATTTCAAATCAGACAAAAGTATGACAGAATTTAAGATTGATGAAATGCACACTGGGTCTTCAGCAGAGTCGCTGGGAATGTATTCATATGTTGTGCGCATAAAAAACAGAAAGAGGACGTCAAGAAAGGACGACATATACTGGTGGGGTGAAGTCAAAGCTGAAAGGGAATCCAAAAGAAAGAGGCAGGAAGAGAACAGAAAAAAGTTTGAAGAAGAGAGGAGGAAAAAAAAAGAGGAGGAACGTTTGAGAAACCTGATGCAACAAGAACAGGTTGAATCAGTAACTGCTGTTCAGATTGAACCAGTAACTGCTCTTCAGACGTCATTCGACAATGTGGCTGGGGTGACAGAGGAAGGTGAACCCGTATTCCTTGTTGGAGATTCAGAGGAACAGTATCTTCCAAGCCAACAAGAGGTGATGGACTGGGATGACCAGACAGTCTACAAAGATCACATGGATGAAAACACGAAGAAAAGGCTCCAAGAATACTGGAACAAGGCGCCGAGCGGGTAATCTATCCTTCTATCTGTCTTACTAACTATTTCCGGGTATATGTCTAAGTTACTATGTTAGTAACTATCAACTGAGCATCTATCTTTTTAACTATCTGCAAGTAACTGTCTAAGTAACTATCATCTTCTTTAGTAACTATGTTAGTAACTATCAACTGAGCATCTATCTTTTTAACTATCTGCAAGTAACTGTCTAAGTAACTATCATTTTCTTTAGTAACTATGTTAGTAACTATCATAGTAACTATCAAACTAACTTGTAACTATCAAGTTATTGAATATCTGTATTAGTAACTACTAAATGTGATAGTAACTAGGAAAAAATAACTAGTAACTATCTTACTAACTATCAATGTATCTACTAACTAGTAACTATTATAGTAACTGTCAAATTAACTTGTAACTATCAACTTATTCTATATCATGTGTGCAGAGTGTTCTTCTGGGAAGGAAAAGAGGTGGGAACAGAAATTTCCAAGTACGAAATAAATCAAGTGGTGACCGGAGCTGAAGTGGCAAACAACATGATCGATGCATATGCTGCTCTATTGCATTCAGAAATGATAGACATGGACGATCCACATCAGTATAAAATAGAAATTATGCAGACTCACTCATGGGTAAGATAAATTTTTAACCGGACAATTATACTTTGTAAAAAATTATGAGATAACTAATCATAGGTTTTGTTTGTTTGAAAACAGATGTCCACAGAAGAGCTAGAGGCAAAACCCATGCACCAGTTCCTATGTGAACCACTATACGAGAATCTAGGTAAAGCAGAAATGATTCTGATCCCACTTACTCACACGAGGAATTTTCACCATACTCTACTGGCTTTTGACACGGAGGCATGCAGATTTGCACACTTCGACTCCATCAGATCCAGAAGACCAGCAACCGGGCAAAGTTTTAACGATGCTAAAAAAATGGTATGTTAGTAACTGTCATTCTGGTAACTCTCTGTTTTAGTAACTATCAACTATTTTGGTAACTATCATAGTAACTACCTTTGTAACTATAATCTGAGTATCTATCTTACTAACTATCTGTGTAACTATCATAGTAACTATGATTCTAGTAACTATCTGTTTTTGTAACTATCAACTATTTCAGTAACTATCTATGTAACTATCGTCTTTGTGACTGTATATATGTTAGTAACTATCTGAATAACTATCATCTTACCAACTATCTCAGTAACTATCTAACTAACTATGTCTGTAACTATCTCAGTAACTATCTTATATGAACTATCTGACTAACTATGTTATTAACAGGTGGCAATGATTGATATATGGATGAGAGCTGTCCTTGATCAAGCCGATGAGATGCTGGAGCAAGGATGCCGGTACAAAATAGACACCAGCAAAAGCTCCAGCACAGAACTGAAAATGGTGGAAGAGGCTCTTACTGAAAATGAAATTAAAACAATAAGCTGGATTAAGAAGAACTACAAGTCCGACCTGACTTTAGCACCGTTCAAGGGAAAATTGCCTCAACAAAAAGATGATTCGTAAATTTCTAAACCCAGCATATCTCAATAACTATCATGTTTTTATAGTACTAATTATCTCAGTAACTATCATATCTGTAACTGTCATCTTTATAACTGTCTGACTTTAAGTAATCTTTTTATTTTGACAAAACAGCGTCGACTGTGGAGTATATGTGATGTACTTCATGAACATCATTTTTACACAAGGTGATTTCGCGAAGAAATTTGGGAAGCAAGAGGCTAACAAGTTCAGGGCTCAAATTCTAAAGCAGTTTGCGCAGAATCGGCATAGTTGGAGGCCTTAGATGGATTAAACAGATTTTTCATTATTTGCAATCTGATTATGTTTCTGTTGAGTTTGTAAACCCCTGTTTTTCTGTCTAGTTTGAAAGGTGATCAACTAGACAGATGATTCTATGCATAGTACAGATCTGTTCAGAAGTTATGTAAATACAAACTATCTTTCTAGCTATCATATCAGTAACTATCAAACTAACTATCATTTTCGTTACTAACTGTACAAGTAACTATCAAATGAACTATCAAATGCAGGAAACTAACTAACAAATTAACTGTACAAGTAAGTATCGAACTAACTATCATTTTAGTAACTATCTTACTAACTATCATCTTCCTAATTAACTTTCTAATTATCTAACTGTCAAATTAATAACTATCTTACTAACTATCATTTAAGTTGCTAACTATGAAAAATGCAGGACAGAATGCAGCGTGCCGCTGCACCGCGCAGCGGCAGCGGAACGCTGCCGAACTCAACATGAATAAAATAATAAAAGTATCCTTTCAATTATTGTAAAACAAGTAAACAATCAATGTACATGTCAATGTAACAATCATATAAAAAAAGAATAGAACTGCATGAATAGCTATCATTTTAACCCAGAAACTCTCAAACTAAATATCATTTTAGTAACTATCTTACTAACTATCATCTTCCTAATTAACTTTCTAATTATCTAACTGTCAAATTAATAACTATCTTACTAACTATTATTTAAGTTACTAACTATCAAAGTAACTATTATATTGCTAGCAAACATCTAAGTACCAACCAGACTCTGTGTTAGTAACTATATAAGTAACTATGAAAAACAAAATTGCTGCACAGAAGAGAAACTTATCCAAGTATGAAGAATGCAGCGTGCCGCTGCACCGCGCAACAACTCAACATGAATAAAATAATAAAAGTAACCTTTCAATTATTATAAAACAAGTAAACAATCAATGTACATTTCAATGTAACAATCATTAAAAAAAAATAGAACTGCATGAATAACTGTCTAGGTAACTATATAATTTCTGTACAGCTTGTTCTGTTGTGACCAGCATATTTGTTACACCTGCTGCACTTGACTGTCCTTTTAACTTCATTTTTACTTCTGTACCTCTGTAATTTTGGCCTTCCAGGTGGTCTCTTTGTTAATGGTGGTTGCACCAACAATGCAGGCTGAGCTAGATACACCGGCTTTGAAATAGTAGGAACCGGATTGATTGCGAAAGAATAAGTTTCACGATATTTATCCACCTAAAAAACAAAAAAAAAAAAGGAAAAAAAAAGGATATAATGTCAAGTTCATATAACTGTACCAGTAACTGCACTAGTAACTATCATCTTCTTTAGTAACTATGATAGTAACTATCAACTGAGCATCTATCTTTTTATCTATCTGCAAGTAACTGTCTAAGTAACTATCATCTTCTTTAGTAACTATGATAGTAACTATCATAGTAACTATCAAACTAACTTGTAACTATCAAGTTATTGAATATCTGTGTTAGTAACTACTAAATGTGATAGTAACTAGTATCTGTCAGTGTAACTATTTTATTTGAAGTAACTATCTTACTAACTACCTCGGTAACTGTTTAAATAATGTTAAATTTAGGAAAAGTGGTGCACCTTGAAAATTGGGTTGACATATGAGTACACATTAGAACCGTGTTTCTGAATCACGACAAGGGCATGTGAGCAAGGAAATCCGTGAACTTGCCATTCTCCACATGAACAGTATAACGCTTCCAAGTTTACCATCACAGAATACTTTTGGCACTGAACTTCATAAACGTATGTATCAGATCTACTCACTAACCAGTGTCTACCCAACTCCAAGTTGTCAACCAGCTTCTTTTCGAAATTTGGACACAGCTCAGTAACCCATCTAGCAGATTCTTCCTTCCGAGAAGCAATTAAAGCCATAGACTTAACACGAATGCCTTCGTTAAATTCAATAATGGGAAGGCTCTTCAACTCCTTCACCCAATTGTTGAAACACTCAGCCAAATTATTTGTCATTTCACCAAACCTTTCACCATTAAAAAAACTACAAGCCCATGTTTCCAGAGGCAGATCCTTCAAAAACTGATCAACAACCTCACCACCTTCATGCTTCAACTTCTCGAAATTAATCTCAAAATATTCACGAGTGCGAGAATAAGCACACTTCATAAACAACAATGGAATTCTTTTGCTCAGATAAGAACCACATGCAAACTTGTTGCTCAGATTAGCCTGAAGATGCCTATAACAAAATCCATGAGGACTATTGGGAAAGACTGCACGAACTGCATTTAGAAGACCAATATTACTATCAGATATGAAAGTAATTTGCCTTGTAGAATATCTCGACAACTCTTCAGACAACATCATAAGAAAGAAGGTCCAGTTGCTCTCATTTTCAGAATCGACAATAGCATAAGCAACTGGATATAATCCTAAACAAAAGGAAAGAAAAAAAATAATGTCAGATTCATATACCAGTAACTGTCTAAGTAACTATCATCTTCTTTAGTTACTATGATAGTAACTATCATAGTAACTATCAAACTAACTTGTAACTATCAAGTTGTTGAATATCTGTATTAGTAACTACTAATTGTGATAGTAACTAGGAAAAAAATAACTAGTAACTATCTTACTAACTATCAAAAAATATCTCAATAAGTAGTAACTATCTCAGTAACTATCATATCTCAATAAGTTTCACGATATTTATCCACCTAAAAAACAAAACAAAAAAGTAAAAAAAAAGGATAATCTGAAAAATAAAAGAATTTCCAGTAGTATGTATCAAAGTAAATGTATAATCAGAAAAATTGATTTAACTATACCAGTAACTACCATACTATCTATCAAAAGTAACTATTTGGTCTTGAGCTTTCTGTAACTGTATAAGAAACTACTATAGTATCTATCACAATAACTGTCGGTCTGAAAGTAATGGAAATGAAAACCAACAGCAATGAAGAAAAGAAAGAACAAAACAATAGAGAAAGTGATGTACCACAATTCGCATCCTTTGTCGAAGCAGCAAGAAGCATGCCTTTGTATTTATTTGTGATGAATGTAGCATCAATACAGAGAATTGGTCTGCAAGACTGAAAACCATTCAACCAAGCAGAATACGTAACAAACATACGCTGGAACCTTTGTGTTTCAGATTCGTACTCTACAGCTAGCCTAGAATATGGGTTGCATTCATATGTGCGCTGGCAAAACCATGATAAATTCTGGTAAGACTCAGAGTCAACACCAACCACAGCATCCCTTGCAAGTTCTTTGCCATACCAAGCAGTATGATAGGGAACATCTAAGCCGTAATTTAGCTTTATGTCTTGCAGTATATCAATAGCTTTCTTACTGGGATTCTCACGAACCTTGTCAAGCATCACCTCCCTAATAATCTTGCTGCCCATCATCTTACTATTTTGAAGCCGGATGACACAACGACATCTATGTTCGTTCACCAATTCATTGATCACAAAGAAACCATTATACCTGAATAAAAGGTGCAAAACTCAATCAACATATATACATTTTCATAGTAAATATCCAAGTAACTAATAACTATCCAGTTAACAATTCCTGTAACGTTAACACTGAGAAATATAGAAAGTAACTATCCAAGTAACTACTAACTGCTGAAGAAAAAACAGGTAACTATCAAAGTAACTATCAAAATAAAAGTTTGTCTGAGTTCAAAAATAAGAAATATATAAATAACTATCTAAGTAACTATACTAGTAACTATCATGCTTAAAAAATGAAGCACACAATGCAGCGTGCCGCTGCACCGCAAATATAGAAAGTAACTATCTAAGAAACTACTAACTACTGAAGAAAAAAACAGGTAACTATCAAAGTAACTATCAAAATAAAAGTTTGTCTGAGTTCAAAACTAAGAAATATATAAATAACTATCTAAGTAACTATCATACTTAAAAAATGAAGCACACAATGCAGCGTGCCGCTGCACCGCAAATATAGCAGCACGCTGATATCAACTATACAAAATTAAATTTAACAAATACAAATTACGTGCAACGGCTAGTGAAAATGTACCTGCATAAAGATGCCTTCACACACCAATTACAACCTTCAGAATGTTTTTTCTTGCAGAAAGCAACAATGCGTTCAGGCTTATTTCTATCAAAAAAATACTCAAAACCAGTCTCCACAGCATACATCCGCAACTTGAGCCTAAACTCTTTTGCCCCACCCTCAAACGTCTGACCCTTAGAGTGAATAAGATCTTTCCATCCTTTAGAAAGATACATTTTTGGGTCCTCACGCCTATAACATCCCAAAAATTCATTCTCTTCCACCAAAACACTACTCTCCTCACTAATAGTATTACTAACTGCACTTTCGGAAACAGAAGCAATGGGATCGACACAATGAACATCCACATCAACAAAATCAGATTGATATCGTCCCAAAACTTTAAACATCATGTGCATATCAACCTCATTTTCCAGAAAGTAAACAGTAGGATCTGGATAAACATTGTACTTAAGTTTGAAAACCAATCTTTCCAAGTCAGGAAAACGATCACGTATCTGATGACAAAAATCAACAAAACTACAATTATGAACAAACGAAAGTGCTGCTCCTTCACCAGAATACATGAGCTTAGCAGTATAAAAATTGTCCATTGCACCTACAGGAAAAATCATAACAACATCAATAATTATAAATACTATCAGAGGGAATCATAATTATATCTGTTACTATCTTACTAACCATTATAGTATCTATCATCGAAGTAACTATCTTACTAACTATTGTACTAACTATCATTTTAGTAATTATCTTACTAACTATCGTACTAACTATCTTACTAACTATGAAAAATAAAAGATGCAACAACTATCAGCCTACTAACTAGCTTACTAACTATCGTAGAAGCTGAAATAATAACTATGAAATTGGTAACTATCTTACTAACTATTAAATGGTTGGAACTATCTTACTAACTATCTTACTAACTACGAAAAATAAAAAAATGCAGCAACTATCAGCCTAGTAACTAGCTTACTAACTATCGTAGAAACTGAAATAATAACCATGAAATTGGTAACTATCGTACTAACTATCATCTTGGTAAATATCTCACTATCAGTAACTACCTAACTAACTATCAAAAAAATGCAGAACGGAAAAACATGATGAGGAAGTTTTCAGAGCAGTATGAAGAACTTTTCGGAGCAGTATGAGGAAGTTTTCGGAGCAGTATGAGTAAATTTTCGAAGCAGTAACAGTATGACAAATAACAGACGCAAAGGAAAAAACGAAAATGGCAGAATGAGCAAATCTAAACAGCTGCAAAACATTAACATACCTCATTCAGAGACAAATCGCAATCGTAACGCAAATATTCAGAGACAAATCTGAATCGCAAATTGAGCAATTAAACAGTTGAATTGCAGATCGCCGGAAGAAAACGAATTACAAAATCGGCGGCAAAAAAGGAATTGCAGATCGGAGGCAATGAGGAATTGAAGATCAGAGGCAATGAGGAATTGAAGATCAGAGGGAGAGAGAAAGAGAGAGAGAGAGGCGGCAGTGAGAAGAAGAAAACGAAAACAGAGATGAAAGAGAAAACGTAACAGAACGGGATAAAATTCAATGCTTAAGGGTAAAATCGTCCGTTAGAAAATCAAAAACAGCCCTTTTTTCTAATTTAGTAAAATTGAAAAGAGGTTTTTGTGATAAAAGTATTAAAAACCTGTCCTTTTTTATGAAGTGAAAAACAGGGGGCTTTTTTTCTAATTTACAAAGCTAGATGGTCCTTTTCTCTAAAATAGGCTATATATAATTAAGCTAAATGGTTTGTTTAAGTTACCAATTTATATAATTAAACAACCAATACCTAAATTATATCTAAATTAACATAAATACCTAAATTATACCTAAATTAACATAAATACCTAAATTAACAATTACATCTAAATTAACATAAATACATAAATAAATTATATCTAAATTTACATAAATAATTATATAAATTATATCTAAATTAACATAAATAAATTAACCTAAATTAACATATTTAAATTAAAATAATTTAAAAAAAAAAAAAAAAAGCTTACCGGATCGGATGGAGGAGGAGAGTGGCCGGAGGAGGAGGAGGAGAGTGGCCGGATCGGATGGAGGGGAGGAGGAGGAGTGGCCGGATCGGATGGAGGAGGAGGAGGAGCAGAGCGGCGGTGCGACGCAATCCAAATTGCTGCAGAGGTGTACGGAGGGGGAGAAATATGAAAAATGCAGAAAATGGAGGCTAGGGTTTGGCAGTTTCAGCCTTATACCCGATAGAATAGCCGACGATTAAAAAATATTTCGTCGGCTATTCTTTACTATAGCCGACGAAATATTTAATATCGTCGGCTATACTTTGAATGTCGTCGGCTATACTTTAGGCGCTCAGCAGCCGTCCGATCTCCCCCATCCAACGGCGGACAATGAAAAGGCGCGGATCGCAAGAGTTTAGCCGACGAATTTTAATATTTCGTCGGCTATACTTTGGTCAATCAGCAGCCGTTGGATCTGAGCCATCAACGGCGGACAATAAGCGGATCGCAAGAGTTTAGCCGACGAAATCAAATATTTCATCGGCTAAACCTTTGGTCAAACAACGAAGTCAAACCTCTAAACGCTATAAATTAAAACGGAAATTGGCCTGTGCAAATGACGTTTTTTGGCCTGACCTTCAACAGATAATAGTTTCAAATGGATGAGACGCAACTAATCGTATAAAAAATTTCCTCTAAATATTTACCGACCGTGAGTCTACCCATAGGAAAACGGAAGTAAAAAACAGTTAACCGCAACATTCGGCACACTGGTTTTGTCGGAATCTTGTCATTTTTCAACCGTACACGTATTTCATTATTTCGGTCATATCTTATTTCACGACACATTTGCATTTGAAGAGTCTACGTATAGTAACTATTTGAAACTATACATTCACTTAAACACTTAGTAAACAAGTTAAGGAACATTAGTGCATATGTTCCGATTTTGAATCTAAAAGTTTGGAAAATCTATTCCAACCGTCAGATATCACCGTTAAGATTAAATACATGTATGAAAAAAAATCCAAATACATCTGACAACGTTAAAGGCTCGATCGGGACGGTCAACCGGGTGAGTCAACCCTTTAAAAGCTTAGAAATGAAAATTGGCCTGTGTAAATGACCTTTTTTGGCCTGACCTTCAACAGATAATAGTTTCAAATGGATGAGACGCAACTAATCGTATAAAAATTTTCTTCAAAATATTTACCGACCTTGAGGCTACCCATAGGAAAACGGAAGTGAAAAACAGTTAACCGCAACATTCGGCACACAGATTTTGTCCGAATCTTCTCATTTTTCAACCGTAGACGTATTTCAATATTTCGGTCATATCTTATTTCACGACACATTTGCATTTGAAGGATGAAGCAATGGTTTGTCGATAGTGATAGAAAATGGAAGCTGCTGTTTTTTTATTTTTTTTTTAATCATAGCCGACGAAATCAAACCTAGTACTCGTCGGCTATTCTTTTGTCGTTTTCTGTCAAAATAAAATATTTATTTTTCAATAAATTTATGGCCGACGAAATAATGAATTTTTCGTCGGCCATAAATTTATTGAAAAATATTTTATTTTAAATTGGTAAAATTCGTCGGCCAAACTTTCTAAAGTTTTCGTCGGCTATACTTTAAGAGAAAGGCCGACGAAAATCCAAATCGTCGGTCATTCTAGGGGTATAGCCGACGAAAAATATTTTTTAGTGACAAAAGAAAAAATCGTCGGCCATTCTTGGGGAATAGACGACGATTTTTTATTTTTAGCGACGAAAAAAGTATGTCGTCGGCCGTTTTTTTTTTTTCGTCGGTAATACTGTTTTTTCTGGTAGTGGGTCTTGAAAACCCACTTTACACCAATTTTCTTTGCTCCAGCTGGTAGTGGTGTAAGCTGCCAGGTCTCATTCTTCTCAATGGACTCCATCTCACAGTCCATAGCCTTTCTCCATTTTTCTTCTACTGCTGCTTCTTCAAAGGAACAAGGATCTTCGTAGGAAGCAAACATTGCAAGATTGTTTGACTCATCTTCTCCTTCTGAAAGGCCTTCTCCTGATACATAATCTTGCAAGTATGGAGGAGCTCTCCTTTATCTATTTGCTGCCGGAGGTACTTCACTTGGTGCCTCTTGATTGACCACTGGTACAATAGCTTCTTGGTCTTCATCCTCGGACTCTTCAGCTTTATCTTCATCACAACCTTCCCAAACCAATACATCTTGTCTCACTTCTTCTGCTGTTCTTCCCTAATTCCAGCCCTTATCTTCTTCAAAACTCACATCTCGACTTGTCACTATCTTCTTGGTTGCTGGGTCAAACAACCGATATGCTTTCGACTCGTCGCTTACTCCTAGTAACACACAAGGGAAGCTTTTAGCATCCAACTTCTTTCTTTTCTAGTCTGGCACGTGAACATGGGCTAAGCATCCAAAAACCCTAAAGTAATCCACTTTAGGTTTAACTCCACTCCACATCTCCTCCGGTGTTTTCTCTTTCACTACCGACGTCGGACTTCTATTGAGAACATGTGTTGTCCATCTCGCAGCTTCTGGCCAGAATCTCTTTGGTACCTTCAAGTTAGACAACATACACCGAACCATATTCATGATAGTTCAGTTCTTGCGTTCGGCTACCCCATTCTGTTGTGGGGTGTAAGCTGCTGTGAGTTGCCTGCTTATACCATTATCTTTACAGAAAGTATTAAACTCTGTGGAGGTGAATTCTCCATCTCTGTCAGTGCGTAAAGAACATATAGGTACTCCAGACTCCTTTTCGACAAGACTCTTATAATGTTTGAAAGTTGTGAATGCCTCAGACTTTTCAATCAGAAAATATATCCATACCTTTCTACTATAATCGTCAATGAATGTTAAAATATACCTTCTATCACTGTTAGAAGATGGTGTGATTGGGCCGCAGATATCAGCATGTACGAGCTGCAATTTCTTGGAAGCACGCCACTGACTCCTTTTTGGAATCGCCTCTCTGTGTTGCTTGCCTACCAAGCAATCTGTACATGACATAGTTGTAGCTTTTAATGGTGGAATGCCTTTTACCATTTCTCTGTATCTTAATGTCCGCAGCCCCTTATAGCTCAGATGTCCATATCTCCAATGCCATAGCTGCGATTCATCTTCTGTCATTGTTTGTAAGCAAGTAGAGATTTCTGGTACTACACTAGCCAACAACACAAACATCCTATTCGCAGTCATCCATGTCTGCATAATCAAACCCCTTCTTGGATGATAAAGCTTGCATACTCCATGCTTTATAAGAATAGCTGATCCCCGTTCTTGAAGTTGGCCTATACTGAGCAAATTATTCTTCAAATCCGGCACATAATAAACGTCTGTAATCACCTGAGTTGCGCCCTCGATTTTCAGTCGTATATTTCCTTTCTCCATCACTTCCATTCTTGTATTATTGCCCAGCTTCACCGAATGTCTGTATGTACGTACCATCAAAATCCGAGAAGCACTGTCTCTTCCCACACATGTGATTGCTGCATCCAGAATCTAAGAACCACACCTCTTCCCTTTTTGCATTGTTAGTTTCCACAAAAGCCATCAGAAGCATCTCTTCTTTCTCATCAATCTCAGCATAGTTGGCTTTCTTGTTCCAACGAGGACATTCGTATTGAAAATGCCCTAGTTGATGACATTTATAACATTCCACAGTGGCCTTGTCAAATTGCCTCCCTCTGCCGCTCCCTCGGCCTCTAGTCGCAGCTCCTCTGCCTTTGCTTCCTCTTTCATCAGAACTAACCTTCAGTGCTTGCTCGTCTCCACCACTCTTTCTAAACTTCTGCTCATGGACTAGCAACGAGCTTTGTAAGGCATCAACCGAAAGACTATCAATGTCTTTCGACTCTTCAATCGAGCACACAATGTAATTGAAATTCTCGGTAAGAGTACGTAGAATCTTCTCAACGATCTTGACATCCGGCATGTCTTCACCACAGTTTCTCATGTCATTGGCTACCACCATCACTCTCCCGAAATAATCATTGACCGTCTCTCCCGATCTCATCTCCAGTAGCTCAAAATCTCTGCGAAGAGTTTGAAGTTGAGCACGCTGCACCCGTGCATTCCCTTGATACTTAACCTTCATTGAGTCCCACAACTGTTTGGCTGTCGCCTTCTGAGTAATTGTCTTCAAGATGGCCTTGTCGATGGAATTGAAGAGATAATTCTTGGCCTTCAAATCCTTCATCCTCGCTTCTTCTAGAGTCTTCCTCTGAGCTGGTGTTAATGCTTCTTCACCGGCTGGTTCTGGTTCTGTATAGCCTCCCTGGACGACACTCCAATACTCCTTTGATCTAAGGAGATTTTCCATGATCAAACTCCAATGATCATAATCCCCATCAAACTTGGGGATGCACGCTTGGGCAAAGCTGTTACCCTCAGCCATCGTCACACTCACCTACACTCGAAGTGTTTCACTCCCAATCTCTCGTGTTCCACTCACTTGAAACTTGCTCACAATCAGGCCTCTTTCGAAGCTCTGATACCAGAATATGAAAGGCTCTTAATCACACACAAAGTTCTGGAAATACTTTGATAAGTTTATTAAACAACTTCAGGCTTTATATAGCCTTTACAAGATGAGATACTGAAAACAACAGTAACAATCACGTACAAATCGTGATGTTAGTTACAGACTAATTCAAAACAGATTCTAACTAGTGACTCCTAGTATACAGGAGCTTATTAGCTGAAGTAAACAACAACTCTAACAACTTTGACATTGTCAGACCTAACAGAAAGAGGACTGTTGCTCTCTGTTTTCAACTCTCTCCAGCAACCTCTGCATGGCTCGACTACTGCAACATAGCAAAAACAATTGTATACTGGTCAAATCATGACCATAAAATTATATCCAACATGTTTCAGATAGAGATAATTGAGAGGTGATGGTTTCTTCTCATGGTCAGTAACATGTCTCAGCATGTCACAACCGCATTTTCATCACAGGAGAATAAACTACAGCACAGACACCTACAATTCTACCACACTCATGACATTGAGAGTGTGTCCTACAGTCATATGAAATCAACGCATACAAATCTATTGCAGATTCCAAGATCTATGCACATTTTATCTAAGGGGATCCCATTGTCATGGCAAGGTCAAATAAACAGAACAGCATAAAACCCGAAATTCTCAGGGCAAATCATGTCAAGCACTACTCTCTCGAATAACGAACTAAAATGTTGAACTGCTACACAATCCTGGCCAGTGACACATGTTCGATATATGTCCAAGGGTTTCACAGAAATTAATTCCACGAATGCACTACTGGAAACAAGGACTGAGGCGACGAAGATTGGAAAGGGAAAATCAAAGTTCATCGCCTCAACATATTGAGGCGACCAATATTGGATTGGTCGCTTCAGAAAACGAGAGCGACGACTTTTGATCAATAGTCCTCACATCTTATTGAAGCGACGAATATTCGTTGTTGTCGCCTCCCAATAATGTTTTGTAAACTGTAGCGACGACAATTCAAAGTTCGTCGCCGACGTAAACTTCAAGCGACGGATTTTATAACTTTCGTCAATATTCGTCGCTGACTTCTTATATGAAGCGACAAGTATTGAGCAATAGTCGTCGCTTCATGTAATCTGGTCAACCATATTTTCATAGTTTGGAGAGTTGTAGATTTGGCATTTGGTGTCCGATTGACGATTGTAATACATTTTCGGAAAGGAAACGACGCCACGAGTCAAACTCGTCGCTTTGCCACGACGTGTGGGCTTTTTCGGGCTTTCGAGTTCGTTAAGGCCCTCAAAACGGCAGTTTAATATGTTTTAAATAAGGTTGACCGCATCGATCGGGGCTCTAACTTTGTCGGATTTAAGTGATTTTTTTACCATAACCGTATTTCATCATAACGATCAAATGTTATTTCACAGTATTTTTCAAAATTTTACTTCTTTTATATAGTTGCTTCGAAAAGTTGTACACTTGAGTATAATCTTATAATCAAGTTATACCGTATTAGTAAGCATGTTGTCGTTATAATGGATAACTTCACAAAATGAAAAATTTGACCGTCTGATGTGATCGTTATAGTTAAATATGAGTAGAGTATAAAAATCAGCTCGTTTCGTAAACGTTCGACGCTCGATCGAAACGGTCAACCATATTTTCATAAAACTTATCACACGAAAACCCTATTACGTACCTTTAGATGACCTTGTTTCGTCGACTCTTCCAAACATTAAATTCTCAAATAGATGAGACGTAATCAGCCATGTAAAAATTTGGTAACTTTTACCTCCCGATACTATGGTTCCCCATAGAGAGAAATAAGTTTAAATAAGGTTGACCGCGTCGATCGGGGCTCTAACTTTGTCGGATTTAAGTGATTTTTTTACCATAACTGTATTTCATCATAACGATCAAATGTTATTTCACAGTGTTTTTCAAAATTTTACTTCTTTTATATAGTTGCTTCAAAAAGTTGTACACTTGAGTATAATCTCATAAAAATTTTATAATCTTTTAAATATTATTGAAGCGACGGATTTTGTATTACTTCGTTGCTTCAGTATAATCAATAAAAATTTTAAAATCTTTTAAATATTATTGAAGCGACGGATTTTGTATTACTTCGTCGCTTCACTTTTATATATTATTGAAGCGACGGATTTCGTCTTACTTCGTCGCTTCAGTGTTGAATCCGCGCCACATGCTGAGATCCAATTAAAACACATTGCGCGGATCGACCCTATGAACAGTCAGATTTTCCAGATCTAACGGCCATAATTGATCCCCTTTTATATATATATATATATATATATATATATATATATATATATATATATATATATATATCTCCCCCCTCTCCTCCTTCCTCTTCACTGCCGTCGCCTCCCTCCCTCTCCTCCTCGCCGTCGCCATCCAAGTCTCCGACGACGACCTCGCCGTCGCGATCCAAGTCTTCGACGCCGGCCGACCTCGCCTTCTCCATCCAAGTATTCGACGCCGGCCGACCTCGCATTCTCCACCAGAGCTCCTCCCACCGCGCCGGCCGGCCACTGCTGCAGACCTCACTCCCACCGCTTTCAAGACGGACGGCAGGGTAGTGCAAGAACCGAATCGACACGCTGAAGAAGAAGTACAAGCTCGAAAAGTCTAAGCCCTTCCCCTCCACCTGGATCTTCTACGACACCATCGACTCCCTCATCGGCGTGCCTCCTTCCTCCGCCTCAAACCCCGCCGTTTTGAACCGACCCCCGTTTTGGACAAAAACTGGACATAAAAACAAAATGGCGGGATATTTTTTTAAAATGAAAATGGAGACATGAAGCGACGAACATTGATATTCGTCGCATGAAATTTATCATCCCATACACTCTAGCGACGACTTTTGAACCAAACTTCGTCCCCTCAAATTGTAAGCGACCACCCAAAATTCGTCTCCTAGAATTGGAAGCGACGACCCAAAATTCGTCGCCTCGAATGTGAGGAGACGACTCAAACTTCGTCGCTCAGAATTTGGCGACAAACTTTGAAGTCGTCGCTTGAAATATCCAAGCGACGACTTTTGTAGCAAAAGTGGTCGCCTCGAATTGAAACGACGAAAACGAAGCGACGACCTCCAGCGACGACTTTTTTGTCTCTTCGGTGTCGAAGCGACGACTTTTGACGACAAAAAGTCGTCGCTTCGAATCTGTTTTCCAGTAGTGATGATACTAGTGCAAATTCATCCAATCCGACTGTTAGTTTCTCCATCAAAGTCAGAAAAAAGAAAAAACATCCTGATCATAATGATTCATATAGCATAATATATAGTGATCAGGGAAGTTATGAAAATAAAATATTCCGCAATTTATCAGATATAGAGCAAACTCGCAACAAACATCACTAGGCTTGGCTTGAAAGAAACATATAAATAAAAGATCGGCGCCCAAAAGAAACCACATTATTAAAAAAGGAAGGGAAATTAATTTCAACATATATATATATATATATATGTATATATATATATACACACACACAAAATGAGATAGATATTTTTCTCAAAAAAAAAAAAAGAGATTAGATAGTTACAGTGCATACCCATTATTATCAGTGCATATATCCTTGAGTTTTCTCTCATCACTCATGACCAAATCAAGCATTTTGGTCAATCCTTCTATGTTAGTTTTCGCCACAAGCTTCTGAATAAACTCAGTTCCAGATTGATCCAACATTAACTCGCACAGATGGTCATGACCCTTATTCATAACTTCATTGAAAATCATCTCAAGTTCTTCCATCTTACCCTCTTCAATCTTCTTTTGCAAAAACCTACATCCGACATAATTAATCTTTTGCGACTAAAGAAATTTGTCCCTTCAACTCTTCTAAAGGGACATAGTAATAACTTGGTGTAGGCTGACGAGTAGACCCATTTTTAGGTCTTTGATCTTTGCTAGACATCAAGTTCAAGCCTTGACCCCTCTCTTCCCTCCCGAATCGTTGTCTTCCCGCCCCATTAGCAAACCTCAATCCCCTATTAACCCCGTTCCGTTGAGGAGTAGAATTAGACCGTTCCCCATAAATCAAACTGCCCCTACCACTGTTGCTGCTGCTATTCCGATTCCAACCATAAGAATTGAGTGTCCCAATATTGGCCGTATTTAGATTTGAATACCTCATGTATTGCTCGGCCATCAAGAAAGCACATTGGTTTAACCTCTCTAAATAGTATTCCTGCTCTATAGTACTGAACCCACCATTACCTACAATTGTAGAGCCAGGCATAGGCATAAAGTTGTTTGGTACTCTTTGATTGGATGTGGGGAATGAACTGTCATTATTGGATAAGCTCAACCGATTCAAAGAAGCTGCGAAAAAATCATGACTACCTCCCCCACTTGTTCCAAATCCCAATGTTGAAAGCCCGTTAGCATTGATCAGATTGTTGGTACTATTGTTGGTGGGAGAGATGAGATGATCAAAGTTGGGATTAGTGTTTTGAAGATAGAGAGGGTTTTGCATGATTGGTGGGTTTTGAAGAACGTGATTGGGCAACATCGAGTCCCAATACATGTGATTTTCAGAGGGACGAGGAGGGTTTTGAGAGGGATGGTATTCAGAAAAAGAATTAGTGGTATTGATACGGCGAATTTGAAAGTTTTGATTTTCCGGCAAGGTTGCAGAATTAAACCACTGATCAAGCTGTGCATAATCCTTCCATTCTCTCTTTTCTGCCATACCTTCTCTCTTCCTCTCCATTGTATCTGTAACCGATGCCAAAACAATAAAAGAAAGTGATTAGATGAACGGAGAGTCTTAAATACGGAATTAAAGGAGAGGCTGAAGGGTTTTAGGGATTGAGAGAGAGAGAGAGAGAGAGAGAGAGAGAGGCTAGGAGGGCTTTAAGACTCTCAAAACAACTTTGGCACGTTTTTTTTATTGAGATTATTAAGAGAAAAATATTTAGCATTGATGGAGAAGATTTACCGGATCTCTAATGTTAGAGTGTTAGAGTGAAATAAGGAATTAGAGGATGGGAAGAGCCGAAGAGTTATAGTGATATAAGGAATGTTTTTGGTCAACAAGTTAAGAGAGGGGGTGTGTTTAGGGTTTAACAAGCTAGCTCTATCATGCAATACGGATTGAAAAAAAAATCAAAATTATTAAGATAATTCAAAATTCAAAAAATTATTAAAATCATTCTTTATGATATGAGAGGATATTTACCTAGCTAGTAGATTTCCTTAGCAATATTCTCGCTGTATGCAGGATGAATGGTTTGACGGGGCAGAATATATATATATGCGGAAAATATTCAAACACTACCAGAAAAGGCATCATAGCCGACGACGCCATCTCGTCGGCCGTTTCCATTAATTCGTCGGCTATGGTTATAGCCGACGAAGTATCGTCGGCTATTCTCTCGTCGGGAATGCTCCGTCGGCTATAGTATAGCCGACGATACACCAGGTAAGTCGTCGGCTTATAAAACACTAGGTATAGCCGACGAAAAAAGCGTCGTCGGCTATACTTCGAACATTGCCGACGACAAGATCGTCGGCTTCAACAATTACGTAATTGCCCCTAACCCGAAGTACAGCCGACGACACTATCGTCGGCTATCCGTCCGTTATAGCCGACGACACTATCGTCGGCCATACCAATCGCCGGTACCAGGAACGGCTTTTTTGCCGGAAGCCGGGAGAGTATAGCCGACGACATATGTCATCTTCGTCGGCTATAACCGTTATAGCCGACGATTTTTACCAAATTTCGTCGGCTATAGCACTTATAGCCGACGAAATAATGCCAATATCGTCGGCTATAACCCCTAAATATTTAAAAAAATTTAAAAATTTAACTCGGGCCCAATTTCACTTCGTCTTCGGTTTGGCTGCAGAAAATGCACAAACAAACATCCAAATATCCAACAAATATCCACATCAATCCATCCCTAATATCCTACATACTGTACAAATTAACCCACTATCTACTCATCATCACCCCCTAAACGCGTAGCGTCGTCGACCGGATCGTTCGAGTTCCGGTGGCTATGGCTGTCCTGATCGGCTGGCGTACTCCGATGCGGGGGGGGGAGTGTGGACGACGAACTGGGGCATCTGTGGCGGAGGCGGGGGCTGGAGTCCAACCTGCTGGGCCTCCCAAGACTGCTGCATCCATCGGTACATCTCCGCCACAGATGCGTCTCTGGCCTGCTGCGCCGAAGCCTCCGCGGCCCTCGCCAACTCTGCCTGCTGGAGCGCCTCCACCGCCCTCGCCAACTCCGCCTGAGTCCTCTGCAGCTGCGTCTGCAAGTCTCCTCTCGTCGAAGCCGCACGCTGCGTGCTGGGATTGGCCGGCGTGTACTTGAGAACCCCATCTCCCGCCGCGCCTAGGCCTCTCTGGTAGAAGTAGTTGTTCCCCGTCCCTACCGCCGCGTGCATGATCTGAGAGGCCAAGCGCGGCTCAAGGGTGTCGATCGTGGAGGCAAACTCCGCGATCGCCTCGTCGGACGCCCCGTCTCCCAGGGTGTCTCGCGCGATCCCGAAGGTGATCGCGTCGGTCTCCGCATCGATTTCCGCCTAATTGACAAGAAAATATAATAAACGAATTAAAAAATATATATATATAAATTAATTTAATGAAACACTTTTATTGAAGATGGGCGAATACTTACCACTTGGTCGGGACGCCCCGGATACATCTGCGCATGAATCCACGACAACGGCCTCAGCGGTCGGTCCCTCCTCGCCATCTCCGCCCACTGCCTCCAGGAGTGGGCGCCGCCGTGGTGGGGGTGCTCGTTCCTCCTGCGGTTGTCGTTGTTCGCCCCAAGCACTGCTCCACATGGTACGTCCTGTAGTGCGTGGACAGCTCGTTCTTCCACTCGGAGTACCTATATTAACAAAACACAACTGTTAGATATATTCGTACACTGCCAATAAATATATTTATACAAAAAAAAGTAAAACACATAACCTGTTCTTCAGCTGCTCGTCTCTCCACCAGTCCAAGGTAGGATGGACTCTAAACCATTGCTGCAATATTATAAATTAATTAGAAAATATTTTTATATAGTTATAAGGACTGAATTCATAAATATTTATTTTCTATAATAAAAATCATATTTAACTCACCGACAGTGCATTGTACACTCGCGCCTTGATCTCATCGGGCACAGAGCCCCAGTCGGGCCACAACAGTGGGACCCTGTCCCGCACGAGCATGCCCGTCGCGTTGATGTACTTGGTGGTGGTGTCTCTCCGCTCAATCGGGCGTCCATCCTCACCGGGACCGGGCAGGATCTCTCTGATCCCACCGGCCAGCTCCCTCTCCAGGGTCGACATGTTCGCTGGCCCTCTAGTCCGTCTCGTCCCCGCGGGTTTATTGACGAGGACGCCTGTTTCATAATTAAAATGAATACATAGTTAAATAATTATTTAAACTAACTAATTAAATAATTAATTAAACAATCTAAATAATTAATTAAACTAACCAATTACCTGCGTCGTTGTACTGCTTGTCCTTCTCACGAACGGCCCACAGGCCGCGGCAGTCCTCTGAGTCGAAAGGACTGTAGAAGTAGGCCTCCTCCCAGGGAATCTCGTGGGGCCGGTCGTGCCTCCAAATCTGCCTCCCCCTGGCGTCGTACTCAGGGATGGCAGGGAGGAACTGGACCATGTACATCCCCGATGGCGGAGACATACGGGGCGTGGACCCTGAGGGGCCTGCTCCCCCTGACGGTGGGCCCCGTAGCTGTGGACGCTGTCGCTGTGGGGGGACAGGGAGCATCTCTGGAGGGTCCAGATCGGCGCGCGGTGGGGTCGGCTGCCGATCCTGGAACAGTGCTGAAGTGCACTGGGGTCTGGTGGCTCTGCGTCCTCCTCCGACACTCGAGTCAGGGCCCGCTCCCGTCGACTCATACGAGGAGCCCCCACGTGGATCGCTCGGAGTCAATCCCATCAACGTCTCCTCTCGTCGACTCATAGGCCGGCCTAGGCCCCGACGACCGCTGGATCCGCTCCCCCCACGGCTGGATCCTGCCTGAGCGTCGGGGTCGCTCTCGGTCCGTCTGCCAAGCCATCGGTCTACAAAGCGCCGGTTTCCTGCACAATTAGTATATAAATTCCATAAATTGCACAAAAATTCCACAAAAAAATTAAAAACTTCATTCAATGTATATATACCTAATTATATATATACGTACCTAAATATATTTATACCTAATTATATATATATACACCTAATTATATATATACATAACTATATTTATACCTAATTATATATATATATATATATATATATATATATATATATTCCGAAAAATATATATATATATATATATATATCGTCCTAAAAATTAAAAAAAATATTTATACCTAATTATATATAAATTAGTATATAAATTAGTATACTAGTATATAAATTCAACAAAATTCCACAATTAGTATATAAAAACCGTAAATTTAACAAAAAATCCACAATATTAGTATATAAATTCCACAAAATTAACAAATTTAACAAAAAATCCACACAATTCCATAAATTTCACAAAAACCCTAAATTCCACAAAAAATTCACAAAAACCCTAAAATTCACAAAATTCGACAAAATTAATAAAAACCCTAAATGAGGCTCGATCGGGACTACCTGACATGGTGGTGCAGTCTGGACGAGGACCGGTGGTGCGGTGCGGCGGCGACGGCGGCAGGGGCGGCTGCGGCAGGGGCAGCTGCGGCTAGGGGCGGCTGCAGCAGGGGCGGGCAGGGGCGGCTGCGGCAGGGGCGGGTAGGGGAGGCTGCGGCAGGGGCGGCTAGGGCGGCTCGGGGCGGCTCCGGCAGGGGCTTTCGGGTCGGGGAGGGCTCGGGAAGGAGGGGGCCGGGGCGGGGAGGAATCGGGTGGGGCCGGGGAGGGTCGATCGGCGTCGGGGAGGCTCCGTCGTGGTCGGTCGGCGTCGGGGAGGGGTGGGGAACGATTGGGCAATTTTGGTTCTAAGCAGAAAATGAGGGAGAGGCGCCTAGGGCTCGGTTTAAATCGAAGGATTATAGCCGACGATTTAATTTTAATTCGTCGGCTATAGTCATAGCCGACGAAATTCGTCGGCTATACTCTTACGGGCCGGGCCAAAATCCGGGCCGGGCCGAAGTTGGGCTTTGCGGGCCGGTTATAGCCGACGAAGTTTGGTGTATCGTCGGCTATAATATGCATATCGTCGGCTACAATATGAATCTCGTCGGCTATACTTTACGCTCTCAGCAGCCGTCAGATCTCGCCCATTCAACGGCGGACAATGAAACGGCGCGGATCGCAAGAGTTTAGCCGACGAGGTTAAGTATTTCGTCGGCTATTCCCTGGTCAACTTTTGGTCAAACCTCTAAACGCTTTAAAACGGCAATTGACCCGTCTAAATGACGTTTTTTTGCCTGACCTTCAACAGAGAATAGTTTCAAATCGATGCGACGCAACTAACCGTATAAAAATTTTCCTCCAAATATTTACCGACCGTCAGGCTACCCATAGGAAAACGGAAGTAAAAAACACCTAACCGCAACATTCGGCACACAGATTTTGTCGGAATCTTCCCATTTTTCAACCGTAGTCGTATTTCAATATTTCGGTCGTATCTTATTTCACGACACTTTTGCATTTGAACGGTCTACGTATGGTAACTATTTGAAACTATACATTCACTTAAACACTTAGTAAATAAGTTAAGGAACATTAGTGCATATGTTCCGATTTCGAATCTAAAAGTTTGGAAAATCTATTCCAACCGTCAGATATCACCGTTAAGATTAAATACATGTATGAAAAAAAATCCACCTACATCTGACAACGTTAAAGGCTCGATCGGGACGGTCAAACTTTTGGTCAAACCTCTAAACGCTTTAAAACGGCAATTGGCCCGTCTAAATGACGTGTTTTGGCCTGACCTTCAACAGAGAATAGTTTCAAATCGATGCGACGCAACTAACCGTATAAAAATTTTCCTCCAAATATTTACCGACCGTCAGGCTACCCATAGGAAAACGGAAGTAAAAAACACCTAACCGCAACATTCGGCACACAGATTTTGTCGAAATCTTCCCATTTTTCAACCGTAGTCGTATTTCAATATTTCGGTCGTATCTTATTTCACGACACTTTTGCATTTGAACGGTCTACGTATGGTTTCGGTCAATATACTTTAGCCGACGACTTGCAAGTCGTCGGCTACAGTATAGCCGACGAATTGTAAGTCGTCGGCTACAGTATGGGCATTATAGCCGACGAATTATGGTCCATTTCGTCGGCTATAATGCTGATGTTTCTGAAAATTTGCCATTTAGGGCCTGAAAATTGCCTATTTCACCTGATAAATTCCTGAATATCGCACAAACAATTCAATACAATTTCCCAAAAATTCGGAAAACGGTAATTAAGGACAAAATTTTTTTTCATACATGCATGCACCTTTGTACACAAATACATACATAAATAGTATACTAAGGATGATAATCAGAATCATCCTCATCACTTGAGTCAGACGTAGTATAGTAGTTAATATCTGGCAACCGGTGCTCGTACTCGTCGTCTGAGTCATCGTCTGCCTGATATAGACGATTTGGATTAACATCATACATGGGCACCTGACCCCTAGGAAGTCGGACCACTCTGCCCGGCGTCACATTATTATCGCGGATGGTGGAGGATTCCGGAATGTCGCCGGCGTCCGGCTCTTGGTATGCGGTCGCTTCTTGACACTCTGTGCTCACACCAAGTGTGGTAGCACTGTATATGTCTCGCTGAGACACATGGTTAACTACCTTCCACGTGCCTTTGTTAAAAGGATCGTCAAGATAAAAGACCTTTCTGGCCGCTGTGGCGAAAACAAAGGGGTCGTCTTCATACACACTAGTGGCGGTATTCACCGAAAGTATGCCATACTGATCGATCCGTATGCGGTGCGGCCTAGTATCAAACCATCGACACTTGAACAAGTGGACTTTCATGCGGTTCCCATAAATGAGTTCAACAACTGACTGTAGGACACCGTAAAAATCCACGCCCCCCTCTGCACCATCCACCATCACCCCACAATTCTGTGTTTTGCGTTCCCCGTCTCTAGCTTCACATATATACTTAACGCCGTTGACATCACACATTGGGCGGACTGTGGAAGATATCGGCTTCATCGACAACAGCCTCAATTCCTCTGAGTAATTTGTATGACCACCACTCGCAGCCACTTGCATCAGCTGAAAAATATAACTCAAATCACTCGGTGTGTTTATGATTAAAGAATAGGGAACTGTAAAAGAAAGCCATCTAATATATATATTTATACACTTACCCATTGTGGAAAATAGTCTGCAAACGTCGTGTTGTGGTAGTCGACATCACCGCGAACTTCCTTGCAGTGAAGATGGTGACGTTTCCAATATTGTACCTCCGGACAGTTTATTAGAACCCACCAGTGGGCAATCCCTACCTCATGGTCAGGCAACTTGTCCACACCCTTTTTCTTGAAGCTTCCGTATGGTACAACAGAGTTGGCGACGATAGATAGGTTGAACTCGGGGTCATCTCGACTTGGATGTTGTGGGGGGTCCTCCATCGCTCCCAAGTACAACTTGGCGTACGTTACACACTCATGCGCAATGTAAGCTTCAGCAATACACCCCTCAGGCGCAGATTTATTGTGCACATATTTCTTGTAGTCTCCAAGTTGTCTGCAAGGTTAACAAGTGCATGTTAAGAGCATGCAACTTTTATTTAAAAACATGTATAAATCAAATTTATGAATAACATGTACCTTTCGATGGGATACATCCAAGTGTAGTGTACGGGACCGGTAAGCAACAATTGTTGGGGAAGATGGATCATCAGGTGAGGCATGATGTCAAAGAAGTTTGGGGGAAATATCCTCTCGAACTTGCACAAGATA
Source organism: Potentilla sterilis (assembly GCA_963682095.1). Classification (NCBI taxonomy): domain Eukaryota; kingdom Viridiplantae; phylum Streptophyta; class Magnoliopsida; order Rosales; family Rosaceae; genus Potentilla; species Potentilla sterilis. The sequence goes on along the minus strand of OY821765.1, from coordinate 14,385,495 downwards.
AAAACGATTTCCTCATGCATTCTCATGAGGTCTGATTTTCTAACTTCTCTAGCGCATAACTTCTGGAAGAATCTTGACAACGCCACCAACGGCTCAACCACTTCATCCTCCAAGTACGCTCGAATGAAAATAGGGAAGAGGCGTTGAAGCAGTACATGGCAGTCGTGACTCTTCAATCCGTACATCTTGTTGTCTCGGTAGTTAACACACTTGCTTATGTTACCCGCATAGCCATAAGGATACCTGCATAGCCATTAACAACAATTAGATTTCATGCATATATAGTCGTCCAACAACAGATGGATTCTTTAGGGAATACATGTCTAATAAAAAGTTACCTGACATTACTCAGCCATCCAAAGATTTCATGTTTCTGGTCCCTGGTGACGGTGTAAGGAGCTTGGGGCATTTTGCTCCTGCCCTCTCTCAACCACAAATGGTCCCGCAGTCCCATATTTCTCAGATCAACGCGTGCCTTGGGGGTGTCTTTTGTTTTCTTCTCCCAATTCAAAACTGTGCCAACCACGGCTTCACCCACGTTCTTCTCTATATGCATGACATCCAGGTAGTATCTGGTAGCCAACCTGGCCCAATAAGGAAGTTCCCATAAGATGCTCTTGTGTGACCAGAACCTATACCGATCCGGCCTCTCTGGAATCGTGCGCAACACATCGGGATGATTGCTAAGCGGACCAAAGTCATACTCATTCAACACTGCCAATATTTCCTCCCCTGTCCATTGCTCGGGTGCCCAGCCCCTTTCTTCAGTCCCATCAAAAGCCTGTGCATCGTCCCTAAATGGATGGTCATGCGGAAGCCAACGACGGTGACGCATCTGGACAATCTTGCTGCAATGAGGACTGGAGCAATCAACAGTCATGCACTCTGAACAAGCCCTGTAACCCCTGGTGACGCTGCCCGACAACATACCCCTCCCAGGAAAGTCACTGATCGTGCCAACAAGCATGGCATGCATCCGGAACATCTCATTTTTGAACCGGTCGTAGACCAGGTGGCCGTTCAGACTCAAGTACCGAAGCTCCTCAATTACGGGTCTCAAATACACATCGAGACACTTTCCCGGATAACCTGGGCCTGGAATCAACAATGTGAGCATGTTATATTCCTTCTTCATGCACATCCACGGTGGAAAGTTGTACGGAATCAAAATAACTGGCCACACACTGTACTGAAGCTCTTTCTTGCCAAAAGGGTTGAAACCGTCGGATGATAGCCCTAGCCAAACATTTCGAACCTCTGATGCAAATTCAGGAAACTCCAACACGTTCTTCTTCCAAGCCTCTCCGTCGGCGGGATGTCTAAGGGTGTCATCGTCAGGCACATTCCTCTCAGCCCACCATCTCATAGCTTCGGCCGTGAAAGCACACATGAACAACCGCTCAAGCCTATCAATCAGCGGGAAGTACCGAAGTATCTTCACAGCTTTCTTGTTCTCTTTAGGAGTGAACTTATACCGCTCTGTATTGCATAATGGGCAGTATTCAAGATCTGCAAGTCCTTCCCCGTAAAACAGAACGCAATCGTATCTGCATGCATGAATCTTGATATAGGAAAGGCCGAGATCTTTAAGGATATGTCGCACCTTATGATGACTGGTAGGAAGCCGATGTCTGGGGGGCATCGCCCCACCCCATAGCCGAAGCCAATCATCAACCGATTTGACAGTGCCTTTGTTCTCCGTTTTGATCTTCATCACTCCCATGACAGATTCAAGGACAGTCTTACTGCATCCGGGGTACAACGGAGTCTGTTGCAATGCGATCAGGTTGTTGTACTTTTCCATACCACTTGTGTTGACCGGAGATCGGGGTAATGGCTCGAGTGGCTCAATATCAGAGAAACACTCCATCTCCGGAGGTGGGAGTTGCACATCTGGTGCTTCCTCAAAGACACCGCTCTCACGAGGAAACATATCGTTGATCCAGTTCGTTGTCGGATCATTGGAGGAACTCCCTCTCTCGGCAAATTGTCCATGATCATGACGACCCGCAAACTCTGGTTCACCGTGATAAATCCAATTAGTGTATAGGACCCAAAATCCATATCTAGCCAGGTGTTGCTCCACTGTCTCTATGGAAAACCGGTGTCGTGGGGTGGCACACTTGCACTTTTTACACGGACAATAATGAAGTGTAGTGTCTCCACAGTTAGCCATCACAAAATCCAGGAAACTCCTAACTCCATCATGATACGCCTGATCCCATCTTCCAAGGGTAATCCAACTCTTGTCCATCCTGTAAATTCAAGAAATAAATATAGCTATATATAGATATGTATATATGCACGTACTACGTACGTACGCACGTACTAATTAATTAAAAAATTCATCATTACACACACACACATATATATATATATACACATGCATCCCTAAATTAATTAAAACATCGTCAATCTCCCTAATTAATTAAACACAATGTATTTTTTATATATACCAACAATATATTTTTAATTACAATTAAATTAATTAATATATATATACATTTTTTCATCAAATTCATCTAAAATCACCTATAAATCAACAATCAATCACTAATCTTCAACAAAACTTCAATTCTATCTAACTAATACAACATATATATCAACCCATTAATAATCTCATCTCAACACATATATATATATATATCAAATTAATCACACATTTATTCTAATTAAACTCTAAATTAACACACCTCTGCATATAACCAACTAAATCAACACACACAGCAATATACGTACCTTTCAAGCTTATGGCCGAGGTTTTGGACGATTTCAGAGCGTTTTGGACGATTTCATCGACGAATGAGCTCCCTGATGCAGAAGGTCGATCTGATATAAGAGTTATAGCCGACGAATACCCTCCTCGTCGGCTATAACCAAAAACTTTTCGTCGGCTATAACTCTTATAGCCGACGAATACCATTCTCGTCGGCTATAACCAAAAACGTTTCGTCGGCTATAGTTATAGCCGACGAGTTGTCGGCCGTCGTCGGCTATAATATTATAGCCGACGATGTGGCCGACGAAATAGTAATTCGTCGGCTATAAGGGGTTATAGCCGACGAGATATTATTTCGTCGGCCGTTTTTTCCCATATCGTCGGCTATAACCCCTTTTCTGGTAGTGAAAGCACTTGTTGCCGAATCTACATACAATGATGCTCGTAATTATTTGGTTGAATATTGCTGCTTTAGGTTATGTCAAGGGATGCTTCTGATATTCATCCTTCCCTGAGGATTAGATTAGTAGTACATATAATTATGTGCGCTTAATATGAACTGATTTATCAATGTGTCCTTGTTGAATATAATGTGTGGATTTTTCTATATTTGAGCATGCATGATAAGCTGTTCACTGTCGTTATTTTGATTCATTCTGTTTTACAGTAAATTGCATATATTTAGTTGTTATGATAAATTTTTGTAGGACTGTCGTCCTGGAAGACTTGACTGGCAAGACATCAGTATTGAGGGCATTATCGCCTGATCAGGTGCTACAAATATCCCTCAACATTAACCCGGAGTTGCAGACCCTTCTCCAATCAAAGGGTATCTAGAGTTACATTAGCTGATCGTGCATGATCAAAATCTTAGTATATCGTTTGCCTACTTCCATTTCTGTAAGAATTAGAATAAAGCTCCTGTCTGCAAAGGAGATGGTACCGTTCTCTTGTTCATTTAAAATTAATACCTGTGTGATTTTCTAAACAGACTCATCATTTATGGGCTATATTAGTTTTTTTTTTTAATTGAACATTTTGGCTTGAATAATTAATTTCAAAGAGCGGATACTCCGATTATCATTTTGACATATTGGCTAAAATATATACAGGAACTGAAGCATTTAACTGATTCTCGTTTGAAATGTATACCTTAGCCAAAATGATATCACCCTCATTTTTTTTTTTTGATATGCTATCACTCTTTCACATTGATTTTAGTGTGAGTTAGTGTTAGTATTACACATAGAAGTACTACGTGTGCATTATAAAGTTTTTCACACGGACTACTATTTCATAAATAAACTACAATTTTGAATAAAAGATGAGACTCACTCTTACAATCCACATGGACTTTTAAATCCGTGTGTAATGAGCATTATCTCCCCTTCGGAGAGCACGGATACCAATTTCCTAACTGTAGCGTGAGTAATAGTTTTCCCACACTAATATCCGTCTGAGATAGTTTTATCTCACACAAATTAAAATCAGTGTGAATCTTTGTTTTGCTAGTAGTGTTAATATAAACTATATATTGTGTTAGTACAATTTTTTTTCTTTTTCAAATTGTAATATTACTTGGTCAATCAGACAATGGTTATTTAATTAGTTCATTTTCTGAGATTACTATTGTTCGTCAATAAATTGTCGTTTAAAGAGATAATAAATTTACAGTTACATTTAAAAACATCGATCTAATTTTCATATATTAGAAAAAAAAATATTCCATGTACATGCATTTTGTTGACAGTAGCCACAGAGGGGCTACGGCAGGCCCACAGACCCGCAGCTAGTGCACCAGGGGCCGGCCCAAGGCCCGGGACCGGATCACCAGCACCCGGCCTCGGGGTCCAGCATTCTATCCTGCTACCAGGGGCCCGGGGTACGGGGGCACCTGCCTGCCTAAGAGGTCACCAAAGCTGCCCTTTGGTGTGCAAACAGAAGGGAACCAGTCCCACATCGAAGGGTAAGGCCAGACCTCGCACCTGGCCACCTATATAAGGGTCCCAACTACCCTCATTAATAGGTAACTAATCCTTCCTACCGCTTATATACGTGCTTAAGTTATATCTATTCCAACTATACTAACTTAGGCATCGGAGAGGAGAAGACCGGCCCGCCCGGTATTCCCCTTAGTAAGCAGGTTTACAGGAGATCACGTGAAGATTCATCTGTCTCTACAAGGCCTACGGGTTTGTGCAGAAACAATTGGCGTCGTCTGTGGGAACTTTGGACAAAAAACCACGTAAGCACTATCGATGACAGAGAGTTCGGAAGCAAGACAGGAAAGGAATACCACCGAGGAGCAGCCTGTTGCACCAGTGCAAACGCTTGTCTCCACCCCGGTCGTTATGCGCGAGCAGCGCGGCAACCAGGGCGATCAGGAAGGCGGGAGCTGTGGGAGGCCGACCGGCACGCCGGGGCCAAACCACGACAGCTCGCGCGGCAAAGGCCCGGCAACTGAAGACAGGCCTGTGCACCAGGGCTTTTCTCTGACGTTCTCGGATGATCCGAGTGACCGAGAGGAGAGCCCGCGCTGCAACAGTGACCGAGACACCACATACAGCCCCGACCAGAGCAGTATGGCGGGAGAGATACGGGCAATGGCCGCAGAGGTCAGTCGTCTGCGTGAGGAGGGCGAACGGGATAGAGCCAAGTCCAACGCCCGGTATACAGAAATGGAGGCGGTGAACGCTGCCCTGGTAGCCGCCCTGGAGAGAGGACAACAGCGCAGCGAAGCTATGACCAGGGCACAGACACCCCAACCAAGTCAGTCTCGACGGTTTAAGGCGGGGCAGTCATCAGGCAGAAGGCTCAGTGATCCCGAGCGAGCGGAGTCACCGGCCGGCAAGGCACCACCCAAGAGCTCGCCGATGCCCCTTCTGCCACACGCTTCGTTCGAGGATGAAGCCGTGACCCCGACTGCACGGGCATTGCAGATGCTCGCCGACACAGTGTCAGATTTGAATGCCCAAATAGAGGCCAACGAGAGAAGAGCGGCACGGCCGATGGAAGGCGCACGGTTCAACGAGCGCATGGGCCCTTTCTCGCACCGGGTTATGGAGTCGGGGAGGTCTGGTAACCAGAAGTCCCTTAAGCTCACCTATTCAGGGTCCGGCTGCCCATACCAGCACCTCGATAGTTTCCGGTCCCAGACATGCGCCAAGGGATACTCCGATGCAGTATGCTGTAATATTTTCCAGGAAACTCTGTCTGGAGAAGCGCTCAGCTGGTTCTATGAGCTTCCGGCAAACTCTGTCACCTCAACGCCACCCCATTTCCTCAACGCTTATTCCAACACAAGCTGAGAAGAACTAGCAAGTGTTGGCCGGTGCCTCAACAAATCGCAACACCGGGGCCACCTCCCCGCAGCCTAGCAATATGGACTCGTCTCGATATGGCAGAACGCCCGGTCGAGGTCCCATACTCCGACTCGTACCGATTTGGCAGAACGCCCGGTCGAGGTCGCAGCCTAGCAATATGGACTCGTCTCGATATGGCAGAACGCCCGGTCGAGGTCCCATGCTCTCCGACTTGTCTCGATATGGCAGAACGCCCGGACGAGATCTAGTGCACAAGTTCACTTGGGGGACTCGTCTCGATATGGCAGAGCGCCCGGTCGAGATCCCATACTCTCCGGCTCGCTCTGATATGGCAGAACGCGGGGTCCAGGTTCCATGCACACATCTATTGCATGGCGGATTTCAACGCCCCATTATCATTCCATGCACACATCTATTGCATGGCGGATTTCAACGCCCCATTATCATTCCATGCACACATCTATTGCATGGCGGATTTCAACGCCCCACTATCATCTCACGCACTCTCCGGGTTGCACCCCGCTCCATGCTCATAATACTACAACACTTGAGCACAGTACTACTTATATTGCAAACATACTCACAAACTGTTGCATATCATCGGTAACAGGTACTCACCCCGGTCACGCCCAATCTTCAACGCGGACTTGGGGGACTGGGCACCGTTGGGTTGGTAACCCTGCGGGTCTGCGGGACAAGGGCAAGACAGTTTTAAGTCCCCATTCAAGATTGCACTTGACCGGGAACTTGGGGGACTTGTTGACAGTAGCCACAGAGGGGCTACAGCAGGCCCACAGACCCGCAGCTAGTGCACCAGGGGCCGGCCCAAGGCCCGGGACAGGATCACCAGCACCCGGCCTCGGGGTCCAGCAGTCTATCCAGCTACCAGGGGCCCGGGGTACGGGGGCGCCTGCCTGCCTAAGAGGTCACCAAAGCTGCTATTTGGTGTGCAAACAGAAGGGAACCAGTCCCACATCAAAGGGTAAGGCCAGACCTCGCACCTGACCACCTATATAAGGGTCTCAACTACCCTCATTAATAGGTAACTAATCCTTTCTACCGCTTATATACGTGCTTAAGTTATATCTATTCCAACTATACTAACTTAGGCATCGGAGAGGAGAAGACCGGCCCGCCCGGTATTCCCCTTAGTAAGCAGGTTTGCAGGAGATAGTACGAAGATTCATCCGTCTCTACCAGGCCCCAGGGTTTGTGCAGAAACACATGTTTTCAAAGCAATCAACATTTGAAATTTATGGCGGAACCAATAAACTATAAACTATAAACATATATAAGAATTTACATTGCTGAAGGCTAAACAAACTATCTTCCTTCAACCTCTTATTCACTTCATCCGAACTTTATTTGCTTCCAGTTTTGCACCAAGTGTAGTCGTTGTAACTTTACTGCTCGGTGGCTAATTGCTCTTCATGTAAAGCTCCTCGTTCACGCCATGATTAATCAGGTATGAGTTCCCCATCTGTAAGGAAATGTTAGTTGCCAGTTTAATTCAAACTTAAAAGTTTTATACATATATTTATACTACACTTATCCAATAATTCTTCTCTAAATTTAATCATCACATTCCAAATTCAATTCAGTAAGAGTGATAAATACACTCCTAATATTTTGTGGGTTACTGCCAAAAGTAAATATGATCAATGCCATTACAAAATGAGTACAAAGCTTGCACTGATATATGGACTAAATTGAATATGTATAGAGAGAAAGAGGGGATGTTGGGAAGAGAATAAGTAGAGGAAGGAGGAGCCTAAATTTATCAAGAACAATAGAAACTCAAAAACCTTATCAAGCCACCATCTCAGCTCTGTACAAACAAAAGAGTTCAGTCAAACCTTATCAAATAATCAAACAAAGAAACTGATTTGCAGCCTTCGGAATTACTCAATTTAATTATTACATCTTAATCAATAAGGTATTTGAATGTTGCTCTAAGATTTGGTGCTCTGGTTTTGCTGGCAATGTAAAGAACACCTGAATAATTCAAGTTGTTACCTGTGTTAAGGTGTTCTGAAGGATTTAGATTATGACAATGTGTTAATTTTGAGTAGCATTGGTGGGTTTTGGTTACACAATCTTTATTGAGGTGCTCGAAATTTCGTTCAAGCAATTGGTGAATGTAAGATGTTGGATATTAATTGATTGCAGGCTTTGTCTTTGAGAGATTAGAATCATCGCTGCAATTGTTGAGGCTCACATTATGTCGGTGATAAATTTTTAGGGCTATCAGTTGCTCTGCTGCATCTATGACCGTTAATGTTTATGAACTAAATGTAGCACTTACTGTGAATCCTCAATCCAAAGTACTATATGGTTTGCTATTGACTGGAATGACTGCATATGTAGAAAAACGATATTACTGGAGAAAAGGGTTGCATATTTTCATTTTTCTCAGTTTTGACTTTTGATATTGTTGGAGCTTCCCATATGTGACATATTAAGTTATGCGGAGATTTGCATAAATGTTGTCTTTTTTGGGATCTCCAATAACAATCTAAGAACATTTGTTGCTCAACATCATTGATCATTATCTCAACGAACATGACAAAGACCTGCTAAAAATCAGTAATTTTCTCAGTTTCCAAACCAGAACATTACTGATTTTTATCTCAATTTTCTTGATTGGAAAATACACAAGGAAGATATGATATAACTACAAGAGCACACAGCAAGTTTCATGCACAACTCAAGTATGATCACGGTCAAAGAACTCAATGAACATGACAAATTTAAGTTTTTTTTCTCTATTTACAATATTTAAAAAAAGTTCTTTACTTCTGTAACTTGAAAAGAAGCACATTAGTATTTATCAGTTAGCCCTTGTCAACAGTTAACTCCTCTTCTCACATTCTAACCAGATACAAGTGTAGATTTTCTCCTATATATTGTATTTTGTTCCAAAGGCCTACTCTGATTCCACAACGGGAACAGTAGTATAGGAGTAAGTTGCAACGACTGTGTCATCATCCTTCTTTCTATATTCGGTCCAGGAAACTTTCCAAATCTTGAGCAAACTTTGCCTGCCAGAACATCATGGGGGCAAGGAGTAACAGAGATTATGTTTAGCAGAAACACATTGTATTCAATAGAACTAATACATAAATAAGACAATCATTAAAAAAGAACAAAAAAAATCAACAGAATGATAAGTAGATGGCAATGGGTTGTTCCATTCCTCAATTATGAAAGTTATACGGCATTGTGCCAAATCACAACTAACAAGAAGGTGGCGTGAATAACAAACAAATACAAAGAAATCCGTACAGGTCATTCCATAATTGGTCCGTTCTCACAAACTAATTTGCTACACCGCAAACCCAAAATAGAAAGCATAAACAGTTGAATCAGAAAATTGACAAACTAAGTAGATGAGCCGACAAAAATAATATACGAGGTTTTAGGTGCGATTTTTAATATGGAATGAACTTTGCAGTCTTCAGATTAAAAGAAGTGTCAAATCTGAAGTAGATATGAGACAAAACTGTGGGTAGTATGAGCACATATGGTATGGTCCTTTTGTGGTCTATAGATTTCTCTGACTACTGTTATCATACGAGAAAAAAAGACGGGTGAAAGATCATGTCATCTATATCATGTTTTCTACAGAGATTAAAGTTGTGAATTGGCCATTGTTATGCACATATCCCATTCAGCTATCTGCCCCAAAGCTTACTGTTATAGTGAAAACACTTAATTTTGAAAGGGAAATGACAAATACCTCTCTGTTTCAATAGTTCTTTTTGCAAGCATAAGCGTCAGGAAGACAGGAACCATTGCAGCGCACAGATGCTTAAGGGTGTGCCCGCTAACAATATGATATGTCCATTTGTAGATCACTTTATCGCCAGCTTCTTCCACCTTAGCTAAAAGATAAAACACTGCAATAACAGGAAAAGTTTATAACCAACAAAATGAAAACACTATATATATATATATATATATATATATATATATATATATATATAAATTATCATAGGAACTCTTGTTGCTAAAACAACACACCTGCTGCCCAAAGCCAATATGTGGAATGCGTGTACATAGGGGGCAACAAGATAGCCATCAAAGGAATGGCAATGCAAGGAAGAAACTGGACCAGAGCATATGGGCGGAGGTCATCAAAAAATCTGCATGACGATATCACATCAGTTAAATTTTGAAATCAAATGCAGTTTACAGACATCATAACCAACTTTGATTTTGAGGGCACCATATTATCTATATCTATAACTAGGCAGATGCACACAGTTCTTGGTCAATTTTAGCAGGGGCTTCAAAACAATATGAACTGACAATTAAGACTCTTCCAAACCCCATAAAGGTTTCACTCATAGCCCATCTTCCCCAAAGCTCCACAACCCTAGAATGGGTGCATGCCACCAAAGGGAATGCAATATATAGTCATATTGTCCTGATAATTAGTGCTGCTCTAGAAGATGTACTTCATTACTACAACTAGTTTCGCTACACTGTAAATACAGCTTAGGAAAGAGTGGCTATCATAATAAAAAGGAATGAGAAACAGCTCTTGCCTCCAATACAATATGCTTATTACACCCGCCAAAAGCAGAGGTATAATGGAAATGGTGCCCTTCCGCTCATCAATCCTTTCAATGATAAAAATTGCAATGATTGATGTGAATGCAATTGTCATCTACAACTTTCACGAAAACATTAGCAAAAAAAAAAATATTGCAGGTAGTGGAATATATGATATCTTCATATTGTTGATATTCTATAAAACAAAATCAATTCAATTGCCAATCAAACTCACAGGCAAGCGATCCCAAACTAGAGTAGCGTCATTTGGATTCAGATGATAATAAGAGGATCCAATCCCAACAGCAGCCACACCAATGTAGAAACATGTCCAGCCCCAAAGCTCACCTTGCAAGCTATCATTAGAAAATTGAATAATTTTTTTTTTTCAGTATATCGTTTATCCATTCTTGGCTTTGAAATTTTTCAAAAGCATAGGGCTGCAGTACCTGAGCTTCATATAGTTCCCATAATAGCAAAGGATGAGACCAATGAGACCAACGACCAGGAAAGGGAAATTTGAAATCACATTTAGCGTATTGGGAATACCTGTGAATAAAGTTGAGCCTGTCAATTTCACTTCTTCAAAGCAAAACAGTACAACGCATCTAATAGAAATCTAGATGAAAGCATAGAAGTACTGGAATTTTTCCAGAAGATTATAAAAGGCATGCCAGGTCAAATCCCAAAAAGTGCCAAGTACAGCACGAGAGGCATAGCCTAATGCCCTAATCCGTGATGAATAATCAGTTATCCTAAAAACTTGATTTCCCACAATCTAACTACAATAAGAAATAGAGACAGTGAGGTCACACAACTAGCCCAATTCTATATCATCTCCGACGAAAACAATATTCAATCAGATAGGTTCAGATCAGTCCTAAATGATGTGAAACAATAACAAAGCACCAAAATACAGATTCTAAGAAATGCCTTATACACACAACATATAGAGAGAGAGAGAGAGAGTAGAATCTAATCTAACCGAAAAACTTGCGCTGGTCAGCGAAATCATGGTAAGCTTGAGACTGAGGGATGGCAGGAGTGACGATCATCAACACCACAAAGCAGAGGATTGCCACTCCCCAACCGTACATGGTTCTCTTCCTCATTTTCCCTGTCCTGTTATTAGTAAAAACCCAATTTCAGGTTGCTATTCCATCCATGGGACCCTTCAATTTCGAATCAATCATCAATTTGAATACAGTAAGACCTAGAATCTCAATAAAAACCTGGAGTTGATCTCTGCGGAGGAGGAAGTGGAGAGTTGAGAGAGAGTTTGAGTTTGAGCTTTAACAAAACAAACTGATTGAAATTTCGCCGAGACCAAAACAACGCGATTTCGATATAAATACTCATGGATCCAAGTACTTTTTTTTTACGTAACTGTAAAAATAAATTACCGGCCAGTGTTAATAAACTCGAGAGAGAGAGACAGAGAGACAGAGAGTTGAGTTGAAACAACCCTTAGCCATAATTTTGGTGGTGAGGGAAATGAGATGGTTTTCTTCTTTAGCCTCTAGGGTGTCACCTGCACTCAGAAGCCAAAGCCAAACTAAAGCCAGGAAGCCTCTGCTGCCGCCTTGTGCTCCCCACAAAGGTAATCACTTTGAGCTTCAAACCAATTTCATTTCAGCTAAGCATCTCAATTCTCCTGTAATCGATCACCTCTACATTTCTCGAATTCTTTCTAGAAAGGACTGGTTTTTGTTACTTGACCACGAGTTGAATGCCAGGAGGGTTGTTCTGAATCCTCAGTCTGTTGCTAGTGTGTTGCAAAACCAAGAAAACCCATTGCACCCTTTGAAGTTTTCGATATGGGTTTCGAATATTGATTCCTTGTTCTTAAAGAATCGATCGGTTCGGAGTGTTTTAGCCAACACCCTTTTCAGGAATGGCCCGGTTGTGTTGTCTGTTGATTTGCTTAAAGATGTTAAGAACTCAGGTTTGAAGGTCACTGAAGATTTGCTTTGCATTTTGATTGGTAGTTGGGGGAGGTTGGGTTTGGCAAACTATTGTGCTGAGGTTTTTGGGCAGATTTCATTTCTGGGTCTTACTGTTAGTACTAGGTTGTACAATGCTGTGATCGATGCTTTAGTTAAGTCCAATTCACTTGACTTGGCTTATTTGAAGTTCCAACAAATGCCTGCAGATAATTGCCGTCCTGATAGGTTCACTTACAATATCCTTATTCATGGAGTTTGCAAGATTGGTATTCTAGATGAAGCTCTTCGCTTAGTCAAGCAAATGGAGGGCTTGGGATATTTGCCTAATGTTCATACTTATACGAATTTGGTTGATGGGTTTTGTAATTCAAAGAGGGTTGACGAAGCCTTCAGTATTGTGAAGATTATGAGGGATAAGAATGTGACTCCTAATGAAGCGACTGTCAGATCATTGGTTCATGGGGTGTTTCGTTGCATGGACCCCTGTAAGGCTTTTGAGTTGTTATTGAGTTTTGTTGAAAGGGAGGCTCGGTTGTTTAAGGTAGCTTGTGATACCACACTGTATTGCCTTTCAAATAATCACATGGCAAGGGAGATTGCTGTGTTTTTGAAGAAATCCGGTGCGAAAGGTTATTTGCCTGACAGTTCAACATTTAACATCACAATGGTTTGTTTGACAAAGGAATTGGCTCATCGTCAGAATGAGTTATTTGAAATATTGGAAGATTTTATACAGCGAGGTGGAAAACCAGGTTTCGGTACGTATCTTGTGTTAATTGAAGCTATGTACAAGTCTGGAACCATTGTTGAGGGGAATCAAATCTTTGAGCAAATGATCAAAGATGGACTTTTATCTAGTGTCTTCTCATATAACAGGGTGATTGATTGCTTTTGCAAAGCCCAACTTATGGACAGGGCATCAAAGGCTTTTGAAGATATGCAGCATAGTGGTATTCCTCCTAACCTTGTAACATTCAATACACTTCTTACTGGATATTGCAAGGCTGGAGATGTAAGTAAGGCACATGAACTGTTGATAATGCTCCTGGAACATGGTTCCAAACCAGATATATTCACTTTTAGTACCATAATTGATGGACTCTGTCGGGTGCACCAGATTGATGATGCTTTCGATTGTTTTGCTGAGATGGTCAGGTGGGAGATCACACCAAATGTCATCACATACAATATATTGTTACGCTCTTTGTGTTTGATTGGAGATATTGCTAGAGCAGAGCAATTAATGGAAAATATGCAGGTCACTGGAATAAAACCAGATGCTTGCTCTTTCAGTCATCTTATTCAAAGCCTTTGTTGGATGAACAAGGTTGAGCAAGCAGAGGAACTTTTTCTTGCTATGTTGAAATCGGGTTTGAATCCGGACAATTGTACATTCTGTGTTTTTATCAAGGCATTGTGTGACTTGGGAAAACTTGACGTGGCAAAAGAGATATTTCTCTCTACGGAACCATATGATTGTTTACCCAATTCTTCTATTTGCAATATATTGCTGGATAGTCTGATTCAGCATAAACGTTTTGAAGAGGCCTGTAGAATAGTGAAAAGTTTTCTCAGGAAGGAAAACTAAATTCTTAACTTGTTGGATATGGGTCAACCCATAAGTCCATCCTGCTTCTTATCAACATTGGTCCAGAGGTCAGGTCCAGCTTTAATACACAAGACTGATATATAGTTTGGGAGATGTATTTTAATCAACTGCATACTGGATATGGTCCTCTTTAGTTCATGCTGCCTTGTAACAGCCTTACCCCAGAAGTCAGGCCCTGTCATAGTACATGACGCTGAGATTTAGAGAATTGACAAGCAAACACACGAGGCTTATTGATAGTTTCTGTAGTGCATTTTCGGGACGAACTGCATCCTCAGAATGTTGCAAGAGCTTCAATTTATTTTGGGTATGTGGCAAGGCACTCTAATCCTTCTTCCTTGGTTGTCTTATTATTTCTTGGTGATAAGTTGCATTATTAATTGTGAATGCATTATCAATTGTTTACAGTCTTAAAGCAAAAATGTGCTCGATATTTTATTAGATGTTTTACGTTGCATTTTACATGAATCAAACTTAAATTAGTACCAAGATACCAAAATAAGTACATAATCATAGAGTTAATCTCTATGATTATGTACTTATTGGGAGATGAAAGTTGGTCAAGTTAGAAGTTGTATGTTATCCTTAGAGGTGGCATTTGTACAAATTTAGGATGGTGGAAGTAATAGGGGGAAAGAAATTAAAAGAACAGAACATAAACATAAACATGAACAGAAAATGAAAAACACAAGAAAGTGTTCTTTCTGTTACATGGTGTCCATAACTCTCATTGGGTGGGGGAGGGGAACAAGTATCTTATTGTATGGCTGTACCTAGCAAGGAGTGGTACCATGTCGATTCAGTGGGTGAATTCACCCTGGGCCTATGATTTTTTTTTTTATCATAGCACTATTATTAGTTGCATTTCTGATATTCGTAAATTAAGCTGCTAACTGTTTGTTAGTTCATCCATTAAGCACTATCATTTACAAGAATTGTTGAACTTAGCTTCTTGTTTATTTTCTGGTTACCTAACTGGAGGAACAATGAAACATATGCTTTCCAGGTTTAACTTATATTCAAGGAGGTGGTTGGACAATAGTGAACATAGGCGGCATTAAGTCCAGACAAGGCAATGGTAATGCTAAGTTTTTCTGCCGAAGTAGGCTGGTCGGAGAATGATGTTGTGATGTTGCCCTGTTTGGTCCACATTGTAAAGAAGAACAATGAAGTAGGATTTGAAGAGCTTACCACTGCCGAGGGTTTGGATAGGCATTTATGTGAAATTAAGTCGAAGATATTTCACCATGTTAGACTACCTAGGAACCTCCAGAATTGCATGTTTCAAACAAAATTTGACTTGTATGACCTTGATAAAAGGCATGGCTCCTTCTACAAGGCTCAATTTGCCAAAATGTTGGACGGTAAGTGTTGCACATATATCTGTCAAATTTGTCTAAGTAAATTTAAGCAGGACCATTTCAGCCCATATATGAAGTATGCTCTTCAGTCTTCATTACCTCTTAATATTAGTCAGATGCTGTTCTTTCAGTTCCTGTAAAACTTAAATGAAGACCTTTGTAATTAGAGAAAATGTCCATTTAGTGCTAATTTAGCCCTCTCATTACCCATTCCAATGACCATTTTATTTTCTTCCCCTATTCAACATAAGGTAACAATTCATATTGCGCATTTAAACAAATTTTTTCTACCCTACTACAATTTTAATTTTTTTCCTCCTTTTTTGTCCTATCTTATTTAACATATTTTAGAATTATAATATGGTGAGAAAATGGAAGATAAAGAAATTTTGCCGAAAGGTCACCCAACACCGCCGCCCTCCATGGCCGATCGCTTGATTCCGGTCACCCAATTTTTTTGTCGGATTTTTTTTTTTTTGCCGGAAATTTTTTTTTTTTTGTCGGAATATTATTTTTTCAATATTAAATTACTGACTTTGACTTAAGCATGTTACTGACCCCCAGTAATCAGGTTACTGACCCCCAATCAGGTTACAGAATTCATTCATTCCAGTAACCATGTTACTAACCCACAGTAATCACTACCAGAAAAAACAGTATCACCGACGAAAAAAAAAAACGGCCGACGACATACTTTTTTCGTCGGCCATTCCCAAGAATGGCCGACGATATTGTCTTTTGTCGCTAAAAATAAAAAATCGTCGGCTATTCCCCAAGAATGGCCGACGATTTTTTCTTTCGTCACTAAAAAATATTTTTCGTCGGCTATACCCCAAGAATGGCCGACGATTTGAATTTTCGTCGGTCTTTCACTTAAAGTATAGCCGACGAAAACTTTAGAAAGTTTGGCCGACGAAATTAGAATTTTCGTCGGCTATAAGTCTTTATATTTTCAGATCTGAACAGAAGCTGCTTATTTAAAAAAAACGGAAAAAAACGGGAAAAAGAGTGAAAAATCTGTGGATATTGTTGAAATCCGTCCTCTCTTACATTGTGGAGCTATATATAGGTACGTATATGTGTATATATGTTGATTTTGAGTTTTAGTTGAGTTGATTTTGAGTTTTAGTGATTTTGATATAGTAAGTGATTTTTTGTTTTGTTGTTGTTTTAGTGTTAGAATGTATGTATATATGTTGATTTTGAGTTGTAGTTGAGTTGATTTTCAGTTAGAGTATAATTATGTGTTTTAATTTAATGTTATTTTAATTAGTGTTAAAATATATATAAATATGTTAATTAATGGTTGTTGATAGTGTAATGAACTTAAATAATGGTTGTTAATTAATGGTATATATATATATATGAGTTGATGTTGATAATAATATATATTGTAATATATATGTGTTAATTAATTTATTATTAATTAAAGTTATACATATATATTATTATCAGGCTATATATGGATCGAGATAAGAGTTGGATTTCGCTTCCAAGGCATGACTGACGATACACTACAGGAGTTGTGGATTTTTTGCAGTTCGTCGAGGAAAATGCAAAAGGGAAGGAATACCATTATTGCCCGTGCAAGAAATGTAAGTGTCGCAGTGATATGTGTCGATTTCCGATTAGGACAGTATGGGAGCACCTAAAGAGTAATGAGTTTTGGCCGAAGTACAAACGTTGGATATATCACGGTGAGCCATCATTAGATGGATCGCATGATCATGGGCAGTTTTTTTAGGCGGGCAGTAGTAGTACATCCAACGATCCAACAATGGCATTCGTCAACGACGTGTTTCCTTTTGAAAGCGGTGTACGTGGGGAACAATATATGCATGACCCGGTGCAGCCGTTCCCACAAGTTGTCAACACTGCTGCCTTTGACAAGTACAACAAACTGATTGAATTGCAACAGACCCCTGTGTCTTTAAGTTCTGAGAAGACAGTTCTTGAAAGTGTGATGGAGGTAATGAGGATTAAAGTCGAGGCAAAATCGAGCATTAGGCAAGTGGATGAATATCTACAGTACACTTCTTCGTTGTTGGAGGAGGGTCATTGTAATCCTACCAATCACCGTAAGGTCCGAAGTATCCTCAAAGATCTAGGGCATTCCTACATTAAGATTCATGCATGCGCATTTGACTGCGTTCTCTTCTGGGGTAAAGATGCAGAAGGGAATGACCTTGCTAGCCTTGACGCATGTCCGATATGTCAGTCTGACCGATATAAGTTGACGGGAGCAGGCAATAGGAAACCTGTGAAAGTGCTTCGGTATTTTCCGTTGAGAGATAGGCTTGAGCGGTTGTACATGTCAGAAACCACCGCAAAAGCTATGAGGTGGCACGGTGAGCGGGACGCGGGAGACGCAGATATCATGACACACATCTCTGACGGAGCGGCTTGGAAGCATATAAACAATGAGTTTCCTCATTTTGCGTCAGATGTCAGAAACGTCAGGCTCGGGCTGTCAACCGACGGGTTCAACCCTTTCGGCACCATGAGTCTTTCATACAGTATATGGCCGATGGTTTTGGTACCTTACAACCTTCCTCCGTGGATGTGCATGAAGAAGGAATATAATATGTTGACGTTGTTGATTCCGGGGCCTGGTTACCCAAGGAAATGTCTCGATGTGTATATGAGACCATTGATTGAAGAGCTTAAAGTATTGTGGGACGTTAGTCATCCCACTTTTGACAAGTACAAGCAGGAGACGTTCCAGATGCATGCCATGGTTATTGGTACCATTAGTGATTTTCTTGCTTATGGGATGTTGTCGAGCAGCGTTGTTAGGGGATACAAGGCTTGTCCAGAGTGCCTCAGCGATTATGGGAGCACCCCTCATTGCAACAAGATATGCCGAATGGGTCATCGTGTGTTCCTTCCAGCGGATCACCACTGGCGTTACGAGTCCGCCGCATTTGATGGAACCGAAGAACACGGTGGTCCTCCTAGAAGATGGACGGAAAGAGAAATTTTAGCAGTGCTTAATGAGTACGATTTTGGGCCCCTCAGCAATCATCCCGATATTGTAGCGGAAATACCTGAAAGACCTGAGCAGTACAAATTCTGGACACATAAGAGCATATTGTGGGAACTCCCGTACTGGTGTGAGTTGCTGATCCGTCACTTCCTAGACGTTATGCACATAGAAAAAAATGTTTCTGAAAGTGTGGTGGGCACAACGCTGAACTTGGAGGGGAAGACGAAAGACGGTCCTAAGGCTCGCACTGATCTGCAAAACATGAATATCAGAAAACAACTATGGTTGAAACAAGGGAAGAGAAAAATGCCTCAAGCTCCTTACACCGTCAAGCCTGAGCATAAACCAGAAATTTTCCATTGGATAAATCGGGCCAAGTATCCTTCAGGCTTTGCTGGAAATATAGCCAAGTGTGTGAACAGATAATTCAACAATCTGTACGGGTTGAAAAGTCATGACAATCATATCCTGCTACAACGTCTCTTCCCTGTTTTCATTCGACCGTTCCTTCCCCGTCACGTTGTGGAGCCGTTAGTAGCGTTGGCAAGATTTTTCCAGAAGGTATGCACACGGGAAGTGAGAAAATCTGACCTCCGGGAAATGCAACAAGACATCGTTCATATCATGTGTAAATTTGAGATGATATTTCCTCCAAATTTTTTCGACATCATGCCTCACCTCATGATCCATCTTCCTCGGCAGTTGTTGCTTACCGGTCCTGTGCACTTCACTTGGATGTATCCGATGGAAAGGTATGTATTTTACACCTTATGTTAATTTCCTCATCAATATATGTGATATAGTGTTAATGTATTATCATAACACTTTAAAAACTTGATTTATAGGCAACTTGGACAATACGGTGGTTTTGTCCAAAACAGATCCGCACCTGAAGGATGTATAGCTGAAGCATATATTGCGCACGAGTGCGTCACCTACATGAAGCTGTATTTAGGAGCGTTACAGGAAAACATACCGGAAGATGTACCTTCACAGTTCAATCTTTCCATACTCTCCGACGATGTTGTACTCGGTGGAAACATGGCAGTTTCCTACAAGTTGAAAGATTATGAGGTAGCCATTGCACATTGGTGGGTACTAATCAACTGTCCAGAAGTTCAGTTTTGAAAGAACATACATCTACACTTGATGGAGATGTTATCCAAGCACAAATACCTGCAAAACAACTTCATACACATAATACCCTTCTTTTGTCAATTGTAGTTAGGACAAGTAGGGATCATTCTATCCGGGGAAATCAAGGGCATTTCAATCACACAAAATGTTGTACTTAAGGGGGTGTTGTCGATTTTTATAATTAATTACCTACTGATTTTTACAAAATTCTAAAACCTAAATTATTATCTACAATTGATCATCACCTTTCACACAATCACAAAACACAAATCTCATTATACATGCAACGAAATTAAAACAAGTAATAGGGCAGCAAGCTAAAATCAGATTCAAGATCAATTAAGTTCCAATTTAATTAGATCCTTCGCGGAACATCTAACTATTCAAAACATCACAAGTATTTAGAATTAACTTCGCGTATAATCCTAAACATGGTACTAATCGGTTTAAGAACACTTTGCGTAGAAATTAAACACAAATAGCACATAAGCACAATATGTCGAATTGGAACATGTTAGCAGGTATGGCGTCACTCATCCCACATCGGCATGTAAATTTTCAGAATTACTCGAGCCCTTAGATTAATACATATCAAAACATAACATGCGTATGAATCAACATATATTAAATCGGCATATGAATTTAATACCTAGATAACATTCATGGCCTGCGAATGCATCTAGACATCTCCTTCGGTTGCACACGAATTAAGGAAATAAACCTAATTAAATCAAGAAAACAAATAAAATCCTACTGCCCATCATACATATTCAATCAAATTACATGCATAATTCGGTAATCAAACACAAAATAACCAAACATTTAGTACAAAGATTCGGAAATCCCATGCATAATCAACAATACCAAAAATAAAACCAAAAATCCAAACATATTTCATAGACAAAATAATGTTTAAATACAAAGAAGCAAGAGCCATTGAAATACAATCCAAATTACAACCTTGATCAAGAGTTCGGCAAAGGATTGGTGTGATGATCGGATGGAATTTGTGGAAGGGTGATGGATGGTTCGGCCTTTGGTTCTTGGTAAGAATTTATGGAGATATTTTGGCAGAGGTTCGGCAAGTTTATGTGAGAGAGAGATGATGATTTTCTGAATTTAAGATGTGGTATTTATAGAGGAGAGGGGAGCTAGGGTTCGGCAAGTTTATGGGCTGCTAGGGTTCGGCAATAGGCTTCCCATCCTTCATGAAATTGCTGCCGAAATATCTTGGTAAAAGGCTGAATTATCACTTCAATTATCTCTTTTAATTCAGCAACAAGAAAATGCACAAGGCTCCAATTCAGTCCAAGTTCATCCCAAGCTTTTCTCTTTTCTTCTTTTCCGATTTTCCATGGATAATTGCTGAATTAATCTCCAATTATCTTCTTCTCTTTGAAACTCACGGCTAGGGTTTGCTCCTCCTTCTTTCTCTCATAGCTTTGGCCGAATTTCCCATGAATTCACCATGGTAAAAATCAGTTTTTCTTCCCTTGAAAATCTCCATAAAAAAATCAAATCCAAATCCAAATTGGATTCCCATTCTTGAACTCCACGGCAATACATCTTCATTTTGCCGAAATATTCCCTCCAATTCTTCCATTAATCTTCTCATGAAGTCCTTAAAATAAGATTGAGAAACAAATCACAAAGAAGATAAAAAAAATATGTAGCACAATTATCATGAGTAAGAGTCCTAAATAGATAAGGAATCCTAGTCCAACAAGGAGTTGTATTTTCAATGAAACTCTTTCGACATTTCAAAAACGTCGAGCATTTGTAGACTCCTTGTTCAACTAAAACTCTTCAATTCGTAGACTTCAATTAGGACTCAAACTCGTAAAATCCTTATCCAACTGGGATTCCTACTTTTGTAAGGATTCCTTTTCCAACTAGAGTTCTAGTTGAAAAAGGAGTCCTAGTTACAATCAAACTCTTATTAGGAATCCTAGTTTAATAAGGACCCTACCATAATTATGCAATTTTAACATTTCTAGCACAAACCGATTCCACACAAGATTTAGAAACGACAAACAATAAAGAATTTCATTCCGACAAGTTTCCTAGTCAAAACAGGTTTCCTAGTCCAAACAGGATTCCTACTCAAACTAAAACTCTTCAAAATTCGACATTTCTGCATTTTAGCTCAATTTATTCACCAACACTTGCCAACGACTCCAACAAGACTCAATGACTCTATATTACAACAATAAGAGATAAGAAATGCATAAATGGGGGTAAAAACATATTAAGAACGTCGCATTTTATGCTCCTATCAACTACCCCACACTTAGCCTTTGCTAGTCCCTTAACAAAACAAATAAAAAGACTCAATACTACAGCCCCTAAATAATTGTCTCAGGATCTTTAAACACATAGCTTTCAAGTTAAGCATTTCAATGTAAGCACAATAATCCCAAGCGTCATAGACATGTATCATAGCATGAACAAGTAAGAAACGAAAATCACAAGCAATGACATGTTATGTTAATTTCATCCTCCTCACTAGGCATACTCTCTTCTTTTCACTCATGATATGGCAATATTCACTCAAAGTATATGCAAGAAAATAGATTGAGAGTTACAAAGAGTAACTTGCATATTTCATCAAATAAAGGCACTTTGTGAATAGATCTTTCAGGAAAAACCTCATATAACAACAATGTGCAAAAATGAACCAAAGCCATATGCTCACTCTTGACAAAAATCTCCACAAATCAAAGTTCACATATTTTAAGAATCATGAATAGATCAACATAAAGGTGATAATGGGGATTGGCATAAGGCATTCACATTTAGGAAGTGGTGATGAAATGTCACCAAGACTTAGCAAAATTCAATCCTCCTTATGACTTCACTTCAAAGGGCCAAATTTCATTATGTTGGGCCCAATCTTCATTCTTTTTCTTCCCCAAAACATAGTGAATATGAACAAAGGTCAAGTATAACAATGTTAGACCTTCAAATAATCATACAATTCCAAATTCACCACAAGAACTCATCCAATTATTTTAGTTGCCGAAATCTCCAATTTTTTTTTTTTTTTTTATTCTCGGATCGGATTTCCTTTCAAATTTTTCTGTCCGATTTTCTTTTCTTTTCTTTATTTCGGCAACACAATTCTTTTCATGTAATTGGATAAGTTTTACCCCACACTTACTTCACAACATCACTTCAAATAACAAATTCCAAATAAACTTTACCAAGTCTTGAAAACAATGGAAATGATAAACTGTTCTAAGCTCAAGGAATGTGTATCATGGTGATGAAATAAAATGGCACAATGTCGGCTCAAAGGGGTTAAAACTAAGGAGTCCCACGACGGGCACAAATTAGGCATAAGCTTTATTTGGCAATGGTGGTAATCCTAACATGATCTTTTCAATCCTTTTCAAAATCAAGGCATTTCATGAATAATAGTTTCAAAAATTGTCAAGAGCAAGTTCTAGCATTCTAGAGTTCATTAAAAGCTATGGCACATAGTCATTGAATATTCAAAGAATGATGAAGTTTTGAAAAAATCTGCCCATTTTTATCACTCAAGAAGGAAAGTATATGGCATCAAAGCTCACATAGGTTATTATGGAACAAAATCAACACAAACATGCATGCTTATTACACAAATAAGTTCAAGTCTCAAATGTTCATACCAATCACAAAGTCCATGAAACTCACAATTATTTTCAAGATTATGCAAAACCATCATCTATGCATTCAAAGATAAATTCATCATAGACTATTTATGGGCACCTAAGACTCAAAAACAAACAAAAACAAACAAAAGCAACGAAATTTTTTTTAATTTTTCTGATTTTCTGATTTTGTATTTTCTTTTCTTTTTTTATGACCCAAAGCAAAACAAAAAACATGTGAAACATATATTCCCTACCCCACACTTAGAAAATTACATTGTCCTCAATGTACACAAAAATTATGTAGTAATTTCTAAGCATTTGATAAATCACACAAGTTCCACCTTTATACAATTCAACCAAAAAGAGTTTAGGGTTTAGAAATTCAAACTCTCGTAGACGGCTCCTTCACAATTTTGGTTGAAATGGGTTGCCTCCCACGCAGCGCTTAATGTTTATAGTCTACTCAGCCTAGACTCTTCTTCATATCATCAGGATCTTGGTGCGTCTCTAAATTGTATCTCCTCAATGGTGTGCTCCTCAAAAGGTTCGTAGTAAGGCTTAAGTCGATGACCATTCACCTTGAACGCTTTTCCTGTTTCAATACTATGAATTTCTATAGCACCATGAGAAAACACATTAGTAACAATATAAGGTCCAAACCAACGAGAACGCAATTTTCCAGGAAATATCTAAGACGAGAATGAAATAACAAGACTTTTTGGCCAATATGAAACGTTTTGTCTCTTATCATCTTGTCATGATACAATTTCGTCTTCTCCTTATAAATCCACGCAGCATCATATGCTTCATTCCTGATTTCCTCAAGCTCGCTCAACTGCAATTTCCTGTGAAGTCCAGCCTTGTCAAGCTCCATGTTGAATTGCTTGACCGCCCACCACGCCTTGTGCTCCAACTCTACTGGAAGATGGCACGCCTTGCCATATGTTAGCCGAAATGGAGACATCCCAATGGGTGTCTTATATGCCGTTCTGTAAGCCCAAAGTGCATCATCAAGTCTGTCACTCCAATCTTTCCTTGATGGGCCCACAGTTTTCTCCAATATGCTCTTGATCTCTCTGTTAGACACTTCCGCCATTCCGCTCGTCTGAGGATGATAAGGTGTGGATACCTTATGGGTGACTCCATATCTCTTGAGTAAAGCCTCTATTGTTCTGTTGCAAAAATGAGAACCTCCATCGCTTATAAGCACACGAGGTACTCCAAACCTGGAAAATATGTTAGTTCTCAAGAAACCTGCAACAACTTTAGAATCATTAGTCCTTGTGGCTTTCGCCTCCACCCATTTAGACATATAATCAACAGCCAACAAGATATAGAGAAAGCCCTTAGATGAAGGAAAAGGTCCCATAAAATCTATACCCCATACATCAAAAATCTCGACAATGACTATAGGATTTAGGGGCATTTGGTCTCTCTTACCAAAATTACCTGTCATTTGGCACCTATCACATGTCATACAAAAAGTGTATGCATCCTTGAAAATCGTGGGCCAATAAAATCCGCTTTCTAATACCTTGAGGGCTGTCCTCTTAGCTCCAAAATGTCCTCCACACGCCTCATTGTGGCAAAATGCAAGGATCAGCCTATGCTCTTCTTGTGGCACACAACGTCTTATAACTTGACCATTACAAATCCTCCACAGATATGGATCGTCCCATATGTAGTGTCTTGCATTCTTTTTGATCCTCGTCTTGGCTGCCTGCAAACATGTACTTGGAAAAGTTTTAGTAACTAAATAATTGACAATGTCTGCATACCAAGGTTCTTTTGTGTCCACTCGAAATAGTTGCTCATCTGGGAAAGTTTCCTGAAGTGGCAACAATTCCTCCTCTCTCACAATTCTGCTCAAGTGATCCGCCACAACATTTTCGCTCCCCTTCTTGTCCTTGACTTCGATGTCAAACTCTTGGAGTAAGAGAATCCATCGAATCAAGCGTGGCTTAGCGTCTTTCTTCTTCATCAAATATCTAAGGGCTGCATGATCAGAATAAACAATCACTTTAGAATTCAAAAGATATGAACGAAATTTTTCTAAAGCAAATATAACAGCCAACAGTTCTTTCTCAGTAGTAGAGTAATTTAATTGAGCATCATTAAGTGTTCGAGAAGCATAATAAATGGCGTTTGGCTTCTTCTCTTTTCTCTGT
The DNA here is from genome assembly GCA_963682095.1 of Potentilla sterilis. Taxonomy (NCBI): domain Eukaryota; kingdom Viridiplantae; phylum Streptophyta; class Magnoliopsida; order Rosales; family Rosaceae; genus Potentilla; species Potentilla sterilis. The sequence continues at coordinate 14,360,054 of OY821765.1, read as the reverse complement.
CCAAGCACTGCTCCAACTGCATAGTCTGAAGCATCACACATGATCTCAAATGGTAGCGTCCAATCTGGTGGCACCATTATTGGTGCTGACGTCAAAAGCAACTTCAACTTCACAAATGTATCTTCACACCCTTTGTCCCATACGAATGGAACATCCTTCTGCAATAAGGCACAAATAGGCTTGGCCACCAACGAAAAATCCTTGATGAACCTCCTGTAAAAACCTGCATGGCCAAGAAACGAACGTACCTCCCTTACAGTTGTAGGGGAGGGTAAGTGAAGCATAATATCAATCTTGGCCCTATCTACCTCAATACCCTTTGCAGAAATTATGTGTCCTAAAACTATCCCTTGTTTTACCATGAAATGACATTTTTCCCAATTAAGCACAAGGTTAGTTTCTACACATCTTCTCAGGATTAATTCCAAATTCTCTAAGCATGCATCAAAGTCTTTTCCATAAACACTAAAATCATCCATAAAGACTTCAATGATATTTTCAATATAATCAGAGAATAATGAGTACATACAACGTTGAAATGTACCTGGTGCGTTGCATAAACCAAAAAGCATGCGTCGATAGGCAAACGTACCAAAGGGACATGTGAACGTCGTCTTTTCCTGATCATCTGGGTGAATGCATATCTGATTGTAACCGCTGTACCCATCCAAGAAGCAATAGAATTCGTGCCCAGCTAGTCTCTCCAACATCTGGTCCATGAAAGGCAAAGGCATGTGATCCTTTCGAGTAGTAGCATTCAGCTTTCTGTAGTCGATGCACATCCTATGACCTGTCACTAATCGTTGGGGCACGAGCTCATCCTTGTCATTCTTCATAACTGTGACTCCACTCTTCTTGGGTACAACTTGGACAGGTGAAATCCACTGGCTGTCTGAAATGGGATAAATGACTCCACAATCCAGCAATTTGATCACCTCGTCCTTCACAATCTTCATCATAGGGGGGTGTAAAAGTAGGCTTGGCTCCTTCTTCAAGTAAGATCCTATGGACACAAGTTGTAGGGCTGATTCCCTTGATATCCGCCAACGTCCATCCAATGGCGGTCTTGTTCCTCTTAAGTATGCTAGTCAAACGTGCTTCCTGCTGCTCACTCAGCTGTGATGACACAATAGCTGGTAGTGTGTCATCGTCTCCCAAGTACACGTACTTTAAATGGTTGGGAAGCACCTTCAGTTCTAAAATAGGGGCCTGTTCCACAGATGGAAGAATTTTATTAGTGGAAATGGGAATTGACATAAAATGACATGACCTTTTCACGTGGGGCGTTGCCTCTAGCTCGGCAACAACACTCATAATGCTCGGCTCAAGTTCAAGCCGTGCCTCCTTGGATAATTCCTCCCCTAATGCGTCAATTCCAGCCCCTTGCTCAATAGCTAGTTGCTATTGATCCAAAGTTTCTGACAAAACCTGCGCAAAAGAATCAACTACATCAATAGTATAGCAAGGTTTTAAGTCAGAAATTGGATACCTCATAGCCTCATAAACGTTGAAGCTTATCACTTCACCATCGAACTCCATGGTGAGGTTGCCTTCAGCAACATCTATCTTTGTTCTTGCTGTCCTCATAAATGGTCGCCCCAACAATAGTTGAGTGGAATTTAGGGGCGACTCTTCCATATGTAGCACATAGAAGTCTGCAGGAAATATCAGATTATTAACCTGCACAAGAACATCCTCCACATATCCCTCAGGATATTTGTTAGATCTGTCAGCCAATTGAATAATTACGTTGTCTCTCTTCAATTCTCCTAGACCTAGAGACTTATAAACATTATAGGGCATCACATTAATTGACGCTCCAAGGTCTAACAAAACATTAGAGAAACAACATTGTCCAATTATACAAGGAATAGTAAATCTGCCAGGATCCTTCATTTTCGGTGGAAGCTTCCTCTGGAGAACGGCTGAAACCGTCTCACTCATTTTTACCACCTGCTCCTCCCTTGTATGCCTTCTTGTTGTGCACAGCTCCTTTAGAAATTTGGCATACTTTGGAATTTGCTTGATGCATTCCAAAAGGGGAATGTTAACCTCTACACGCCTAAAGATGTCCAACACCTCTTCATCAGATTTGTCCTTCTTCGATTTAGCAAATCTGGAAGGAAAAGGTAAACAAGAAGATTGGTTAGTAATAACTAAACCACTTGAGTCAGATTTTACCTTATGTGTCTCTGAGGTTGCGGGATCTTTTTCCATGTCCCTCTTCATCATCACATCGAGCTCCTCTTTGCTCGGTTCATTATTTTTCTCGGCCTCATTGCCGAGTATTGCTTCTCCTTTGCCGTGTGCCACCTCCTCATTACATTCCAAAATCACGTCTTCTCTTGTCTTTCCCACACTCGGCCCCTCCAAGATCCTACCACTCCTTGTGGTGATTGACTTTGCCTGCTCATTTTTGGGGTTAGGGATCACTCCTCCAGGTAACCTCCCTTGCTCTTGGATTTGCCCCATAAAATCCACAACCTTCCCCATCTGATTTTTCAGCTCAGAAATATCCTTAGTATTGGAGGTTGTAGATTGCAACAACGTGTGAGTTGCATCATTCAAAGACTTCAGCATTGCATCATAATTAGGGTTTGATGATGCTTGAGCATTGTTGTAAAATTGTTGCTGAGGTCTTGCAAATCCTTGGAATTGTCCTTGAGGTCTAGGTTGAAACGCCATGCCTCCTTGGTTTGCTTGTGGTGGTGCTAATGGTTGAGGGTTCTGAACATTGCTATTGTTGGCCCAACGAAAATTAGGGTGATCGTTGTACCTTGGATTGAAATTTGGGAAATTGGAACGTTGCTGCCCTTGGAAACCAACCGAATTGGCTTCCTCAAAATTATCTCCTCCTCCCAATTGAGGACACACATCAGCCGTATGGCCCTCTATGCTACACACCCCACAAACTTGGGCATGCTTCTGCTTCATCATTTGGGACATCATCTGAGTGATTTTTCCCATGTCTTCCCTAAGCTCCTTGACAGCATTGGATTCTTCAAAGCCACTAGCTTCATTCACTCGCCTTGAGGAAGTAGACCCGAACTGTTGTTGGTTAGTGAAATGCATCTCCAACAAGTTCTTAACTTCCTCCTTGCTCTTTTCCATCAAAGATCCTCCAGCTGCTGAATCAAGAAATCTGCGCTCCAAAGGACGTAATCCTTCATAAAAATACTGCAGCAAAAGACCTTCACGTATCCCATGATTAGGACATGTTGCCACCAAAGATTTGTACCTATCATAGTACACATCAAAGCTCTCGTCTGGCTCTTGTCTGATAGAAGTGATCTCCTTTCTAATCTGCGTTACCCTTGATGAAGGAAAGTATTTGGTAAGAAATTCCTTCACCATTGTATTCCAAGACGTTATCTTGCCAGGTGGAATAGCAAAGAACCACTCGGCTGCCCTATCTTCAAGTGAGAATGGAAAAGCTTTCATCCTCACATGTTGCAAATCTGCCCCAGTTGGGCACATTGACTCACATCTGAACTCAAATTTCTGAACATGGCGATTCGGATCTTCTCCACTAAGTCCAAAGAACTTGGGCAATTGGTGGATAAATCCACCCTTCAACTCAAACTCTGCTGATTTGCCAGGTGCAACAGCAGGATATGTCACATTGCTTGGTCTCACCACACCTCCTTGTGGCGCATCTACTTGCCCATTCTCTTCTCTCAATGAAGTCATATTGAATGTAGGATCAGGTAAATAAAAATTCAAGTACTGAATTGGTATGGGACTTTGGAGTAGCTCAAACTCTGGTTCTTCGTGAAACAAAGGGTTAAGTTCACACGAAGCTTCTGAAGGAAATGGTGATGGTGGTGCAACAAAATTTCTGTCAAAAAGTGATGAGGTGGGAGAAACAAATTGATGCTCTGGTGAACATGTGCTCGGCAAAACTTGCTCTTCTTCCTCTTGGTTGCAAATTCTTTTCAATCTTTCCTCAATTTCTTGTGGCCAACCAAGATTCATGTACCTGAAATTATTAAAAGATCAAGTATTTAATCAATGAATTTTAAAAAGAGAAACAAACGTGTATAGTTAGAATGTATAAGTTAGTGTTAGGGTAAAAATATCACACAAAAGTATGAGTATATATCAACAAAAATTCAAATATGTATATGTATAAATAACACATGAAAATTCCAATATGTATGTATATGTATCACACGGAAATGAGTATAAGTATATCACACAAATATATGTCACACGAAATATTACAAGTATAGCACTAACACAATTTCACAAGTATAAACAAACGAATCAGAAATGTGTTTTATGTATCCCTAGTTAAATTGCTATATGATTTGTTCGAATTTTCAAAGTACGTGGAGCAGAGGAGATAACAGTGCAATGGACTGATACAGCCCAAGGTAGTATCATGCTTATTCCGATATACTTCGAAAATTCAAACCAAGAAATGTTTTCTTTTGAGATTAAAAATTTACTTATATCAAATTCATTTAAGGTTTTGAAGCTCGGTGGACGTGCGGCCTAGGTCTATCGACTAGACACAAGATTCTGTGGTTTCAGAAGGCTAGAACGAAAGTACTAACAATGGAGTGAGGCAAGACTCGTTGTTGGACACCACGGAGAGCGAACTCCCTATCGACTCACTCACAAAGAATGAACATCAGTCTGTGGGCCTTGAGATCTAGTTAAACAAACCTCAACACCAAAATTAGAACAAACGAACTATGATTGCCCCTTACTCTGTTGAGAACCTTATGTTGTCAGTACCACTAAAGTGCATAAAAGCCGCCCTCAACCTCATAAAAATGCAAGCGCTAGTATGAAGGGTTAAGGCTAATATCAACATTAGTGACCTTACCTATTCCTCTTCCCCTCAAAACCAAAAACAAACTCAACATAAATAGACTTTTAAAACTCCTTAACAATTTAGCTAGTTATGCAATACCACACACGAAATTTACATGTATCTATATTGGTTTGGTTCTTTAAGGTTAACGATTATGTAAGTATTGTAAATGCCGAAACTTAGAATTTCTAATGTCTTTTATTCACACAACTTTAAAATTTGAGGTACGTGGAGCAGAGGAGATAACAGTGCAATGGGCTGAAACAGTCCAAGGTAGTATCATGCTTATTCCGATATACCTCAAAAATTAAAGACGAATTTTATCTTTTGAAGAACAATAGATTCACATATGCTCAAGTTATTTTCTAGCGTCTAAAGTGAGGTGATGCTTCGGCACAAGCGGTTGTCTAGGTCGAGCATACTTTACTTTTCTAAGGCGGTGTCGTTAAAATTCACGGAGAGTAAACTCTCTTTAGGAACAAGGCAGGTCTCAAAGTTTTTAACCACGGAGGACAAGTCCCCTATCGACTCACTCACAGAGAATGAACATCCGTCTGTGGGTCTTGAGAACCAGTTTTACAAACCTCGAACCAATCAATGAAAAATAACTTGCCCTATACTTTGTAAAATAAACTCGAGTCTAGGGTTTTAGGTTGTTGGTTGCATCACCTAACTAATATTATGTGCAAATTTTTTATGCTTCCTACTCCCAAGAATAGGAGGTCAAGTTTTAGTATAAGGGGAATAAGTAAGAGTATCGTACCCAAGGGATTGGGGGAAACTCTATCCTAACTAGATTACCGAAAAATAAAACCTAGAAAACACATGCAATCTACTTTTTACAACTCACAACTTTAGCCCTTTGGAAGCTAAGGTAATGATGATGGTATTAACAAGAGGTGGAGAATCGGCTTGATTGATTTGAGATTTAAAATAAAGTCTTACGTAAAAATAATCTGTGATAATTAAATTGTAGAGACTAAATTAACAAGAAGAGTAGAGACTTAGGCATCACACCTACCCTAACTCATGCACAAATGTAATTTAAAAGTTGATGTGAAACATGCTTGACAAACATCCCCCTAGTGCTTTGGTGAAGCTACCAAGAAACTAACTAATCATGCAATTTAACAAAGTCTTTTGGAGCCAAGTTAAATCACACAACCTTAATCTCAATTATATTACCTTATAATACAAGTGGGCTATGTACCACAAGCCTAACGCCCCCTTAGAGCAATTAGACTCAAGGCACAAGCATTAAGACCAAAGTAAGAAATTCAAGCAACTTAGTACTTCCCTTAAGAAATACTAAGCCACCACCTAAAGGCTACTCATGCTCATGGATTCAAGAAGTTGTCAAATTCAAGTTTCCAATTAATTAGTTATCTAAACATGTTTCCTAGGTGACAAAGCTAGTTAACACATTTAGTAAGCATAAAGTGTAGAAGCCATAGATTCAAACATGCATCAACATCAAACTTAAAGGAAAATTACATTGTTTGCACAAGTTTGGCTAGGGGCAGCCCTAGCCTCAAATCCAACTACTCACTACTCATTACATACAACAAAGCCATGAACTTGAAATACATCAAAGTAAAAAGAGAAGAAGAGCAAGAAGAAAGAGGGAGATTACCAAGGGTTTGGTACCAAGATACCAAACCTTACCAAGATGTAAGACAAGAGAGTGCTTCTATGTATGGTACTAATGGGTCCTAACAAAGAAAGAACTCTATCACCACCATACACAATCCACACAATCTAATATGAATAAAGAACAAGGCTTGAGGATGAATAAGAGTGAGAGAAGAAAGAAAAGGGTAAGAAAATGCTTCCAAGAATGGTATTAATGGGATCTAAGATGGGAAGAACACCATTAACACCATGCTAATCCACAAAATCTTGAAGAAACAAGCTTGTAGTATAAAATATGAGTAGAGGATGAAGAGAAATGAAGTGAGTGTGGTTTTGGTGAAACCCCCAAGCTATCACAACTCTTTCTTACACCAAAACTAAAACTACAAGCTTCCAAAATGAGAGAGAGGAATAGTGAATTCGTCCAAAATGAGAGAGAGATGTATAAATAGGCCTAAATTGATGAATGAAGGGTGGAGATGCAAGGAAATGAAGGGCTAGATGTGGTGGACAAAGAGGGAAGCACAAATTGTGGATCTAGTCTTTATTAAATGACCAAAAACCTCAAAGATATTTTGGTGGAGAAGGAAAAGGTAAGGGCACTCTTGATATTTGGCCATAAGGACAAGGGGACAAGGTCAACATCAAAGGGACAAAGTCAAAGATGTCCCTTTCACTTGTCTTCTTCTCATTTGAATTTGAATTAACAAGTCTTCTTCCCTCCAATGCTCTTCCATTTGTTGAATATCAGCCATCACCATATTCCGGCCGTCGGAGTTTGACCAGAGTTCTGCCCGTTGACTGGCGTTGACCGGTCAAATTCGTCTTTTAGTGAAATTTCCGGTTTTGCTCATTTGACTTCAATTCTTCACCCGGTTTCTTCAATATGTGCTAGATCCACCTTTTTGACTTGTTTCCCATCCGTAGCTCTATTTCCTAGCATGAATAGGAAACGTAATAAGAAATAGATAAAATACGAAAAGATATAGCAAAAAAATAAGAATAAGACAACAATTATTAGGTAATTATTGACCTAACAGTGCTTCAACAGAGATCCAAGAGGAAGAATGCTCCGTTGTTTCTTCAAGACCAACGTTGACCCAACAGCCTTGACCGACGACACGACCACCCAGATCGAACCGGATCGGCACCACTGACCTCAGATCAAGATTGATCTGGGCACCCAAAACAGCAGATCGGACCACCCAAATCGATCACCTCTGCTCCTCCGTTCCCAGCCTCCAGACGGACGCCCTGTACAGTGGTGTGGATTTCAAGATGGCGGGAGAGGAGGATGAGGTAGGGTTAGGAGTTAGTGGAAACGTCATCGTTTGAAGAGGAGGAGTGGGCGGGGGAAGAGGAGGAGGAGCGGAAGAGGTCGATTTTAGGTAGGTGGCGGCGGTGGAGGTCGAGTTGGTGGAGCAGATGAAGGCGGAGGTTGTGGTTTCCGGCGGTGAGGTGGCAGTGGAGGAGAGGAGGAGGAGAGTGAGGGTAGTGAGGATCGGAAAGTGATTGAGAAAAGTGAAACCCTAGCTTGATAGAGAGATTTATATATAGTTTTAGTATAGGGTAATTAGGTATTTTTATCAAGATTCATTGGAATTGGTAGGTAACATTGGAATGGGCAAGTTTTTCACATTTTTTATGCAAATGGCCTTTTTCCCTTGTAATTGTGTCTTTTTATTTTTTCTGGTGTTAAAACTTTCGATACTTTTTACTTAATAGGCATTAGACAGTACCAGATTTCAACAGCATGAAATTGTAGTTTTCATGTTTTTAATCGAGATCGGATGTTATCTTCAAATATCTCGATAAACAAAAATAAAGATTGTAATTACATGCTGTTAAAAATCTGCATACGGGAAAAAGGTGAATTTAGGGGATAGTTAATCTAAAGGGGGTGTATTGTATATAGAATTAGTAGATGTTTTAAGGAAATCAATGAAATTTGAAAGTCTGGGTATTCCATATAAACTTTTGATAATCCATAAAAGTCTGGTGTATTAAATAAGGATTTTAAAACGTCTTTATCAAATCTATAAAGTTTAGGGGTATTCAATTAGGACTTTTAAAAATTAATAGAATTTTGAGGGTATTCAAAATATCATTCATACTTATGAAATTAGGGGGTGTATTGTATATGGCTTTGTATGGATTTTTTTTAATTCATAGACTTTTAGAATAGTCCACAGACTTTTTAAAAAAAACCACAGACTTACATAGATTTCTGTCGATTTCTTTCAAATCATCGATTTTGATTACAGATTTTTATTGATTTACGAAAATCCACAGAGTTCATTATGAACGACTTCTACATATTTCACCTCAAAATAATGTTATAACAGAAAATAATTAGGACATAAAGGAAAAATTTCTCAATGTAACGAACAAAACCATAGGTAAATATATCAAATACAAAACAAAAAAATACGAAAAAAATGGAAGAAAAAAAAAATACTCTAACAAAATTTCATATTGGCAGACGAGTCCCTAAAACAATGAAAAAATCATTTTTCTCCTTCATCGTCACTTTCTTTACTGTTATCGTTTTCATTATTGGTATTTTGTTGAACATTTGGTTGGGCATCTTCCCACATATGACTGGCAATACTCATTCTGATCTATTTATTAGCACTATATCTCTGCTATTCTTGGGTTTGAAAATCATTCCATTCAAAATTATTTTCTTGATTGGCTCTGGGGTCCTCTTCTGGATCTGGAGGAAATTCATCGGAACGACATTCCTGTCGAAGAAAATTGCGTAATCCTACACAAGCCAAAACTAGCTCTGCTTGTGTCTTGTATGGAAATGGTGGTGCTGATTTGAGAATAGTGAAACGTGACTTGAATACTCCAAAATATCCTCTCAATTACGTTCCTCAAGGAAGCATGTCGAAGATTGAATAACTCAATTGCATTAACATGATGATTTCCTTCACCACCAAAGTCTTTGAGATGATATTGGGTACCTCGAAATGGAGCTAAAAATCAGCGTCGGTAGGGAAATCCGCAGTCACCTAAGTAATATTTACATAATAATGAAAGAAAACGTATAGTAATTAGTGAGTTATATATTGGTTAAATTATTATTTTATGTAATTATTAACTTTTTACTGTCTTATATCCTATTATAGACCGACTACAAATATGTAGTTTAATTTATATTCATTTGATCAATATTCTTATTCATTAATTAACGAGTACTGGAAAAAAATGAAATTGAAAACTCCATAACTGACTCGTGCAAACGATAATATTTGTGTTTTAAGATTTCATAAATAAATAAGAAATAAATTAAAAATATTTGGAAAAAAAAATTCAACAACAATGAACATATTAGTATAAAACTTTGATTGCATAAAATATTATAGAAAAAATAAGAGGAAAGAAAAACAGGAAAGACATCATATGTTAAAAAATAAAGAGATGACGGAGGATTAACCTCTTCATAGGCAGAAAAAGTCTGTCGTGGACTTTTCGAAATCTTTGGTCTGGAGACTGGAAAAATATTGGAGTTTTGTGTGCATAATTTACACTACAAAGTCCATGATTATCCGTGAGTTACTAATTCCATAAGTATGAATGATATTTTGAATACCCTCAAAATTCTATTCATTTTTAAAAGTTCATAATGAATACCCCTAGACATTGGTAGACTCTATATTTATTTTTTTAAATTATAATTGAATACACCCAGATTTTTATGGACTTTTAAAAGTCTATATCGAATACATCTGGACTTTCAGATTCCATTGACTTCTATTAAACTCTCACTAATTTCATACACAATACACCCCCCTTAATAACTCATGGATAACCATGGACTTTGTAGTGTAAATTATGCACACAAAACTCCAATATTTTTCCAGTCTCCAAATCAAAGATTTTAAAAAGTCCACGAAAGACTTTTTCTGCCTTTGAAGAGGTTAATCATCCGTCATCTCTTTATTTTTTAACATATCATCTGTCTTTTATGTTTTTCTTTCCTCTCATTTTTTCTATAATATTTTATGCAATCAAACTCTTATTATACTAACATGTTCATTGTTGTTGAATTTATTTTTCAAATATTTTAAATTTATTCTTCATTTATTTATGAAATCCTAAAACACAAATATTATCGTTTGCACGAGTCAGTTTTGGAGTTTTCAATTTCATTTTTCTCAATACTCGTTAATTAATTAATGAATAAGATTGACCAAATGAATATAAATCAAACTACATACTTGTACGTAGTCAGTCTATAAGGCTGTCATGATTAACATCTTATATGGGAACGGATGCTCAATTATTTCGTGACTAAAAGTTTTGCTTCCCTTTTAGTTATTACTAAATCGATTATGCGTAGCATATTGGAGTATCACCCTACATCAACTCAAATGAATTTTGTTTTTCATTTTAAATTTTTGTTTGCTAGTATTGAGAATATGTACAAGTCGTTCATGATAAAATTTGTAGATTTTTATAAATTAGTATGAATCTATGTAAAAGTCGATGGTTTTAAAGAACCAATAGAAATCTATACATGAACATTTTAATTAGTCTGTAGACTTTTTAAAAGTCTGTGAATTACAAATATCTATACAAATTTAAATACAATACACCCCCTAAATAATGCTCGGATAGAGACTTAATTTATAATTCATTGTTAGGGCTACTGGTGAAACCCTATGAATTATTTTTAACTTATTACCATAACATCCAGCAGGCATGACTTACATTTTTTTATTTATTTCTATAGTTGAATTTATTTAAGTAACTTTTTTAATCAATTTCCATAACACCATACATGACCGCACTACCAGATCCGAAAGTATGGCCGACGAAAAAAATTTCGTCGGCTATGACTATTTTTCGTCGGCTATATTATTTGCCGACGAAATTTTCGTCGGCTATACGTCGTCGGAACAACCCGTCGGCTATACTAATGGCCGACGAAAAAAACGAATTCGTCGGCTATAGTAGAGTATGGCCGACGACTTTACCGACGAAAATATTTTTCGTCGGCCAAACCTGGGACAAATTGCCGACGAATTTCGTCGGGTATTTTCGAGTATGGCCGACGAAATTCAGTAAGTATAGCCGACGAAAATTTATTAATTCGTCGGCTATTGGTTGTTAACAATAGCCGACGAATTAATAAATTTTCGTCGGCTATTGGTTGAAAACAATAGCCGACGATTCTGTAAATTTTCGTCGGCTATTTCCCCGAAATATATTAATATTTAATAGGCATTAATTAGTTATAGCCGACGAAATAATGCAAATTTCGTCGGCTATACAACTTATAGCCGACGAAAATAGGTAAAATTCGTCGGCTATAGTTATTATAGCCGACGAAATAATGCCAAAATCGTCGGCTATTCTTACATTTGGGGAAAAAAATTAAATTATTTTCTAAATTACCATTCCAAGCAACCTGCAAATCACAAAAACAGTCCATGCATTTGCACCAACAAGAAACACGTCTAAATACCATTTTTATTAAATTCGTTCTAATATACATAAACCATAAACCCTAATCATCACCTAAGCCACTAAAGTCCAGCAGGTCATCCCCAGCATCCTGCTCTCCATCAGGCTCGTCATCCTGGTGACCGAACTCGGGAGGTTGAGGCATTGGAGGTTCCGCTAACCGCTGAAACGGGAGCGGGGGTGGAAAGCCTTGTTGTTGTGCCGCGAACATCTCATACCACCAGGTTTGTTGGCCGTCGTAGTTGTGTTGCCGAATTCTTTCGCATTCGGCATGCCAACCGACCATATCCAACTGATACTGCTGTGATGTGCGGCGCATCTCCTCCTGATACTGCTGTGTTCTGCGGCGCATCTCCTCCTGATACTGTTGTGTGCTGCGGCGCAGCTCCTGTACTGTCTGGGACGAGGTCGCCAATTCTGCGGCCAATCGCTGCACTTCCCCCCTCATATGCTGGCTCTCCCCGCCTCCCTTCTTTTGACCTCCCTTAGTGGTCTTCAGAAGCCTTAGTCCAGAACTTCCCAAACCCCGGCAGTAGAAGTTGTTTGTCCGGTTTGGGAAGGCTGCGTCGAACATCCTCGCTGCCGTTTGGACACTGGACCGGTCGACATGGCGCATGGCTTCTTCCAGATCTGCCTCGGAAATGTTCGGTTGTGTCTCCCGAACTACTTGCTGGAACACCTCTTCTTCGGCCCGGTTGACCCTCTCCTAAGTGGACGGGAAAAAAAATTAATATTATAACAAATATATAATTAAGTAAAATTAATAATTAAAATTTTAAAATTGTAATGAACGACTTACGAGCTGTTCTGTCGCTTGTGGATAAGCGATCTTGAACGTCTCCACGTACGGGTTGCTATCAGGATGATCTCTAAGCGCCTCCTTCTGATATTGTGCAAACGGCCGTGAACCAGCATGATGGGGGGTTGTGTTCCGGCGGCGGTTCTCAGAGTTTATCCGAGAACGTTGCTTCAAACAAATAATAAAATGTTAGAAAAATGCATCAAAAAATATTAGTGTAATAATTATAAAATAATTAAACTAATAATTAAAATTTTAACAAAATAAACATTTTTACTGAAGTTTAGTATTTACCTGCATAACTGGGTTGTTGAAGTCTACTGTCTTCAACCAACGCCACTCGTACTCCCGAAACATGAACTCCCTGGGAGTACCCATACGACCAAGGTAGTCGTATTCGTTATAGTGGGAACGCAGCTCGTTCTTCCACTCTTTGAACCTACGAAAAAAACAAAAGTGCATTAGAAATATTATTAATATCATAAAATATTAATAATTATAAGATAATTATAATATCATAAAAACAAACGTACCTCGAGTTCTGCTGGGTGTCCGCCCAATCCCGCCTGTATTCGGCAATCTCGAAGAATGTCTGAAACATAATATTTTATTAGTTTTACAATTGTAATAATACCGAAAGTTATTAAATATTACGATAAATAAATTAAATTTTTTAAATTACTCACCGACGCGGCGTTGTTCACCTCCCTCTTGATCTCTTGGGGCACATCAGCCACCGGGTCCACAACATAGGGACTCTGTCCCTAATCACTGACCCCACGCAACCCGAGTAGTCGCGTTTTTTCTTCCCCTGAACCTCCTGATTAGGAGGTTCGTTGATCTGGATCCTGCCGCTGCGCTCAACAGTTTTCCTGAGCGTGCCAAAACAGATGACACCTCTCGTATTCCTCCGTGAACTGCTAGCGGCTATCCCTATCACAAAAACGACGATTGGTTAATAAAATTAAATATTAATGCGTTAATTTTAATAAAACATTTAATTAATAAAATCAAATGTTACCTGAAGTGGATGACTCGTCTGTCGACTTTCCTTTTCTCCTCGCCGAAATAAGGTGGTCAGGGTCCTCAAATGGCTGCTGTTGGTATGCCTCCGCAGCACTCACGTACTGAGGCATATCAGGCCATATGGGCACACCCTGATAGTCGACCTCCGGTATCGCCGGAATGTTGTACGGGAGGAATAGCTGGTTTGGGAGAGTAGGAGCCTCAGTCGAGTCACCAGCAGACTGAGTCGGACTCGGCATCGGCTCTTGATGAACCTCAGGCATACGAACCTGAGGAACGTCGGCAGCTATCTCCTCATGAAATAGCTGCCGACTAAACCTCGGAGCCACGGAAGGATCGACACGCGGAAGTGAAGTGCTCGACGGCCGCCCCGCCTGGAGAAGGGTCTGGTGCCGAGAACTCACACTCCGTCGCGGCTGGTCTGCATCCATAGTCCTCTGCGGCTGGGATGAATCTACACTCCTCCGCGGCTGGCTGGTGGTCCTCTCAGGGTGGCTACCGGTCCTCTCGGAGTCTGCGGAACTGCCGGAATTTCTAGAACCTCTAGATCTGCCGCCACGACGGCCTCCGAATAGGTTTCTTAATGCATCGGCCATCTAAAGCCCGAGGTATTAATACATTAATTGATATTAAATTATATTATATTAAATAACAAATTCTAATTAATATAATAACCAATAATACTAACATATTTTAATATAACAATTTATATACTAACATATTAAATTATATTATATTAAATAACAAATTCTAATTAAATATAATTAAGCTATATATATAATTAAGCTAAATTGTACAATTAAGTTATCAATTTATATAATTAAAAAAACCAATTTATACGTATAAATTATACAATTACACATAAATTATACAATTAAAATAAATTTGAAAACAATTACCTAAATTAACATAAATACCTAAAATTTATCTAAATTAACATAAATACCTAAAATTTACCTAAATTAACATAAATACGTAAATTATACCTAAATTAACATAAATACGTAAATTATACCTAAATTAACATAAATACCTAAATTATACCTAAATTAACATAAATACCTAAATTATACCTAAATTAACATAAATACGTAAATTATACCTAAAATAACATAAATACCTAAATTATACCTAAATTAACATAAATACCTAAATTATATCTAAATTAACATTAATTAACATAAATGAAAAAAAAAAAAAACTTACTGCCCCGAATTGAAAATGGAAGGGAGGAGGAAGAAGAGGGAGGCTGCCGGATTGGAGGAGGGCCGGCCGAATTGGAGGAGGAAGAGGGAGGCTGCCGGATTGGAGGAGCAAGAGGGAGGAGGGGGTTGCCCGATTCGAGGAGGAAGAGGGAGGAGGACGACGAGGCGAGCGGCGCTGGATCGGATGGAGAATTTGGAAAAATGCAGCAAATGGAGGCTAGGGTTCGGCTGCAACAAACTTATACCCGATAGTATAGCCGACGAATTAAAAATAATTCGTCGGCTATACTTAAGCATAGCCGACGAAATACTTTAATTCGTCGGCTATAATTACGAATAGCCGACGAAATATATAACTCGTCGGCTATTGTTTGAATGTCGTCGGCTATAGTTTAGGCGCTCAGCAGCCGTCCGATCTCCCCCATCCAACGGCGGACAATGAAAAGGTGCGGATCACTAGAGTTTAGCCGACGAAATATTAAATTTCGTCGGCTATACTTTGGAAAATCACAGCCGTTGGATCTCAGCCATCCAACGGCGGACAATAAGCGGATCGCAAGAGTTTAGCTGACGAAATCAAATATTTCGTCGGCTAAACGTTTGGTCAAACTACGAAGTCAAACCTCTAAACCCTATAAATTAAAACGGAAATTGGCCTGTCTAAATGACGTTTTCTGGCCTTATCTTCAACAGAGAATAGTTTCAAATCGATGAGACGCGACTAATCGTATAAAAATTTTCCTCAAAATATTTACCGACCGTCAGGCTACCCATAGGAAAACGGGAGTAAAAAACAGTTAACCGCAATATTCGGCACACAGATTTTGTCTGAATCTGCTCATTTTTCAACCGTAGACGTATTTCAATATTTCGGTCATATCTTATTCCACGACACATTTGCATTTGAAGAGTCTACGTATAGTAACTATTTGAAACTATACATTCACTTAAACACTTAGTAAACAAGTTAAGGAACAGTAGTGCATATGTTCCGATTTTGAATCTAAAAGTTTGAAAAATCTATTCCAACCGTCAGATATCACCGTTAAGATTAAAAACATGTATGAAAAAAAATCCAACGACATCTGACAAAGTTAAAGGCTCGATCGGGACGGTCAAACTGCAAAGTCAAACTTCTAAACGCTTTAAAACGGAAATTGGCCCGTCTAAATGATGTTTTTTTGCCTGACCTTCAACATAGAATAGTTTCAGATCGATGAGACGCAACTAATCGTATAAAAAATTTCTTCAAAATATTTACCGACCGTCAGGCTACCCATAGGAAAACGGAAGTAAAAAACAGCTAACCGCATCATTCGGCACACAGATTTTGTCGGAATCTTCTCATTTTTCAACCGTAGACGTTTTCCAATATTTCGGTCATATCTTATTTCACGACGTATTTGCATTTGAAGAGTCTACGTATAGTAACTATTTGAAACTATACATTCACTTAAACACTTAGTAAACAAGTTAAGGAACCTTAGTGCATATGTTCCGATTTTGAATCTAAAAGTTGGAAAAATCTATTCCAACCGTCAGATATCACCGTTAAGATTAAATACATGTGTGAAAAAAAATACAACTACATCTGACGACGTTAACGGATCGATCGGGACGGTCAACCGGGTGAGTCAAACCTCTAAACGCTTGAAAACGAAAATTGGCCCGTCTAAATGATGTTTTTTGGCCTGATCTTCAACAGAGAATAGTTTCAGATCGATGAGACGCAACTAATCGTATAAAAATTTTCTTCAAAATATTTACCGACCGTCAGGCTACCCATAGGAAAACGGCAGTAAAAAACAGTTAACCGCAATATTCGGCACACAGATTTTGTCGGAATCTGTTCATTTTCCAACCGTAGTCGTATTTCAATATTTCGGTCATATCTTATTTCACGACACATTTGCATGGAATGGTTTGTCGATAGTGATAGAAAATGGAAGCTGAATTTTTTTGTTTTTTTTTTAATCATAGCCGACGAAATCAAACCTAGTACTCGTCGGCTATTCTTTTGTCGTTTTCGGTCAAAAATAAAATAATGAATTTTTCGTCGGCCATTGTACGTATAGCCGACGAAAAATTCATTATTCGTCGGCCATTATTGTAATGACCGACGAAATAATGCATTTTTCGTCGGCTATTCTCTGAAAAAAAAAAAAAACCAAAAAAATCAGTGGTTTTACACCTCTCCTATTCCGATGTCCTGTTCACATATAACCAAAATTGAACATAAAAAACCAGAAACCCAACAGTCAACATATTTCAAATTTTTGTTTAAGGGGTTTGGAACCCAGCCTAGCTGGGAGGCTCATCCCCACGCCTGTTCATTAGAAATGAGTTGATTACAAATGAAAGGATTACATCATTTAAATTACTTAATCCGTCGGATTGTAATCGGAATCATCGGATGAGTCTTCTTCGGTTTCTGAATTGCTCGATAGGGGTAATCTATGTATTTCCTCACCACTAGAGTCCTCGTTAGTTTCTTCATTTGGATCAACATCAACAAGCAGTGGCTCTTCACGTCGAATTCGCACCGGCGTGTCTAGGCGAATAAAAGAGGAGTCAGGAATACCGTTTGAGTTGGGCTCTTGATACGCGGTGCCCCCTTCCTCGTTCTCTTCAGCCACTCTAAGTGTAGACTCCCGGTAAATGTTGCGATGGTGGATAGTGTTGACTACTTTCCACGGGTCACCCTTGGCGAGATCATCAAGATAAAACACTTGTTTCACCCATGTGGCTAAAACGAACGGGTCGTCCTCATACCATGATGTACTAGTGTTCACAGAACTTATGCCGTATTGATCGGTTTTCATGCTCTGCGGCCGTGTGTCAAACCATCTACACTTGAAAAGGTGCACTTTCATGCCTTCCCCGTAATGCAGTTCCACAACTGAATGGAGAACACCGTAATAGTCAACTCCACCATCCCCACCATGTGCCATAACCCCTGAATTTTGTGTTTTCAGTCTGAGGTCTCTGTCTTCACATCGAAATAACACACCATTCACCTTGCACGTCGCATAAACTTTTGAATAGACCGGCCTCCTCGCTAAAAGTCTGAGTTCGTGCGACCAATTTGGGTGATTATCATTTTCAATAAGGTCCATCTGCAACCATCAGAATCAACTATAAATATGAATAAATATACACAATAATATATGAACACGTATAGAATAGTGTTAAAGGTACGTACCCAGCGGCCGAAATACTCTACGAATGTCTGGTTGTGGTAATCGAGATCACCTACTACTCCTTCACAGCGTAGATGTATGTCCTTCCAAAACTGAACTTCTGGACAGTTGATTAGTACCCACCAATGTGCAATGGCTACCTCATAATTTTTCAACTTGTAGGAAACTGACATGTTTCCACCGAGTACAACATCGTCGGAGAGTATGGAAAGATTGAACTGTGACGGTACATCTTCCTGTATGCTTTCCTGTAACGCTCCGAAATACAGTTTCATGTAGGTGACGCACTCGTGCGCAATATATGCTTCATCTATACATCCTTCAGGTGCGGATCTGTTTTGGACAAAACCACCGTATTGTCCAAGTTGCCTATAAATCAAGTTTTTAAAGTGTTATGATAATACATTAACACTATATCACACATATTGATGAGGAAATTAACATAAGGTGTAAAATACGTACCTTTCCATCGGATACATCCAAGTGATCAGTGCACAAGTCCGGTAAGCAACAACTGCCGAGGAAGATGGATCATGAGGTGAGGCATGATGTCGAAAAAATTTGGAGGAAATATCATCTCAAATTTACACATGATATGAACGATGTCTTGTTGCATTTCCCGGAGGTCAGATTTTCTCACTTCCCGTGTGCATACCTTCTGGAAAAATCTTGCCAACGCTACTAACGGCTCCACAACGTGACGGGGAAGGAACGGTCGAATGAAAACAGGGAAGAGACGTTGTAGCAGGATATGATTGTCATGACTTTTCAACCCGTATAGATTGTTGAATTGTCTGTTGACACACTTGGCTATATTTCCAGCAAAGCCTGAAGGATACTTAGCCCGACTTATCCAATGGAAAATTTTTGATTTATGCTCAGGCTTGACGGTGTAAGGAGCTTGAGGCATTTTTCTCTTCCCTTGTTTCAACCATAGTGGTTTTCTGATATTCATGTTTTGCAGATCAGTGCGAGCCTTAGGACCGTCTTTCGTCTTCCCCTCCAAGTTCAGCGTTGTGCCCACCACACTTTCAGAAATATTTTTTTCTATGTGCATAACGTCTAGGAAGTGACGGATCAGCAACTCACACCAGTACGGGAGTTCCCACAATATGCTCCTATGTGTCCAGAATTTGTACTCCTCAGGCCTTTCAGGTATTTCCGCTACAATATCGGGATGATTGCTGAGGGGCCCAAAATCGTACTCATTAAGTCTTGCTAAAATTTCTCTTCCTGTCCATCTTCTAGGAGCACGGCCGTGTTCTTCGGTTCCATCAAATGCGGCGGACTCGTAACGCCAGTGGTGATCCGCCGGAAGGAACACACGATGACCCATTCGGCATATCTTGTTGCAATGAGGGGTGCTCCCATAATCGCTGAGGCACTCTGGACAAGCCTTGTATCCCCTAACAATGCTGCCCGACAACATCCCATAAGCAGGAAAATCACTGATGGTACCAATAACCATGGCATGCATCTGGAACGTCTCCTGCTTGTACTTGTCAAAAGTGGGATGACCAACGTCCCACAATACCTTAAGCTCTTCAATCAATGGTCTCATATACACATCGAGACATTTCCCTGGGTAACCAGGCCCCGGAATCAACAACGTCAACATATTATATTCCTTCTTCATGCACATCCACGGAGGAAGGTTGTAAGGTACCAAAACCACCGGCCATATACTGTATGAAAGACTCATGGTGCCGAAAGGGTTGAACCCGTCGGTTGAGAGCCCGAGCCTGACGTTTCTGACATCTGACGCAAAATAAGGAAACTCATTGTTTATATGCTTCCAAGCCGCTCCGTCAGAGATGTGTGTCATGATATCTGCGTCTCCCGCGTCCCGCTCACCGTGCCACCTCATGGCTTTTGCGGTGGTTTCTGACATGTACAACCGCTCAAGCCTATCTCTCAACGGAAAATACCGAAGCACTTTCACAGGTTTCCTATTGCCTGCTCCCGTCAACTTATATCGGTCAGACTGACATATCGGACATGCGTCAAGGCTAGCAAGGTCATTCCCTTCTGCATCTTTACCCCAGAAGAGAACGCAGTCAAATGCGCATGCACGGATCTTAATGTAGGAAAGCCCTAGATCTTTGAGGATACTTCGGACCTGACGGTGATTGGTAGGATTACGATGACCCTCCTCCAACAACGAAGAAGTGTACTGTAGATATTCATCCACTTGCCTGATGCTCCCTTTTGTCTCGACTTTAATCCTCATTACCTCCATCACACTTTGAAGAACTGTCTTCTCAGAACTTGAAGACACAGGGGTCTGTTGCAATGCAATCAGTTTGTTGTACTTGTCAAAGGCAGCAGTGTTGACAACTTGGGGGAACGGCTGCACCGGGTCCTGCATATATTGTTCCCCACGTACACCGCTTTCAAAAGGAAACACGTCGTTGACGAATGCCATTGTTGGATCGTTGGATGAACTACTACTGCCCGCCTCAAAATACTGCCCATGATCATGCGATCCATCTAATGATGGCTCACCGTGATATATCCAACGTGTGTACTTCGGCCAAAACCCATTACTCTTTAGGTGCTCCTATACTGTCTTAATCGGAAATCGACACATATCATTGCGACACTTACATTTCTTGCACGGGCAATAATGGTAATTCCCCTTTTCATTTTCCTCGACGAACTGCATAAAATCCACAACTCCTGTAGTGTATCGTCGGTCATGCCTTGGAAGCGAAATCCAACTCTTATCTCGATCCATATATAGCCTGATAATAATATATATGTATAACTTTAATTAATAATAAATTAATTAACACATATATATATTACAATATATATTATTATCAACATCAACTCATATATATATATATATACCATTAATTAACAACCATTATTTAAGTTCATTACACTATCAACAACCATTAATTAACATATTTATATATATTTTAACACTAATTAAAATAACATTATTAAATTAAAACACATAATTATACTCTAACTGAAAATTAACTCAACTATAACTCAAAATCAACATATATACATACATTCTAACACTAAAACAACAACAAAACAAAAAATCACTTACTATATCAAAATCACTAAAACTCAAAATCAACTCAACTAAAACTCAAAATCAACATATATACACATATACGTACCTATATATAGCTCCACAATGTAAGAGATGACGGATTTCAACAATACCCACAGATTTTTCACTCTTTCTCCCGTTTTTTTTCCTTTTTTTTTTTTGAAATGGGCAGCTTCTGTCCAGATCTGAAAATATAAAGACTTATAGCCGACGAAATTGTCAACTTCGTCGGCCATTCTTCTTAAATTTGTATAGCCGACGAAAACTTTAAATCGTCGGCCATTATAGGGGTATAGCCGACGAAAGAAAAAATCGTCGGCCATTCTTGTAGAATAGCCGACGATTTTTAATTTTTACCGACGAAATAAAAAATCGTCGGCCATTCTATGGGAATAGTCGACGAAATTTTTTTTTTTGCGACGACAAAAATTTTCGTCGGCCATTCTTGGGAATAGCCGACGAAAAAAGTGTTTCGTCGGCCGTTTTTTTTTTTTCGTCGGCAAAGCCCTTTTTTCTTGTAGTGCCGGTTCATCTCTCTAGAACACAAACGGGTTGTATTCTCGTTATTATAATTATAGCAAACCGTGTGATCTACGCAGTATTTCCAAACTACTCATAGAGTTTGAATAATTAAAATTAGATGATTTTATATATATACATAATGGGTTTTAAGTATTTTAAATAGTTAAATCGTTAAAATTATATTTTTATATATATAGTGGTTTTAATATAAAGTATTTTAAATTATTAATATTACTCTCCATGCCGGCTCAAGAATTTGCTGGTGATCTAAGCTTTTAATACAACCATTTTTTTTTTATTTGTATTTTCTATGGGTGCAACTGGGGATATAAACACCAATGAACATGAAGTCTCTATTTAATTATTTTTAGTCTTCCCTTGTTCTGGGTTTAGTGTGGTTTCTGTAGTCTCATGCTTTTTGTTTCTTGTGGTTGGTTTCTTGAGACCTTGTTCTAGTTTTTTTCATTTTTCAATGGCCCTGCTAAGAGCCTCAGCTGAACCAGCTTCACGTCGTCGGTGGAAGCATGATGTGTTTTTGAGTTTCAGGGGTGAAGACACCCGGAAAGGCATTGTTTCCCATTTATACGATGAGTTGCAAAATAGGAAAGGAATCAAAACATTCAAAGATGACAAGCAGCTTGAAGTAGGCACAGCTATTTCTCCAAGTCTGCTGGTTTGCCATCATTGTTCTCTCGTCAAACTATGCTTCTTCTTCTTGGTGTTTGGATGAGCTTACATACATTTTTCAGTGCATGGAAGATAAGGACCGGCCGAATTCGGCCTTCGGCCTCTGTTTTATCACGTCGATCCCTCTGATGTACGCCATCAAAGGGGAAGTTTTCAAGTAGCCTTCACTAAACAATGAACAACAGTCTAGGCGAGACATGAACAAAGTAAAGCAGTGGAGAGATGCTTTAAATAAAGTGGCCAATCTCTGTGGCTGGGATGCCAAAAATTATGTGTAAGCACGATGAGAATCATGAGATTGATTTGTACCTGTACTTTTATATTTATTTTTTGGATTAAATTCACCCAAGGTACCCAAACTTATCTCGCTATACAAGAAAGGTACCCGAACTTGAAAAACGATCGCCATGGTACCCAAAGTTTTAAATCTTATTATAGAGGTACCTAGCGTGTTTTGACCGGCTGGCTTCCCGGTTTTTGATGACGTGGCAGTTCGCATTTTGATTCCGAGGGGCAAATGTCCATTATAACCCCGAGAGTACTCCCGTTGGTTTGGATATTAGGGCCAATTATCTGATATTGTTTGGGTACCTCTTTAATAGCTCACAACAAAAGCCCAGACAGTAAAAGCCCAGCCCACACAGTTCCGATTCAGACCCACGCGTGATATCTTTTCACAAACCCACGCGTGATATCGTTTCAGACGCGCCATCTCGTGGCGCCACGCGTCCTCTCGTTTCCAGAGGCGACGTTCCGATTCTCACACGCGTCCTATCGTTTCCTGAGCCGTCGTTCTGATTCTCACACGTGTCCCTCTATCTATTTAACCCTCACCCCGAATCACCTCCCTCACATTAACCTTCTCATCCTTCACATCTCTGCATATTTACTGTAGCACCTCACCAACACTTCAAAAATCTCCCGCTTGGCTTCAGCTGTTCATGGCGCCCAAGACTCCGACCGCCACCAAACCTCGACGCTCCTTGAGGCTGGCAACCACCACTCCCAGGCGGTCGTTACGGCTGGCAACCACCACTCCCACTCCCACTCCAATCCCTCAGTCGTCGGCTACCAAAGCCCGTCGTGGCCGATGCCGTCCGTCTGATACCAACCGGATCCTGGCTCGGATCGATTCCATGGAGCGCCTTTACCGAAACGAAATGTCCCACCTCCTTTTCTGGACCAAGCTGGTTCGTGAGCGTGTGGAGAACATGAGAGTTTGGATGTCCCTATGTCCGATGTTGCAGGATCAGCCTCCGGTTGTGGTGGCGGCGGCAGCCGCCGTGGCAACGGCCGCTGAACAGGCTGCTGCGGTTGCTAGGGCGGCGGCTGCTCTGGCTGCTATGCCGTGGCATGGGGGTGGACTTGGGCGTGGGAGGGACATGGTGCTTGTGGAGGATACATCAAGCTCTGACTCAATCCGTAGATAACTTACTTTTTGCAGGCCGTGGTCCTTTCAATCTAAACAACCCTCAATATTCGGCCATGGCTGCCCAAGCTTGCCAGAGAATCGCGATTCAGCCAACTGCGAAATGGGATTTCAATGTTAGGGTTTCGCAAAAGTATTTTGGGGAAATCAGGTTGGGGTGTTTTCGGAGTGGGCTTCGAGGTTATGATCGGTTTAGTGTAAATTTTGGGTTTTTCTCTTTGAACTTCCCCTTCTCTCTCCACTCGTAGTTTGTTAGGCGGAGATTACAGATTTGCCCCTCGGAATCAAAATGCGAACTGCCACGTCATCAAAAACCGGGAAGCCAGCTGGTCAAAACACGCTAGGTACCTCTATAATAGGATTTAAAACTTTGGGTACCATGGTGATCGTTTTTCAAGTTCGGGTACCTTTCTTGTATAGCGAGGTAAGTTTGGGTACCATGGGTGAATTTTTTTCTTATTTTTTTCCTATGACTAATTGACTCCCTCCGTTTTTTCAGATCCGAAAGAAAACTTGTCAAAGACATTGTGAAATTCGTGTGAAGCAAAGTACATCAAGTTTCAGGACCAATTGAAATCGAGTCTATCATGCATACTGGAGATTTTCAGTCATTCGAAGCAACCAAACAAGCTATGGATAAGGTCTTGTGGGCACTTAAAGAGGATTACATCACTGTAATTGGCATCAATGGAATGGGTGGTATTGGCAAAACAACCATGGTTACGTATGTCAGTTAACAAGCCAAAAGAGATGGGATCTTCGATCAGGTGATTATGGCTTGTATAACAGAGAACCCTGATTTGATGAAAATTCAAGGCAAATTTGCAGATATGTTGGGAATGAAATTGCAAGAGGAGACGGTAATTGGAAGGGCTGGTAGATTGTGGGAGAGAATAATGAGAGGAAATAGGATTCTAATAATCTGGGACGACATGTGGAATGGAATAAGTTTATCAAGCATAGGATTTCCCAGTAACACTGAGCTTAGAAAGTGTAATTCCAAACTCTTGCTCACCACAAGGAGATTATCTGTTTGTCATATCATGAGGATCCAAGCAATCATCCCTCTCAACATCCTTTCGAAAGAAGATTCTTGGAGCTTGTTTGTAAAGGAAGTGGGAAATAATTTTCATGAATCCACCAGATTTTATGAAATAGCAACGCAGGTCGCTAGAGAATGTGCTGGTCTCCCAATTGCATTGATAACAGTTGCAAGGGCACTGCGATATAAAGACATGGAAGAATGGGAAGAAGCAGCTCGACGACTGGGGATGTCTCAGCCTGCCAACCTTGATGATGAGGGAGATGTTTTTAAATGTATAAAGCTGAGCTATGATTACTTAAAAAGTGATCTTGCCAAGTCATGCTTCTTGCTTTGATGCCTATTCCCAGAAGACTATGACATCCGCATTGAAGACTTGCTTAAATATGGGGATCAGTCTTGATTTATTTCGAGATTGCAACACAATGCAAGAAGCTAGAGCCAAAACACATGAGCATGTAAAGTACCTTAAAGCTTCAAACTTGCTTTTAGACAGTGAAATCGATGGATGTGTAAGGATGCATGATGTCATTCGGGATATGGCCATATCAACTATATTATCTGAGGACAACAATGGGCTTTTAGTGAAAGATGGCTTGCACAACCTTTCTGAAGAATTGGTAATTGGTAAGTACAAAACTCCAGGTTTTATTACCTGAAAGACCTAAAAGTACATGTATAGTAAACTTCTTGTTTCTTTTTTTGATTCTTCCTGAAGTATTCAAATACGTAAAATTATGTAGTATTAGCTGAGAGAACTTAGAATTTGATAGAGAAATTTATAGAAGGGGAAATCGGTTTTGTAAAACGAAGAATGGAGAAGATACGATTGGGAAGGCCATAGAAGTGTAGATAAGTAGAACAGAATAAGAAAAATATGGCACAAGAAAGAGATAGAATATATCAATTAAAATTTAGATATTTTTGCTTTTCGGGGACCATAGAGGTTCTAATCTCCTTACCAATTTCCATACAGAACTCTAAGAAGATTAAACCATCTTTAGGATATTAATTAAGTTGAGAAAGTCACTTTGATTTTTGCTCTATGAATTGTCTTTATATTCCAGAAAAAGTCTCGAGTTGAGGAGCGATGGGAGCGTCTAGTCAGTGCAGTATTATGGAGGAAAGAACATAAATCAACTTATGAAATTGGGAGCCATGGTACTGGCATTGATGCAAATATTCAGTCTCCAGTGCTTACTAATTGGGAAGTTCAGGAAATCCTGCAAATTGCTGATGAAATCCAAGATGAAGATCCCCTTGTCAGTAGAATATGTATGTTAAGCATTTTTCATTTCTTTCTTGCCTTTCTCTCCATTACTTATATAATTTTAGCTAAAAGCTTCATTGTTCACCATTTAGTTGAGTCTTTTCCGGGAATAATTGCTTTAGAAGGGTAACATAGTCTTGCAGTTTGAATCTTTTTGTACCATAACTCTAAAAGTGAGGGCAAAGCCTTTAGAGACTTACAATAAATATTTAGATATGCGATGAGGAATCTAGTAGGTACAGGACAGTCCCTAATTAATCACCTTATGTCGGGCATAAGGGATCAGTTGAAACTGTTGAATCTTATAAAACATAAAGGAACGTACAGGAATTGAAACTATTGAATTTTATGTGGAAATGCAATTAGTTCCTACCTTTCAGCCTTTCTAAAGGTTGATATAAGAAAAGAAAAGCAAAAAAGAAAAAAACAAACAAACAAACAAAACAGAAGTAGGCATAATTGGTCGGTGTTACTACTCATCTGGTTGTTGTTAGATTAAGAGAATTGTTATGCGTCAAAATTTAGATGATTCAAGCTCTTACTGGTGAATATATGTAGTCTTGTGAAATGAATTGAGGATACAAGTGCAACTTTCATCTTTTAAGTCAATTGTGTGAGTGGAGATGGAAGATAGTGAATTTTTCTGTTCAACTGCAGTAATTGAGCACAGTTATGCATTGGCACAGTATTGGAATTCTAATCGCCACGGATGGAGAGTAATACAATTCAAGATTAGTTTGATGTCTGTCTTTAAGGTATATATGTTCCATACAAAATAGGTGAACTTTCTTTCAACCACTTATGGCCCTTACGTTTTGCTTACTGCATCATATTCTGCAATCATTTGCATACACATTTGTGTTAAAATTGTCATTTCTTCTTCAATAATTCTATTTGTAAAATGAAAACATATATGGGACTTCTTTGGTGTAGTTGTGCATATAAAGCATATGTAACACCCAATGCTCTCATAACCCTTATGTTGTACGATGATCATCAATGAATACACTTGAGTCAAATTTCATGATTTAGAACCACTCAGTCCTTTTTTTTTTTTTTTTTTATAAATATGTCATAATTTGGGCATCTGTCTAATCCATGTTGAGGGTTATTTCTTTATCTGATATATTACTAGATGGGAAGGCAGTGTTAATTACTTTGACTAGATATACTACAGACTCTTGTTAATGTTCATTCTTTGATTTATTTAGGTGAACTTCTTGTCAACATTGCTGAACTGCTTGTTATGTTAACAAAGGGTTCCTATTTTCCAAAAATGTGTTCCATGTTCATTCAAGTCAACAGTACTGCTGTATTCACACACACACAAACACACCATTACACACACATACTGACAATTGAAGCCTTATGCGTAAGTTTGTAAACCAATTATTGCTGGATTTCTATATTTCAAATTTTAATAAATAATTTCACCAAAATTGTCTAGTTACAGCAAGCAAAGAGGGAGGATGTAACCATCGATAGAAACCAAAACTTTCTTATCTTACATAATTAAGTTCTATAAACTTTATAGAGAGAAGAATAATGTAGAAAAGCTGCGGAAGGAAGAAATGATGTTGAGGGAAAATGGTTCTGTCAGTGGAAACCTAGAGGAGTAAGTACAGTACTGAATTTACAATATGGCCCCAAATAGGTGTTCTTTTCCTCCTGTATTTCTTTTACATTAAAATTAAGATATCTTATTTTCTTCTCATAAGATTCTGCATTTTCTTGTGATCATGATGTGTAAATTTGTCTCTAGTTCTTAGTTAATTCCTTATTCTGAGGTGTCAAACTTGATCACACATGATTTTCATATGATCTCTCTCTCTCTCTCTCTCTCTCTCTCTCTCTCTTTCACACACACACACACACACATGAAAAGGAATGCAATTGTTTCAGGTGTTCTTTGGATGTTCATATTGAAATATTGATAATATATCTTTCTTTAATAATCAGGTTGGAGAAAAAAACAAGTATAAGGAAAAAGGTTTCTGCAACTCTAAGAATTCTGGAGAAGGTTCTGGAGCAGCTGGAGGAAACTCCTGAAGAGGTTGATTATATATTCTGTTAAATATTTATGATGCTATATTCAATGCCGGAATTTGCTATACCATACTGTGTTTTCCAGAAAACATCTCAAGTTGAGGAGCTATGGCAGCGTTTAGTCCATGCAGCCCTAAAAAGGGAAAGGATGGGAACTGATGCATACAGGCGGCATTGTACACTGTTCAGTCAATGTTGGACAAGTTTGATCTCCATTTGCAAATAAAAGGGTCATAAATAAAATTCTGGAAGCTGCAGATGAAATCAGAGATGAAAATCTGGTTGCCTCTCGAATCTGTATGTCATTCTGTGTCTCTTTTATCTTTTCCTCATTATTCCATAATCTCAAATAAAAAGAATATGATCATGAACATCAGTAACCCCTATGAGGAAATATAGATGTTCGTACACATGCACTGACTTCTCCTCAATTGCCAACGATGCAGTAAGTCAAATTTTAATAGCTACACCTCTCTTTCAAATCATATTGTATGATTCTAACAGGGTCACTTGAATTCTGTAAATCGTAAAGGACACAATTACATGGAATAAGACCTTAACAAGATGTTCCTAATGCTATGAATTCCTATCATTCAGCTTCTTTGGAGTGAATTTTCAAAAGCTAAAAGAATAGTTTGGATTGGCAGAGCTGTTGTACATCGTTCATTGAAGTTCAGTAGTTGCTCGCTTAATATTTGTACATCTTGTGATGTACATTAATTTATTTATCTGGTTGTAATTCTCATTTATTAATTAGAGTTTTTCATGTTCACCTGCAGTATGTGAGCAGTGTTATTTGTTGGTTAAAATCTGGATTCTGATAGTGAAGGAAAGGGAGTAATACAGTTTAAGGCTGGAATGATGAGTATCTTTATGGTATATCTTTCATATTGAATAGATGAAGTATCTTTTAATCACTCTAGCTAGGTTCTTAAGGCTGAAATCATTTGGATCTATTATGTCACTCCACTTATAATGGAGTGGGCTTCTGAAATATGTGGTACGTCTTTTCTGCAGCCATGCTTAAACATGTTGACCAGTGTTGTTACCTTTCTGACAACATATGTTGAAGCCTGATGTGTGCTAGTTTCTTTTTCTGAGTTGGGTATATAATCCCATAATAAATGAATTAAATGAGTCAGAATTCATGATTTTGATGGATCATACCAATTTCTCCTCATTTTATACCTATCTATAATTTGGGTGTCATCTGAGTTCAGGCTATCTACTGATGCATTGGTTTGTTATAAAAACAGTTGTCATTTAGTTTGACTGCATTAGCATTGTTGTTGATGTATTTCTTTGTTTCAATGAGGTGGACATCTCGTCCATATTTCTGTATGCTTCTTTTTGCTAAAAAGATGTTCATGTGTACTACTTAGGTAGAGGTATCTTTAGAAAAATTACAGTGGCTTTTGACAAGTTGAGCCTTATGTTTGTAATTCAATGATTGTCGGATTTCTGTAATTCATTTTGAATATAACTTGTTTTATTTGATTCCTTTGAACAAAACTTCTAGGCACAGCAATTAAAGAGGAGGAATGCAACAGAGACCACAGATAGAAGCGAAGATTTTATTCTGTTACAACAGTTCTATAAAGCTGAAGTTGACGGAGTGTAGTACTTACAGCGACAACCGTAAAGAGTAAGTTAATCCAAAGTCAGTATGAACCAAAATAGGTGTCGATTTTGTTTCCTCGTCTGTGTCAGCATTACTCTTGTGACCTATCTTCTTCTACTAAGAATCTGGACTACTTGTGATCATAAAAATTAATTTTCTGTACTGTTTAACCATTGCCTTTAAAGTCCATCTACTGAAGAAACTGAACTCAATTCTGTAAAAACAGAACACTATCTCTGTGTAGATGTATGATTGATTCGTTTTAAAACCAGGTCCGAGATGAGAAGAGTTTTTGCAACTCTTAAAGTTTTGTTGACAGTTTTGGAGCTGTGGTCAAAGGAGGATGATACGAAATGTTTTTCCTTCTTTCTAGACTAAGCTTGCTTGTCAATCATTGATCATATTTTACTTTTCAGTCTACTTTGTTCTTCTCTATGTGTTTCTTTCTACTTAGTTTGTCTTGTGTTGGGACTATTTTGCACTTAGCTGCTGGAAACTTTTTTGATGAGTCATTGTGAAACTAAAAGTCCTGCAATGAGTGAGTCTTTGTTTCTTCGGGTGATCGTTTGTTCTCATTGAGTTTAATTTGCCAAATATATGCAAATAAGAGAGAGTTTGTCCAAACCAGTTTGGATGCAAATATTTTCCCCCCTTGCATTCATATGTTCACATGCACTGCATGCTTGCTATTATTTATTTACTTTGGGTCTGAAAATATTAATTTCTTTCTATAATTATCAATTTGATTTTGTGCATCACAGCTGAAATGGGTAATGGAGTCGGATGCAGCAAGGATTAAGGAACTGGACGACTGTGATATGAGTTTATAATTCTTCCAGGGGGGACAGAAGAGACCTATATTCTTTGTAGATATGAAAAAGTATGGGTTGCTCATTTGGTTACGTCCAGTGCTACAGTTATAATATCTTAAAAACCATATATATATATCTCACTCTACATCTACATTACAGATTACTCAACATTTACTTTTTAAGGTTTTTCTATAGTCAGACCTCTAATTTTTAATATGTGCATCTCTGTAATTTACTACTTATTATTTGGCTTACACGGTTCTCGGTACTGTTCATGTTGGTGGCGTGAAATGTTCGTGTTGCCCTTGTTTCTTTCGTTTTGACGACGCTGCCATTTGTCTGGGTATTTAATCAGTTTGTCAAATGCGCCGACCCCATATTTTTTTCTGTCTCTGCGCTCTTTGTTCATCATCGTTGTTTCTGTTGCTGCCCATCTGCGTTCCTTTTCTTCTTCACAGTAATTTGTTTTAAATCTTGCTTCGTTCGTGCAATAGCTCGCACATTGAATCGAATTGGGAATTGGGTTTGATCTGACATCGATTAAATTGGAGGTAACACTTTTATCTCTGTTCAATTGGGTTTGTGCTGGGTTTGCATTTGATCAGTTTTTTCTGTGGTCAGTTCGAATTTTCATGGATTTCCATATCCTTTTGTTGTTTGAGGTTTATCGGACATCACAAAAATCAGGTAATAAATCATTCCTTTTTTTTTTCCTGTGTGATTGATGAGTTCCTGGGTGTCTATGATTTATAGACAATTAGGTGTGCCCCAAATTAGTTTTTTTTCCTTTTCTTTTCAAGTTGCTTCACGTAGGTGTTCCATAATTTGTGATTATATAGCGAACAACACAAACTGATTAGTCTATGATAATGTCTTCTGAATAAAAGGATTGCTTATAGTCGTATGATTGTTTCTTTGTGGGAGAAACTTTGATAAGTACTTGAAAGCTTTCGATTAACACCTTTTCTTTTCTATGGGCTTTCTTTTAAAGGGTACTGTAAATTAAGTTTTTTTTTTCTATTATTTTTTTTAGTAGTTTTGCATATTGATGATATTGGTGTTGTGACAGACAGGGTTGGTTTGTATTAATTGGCTAAGCATTTCCGTTTTGTTTTACAGTGTGGTCTCCAGTTATAACCTGTTCAATTTTTGTTTGATCATAATGAGTTCTAACTTTTGTTCTGGTTTTATGTTTTTGGCCACAGCTATGGCTCCTCGAAGATGGCGATCTTCAAGAATGAAATTTTTTCAGGAACATACTTTCGGGAATAAGCATACCCTTGCAATGGAAGTTGAAGGGGCATTAGCATCCGAGAATGAATCACCAAACGATGCAAATATTGTAACAGGTTTGATAAATTAAATTTGTGACAATTATATCCGTGGTAGTAACTGCATTTTGATAATCTCTACATGTACAAATTTCTCACTTAAACAAAATAGTTTTCTTTTATTTTTTTATAATTATGCCAACCTTAAAGTAGATATGTATTAGATTTCTGTATTGTTATCATATGTTGAAGAAATCGTATTACTATTGATTTAAATGTGAATATCTTTTTTCACAATTTTAATTTCAACTGTTTTTCTTAATTATACATGTCATAGATATGCAACCTGCGAACAGAATGAGCACTAGAAAAAGACATATGCAGATGCAAGTGCCGGGGAATGAAGGAACTTCAATAGGTGCTAGAACTTATGGACCTGCAATAAAACATGGTGAAGAAAATGTTTATCGCTGTATGTCGAGAAGAAGAAAGTTATTTGAGGATCTTCAAATAGAAGAAACATCATCCAAGTCGAGCATCCAACATAGCACTCTGAATTTGAACGTGATTGAAACTGACAGTGTGTCGATTCATGAAAGTGTATCGGATGGTGATGAGAATATAACAGGTATCCATTAATAGCTATTACATTTTTACCTTTACGTTGTAAACATTTAGACGACTTTTGAGATTCATTTTAGTGTATATTAACATAGATGCTGACATGAATGTTTATATTTATATCAATTGCAGTGAGAAATGTGTTTGAGAATCTGCCGTCATTTGGTCAGGCACATTATCAGAAACGCAGACAAGGTCAGACTACTGATATTTGATCACAATCAATTTCTCTCTTATTAATGGTTATATGGTATACCAACTCAAAATGAATTGCTAATGCAGGAGTTATTATCAACTACAAGGACTTTGGTGATAGTACCTTTGAGTGTGTTGATTGCAATTCATATTACTGGGAGGATGAAGAAAATACACAAGGAGTGTACACGGGTTGTTGTAAGCGAGGCCAAGTGAAACTGCCTACATCAAATCCAACTCCTCCGTTTCTCGAGCATTTATTAAATCCAAACGATGGTCCAAAGAGTATACTTTTTCGAGACAATATACGTGTTTACAACTTCATGTTCTGCTTCACTTCGATGGGTGCAAAAATTGATTATGGTATAAACGATGGATCTGCTCTTTATGTATTCAAAATATGTGGACAAGTGCATCACTTAATGGGATCTGTGTTGCCTCTTGACGGTGAATCACCTAAATTTGCACAATTATATGTTTATGATACTGAGAATGAGATTTCAAATCGTATTAATGCTATTGATCCATCTCATAAAAATCAGAAGATTGATCCAGATGTTGTGAAAGGACTCATACAAATGTTTGATGAAATCAATGAACTGATCAAGACATTTCGATCTGTTAGGGACAAATTTGAAGATGGTTCTCTACCTTCATTAAGTATGACCCATGATAAGCCGACAACCATGTGATAATAAACAATATGAAGAACCAACAAATGATCAACTAGCTGGTTTGACTGTTAGTGATATAGGAGAATTTGATTCTAACAAGGACATTGTAATTCAATCTTATGATGGTTATCTGCAGCGAGTTTCAAAATTACATCCAAAATACATGTCGTTACAATACCCAATACTTTTTCCGCACGGTGAAGACGGATATAAGATTAGCTTATTATTAAACGAAACTCCAACGAATAAAAATAATAAGAGAAAAAAAATGTCCATGCGCAATTTTATTGCATACTAAATTCATGATAGAAGTAATGAATCAAGCACTTTATTAAAAGGTGGGAGGTTATTTCAGCAGTATTTAGTTGATGCTTACGCAACTATTGAAGAACCTCTATTAGATTACATCAGAAATCACCAAGATGATTACAGAATCGAGAAATCCAAAGATATTTTTGCTGCAAGCTCAGCTGGAATTACTGAAAGTCGTGATGTAGGAAAACGAATTTACCTTCCAAGTTCTCATACTGGCAGTAGTCCTCGAGATATCATCAACAATTACCATGACGCAATGGCAATTTGCAGACATTATGGCAATCCAGATCTATTTATAACTTTTACTTGCAATGTTAAATTGCCTGAAATTATCAGATATTTTCAAAATAATCATGTGTGTAAACAAGAAGATAGACCTGATATAACTTCAAGAATTTTTCAAATAAAGTTAAAAGATATGATCGCTTACTTACTTAAATCTGGTGAACCTTTTGGAGATGTTGATGCACATGTATGCACAATTGAATTTCAAAAACGAGGTTTACCTCATGCTCACATGTTATTTTGGTTGAAAAAAGAGTACAAATGTTATACGTCAGGTGATGTGGATTCAATCATTTCAGCTGAATTACCAGACAAAAATATCGATCCGGAACTTTTCAGAAATATTGTTAGTCAATGTATGATTCATGGGCCTTGCGGATCAATGAATTTAAAAACTCCTTGCATGAAAAATGAAAAATGTTCTAAATTTTTCCCTAAGCCATTTAATGCTGATGCGACATTTGAAAAAATTAAACCGCCAGTTTATAAGAGACGCGATGATAACACAAAATATGTAATAAAACATAGAGTCAATCTTGAAAATAATTTTGTTGTGCCTTACAATTCCCAATTGCTATTGAGATACAATGCCCACATTAATGTTGAATCATGTTCCCAATCAATGTTAATCAAATATTTATTTAAATATATCAACAAAGGTCCCGAGCTCGAATTTTATTGAATGAAGATGATGAGATTCAGACATACCTTAATTGTCGCTATTTAAGTCCACATGAATCGGCTTGGAGATTATTTGACTATTCAATTCATGAGAGATATCCAGCAGTACAATATCTGGTTGTTCATCTACCTGAAGAACATAACGTTATTTTCAATGCAAAAAAAACCGTTGAATCTGTCATAAAGTATCAAGTCACTGATGACACTACATTAACTGGTTGGTTTAAAATAAATAGAACAAATAAAGAAGCAAAACAATTAACTTATGCTGAGTTCCCTACTAAATTTGTGTGGGATCAACAGAGAAAATTATGGAAACCAAGGGAAAGATACAAAACTATTGGTCGAATAGCTCATGTTAATCCTAGAAGAGGTGAAATATATTTCATGAGAATGCTATTGACAGTTCAAAGAGGTTGTGAAAGCTTTGATTCAATAAAAACAGTTAATGGTACTACATATTCTACTTATCAAGAAGCCTGCCGAGTTCTTGGTTTACTAGGTGATGATAAAGAATGGTGTGATGCCTTAATAGAATCTTCGTTTGTTGCATCAGCATCTGAAATGCGTCAACTATTTGCAACAATTATTTTACATTGTGAAGTGGCAAATCCACAAAAATTACTCGATGAGCATTGGTTAACCATGTCTGATGATATTTCATACAAATTTCAAAAAGAATGTGGCAACCCGAATCTTATTATGCCTGAGCTAGTCTGAATTAAAAAATAATTTATTATTTGAATTAGAGAAAATATTCAACATGTGCTCAAGTTCGTTAGAAAATTTTCAATTGCCAATGCCAGACGCAAATAAAGTGGTAGAGCTTAAAAATACATTGTTGAAGGAAGAACTCAATTATGATTTACCTGCGTTAAAACTTCAACATGAAAATTTGTTGCTCAATTAAATAGTTGTCAGAAAATTGTGTATGATTACATTATGAAAACAATTGAAGAAAAAAAACCCGGAACCTTTTTCGTTCACGGCAGTGGTGGAACTGGAAAAATATTTTTATGGCATACAATAACTAGCAAATTGAGATCAGAGGGGAAAATAGTTTTAACTGTAGCTTCATCAGGTATTGCATCTTTACTACTTCCAAATGGCAGGACTGCTCATTCACGTTTTAAAATACCACTCGATGTGAATATTAATACAATATGTCCCATAAGTAAAGGAACACATCTTGCAAAGCTTATTGGAAGAACTGATTTGATTATTTGGGACGAAGCTCCAATGACTAATAAATATTGTTTTCAACTATTAGATAAAAATCTCCGAGATATTTTACCAAATTATGTCGAACCTTTTGGGGGAATACCAATTTTATTAGGTGGAGATTTCAGACAAATTTTACCAGTGGCAGAATCCAAAGAACAAACTGTTCAAGATTCATTAAACAAATCCTACCTTTGGTCTTCATTCAAAATATTTAATTTGACAGAAAATATGAGGTTACTAAAAAATGGTTTAACTGATTTAGAAAAAAAAAGATATCGCCGATTGGTTGTTACAAATTGGCGAGGGACGTGTCCAATCAATTCAAGAAACAAATGATAAAGACATTTCGTGGATTGAAATTCCAGAAGATTTATTAGTGAATTCTTATAGAAATCCTATAGAATCCATTTTTTTTGCTACTTATCCTAATTTTTTTACTAACTACAATAATACTGATTATTTAAGAGAGTGTGCTATTGTTACTCCACGTAATTTAACTGTTCATGATATAAATAATTATGCCATAAATTTACTGCCCGGTGAAAAAACTACATATTATAGTTGTGATACAATATCAAACAAATGTGGTAGTAACAAAAATATCGATCTTTTATATCCAATAGAATTTTTAAATAAACTTGAATTCAGCGGATTACCGACACACGAATTGACCTTAAAAACCAGTATGCCAATAATGTAATTAAGAAATCTAAATCAAGTAAATGGTTTATGCAATGGCACAAGATTGATTATAACAAATTTGTTTGATAGAGTAATAGAAGCAAAAATACTAGCAAGTAACAATATTGGTAAAAAATGTTTTATACCAAGAATTAATATAAGTCCTCCAGCTAATACAAAATGGCCATTTACATTTAGTAGACGCCAGTTTCCTGTTCAACCATGTTATGCAATGACCATTAACAAAAGTCAAGGTCAATCACTAAACCAAGTTGGTATATATCTTTCTGAACTAGTGTTTTCTCATGGCCAATTGTATGTGGCATTATCGAGAGTTACAGCAAAGAAAAACTTGAAGCTTTTAATAAAGAACAATGATGAAATGCCAAATAAATATACAAAAAACATAGTCTATAAAGACGTGTTCTAAAATCTATCCGTCCAAATGTGAAAAGCAATTACGAAAAAAAAAATGCTTGATTAAATATGAAATTCTTTTTACACCTTTACAACACGTATTGGTTTTTTTTAAAGAAAAAGTATATATCATGACATCCCCATTTAACTCAAACATCAATTTGTCGCACTTGCTTAGAGACAAATCTTAATAACAGCCAAGCATAACTTCTATGGAGTCCAAGAAAGGTATTGCTTATTCTTGCTCTGGGTAATTAGTTTACAACCACGGCTTACTTGCATGCCTACAAGAGATATCCGATTTATTTACACGATCTTCTTTTTCAAGGAAAGTTAAAGGATGAGGATATAAAAAAAAATAACCGCTTCATTCGATTAAGTTTCATGGCAGGCCCATTTCAAGTGGAGACTTCGTGGCGCATACTACTTTAATTGGGTGGTTAAAATGAATTTGTATTTTCTATCCTTGGTAAGATTAGTTAGTTCATACTTATATTATTTTCTGGAACTTGGTCATTAATTTGAGGTGCAAACTCTGGCCAAAAGATAAGAGTTTAGCTCCATATCTATGGCTAATAAGATTATGATTGTTTTTAGTCATTCATTATGACTTAGTATTGATTATATCAGAGCCCAAGGTGTTGTAGAAGAAGAATATAAGGTCACAATTATAGATCATGAAGGAGAGTATTCAACGGAAGATTTGTTTAACGGGCCATGAAGTTTTGATATCAATGACATGTTATTCCGAAATATAATGGATTTATAACCCCTTTTGTGTATATATAAGGACAACCACAAGTTAGTTAGCCTTAAACCAACACAACATGTTGTTTAAAGATCAGCTAAACAACACAACATGCCTCTTTTCTTCCATTTAAAGACATCCCCTATTTTTTCTAATCAAACTTTGTTTTTGATTACTAATTAAACTTCAATCTCCATGCTTCGCTCCATTTAGATAATTTTTAGTCGACCTATTAACCCCGCAGCGGAGCGCGGGCACCATACCTAGTTTTTAAAAGTATGATGATACTAACTGTTCATTATCCAACAGATGGGATTGTAAACAGAAGCGAGAAACAGTGGTACTGTGCATCCTGATACAGTACGTCATTCCTAATTCAAGTTGAAATGTACTAAATTTTAATCGTTAAAGAAACAGATATTCCCCTTTAGTCTAGAAATCCCTATAGAGAATTCTCTGGCCTAACAAATAAATAGGTACATTTAGTTGATTGGACTTATGTGTGTAGGTTTACAAAAACAACATTGAAATTTTTTTTTTTAATGATTTGCATAAAAACAGGGAGTCGAACTGGCTGTACATGCAGGATGTATACACTCATTTAGACTTACATATATTGCATCAACTTTCACCCAGTCGTCTAACTTCATTTACAAGTCTCGAGTGTGATGTATGTAGAAATCTCGGATGAAGTGCACTAGGGCTTGATAATAGAATTTAAAACTGATTTAGAATTATCGGAATTTCAAAAAGTAGCTTAAATTCCCTATTGATCGAGGAGTAGCTTAAGTTTGAAAAGAGTCATAGTCCACTACTGAAGTAAACTGTGGTGGATTGGTTTGGCATATACAGAATTCAGGGTCTTTTAGTATTATTTTCTCAAATAAATCTCTTTTATTTTGTTGTTGCTATTCTAGTTTGTTACTCATTTAGTTCTAATGGCCTTTATGCCAAAAGAAAATTAACCTTTCTTTTTCTGCATCTAGGGACTGAGCTTACCTATATCATTGTATGTTTGCAAATTGATTTGAGTTCCTACCGTTCAGGTTCTTTCCGGTTGTGAATTTTCAGATAGATAGATTTGGCAGATGGCCTTTGTGGACTTGTGGTTCATTTATTAATTATCTGTAACAATTTTATTCCATTTGCTTTAATCTTTTATTATCATTACTTTCTTATGGAATAAAACATTGGGACATACATGTATAAATAGAAGTGAGAAAAATAATTACAGTACGTATGATGGCATCAATCTTATGGGATTACAGTGTTGTTTTTGAAGCCCTTCGACAAAGAATGACCCAACAAAGAACGCGATAGAACACGAAGAAGCCAAACATGATCCCTACATTGATCCATCTAGTATCCTTGTCAAGTCCCCTACTCTTCAACACATCATTGCCAGTGAGCAAACACGTGGAGGGAAATTGATGCCAAGAGAAACACTCACTTCTAGTACTCCAGTACTCATTTGTGAGCAATGTGTCCAGTGGATACCTGTAAATGGAAACATAGTACATGAAGAGCCAGTATTTCGGTATGCTCTCTTTTGGTATGAAGTAGCCAGAGAAGAGGAAGAAGGCTCCAAGAACTGTGCAGATAAGGGAGTTTCCTGAAATGAAGTCGGGAGAGACTGCACTGAGAAAGAGCACTAGAGAGCTAGCCATCAACACAATGAGCCAAACCACGAAAGTGAAAAAGGCGAAAGCAGCCGCAGAAGGATTCAGGCCTACCAGCCAATATACAGGAACAGCAAACAGTATAGCCACAGCAAATAAAAAGGGTAAGAAGACAATAGTGTTGGCAATTATGTAAGAGGAGACCTTGTAAGCTCCCCTTGAGGCTTCTTTCATTAAAACTCGCCGTTCTTGAAGGAATATAGGTAATGCCTCAACTGTGGAAGAGAGTAGAAAACTTAGACTGAAAGCAAAGAGGCCTAATCGCTCCGCCACACCACCTTCATCGTTTCTGATTTTCATGTACACGCTTGCCAAGCCAAATCCTCCAACAATAGCTTGCAGAGTTCTGGCCAAAAGCAGCTGCTTCGTTCTGTAAATGATTTTCCAAAATCTAGAGCACAGAAACATGATCTCATATAAATTAGGGAAATAATCACCCATGTCATTGGTTTGATCGCGTTCTATCTCAGGCAATGATGGGTATGAGTGTGGTTCTTTGTTTTCTGTAGCATCAGAATGATGATCACTAGTGCTTCTGGAATATGAATCTTCCAGGGTTTTTATAACTTCCATGGCAAATTCTAAGGCATTGAGCTGTAATGGGATTTGCATTCCAAGATTACCTAAAGTTTCCTCAAGCAATTCAATGCTCCCATTATGGACAACAGAACCATGTGAGAGAATCAAAAAGTTTGAGATGTGATGAAGAATTCTATAGCTTGGTTGGTGTATTGATAAAACCACGGTTCTTTGCTTTGATTTGGCCATTATAGAAAGAAGTTCTATAACTTGAAGTGCCGAAGTGCTGTCTAGGCCTGAAGTTGGTTCATCAAGAAGCAAAATAGGTGGATCATGAATCATATCCACACCTATGGATACCCTTTTCCTTTCTCCACCAGATATTCCTCTGTTCTCTTCATCTCCCACAAAGCTATCGGAGACATGGAGAAGACCTAGCTCTTGCATTAAGCTCTCCACCCTCTCTTCCCTCTCTTTTGCATTAATGCCTTTAAGCCGAAACTTGGCAGTGAACATCAAAGTCTCCTTCACAGTTAGTAGGGGAAGCAGGTTATCTTCTTGTGCAACAAATCCGCAAATTTTGCGCAACTGTGCAGGACTAGTTATCAGATGATCATTAATGGAGACACTTTTGGGATTGTAGTCTTCATCTTTCACCCTCCCTGATATTATTCGCAGGAGGGTAGATTTTCCAGTGCCACTCGGGCCAACAATGGCAAGTATTTCAGAGTTGTTTGCAACAAAAGAAACCGACTTGAGTGTGGCAACAGGCTTAGGCTTTTGCAGCAGTTGAGAAAAAGAAAGTGGTATGCCCCTATTTGGGAGATGACTGTAGGAAAGGTTCTGTACTGTGAGATTGTAAGTTTGGTTACTGCAATGTTGGGGTGGTGGTGATGATGAGTGGTAGGAAGAAGAGGAAGGACTGGTGGTATATTCTTCAGGGGAGTTTGAGGTAGAAAAGAGAATCACCGAGTCATCTGCATTCAAGTTTGGTTCTTCAAAGCAAGCAGCTGCCATGGCTATATCGATGTAATTACCGCAGAAAGTGAATGATCGATTGGAGGCAGAGGCTAATTAGAAACTGGAGTTTCTGTTTGGTTAAGACGGGTTAACCAATTGAACTGCTGCATGGTTGGTAATGTTTGGTTACCAGCTGAGCAAAAGTTTTGCCAATACCAGTAGGAAAAATGGAAATTTCATTGGAGTGTGGACTTTAATCGAGTGGTTGACGACTTCATCAACCTCAAACACCTAACACACCCATCCAAACAATATTGGGGGCCCTGGCTTGCAGCAAAAGCTTGGTTTTTCTTTTATTTGGCACTATTAAATGAGCAAGTATAATGTCCATTTGAGATCAAGCAACAGCATGTGAGATAATAATTTTAGTACACTATTTCTATACATATATATGTATATCCAGCATACATTCTTTACTCTGACAGCTTACTATACTAAAGTACATTTAGATCTACAAGTAATGCAAGGGAGCTACATCTCCCAAGCAATGTCCGTACTATCTTACATCCTCACTTTCTTGACTGGGAGATCCAGCATAAGCTTGTCCTTGATCTCGGACATCTCTGAACATGGACAGAAATGAGTTGAGGCCTTCAGAGGAAGCTCCTCCTAATATCCATAATAAAAGTGAACTGAAAGAATTCATAGCGCCAGGGTTCGGACCATTCTCTGCTTGATTCAGATCAGCTTGGCCTGGAACCTGAAGAGGATTTCGCACTGGGTTCTCATTGCCTGATCGTTCATGAAAGCCAGGAGCTTCAGCTCCATTTGAAGGCACAGCTGGATTGGATCCAGATCTCAGCCCAGGCCCGGAGACCATGTCAGAATTAACTAGACCAGGATTTCTTGTGTTCAATCTTGTGATATGCAGAGTTGAGGCAAGGAAGGTGGAGGAAGTAATGTGGAAATCTGGGTGTTGTTGGAGTTGTGATCTTCGATTTTGAATAAACCTTTGTAGAGTTGGTACCTGCAATTGATCCAAAATATAGCACCCATTAAATGTTAATCAATTATTGTAAAAACAAATCATCAATGCACTATGACCAGATTATTTTCTAGCATCTAGGCAAGGCTAGGATTTTGAGAGTTTGATGGAGGTTGTCTCCTGTACAGTGTACAAATATTGAGTGAATATTTTCAGTGTTTCGTCAAAATAGAATTCTTTTTCCTTCACCAAACCTGTACCATGAATTTGTTTCTCTAAAGCAGATGAGCTACTATGTAATACTTGTTCATATCTACCCAGACGCAAGGAGGTAAAATAAGTTCACTAACAAAGGATACCTCAAAACGATTCCAGAAGTATAGAATGAGATGCTGCATAAATGCTGCAGCCGTAGAAAGAGCCAAATAGGAAAAACCTGCAACAGTTTTGAAGGTATATTTTCATCACCAAACGAAATCCTTCCCATCTAACAGTGAAGTAAAAGTAACAATATGAACAATGAACATACCGTAAGCATAGGAAAAGAAATAGATGTGAAAAACCAGAAAGTAGAGCAGAAAGAAGCGGGGAAAGAACTTCATTGAAATGGGGGTGCGAACACTGGAAAAAGCAAAAATAAGTCAGATGAGCATGGCACACAAATTGAAATGTAACAAAATTAAGTTATGCCAAATGCAGGGAAGATTTATTCATTCAAATCATATGAAAATTAACCACCTAGTCACATCATCCAAAGCAATTTATCCACCTACTGCAAAGGGGTCACAAGTTCACAACCCTGGGGATCTATTTCAGGTTCAAAGCTAAAAGTCAACTACATCCTAACTAGGTCTCAAATTCATTCAGCAGTGGCTTTCAGGAAAATTTATCCATTCTACATTGGTTGCCAGCCAAAAGTCCAGAGCAGATACAGCAGATGCTTAACCGCCAAAAACTTGAAGACTCACAACGATGTCTAAACACATCTGATTTGATACCTTACCTACCTATGGCCTGACAAACAAAACAAAAGGAAAAAACAATATAAACACATAGAATTATAGACGATTGGCCACAACATGGACACCAATTCTGCCCCCCTTATGAAATAAAATTACTACTGAATGAAGGATTTTAATACACAATCTTCCCATATCAAATTATGCTATACATTATATATTATATGTATAAAAAGAGAGAGAGAGAGAGAGAGAGAGAGAGAGAGACCTGATCAGGGTAAATAGTTCACTCAACCAGACAAGAATTAGGACCATGAAAGCCAATAGTTGATCATCATAAAACTCGAACAGAAAAAACAATATGCCAATCATAATCTGCAGAACCCAATATCATGTTATTTGACAGCGAAGCATATGCCAAAAACTAGCATGGAGTGTATATAAACACACACACACACACACATAAATGCACATTCTACTGATGGTAAAGACAAATTAAAAGGATATATACTTACGGGCACAAAGACAAGTGATTCAATTACATGCACAAAAATCAACTGAAATGTTGGAAGCTGATGACGAGCATGGTGTTGAAGCTGCACTGAAATAATATTGACAAATGTAAGCACCAAATTATAGAGGCAGGATAGGAGAATCAATAACACAAATAACTATGCGGCCCTCTCACTTCGTAGTCAATGACATACTCATCATACCAAAAAAGTGATTACTGAAAATGTATACAAGTCATTTAATAACATATTTCATGGGCTTAAGAAAGGAGAAGATACTGAGTGACAAAAGCACTATAATATATAACACAATAAAACAAACCTGTGAACTTCAGCATCCGGGTCTGCGTTTCTCTCAAAGTAAATGATACAGACATAGTGGTTGTAAAGAACACAAACAAAGACATCATAAGAACACCACACTTCGTCACAAGGTAATCTGGTGGAAGTGAAACAAAACATCACAACATATTAGAATCTATGGCCCTTTCTAATACAATTAATCAGTTGTTAACTGAAGGTCCTAATTTTATTTCAGTCAACAATATTTCATTTTGATTGCGTATGCTGACAGTAGCCTTATATGATGTACATTGAGGTAATTCCAGATATTGGTTTTTTGAGAATCGATGGTATCAGTTACATGGTGGACATCAGTTCAATATCAGGTGACATTAGAAAAGTATTAAACCTAACCATCAGGTTCAGGTTCCCGAAAGATATGTATCTCATTTTCAAACCACTGGAATAGAGGATGAATAAACAAAGTATTTCTAAAAAAAAATCATACAGCTTTTGGTAAAGAAAAAGATTAAGGGACCTCATGCCACTTCTCATTATCAGGTGTGCTATCGAAATACATGCATGAGGTTGCAGAAATAGATATTAGGACCCCATTCCTGAGAGCATACCTCCAAATCTTGCAGGACCTTCCGGTGGTTCGTGCGCATGACTAAGATTGAAGAACTCCTTCGTTTGAAAATTATAAAGATAACCTGCAATAGGATTTCACGACAATCTTAGGTACAGATCATGAATAAAAATCATAGTCTGGAGAGTATATAATGAGCGCAAACTCAAAATTACAAATTCTGATAATCACAGCTAGGATGGTAATTGTTATTAAGACATCCCAAATGTCAATCTAAACACATTTTTGTTTGTCTTTATTGTATAAGTAGTGCTAATACATTCAAAGGTAGCAGTGAAATTGAGAGTATTATGGACTTACAACAAAGACAAATAAAGTGTTTTGTTAATTTTCTGGATTGCTAGTGTCTACAGTTATCAATAATTTGTCTGATAAAATGCAGCTTACAAGATAGGTTGTTTTGTCTATATACACATTAAGAACATCAGTCACAACTCACAAGTAAAAGTTTTATGTTGAAGGAAAAACACATTATGTGCCTTCGTCAATGTAACTGACGAGAGGTAATTAGGTAGTTATTATTGTCATTAATGTATTTACTATTACCGTTGTAATACTCACCCTATATAAAGGGGATTA
This sequence comes from Potentilla sterilis, assembly GCA_963682095.1. Classification (NCBI taxonomy): domain Eukaryota; kingdom Viridiplantae; phylum Streptophyta; class Magnoliopsida; order Rosales; family Rosaceae; genus Potentilla; species Potentilla sterilis. The sequence goes on along the minus strand of OY821765.1, from coordinate 14,315,160 downwards.
TCAATGAAATGAGTAGACCAATTCCTATTTTTCTATAACACGTTATCAGCACTTTGCTTTAGCCAGAGAGAAAAAAAAAGAAAAAAAACCCTAGGTCTTTGTCTCTGAAAAAATCCCCAAAAAAAACACTTCTGCCGGCAAAAAAGAGCTCCTCCACAGAAACCCTTTTTCCCGACAAATCCTTCGTCGGTAAAAGTAAACCCTAAACTCTGCCGACGACACTTTTGTCGGTAGAGAATGGAAAAATCTCATGGCACCCAGAATTCTTCTCTGGGCACCCTGCCGATCTGTGCTCCGCCGCCATCGCCGCCAGGCCTACCCAGCACATACTCCGGCGAGCCTCCTGATCTCGCCAGCTGCGCCGCATCTGCCCTAACCTAGCCTCGCCGCCCCTCCGATAGCCTCGCCCTCCTCCAGATCGGCCACGTCCCGGCACCACTACTCGGTGTTTCTTCCCCGATCCCGCCTTCGTCGCCTCCACCTGCCTAGCCCAGCATCAACGACGTCGATCTGGCTTTGTCCTCGACGCCGCCCGCGCTAGCGAATCCAAAACCGGCACCCATCGTCGATGCCCGCCGTCCCCGCCGCTCCAGCCTCCAGACTTTTGCCGACAAAGCTTCGTCGGCAGAAGCTTGATCTCGACCCGGACAAGTTGGGCCTGACCCGGATCTGGGTGACCCGACCCACGAAAAAAAAAACAGAATTTTCTTTTTGGGATAAATATTTGAAGGTAATTTTTGAAATTACCGTATAGTAATTTATATTTACTGTGTGACTATTCATATGGATATTGTTTAAATGTGAAAATCATATGAAATTATTTAATTTATATGATAAATGTGAAATATATATGATTAAAGTGACTAATCATATGAATATTATTTGTTTTTATGTGGCATAACAATTACGATGCGGCGATGAATATGTGACGACAAATTTGGAGTCGGAGATCGAGCAATTGTATCATATGCAGTTTATTTGGCAAACTAACAAGTAAGATCTAATTAAAGTTATCATTTTCATTCAATCGTTAATGATATAATGCTCAAACTGATCTTATTATATTATGACATATAGTTATGAAATTTGAGCATCATTATATGTCTATTTTATTATGTTAAATAATTACTTTTATTTAACATGTTATTTAGTTTGAACATTGTCATGATAATGCAATTTCATGAGCATTATAATATAGATAAAAATGGACAAACCAACTATTGTGATAAAGCATATTCACCAAGCAAGAAAAATATGACCATTACAAATTTCGGTCTTGAAATCCAATTTTTATTTCTTGAAAAATTTTCAAGATGGATATCTTATTAATTATGTAAAAAGTAACGATAATGGAATTTCATTAACTTCACATGCAATGAAAATGAAGAAACTAAAATTTTATTGTGATAACGTAATTTCACAAAGCATCGAATTTACCTTAATATATCTTGGTTTATATTAGTTGTCGTGAATGTCATTTAGACCGCGAAGCTAATACATTTTATTCTTCCTATATTTTATAGATGGTTTAACCATCACAGTTTGACTTTGACACATTAGACTCTGAAGAACTTGAGTACCAAATTCCCCTATTGAGCCAACTAAGGCTTGAGCATGGTATATTTATGCAAACTGTTTTATGTAAATAGCTAAGAAATAATTATAATATATTCAATGACAATGTAAGGTCTAAGAAAAATAAATTTTCTGAAACAAATTATGCAAAGTAATGCAACAACCCTAAAACAAAGGGCAATGACGATGTAAGGTCTGAGAAAACAAAGGGTAATGACGATGCAAGGTCTGAGAAAACAAAAGGTAATGACGATGTAAAGTCTGAGAAAAAAAAATTAATTCTTGGAACAAATTGTGCAAAGTAATGCAACAACCCTAAAATAAAGGGCAATTACCATGGACGTAAAGATTTCTATAATCATCTAAAAGCAAGTGGAAACAATGTAACATTTAAAAGATGACATAGGGGACATGTCATGTGCAGTGAAACACTCTGTCATTGTTGTAATTCAATTAACTATTGATACGTACATTATAAGCTAGCAAAGAATTAGCTACGACTTTCAATAAATATGAAGAATCATATGAGTACGCGGATTTTGGAAAAATATCTTCAATATCTAACAATAAACATTGAAAATGAGTTTACAACTACAAACATAACATTTGGGAAGAATATGTCAAATGACACATCTCATCATTGCAGCTATTAAAAGAGAAAAAAAGATCTGGCTCAATCCAAGATAGACTTTGATTAGTCTACTTTTAAATTTACAAGATATCCTTATAAAGGCTATTTCGCCTAAAATTAGACTTTTGGTCTTAATGTCTCTATCTCTAAATTGGACAAGACTAAATGTAATCGTTGGCACGTTAATTTTTGAAATTTCTCTAAAGGAATTGAGATTATTCAAATTTTATTCATAATATACATGATTCAATTTTCTACATCTAACTTTGCAAAGTATTGCATAAAGTAAAACAACATATCATACTATAGGCATGACACAAAGAACTGTGTGTAAAGACATAATATAGGCATGACACAACGAACTGTGGGCAAAGAAACGCACAATGTAATCCCTAAAATAATAGTACTGAAGAACAGTATTACTATATCAATAGTATATGATAATGATTAGTATATCAAAGAAAGTAATAAGGATCAGTATATCTTTTCCTTTGGGATTCATAATACACCTGCCTAATTGGGATTAGAATCTCTTTTATTACAATTCCCATCGAGTTACTCTAAACAACTTGAGTTACGTTTCGATATATATTGAACATATGTCAAATTGACAAATAATGCCAAGAGAAAACTGAATTTTGTTTTCCACATTATAAAGAAATTTACGCCACGATTTTCATGTGAAAAAGACACAAGTGAGAATTCATTTGAGCTCCTTTGTATTACCTCTAAATGACTGCGAATGTAAACGAGTATTAGAGAATATTATATGTCAACTTAGTAGGTTCTAAGTAACCGCTAATTAAATCTAACGTCATAAGAAAATGATCTTTTGGAATTCTGACATAGATTGGCTTTGATCTGGTGATCTATACATTAAAGAAACTACTATGGACACTCATATTTTTGGATAAATAGAAGCAAACACTAGAAGAATATGGTTCACACACGAATCTGAGGACGATCAATGAACATTTTATCCTCAAATATTGTCATATAGGGTTGAAGACGTATGTTCAATTCCTAAATTCCGCCGCTCCCCCAATGTGGCATTATAATATATTTGATGAACAAGCATATGCATTTATACCTTATTATGTTTCTCTTATCCGTCGTGATTTTATGGATAAAAGTACATCATTCAAAGCCTATTCGTTAAAGCAATTATGATTGAGAGCATCATATGCAAAGAACACATGAGTTTCTCATTATGTTGTTATATTGAATCAAAAGAGGATTCAGTGGATCGATTCAACCAACTTGCGGACACCATAGATATTTTATCGTGTTGGTTGTTGTGTCGACACGCTGGTCACGTGTCATGACACCATCCACAATTAAAATTTATGCTGCTTATGCTAGAAAGTCAAAGCACCTAGGCCGGGTTAATTTCCGTAAGTGTGATGATTTTATGGCTTATTATATGGGATTTGTAATGGACATCATATTCCTATATATAAAAATCCAATTGGTCTCACGGAAAACGACTACAGTAATAGTCTTAATATTGGTAAAACACAACAGTATTTCCGTTTTGGGTTATGCAATTTTTGCATGTAGCGTTACTTTTTCATCTATGACCATCATCATTGAACCAATTTACACCATAGCTAGTGACTATGCGTGAGGATTTTAAAGGATTTCAAACGAACTTGTAATCCTTGAGCTCTTTTGGATTGACACGGATCTACAATCTTTGAGCTCCATTAAATGTTTTATGTGCCAAAATTGTGTCGCCACAGCGCACAATGATGGGTTACTTGAGATGAATAAATATTTATGCTGGATATGAACTTCTAGCTATAGTCCGCTATGTCGAAACCTTGACAGGTAATCTCCTCACCGCTAGATTTGCGGTGTGTCACTTTGTTGAGACAGTCTTCCCGTCGTTAGAGGGAGATAAAAACAAGCATGTTCAAGTGGAACGACAGGAATTGTCGTGGTTTGTCCCCACTGTGTCTCATCTCGATCCCCAAAAATCACACAAAGTAAGGTGTGTAGATATCTTATACATTAAAGTGACGAGATCACATAAACCTGCTGCACAATATACCTGTAAGGATTGTGTTTTATCAAAATGACATGGTACCACCCAAGAGGAATTGGGTATTGCACTGCCACCATGGATGGTGGCATGGTGACGCCATAAGTGGCATAAATGGTGTCACAGGCCGTGGCTCTCCAAGGAAGAGGGGGAGGCCACCTTAGGTTCGATACATACTTGTGTAAAGGAAGAAAACAAGTTTGGCACAACCTGATCTATTGATCAGTGATACTCAAATCCGTCTCATGAGAATATTTATGGATTGTGGTTATCATTGGGGGACGCCTCAAATGTTAGAACCAATCCTTAAAGTATAGAGATCTCTACAAACACATTACACTAGTGTACATGAGGATGTGGAATAATGAGTCTACTATCGAACCATACTTCGTTGAAAAATGTCAACTTAGTAAACTGGCCCAATAGAAAGAAGCGATCCAGTATAAACAAAGAGATAGGTCTTTTGGGCAGGTGACGCCGACACCGCAAATATAAACCCTATCAAATATATCTTTGTTAGAATGCGTAATGAGAATAAGAGTATGCAGACTCACCTTATGGCACAAGGTCTCTCAAAAACGCACTGGAATTGACTATGAGGAGATATTCTCTCGTAATGGACTACGATGAGACAATCTCTCGTAATGGATGTTATTGCACTCCACTACCTTGTCAGTTTGGTAGTTTCCGAAAAACTGAACATGCAGCTTTTGAAAAGTGATCAAAACATATATCTCTATGGGGATCTAAATTAAGAGATATACATGAGGATCCTAAACGGACTTCATCCACCCAAATCAAGTGACTTTAGATCACATGAGTACGTTTGCAAAAGAAATTGAAACGTTCACTAAAGTGACTACTTGATTGGGAAGAGATTGGTGAATTATGCATTTGCGTGCTCATTATGGATATACACAGACTCTCAATGAATTAAGGGATACTCTATGTATTGTAAATCCTAAGTTAAGAATTAAAAGATCTTGGGAATACACAGTCTTGAAATGAAACTCAAGGACTGTAATGATGGTGACCATATATCAATCGGCTTAGGCACTCTAGAGAATAAAGTGAGGCCTACATATACTCCCATGATCAGTCGAAGTCTTTACTCTAACAATAGATCCGTTTTTCATCTAAAGGAAGATGACGAAGAAGTGTTGGGAAATGAAATTCCCTATACAAGTGCAATAACACATGACTGTACTTTAACACAATACGTAAGACTCGACCTCTCATTCAATGTAAATTTGTAAAGCTATGTTTAGCTCTGCGCCTACGCAACGCAAATCGTTCTTTCATTAAAGATATGAAAGATTTGGGCTTATTCAATCTCTACATAGAATGTGACATGATAAAGAAATTATCCACGTCATAGCTAACTATGCGTAAAGACAAACGCATTAAAGGTGAGATAAGAAAATCTGTTATTACAGATCAATTTCAAATCTCTTAATGGTTCACTCATACTCTAAACGAAGTTATGACTATTTTGTTATATGAAGGTCATACAACGAGTGAACCTGATGTTCAATATGAACCTATGTATTCAGTTCATGAACAACCTTATCCTCAAGATCAAAGTAAATCAAGTTGGATCTGAGGACGATGTAGCAAGATTTAGTTACTAAATCATTACTCAAAGTCACATTTGGAAAAACATGTGAAAATGCATAAGTATGCTAATAAGACTGAAGCTCGCTTGATCAAATGAAAGAATCAAGGAGAAACCCATGATTAATGTAAAAATCAGGGGGAGGTGCAGACATCAGGGGGAGTCTAGCACATACATGTTGTTTTCAAATATAATAGGTCCGTTGCGCTCTTTTTGTCCTTCGACCAAAGTTTTATTTTCTCCCATTGGGTTTTTGTTACTTGGCAAGGTTTTTAATGAGACAACGCTACATGCACCATTTTACCTCTGACTCGGCACAAGGGGGAGTGTTGAAGGAAAAACACATTATGTGTCTTCGTCAATGTAACTGACGAGAGGTAATTAGGTAGTTATTATTGTCATTAATGTATTTACTATTACCGTTGTAATACTCACCCTATATAAAGGGGATTATCAATGAAATGAGTAGACCAATTCCCATTTTTCTATAACATTTTATTTATTAACAGTGGAATTTCACCAATTTGGACGAGGAGATGGCTTGAGTAAGGTTGACAGAAATCTTTAATATTCCCATTTTGATTTTATAATCCTCTATGGATTGTGAGTTTGACAGCTAAGCCCTATCTTATATATAACATCCTACAAGGTTCATGTCAGACATGACCCACTTCTTACTTGTTTAGGTCTGATGCACTACATAACTTCCCGCAATAAAAATTCTCTCCTCCAAATGTACACACTTTGTTAAAGAATTGAAAACTAGAAAAATAAGAGGAAAAAAATATGGTTATTACCTTGACCAGGAGAACTCAATAAGCTGTTTATCAAAATTGTATCATACCCAACAAATCTGTTAATGAGAAGCTGCTGCCACCTATAATTATAAACAAGTAATCATACAATCAAAACAGAGATGGTATACAAGTCTCGTATACAAACTACAGAGCAGAATACAACATATTAACCTACTATTACTCATATCTATCACTCAAATATTCTTATTTTAGGACATATAATAATGACAGTATGATTAGTATTCTGGTTACTAGAATAACCTACCAACTGAATTCTATACTATGCACTATAAACATGAAATTTAATACATGAATAATAAACCATTGTGACTCTACTTTAGTCAAAATTTTCAGTTTCAAAATTAAAACAGCACCAGCAAACCATGATATATAGTTCAGCCAGGAAATACTACCTATTTCCAAAACAGGAATGTCGAGCTGATATGCTTATGTTTACCGTGCGAATATTGTGCTGAGCCCTTGCACTTTCAGGCAGTAAAAAATAACCCTGAAAAGGTACTTCTGTTAAAATAACTAAACAAAATGATGGAAAAAAAATAATAATAATACAAATAAAAAAAACAGGCTCAGACAATAGACAGTTGTATCATTTATTGAAAAGCTTCAGGGATCAATATTTATGCATTCTAACTTGGAAAAAGCTCAACAAAAAAATGGATGTAAAACATAAGGGTTATAATTCACCTTTTCCATAGTGTATAAGTAAGTTGGTTCAAAAGTTTTGCTTCTGTTCTCAAGCCACTGCACTGAAACATATTCAAAACAAATTATCAACAAGTGTTAAACAACCTTATAATAGTACAAATATAATTCAAAATTCTTCTATTCCTCTCCCTAAAGAATGAAAGAAGAAATTGCAAGCATTCAAGCATTGAATGTAGTCTCATTTGCAAATACCAACCAAAAACGTTGAGAAGCAAAGAAAAAGAAGGTTATCCCCTTAGCGATTAGTTCCATTTACAACAAGTGTAGGCTTGAAAAGACAATGATTTTTTATTTGATTTTTTACAACAGGCTAAGAAAAATTACAGGCTAATATATCTTAAAGTGTTTCTCAATCATTAAGCAACAAGAGACTGATGCTCCAAGTCTATAACATGTTGACATGCCATGAATAACTAAAAAGGATAGTGCCTAACCTGCATATGAGTTAAGCCTGTCCAATCGAAGTATATGCAGCCACTTTGGAATATCAAGATCCAAATGTATACCTGCAAGGTTCTGCAATTCAAAAAAAAAAAAGGAAATCAGAAATGAGAATTTGAAACTACCATATTATCAATCTAGCATTGTTCACAAATCCACACCAAGTATTTTCATAACAAAATCTTTTAAAAGTGTGAGTCTGTTACAAAATTATAAGAGTGGAACAATAAGAAAAACTAAGCAGCAACTAGTTTAATATAAAGAGTCAAGATAATATATATTGAAATTTGAAAGGGCTTATCCAAATAGCTTTAACAATCAAGGGATAAGGCAATGACTAACTGAAAACTGATTCCTAATTCCATATGTTTAACGATATTTCATGGCTATTATGGTGGCTGATACACCGGACAACCAGTCCATCAAAATTGCATATGTTTCAAAAGATTGCCCCCTGAAGTCCGATCCTACTTGAATGGGATCAATCTTTCTATGAGATCCCCAGATACTCCAGTTTGTAATATTATTTTTGGGTTAAAAAAAAAAAAAAAGTAAAACACATCAAGAAAAGTGCAGCGTATTCGGAAGGAGGTCCAAATAGCCACATATGACATGGACATCAGACTGAATCATGAATAGTTTTCGATATGAAAAGATGTAGCCAAAGCAAAAACAAGCAGGGTCAATGTTTTCATTTTTTGACCTTGTAAAATCTATTTAATAGTTTTTTTATGCCTCAATTCACTCACCCACAAACTTCCACTGATATTTGAAGCATGCTTCCAAAGGAATGAAAGACGCCTGTGCCACTTATTGGTAAAATGAAAGAGTGCTGCTTTGACTGTCTGTTTCGCAGATAAAGGGAAACTACTGCGTGACTCCTCTACTTCAGTTTTCATAACCGCATCATCACCATTTGGCATAGAGCTCTCTACCTGATGATCCATAATCTCAGTATCAGACTTCGACTTACCCCTTCTAGCACTGGAGCCAATCCAATTCAGCCAAAATTTAGCAGCAAAAGATGTTAACCCATCCACATCTACATTGGAAAATTCTAATTTATCCATCACAAATTTCGTCTTGGGGACATCATTTATCACATTGGTGAACTCTGACTCATTCTGCGACCATAAGCCTGCACTAGAAATCTAAACAAGATTGTAGGAGTTAATGTTTCAGAATTAACAGGATAATAAAATAGATAAGTGCCAGTATTAACAAAGAAAGCTCTTGTTTTCTAGTTAATAATAAAGAAAACAGAAGCAATGTTATTAAAACTGAAAAGAAACTCTGCTGTAATAGAGACAAAACTGCAACAAAAAGTTATAGAGACATACCTTAACATGAATGATTTGCGCGTCTACTGTTTCGACCCCAGGAAGCTCACTCGAACAGCCAGGCTTTTTAAGTGTAAAGGAATCACAGAGTTAGTTCAATTTTAATTGCAAAACCATGGAAAAAAAGGAAGCATAAATAAGGAATTGAAGAGAGAGAGAGAGAGAGAGAGAGAGACCTGTTGGACGTAATTGGCGTGCATAACAACGAGAATACAGAAGAGAGTGATGGCGATGAAGAGGTAGATATACTCCAGAGCAGCTCTCACTTTGGGCGTCAGGATCTGAGAGAACCGCTCTTGCACACGTATGAAGGTCTGCTCCGGATCCATCTTCTCTCTTCTTCTTCTTCTTCTTCTTCTTCTTCTTCAACTCGTCTCTCTCTCTCTCTATCAAAACCTACCTACATAAGAGATATTCATTCCGCCATCGTTGAATAGGAATGGGGTTTAGCTTCTTACCTTGACCCATTTCTTGGATTCCTTTTTTTACCAAGTCACCACTGTCATCATGTGCTTCTATTTTCCTTTTACGAAAAATAAGTAAATTAACAGTGTATTATTGCTTGGCACGGTCTTAACTATTAAAAATAAATTATATGTAGAGATTATCACGTAACTATATGATGTTATTTATTTTTGAACATTGTGCAGGTATAGGCCGTGTATAGAATATACTATGTTTCTAAAGTAGATAAACGAAAATTGAATAACAAGCAATCTAATCTCTTCTATTATTTTGTTAAAGAGGGTTAAAAGGTCGTTTGACTACTGCGATGATTAATTTAAGGGCTCTTGTCAAGCAGTTGCTAACCTTGTCGATATACGGTGAGTGTAGCCAAGCGTGGCAGTTTTAGTTTGAGATCATGATGCGGTGCGTAGACTCAAATCATGACAAGATTGCAAGTTGCATGGTGAGGTTGTAGTTTGAGATCGTTTGGAGAAACTTAGTGTTGAACCTTGTAACGTGTTTTATTGTTTTAGTACTCCCTTTATATAGCAAGATCATATCATAAGAAAAATGTGTGACGTATGTCCACGCCATTCTAATGAATCTGTGTTCTAGAGAAATCAAAACAAAAAAATGTATGCAAGAGGTCTTTCTACCTGCAAATAACACAAAAGAAAATATAAGGCCCCGTCTAATAATGTTTTGAAAAATGATTTTCATAAATCGAGTTTTTAAAATAAAAACGACATTGTATTTTTGAGATTTAAAAATGTGTCTGGTAATTAGTTTAAAAACAATTTTTGATAATTAAAACGTCAAAAAAAGCATCCAGTATTACCATATGAAAATGTATAATAACAATGAAAATGTATTCGGCTGTGTTTTTAAAATCTCTATTTTTAATAATTGATGAGAGTGGTTTTGTACCCCTCTGCTCTGTTGGAGAGTTGCTAAAGCAAGACAACCTTAACACCCTCCAGTTGTACTAACTATTGGTCAAGATTGTTAAACTCGCTAGGCACTAGGCGGGCAAACGGTTTCCTAATACCAATACGAGTGATCTTTTAACTTAGTCCTTCAATTTTTCTTCATTTTTCTTTGTATTCTTCTCTAATTTTTAACAAATAGTTAAAGATTGTACAAAATTTGAGGTTCTTTAAATCCACCAAAACCTCACTTTTTTCTTCTTCTGGGGAAATCACAATACTTGCAAGAGTGATTTGTTAACTCATTGCTTCAATTTTCCCTCAATTTTTTTTTTAGCATTTTTCTTTAATTTTTAACAAGTAGTTAAGGATCGTACGAGATTTGAGGTTCTTAAAATCTCCCAAAACCCAACTTTTTTGTTCCTCTAGGGACGTCCCAATACCTACAACAGAGAACTTTTAACTCATTGCATTAATTTTACCTAATTTGTTTTCGAATTTTAACAACTTATTAAGTATAGGCCGAGATTTGTAGTTCTCCAAATTCACTAAAACACAACTTTTTGTTGTTGTAGAGACCTCCTAATACCAACAAAAGTGAACTTTTAACTCATTTCTTCAATTTTCCTTCATTTGTCTTTGCATTATTCTCTAACTTTTAACAAGTAGTTAAGGTTTGTACGAGATTTGAGGTTTTTTAAATCCACCGAAAGTCCACTTTTTTGTTCTTCAAGAGACGTTCTAATACTTACAAGAGTGATCTTTTAACTCATTGCATTCATTTTACCTCATTTTTTCTTAGAATTTTAGCAAGTCATTAAGAATTGGCCGATATTTAAGGTTCTCCAAATCCATCAAAACACAGCTTTTTGTTCTTTTACGGACCTCCTAATACCAACAAAAGTGATTTTTTTAACTCATTCCTTCCATTTTCCCTTATTTGTCTTTGCATTCTTCTCTAATTTTAACAAGTAGTTAAGGATTGTACGAGATTTGAGGTTTTTAAATCCATCGAAACCCCGCTTTTTTGTTCTTTAAGGGACGTTCCAATACTTATAAGGTTAATCTTTTAACTCATTGCATCTATTTCACCTCTTTTTTTTTTGGAATTTTAAAAACTCATTAAGAATTGGCCGATATTTAAGGTTCTCCAAATCCACCAAAACTCAGCTTTTTGTTCTTTTACGGACCTCGTAGCACCGTACCAAATTCTAGGTTGTTATGCTCGTAATTAAAAATCACCTAATAACGGATTCAAAAATCCATAAATTGGACATTCGGCAGCCAAATCACGCAAATAATATATCCCCGCACTCGTATTGACGATCACGATACAACAGAACACCCTATTGTCGCAAAAAAAAAAACTCAAAAGCGCCGCCATACGCCGACCAAAGTGGCTGCCTGTGGGCTCCACACGCCACCACCAAAACATCACCCAAACCTGCAACTAAGACCACCAACATTAGATCAAGGTTCAAGAATTTGAAATCTACCTGGAACACTCTATGATATATCCGATAAGAGGCCGAATACACCTCCACCTCAGTTGTAGTCTTCAAAGCTCTCCAGGATCGACGAAACCTTGCTCAGAGGAAGGATAAGGACCGGCAAGTGACAACCTTGAGCTCCGGCGTCGCCTGGAACGAGTGCAGCTCTGCCGCCTATGGTGACAGGACATTTCCAGCTCTGCCACGTCCAGCACAGATGGTGGCTCCGGGCCTGGCGTGACTCAAATGATAGACCGAGGAGAGAGAGACGAGCAGTTTGATGGGTGGCACGCATCGTGGCGTGGCCGGACGACGGAGAACTGAGTAAAATAAGCTCTACTGCCGAAAAAGGAAATGGATGAACAGTACACGTAGCGGCTGATATATTTTGGTAAATTCTAATATTTTCAAAAACTTTCCTTTTTCTGATATTTATTTCTTCTATTTATAGAAATTTCTAATTTTGGAAATAACTTCAACATGTCATAACTTCTTCATACGACGTCTGTTTCACGCGTGCAACGTGTCTATGAACACGCATCGTTGAGCTCTACGACTTTTGTTCAAGAAACTTTTAGAAAATCACAACGGATCAAAAAGTCAACTTTTAACTCATTATAACTTGAACGTTTTTTAGATTTTAACTCTCGGAATGTCTTCCAAAGTCGCGCAACGACTAATTGAAAGCGTACGAAATACAAATTTTCATAAATTACCGTTCCATTAATCTAGAGAAATTTACAAGAAATTGAATTTAAAAATTGGGATTATTACATTAATAATTCCAAATCAACCTTCAGAATTAATAATGAATTTTCGGGATATTACAGATTTCATCTACCATAATTATATAGATCGAGTCATACACTAAGTTGGTTCGGTATCTTAACATGTCTCTGATAAAGACTTTTGTGCTTATATGTTTACTAGTTTAATTTCTACGCTGAGTGTCTTTAAACTTGTTAGGATAAAGTGTAGGATTATATGCTGAGTTAATTCTAAATACTTGAGAAGTTTAAAATAATTGGATGACCGCTGAGTCTCTAATTAGATCAGAACTAAATTATGTGTATTGAATGTGTTCGAAGGTGTTGTTGAATCCTTGCATGTAAACGTTATAAGTTTAGATAGTTCAACTCTTCAAACTTAAAATTTTGACCAAATTTACCTCTACCTCTCAATATGAGTAGATTATTCAGATCTTCCTCAATCTCTTTTGGTTCCTCTAGGACCCCCTTTAATAGGATTCGAGATATAGTTAATGAAGAACAAGTAGAGTACCAATCCAATGACGATATAGATATTAATGTTTGGAATATCCCAAAAGTCCCAAGTAATGAAATTTACAAGAAAAAATGGTCTTTTTCCTCTTTCAAAAGTGAACATCATATTAAAACTGTTGAGCAAATTTATGCTCTTAGTAAAGACCATGAAACAAGCCAACTTTTTAGTCCTGAGTCTATTAAAAAACATTAAAAAGATGGTCACAATTTCTTACATATAGGACTAGTACAAATTGGAGTTAAACCATTAACAAGGAAAGGCCTTAATGCTTTTGTCCTCCTTTGTCTTAGAGATGCTAAATTTACTAATTTTAATGATAGCACTCTCGGTATTATTGAATCAAGTTTTTTAATGAACCAATTCATTTTGATTGCTATCCTGATTTCACAATTAGTTTAAGTGATCTACATATATTAAAAACTTTAACCTTAAACATTAAAACTTCTGGTTATAAGGTTTTAGAAGGCACCCAACCCTTAGGTTTAATCTGTAGGATACATTACAAAGTCACTGGAACAAACATGAATTTTCAAGCTATTAGTAAAAGTCCTAAAAACCAAACACTTTTAATTCAAAGCAGTCAAGATAATGCTAATATTAAAGTCCCTCATACAATCAAATGGTCTAATGTTCATCTCCCTTCCGAATGGTCACTCACCAGTGAAATCCAACCTACAAATATAAGACATAGTATATCTTATTTAAATTATGTCTGACAATACAATGATGGCACAGTTAGGATAAATTTTCAAACCCAGAAAACTGGTCAACATTGCCGTATTACGGAATTAGGTCAATCTTCTAGAAATTCTTTCATGTTAGCTAGACACTCTTTTACTGGCCCTACATTAGCTGAATCATCCATCTCTAGAAGAGATTTTGATTTAGAAACTGAAATTAAAAATATTAGAAAATAAAAGAATTAGAAGAAGAAGTACAAAAACTAAAAATTAAAAACATTAATACTATCTCCTAGGTTATTTACCCTTGATAATCAATTATATGAAGAACAAACTTCACCTACCCCCACAACTATAAATTTTGAAGTAATTCCTCCTATTAAGCCTCAATTAAATACGCTTAATAATCTTTTCACAATTGATTTTCTTAAATTAGACAAAGATCTTGAATCCGACAAAAATATTAACCGTCGTAATCTTTACTGACAACAATAACCTTTAATTTCTCAAGAAAAACAATTATTTCAAGACTGGAAAAACTTTATGTTACAAAATCAATCCGAAATATTTTTCCTTGATTATATTGATTTCTTAAAAAATAAAAATCTACAAACATTAACAAAATCTAAATGGAGAACCACAAATTCTGTAATTACTGCTACCCATCCCCCTGTTGAAAGTACAGTTATTGATCATCTTCAACAACACATCATGGCTTCACCCTTTAAAATACCTGAAGATAATAACAAAAGTAATTTAGATCATAAAAAAATTATTGAACAAAATAATTATTCTAACCAAAGTCTAGTAACAATAGGTCATCAATTGGATAAAATGAAAACTAAAATCGACACTATTTACTCTAAAGTAAGTGTACTTCCTTAACAAAAGTCTGAAACCCATTAGTTCACTTTAGCAATCTCAACAAACCAACACTTAAACCTACTTCAACTATACAAAAAATTAAACAAATGATGAAAGCAATAAAACCTAAATCAAGTAGTGTTTCAGTTATCCATACTCATAATAATCAACCAAACATTCCAAGATCTCCAGTTATCCAGAATAACTTACCCAAAGAAACAAAATCTAAAAAAATGGATTGAACGTCCCTTACGATTAGAAATACAACCTAGTAACATTCTTAGTAATCAGTTCTCTGTCTCTGCGGACAAAACATACGAATGAAATATCGATTATTTATCCAAACAAGAAATTCTACATAAATTACATCACATGTCCATGGCCACTAATAGTTATATTGTTAATCATAATTTCAGCCAGCCTGAATTATTGATATATTATCTACCGGATTCACAAGAATGCTTCATTCCTGGTGGGAAAAACACCTCACAGCAGAATCCCAAGAAAAAATTAAACATTCAATTAAACAAGATGAAGATGGGAATCCCATCTTTGACGAAAGTATTGGAATATGAGTTTCTGATTCGGTTAACACATTATTTTATACTATTATCTAACATTTTATTGGAACACCTAGCCATATCACCTCTAGGATCCATGATCAACTTACTAATCTTAGATGCCCAACTTTAAGTGATTTTAAATGGTACAAAGATGTTTTTATCTCCAGAGTCATGCTTAGAGATGATAGTAACCAATCATTTTGGAAATAATGGCTTACCTAAACTTTTTGCACACAAAATTAGACAAGTTTTAAGTAACGAAACTAGCCATATAGATTATAATGCCCTTACTTATGGAAACATCATTACGATTATACAGAAAGAAGGATTAAAAATGTGTATTAATATGAAATTAAACGCTTAAGTTAAAAATGATTAAAAAAATGGCTAAATATGAATTAGGAAATTTTTGTGAATAATATGGCTTACCACCTCTCCCCTCTTCAAGACACAAAAAGCAAAGTCATACATATAATTACTTCCCTAATAAAAGAAAATTTACTCGCCCTCGATTTCATACCCAAAATAAAAATAACTTTCCACCTAATAAATTTTATTCTAAAAATAAATTCCTAAAATCTAAACCAAATTATACTAATAAATCATAAAAAATATTTTTTGACAAATCCAAATCCAAATGTTATAAATGTAATAAACCAGGTCATTTTGCCAACAATTGCCCAGTAAAAAATACTATAAAACAACTAAAGATTAGCCAGGAAGAAAGAGATAACATTATTCAACTTTTAAAAATAAGAAATACAGATTCTGAAGATGAACCTAGTAATAATGAACCTTAATCTAGTGAATCATCTTCTCCCACTTCTGATTCATCTTCATCTCCCAACATTGTTTTAGGATGCAACGTACTTGCTGTATTAAAACTATCAATGTTCTTTCCAAACAAGAAGAACAAGAGGAACTATTAATTGATTTAATCAGAAAAATTGACAACCCAGATCTTAAGGCTGAACATCTTAAAAAATTTAAAAAATTAATTACACAGGAACATATGGTTAACATCCCACAACAAAAAATATCTCTTACTACAAATTTTGATAAATTTAAAAATAAAAGACAAGAGGTCACTATTCAGGATCTTCAGCATGAAATCAAACTTATTAAATCACAAATCCACTCTTTACAGCAACAATAATCTGAACTTATCTCTGAAAAAAAAAGACATTAAAAATGATTTGAATCTAATTAAAATTGATAGCCAATTTCTCAAAATACAATAAACACCAAATAATTTTACTCAACCTCCAGAAACATCTCACAATGAAGACATCTCTGAAAATGCCACTATTAGCACCATTCCCCAAATCAACCTTCAGAAATAGCATACTATACTACAAATACAAATTAAAGATTTTCAATGCACCCCCATTGCCTTTGTTAACTCATGTGCTAATCTTAACTGTATTCAAGAAGGACTGATCCCCTCAAGATACTTTGAAAAAACAACAGAAAAATTATATTTTGCTAACGGCAGTAAAATTGACATGAAATATGAAATATACAAATCACATGTCTGTAGAGATAATGTTTGTCTTAAAACTGCATTTGTTTTCGTAAAAGATTTAATTGATAAAGTAATTTTAGGTCTCCCTTTTATTACTCTTCTTTATCCTTTTACAACAAACCATGATGTTATTACTACGGAAAAAACTTGCATCCATACTAGTATGGATGGTTACATCCATACTCTCCTCTCTGGCCCAATCCTAGTATGCCACTTGTCATTTGGATTTATTTTTATGTTTTCTATTTTTAAAACAATTATATTGGTTTTAACAGTTGCAAAACAATAGGGAACGTGAAAACAAAACAAGAGACGCGCGTTTGCAACCTACGCACATCTCTCCACCACGACAGTCTACTCCTTCCTCCTGCAGAAGAACCCACTAACTCGATTACTCTCCCCAAATCGGCCATTACTACCAGGTCATTAGTTTCTCTCTAATATTATTATTTTTCTCTCTGTTTTGCGATCACAAACCCCCAATTTGCTATTACTAAAGGTCTCTAAGTTTTTCCTCAGTCGAGTTCTACCAATACTATTTTGATTCGGATTCCTTTTGATTCGAACCTGGACCTCAACCTGAACCTCTCCTAGTTTATCAGAATTATTATTGTACTGCGATAATTTTAAGGTTCATACTTGTTTTCTGATTTGTTTTTGTCTCAACTGATTTCAGATTAATTTTTTTCTTTGATTACTGCTATACTGTCTTGGTTTTAAGGTTCATGCTTGGTTTAGTTAAGTAGGAGGTATTCAATTATTGCTGCATAGTAACGTAGGATACATATATATGCTTGCTCTCTTTGCCCTTTTCCTGAGTACTGTACCAGAAAAACGAATAGATATTCCAAACTAGCAATGAGATATAGATGGATGCTTTCTTTCTCTATAGTCAGCGTACTACCTCAATCTCTCTTTTAAGATACTTTAATTGTTGTATGATACAATTGATGAATTGATCTCAATTGTAGTTGCAGTAGTAACGTGCACCTTAATTGTTTATGCATTATTATATGATTATTGTTTGAATACTTTTATAATTTATATTGGTTTTACTTTCAGTTATGGAGAATAATGATTGTATAGAACCAAGTGATGACAAACTGAACTCGGAAAGTATGACTCACAATAGTTCACCTACTCTTGAATTCCAAGGACATGAACCATCTTTGATGTATGATGCAGATAAATGCATCATTGAAAGACCAGAACTTGGAAAGGAGTTTGATTGTTATGAAAGTGCATACCAAAGATATAAAGAATATGGTCGAACAGTTGGTTTTGATGTGAGAAAGAACCACATGAAGACAAACGCAAAAAGGGTTCTAACAAGAGTCATATATTGTTGTTCCAAAGAAGGTTTTAGAAAAGAGAGTAAAGACATATCATACTCTCGACCGGTGACCAGAGTGGGTTGTAAAGCCCATATGACTTGTCAGATTTAGAAAAATGGAAAATTTCAAATTGTGTCGTGTGTGGCAAGTCATAACCACGATTTGGTTTGAACACCTGTTGACAGTAGCCGCAGAGAGGCTACAGCAGGCCCACAGACCCGCAGCAAGTGCACCAGGGCCCGGCCCAAGGCTCGGGACCGGATCACCAACACCCGGCCTCGGGGCCCAGCACTCTATCCTGCCTCCAGGGACCCTGGGGCCGGGGGCGCCAGCCTGCCAAAGAGGGCACCAGAATGTACAAACAGAAGGGAACCAGTCCCACATCGAAGGGTGAGGCCAGCCCTCACCCCAACCACCTATATAAGGGCCCCAACTACCCTCTTTATTAGGTAACTTATCTCTCTCCCTGCTTACATACGTGTCTTGGTTATATATATTCCAACTATACTAACTTAGGCATCGGAGAGGAGAAGACCGGCCCGCCCGGTATTCCCCTTAGTGAGCAGGATTGCAGGAGATCAAGTTGGATTCACCGCGTATCTACCAGGCCCCCGGGTTTAGGCAGAAACAATTGGCGCCGTCTGTGGGAACCTTGAATGAAAAGCCGTGTAAGCAACACCGTTGGGAGAGAATTCGGAAATGAGTCGAGAGAAAGGTACCGCCGAGGAGGGACGTCTTGCAGTAGTGCAGACGCTCACCTCCACCCCAGCCGTCACGCGGGAGCCGCGCGGCGACCGGGGCAACGGTCAGGAAGGAGGGAGCTGTGGGGGACCATCCGGCGTGCCGGATCCCCACCACGACAGCTCGCGCGGGAAAGGCCTGGCAGAGGAGGAAGATAGTCCAGAGCGACGGGGCTTCTCCTTGACGTTCTCAGATGATCCAAGCGATCGATCTGAGAACCCGGACCGGGACCCTACGTACAGCCCCGGCCATAGCAGTATGGCGGGAGAGCTACGGGCAATGGCCGCAAAGGTCAGTCGTCTAAGAGAGGAGAGCGACAGGGACAGAGCTAAGTCCAACGCCCGGTACGAAGAGATGGAAGCGGTGAATACTGCCCTAGTGACCGCCCTGGAAAGAGGACAGCAGCGTAGTGACGCCATGGCCGAGGCGCAGGCGACACTCCCACCGATCCAACCTCAACACACCGAAGCAGGGCAATCTTCGGGCGGTCGGCCTGGTGACCCCGTGCGAGAAAGGTCGCCGGCAGGCGCAGGCCCGCCGAAGAGCGCGACAACCTCCCGCCAGCTCGGCGCTTCGTCAGTGGATGAAGTTGAGACTCCGACCGCACGGGCGCTGCAGATGTTAGCCAACACCGTGTCGGACTTAAAGGCCCAAATGGAGGCCAACGAGAGAAGAGCCGCGCGACCGATGGAGGGCGCCCGGTTTAATGAGCGCATGGGTCCTTTTTCACACCGGGTCATAGAGTCGGGAAGATCTGGCAACCAGAAGTCTCTCAAACTCACCTATTCAGGGTCCGGCTGCCCGTACCAGCATCTGGACAGTTTTCGGTCCCAAACCTGCGCCAAGGGATACTCCGATGCAGTCTGCTGCAACATCTTCCAGGAGACTTTGTCTGGAGAAGCGCTCAGCTGGTTCTACGAGCTTCCAGCAAACTCGATCGAGGCGTTCGAGCAGTTGGCCGACCGGTTCGTAGGCCGCTTCATTCTCCGAGTCGAGGGAGCCCGGACATCGACCATCCTCTTCAATTGCATACAAGCCCCTGTAGAGGAGTTGAGAACCTTCGTCAACCACTGGCAGACGGCTAAGGCCGGAGTTCGGAACCTGGACAAAGGCATCGCCGAAATGACGTTTAAGCAGGGGCTCCGAGCGGGCAAGTTTTCCTACGTCGTCCGGGTAGAACTCCCGCAGGGGTATGACGAGTTGATGGCTATGGCCATCCGGCATACTCAGGCCGATCATGAGACCTATGGGCATCACCTACTGAAGAGGAAGCGGGATGAGCAGCAGGAAGACCATCCCCGGGAAGAGAACCCTACGCCCGGCCAGGAAGCCAAGCCCAGTCAGCGGACCGAGAACCGCACCGCTCAACCCAGCCGGAACGCCAACAACAGAAACTGGCCACAGCGGCAGCAGAGGCCCTATTCTGATAAACCCCAGAACGAGCACAAGCCGGTACCATACCGCCAGGAGCGCCCCCTGGCAATCATGCCAGCACCACCACCGGCCGGTCAAGAAGTCTTCACCGCTCTCACCACTTCCTACGAGGATATCCTACTTGAGAACGGGAGCGTCATTCCCCCACCGCCCAAGAGAAAGTACCCGAAGGGGAAACTTACAACGGCGCAGACGGGCAAGTACTACTCTTATCATGATGAGGCGACTCATCGAACGAATCAGTGCTGCGCTCTCAAGACAGCGGTGCAGGGTTTGATTGATAACGGCCAGCTCCAGCGGTACGTGGGGGAAAGAAGAACAGACCCCGACCGGGAACATGACCAGGCCTGGTAAACCCGCTAGCCCCGAGCGGTTAGTTTGGCATAGTTCGCGGTTCAACCGTTGTAAAAAACAAATATATATGCAAACTACTTTTGAGAAAATTTCACCGGCTCTGCCAGTTCCAGTATATTCATATTCAAGCAAGTATACAAGCAGTAACCGATCCGGAAAGATTACAAGGAAAAGGGCAAGGAAAATCCTAAGGAGCCACGACTCCGCCTTCAGCAGGCAATCCGCCAGCCTCTCCTGCGGTACCCTCGTTGTCAACCTCAGTTCCGGTGTTGACTCTGGCTCGGGGAGACTCGGCACCGTTGGTAAAAGAATCCAAGTCCGAGCGAATCGCTTCATCCGGCTGCCCCTCCACCGCCTCCTGATGGATGTCCGACTGCTCATGGATATCTCTTTCAGCAGCAATCGGCATCAGGGAAGTGTCTAACCATCCCTTCCCCGCCCATTCCGTGTACGCATCCGAGATGCCCTCTTCCCTGGCCTTCATCAGAAACTCCAGGAACTGGTCGCTCTCGCGGTATTTGAGAACGACCAGCTCGTACAGTTCAGGGTCATCTTCCCCGGTCGGAGCAGCAGAGGCGGCGCGCAGAGCGGCAGCTCCCACTTGAAGCTCGTCCACCTTAGCTTCCAGTTCGGCCCTCTCCTTCTCCAGGCTCCGGTTCTGCTCCTCCAGCTTCTTGGCCCTCTCCTCCGATCTGGCTTTCTCCCGGACCGAGCGAGACTTCTCCACCTCCAGGCGCTGTCGGGTCTCCGATAAAGCAGTTATCTGTCTCTTCAGCTCCGACAGTTCCTCGCTCGCATCCGGTTGGTACAGACTGTACAGCAGCTGTGCAGCAACAAAGGCAGTTAGTCAAGCAGCAAAAGAAAACAAGCTACAGGCAGTGTAGTGGTACCATGCAGTACTTACCAGGAGGACGGATTCCTTGCATTTTGGGCGATTCCCACCCGCCAGGGCTCCTGCAACCCCAGGTCTGTCCAGACCAAGGCCGGCCAAGTCCGCCGCCACTTGCCGGGCGAGTGCACTATCCGGGCTTCCCCTCGGTGCCTCCGCAGGCGGAGGACTACTCTGCCGGGCAGCAGCAGCAGCCTTCTCCCCGGCAGCGTTAGTTTGCGCACCGCTGGTTATCCTGAACCGTTTGGCCAGGTTCTCCCGTGCCGACCCACCGGTAAGCGTCACCAGCGTGGAGGAAGGAATGTCCCCGCCTTTCCGTTTCTCTCCCCGGCCTTCCGGAGAAGAAGATTGTGCGCTTACCCGGGCGGAACGAGCCACGTGCGGCACAGACACCGGCCGGTTGGGGATCCTGTTCACTCCACC
This sequence comes from Potentilla sterilis, assembly GCA_963682095.1. NCBI lineage: Eukaryota > Viridiplantae > Streptophyta > Magnoliopsida > Rosales > Rosaceae > Potentilla > Potentilla sterilis. The sequence continues at coordinate 14,293,037 of OY821765.1, read as the reverse complement.
GGGAACCCTCACTGCCCCCCCCGATGCTCTTGCCCTTTCCAGGCGCCATAAGGCCCGCAGCATGATGGGTCTTCACCCGCCACAGGAGATAGGCGCCGTCGTCAACATCCATGGCCCTCGGCTCCGGATGAGTCGTGAGCCGGCCGGAGACCTCGTCCACCGACGCCCGCGAGACGATCTCGCCTTTCTCTTTCAGCTTGTTAAGGAGGTCTTCCCCGTCCATTGAGAGAGTGGTTTCGGGCTTGACGACCGCCCGGGAAGATGCACCTGCAAGGGAAGCGAACAGTTAGTATTTTGCAAAAACTAACACAAAGTATCACCGCTAAAGGGCTTCCTACGCACCGGGACCCCTCCCGAGTTGGCAGTATTCCAGCACTTCTCGTCGGATGAAGTTGAAAGAACTCCGTTCCAGATCGTCCCAACATCCGATTATGGTCGAGACCCTCTCATGCTCCAGATCGGATAGCTCGAACGACTGGTCGCCAAGGGGTTGAAAGGCGCCAGGAACCCGGTACATTTTACTCCTCGCCTGCCACCTCCCGCCCACCATCACCACCTTCTTCCTCCAACTATTGTCTACCCATGAAGGCATATTGGTGACGATCGGTGGAGGTTTCCGGGCGTTGAAGGACAGGCAACCCCGAGACCCTTGCTTCCTTGAGTAGGACAACCTATACAAGGACCGGAATTCGTTTACCGTTGGCATACTCATTCCGGACAAATCGTATAGGCAGCCGAGGCTCAGTAATCGCCTCCACTGGAGCCCAGGAAGCTGCGCGGGTGACACTTGCAGCGCACTGAGCATATACTGCACGAAATTTGGCAGCGGGAGCGAGAGTCCATGCTGGAACTGGTCCTGGTGCGCGGCAACCCAACCTGCTTCCGGGTTGCAGGCTGACTCTCCAGGATTCAGGGGCCGCAACAGAACGTCATCCGGGATACCCCATGTTTCCCGAAGCGCTACAATCTCTCCAGGGGTCATGCTACCCTCAGGTTCATCACACACCACAGCATCCTTCCCTCTGCTAATGGTGTAGCTCACGGCCGGAGCATCTGCAAGGCGCACCCCGTGCGGTATTTCAGTCTCCGAGGATTCAGCCCCGGAAGACGAAGACGGAGACGAAACCCTACTCCTGGAGCAGTCAGCGGCTTCGGACACCGGGGATTCCGAACCGAGCCAGTCCTCCAGTCTCTCCTCATCGTCCACGATAGGACATCTGGCAGCCGATTCGGAAGCCCGGTCAGAACCTAGCGCTCGTCAGCAAAACCCTAGGGGAAGAAAACAAAACCCTAGCGCTCGTCAGCAACAGGCTACAACAGCGCCTTCTACGGCCTCTCCCCAAGTTTGCCGCAGAGCAGTTCCGTCAGCAACAGAGATCCCTCCCCCCCGCCGCAAAACAACAAAGCCAAAACAAGAACAACACCGGGGCAAAGAAATCAACAAACTTACAGATTAGTATGCTCAACCGAGGACAATCCACCCTGCGAAAGCAGCGAGCAATGGTAGGAAGAGAGTAGGGAGCGCTCAAGAAAACGGATCTCGTGGGGCAAAAGGGCTCAAAGTGGTCGCCGGATTCCTCTCTTTCTCTTAGTTTCTCCAAAGTAAGAAGCAACAGCAGAAAGGAGAGCAGAAGAGGCCTTTTTATAGAGGGGACCAGTGCCCTAGGCAAGTGGAATCCCTACAAAACAAGTAATCACAGCAACTCAAACGCCTGCGAATCCAGACCCTTCATCTTAAGACCGCCCCCCGCTGGCACGTGTCCCAGCATTGATAAACTGCCCATGCCATCATAACTGACGGGACTGATGGACTTCCTCCTTAAATGTATGTCAGCCACTTGTCCCACACGCTGGCGACAGGAAGGTAGGAGCGGGAACCGAGGAGTCAGGCCCTCCCACTTCCCCAGATTCCACGGTTGCAAGCCATCTTTGCTGCAAGATTAACCGGTCATGATTTCTCAACCGGCTCGAAGACCTCTCACCGGTGGTAATCATCCAACCGCTTCGAGAGCACCCATCCAGGTACGAGCCATCCGCCCGGTCAGTAGCAGTTCGCGGTTATGATCATTCAACCGGCTGCATGGCTTCTTCGTATATCTTGAAGACCTCTCACGGTTATGATCATCCAACCGCTTCGAGAGCATCCATCCGGGTATGAGCAATAAGGGACCCGTCTCGATATGGCAGGACGCCCGGTCGAGGTCCACCCGGCACCATGGCAGTTCACGGTTATGATCATTCAACCGGCTGCATGGCTTCTTCGCTGTATATCTCGAAGACCTCTCACCGGTGATAATCATCCAACCGCTTCGAGAGCATCCACCCGGGTATGAGCAGTATGGACCCGTCTCGATATGGCAGGACGCCCAGTCGAGGTCCGCCCGGCACCATGGCAGTTCACGGTTATGATCATTCAACCGGCTGCATGGCTACTTCGTTGCATATCACCGGAGGACTCGTCTCGATATGGCATGTCGCCCGGTCGAGATCCGCCCGGTCCGTAGCAGTTCGCGGTTAGGTATCATTCAACCAGCTGCACGCCATCCTACTGGAGACCTCGTCTCGATATGGCATGTCGCCCGGTCGAGGTCCACCCAGCTGCATCTCACTTGGGGGACTCGTCTCGATATGGCAGAACGCCCGGTCGAGATCCGCCCACCGGTTACGACGCATCCAACCGGCTCGAGAGCATATTCCGGGAATAGGATCCACCCGGCCCCATGTTATTTCACTGGGGGACTCGTCTCGATATGGCAGGACGCCCAGTCGAGTTCCGCCCGGTACCATGGCTGACCCCGGTCATGAGAACATTCGACCGGCCTGGGCTTTATACACCCGGGTGAGTTTACATCTAACCCATGTACGCTTGTCCAGCAGGATAAAAACCCTGCATAGCACCAGCTGCGGCAAACGGGGGCTGCACGGCGAGCCTTGTCACCTCAACGCCACCCCCCTACAGGGAACAGGATCCACCCGGCCCCATGGCATTTCACTGGGGGACTCGTCTCGATATGGCAGGACGCCCGGTCGAGTTCCGCCCAGTACCATGGCTTGACCCCGGTCATGAGAACATTCGATCGGCATGGGCTTTATACACCCGGGTGAGTTTACATCTAACCCATGTACGCTTGTCCAGCAGGATAAAAACTCTGTATCGCATTAAACCGCGATCAACATGGGGCTGCACGGCGAGCCTTGTCACCTCAACGCCACCCCCCTTACCTCAACGCTTATTCAACACAAGCTGAGAAGAACTAGCAAGTGTTCACTGGTGCTTCAGACAGCCCGCAACACCGGGGTAATCTCCCCGCAGCCTAGCAATATGGGACTCGTCTCGATATGGCAGAACGCCCGGTCGAGTTCCCATACTCCTGGACTCGTCTCGATATGGCAGGACGCCCGGTCGAGGTCCAGTACTGAAGTTCACCTGGGACTCGTCTCGATATGGCAGAACGCCCGGTCGAGATCCCATAAACTTCACCCCGTTCCGCTTTGGCAGATCGCCTGGTAGAGGCTCAGTGAACTCCGCTTTGGCAGATCGCCCGGTAGAGGCTCAGTGAACTCCGCTCCCTTTCGATTTGGCAGATCGCCCAGTTGTGACCCAGTGAAGCTCCGCTTCGTACCGATAGGGCAGAGTGCCCGGCCGAAATTCCATGCACATCTCTTGCATGGCGGATTTCAACGCCCCATTATCATCCCATGCACAAATCTCTTGCATGGCGGATTTCAACGCCTCATTATCATTCCATGCACACATCTATTGCATGGCATCATGGCATCATCTCATACACTCTCCGGGTTCCACCCGGCTCCATGCTCATAACACCACAACACCTGAGCACAGTACTACTTATATTACAAACGTGCTTATAAACTATTGCTTCCCATCGGTAACAGGTACTCACCTCGGTCACGCCCAATCTTTAACGCGGACTTGGGGGACTGGGCACCGGTAGGTTGGTAGCCCTGCGGGTCTGCGGGACAAGAGCAAGACAGATTTAAGTCCCCATTCAAGATTGCACTTGACCGGGAACTTGAGGGACTTGTTGACAGTAGCCGCAGAGAGGCTACAGCAGGCCCACAGACCCGCAGCAAGTGCACCAGGGCCCGGCCCAAGGCTCGGGACCGGATCACCAGCACCCGGCCTCGGGGCCCAGCACTCTATCCTGCCTCCAGGGACCCTGGGGCCGGGGGCGCCAGCCTGCCAAAGAGGGCACTAGAATGTACAAACAGAAGGGAACCAGTCCCACATCGAAGGGTGAGGCCAGCCCTCACCCCCAACCACCTATATAAGGGCCCCAACTACCCTCTTTATTAGGTAACTTATCTCTCTCCCTGCTTACATACGTGTCTTGGTTATATATATTCCAACTATACTAACTTAGGCATCAGAGAGGAGAAGACCGGCCCGCCCGGTATTCCCCTTAGTGAGCAGGATTGCAGGAGATCAAGTTGGATTCACCGCGTATCTACCAGGCCCCCGGGTTTAGGCAGAAACACTATGAAGCATATGATGAAGATAAATCGTTTCATGACCAAAGCACAGAAGGCACATGGGGACGATGCATATGCTTCAGGAATATTGTCAATAAAGGAGACTGTGGAGCTCATGAGTAGAGAAGTAGAGGGAAGGGAGAATCTTGGTTTTTTAGGTAAGGATTATCGAAATTACATATATAGAAAAAAGAAAACGAATATGCAAAAAAGAGATGCTCGTGCAATATTGGAGTATTTTCATAAAAAGCAAATAGAAGATTAATCATATATTTATACATTTTGGGCTGATCCACGATCAGCTAGTGACTATGCCATCTTTGGAGATATTGTGTGTTTTGACACTACTTACCGGGCAAATGAGTACGGAAGACCATTTGCCCCATTTATTGGGGTCAACCATCATAAACAAACTGTTATATTTGGTGCAGCTTTACTATATGATGAAACTATAAGCTCTTTCATATGGCTCTTTGAAACTTTTCTTGCAGCGATGTCCGGAAAACAGCCCAAGACCATATTAACTGACCAATCTATGGCAATGGCTAAAGCAATACCAGAGGTATTTCCTGAAACTCATCATCGACTATGGGTATGGCACATTTATCAAAATGGTGCTAAGAATTTGTGCAATGTGTTTCATGCTTCAAAGGAATTTGCTTATGATTTTGGTAAATGTGTAGATGAATACGAGGATGAAGATGAATGGTTGTTAGGATGGAATAATATGCTTGAAACGTATGATCTAAAGAATAATAAATGGCTTGCATCTTTGTTTGATTTGAGGGAAAAATGGGCATTCGTGTAGGGGCGTCATACTTTCACTGCTGACATGATGACTACTCAACGTAGTGAAAGTATAAATAATGTGTTGAAAAAGTATTTGAAGCTAAAGTATGACCTTTTGCGTTTCTTTGTGCATTATGAGAGACTTTTGACATATAGACGATATAAGGAGTTGTTTGTTGATTTTAAGATGCTACAAACTTCTCCTATGCTAATAGTTGAAGTGGAAATCTTGCAACATGCACTCAATGAGTATACTCCTGAAGCTTTTGTATTATTCCAGAAAGAGTACAACCGCAGCCTTAATTACAAGGTCTATAAAATAGGGAAGAAGGAAGAAACCAGTGAGTATAAAGTATCATATTTGGGGAAATGTAGGGAGCATTTGGTGCTATTTAATGCTTCGTTACAGACAGTTACTTGTACTTGTATGATGTTTATTTTCGTTGGAATTCTATGTCGCCATGTGCTTATAGTTTTAGATAAGAAAAATGTGTCAAAGATCCCAGCAGATTACATATTGAAACGATGGACAAGAAATGCAAAGGGTAGGACCATCACAAATTATCATGAGCCTAGTAACAACCCTAAAGAGTCGATTGGAAAGCGATATAGTCATTTGTGTCGTAGTTTTCGCGAGGTCGCATCTGTTGTAGCAGAGGATGAGAAGTTAACAACTTATGTAAACCAACAATCCATTCAGTTGCTTGGAGATTTAGAGAAAATGAATAAAGAGATATTTAAAGATAAAAAAAAGTGTTGATGAAGTTCCAGAAAATGATGATTCATCTAGTGAAAGTGAGCCTGAGGAATCAAAAAACCCATGAGGAGTTAAACAAAAACTACAATCGGACGTCCACGTGGTGGTAGACTAAAAGGCATGCTGAAAAGTTTAAGAAGAAAGCTACTGCAAGAAAGCGGCTATCCATGAAGGTATTTATTTGAAGAAAACTTTCAGGCAAATAAGATAAATAAAAAGAAAAACTGAATATACTATTGTGTGTTTATGATATTCGGATTGTTAATTTTTGTGATTTAGGATTCTTCTCCCATTCATGTTAATTCAGAAGCGCAATCGGGGATTGTAATTGAAACTCTGGGTGCAACTGCAATATAGACTGAAGTATGTTTGTCCTAGTATTTTACCGTTCATGTTTTATTTTGTTCTTTCTGTTAAGCTTATCTGGAGCAATTTCATGTACTAAACAATGTTTATTATACTCGTTTATTATGAAATAGGAATCTCAAATGCTACCTCAAAGTGGCACTTACAGTGAAACTCTAAATTTGCATGATAACATGATTAGCAGTCAAACAGGTTGGTAACTCTCTATGACACGATTCTGAATTCCTATAGCTAGACAAGAGACTACAATTCTTTAGATTTAATCATAGTGTTTCTAAGTACAACTAATGAATTATTTGGTTGTTGATTGGACTTCTCGCAGGAAAGCTATGAAGCATTCCAACAAAAGTTTATGAAGTAATGAAGGCAAGGACATCAGATCAAAAGAGAAAGAGGAAAAAGGTTGATAAATTTGATCTGTAAATTCAGAATTTGATAATTTTCTTTTCAACTGTACATGCATAACTCTCAATAAAAGTAGCAGTTGGTCACCAAAGGCTGCCTTACTTCTGCCACTAATTATTTCAAGAAAAAGAACCCCAAAACTATACACATTTGCTTTCTTTGTAAGCTGTCCAAAAAGTACACATTCCGGGGCTAGATATCTATTGCAGTAAAAATCACAGTAGGTTTGTTCAGCTTCATCACGAAGAAAATGCAACACCAGGTCACCAGTAGCTTCATTAAACTCATTAGTCGTAGACAGTGATTATCATAAGCAGCTGATCACCTTCAAAGTTTGGAAGCTATAGCCAGGCCACTGACTATGTTTTTATCTGTTGCGACCACTCCCTTAAACTGACCAAGATTCTGTCCATCCAAACCAATCAGTGACCATAATATTTGATCCTCTAGCCACTCCAGTCTTCCAACGCTCGTGCCGAACTTGCTTTCCACACCGGGCTCACGGCATAATGCTTTACATATAGAATTCATCCCTGGAATACCACATATCTCTTATTAATCCTTCCTGTTCTAGGTCAACAAATTTGTTTGATGTGCGATCAAAAGAACCAAACTTCTCTTTCCAGATAGCTGCCAGGCTCTTTGATTCCCACTCATGGACCAGACTCATAACCTCGCTATTGTTGGCATTGAAAAATAGAGCACCATGGTCAAACAATAGCTCCTTCCCATCTTCAACATTTTCTCTTCTTTGAGACATATGGCCACCTGGGCCTCTAGCAGACTCGAACAGTGTCACAGATAATCCATTTCTTGCAAAACTTGATGCGCACACAGCTCCTGAAACTGTGTGTAAATTTCTAGAAAAGGAAAGTTCATACTACATAATTTCCCTCAATTCTTAAAATTCAGTTAAGGGTACTTGAACAAGTTTGCAGTGTCATAGTTCAGTGATAGAGATCAGTATCCAAATCATACCAATCATATTCAAAAGCATCAGAATTCTCACTTCCATTTTCATACCAAGTCGGATTTCTCCCACCAAAAATTTACAAAAAGCTTCAATCTTTAGGTAAATAATTTCAAAAATAAACAAAACCAAAAAAAAATTTCATCATAAATGTTACAAAGAGCCCATAAACCAAAACCATTTGGGGAGTTCATAGAAATATAAAAAGGAGGTGGTTGTTACCTGAATAGTGGGAGCAGGGGATGAGGGAGAAGAAGTAGCAGAGAGAGGTGAGGAAGATGAAGATGGTGGCTTCAGCAGCAAAGAACTAACAAACAAGAAGAACTGAATTTTGAATAGCGACTCATCTCATTTTAGAATCAAAATAGGAAATTAGGGGTTTGTGATCGCAAAAGAGAGAGAGAAAAAAATATTAGAGAGAAACTAATGACCTGGTAGCAATGGCCGATTTGGGGAGAGTAATCGAGTTGGTGGGTTCTTCTGTAGGAGGAAGGAGGAGACTGTCGTGGTGGAAAGATGCGCGTAGGTTGCAGACGCGCGTCTCTTGTTTTGTTTTCACCTTCCCTATTGTTTTGCAACTGTTAAAACCAATATAATTGTTTTAAAAATAGAAAACATAAAGATAAATCCAAATAACAAGTGGCATACTAGGATTGGGCCAGAGAGGAGAGTATGGATGTAGCTATCCATATTAGTATGGATGCAAGTTTTTTCCTATTATTACCTATCCGTTTGGACAGCCAGTTAAATTTACTTTTCTTTCTAGCCCCGAAATACGTGCTGTAAAAACTCTCTAAGAAAATTCTATTTCAAAAATCATTAATTTAATTCATTCCAAACAAAAAAATATAACTGATCTAAAAGAATAAATTAATTTTCAAAGAATTGACCAACAATTACAAGATCCTTTACTCCAACAAAAAATTAAAACTTTTGAAGAAAAAATTATTAATGATTTATGTTATGATATTCCAACTGCATTCTAGCATAGGAAAAAGCATACTGTTAACCTTCCCTATATAAAAGAATTTAATGAAAAAAATATCCCAACAAAAGCTAGCCCCATACAAATGAATCATGAAATTAACTATGAATTTCTGTAAAACATAAATTAAAGATCTCCTAGATAAAGGAATAATTCGACATAGTAAATCACCATGGTCATGCCCTGCTCTTTATGTCTAGAAAAATGATGAATTAGAAAGAGGCACTTCTCGCTTAGTTATTAATTATAAACCTCTTAATACAATACTAGAATGGATCAGATACCCTATTCCTAATAAAAGATATCTTATTAATCGATTTAACAATTCTATTATTTTTTCAAAATTTGATATGAAATCTGGTTTGTGGCAAATTCAAATTCATGAAAACGACAAATATAAAACTGCCTTTGTCACCCCTTTTGGCCACTATGAATGTAATGTTATGCCATTTGGCCTTAAGAACGCCCCAAGTGAATTTTAAAATATTATGAACGATATTTTTAACCCTTATAGTCATTTTTCAATTGTTTACATTGACGATGTCCTCATCTTTTCTCAGTCAATTGATCAACATTGGAAGCATTTAAATCAATTCTACCATATTATTAAAACCAATGGTGTTGTAGTTTCAACTTCAAAAATTAAACTTTTTTAAACAAATATTTGTTTCTTGGGATTCAATATTCATTATCTCCAAATCACACCAATGCATAGAGTTATCCAATTTGCTGATAAATTTCTAAATATAATTCTAGATAAAAATCAACTTCAGAGATTCCTAGGATCATTAAATTATGTTGCAGACTTTTATCAAAATCTCCGTCAAAGGTGTAAACCCCTATTTGATAGATTACAAAAAAATACTCCTCCTTGTACTTCTATTCATACTACCTTATTCAAAGAAATTAAGAATCATGTTAAGACACTACCGTGTTTAGGAATCCCACTAGCTAATTCTTTTAAGATAGTAGAAACAGATGCTTTAGAAATAAGTTTTGGAGGAATCCTCAAACAAAACGTTTCTCCTACCCATCCTGAACAAATTGTTCGATATTATTCTGGAGTCTAGACGCAATCACAATGCAATTATAGTACTATTAAAAAATAGATTTTATCTATTGTTCTTTGTATTAGTGATAGGATCATAAAATGCGACGTTCTTAATATGTTTTTACCCCCATTTATCCAATGCTTAACCCTTATTGTTGTAAGATAGAGTCATGTAATTGAGTCTTGCGTTTTGGTTGAGTTTAATGTGAGAATGTGCTTAAATAGAAGAATTTGGACAGAAATTATCAAAAGCCTATTCGAAAAGTCTCTGAGATGTTTTATTGAATCTGTAAAACATAAACTTTGCTTTTGATAGATTTTTCTTCTCTCATATGCAGTTGACACATAACGGATTGAGAAAGGAAAGGAGTCACTGAAATTGGAGAAAAATAAGATGCAAGGAATCACAAGTTCAAATAAGATGCAAAGAATCACAAGTTCAAATCAGATGCAAATCCAGAAACTTCAGCAGATTTCAGTACACGTCACTTAATTTCCCGAATTTATTCCCGCCGATTGACAAGGAATTTGAAGGCAAAATTTATATGGATGAAAGCTACGGGAGTCTAGTTTCCAACCCAACTGGAATTACCTCAATATCTATTTTTTAGAGAAAGATATTCCATAATCTTCACTCAAAGGTCAAATCTACCAGTAGGATAAGTTTGAGAAAAACTAGGTTTTGTGAACCCTAGTTGCAGCCAACCTTTTGCCTCTATATATTGGACGATTTTTACACAGAAAATCATATCTCTTCTCTCTCACTTTTCACTAGCCAAAACTCTGTCCAATTAACACCACAAATCCATACAGAAAATACATAGCCGAACCATCAATTTTCCATACAATCGCACCATTCCATCACCATCGAATCCATCTCTTGCCGAAGTCTCTTCAAGGTTCTTCTAAAGTGTGATTCACTCTTCTCTCATGGCTTTATATTTTCTGTATTTTTGTAATACTTTGTCTATGAAGATTATAAGGATTTGTGTTTGCCGAATTGGTTGTAATAATTCTATTTTGGATTTCCGAATTTGCTACTTGGATTTTTGAATGCCGAATAATGTTCTTGATATGTTTCAATCTTATGCAGGGTTTATGATATAGTATTAATTGCATGTGTTCTTGATTGTGTATTGGTTTATTTTCTGAATTCGTATGCACAAAAGTGATGCACTTAAGGGCTGCCTAGGCCATGGCTTTTCTTTAGTGATAACTTCATATGCCGAATGTAACATAAGGATAATTATACACGAAGTTGATTGTTTTTGTGTTAATTCTAAGGGCTAGAGTAATTCTGAAAATTTACATGTTGAAGCAAGGTGAGGTGACGCCATACTTGTTGCATGTTTCCAATTCGACTCATTGTACTTATGTGTTTCTTGGTTTAATTTCTACACGAAGTGTCTTTAAACTGATTAGCATCATGTTTAGGATTTTGCACGAAGCTAGTTCTAAATAATTGAGGAGTTTTGATGATTAGAATAACCACGAAGGCTCTAATTAAATTGGAACTAATACTGATGGTGAGTACTTGCTGATTTTGCTATATTGTTACCTTGTACGAAATTGTTACATGTTATGTGAGTTTTGTGTGAAGTCTATTGTGTGAAAGATGTTGATCATATGTATATATTTAATTTAGGATTTATTTTCATAATTTTCAGTAGTATATAATCAAATTTCAAACCCCCAATATGATTTTGTAATGCTTTATGTGATTGAATACCCTTGATTTCCCCGGATTGAACGATCCCTACTTGTCATATACTAACGATGACACAAGAAGGGTAATATGTGTATGAAGTTGTTTTGCAGGTACAATGTGCTTAGATAATAATCTCCATCAATTTTTGGCGCCGTTGCCGGGGAAATTAAAAAGTTTTGATTCATGAAGTGTTACTTTGTAACTTTGTATCAATTTTTGGATGTGTATAATTTTTCCTTAATTTTGGGATATGTATAATAGGATTTTTTCGGACATGTAATAGTAAATAGGAAATTTCGGTTTTTGGTTTTTGGTTTTTAATGATTGCCGAATATGTGATGTAAAAATATGTGTGAATGCTTGTAACACTTAGATAAATTTCTAGGAAGTTGATAGTTTTATGTATGCTTGAGTTTATTGTAGTTTCTAAAGTGTAATATGTAGGGAGAAGCCGCATTTGTTGGCCTTAGCCTTAACCCTCCATACGAATGATGCTTTGTTAGATCCGTTTTATGTAGATTGGAAAACGTGGGATACTTCCCCCCCCCCCCCCCCCCCCCACGTATACAAACGATATTTTGGCAAAGTCATTATTTTTATGAGGTTGAGGGCGGCTTTGATCAACATTTGTAGACCGCTAGTGACCCGAGTTTGTTTTACAAAGTATGAGGCAAGTTATTTTCATTGATTGGTTCTCAGGTTTGTAAAACTGGATCTCAAGGCCTGCAGACTGATGTTCATTCTCGGTGAGTGAGTCGATAGGGAGTTCGATCTCCGTGGTTACCAACAACGAGTCCTGCCTGGTTCCTAAAGGGAGTTCGCTCTCCATGAATCTTAACGACACCGCCTTAGAAAAGTGAAATACGCTCGAACTAGTCGATAGCTTGGGCCGAAGCATCACCTCACTTTAGACGCTAGAAAATAACTTGACATATGTGATCTATTTTCTTCAACCCAATTTGTCTTTAATTTTCGAGGTATTTCGGAATAAGCATGATACTACCTTGGGCTGTATCAGTCCATTGCACTGTTATCTCCTCTGCTCCACGTACCTTGAGAATTAGGGTTTTTGAATAAAATCAACTAGAAAGAAGCTAGGTTGTGACGCCATGTGTTTTGTACATGTTGAAATCGATGTTTGAGAATTGTTTTTTCTACACTTGTGAAATTTTCGATGCTTTGTGTGAATGACGATTTGTGTGAAGTTTTGAGAATTTTGTTTGTGTGTTTTGCCTTGTAAATTTCGTGTGTCATTGTATGATCTCTTGAAATTTTCCTTATGTGAACAGTGATCGTGAATAGTGATGGTGAACAGTGAAATCGTAATAGTGTCGTGAACAGTACTTGTTGTAAAAATCTAAATCTTCTTTATACATATTACTTCTAACTTATTTCTAACCTATACTCTAACTTATTCTAACTCATTCTTTCTAATCTATACATATTGATTCTTGTAGAGTTTAATTGTTAGTTGCAGATCATAAGGAAGAGGTGAAGAATTATATTGTAAAGAGTTGATTGAAGCTCTCATTGACTTGGGAAGGACAACAAGTGTTGCAAGAAATGAGACTCCATACTCCAAACTTTTGTTCATGATTTACAATTAAATTCTACTTAGCTGATTGTTGCATATTTATACACTAACTTCTAACTTTAGCTAATTCACTAACTCACTACTAACTTATTATTTGAACTCTCATCTCAACTCTTCTAATTTTCTTTATCTTGATGTGATGCAGTTGAAGAGTGAAGTAATCATGCATCGATCTTTGATAACCATTGTAAGGAGGCACAAATTTGGAGGTGTACACTCCAAAAGGCATCGCCCACAACTTAATTAAGAAGTGAAGAGTCTAGGCTGAGTAGACTATAAACATTAAGCGCTGCATGGGAGGCAACCCATTTCAACCGTAGCTGTGCAGGAGCCATCAATGAGAGTTTGAATTTTCAAATCCCTACACTCTTATGGTTGAATTGTATAAATGTGAAATTTGTGGAATACATCATATGCTTAGAAATTACAACATTATTTCTGGTTTACATTGAGGACAATGTAATTTTCTAAGTGTGGGGTAGTGGTACATGTTTCACATGTTTGAATTTGTTTTGAATCTTTTGTTTGAGTCATAAAAAGAAAAGAAAAATACAAAATCGGAAAAATCCAGAAAAAATAAAAAATTTGTTGCTTTTGTTTTTAGATTTTCATAGGTATTTGATTTTGATTGAGTCTTAGGTGCCCCTTAATAAGTCTGATGATTATATCTTTGAATGCATAGATGATGGTTTTGCATGATCATCAGAATTAAATTTGTGAGATTTTGATTGATATATGAGAAGCATGCTTGTTTTTGAGTTGATTTTATTCCATAACATCATATGTGAGTTTTAGAGCCTATATGCTTTCTTCATGAGTTATTATAAATGAGCAGAAATTTTTCAAATCTCATTGTTCTTTGCATAATCAATGACTATGTGCTATAGTTTTTTTATGGACTCTAGAATGCTAGAACTTACTCTTGTTGAATTTTGAGACTATTATTCATGACTATACTGCAAGCGTTATCGGCTATAGCAGTGATAGCAAACGAAATAATACCAATATCGTCGGCTATTCTTACATTTTGGGGAAAAAAAATTAAATTAATTTCTAAATTACAATTCCAAGCAACCTGCAATTCACAATGACAATCCATGCATTTACACCAATAAGAAACACGTCTAAATGAGTTATTATTTAATTTGTTCCAATATATATATAAAATATAACCCTAATCATCACCTAAAGCACTAAAGTCCACCACGTCATCCCCAGCATCCTGCTCTCCATTATGCTCGTCATCCTGCTGAACGAACTCGGGAGGTTGAGGCATTGGAGGTTCAACTAACGGCTGAAACGGGGGCGGGGGTTCAAGGCCTTCTTGTTGTGCCGCGAACATATCATACCACCAGTTTTGTTGGCTGGCGTAGTTGTGTCGCCGAATTCTCTCGCATTCAACATGCCAACTGGACATATCCAAATGATACTGCTGTGTTCTGCGGTGTTGCTCCTGTGATCTCTGGGACTCGGCCGCCAATCTTGCGGTCAATCTCTGCACTTCCCCCCTCATCTGTTGGCTGTCCCCGCCTCCCTTCTTTTGACCTCCCTTAGTGGTCTTCAGGAGCCCTATTCCAGAACTTCCCAAACCCCGGCAGTAGTATTGGTTTGACCGGTCTGGGAAGGCTGACTCTCCGGAACCGGCAGAACTTCCAGAACCCCTAGATCTGGAAGAACGACGGCCTCCGAATAACTGTCTGAGTGCATCGGCCATCTGGAGCTTGAGGCATTAATACATTAATTAATATTAAATTGTATTACATTAAATAACAAATTCTAATTAATATAATAACCAATAATACTAACATATTTTAAAACATACTAACAAATTAATATTTAAATTTTAACTAATTTTAAATAATACTAACCATTAACCTAAATATAACCATTTATATACAAATATAACTATATTTCATTATTAACATATATATACATACAAATAACCATTTATATATTAACAAAAATATAACCATTTATATAATTAGGCTACCAATTTATATATATAATTAATTTAATAATTTATATATAACAATTAAAATATACATTAACATATAACCAATATTAACAAATATATAACAATTTATATAATTAATCTACAAATTTATATATATAATTAATCTAACAATTTATACATATAACCAATATATATAACAATTAAAATATACATTAACATATAACCAATATTAACAAATATATAACAATTTATATAATTAATCTACAAATTTATATATGTAATTAATCTAACAATTTATACATATAACCAATATATATAACAATTAAAATATACATTAACATATAACCAATATTAACAAATATATAACAATTTATATAATTAATCTACAAATTTATATATATAATTAATCTAACAGTTTATACATATAACCAATATATATAACAATTTAACACACACTTAAATATCTAAATTATATACCTAAATTATAAAAATAAAATAAATTGAAAGAAAAAAAACCAAAAAACGAAGGAGGAGGAGGTGGCCGGAAGAGGAGGAGGCCGGATTTCGGGTGGCCGGAGGAGGATGAGTTTTTGAGGATTCGGCGCCGATTTGAGAAGGAGGAGGACGAGCAATGATCTTGGAGGAGACGCACGGCCGATTTAAGGAGCGGAGGAGGAGTTTTTGCGGATTTAGGGTTGAAAAAGTCGGGCTGCTGCGGCTGTCTGCTTTTATAGCAGAGAGAATAGCCGACGAATTAAAAGATTTCATCGACTATTCTTTGAATGTCGTCGGCTATTCTATGAACATCGTCGGCTATACTTTGGAAGATCAGCAGCCGTCTGATCTGAGCCATCCAACGGCGGACAATAAAAAGGCGCGGATCGCAAGAGTTTAGCCGACGAAATATAATTTTCGTCGGCTAAACTATTGGTCAAACCACTAAGTCAAACATCTAAACGCTTAAAAACGGAAATTAGTCTAGTTAAACGACGGTTTCTGGCCTCACCTTCAACAGATAAGAGTTTCAAATCAATGAGACGCAACTAATCGTATAAAAATTTTCCAAAATTGATTTAACGAACGTCAGGCTACCCATAGGAAAATGAAAGTAAAAAACAGTTAACCGCAACATTCGGCACACAGAGTTTATCGGAATCTTGTCATTTTTCAATTGTAGACGTATTTCATTATTTCGGTCATATCTTATTTCACAACATTTTTGCATTTGAAGAGTCTACGTATAGTAACTATTTGAAACTATACATTTACTTAAACACTTAGTGCATGTTTGGTACAATGGACTAGCTGGTATTGCACTAAATAAGAGGTACAAAGTAGTGTGAGTTATGTTTGGTGTGGGGGAGTATTAAAATAAATGGTACTAGTTAAGGCCTGTTTTTTCTCTCAACCTCCTTAGGTAGTGTTATTGTGGGTACTCATTTTTGAGACCCCAAGTTAACACCACCTCTCTCCACCTTTCTCTCTTTCTCTCTCTCTCCTCCTTATGTAGTACTACCTCACCAAACATTGTACAAATTAATATTGGTTAAACCTACTCAAGTGAGGGTAGGCCAAGTATTGATAATAGAGTGACTCACAATAATCCCGAGTACCAAACGTGCACTTAGTAAACAAGTTAAGGAACATTAGTGCATATGTTCTGATTTTGAATCTAAAAGTTTAGAAAATCTATTCCAACCGTCAGATATCACCGTTAAGATGAAATACATGTATGAAAAAAAATCCAACTACATCTGACAACGTTAAAGGCTCGATCAGGACGGTCAATCGGGTGAGTCAAACCTCTAAACGCTTAGAAATGGTAATTGGCCTGTCTAAATGACGTTTTTTTGCCTGACCTTCAACAGATAATAGTTTCAAATCAATGAGACGCAACTAATTGTATAAAAAAATTTCATAATTGATTTAACGAACGTCAGGCTACCCATAGGAAAACGAAAGTAAAAAACAGTTAACCGCAACATTCGGCACACAGAGTTTATCGGAATCTTGTCATTTTTCAACCGTAGACGTATTTCATTATTTCGGTCATATCTTATTTCACAACATTTTTGTATTTGAAGAGTCTACGTATAGTAACTATTTGAAACTATACATTCACTTAAACACTTAGTAAACAAATTAAGGAACATTAGTGCATATGTTCTGATTTTGAATCTAAAAGTTTAGAAAATCTATTCCAACCGTCAGATATCACCGTTAAGATTAAATA
This sequence comes from Potentilla sterilis, assembly GCA_963682095.1. NCBI lineage: Eukaryota > Viridiplantae > Streptophyta > Magnoliopsida > Rosales > Rosaceae > Potentilla > Potentilla sterilis. The sequence goes on along the minus strand of OY821765.1, from coordinate 14,275,731 downwards.
CATGTATGAAAAAAAATCCAACTACATCTGACAACGTTAAAGGCTCCATCGGGACGGTCAACCGGGTGAGTCAAACCTCTAAACGCTTAGAAATGGTAATTGGCCTATCTAAATGATGTTTTTTTGCCTGAACTTCAACAGATAATAGTTTCGAATCGATGAGATGCAACAGTATAAAAATTTTCCTCAAAATATTTACCGAAGGTAACGCCACCATTAGGGAAACGAAGGAATAAAACCTTTGACCGCATCTTTCGCCACTCAGATTTTATCAGAATCTTGTCATTTTTCAACCGTACACGTATTTCATTATTTCGGCCATATCTTATTTCACAACATTTTTGCATTTGAAGAATGAAGCAATGGTTTATCGTTAGTGATAGAAAATAGAATATGATCATTTTTTGTTTTTTTTTTTTAAATCATAGCCGACGAGAGACCCGTACTCGTCGGCTATTCTTTTGTCGTTTTAGGTCTAAAATAAAATATGTATTTTTTAATATTTATGGCTGACGAAATAATGAATTTTCGTCGGCTATACATCTGAAAAAAAAAACAGTTGGCAAGGAAGTTGAAGCAAAGTTCAGTTGGCACCGCTAATGATGGCTCACCGTGATATATCCAACGCGTGTACTTCAGTCAAAACCCTTTACTCTTTAGGTGCTCCCATATTGTCCTAATCGGAAATCGACACATATCACTGCGACACCTACATTTATTGCACGGGCAATAATGGTATTTATTCCCGTTTGCATTTTCCTCGACAAACTGCAAAAAATTCACAACTCCTGTAGTGTATCGTCGGTCATACCTTGGAAGCGAAATCCAACTCTTATCCAGATCCATATATATATAGCCTGAAAATAATATATATATATATATATAACTTTAATTAATAAGAAATTAATTAACACATACATATATATATATATATATATATATATATATAAATCCTTAATAATTAATTACATTACAATATATATTATTATCAACATCAACTCATATATATATATATATATATACACCATTAACAACCATTATTTAAGTTACACTATATATCAACCATTATTTAAGTTAATTACACTATCAACAACCATTAATTAACATATATATATATATATATATATATATATATATAATTAAACTCCACACACACACACACACACACACACACATATATATATATATATATATATATATATATTTTAACACTAATTTTAACACTAATTAAAATAACATCAAATTAAAACACATAATTAAACTCTAACTTAAAATCAACTCAACTACAACTCAAAATCAACATATATACATACATTCTAACACAAACAACAACAAAACAAAAAATCACTTACTAACTCAAAATCACTAAAACTCAAAATCAACTCAACTAAAACTCAAAATCAACATATATACACATATACGTACCTATATATAGCTCTACAATGTAAGAGAGGACGGATTTCAACAATACCCACAGATTTTTCACTCTTTCTCCCGTTTTTTTTTTTGTTTTTTTTTTAAATGAGCAGCTGCTGTCTAGATCTAAAAATATATAGACTTATAGCCGACGAAAATGTCAATTTCGTTGGCCAAAATTTCAAAAATTTTCGTCGGCTAATGTTTCAGAGAAAGGCCGACGAAAATCTAAAATCGTCGACTGAAATATGAATATAGCAGAAGATTTTTGTTTATACCAACGAAAAAACAGTATCGTCGGCTATGGTTACACTATGGCCGACGATTTTGTTTTCCCACTGACGAAAAATAAAATCGTCGACCATTCTATAGAATTACCGACGGAAATTTTTAGTCGTTGGCCGTTTTTTTTTTTGTCGGGAAAACCCTTTTTTCTAGTAGTGCTACTTGCTCTATACTAACGATGACACAAGAGAGTAATATTTGTATGAAGTTGTTTTGCAGGTACAATGTGCTTGGATAAATAGCTCCATCAATTATTAAATTTAAAAAAATTTATTAAATCAAAAAAATTTAGTTCGTGTTGACTATAAGCAAAACATGTTTTAGAAAAACATGTTCAAAATATTGCCAGTAAACAAATTTTTGCTTGTTGACAGGCTATTTTAAGTGTTTTTAGTTTTGACATTGCATTCATTAAGGGCAATGACAACCACATCCCTGACTTCCTCACCCCGTGAATTTTTTAAGGGTTCTTCCAATGACGACCCGCTCAAAACAACATCAACGCTCAAGGCTCCTGCCCCAGTCAAACAAGAATCATCCATCAAACATGAGCCACCCATCTAATCACCCCAATTATCCTCATCTAGGACCAATTATTCCAGTCTCTCCTAGACCTCATCTATTAGGATCTACTGTTTCTCCAAGGCCGAGTTTTCAATCAGCCTTAGTCTCCCAATATGATCCCTTTACAGTAACTCCACCTTTTCAGCCTCCTCGACAATATTATCCAAAATCTTCTCCTTATGTTATTAAAAATGATATTAATCTTTTTGAAGTCGAACCTTCTATGAGACATATTAAAAATCCAATAACATTAGCAAAATATTATTTTCCTACAAATTTTCATTATCTCTCTAGTCATCCCTCATATTCTTTAAGATTCTACAGAGATATTCTTTTTAAATATGGATCTGCCAATATTAAACATATTCATGATCAGAACAATACTTCCAAAATTCTGTATCATTATATCCACATAATTAAATTTATAACTCTAGAGATTTTGAAAGATCCTCCTTATACAACCCACACATATGATGGTTTATCATTTAATTATTACCAGTACCAAGATGCTTGGCATATAATCTTCTTCCACCAATCGGAAGATTTCAATCATTCATGGTTTATTAACTTTGATAAAAATTTTACTCGAGATTTCCCCATGTGGGTCCTTTCATTGTGCAATATTATGGTTTTCTATTTAATTTGTTCCCTGAACCATTACAAGATGCAGTAACTAGATTCTCTGAAGTCATGTTATTCTCTCCATATGAAATTTTTTTTCCCTCTACATTAAATTTCTTGTCCCAGTACAAAATTCTTTGGATTTTCAAATGGCAATTTACTCTCGATGAAGATCCCAGAATGACACTTGGGACAGTGGCTCGTCGGTTTCTAATCAAATAATGGGACAAATTCAAAGTTGAACGACCATTATCACAATTCTTGGTTAATTACCGAATTAACCCCATATCAGCATCCCAAGTCACTACACAAGTACAAGTCACCCAAGTCACTACACAAGTACAAGCCACCCAAGTCACTCCACAATTATCCCATTCTTCTAAATTAAAAGGGAAGTCTACTGCAAGTTCTTCCTCAACAAAATTATCCAAGTCTGCAGAATTAAAAGAATTAGCACATCAATTATTGGCCAAAGCAGCCAGTTTATCTGAAGACTCAGAAAATGACCACTCCTCTTCTCATTCCTCTTCACCAATACATAGTCAAAAAAGCAGTCATTCCATTCAACTTTCAGATGGGCAGACGTTGAAGATGACAATCAAGACTCTTATGCTTGAAAACAATTTACTATTATGAACAGTAGAATAACTTTTTACTATTCACAGGATTTGACAAAATACAGCTAATTGTGCTGCTTCCTATTTTGTCATTTATTGAGTAAATCTACAGTATAAGTAGATTATCTCAGAAAAGCAGATTCTCTTTACAAAGTTGAAGCCTATATCCTTAGCCTCTCTCCCTCATTAAGGGCAGGCTCATAATTCACCAATACATAGTCAAAAAAGCAGTCATTCCATTCAACTTTCAGATGGGCAGATGTTGAAGACGACAGTCAAGACCCTTATGCTTGAAAACAATTTACTATTATGAACATTAGAATAACTTTTTACTATTCACAGGATTTGACAAAATACAGCTAATTGTGCTGCTTCTTATTTTGTCATTCATTGAGTAAATCTACAGTAAAAAGTAGATTACCTCAGAAAAGCAGATTCTCTTCACAAAGTTGAAGCCTATATCCTTAGCCTTTCTCCCTCATTAAGGGCAGACTCATAATTCAAACTCAGTTCTCTGTCTCTCTGTTTATAGAACACTCTCCCAGCTTCCCTTTCTACTATTGTAGTCAGAGCTTCTCATGTGCTGAGAACTGTCTTAGATTAGTCACCCTTTTCCTTCCTACTTTGGTATCTTTCTTTTCTATTAATGCATTATTAACCTGTAAGTTTTGAGTTTATGTTTTAAATACTACAATTAATCTCGTAACTTATATTTGAATAATTTATTAAAGATATCAGTCGCGAATACAAATACCAAACATATTAGTAGTATTTCCTCGGAGCATAAAACTGAGCTTCCTCTACTTTCACTACTATCCACTGTGATGGGTACTCCTTACCCAAACCCCATCTCTCCCGCCCAAAGTCGCATCGGCTGGATCGGCATCGGCGTCATGGGCGCCGCCATGGCCTCCCGCCTCATCTCCGCCGGATACACTCTCACCGTCTACGTTCGCACTCCTTCCATAGCCACTTCCCCCCAATCCCTCGGGGCCCACCTCGCCGACTCCCCATATCAACTCGCCTGGGTCTGGCGCCGTTGTTTGAGATTATGGGGAAGGCCAGTTATTTGGGTCCGGCCAGAGCTGTAAAATTGGTAACCAGATAATTGTGGGGGCGAATTTGCTTGGACTGAGTGAAGGTTTGGTGTTTGCGGAGCGGGCCGGGTTGGATGTGAGGCGGTTTATGGAGGCGGTGAGGGGCGGTGCGGCGGGGTCGAAGGTGATGGAGTTGTTTGGGGAGAGGATGATTGAGAGAGACTTTAGGCCGGGTGGGTTTGCGGAGTATATGGTGAAGGATATGGGGATGGGTGTGGGTGTTGTGGAGGAAGGTGAGGATGGGAGAGTTGTAGTGTTACCGGGTGCTGCATTGGGGAAGCAATTGTTTTCGGGTATGGTGGCAACTGGGGATGGGAAGCTTGGTACGCAAGGTCTTATCACGGCTATAGAGAGGCTCAATGGAAAGTGAGGTGAAATGAAAGGTGTGCTTTGTTCATAGTTGTTTCTATTAAGAAGAAGCTGCAGAACTAAGTTGTTTGCTATATATAAGATAGGCTTATGTTGCTCTTCCTGGTATATATATAAATTACTTTGTTTTAGGCTTCCCATTAATCAGTAGAATACTTTTCCAATGTGTTGTTGCCTTATCATGTGTCTTTCCTCCTTACTTCCTGTAAAGCATGTTTCAGATAAGCAGTTGATTATTTGCGTTTGAGATAAACAGTTCACTAGTGGCTGGTTCAGATAAAGAGTTAATCAACATAAATAGTGTTCTCTTATAAGCACACTGTAGTGATTTTTGTTTGAAGTTTTGATCCGTTCTAAATCCTGAATCCTCTTGAAGTTAGTTTTTCTACGTTTTTGTTCTCTGTGCCTCTGTGGTACCTTTGATCATTCATTTTGGGTAGAATTCTTCGTTTTTTTATATATTATTATTATTATTTTTTTAACTTTAATTATTATTATTTTATAATTTCAATGACCAGTGGTGTCTAGTTGGAGAAGTGAGAAGATAAGGTCAATAAGATCAAATGTTGAACCATATTTGGTGAGATACTGACCTCCTTTTCCTAATCCCTGAAAAAATAGCTGCGTCCCTTATCTTTGTTTTTTTTTTGCCGAACTTGTAATATCTTTAATCTTTCTGTTAATGAATTGAAGACTAACTGCTGTGCTGTAAGGGAGTCATTTTCTTGTGTTATACTGCTACATAAACTTATAGCTATTAGTAGAGTAAAATGGTTTATGGAGATAGATAGAGTGGTGAGCTACTGGTGTAAGGATTGATTTGCCTGGCATTGCCTGGATCTGCTGAGCTACTGGTGTATATCCATGCTATGTACTCTCCATAGTGCTCCTTTTTTCTCAAGGTACAGATACGCCTTTCATTGCATTTTATTCTTGCTCTGTTATGTTTGCGGGTCTGAGATTGAGTAGGTGGCCAATTTTCAGATCGGAGATAACTCAAAATCTGAGTTATTTGCTATATGGTTTTGTTCAACAGAAACCAAACCTCCTTGTAGTCTTTAAACAAATCCAACTACAAAGTTAGTACCATTAATGAAACACTCCTGGAACAACAGTAGATAATAGGAACCAACTGATCATCTCTAGGATCAGCAACCACGCACCCTACAAAATTAGTCAGCTGCAAATAACTACTTGTGAAAGGTAAATTCTAATACACTAAATATACAATCACCAATAGACACATGCATCAGTAAGATCAAGTCAACCTACAATTAGACATATAACATGTTCCAACACAAGTGAGAGTTCACTGTGTAGGGAATTACATGAAGCAGCAAATATCCATGTTCCAGGACCGATTAGAGACGGGTTAGCCTCACTTTTTTATAGTCCAAAAGGGAAGCATAGTAATTTCTTGCTGGAAGCTCTCTATCTTCATTTTGGGGAATGGAAAAGGAGTATCAAATACATAGTTAGTGGTACTACAGGTGAAACAAGCACGTCTAGGTTCCCCCATCAAATTTTACCAACTGCTTATAATTCTTCACCGGACAGAACTGTTTGATTTCAGATATTCCAGTGAGCCTATGTATAACAGTGATAAGGCCCTGAAGGCCGAGCTTGGCATCCCCATTAGCAACCATCCCAGTAAACACCACATCCTTTTATCATCAGTTTCCTCCCCAACGTTTAATCCCATCCCCGGTAAATGTCGAGCCAATGCCAATCCAGCCTACGCGGATATGAGCAAGAGCTATGGGGTTTGGGTTAGGAGTTCCCATGTGATAATAGGAAGGAGATGAAGCTGGACCTGGTGTTGGATGGCATTGAGCAACTGATGAAGGAACTTGTTGAAATCTTGAATGCGTTGTTGTCTTGTTGATCGGCTTTGGTTTGGTTTGGGATTTGGATTTGACTAAATTAAGGAGGAAACGAACATATATACTACTACTATGATCATCAAATTTCTGCTCTCTGCCTTTTATGCCCGAAGGAGAGAATTTTGCATCTGTATATGACTTGATCCCTTGCTAGAAATGTAATCCAGCCGACTTTCCTAATTCTTTTATGTGGAATTCCTCTCTTGTTAACTGGATCGATTCTATGTTTAACGATCCCAATGTTCATCTAGAGACTAGGTGTTATACATTACTCAAATTTAAATGATCTCGTTTCTGCATACTTTGATATGAAATGGAATGTGGCCGGATCAATCATGTCCAATTAAATAGTACTCATGCTAGTGTCATGATGGCTGAAGCAAGTGGCTGCCGGGCATAGTTTCTGAGCAGCCTGCTTTTCTGCCGGTGACTCCAAATTATCTATTGATTGTATTAAGGGGATATGCTACAACTAGTTTGTTGATTCTTGATGACCTCTCACATGTAGAGTATAACCTTGCTAAAAGCTATTAATCAAATCTAATGAAATTTTTATAAATACACATTTATTTTTCTTAATTTTTACAAATCTAATATATATATAGCCATTCCACTAAGAGATTCTTAATTTTGTCCATTTTAAGGGATCGGTTATTAGACCAACTTTTTTTTTTATCACATTTTAACATCTCTACCGTTTAATTACTAGGTTTATATGTGTAAATCAATTTTGTAAATTTTTAGCCAAAATGGTGATCGTTAAGGCATCTAATGAGATGAAATCAATAGACGTACGAAATCTATCAAACCTGAACCGTTTATGTTTTTATTTGTAAATTTCAATTTTGAATGCTCTAATAATTATTAAATTGAATGAAAATTTCCATATATGACCTACTCATATAAATATGAAAGTTGAACGATTGAGATGTTAATATGTGATCGAAAAGTATGTTAAATGATCGATCCTTTAAAATGGACAAAATAAGGGATCCCTTAGTAGAAGGGGCCTATATATATATAAGAACTTTCTCAGATAAGGACCTCCGCACCAATCCTTATAGTGCGGATTTGATATTTTGACTAATTTTTCGATTGAATTTTTAAATTTCCACCATCTAGTTTTTAGGTACTCATATATAAATCATGTTTGTAAAATTTTAGCCAATTTGATAATCGTTAAGACATTCAAAAGTGCGATTTCCTATCATAAACATGAACGGTTCAGTTTTGACAAAATACAATATGTCCATTTGTTTTAATATAGTTTGATATGGTAGGTTATCAAATTAGCTGAAAATTTTCAGACATAATCTATACATGATTACCTAAAGGCTGGACGGTGGGATGTAAAAATTCAATCGAAAAGTTAGTCAAAATATCAAATCTGTACCATAAGAATTGGTTTGGAGGTTGTAAGAACCCGTTCCAGAAATTCCCTCGGAAAATCCGAAACGGATTCGAAATAATTCCTTAAACCAACTAAAAATCCTTTGCTCCCAAACTGCAACCACCCACCCACTGGGAGCAAAATCCGACCAAAATTTTTGTCGCTAAATATGACGTAAAACCCCATTAACAAACCCGTTTTTCCTCTCCTAGAAAGTCAACCGTAAAATTTAAAGTCAACTATAAATGTCAAAGTCAACGGTCAAAGTCAGAATTACTATTTACTTTACTATTTAACCCTTTTTACTTTTTACTATAAACTATTTACTAAATTACTATTTTACCATTTACGGATTTACTATTTATCGTTTTACTATTCACCCTTTTTACCCTTCTTCTTCCTCTACCGCCGGCAGCGCCACCACAGTGGCCCAAACACCCCAATTTCAACCCAAACTCCACCTAAAACAATCACGACCACCTCAAGAATACATCACCACCATTTCTGCCGCTAAAAGCCCACGCAGCCACTGCGAACGGCTGCCGATACGGCGGTCCATTTCCCCCAAACCTACAATTCATCAATTTTGAACAATCCAAACCTCAAACTACACTAATTTAACTCTAAACATCGTCCTGAATCCAATTCCATCCTCAGATTACATCAAAAACACCAAAATTTCACTCCCCCAATTTATACCCGAAAACCCTAGAAATTCAAACTTGAATTCCTACTTACCGAGGTTGATTCAGACAAATTCTTTCCATGGAGTTGTCGAGCGAGACGAGGTCTTTCTTTCCCCCCCCGGAATTAGGCCAATCGGTGGCCGGAGGTGTCAGTTCTGGGTCGACACAATCGACCCCCCTCTCCCAAAAATCTCACCGAACGGCGGCGATTGAGGTCACACCGCTGCCACAGAAAAGGAAGGGAGGCCGAGTCGGTCCGAACGTGACCCGTGCGGCTGTCCAGTTCGGCCGAACGGCGGTAGTCACTAGAGGAGGAGGAGAGCTCAGGGTAACCGATCGGGGAGAGAGAAAAGGGAGGAGAGAGAAAAGTGAGAAAAGAAAGAAAGAAAGAAAAAAATAAAAGGGAGGAAGAATATTCTCCCGAAGTCTAGAATATTCCTTTTCCATAAATTTCTGCTCGTTTTCCAGAAATTTCCTCCCCTCCGATTTTACGTCATAACTTTTTCTTACGAATACCAAATTAACCCTGCTACGTGTTCCCGAATTCATTTTACTGTCCTCTATCCCGTCGAGAAATAAAATTCTCGATCGGTTCAATTTATAAAAATCAACTTTTGGACCCCTATGAATTGTAAACAAATTTCCGAAATGTCAAAATAAAATAAAATAAATTTAAAAATTTTAGGGGGTATTTTAAGGTTCGGGTCGTTACAAACTCACCTCCTAAAAAAAATTTCATCCTCGAAATTTGCGTATCCGCCAAGAATAGAGCGAGGGTATAAACGTCTCACTGCTCCATGCTTATAAATTTCTTGGAATACAACTTATAAAGATGTTGTTTCTGCACAAACCCGAAGGCCTGGTAGAAATCGGTGGATCTTGATGTGATTTCCTCTTGCGAACCCTGCTAACTAAGGGGAATACCGGGCGGGCCGGTCTTCTCCTCTCCGATGCCTAAGTTATTACCGTTGGAGCAAATAGATAACTTAAGCGGGAATGATAAGTAGTGGGAGAGTTGAGTTACCTGTTAATGAGGGTAGTTGAGGCCCTTATATAGGTGGTCGATCGTGATGTCTGGTCTTACTCTTCGATGTGGGACTGGTTCCCTTCTGTTCGTACGCAAAGAGGCAGCTAAGGTGACCTGTTCGGCAGGCTGGTGTCCCCGGCTCCCGGGCCCCTAGTCATAAGTTAGATTGCTGGGCCTCGGGTCCGGGTGCTGGCATGGGGATCCTGCTCCGGGCCTCGGTCCGGCCCCGGGCATGCTAGCTGCGGGTCTGTGGGCCTGTGTAGCCCCTCTGTGGCTACTGTCAACAAGTCCCCCAAGTTTCCGGTCAAGTGCAATCTTGAATGGGGACTTAATATGTCTCGCTCCTGTCCCGCAGACCCGCAGGGTTACCGACCCAACGGTGCCTAGTCCCCCAAGTTCGTATTGAAGATTGGGCTTGGCCGGGCGTTCGAGCAGAAGGGCTGTTATGATGGTGCGTGGTGATGTGAGTACCTATTAGTGATGACGTGTGGCAGTTATGAGTATGTGTTTGTAATAATGATGGTGTTATGCTGAAGTCTTGCCATGCCATGAGTATGGAACGGGGTGAAACTCGGACGAGTGCATGGGATGATGATGTGGCGTTGAAATCCGCCATGCGATGAATATGGAGCGGGGTGAAACCCGGACGAGTGCATGGGATGATGATGTGGCGTTGAAATCCGCCATGTGATGAATATGAAGCGTAAGGACTCGACCGGTGGAGTGCCATGTTGGGACGAGTCCCCCAGTGAAAAATTGCTGCCAACGGTGGAACAGGCCGGGGAGTAGCCCGGTGGGGTGTTTAGGCCATGTCATGGCACCAATCCACACCTGCTGATTCGTCCCAGCTTGTGTTGGAGTAAGCGTGGGGTACTGTGCAGGGTTGCGAGCCTGCGAGAAGGCCTGATGGGTGCAAGCCAACAAGTCCACCGATGGGGTGTTGCGGCCATGTTTAAGCACCGGTCAACATCTGCTAGTTCTTCTCAGCTTGTGTTGGAATAAGCGTGAGGCTGTGCAGGGTTTCTAGCCTGCGGGGAGACTTGTTCTGTGTTAGAGAAACAATCTGCCTGGTGGGGTGGCGTGGAGATAACAAGTCTCGCCATGGATCCCCATATTTTTCACAGCTTAGTGTGATGCAGGGTTTCTAGCCTGCTGGAAGAGTTTGCATGTGTTAGAGGTAAACTCTCCCGGGTTTTTAAAGCCCATGCGTTTGAAGCCTTGAGTTGTTGCTGGCTTGTCCGTGCCCGTAGGCGCGAAGGAAAGTGACTAGACCGATGGAGTGCCTTGGATCCAGTGGAATGCTACATAACCGATGGAATGCCTGTGAATCGGTGGAATGCCTTTCTTTGGTTTGAGGTTGGCTCTTGGGGAAGTGGGGAATGGTTCGTGACCCCTCGGTTCTCTCCCCTATCTCCCTTAACTGCTGCTTGTAGGCAGGGCAGGTGGCTGACATGCATTGAAGGAGAAAGCCCATCAGTCCCATCAGTTATGATGGCGTGGGGATTTTATCGATGCTGGGACACGTGTCAGTAGGGAGCGATCTGAGATGGAGGGCCTGGATTCGCAGGCGTTTGACTTGCCCCGATTGAGTATTTTGGGGGGATTACAAGGGTGCCTAGGGCATCAGACCCGTCTATAAAAATGCCTCCTTTGTCTTCATTGTTTGCTGTTTTTGCTCTTGGCTCAGAGAGAAGAAGAGAAGGTTGGAGAGGAATCCGGCGAATGTTCTGTGAAGGTACCCTCGCGCTATCCGTGCTTCAGGCGTTCTGGTTCTTACCCACGATTGCTCGGTGTTTTCCCAGGACTGACTTTCCTCGGTTGTGCATAGTAATCGGTAAGTTTCGCCTTCTTTGCTTCGTGTTTTTTTTTTCTTTGTTGGTTGGTGTTTTGCGGGGGGGGGGGGGGGGGGGGGGGGGGGAGATGGGGCTCTGTCGCAAAGGGGTGAGTTGTTTTGAGCGGGGATTCTACGGCAGATGTGGGGAGCAGCCGCAGAGAGCGCTGTTTCAGCTTGTCGCTGACCAGCGGTGGGGTTTTGTTTTCCTCCCCCTAGGTTAAATGGCTTTTGGGAGCTCTGTTGGGACTTCTGAATCGGCAAACAGACGTCCTGTGGTAGACGATGAGGAGAGGTTGGAAGATTGGCTTGCTTCGGTTTCCCCGGAGTCCGAAGCCGCTGCCCGCTCCCGGGGCGAGGCCTCCTCGTCCGGGTCTCTGGGGCACGAGAGCATCCCGCACGGGGTACCCTTTCCTGGTACTTCGCCCGTGAGTTACACTATCGGGAATGGGGAAAGGGCTGTTGTGTGTGATGAACCAGAGGGTACCATGAGCCCCGCGGAGGTTGCCGCCTTCCGGGAGACGTGGAGCATCCCGGATGAGGTGAAATTACGGCCACTGAATCCCGGGGAATCGGCCTATAACCCGGAGGAGGGTTGGGTTGCTGTCCATGGAGACCAATTCCGTCATGGGTTCTCCCTTCCGCTGCCAGACTTTGTGCAGTACATGCTCAGCGCTCTGCACGTGTCTCCTGCGCAGCTTCCTGGAAACCAGTGGAGGCAGCTGCTGAGCCTTGGTTGTCTGTACGAGCTGTCCGGGATGAGCATGCCGACGGTGAAAGAGTTCCGGGCGTTGTACAGATTGTCTTTCTCGAAAAAGAAAGGGTGTCGGGGTTGTCTCACCTTTAGCGGCCGACACTTTCAGCCTATGATGGCAGGTGGGAAGTGGCAGAAAAGGAGGAGGATGTACCGGGTTCCTAGTGCCTTCCAGCCCCTTGGTGACCAATCGTACGTACTGTCCGAGTTGGAGCGGGATAAGATTTCCACGATATTCGGGTGCTGGGACGGTCTTGAGCGAAGCTCCTACAACTTCATACGGCGGGAGGTGTTGGAGTACTGCTGTCTCGGGCTGGATCCTAGTGCGTAGCAGGGTTTTAGTAGTGACGTTCCCGCTGACTGAGTTGATACTAACCCTTTGTTTGTTCTGTAGGTGCATCTTCCCGGACGGTGGTCAAGCTCGGTAACACATTATCCATGGATGGTGAGGACCTTGTCTTGAGGTTGACGGAGAAGGGGGAGGCCGTTTCGCGGACCTCGGTGGATCGGGAGTCTGGCCAGCTTACCGTCCATGCCGAACCGCTGGCCTTGGATCTTGCGGATGACGCCTACACCTTGAGGCGTGTGAAGACTCGTGCCGCAGCACCCTCTGCGGGACCCGGAAAGAGTAAGACCATTGGAGGGCCACCAAAGGTTCCTGGTGGGACAGATAGGATTCCGTATCGACCGGGATCGGTCTCCTTGGCTGGCGCACAATCTTCTTCACCGGGTGACCTGGGTGAGAAGAGGCGGGGGATCATGGACGTCCCGCCCTCCGCGCTGGTGACGCTGACCGGCCGGTCGTTTGGTGAGAACTTGGCGAAACGGCTCAAGTTGACCAGTGGTGCGACGAGTCCTGCTAGGGACAGAGCCGCTGCTGCTTCAAGTTCTGCCGGTCAGCAGAGTAGCCTCGCTCCGGTGGAGGAACGGAGGAGGGGAGGTCCGGAGAGTCCATTCGTCCGGAACCTGGTGGAGGATGTGGCTGGCCTTGGCCTGGATAGGCCTGGGGCCGCTGGAGCCCTGTCAGGGGAGAATTGCCAGAAGAGCAAGGAGTTGGTCCTCCGGGTAAGAATTGTTTGGTGCTACGGTACCGCTATACAACTTCTGCAGGGTTTCGTTATTTTTTGTTGTTTAATCGGCTCCCTGTCGTTCTGTAGCTGTTGTACAATCTGTACCAGCCGGACCCGAGTGAGGAACTGCCGGAACTGAAGAGGCAGGTGGCCGTTCTGACCGGAACCCGTGAGCGCCTGGAGGCTGAGAAGTCCAGGCTTGAGCGGGAGAAGGTCAGACTGGAGGAGAGGGCCAAGAGGCAGGTGGCCAAGCTAGAGGGCCAGGTCCGGAGCCTCGAGGAGGAGAAGGAGCGAGCTGAGGAGGAGAGGGCCGAGCTAGAGGCCAAAGTGGATGAGCTCCAGGTGGAAGCTGCCGCTGTGCGTGCCGCCACCGCCGCTGGAGAAGAAGACCCAGAGCTTTTCCAGCGGGTTATCCAGAAATATCACAATAGTGATCAGTTTCTTGAGCTCTTGGAGAAGGCTAGGGAGTCGGGTATCGCTGATGCCTACGTGGAGTGGGAAGAGAAGGGATACCTGATGACCTCACAAATGCCGAAGGCGCGGGCCGATGATGATGCTGATGGGCAGCCGGTAGAGGAGGAGCAGTCGGAAGGGGAAGGCGGACTTCAGCCATCTGAACCCATTAGGGGGGATGCGGCGGTTCCATCTGAGGAAGCCGGTGGACAGGCTAGGCCCGCTAGGGAGGAAGACATGGCTCCTTAGGATTTTTGTTTGCCGTCTTTTTTTTTTTATTTGTAAATCTGCTGGAACGGGGGGTTTTTTTTTGTTGCCTCTCTTTGGACATATATTTTAGTACCGGTGGTTTGCCTTGGATTTCGTTCAAAATAGTTGGCGTACATATTTCGCAATGTTACATCGGCTGAACCGTTGGAATGCTAGGCTAATTGTATTTGAAAATTTAGCACTTAACACTTCACTGGGTCCGGGCGTGCTTACCGGCCCTGGTCCTGATCCCGGACGGGATCTGCCCTTCTTTCTCCTAGGTACCGTTGAAGTTGACCGCTGCTAACTAATCCCTCCACCGCTGTCTTGAGGGCGATGCAATTGTTTGTCCTATGAGTAGCTTCGTCGTGGTAGGAGCAGTATTTGCCTGTTCGCGCCGGGGTGAGGTTCCCTTTTGGGTGCTTCCTCTTTAGCGGTGGGGGAATGATGTTCCCGTTCTCGTGCAGGATGTCCTCGTACGAAGAGGTTAGAGTGGTGAAGACTTCTTGATGTTCCGCTGGCATGATCGCCAGGGGGCGTTCCTGTCGGTACTGCGCGGGCCTGTGCTCGCCCTGGGGTTTGTCAGGATAGGGTTTCTGCTGCGGTTGGTTCCCCCAATTTCTATTGAGTCTGTTTGGTTGGGTGCCTCGGTTCTCGCCCCGCTGGCTGGCCTTGTTTTCTTGGGGGGCCGGAAGGTACTCCTCCCGCTTCTTCTTCAGCAGGTGATGCCCATATGTTTCGTGGTCCGCCTGAGCGGGCCTGATGGCCATCGCCATTAGCTCATCATACCCCTGCGGGAGTTCTACCCGTACGACATAGGAAAATTTCCCTGGCTGAAGTCCCTGTTTGAACGCCATCTCGGCGATGCCCTTGTCTAGGTTCCAAACCCCAGCCGTCGCCGTTTGCCAGCGGTTAACGAACGTCCTTAGCTCCTCGCCGTGTGCCTGCCTGCAATTGAAGAGGACCGTCGATGTCCGGGTTCCTTCGACCCGGACGATGAAGCGGCCGACAAACCGATCGGCCAGTTGCTCAAATGCCTCGATGGAGTTTGCCGGGAGATCATAGAACCAGCTAAGTGCCTCTCCGGACAGGGTTTCCTAGAAGATGTTGCAACACACAGCATCAGAGTAGCCCTTGGCGCATGTTTGGGACCGGAAGCTATCCAAGTGTTGGTAGGGGCAGCCGGCTCCTGAGTATGTCAGCTTTAGAGATTTTTGATTACCGGATCTCCCGGATTCCAGGACCCTGGGAAAAAAGGGACCCGTGCGTTCGTTGAAGCGTGTGCCTTCCAACGGCCGTGCTGCCCTTCTCTCGCTGGTCTCCATTTGGGCCTTTAGATCTGACACGGAGTAGGTGAGTACTTGTAGTGCCCGTGTGGTCGGGGTCATGACTTCATCCTCGAATGAAGCGTGTGATTGCCGGGGTGCCGGCGTGCTCCTTGGTAGGGCCATGCCGCCCGGGGCCTCCCCGCTCTTGGGGTCGTTGGGCCTTCCGCCCGATGACTGTCCCACCTCAGGGGGCTGACACCGGCCTGGTGGGGGTACATGTGCCCTCGCCAAAGCGACGTTGCGCTGCTGTCCTCTTTCCAGGGCAGCCACCAGGGCGGCGTTTACTGTCTCCATTTCCTGATACCAGGCATTGGAATTTGCTCTATCCCGGTTGCTCTCCGCGCGCAGGCGATCGACTTATGCTCTCATTACCTCTACCTCCCCCGCCATATCGTGCCGGTCGGGGCTATATGTGGTCTCCCGGTCGTTGTTACCGATCAGACTCTCCTCCTCGTCGCTCGGGTCGTCCAAGAATGTCAGCGAAGGGCCCTGGTGTGTTGGTTGGTCGCCTTTCGCCGGGTCTTTCCCGCGCGTGCTACCGTTGCATGCCCCCAGCGTGCCGCTTGGCCCCCGATAGCTGCCGTCATTCTGGTTGTCTTGGCCGGGGTGCTGCTCCTGTACAGCGACCGGGGTAGTGATGAGCACCTGCTCCTGTATGATCCGCTGATCATCTTGTGCATTCCTTTCCCGCCCCCGCTTTCGAACATTCTGCCATTTTTTTTTTTTTTCAGATAATGCCTACGTGACTTTTATCTCTTCTCACAGATGGAGCCAATTGTTTCTGCACAAACCCGTAGGCGTGGTAGAAACCGGTGGATCTTGATGTGATTTCCTCTTGTGAACCCTGCTAACTAAGGGGAATACCGGGCAGGCTGGTCTTCTCCTCTCTGATGCCTAAGTTAGTACCGTTTGAGCAAATAGATAACTTAAGCGGGAATGATAAGTAGTGGGAGAGTTGAGTTACCTGTTAATGAGGGTAGTTGAGGCCCTTATATAGGTGGTCGATCGTGAGGTTTTGTCTTACTCTTCGATGTGGGACTGGTTCCCTTCTGTTCGTACGCAAAGGGGCAGCTAAGGTGACCTGTTCGGCAGGCTGGTGTCCCCGGCTCCCGGGCCCCTAGTCATAAGTTAGACTGCTGTGCCTCGGATCCGGGTGCTGGGGATCCTGTTCCGGGCCTCAGTCCGTCCCCGGGCATGCTAGCTGCGGGTCTGTGGGCCTGTGTAGACCCTCTGTGGCTACTGTCAACAGATGTAGAATCAAAAGAATCATTAGCCTCAACGCATACCAAGACAACCAATCAATGATCAATAAAACATCTAATTAACATTTTCCTGATCACCCAAGATTGACCGATTTTAACCAATTTACCGCATAGTGATTCCATTTGGGAATTTCTAAGAATGCCCAATTTAATTTCTAATGACAAAAGGGAGAACAATTCAAGTCTCTGGTTATATATGACCTCACTTAGCCACCACTCGTCATTTAAATACTTAAAATACAACTTATAGCTTAGTGAACCTCATCTTAATTTATTCGGTCGCTTCATTTTCCGAAGACTAGAATGGTCAAATAAGCTCCAGACAACCATTTTCAACCTTAGAACTTTCAAATTACTTAAAAATTACAACCAATTCTTTAACAAGATTTTAAGTCACCAATTTAATTACAGATTCCCAGCAACTCTACATATTCCATTTTGAGAGAAAATCATACCCGAAAATTTTGACATAACCTCCCTTAAAAATGGACAACCCTACCTGCGGAAAATTTCAAAGTAACACTTCTTATAATAATTCATCCACTCCTGGAGCCATTTGCTCCTCAAAGTACAACCACCGTCACAAAACATAACATTCAAAGCTACAAAATTCATGCTACCCACTTGCAAGGATAATGCAACCGATCAAATCAATCCCTGCCTTATACTATTCATCAAAACCACAACTTCTCATATTAACCTCAGGAATATATTAATTCATAAAATACTTTAATCAACATAATTATGTTTCACAAACCTACATACTCTACAATTTAAATCATGCATATTATCTCCATCGGCCCACTAACAATTGATGTGTTTAAAATTTAGAAATTGGAAAGAAACAAGAAACATTATATTTCCTTCCCAATACAATTAATCACTATGCATGCATTTAATCTAACATCCCACGTTTTAGAAAATGATAACACAAATCAATCCCGCTCTATAATGAATAATCAAATAATGATAAAACCCAAATGATGAATCACCGGCCAATCCCATCGGCCTATTCTCAATTATTTTTATAATAACACTCCAACCTCGCTGGTTCGAAAATTTATTATTTAAATAAACAATCTCGTAAAAATAAAATTTCCGACATCATGTAATAAAATATCAAAACTCATCTCATCAACTATAACATCATATCGGGTAAATCAGGGGAATGTTAGTACTACCATATAACAGTAAGCCTCCCAGACTCGGGTCGGAACCTCCCAGGACTACTAAACCAGCATGGACAATAAGACGACCTAAGCCTCTTACAGGCTAAAGGTCGGAACCTCCCAGGACTACTGAAACAATGTCCCACGCTACCGCTAGCTAGCTCAAGACGACCCAGATGTCACAGTGAGCCTCCCAGGCTATGGGTCGGAACCATCCCAGTGGCTACTATGTAGCGTCCCACGCTATTGCTAGCTAGCTTATGACGACCCGGTCTCTCATAATATCAATCACAGGCTTACTAAGAGTCGGAACCTCTCAGGGCTGCGAAGTAGCATCCCACGCTACTGCTAACTAGCTCAGACGACCCAGTCTCTCAGGCTAAGGGTCGGAACCATCCCAGTGGCTGCGAAGTAGCGTCCCACGCTACTGCTAGTTAGCTCAGACGACCCTAATATAGTGAATAAAATCCATACTACCCTTCCCCCAATATATCCAATTAGATAATTATCATAAAACAATATGAATCATTGGGCCCTATAATTCATATAGTTTTATGATAATTTGTCTCACTTGAGAATCACATAATGAAGATAACTTCCTTTTAATACATATAACACTTCATAACAATATGAGAATTTATTTAATACAAACTTATCTGAAGACCATGTTAGGTTACATACCAATAAAATTTGATGCAATGATATCTTAAACCAAGTTTTTACCTTAATAAATATATCATTCCTCCAACTCCTTCTCACTTCTCTACTTCTCTTAAATCAGCTTCCGGAAACAAATCAACCATAATTGATTCCTCCATTTAACAAAGAAACCCACAATATACATAACATTACCAATAATTTAAAATTTTTTATTACCATCCTCCCAAACCCCAGAAGTAATAAATGCAATTTAAATTTTAGCAGAAATTTAAATCGAAACACAACAATACAATTAAATATCAGGTTGACGATATGAAAGATTTTCTGGCCAATAATTTTGATCAAAAGAAAGTAATTAACTGGAATACAACCTAGGAGCATTAACCTTATAAGTATTTGTTCCACAAGAAAACTTACCTTTAAGTTATTATATATTGAACACATGTAACTAATAAATCTTCACATAAGAGGTTAATGCATCATTTCCTTTCTCCGTTGGTAAAACATATATGATCATACAGATTATTTGTGAAACGCATAAATCAAATATATATATTACTCGTGCGTGGCCACACCAATTAATCAAAGCTTTAATTTGCAAGTGTGATGAAAAAATGCTCGGTGATTGAAGCTATTAAGCATAAAATTTAGATATATTTCTAAGCTAAATCGTCCAATGGGATGAGAAAATTTGTGCCAGCTTCAACAATTTGAACCTGTAACGTTTGTTGGTTTCATTTATGGTTAAATGTGGGTTCTCAAATATTTGTTTTCAGTAAATTCCCATTTGATTTAAATTCATAAAACTCTTCATAGAGCCTTGAATATAAAACTTTTACACGTACGATGGGTGCATACTCTATTTGGCCATAATCATAAGTCAGTATATGACAATTTCATATAATAAGATTAAAATTCTTAATTTCCCACTATCTTAATGGAATACAAAACAATCTCTACCATCATGTAATTTAAGTTCAATTTCTGTTTATGATCTTTTCAACAAATTAGTTTGATTAAACATAAATTCTTATGAAGGATAACATGTAATAGTGTTTTCAATAGTACTCATATTTTGAATATCGAATCTAGCTAGCAAGTCAACAATGAGAATCAAAACAAACCCTTTTTCCGTTGACAAAACATATATATATATATATATAGAATGCTTAAGATCAAAGTAAAGCTCGAGGATGGCAACTTATATTTCGGTAACAACAAATCAATAAAGATGATTGGAATTTTTGTTTGACTCAGAATTTCATCCAATTATCTTCAACTCAAAAATCAACCCATGATTCCTCTTCCAGATCATAGCCAGAGATCATATCTCTGCTCTGATACCACTTGTAAGAACCCGTCCTAGAAATTCCCTCGGAAAATCCGAAACGGATTTGAAATAATTCCTTAAACCAACTAAAAATCCTTTGCTCTCAAACTGCAACCACCCACTCACTTGGAGCAAAATCCGACCAAAACTTTTGTCGCTAAATATGACGTAAAACCAAATTAACAAACCCGTTTTTCATCTCTTAGAAAGTCAACCGTAAAATTTAAAGGTCAACTGTAAACGTCAAACTCAACGGTCAAAGTCAGAATTACTATTTACTTTACTATTTAACCCTTTTTACTTTTTACTATAAACTATTTACTAAATTACTATTTTACCATTTACAGATTTACTGTTTACCGTTTTACTATTCACCCTTTTTACCTTTCTTCTTCCTCCGCCGCGGGCAGCTGCAGGACCGCCGCCACGCCGCCGGCAGCGCCACCACAGTGGCCCAAACACCCCAATTTCAACCCAAAATCCACCTAAAACGATCACCACCACCTCAAGAATACATCACTACCATTTCCGCCGCTAAAAGCCCACACAGCCGCCGCGAACGGCGGCCGATAATACGGCCCATTTCCCCCAAACCTACAATTCATCAATTTTCAACAATCCAAACCTCAAACTACACTAACTCAACTCTAAACATCGTCCTGAATCCAATTCCATCCTCAAATTACATAAAAAACACCAAAATTTCACTCCCCCAATTTATACCCCAAAAACCCTAGAAGAATTCCTACTTACCGAGATTGATTCGGACAAATTCCTTCCATATAGTTGTCGAGCGGGATGAGGTCTTTCTTCCCCCCCCCCCCCCGAATTAGGCCGATTGGTGGCCGGAGGTGCCAGTTCCGGGTCGACATAGTCGACCCCCCTCTCCTGAAAATCTCGCCGAATGGTGGCGATTGAGGGCACCACTACCAGATCTGAGGGAATAGCCGACGAAAAAAATTTCGTCGGCTATGCCAATTTTTCGTCGGCTATAAGTCGTCGGGAAAACCCCGTCGGTAATACAATGGCCGACGAAAAAAACCAATTCGTCGGCTATAGTAGAGTATGGCCGACGAATTTACCGACGAAAATATTTTTTGTCGGCCAAACCTGGGAGAAATTGCCGACGATTTTCATCGGGTATTTTCGAGTATGGCCGACGAAATTCATTAAGTATAGCCGACGAATTCATAAATTTTCGTCGGCTATTTCTTCGAAATATATTACTATTTTAATAGGTATTAATTAGTTATAGCCGACGAAATAATGTACTTTTCGTCGGCTATAAGTTGTATAGCCGACGAAATTTGTAAAATTCGTCGGCTATAGAGATTATAGCCGACGAAATAATGGCAAAATCGTCGGCTATAACTGCATTTTGGGCAAAAAAAAAATACCGGATCGGAGGAGGAGAAGGAGGAGGAGGAGGAGGCCGGAGGAGGAGGGGAAGGAGGAGGAGGAGGAGGCCGGAGGAGGGGGGGAAGGAGGAGAGAAAAAAGGCGGGAGGAATCGATTTAAAAGATTTAGAAGGAGAATAGCCGACGATTTAAAAGATTTCGTCGGCTATACTTAGAGAATAACCGACGATTTAATATATTTCGTCGGCTATACTTTGGAAAATCAACAGCCGTCGGATCTGAGCCATCCAACGGCGGACAATAAAAAGGCGCGGATCAAGAGTTTAGCCGACGAAACATTGTATTTCGTCGGCTATACTTAGAGAATAGCCGACGAAATACAATGTTTCGTCGGCTATTCTATGAAAAAATACTAAACTGCCGTTTTGAGGCCCTAAACGAACTCGAAAGCCCGGAAAAGCCCACACATCGTGGCAAAGCGACGAGTTTGATTCCTGGCGTCGTTCCCTTTCCGGAATGGTATCACAATCATCATTCGGACGCCGGACACCAAATCTACAGTAAACCGGGTTTTGACTTATTTCATTATTTCAGCACACGGATTTTATCGGAATCTTGTCATTTTTCAACCGTAGACGTATTTCATTATTTCGGTCATATCTTATTTGACGACATATTTGCATTTGAAGAGTGTACGTATAGTAACTATTTGAAACTATACATTCACTTAAACACTTAGTAAACAAGTCAAGGAACATTAGTGCATATGTTCCGATTTTGAATCTAAAAGTTTGGAAAATCTATTCCAACCGTCAGATATCACCGTTTAGATTAAATACATGTATGAAAAAAAATCCAACTACATCTGACAACGTTAAAGGCTCGATCGGGACGGTCAACCGGGTGAGTCAACCCTTTAAACGCTTAGAAATGATAATTGGCCTGTCTAAATGACGTTTTTTGGCCTGACCTTCAACAGATAATAGTTTCAAATCGATGAGACGCAACTAATCGTATAAAAATTTTCCTCAAAATATTTACCGACCGTCAGGCTACCCATAGGAAAACGGAAGTAAAAAACAGTTAACCGCAACATTCGGCACACAGATTTTGTCGGAATCTTGTCATTTTTCAACCGTAGACGTATTTCATTATTTCGGTCATATCTTATTTCACGACACATTTGCATTTGAAGGACGAAGCAATGGTTTGTCGATAGTGATAGAAAATGGAAGCTGTTCTTTTTTTTTTTTTAATCATAGCCGACGAAATCAAACCTAGTACTCGTCGGCCATACTTCCAAAAAATTTCGTCGGCTAAAGTTTCAGAAAAAGGCCGACGAAAATTCAAATCGTCGGCCAAAATATGAATATAGCCGACCATTTTTTTTTTTTGCGACGAAAAAAAAATTCGTCGGCCATTCTTGGGAATAGCCGACGAAAATTTTATTTCTTCGGCCGTTTTTTTTTATTTCGTCGGGAAAAGACTTTTTTCTGGTAGTGCACGTCGCCGCCACAGAAAAGGAAGGGAGGCCGAGCTGGTCCGAACGTGACCCGTGCGGCGGTCCAGTTCGGCCGGACGGCGGAAGTCAGTGGAGGAGGAGGAGAGCTCCGGGTAACCAAACAATTAGGACAAAGTAAACTTTCCCAAAATAGCTTACTTTTCAAAAGGGAGGCAAAAAAGTTTTGCAAAGTTTTTCCAAAAACATGTCAATACGTTTGTTTATGGAAAACACCTATTCCATATTCTCAAATAGCCTATTATCATAAGTATACGTAAGTGTATCACAAACCTAGTTAAAACAAATATAATTTGAAAAATCAAACTCACGGGTTGAAGAAAAACTCTTCACCTTATGAAAGTTTGGGCACCTCTGATCCAATGCTTGGCTGGCTATTTGAATTTTGAAAACCAAAATGGCTGGAAAGATCTACAACATCCAATCCTTGGCTGACTATTTGAATTTTGAAAACCAAAATGAGTGGAAATATCTAACCTATATAGGTAAAATAAATACACAGTTTTCAAGATCATTTTGAAGTAAACCAAAAACTACATGAAAACTCGGATATGAAGCACTTCTGCTGTCCTCAGTGAAAAACACATGATATGCACATGCATGAGTTTATTTGAGTTGCTATGAGATTGTGTTGGACCTTCTTCTTGACTTGACATCTTGACCTCACTTGATTGGGCTTGATAACACAAATGAGATGTGTTTTGTTCCATAGAGAATTGCCAATATTTTTTTACACTTAATTACAATCAACAAGGATATTTTCCTTCCCTTAATTCGTTGTTTTAAAGAAAAAGAGAGAGAGAGGCCGAAGAAGATATTGAAAGATGGCTGGGCAATTCT
Source organism: Potentilla sterilis (assembly GCA_963682095.1). Lineage (NCBI taxonomy): Eukaryota > Viridiplantae > Streptophyta > Magnoliopsida > Rosales > Rosaceae > Potentilla > Potentilla sterilis. Next base: position 14,251,953 of record OY821765.1, on the reverse strand, counting down.
CTACTTTTTTGTTTGTTTTTTATTTAATGGATCCCGAGTTTATGTATATATATATTGATATAGACAACAGTACTAGGTAGCCAGAACTTATTATTTCAAGCCATGTAATGTTTGATTAAAACAAACCAATAAATACAATAATGAAAAACTGAACAAGGATAATTTCCTTTGCATGACAAAGGTTTTAGGAACTTGGTTTTATTTCTAATTTCCTCTCTAGGATGATATATGCAGATCATCTTTATTATTTGTCTTGCAATGAGGAAGTCGATACGTCAACAGATAATAAGTGATCGACTTCGATCTTTAGTTACTCTTTGACTGGAGAAGAGCCTGCAAGTATGGGTTTATATTGAGGGATATTTGTAGCACCTCCGGCGATAATGCTGTCAATACTGATGTCTTGCCAGTTAATTCTTCTAGGACAGCCCTACAATGAATTAATTATAACAATGAGTAACCAATTTTCCTCCTTTGCGTATTGAAAAAAAAATAAAAAAATAATCATGCATGAGACGATTAGATGCTTACCGGGAACTTGTAATGACAGAGAAACATTCCATTCCTTTTTCCCCGGCAAGTTTCGCCATCATGAAAAACCTAGGCACGATGATCAAGTGACCCGCAGTTACTTCCGCATCCAACACTTGCTGACCATTAAGACCCGCGATTTGGATCCGGCCGCCTCCTCCAACGACATAGATCACTTGAACCGTTGAATCGGTTGTGTAAATTGGGGAGGAAATTGCATAGGGTTCAAGTTTTATGAGGTTGGCACTTAACCCAGCTTGGTTAAGGAAAGGAAACTGCTTCTCAGTTACAGTGGCACTGTCATTGAGTTGATGAACAAGTTTTTGGGTGGGGAGGGCGCTGGGCTTAGGCATGGTCTTTCCCTCTTCTAGCTTCACCAGCAAAACTCCTGTCTGGTTTTTGGTGACCTCATTAGCTCCATCTTTGGTAATATTGAATGACTTGCTAATGAAGTCAGTTGAGAAACCTCCTAGAAGACTTTGAGTTCCTGCAATGAAGAAGTAAGTAAATACACCAGGAGTGTAAGCCTTTGTAGTTTCGCCCAAGAAAACTATAACAAGGTCGTCTGCTGAGTCGCCATTGTTGAACCACCATGAGACTGCTCCAAGTGGTACCGGAATCACATCTCCTTTCTTAAGCTTCAAAACCACCTCCTCTGATGTGTTGGGGAGTACCATTCCAACCACTCCATCCTCACCTACGTAACAAATTAATATTATTACTGAAGTTAGGATACTTTGAATAGTTACCATCTTGACGTGAATAAGATCTATTTCTCATAATTATTATACAGTATATATATTAGTATTTGGGTTGCAAATTATCAAAAACAAAAAAAAACAAAAATTAACATGCCAATGCAAGAACATGAATTAATGGAACATTTGGATATATGGAGTTATATACAGAAAGAGACAACAAATCGATGATAGCGCATAAATCAAAAACATGGTATTGAAAATTCACGAGGTCAATGAATCACAAACGTGTACAAATATGAGCGGAGAATTTAGCTATATATACTACGTTCATAGAGGTTTTGTTGTAATTATAAGAACCAATATATATCTTATACCTTGAAGAACGTATCCCAGTTTGGCAGAATCTGCATAGTGAGGAAGAGCAAAGCCACTAGGCTTCAACACAAGCTTGCCGGCACCAACGTTGGCCTCGCCGAGCGCCGGAAATGACCAGAGGTAGTATCCTCCACCCTCTCCCTCGAACGCTGCCGCCGCTGACTTTGGTGTTAGATCCATCTCCGCCATTGATGGATCCAGAATTTTAGAGCAATACGTAATGGGACTGAGAGACCTTAGTCAGTTGTATATATATAGTTGATAAGGGATAATGTTATATATAAATGGAGAGTGGAAGAATCAACGAAAATGGAGTGGGTGAAAATTTGATGTGATTTTCTTGAGTAATTTAACTCTACACGCCAACAAGCTTGTAAGCATGTTTATCGTGTGAATTTTTTATTATTTGATTTGTTAACTTTCTCAATAGGCATGTAAGCATGTTTGAATTTTGTATATATACAACTAGCTTGAATGAAATTTAACAGACACGATATATACATTATGTTTTAACATCTGAACGGTTGAGATATTACAATATGACCGAAAAGTATGATAAAAACTGAACTTCGTACGATAAAAAGTATGGTAAAAATTAAAACTTTGAATTTACCGTACGAAGTTCAAGGAGAATGGCATACCAGGGCCACCGCAGATGGTTAGACCGGAGTCATCCATGGCGTCGAGCAGCAGATAAGTTTAATGGAAATGTTGAGTTAAGGGGAGAACCACGCTCATGGACTGGGGATGAGATTTATAGCAGTACCCTCTGTCATGACTACAATCACTACCAGATCCGACAGAATAGCCGATGAAAAAAATTTCGTCGACTATTCAAAATTTTCGTCAGGTATTCCTTCTATTGACGAAAATTTCGTCGGCTATTATTCGTCGATAAAACGGCGTCGATAAAAATATACCCGACGACAATAACGAAATCGTCGGCCATGCAAAAGTTATCACCGACGAAAATACATTTCGTCGACCAAACCTTGGCATAATGCCCGATACACTACAAGAACAAAGGGTTTTACCGACGAAAAAAAAAAAACGGCCGACGAAACTTTTTTTTCATCGGCTATATCGAAGAAAAGCCGACGAATATTTTTTTCGTCGGGAAAAAAAAATATTCGTCGGCTATTCCAATAGAATGGCCGACGATTTTTTTTTTCGTCGCTAAAAATTAAAAATCGTCGGCTATTCTACGAGAATGGCCGACGATTTAAAGTTGTCGTCGGCTATACTTTGAATAGAATAGCCGACGAAAATTTTGTGAAAAATCGTCGGCTATTCTACGAGAATGGCCGACGATTTAAAGTTTTCGTCGGCTATACTCTGAAAATGAGTATGGCCGACGAAGTTGGTAATTTCGTCGGCTATAAGTCTTTATATTTTCAGATCTGGGCAGAAGCTGCTCATTTAAAAAAAAAAGGAAAAAAAACGGGAGAAAGAGTGAGAAATCTGTGGGTATTGTTGAAATCCGTCCTCTCTTACATTGTGGAGCTATATATAGGTACGTATATGTGTATATATGTTGATTTTGAGTTTTAGTTGAGTTGATTTTGAGTTTTAGTGATTTTGATATAGTAAGTGATTTTTTGTTTTGTTGTTGTTTTAGTGTTAGAATGTATGTATATATGTTGATTTTGAGTTGTAGTTGAGTTGATTTTCAGTTAGAGTATAATTATGTGTTTTAATTTAATAATGTTATTTTAATTAGTGTTAAAATATATATAAATTAATATGTTAATTAATGGTTGTTGATAGTGTAATGAACTTAAATAATGGTTGTTAATTAATGGTATATATATATATATGAGTTGCTGTTGATAATAATATATATTGTAATATATATGTGTTAATTAATTTATTATTAATTAAAGTTATACATATATATTATTATCAGGCTATATATGGATCGAGATAAGAGTTGGATTTCGCTTCCAAGGCATGACCGACGATACACTACAGGAGTTGTGGATTTTATGCAGTTCGTCGAGGAAAATGCAAAAGGACCGTACCATTATTGCCCGTGCAAGAAATGTAAGTGTCGCAGTGATATGTGTCGATTTCCGATTAGGACAGTATGGGAGCACCTAAAGAGCAATGGGTTTTGGCCGAAGTACACACGTTGGATATATCACGGTGAGCCATCATTAGATGGATCGCATGATCATGGGCAGTATTTTGAGGCGGGCAGTAGTAGTACATCCAACGATCCAACAATGACATTCGTCAACGACGTGTTTCCTTTTGAAAGCGGTGTACATGGGGAACAATATATGCAGGACCCGGTGCAGCCGTTCCCACAAGTTGTCAACACTGCTGCCTTTGACAAGTACAACAAACTGATTGCATTGCAACAGACCCCTGTGTGTTCAAGTTCTGAGAAGACAGTTCTTGAAAGTGTGATGGAGGTAATGAGGATTAAAGTCGAGACAAAATCGACTATCAGGCAAGTAGATGAATATCTACAGTACACTTCTTCGTTGTTGGAGGAGGGTCATCGTAATCCTACCAATCACCGTCAGGTCCGAAGTATCCTCAAAGATCTAGGGCTTTCCTACATTAAGATCCATGCATGCGCATTTGACTGCGTTCTCTTCTGGGGTAAAGATGCAGAAGGGAATGACCTTGCTAGCCTTGACGCATGTCCGATATGTCAGTCTGACCGATATAAGTTGACGGGAGCAGGCAATAGGAAACCTGTGAAAGTGCTTCGGTATTTTCCGTTGAGAGATAGGCTTGAGCGGTTGTACATGTCAGCAACCACCGCAAAAGCTATGAGGTGGCACGGTGAGCGGGACGCGGGAGACGCAGATATCATGACACACATCTCTGACGGAGCGGCTTGGAAGCATATAAACAATGAGTTTCCTTATTTTGCGTCAGAGGTCAGAAACGTCAGGCTCGGGCTCTCAACTGACGGGTTCAACCCTTTCGGCACCATGAGTCTTTCATACAGTATATGGCCGGTGGTTTTGGTACCTTACAACCTTCCTCCGTGGATGTGCATGAAGAAGGAATATAATATGTTGACGTTGTTGATTCCGGGGCCTGGTTACCCAGGGAAATGTCTCGATGTGTATATGAGACCATTGATTGAAGAGCTTAAGGTATTGTGGGACGTTGGTCATCCCACTTTTGACAAGTACAAGCAGGAGACGTTCCAGATGCATGCCATGGTTATTGGTACCATCAGTGATTTTCCTGCTTATGGGATGTTGTCGGGCAGCGTTGTCAGGGGATACAAGGCTTGTCCAGAGTGCCTCACCGATTATGGGAGCACCCCTCATTGCAACAAGATATGCCGAATGGGTCATCGTGTGTTCCTTCCGGCGGATCACCACTGGCGTTACGAGTCCGCCGCATTTGATGGAACCGAAGAACACGGCCGTGCTCCCAGAAGATGGACAGGAAGAGAAATTTTAGCAAGACTTAATGAGTACGATTTTGGGCCCCTCAGCAATCATCCCGATATTGTAGCGGAAATACCTGAAAGGCCTGAGGAGTACAAATTCTGAACACATAGGAGCATATTGTGGGAACTCCCGTACTGGTGTGAGTTGCTGATCCGTCACTTCCTAGACGTTATGCACATAGAAAAAAATGTTTCTGAAAGTGTGGTGGGCACAACGCTGAACTTGGAGGGGAAGACGAAAGACGGTCCTAAGGCTCGCACTGATATGCAAAACATGAATATCAGAAAACCACTATGGTTGAAACAAGGGAAGAGAAAAATGCCTCAAGCTCCTTACACCGTCAAGCCTGAGCATAAATCAGAAATTTTGCATTGGATAAGTCGGGCCAAGTATCCTTCAGGCTTTGCTGGAAATATAGCCAAGTGTGTCAACAGACAATGCAACAATCTGTACGGGTTGAAAAGTCATGACAATCATATCCTGCTACAACGTCTCTTCCCTGTTTTCATTCGACCGTTCCTTCCCCGTCACGTTGTGGAGCCGTTAGTAGCGTTGGCAAGATTTTTCCAGAAGGTATGCACACGGGAAGTGAGAAAATCTGACCTCCGGGAAATGCAACAAGACATCGTTCATATCATGTGTAAATTTGAGATGATATTTCCTCCAAATTTTTTCGACATCATGCCTCACCTCATGATCCATCTTCCTCGGCAGTTGTTGCTTACCGGTCCTGTGCACTTCACTTGGATGTATCTGATGGAAAGGTACGTATTTTACACCTTATGTTAATTTCCTCATCAATATATGTGATATAGTGTTAATGTATTATCATAACACTTTAAAAACTTGATTTATAGGCAACTTGGACAATACGGTGGTTTTGTCCAAAACAGATCCGTACCTGAAGGATGTATAGCTGAAGCATATATTGCGCACGAGTGCGTCACCTACATGAAGCTGTATTTCGGAGCGTTACAGGAAAGCATACAGGAAGATGTACCGTCACAGTTCAATCTTTCCATACTCTCCGACGATGTTGTACTCGGTGGAAACATGCCAGACTACAAGTTGAAAGATTATGAGGTAGCCATTGCACATTGGTGGGTACTAATCAACTGTCCAGAAGTTCAGTTTTGGAATGACATACATCTACGCTGTGAAGGAGTAGTAGGTGATCGCGATTACCACAACCAGACATTCGCAGAGTATTTCGGCCGCTGGGTACGTACCTTTAACACTATTCTATACACGTTCATATATTATTGTGTACATTTATTCATATTTATAGTTCATTCTGATTGTTGCAGATGGACCTTATTGAAAATGATAATCACCCAAATTGGTCGCACGAACTCAGACTTTTAGCGAGGAGGCCGGTCTATTCAAAAGTTTATGCGACGTGCAAGGTGAATGGTGTGTTATTTCGATGTGAAGACAGAGACCTCAGACTGAAAACACAAAATTCAGGGGTTATGGCACATGGTGGGGATGGTGGAGTTGACTATTACGGTGTTCTCCATTCAGTTGTGGAACTGCATTACGGGGAAGGCATGAAAGTGCACCTTTTCAAGTGTAGATGGTTTGACACACGGCCGCAGAGCATGAAAACCGATCAATACGGCATAAGTTCTGTGAACACTAGTACATCATGGTATGAGGACGACCCGTTCGTTTTAGCCACATGGGTGAAACAAGTGTTTTATCTTGATGATCTCGCCAAGGGCGACCCGTGGAAAGTAGTCAACACTATCCACCATCGCAACATTTACCGGGCGTCTACACTTGGAGTGGCTGAAGAGAACGAGGAAGGGGGCACCGCGTATCAAGAGCCCAACTCAAACGGTATTCCTGACTCCTCTTTTATTCGCCTACACACGCCGGTGCGAATTCGCCGAGAAGAGCCACTGCTTGTTGATGTTGATCCAAATGAAGAAACTAACGAGGACTCTAGTGGTGAGGAAAGACATAGATTACCCCTATCGAGCAATTCAGAAACCGAAGAAGACTCATCCGATGATTCCGATTACAATCCGACGGATTAAGTAATTTAAATGATGTAATCCTTTCATTTGTAATCCACTCATTTCTAATGAACGGGCGTGGGGATGAGCCTCCCAGCTAGGCTGGGTTCCAAACCCCTTAAAAAAAAAATTGAAATAAGTTGACTGTTGGGTTTCTGGTTTTTTATGTTCAATTTTGGTTATATGTGAACAGGACATCGGAATAGGGGAGGTGTAAAACCACTGATTTTTTTGTTTTTTTTTTTAGAATAGCCGACGAAAAATGCATTATTTCGTCGGCTATTCTAATTTTGGCCGACGAAAATTCTAAATTTCGTCGGCCATAAGTTTTTAAAAATATAAATATTTTATTTTTGACCGAAAACGACAAAAGAATAGCCGACGAAATAACTCATTGTTCGTCGGCTATTCTTATAATGGCCGACGAAAATTCTAAATTTCGTCGGCCATAAGTTTTTAAAAATATAAATATTTTATTTTTGACCGAAAACGACAAAAGAATAGCCGACGAAATAACTCATTGTTCGTCGGCTATTCTTATAATGGCCGACGAAAATTCATTATTTCGTCGGCCATAAGTTTTTTAAAATATAAATATTTCATTTTTGACCGAAAACGACAAAAGAATAGCCGACGAGTACTAGGTTTGATTTCGTCGGCTATGATTAAAAAAAAAAAGATCAGCTTCCATTTTCTATGACTAACGACAAACCATTGCTTCATCCTTCAAATGCAAATGTGTCGTGAAATAAGATATGACCAAAATATTGAAAAACGTCTACGGTTGAAAAATGAGACGATTCTGACAAAATTTGTGTGCCGAATGTTGCGGTTAGCTGGTTTTTACTTCCGTTTTCCTATAGGTAGCCTGACGGTCGGTAAATATTTTGAGGGGAATTTTTGTACGATTAGTTGCGTCGCATCGATTTGAAACTATTCTCTGTTGAAGGTCAGGCCAAAAAACGTCATTTAGACGGCCCAATTTCCGTTTTACAGCGTTTAGAGGTTTGACTTTGCAGTTTGACCGTCCCGATCGAGCCTTTAACGTTGTCCGATAACCTTGGATTTTTTTTTCATACATGTATTTCATCTTAACGGTGATATCTGACGGATGAAATAGATTTTCCAAACTTTTAGATTCAAAATCGTAATATATGCACTAATGTTCCTTAACTTGTTTACTAAGTGTTTAAGTGAATGTATAGTTTCAAATACCTACTATACGTAGACCCTTCAAATGCACATGTGTCGTGAAATAAGATATGACCGAAATATTGAAATACGGCTACGGTTGAAAAATGGGAAGATTCCGACAAAATCTGTGTGCCGAATGTTGCGGGTTGCTGTTTTTTACTCCCGTTTTCCTATGGGTAGCCTGACGGTCGGTAAATATTTTGGGGGAAATTTTTATACGATTAGATGCGTCGCATCGATCTGAAACTATTCTCTGTTGAAGGTCAGGCCAAAAAACGTCATTTAGACGGGCCAATTTCCGTTTTAAAGCGTTTAGAGGTTTGACTTTGCGGTTTGACCGTCCCGATCGAGCCTTCAACGTTGTCAGATGTAGTTGGATTTTTTTTCATACATGTATTTAATCTTAACGGTGATATCTGACGGTTGGAATAGATTTTCCAAACTTTGAGATTCAAAATCGGAATATATGCACTAATGTTCCTTAACTTGTTTACTAAGTGTTTAAGTAAATGTATAGTTTCAAATACCTACTATACGTAGACCCTTCAAATGCAAATGTGTCATGAAATAAGATATGACCGAAATATTGAAATACGGCTACGGTTGAAAAATGGGAAGATTCCGACAAAATCTGTGTGCCGAATGTTGCGGGTTGCTGTTTTTTACTCCCGTTTTCCTATGGGTAGCCTGACGGTCGGTAAATATTTTGGGGGAAATTTTTATACGATTAGATGCGTCGCATCGATCTGAAACTATTCTCTGTTGAAGGTCAGGCAAAAAAACGTCATTTAGACGGGCCAATTTCCGTTTTAAAGCGTTTAGAGGTTTGACTTTGTAGTTTGACCAAAAGTATAGCCGACGAAGTTATATTTCGTCGGCTAAAGTCTGGTGATCCGCGCCTTTCCATTATCCACCGTTGGATGGGGGAGATCGGACGGATGCTGAGGGACGAAGACTATAGCCGACGAATTATGCAATTTCGTCGGCTATGCCATAGCATGGCCGACGAAAAATGAATTATGTAATTTCGTCGGCTATGCCATATCATGGCCGACGAAATCGCTTTATTTCGTTGCCTATACTATAGCATGGCCGACGAAATCGCTTTATTTCGTCGGCTATACTATCGGGTATAAGTAAAATGCAGCCGAACCCTAGCCTCCATTTGCCCCATTTTCCCTAAACAATCTTCCTCCTCGAATCCGGCCCTCCTTCATCCGCCGATCCTCCTCCCTATTCCGGCAGCCCGGCGCCTCCTCCTCCTCCTCCTTGGTTCGGCAGCCCGGCGACTCCTCCTCCTCCCTGTTCCGGCCGCCTCCCCCTCCTCCTCCTCCTCCCCGATTCGGTACCCGGCCTCCCTTTTTTTTTTTTTGTTTGTTATTTAATTGTTAATAAATTAAATTATGGTTAATAAATTATATATAATTGTTAATTTAGATATAATTGTTAATTTAGGTATAATTTATGTATTTATATGTTAATTTGTATATAATTTATGTATTTATGTTAATTTAGGTATAATTTATGTATTTATATTAATTTAGATATAATTTATGTATTTATGTTAATTTAGTTATAATTTATGTATTTATGTTAATTTAGGTAGAATTTATGTATTTATGTTAATTTAGGTATAATTTATGTATTTATGTTAATTTAGTTATAATTTATGTATTTATGTTAATTTAGGTAGAATTTATGTATTTATGTTAATTTAGGTATAATTTATGTATTTATGTTAATTTAGTTATAATTTAGGTATTTATGTTAATGTATGTAATTTTTAGGTTTTTATGTTAATTTAGGTAATTTTTGTAAAATTTATTTTAATTGTATAATTTAGGTGTAATTGTATAATTTATATGTATAAATTGGTTATTATATAAATCGGTAAATATTAAAATATGTTAGTATTATTGGGTATTATAGTAATTAGAATTTGTTATTTAATATAATATAATTTAATATTAATTAATGTATTAATGCGTCTGGCTTTAGATGGCCGATGCATTTAGGCAGTTCTTCGGAGGCCGTCGTTCTAGATCTAGAGGTTCTGGAAATGCCGCCGGTTCCCCAGACTCCGAGAGGACGGCTAGCCAGCCTGAGAGGACCACCAGCCAGCCGCGGAGGAGTGTGGATGCAGCCCAGCCGCGGCGGAGTGTGAGTGCTCGGCACCAGACCCTTCTCCAGGCGGGGCGGCCGTCGAGCACTTCACTTCCGCATGTCGGTCCCTCTGTGGCGCCGAGGTTTAGTCGGCAGCTGTTTCACGAGGAGATAGCTGCCGACGTTCCTCAGGTTCGTATGCCTGAGGTTCATCGGGAGCCGATGCCGAGTCCGACTCAGTCTGCTGGTGACTCGACTGAGGGGCCTACTCTCCCAAACCAGCTCTTCCTCCCCTACAACATTCCTGCGATACCCGAGGTCGACTATCAGGGTCGGCCCCAGTGGCCTGATATGCCTCAGTTCGTGAGTGCTGCGGAGGCATACCAGCAGCAGCCATGGGAGAGCCCTGACCTCCTGATTTCGGCGAGGAGAAAAGGAAAGTCGACGGCAACCGAATCATCGGGTTCAGGTAACATTTGATTTTATTAATTAAATGTTTTATTAAAATTAAAGCACTAATATTTAATTTTATTAACCAATCGTCGTTTATGTGATAGGGACAGGCGCTAGCAGTTCAACCCAGAGGAATACTAGAGGTGTCATCAGTTTTGAGACGCTCAGGAGAACGGTTGAACGGAGCGGGAGGATCCAGATTGACGAAGCTCCTAATCAGGAGGTTGGGGCGAAAAAGAAACGCGACTACTCGGGTTGCGTGGGTGCACTCATTAGGGACAGAGTCCCTATGTTGTGGGCTCGGTGGGCTGATGTGCCCGAAGAAATCAAGATGGAGTTGAACAACGCCGCGTCGGTGAGTAAATAAAAAAATTTAATTTATTTATCGTAATATTTAAAAATTTTCGGTATTGTTATAATTATAAAACTAATAAAATATTATCTTTCAGACATACTTTGTGGTTGCGGAACACAAGCGGGGTTGGGCGGACTCCCAACAGAGCTCGAGGTACTTTGGGAATGTCTTATTTGATAATTTGAAATATTTTATGATATTAATCATATTTCTAATGCACTTTTGTTTTTTTCGTAGGTTCAAAGAGTGGAAGAACGAGCTCCGTTCCCACTATAACGAGTACGGCAACCGTGGTCGTATGGGTACTCCCAGAGAGTTCATGTTCAGGGAGTACGAGTGGCGTTGGTTGAAGACCGTAGTCTTCGACAACCCGGCTATGATGGTAAATACTAAACTTCACTATAAATGTTTATTTTATTAAAATTTTAATTATTAGTTTAAATATTTTATAATTATTTCAGTTATATTTTTTGATGCATTTTTCTAATATTTTATTATTTGTTTGAAGGAACGGTCTCGGATAAACTCGGAGAACCGCCGCCGTAACACAATCCTCCATCACGGCGGTTCAAGGCCGTTTGCACAATATCAGGAGGAGGCGCTCAGAGATCATCCTGATTGCAACCCCTACGTGGAGACGTTCAAGATCGCTTATCCACAAGCGACAAAAGATCTCGTAAGTCGTTCATTATGATTTTAAAATTTAAATTATTAATTTTACTTAACTATCCATTTGTTAGAATATTAATTTTTTTTCCCCGTCCAATTAGGAGCGGGTGACCCAGGCCGAACAAGAGGTGCTCGAGCAAATAGTTCGGGAGACACAACCGGACATCTCAGAGGCAGATATGGAAGAAGCCGTGCGCCGGGTCGACCGCACCAATATCCAAACGGCGGCGAGGATGTTCAACGCAGCCTTCCCACAGCAGTCCAACGAGTACTACTGCCGGGGTTTGGGAGGTTCTGGACAAGGGCTCCTGAAGACCACTAAGGGAGGTCAAAAGAAGGGAGGCGGGGAGACCCAACATATGAGGGGGGAAGTGCAGCGATTGGCCGCAGAATTGGCGACCTCGTCCCAGACAGTAGAGGAGCTGCGCCGCAGACAACAGCAGTACCAGCAGTATCAGTTGGATATGGTCCGTTGGAATGCTGAGTGCGCCAGAATTCGGCAATACAACTACGACGGCCAGCAACAGTGGGTTTATGAGATGTTCGCGGCACAACAAGAAGACCGTCCACCCCCGCTCCCGTTTCAGCAGTTAGTGGAGCCTCCAATGCCTGAACCTCTCGAGTTCGGTCAGCAGGATGATGCGCCTGATGCTGTAGATGACATCCTAGACTTTAGTAGTTTAGGGGATAATTAGGGTTATATTTTATGTATATTGGAACGAATTTAATAAAAATGGTATTTAGACGTGTTTCTTGTTGGTGCAAATGCATGAATTGTTTTTGTGATTTGCAGCTTGCTTGGAATGGTAATTTAGAAAATAATTTAATTTTTTTTTTCCCAAATGCAAGAATAGCTGACGATTTTTGCATTATTTCGTCGGCTATAACAAGTATAGCCGACGAATTTTACCAATTTTCGTCGGCTATAACTAATTAATACCTATTAAAATAGTAATATATTTCGAGGAAATAGCCGACGAAGGTTTATTAAATCGTCGGCTATAGTTAAAACACAATAGCCGACGAAATTTTATTAAATCGTCGGCTATAGTTAAAACACCATAGCCGACGAAATTTTATTAAATCGTCGGCTATAGTTAAAACACCATAGCCGACGAACTTTTATTAAATCGTCGGCCATACTTAATGGATTTCGTCGGCCATACTCAAAAATACCCGACGAAATTCGTCGGCTATTTCACCCACGTTTGCCCGACGAATTTTTGGACTCGTCGGCCATACTTAACTATAGCCGACGAAATTTTTTTTTTCGTCGGCCATTGGTATTACCGACGGCGTATTACCGACGACTTATGGCCGACGAAATTTTCGTCGGCAGAGGGTATAGCCGACGAAAAAATGGAATGGCCGACGAAAAAATTTTCGTCGGCTATTCGGCCGTATCTGGTAGTGATATTTTCACATATGGCCGACGATATCGTAAAATATAGCCGACGATCTCTTCTGTTTCATCGGCTGTTCTTACATTTTGGGGGAAAAAAATTAAATTAATTTCTAAATTACCATTCCAAGCAACCTGCAATTCACAATGACAATCCAACAAGAAACACGTTTTTCATTAATTATTTAATTTGTTCCATCCTGGCCACCATCCTGCTGTCCATCATGCTCGTCATCCTGCTGAATGAACTCGGGAGCTCTCGGCATTCGGGTTCATCTAACGGCTCAAACGGGGGCGGGGGTTCAAGGCCTTGTTGTTGTGCCTCGAACATAGCATACCACCAGTTTTGTTGGCCGGCGTAGTTCTGTCGCCGAATTCTCTCGCATTCAGCATGCCAACGCTCCATTTCCATCTGATACTGTTGTGTTCTGCGTTGTTGCTCAGGCATCGGCTCCCGATGAACCTCAGGCATACAGACCTGATGAACGTCTGGAGCTATGTCGTCCTGAAATAGCTACGTACTACATCTCGGAGGATCTGGCCGGAGAGGGGGATATGAACTGCTCAACGGCCGCCCCGCCGATAAAATGGTCTGGTGCCGGTTGCTCACACTCCTCCGCGGCTGGGATGAATCGATCCTCTGAGGCTGGCTAGGGGTCCTCTCGGAGTCTCCGGATCCTCCAGAACTTCCAGAACCCCTAGATCTGGAACGACAGCCTCCGAATAGCTGTCTAAATGCATCGGCCATCTAGAAACAAATAAATTAATACATTACTTAATATTAAATTATATTACATTAAATAAAAAATTCTAATTAATATAATAACCAATAATACTAACATATTTTAAAACATACTAACAAATTAATATTTATAATTTAACTAATTTTAAATAATACTAACCATTAACATAAATATAACCATTTATATACAAATATAACTATATTTCATCATTAACATATATATACTTACAAATAACCATTTATATATTAACATAAATATAACCATTTATATAATTAGGCTACCAATTTATATATATAATTAATTTAATAATTTATATATAACAATTAAAATATACATTAATATATATATATATATATATATATATATATATATATATATATATATATATTAAGGAGGAGGAGGAGGAGGAGGAGGAGGATGAGGAGGAGGAGGACGCTGCAGATTGGAGAAGGAGGAGGAAGTCGATGAAATTCGAAGGATTGGAGACGCAGATCGGCGGAGGAGAGCGGCAGAGATGCTTTTCCGGAGGAGGAGAGAAAAAGTCGGGCTGAAAGCGACTTTCAGCTTTTATAGCAGAGAGAATAGCCGACGATTTAAAATATTTCGTCGGCTATTCTTTGAATGTCGTCAGCTAATACTTTGGAAGATCAACAGCCGTCGGATCTAAGCCATCCAACGGCGGACAATAAAAAGGCGCGGATCGCAAGAGTTTAGCCGACGAAATATAATTTTCGTCAGCTAAACTATAGGTCAAACCACTAAGTCAAACCTCTAAATGCTTAAAAACGGAAATTAGCCTAGTTAAACGACGGTTTCTGGCCTCACCTTCAACAGATAATAGTTTCAAATCAATGAGACGCAACTAATCATATAAAAATTTTACAAAATTGATTTAACGAACTTCAGGCCACCCATAGGAAAACGAAAGTAAAAAATAGTTAACCGCAACATTCGGCACACAGATTTTATCAGAACCTTGTCATTTTTCAACCGTAGACGTATTTCATTATTTCGGTCATATCTTATTTCACAATATTTTTGCATTTGAAGAGTCTACGTATAGTAACTATTTGAAACTATACATTCACTTAAACACTTAGTAAACAAGTTAAGGAACATTAGTGCATATGTTCTGATTTTGAATCTAAAAGTTTAGAAAATCTATTCCAACCGTCAGATATCACCGTTAAGATTAAATACATGTATAAAAAAAAAATCCAACTTCAGCTGACAACGTTAAAGGCTCGATCGGAACGGTCAACCGGGTAAGTCAAACGTCTAAACGCTTAGAAATGGTAATTGGACCGTCTAAATGACCTTTTTTGGCCTGACCTTCAACAGATAATAGTTTCAAATCGATGAGATGCAACTAATCGTATAAAAATTTTCTTCAAAATATTTACCGAAGGTAACGCTACCATTAGGGAAACGAAGGAATAAAACCTTTGACCGCATCTTTCGACACTCAGATTTTATCGGAATCTTGTCATTTTTCAACCATAAACATATTTTATCATTTTGGTCATATCTTATTTCATGACTTTTTTCTTTTTGAAGGATGAAGCAATGGTTTATCGTTAGTGATAGAAAATAGAATCTGGTCATTTTTTGTTTTTTTTTTTGTTTTAAATCATATTCGACAAGAGACAACCTCATACTCGTCGGCTATTCTTTTGTCGTTTTCTGTCTAAAATAAAATCTGTATTTTTTAATATAGTTATGGCCGACGAAATAATGCATTTTTCGTCGGCTATTATGAGTATAGCCGACGAAATAACGTGTTTTTCGTCGGCTATTATATGAAAAAGGTAAAAAAAATCAGTAGGTTTACACCTCTCGTATTCCTATTTCCTGTTCATATATATATATATATATATATATATATATATATATAACTTTAATTAATAAGAAATTAATTAACACACACACACACACACACATATATATATATATATATATATATATAAATCATTAATAATTAATTACATTACAATATATATTATTATCAACATCAACTCATATATATATATATATATATACCATTAACAACCATTATTTAAGTTACATTATATATCAACCATTATTTAAGTTAATTACACTATCAACAACCATTAATTAACATATATATATATATTTATATATATATATATATATATATATAATTAAAATCCACACACACACATGCATACACACACACACACACACATATATATATATATATATATTAACATTAATTAAAATAACATCAAATTAAAACACATAATTAAACTGTAACTTAAAATCAACTCAACTACAACTCAAATTCAACATATATACATACATTCTAACACTAAAACAACAACAAAACAAAAAATCACTTACTAAATCAAAATCACTAAAACTCAAAATCAACTCAACTAAAAATCAAAATCAACATATATACACATACACGTACCTATATATAGTTCCACAATGTAAGAGAGGACAGATTTCAACAATACCCACAGATTTTTCACTCTTTCTCCCGTTTTTTTTCGTTTTTTTTAAATGAGCAGCCGCTGTCTAGATCTGAAAATATATAGACTTATAGCCGACGAAAATGTCAATTTCGTCGGCCAAAATTTCAAAAGTTTTAGTCGGCTAATGTTTCAGAGAAAGGCTGACGAAAATTCAAATCGTCGACTGAAATATGAATATAGCAGACGTTTTTTGTTTATACCAACGAAAAAACAGTATCGTCGGTTACTGTTAAACTATGGCCGACGATTTTGTTTTTCCACCGACGAAAAATAAAATCGTCGACTATTTGTTGGAAGTACCGACGAAAATTTTAATTCGTCGACCGTTTTTTTTTAATTTCGTCGGGAAAAGCCTTTTTTCTGGTTGTGCATGTCCAGAGTTTGCATCCCAAGTTCAAGCCCATAACAACTAGAGTGAAACTGTGTTGGACTCACGTGAGTATATTTTGGGACCTGCCGTACTGGACCACATCGAGAATAAGGTATACTTTAGATGTCATGCACATTGAGAAGAATGTGTACGACAACATTAGCGGAACTATTTTCTGTCTCGAAGGAAAGAGCAAGGACGATCTAAAAGCTCGTGAAGGTCTGCAAGAACTAGGGATACGGAAGAGGCAGTGGAAGAAAACGAAAACCGAGTCAAGTAAAAATAAAGATATCTCAAGTAAAAAACGAAAACCGGGTCAAGTAAAAATAAAGATATCTCAAGCACTGTATACAGTTGTTCCTGAGGCAAAGAGCGAGATTTTCGAATGGATTAAAGATGCACATTTTTCTTATGGTTGTGCGGGAAGTTTGAAGAATAAGGTCAATCTGAATGATAAAAAGTTTTATGGATTGAAGACACTGCCATGTACTCCTCCAACGTCTTCTTCCAGTGGTTATCCGAGCATATCTGCCATATTACGTCGTTGATTCGTTAATAGCGTTGTCCAGATGGTTTCAGAAACTATGCCCTAGAGAGTTGAAGAAAGAGGACGTCCGTGACATGAAGCAAGAAATAGTCTTGATTCTTTGTAAATTAGAAAGGATCTTTCGTCCCGCTTTCTTCACCATCATGGTTCCTCTGATGATTCACCTTCCCGAACAGGTTCTGCTTACCGGACCAGTACATTTCACCTGGATGTTTCCCATGGAAAGGTGATGCGTTATTTTATTTATTTTAACTACATGATCATGTCCATATGTATTGTACTAACTATAATATTTGACAGGCAACTCGGGGATTACAAAAAGACTGTTAGAAACACACGTTTCCCAGAGGGGTGTATTGCTGAGCAATACCTTACAAATGAGTGGGTGACATACTACAGTTTTTATATGGATGATACCACAGGAGATGCTAACGTTGCCAGTGCGCCTCGATTCAATATCTCTGTTGTTTTCAAACTCGTGAAGCCTAAAAATTTCGTAGCAAAGGCTCGCTTAAGTAGGGAAGAACTGTATGCGGCTCACTGGAATGTAATGGAGCACTCTACAGAAGTGGCTGACTTCATTCAGATTTACTATAATCAAGTAACTGAAATCTATCCACATATGACTGATGAAGAGCGTATTGAGAACTTTCTTCCATACTTTAAAACTTGGGTATACAATCACTATAATTTGATCATCATATAAACCACCAAATATTTAACCTTGCACTAATGGTTTATATTAATGTTACAGATCACACGATTGCAAGCAGTAGGAAGTTCGGATTATACGCCTGAACTACAGATTTTGGCATGCCACCCTCAAGCACACCGTATTTATTCACAATGTTCTGTGAACGGAGTTAAGTTTGTCACGTGACAGCGAGACCAACGCTTGAAGACTCAAAACAGCGGGGTCATGGTAGGGACGGAAGGCATCTCATACTACAGGATTCTTGAAGCCATTGTCGAACTAATATATTCAGAAGGCATGCATGTTGTTTTTTTTCAAGTGTAAATGGTACGATACTGACCCTACCGTTCCTGGGAGTGTAAAGTTAGATCATGGTCTTTTATCAGTGGACACATCTACCAGCTGGTTTGAGGATAGACCATTTATTCTTGACACCACGGCATGACAAGTGTTTTATCTAGATGACCCAAAGGCTGGTGAACTTTGAAAAGTGGTTAATGTGATGTCACACAGAGGTACGTACAGTGCTAGCACACTTGCAATGGATGAAACTAACAGACCTCCTAGGAGGAATGAAGTTGACGAACCCTATCAAGAACCTACTGCGGACTCGATCCCAACTTACACTCCTATATCTGGTTTCACCATGGACTTCGGTTCTCTTCCACACATAGATGTTCCCATTCAATGTTACAATGATGAAGAGGACGAGGATGATGACGAGGATGATGATGAGGATGATGACGAAAGCGACGATGACGAAATCTATCAAGGCGAAAGTGAGGAAGATGAAGGCGGAAGTGATAGAGAGGATGATTATGCTGATTATGAGGAAGATCTATCTGATGAAAATTGATCGTTTCATTAAGTGTTTTATGTAAACTGTAATTTGTAAACCCTAATTAAGCAACACATGACCGATTGGTATATCTTAGTCGCTTAAGAGGACTTAAGCGACGGGTATTCTCTATAACTGGACATTTGCTTTGATTGATCAACATATAACTAACGCCTCCTACTTTTATTGCATAAAATAGGCAAAAAAAACAAAACCAGTATATTTTGAATCTACAGATTTAGCCTACCTCAGTCGCTTATTAAGAGCTTTAAATTAATAAGCCGGAGATTTTCCATCTCCGTCTCTTAAGGGTTGGTTCAAAAATAAAATTTAATTGTAAAATAATTATTTAAAAAAATAACATGATATATTTTAAAATATAATCTAATTGTAAAATGTCTTTTTTTTTTAACTAGATATATTTTAAAGCGACGTATTTATTGTTTGTTAGTCTCTTAAGACCTATGAAGCGACAGAGTTCTCCAATATCCGTCGCTATTAGGGTTGGTTTAAAATATAATATAATTGCAGAATGTCTTTTTTAAAAAAATGAAATATTTTAAAGCGACGTATTTAGTGTTTGTTAGTCTCTTAAGATCTATTAAGCGACGAATTTTTCCAATATCTGTCGCTACTAGGCAGGGTTTAAAATAGAATCGACGATTGAAAATGTCTTTCTTTAAAACATAATATAATAAAAACGACGGAGGTTTCCATATATGTCGCTTAAGATAATTCCCACTATTCACCACAGCCCTTATTGAAATGGCACTACTAAATATTAAACATTCACTTAAGCGACTAATATTGCAAACATAGTCGCTTTAGATGTCTACAGCGATGAACATTCTTAGTATGCGTCGCTTAAACCTGTTTCATTTAAAAAGACCGATCGCACGAAAACGTTATTAGGTACCTTTAGATGACTTCGTTTCTTCGACTCTTCCAAACATTAAACGCTCAAATAGATGAGACCTAATCAGCCATGTAAAAATTCATAACCATTTACCTCCCGGTACTATGGCTCCCCATAAAAAGAGATGAGTATAAATGTCGTTGACCGCATCGATCGGGGCTATTGTATAGGAAGATAATCGGTTTAGACCAACTGACCGTTGGATGTTAAATGTACGTATATTACGGTACATGGTTAAAAATCGAGACGTAATAGACATCGTTTCACCCTTCGATCTTCGGAATAACCAAACCAGTAGGTTTTGGTGCGACGGACTATTGTCTGTGTCGCCTAAATGTTTTAAAGCGACTGATATTAAAACTTCGCGTCGCTTAAGTTTTTGGAAAATGGCGCGTGCCCTTGCGCCAAAATTTTGGCGAAAAATTTAAAACATCTGAAGCGACGGACGAAATCTGAGGCGACAGGATGAGTCTGTCGCTTAAGAAGACATATATAACCCGAAAATCTTCAGAACTCTCAAATCCCTAATTCGATCCTAATTTCTGAATCCCCCGAATCGTCACCACCACCACCTCTGTTGTCTCCGGTTTGCACCACGGCCACCACCCTGTCTGATCCCTCACTCCGGCCCAAACCCTGAATCCCCCTCTCTCCACCCTCTGCAAAACCCGGCCCCGAATCCCTAATTCCCCTCTCTCCACTATCACCACCAGCCACCACCCTTCCTCTCGCCCTTAACAGCTACAGGACCCCGTTTCGCGCCTTCATTCTCTCCCTCCTGACTCCGCAGCAGTCCACGCCTCCGTCTCCGCCACCCTCGACGACTCCCTCCGTGAAGGTACCTCTCTCTCTCCCCTCAATTGCTTTTACATATGATGTTGTGATTTACACAAGCTTAAATGATGAATGCACTTAAAGTAGTGCTAATAATAGTTTATCAAAAACCTCCCACATGATGATAGCTCATAGTCTCACAGTTTGCCTAAGATACAGAGAACTAATTAAGTTATGATATGACTTTCTTCTTTCCATAGAAGAATATGTGAATTCCAAGTCTTAGAGAACCTGAGTGGAAATTTTTTTCTGTAAAGTGAGCTCACACAAATCAACTGAAAGCTTTAATCTTTATAGAATGAAGGAAATAACTAGAGAATAGAACTAAATACAATTACATTAACATTGTCAAATCACTTTCTCTTGGTCTGCTAGAGCTTATATTAGAAGAGTTGGGTTACTTTTTTCATTGTATGTATGATACTAATGCAAAGCTGCAAAACAAACAAAGAAACTTGCAGACTAATCTTTCTTCTGCTAAAATGGTACAGGTGGTCGAATAATCAAGTAAGGTAATTAATAATAGAGCATGGGCCTGCAGAGACTGAAATTACATATATTCTGATTGACAAAAGACCCCCACAACTCTATTTCTATGCAATTTCAATTTTGATGTGTGTTGTTCTTGAAAGTGATGAACTTTCTGGGACCAATATATTACCTCTTACATGCTATGTAAGTTCTCAAGTATATAGCTTTCCCAGCTAGTCCAGCTCAGATTTGCTATTTGTAATATACAAATGTACACATTAATTGAAGTAGTGATTTTGGATTAGATCTGTCACAAGCTTTGTCTGGTCATGATTACTAAAGTGTTTAAGAGGGGAACCCCTTATGCACCTCTCTTGCCCTTAATTGATGACCCTTGAACAGCACTATAATGCAAACATTATCTTGATTAATATCGACATGAATCGAGCTAAAGCTCTCCCTTTCTGTGGTTCTTGAGGCTTTAGGGTACTAATTGGACATAATTTGGTGGTGTTAGACATAATTTCTTTATTGTCTTTTTGGTCAAGGTTAGACATAGTTTCTATTTGATGTACTTTGATGACTTTCTTATATTGATCAATGTTTTTATTTTACCATAATTTTTTTAAAATTTTTTTAATATACCTCTTATATCAGCAATGCCTCCAAAACCTCGATATTCGAAGACGAAGAAGATGGTCGAGCTTGAGGACCGTGATATTCGGCAGGACTTGATGAGACGATCTGTAACGGCCCGGCACATTTTGAGATATTGTCCGCTTTGGGAATCACCCCTCACGGTTTTGTTTTTGGAAGCTCACAAACAACTTCCCCGTAGGGGACCCATCCTAGATTGCTACTGGGCGAGCAAACTTAACTTCGGAGTTCCCATCCCCTCTGAAGCCACTGCGCTCTCAAAACGCGTCTCTATATATTGTGCTAACCCTGCACATATAAATATCGCATTCACTCTCCCTCGGGCGATGTGAGATTTGTCACCTACCTACCTGCTAGCCTCCCTAGCCAGGTCAAGTCAGGTCCACACAATCCACCCTAAGGGTGGGTCATCTCAATCCACCCCCCTTAGGGTCCGAAGTCCGCGTCGGCACACTTCCGGCCGAAGACAGGCTCTGATACCATTTGTAACGGCCCGACACATTTTGAGATATTGTCCGCTTTGGGAATCACCCCTCACGGTTTTGTTTCTGGGAGCTTACAAGCAACTTCCCCGTAGGTCACCCATCCTGGGATTGCTACTGGGTGAACAAGCTTAACTTCGGAGTTCCCATCCCCTCTGAAGCCACTGCGCTCCCAAAACGCGTCTCTATATAATGTGCTAACCCTGCACATATAAGCATCGCATCCACTCTCCCTCGGGCGATGTGGGATTTGTCACCTACCTACCTGCTAGCTTCCCTAGCTAGGTCAAGTCAGGTCCACACAATCCACCCTAAGGGTGGGTCATCTCACGATCACTACGAGCACCACCACTACCGACGCCGCATGCTGATTCTTCTGGGCTCTCACCTTCTTCTTTTGCTGGTCCTTCAACTCCATCTCCATCTCTTACTCCTTCAGCTCCTGATCCTGCTCTTTCAGCTTCTGCTCCAGTTTACTGTAGCACTTTCTCCTGCTTCTTTAGCTGTGTCACCGGGCTTACTGCTAAGCGCTCCCCCACTCCCAACAATGGCGCCAGTGACGTCTAGCGGCCCCAGTAGCGGTTCTGCATCTACCGGGTCTTCAACGACTGCACGCAGCATTCGTTGCAAGAACTTGGAGACGAGAGGTATATTTCGGTTATGGTGTTTCATTTCATTAAGGATAGATATAGATGATATGAAAGCTTAGAATATGTCCGGTAATTAAGGATTCAATGGTTATATTCGCCTTTTCTATGTAGATACACCACCAACAAAAAGGAGAGGTGTGGTGGTTGGATTAAAGACCCATGAGCTGGTCCGGACCACAGGGGGGGGGGGGGGGATCGTGGTGGAGTACGATGAGTACCATAAAAGCCTGAAGGATCCCAAGGTCCGAAGCCTCATTTCTAGGGACATTGGAAGTTGTATCAAGGAGAGTGTCCCCACGATAAAGCCCACCTACAGGGAATTGAGCGTTGAGGACCGAGGGATCGTGTCCGACTACCTCTCGGTAAGTTTGTTGTCTAATATGTTTTTTACTTTTTTTACTAATTTTATTTTTCTTATGCTTTGTTACTAATGTGGGTCCATTGTGTCTATGTAGCCACACTACCAGCTCCCCCCAAATCATGATGGCCTGTGGCATTTTGTTCAAACAATGGCAGCTGATCGGTATAAGGATTGAAAATCCGATTGCCGACAACATTAGCTGCAGTGGGGCGATGCCGTTCCTCTTGAGTTCCTGCATCGTCCGGTGCAGTGGCAGTGGAT
Source organism: Potentilla sterilis (assembly GCA_963682095.1). Taxonomy (NCBI): domain Eukaryota; kingdom Viridiplantae; phylum Streptophyta; class Magnoliopsida; order Rosales; family Rosaceae; genus Potentilla; species Potentilla sterilis. The sequence continues at coordinate 14,228,405 of OY821765.1, read as the reverse complement.
GGTGGTGCCCTAATCATGAGGTAATCAATCTATCTCTTTCGTCTCTTTCAAACTCAAGGCCCAGTACGAATGTAAACTTGATGAGTTTTTTTCTCTGTGTTTTTGGTTCCTATAATTTAAACGTGATGGCTTTTTAACCTCTACATGTAACGGTTGTAAATGATGTGGTACAGGCCTTATGTGCGAGAATGAAGGAGATCCGTTCGCGTCCAAAAAAGATGAACCACCACTCCGGGACAACTGCCTTCAGTTACCGGGCGAAGCTGCATCAGGATCAAGGACATCCAGCCCCGTTCGTCCGTGCATTCGAGGATGCATATGCAAAAGACCTTGTGGGCAGTCCACACGTGGTGAGACTTCCGCTCTTTTTGTTCTATTTCTTGTTTTACAATTGTGTCATTATGTATTTCTTATTAACATTGGTTATGTGTGTTATTGTAAGAGGCGATGAAAGGACATGTGGACAGACTAGTAGGGGAAATGACGACCCTACATTTGGATATTGCCCCCGAAGTACCTCTCCTCGTCGATGATCAAATCGAAGTGATATCCGCTCGACTTGGGGTCAAGAGAGGCACCGACGTCCGAGGGGTGGGACAGTGCATGCAGCGGTCGCCGAAGAAGATGGGAGGGGTCCGGCATGTGGAAGTTGATGGCATCGTGGAGGAACGAGTTCGTGAAGTTAAAGAACCATTGATGACGTCAAATGGAAGGCATGATTGCGATGCTCATGGCGCAATAACAGTCAAGGGCTGCGGGTGCAGGTAGTTCTTCTCAAAACCCATGACTTCACGACATGGAGGCTCTCCACCACTTCTATATATGTCTAGTACTTAGAGAACAGTTTATGTACTTAGCACAATTCAGTTTCAAACGAATGTGTTGGTTTCAGATATTTAAATGAATGTGTTGGTTTCGGATATTTAAATGAATGTGTTAGTTTAAGATATGTGAATAGAATGTGTTGGTTTGGTATGTTTTGGCTATGCAGGTTTGATTGGTTTGGTTTTGTAAAAGGGCAACATACAGAAGCAGCTTCTGTGCTGAATGCAGAAACCTCACTTAAGCGATGGATAAATACATATTCCGTCGCCTTAGTGTAACTGAAGCGACGGATAGAGACCTAAATCAGTCGCCTAAGTGGATATTAAGCGACGAACTATGATATCTATGTCGCTTAAGATACACATATCCATCGCGGACGAGTAGTAAAAATCAATATATTAACATTTGTAGTCACTCAAATTTCAAACGACTATGCTTATTAGTCACATGAGATTAACGTGAAGCGACGGATAAACAAAAATCCGTCGGTAACAAGAAAATAAAAATTAGTATTCTTATATATTTAGGCGACGAACACACAATAAAATGTCAGTGGCTTAAGATAGTACTAATTAGGCCACGAACAGAAAATAAATGGTCAGCCGCTTAAGGTTATAGCGACGACCGAAAAGTCCGTCGCTTAAGATTGACGTGTTTAACCGACCAGCGTCAACTCAGTCGCGTAAAGAACCACGTCAGCGACGACGATTGAAAAGTCCATCGCTAAAAGCCGTAAGCGACGAGACTTAAGCGACTGTGTAGGTGTGACGGTCTGTCCGTCACTGTAAAGTTATAGCGACGGACTTTACCTTAGGAGCGACGGTACGTGTCCGTCGCTTTAAAAAGCAAATGGCGTAGTGCTTGAGGTTGACGATATTTGGGTGCTTCGACTTAGTCAGTGCCTCGACTTCTGGTAGTTCTTGATGCGAAATCTTAGGCAAGTACTTCAATTGTTTGATGGCGACGAACTCTCTGGTTGTCTTGTCTATGGCTTTAAACACATGTCCGAAACTCCCCGCACCGACTATCTCGACGAACCTGTAGTTATCTATGTTTCGATCTCCAAGAACGACTGATCAGTAAGATCTTTGCCCTAGTTAATCTGCAAGAAACCCAAGACAAGATTCTTGCTTGGATATAGAAAACCCTAGCACAGAACGTACTTGAGTTTTGAACTTTCTTGCCACTCCACTGAAATTGCGAGGTGAAGAATGTGGACTCATTCGTTGACGCCTTGGATACTATTTATAGTTAACGACTTCACTACCAGTCGGCCAGTCCTTCTTAGGTTAGGACGAGGGCATTCTCGTTATTCCAAAAGCTGTGCTTGAGTCCCAAGGTAAAATGGATTACTGAAGGTACTGTGAAATCGACTAACTCTAATTAAGACAGCTAAACACAACTAACTCTAATACAAAACGAACATTCTGTCTTAACCTAAGCACAGCTAATATATACAATATGCTTAATTAACAAAAGAGAAGTACGTCCTTTTGGAAGAGGGAAATCTTTTGAAAGAAAGGAGTTTTTCTTTGCTTTTAATTTTCCATTTTTACAATTTTTTTACAATACAAATGTACACAAAAAGAAAATTACCAAATTACAATTTTTTCTGAATTAGCGGACATTTTTTTTATTGGATGAGGGGACAAACTCACCAAAAAATTCCGCTAATTTTCATTTTTTGATGAGCTCAAAATGTAATTTGGTGTTCAAAGTCATCGAAATTTTAGTACTCCGATAAATAACTAGACTAAGTGATATATGATGAGTCGGTGACCAATGTCTTGTTTCTATGTTGTTGCCGTGGTGGACAAAACGCTCGAGAGTTGACCCTCTTGTCTCCTCAGGCGGCAGAGCTCTAGTTCTGAATTGTGATGATGGTGGTTTGTTTCCTTATCAGAGTTCTGGGAGACTTTGGGATAGTATACATGTCAAAGGAATATGAGCATTCGAGGCACATTGATTTCCTCCGGATGCCGCATCGTGATCACTTTACAAGATCAGGTGCTTCATCATTCAGGTACATAATAAAAAAAAGTAAGAATCAGTATTCGTGACCATCAAGAATATGTTGAGCATTTGTACAAATTAAACTCACGCATCAGTGACTAAATAATAAATCTATCATCGGCAAGGCCGACTGCAGTTACTACCTAAATAATTTCGATGACTTTGAACACCAAATTACACGTTAACTGTGTTTTTTTCAGTGTTTTTCGTAATGGCTCTCAGTGTGACATCCGTTTTGGTCTGATTTGGTATCACTGTTTCTTGATCAGTGTGTGTGCTGATCAGTGAGAAGATTTTTGCATGACGGCAAAGAAATGTACGTTTGACTCACCATGAATGCCATGGCAAGTGGTTTGGAACTTCAAAAAATGGTGTCCCTCTTGTTATCGAGGGAAACAATTGAACTTCTAGAGAAGGAAGAAAAGGCTTCGGTATAGTTAATCCCAGCTCTGAACAAAGTTCCAAATGCGCGGTCATCGTAGCTCGCCCTGGCTAGCATCGTCACTCTTGTGTAGTCTTCCGGTGTGTGCCTCTTTTTTTGATACACCGGCGTGTATGCTTTACTCAAACAGGTTTGAACAGACAACATTATGGAATAGAGTAAAACGCATTTTGGTGTATCCTTGACATGTTCAAAATGGTTACATCCCTTGCATTTTGAATCATCACTTCCAAACACAAAATGGAAAGAAAGAGGTTCACAAATCAATGATACCACTTTAAGATCCATGCGCATGGATCTATTATTTTTTTTCACATGATCAAAAAGTCAACTGCAGGTACTGAGAAAAGAGCCATCAGTCAGACAATCACCGATAGAGGCTTTCAGATCTGAGGTTCTCAGCAATCTCAGTCTCCCAGCGGTCTCCATTTTCAAGCAGCTTTTCTTTGTCATAAAGAAGCTCCTGGGATACAAAGAGAGAAATGGCAGGATCAGAAGACAGCTAAATTTACTTAAAAGGGAGCTAGAACAATGATTAGTTTAAATGAAAAATAAAAGGATCCTCTTTAACCTCATGAGTTTCAGTTGAAAATTCAAAGTTTGGTCCTTCTACAATAGCATCTACTGGACATGCCTCTTGACAGAATCCACAGTAGATGCACTTTGTCATGTCAATGTCATACCTGAAAAGTCAAGTGATTGTGAGGGTAATGAACTAAGAGATAAGAAAGAGAGGCGAAAGAAAGAAGGCAGCATGAACCCCACCTAGTAGTCCTACGGCTACCATCTTCTCGTTCCTCAGCCTCAATTGTAATTGCCTGTGCTGGGCAAATCTGGTGAAAACAATTGCATTGTGAGTTAGAATGCTACATCCAGGCCTTTAAAATAAACATGAAGCAAGGCACATCAAGGATTCACAAAGTGAAATCATAAACCACATTCTAGGTAAGAGACGGTTACATCCAAAGCACATGACTAAGAAGAGATTCAATATCAGTATGAAAAGAGATTATATTAACATTATGCGGACCCATACTGTGTGTGCATATTATCAGACCCTGAACAGAACAGTATGATATATACATATCTTAGGGGTATCAACTATTTGGGACATTAACTTGCTCCTAATCAGGCAAGAACCTGAACATTAGCGAAGCCAGAGTACACAAAATAATGTATAACCAAAATTATCAAGCTTCTAAGTTAGGCACTGTTCGAGATGACAAAGCAAGGCCATATACACTATAGGAACTTCAGGATTATGAATGTGCATCATAATCAAGGAATTTTCCTCGTCATATATTATGAATGTGCATAATACACTATAGGAACTTCAGGATTATGAATGTGCATCATAATCAAGGACTTTTCCTCGTCGTATATTAGTGAGTTTAGCTTCTTAGCTCGTATTTTAAAGCAAAAATAGCCACACAAGAGTTCAACTCTTATACCTACAAAAAGTTTGCATCATATTCAAGTTTAACAGGCAAGGAATTTTCACTTTTATATACTGGTGAGTTTAGCTTCTTAGTTCATATTTAATAGCCAGAATAGCAACACAAGTATTTCAAAGCTTACAGCTTCACAAAGTTTGCACGCAATGCAACGCTCTTCTCCTGTAGGATAACGCCGTAGGGCATGTTCACCACGAAAACGGGGGCTCAAAGGACCCTTCTCAAATGGATAATTGATCTACAAAACAAAATATGGCTGTCGTAAGTCCTCAGCATCCGGAAAAATAAATACCGGTAACAGATGGAGAAAATACTTACAGTAACTTTCTGCTCAAAAAAGTACTTGAGCGTCAGCATCAGACCTCGAACCATTTCAGTGAGAAATAGTGTGTTAATGCTTCTCTCAAAAACTGCAGTTACAAAAAGAAAAATTGAGGTTATATACTTCACATATCCTCGTAAACTATCACCTTATTGACAGCTAAAATAATGGGTTGCAATCTTCTCTTTTATAAGGAATAGACATTACCAGCACTCCAGTCCTTGGACATCTCCTTCGCAAGTTGCTCTCTTTCCTCATCCTCTGCAGTTGTCATAAACAAAATTGAACTTTTATATAATTTTAATTACTTTATAGAGCTCCTAAGCAAACCACAAGATGTTGAACACATCTATTTGTTTTATCTTATTTCTTAGTTACACCAACAACAAAGTCCTCATAGAATAGCCAACCTAGTTTAGTTGAGTAGCAATGTGCACTAGAACGCATTCCATAGAATTGGGATCCCTGCAGTGCTCTCCCCAGTACAGCCTAAAGAAAATCCAAAAATATGACTGGTCAAATGAAATCCGTAATGACTAATGGCTCCAAATAATATGTAATATCCGTAGGAAAGACTGAAGGTAAAAGGATCTGAGAAATTAGAAGGGAAGAACAAGTAAAATTATTTAAAAAATTAAAATCTCGTGACCTTCAAATATATTATATGTAAACAGAATTCAAAAAAATCAACAAATTAGTAATTACAACAATAGTAATAGAAGTAGTTTAGATTTACGAATTTATAAGATTCCATGTAATAAATTTGGTTTTCCAGCATCATGTTTCCCTATCACGACAAACTAACAATGTATTGACAATAACCAACAACTTGTTTGAACATTTTTGCACAATTGATTTGAAATCTTATGTATTCTACTTCTCAAGTCCCTATTTTTTTTTTTCTGATTCAAAATGACAGAACTAAGAGAAAGAGACAAGATATTGAATACAAGAAAGAATCCATATAGAAATGTCTTTAAAACAAAAACTAGACCGTAGAAACCATTTTTTTTCTAACGCCATATTTATCCCTCAATTTCTGCCAGAACATCTAACGTCTCCATCTCCCCTCTCTTGAAAAAATAAATAAATACAAAATTAAAAATAATAAAGGAAAAAAAAAACCAACAAAAAGGCAAACATTTCAAACACGCCTGAACTTAATGGAGTGGTTTAGTGGAACGGTGTGGAGTGGTTTAGTGGAGCAGAGTGGAGTGGTTTGTGCTACTTGTGGGTTCACTTTAGAAAACTTTTGGACGTTAACATCCATCGATTTTGTTGTAGACACGTAAATCAGAAAGATTTTAATATCTTTAGGAACGACACGCTAATCAGTCATTGTTGTAGACAAGTAAAAGAAAACTTGGGAATTACTGATGCCTGGAGTCTTTTCGATCATATCCAATGGATGTTACCTGACAGCTAAACATACTGTTTCATAGTTCTAGTAACGCCTACAACAAGTCTGTTTCACATACCCAATGCTACTTATATGTCTAGAGAGTAAAAAATTCGTTTTTGATTTTATTGTTTATACAAATATATAGAACCGGAAATGATGGTTTTCTGATGCGAAACGAACACAGGGGGTTTTCCAAACCCAATCTATGCTTTTGACACTATAATAAATCACAAAGATAAAAACTAGACACTAAATTTTATTCATCTCCTCATTGCTCTTAATAATAAAAAATGGCATGTCACTAGATAAGATGAAAGTAGATCACGGTGGAGAATAAATTAACTGAGCAACTACCCATTTTCACTCACTGTTTTGAACACAAGAAAAGGGAAGCTACAAGATACCAGCCTCCCACATCAATTCCTACTCGTCCACTTTCCAAAAAGAAACATCTGAATAGAACCGTTGAAACTCACAAGGAATATGTTTCATACATCTTGAAACCCCCACTGCTCAATATAAACCCAGTCTAAATCCCAATAACCAAGGTATTTCCATTCCGGCCCTTTCTACTATGAATTGGTGTTATCTTTAAGTAAATACTATATACAATAACCGCATAGTGAATTCTAACCCTAAAGCAATAACCGCATCAAATATGAGCTAACGATACTAGCGACAAATACAAATCAATCAAACTATTGAATCTGGATTCGATAATATAACTCAGTTCAGCTCAAAGAAATCAAATTAACAGTAGCATAGTCGTGATCCAAAAGAAATTGAAAATCCTAGAATAAGGGGCTGGAAATGAATATCGAAATTGAGGAGAGAGAGGAGGGCATACGAGCTGAAGGTGCCTGGCGCGAAGAGTCTGAAGAGATTTGCGAGCGAGAAAAGCAGCCATTGCCGGCGATGGCTGAGTCGGTTCTTCTTCTCTCCGCCTTCCTTCGATTTGGGGCAATCGACTGTCAACTGCAAATTCGTTTACTTCTTCAAATTTATCAAAAATAAACCCCAAATGCTGACACGTCACCTAAGCCCATGGCCCTAATTTCTACGGGTGTTACCAATACGGTATACCGCAATTTTTTTTTTTTGTTTTTTGTTGTTTTGAACTGTGATAAATAAGGTTTCTTCAACATAACTACATAAAGGATAAGGGTAATTACAATTTACCGTGGTTTGAAAATTCGTTCGTGATGCAGTGTTATAGCATATATGTGGCTAGGCGGCCTAATAGGCGGATTTGTATTTTTTTAATTTTATTCATCTTTATATTTGTATTTATATAATTTAAAATATATAAAATTTTAAGAATACGATGACTGAGAACTAAAATGAATTTTGTTTCCAAACAATCATAATGATGTATGTCATTTAAAACCTGACTCATTTTAAATATACAACGTTAAAAACACTGTTTTTGTAATGTAATATTTATGTTTTAAAGGGTAATTCAGTACTTTCTATCTCTACATCCCCACCTCCTCCATCTAAATTCTTCAATCTTACTCCCCCCCCCACCCAGTCTCCATTGAATGATTCAGTCTTCAATCTTTACCAAAAATGATTTCCTTTTTCTTTTTCTTTTTCTCCCTTTTACCAAAAATGCAATTGGTCATGAACCCAAGCAAGCGTCTCTCTCTCTTCCTCCTCCTCCCTCCGCTGTTGAGAATTGCATATTCAACTTCCTACTAGACTCAATGACAACTATGTGGGTTCGAGGCTGCTAACTTGATTGATTAAGAATCACGGCCCGCATTGACTACAAGGACAACCAAGAATCTCCTGAAACTTGTATTGTGGTGAAATCGTGAAAGTGGCAAGAACTTCTACAAGATTATCATAGACCAAATCCAAAAGGGAGAAATAATTTCCTTTTTCTCCCTTTTACCAAAAATGCAATTGGTCATGAACCCAAGCAAGCTTCTCTCTCTCTTCCTCCTCCTCCTCCTCCCTCCGCTGTTGAGAATTGCATATTCAACTTCCTACTAGACTCAATGACAACTATGTGGGTTCGAGGTTGCTAACTTGATTGATTAAGAATCACGGCCCGCATTGACTACAAGGACAACCAAGAATCTCCTGAAACTTGTAGTGTGGTGAAATCGTGAAAGTGGCCAGAACTTCTACAAGATTATCATAGACCAAATCGAATTTTGAAGTCAGAGAGAGAATCCTAGTTATGTGTTTGGAAGATATGAATGTGTTCTCATAAATTTTAATCATGGTTATGGAGATTCAATTGGTGTTTTGTGATACTGTGGTAATGGGGGCCGTGTAATTTGATACTGGTGGAGAAGATGATCACCGTGCACTGGGAAATTTTAGGGTGTGTAATCAGTTTCTTTCTTATCATTCTTAAAGAGATCAATTTACCCCTAAAAATATGACGGAAATCAACCAAACGAACGGAAAAGCTGACGGTATGTACTGTTTTTAGGAAAACATTTTGACATCAGGGACTATTGTGATATTTTGAAGAGTAAAAACATCTTAATTCCCAGTGACGTATTTATGTATAGTTGTCAAAATTTTCTTTTTAATATATATATATATATATATATATATATAAACTTTAAAAAAAATAACAAAATTACATCTAACAAATCAATATAGTTAAAAATCTAAATTTCGTACAATCATACTAGAATTGAATTCTTATTTTAAAACAAAAATGAGTCTAAATCTCTGATTTGTATCCACCCCAATTTCACATCCCTCCATGACTCTTTTTTAAGTCCTCAAAAAATAAGGGTGTTTCTAAATATACTGAGCAAATGTCTAAGTACACTCAACAACATGTATTTTATCTATTATTTCCATTCTTGCCCCTCAAAAACAGCATAGAAGAAAAACTGAATTTATTCTGAACTCTCAAACGTCGATGGTTTATGCCTCTTCCATTATCATTCATTCGTGTTCTTCTTCTCTCTATCTTTTCTCTCAGCTTTGTTTCTCTATGTAATCTTGGATGATGCAGACTATCGAAATGAAACCTTAAAACAATGAATTTTATGCGCCAGCATGCAAACTTGAATGGCTGCACTTCTATGTTTCCATCTCGACCATTTATATTTTTATGTATTCATATGTCACGCCCCAGTCCAGGCGTCGATGGGGTTTAGGCACCCGACGCCGATCCCGAGGTGTGATCAAGTGTTATAAAGCGGAATGTAAATTAAAAATTAAAAACACTTCTTTCTAGGCTCTTCATGTAACGACCCGAACCTTAAAATACTCCCTTAAAAGTTTTACTTTAATTTTGACGTTTCAGAAATTTATTTTACAATTCGGAGGGTTCAAAGGTTAACTTTTTATAAGTTGACCCGATCGAGAATTTTATTTCTCGACGAGTTAGAGGACGTTAAAACGAGTTCGTGGACACGTAACAAGTTTAATTTGGAATTCGTACGAAAAAGTTATGACGTAAAATCGGTACTATCGGATTTGGTCAAGTATAATTAGTCGGGGGCATATTCTAGGAAGAGAGGGAATATTTTTTTTTTTTATAATTTCCTTCTTTTTTTTCTTTCCTGTCCTTTTCTTTTTCCCTCCTCTCTTTCCCCGATCGGGCCCGAGCTCCACCGACTCGGGGTGCCACCCGTAGTTCTTCCCCGTCCGGCCACCGATCGACGCGTCACGGGTCGCGTTCGACTCCTCTCTCCTTCCTCTTCAAGTCTGCGGTGGTGTTTCAAGGTGAATTGCCGCCGTTTAGCCAGTGGAAGCCCGAGGGGGTTCGACTGTGTTGAATTGAAAACCTCCTCCTCTGGCCATGGTTCGGCCTGATTTTTGGGGGGGAATTGAAGGTCTCGACCTGTGCAATAATGCCATGGAAGAAATTGAGTCAATCCGAATCAGGTAAGGAGAAATTGAAAAATTTAAATTCTAGGGTTCTTGGTGAATAGTGCCGAATTGAGCGATTTTTGTAAATTGACCTATTTAGCCTTAAAATTGGTGGTTGTTATAGAATGGAAAGATGTTAGAAATGTTGAGATGGAACTTCTGTTAAATTTTGGTGATTTATGGTGGCGGTGGTGGTGGCGGTGTTGACCGCCGTTGACCTCCACTGCCCGCTGCACCGCCGCCGCCGTAGATAGTTTTTGAGACTGAAATTATGTTCTTGTATGCGGAAAAATTATTCCTTGTTCCTAGTGGGTGGGTGGTTGCGGTTTGGGAGCAAGGGAATTTTTAGTTGGTTTATGGGTTATATTTTGGATTCGTTTCAGATTTTCGTGAAAAATTCTGGGACGAGTATTTACAATTGGTATCAGAGCAGGGAGATGATTCTAGGGTTTGAGCTGTGAGAGAGGAATCAGGGCTTTAATCAGGATATGGAAACTGATTTTCATGGATTATCTTTTGCTGAAATTTGGTTTTGGTATGAATTATTTTCTTTGAATTGTGAATTGTTCACGAGTTTGTTGGATTAGACATAGTTTGGTTGATTTGGGTGACTGATACAAGTACTGTATTAATTCGAATTTTCAGTTTATTGGACTCTCATTTTGGGCTTCAATTCATTAGCTTGCATGTTAGTTTGCTAATTGCTGGCTTGGTTTGCATTGGTTGATTTTAGTAGTTATAGCTACATTGACCCCATTTGCATGAACTGATTATTGAAAATGTTAACCACTTTCTGTTTAGAATCTATTGATAGATATTTTCTTTATTTTATTTATTAATAATTATTTATTTTCCCCTCCATAGTATAAAATGTATAGTCAATAGGCTACTGCAGTTTATTTGAACTCAAAACATCTCGTTTTCTTTCTATGTTAATGAAGTTTTTTGGTGCTAAGTTCGGGATAGGTGTGCACATTGCTGTTTAATTGCTAAGCTGCATATTCAGAATATGCAGTGAAGAAGAATTTTGTTTTCCTTCCGTTGGAGTTTTTGTACTTAAAAGGGAACTCAAGTAAGGTGGAACTCAACGGGGTCATACAATGTTATGAATCTTTTTATGCAAGGAGATTCAGGAGATTGCTTTTATTTGAAAAAATTCACAACCAAGAGTATGTGGAATGATGTGAATGCTTATGGTGTTGTTCCTAATAGTGATTCTACACCTGGATATTGGTATATGTTCTTTATGAGTTTAGACCACTCATTTTGTGTTTAGACTTTTGAGTAACTAATGGAGGATACCAATGGTTTCTTTACCTCAGGCAGAGGCAAACATGTATGTGATCAAGTGATTGCATTTTAGTTATATTCTGAAAGCACTGTTTTTCTCATTGTCTGTGATTAAAGTGATTGTTAGAAACCAAAACTATTTATACATTAAGCAGACCATTAAGAGTATGACATTAAACATGGATGTGTAACGTGTTGGACGATGATAGGAGCATAAAATGCGACGTTCTTAATATGTTTTTACCCCCATAAATTTTTTGCGCCGTTGCCGGGGAAATTGAAATGTTTTGATTCATGAAGTGTTACTTTGTAACTTTGTATCAAGTTTCGATGTGTGTAATTTTTCCTTAGTTTTGGGATATGTATAATAGGTTTTTCAGAATTGTAATAATAAGTAGGATTTTCGGTTTTTGGTTTTTGGTTTTTGAAGTTCCTGAAATATGTGATGTAAAAATATTTGAAGTCCCTTTTGTTAATATTGGCTTTAACCCTCTATTTATATCTTTTTAAGGTCACTTGGGATTGAGGGCAGCCTTTATTAACACTTGGAGAACTATCTAACACATGAGTTATTCTCAACTGAGTAAGGGGTATAAAGGTTCGCCTATTAGTTCGTTTGTTTCTAATTTTGACATCAAGGTTTGTTTAACTAGATCTCAAGGCCCACAGACTGACTATTCTTCTCGGTGAAGGGGTCAATAGAGAGTTCGCTCTCTGTGGTTACCAACAACGAGTCTTGCCTTGATTCAATTTTGGAACTTTCGTTCTAGCCTTCTGAAAACACGGAATGATTCACGTCTAGATAGCAATACTTGGGCCACACGTCCACCTTGCTTTAGAACTTCGAAAATAACTTTGCATAAATAGATTTACATAGCCTCACAAAGAAAACGTTGCCTTTAATTTTTGAGGTGTATCAAATTAAGCATGATACTACAGGGGGCTGTATCAGTCCATTGCACTGTTATCTCCTCTGCTCCATGTACCTCGAATTTTAAAGTTGTGTGAATAAAAGCAATTAAAATCTAGGGTCCGGCAAACTTCATATATCACTTGTTTCGAAAATTTTGAAAAACTAGGACCGATCCATTGTGTGATACTTGTGAAAAATTCGTGAAACATATACTTGTACAATTCGTGTGTAACATATATACTCATAGAATATTTCGTTTGATACATTTGTATAGTTTGAAAATTTTACAATACTACTAACATATAAAACTGGTTCTAACTATACTTTAAAATTCTTGTTTTTGTTTTCTTTTTGAATTCATTGTCTAATCACTTGATCTTCAAAATCTCAGGTACATGAATGTTCAGAATTGACGGTTGGTCAAAAGAAATTGAAGATTGTTTCATTAGAATTTGTGGAAAAAGAGACATCGAGCAAGCATCACCAAGCACGCCATGTTTTGAGCATCAATTCATATCCCCTACTTCTTCATTTTTCGAAAGAGACCTTGTTGCACCACCATCACCATTTCCATCAGAAGCTTCGTGTGAATTCAACACTTTGTTCCACGAAGATCCAAAGTTTGAGTTGCTACATAGTCCCTTTCCAGTTGGATACCAGAATTTCGATTTACCTGATCCTCCACCAACAATAACATCAATCAAAGCTCAAAACAGACATGTTCAAGGAGGAGCCGCCACCGCACCACCAAATATAACTTATCCACTATTGGCGAAAGAAAAAACTGGAGAATTTGAGCTTAAGAGTGGATTTCTTCACCAACTGAAGCAGTTTCATAGACTAGCGGGTGAGGATCATAAGAAACACTTACAGTGGTTCAATTTTTTATACGATCTGAATCTTGAGTTATCTTTTGACCGTTTTATATTTTATTTTTACGTTCCGAGAAATTGTTGTTACGATTCGAAAGTTCTAAATGTTGACTTTTAATTAAGTTGACCCGACGAAGAATTATATTTCTCGACGAGATAGAAAATGTTGAAACGAGTTCGTGGACATGTGGCACGTTTGATTTGGAGTTCGTGTAGAAAAGTTACGACGTAAAAACCTGAAACTTGCCTTTTTTCCTTCCTTTTCTTTTTCTTCTTTTTTTCTCTTTCCTCCTCTCGACTCGGCTCGAGCCCCCGACCCAGCACCGTCCTCCTCTTCCCTTCACCGTCCGGCCACCGATCGTCGAGCCACCGGTCCCGTTTGGACCGCCTCCTCCTCCTCGTTTTCTCTGTGGCAACGGCGCGGCGTGAAACGCCGCTGTTGGGCCCTGCGACGCCCGAGATTGATCGCCCCCGATCGGACGGAGCTCCTTCCTCCGGCCATGGTTCGGTCCAATTTTTGGGGGGAATTGAAGATATCGACTTGTGCAACAAGTCCAAGGAAGGAATCGAACTAATTCGAGCCAGGTGAGGAGAAATTAGAAATTGAAATTTCTAGGGTTTTTGTGAATTCGATGGAGATTGTAATTTTAATGTTTTTGGTGTAATTGGAGGTCGAATTAGTGTTGAGGATGTTGTAAGGAGTTGTTTGGGTGTTGTTTAATGTTCGATTGGGTGATTTTTGAAGGAGAACCGGCCGCCGTTTGCGGCGGCTGAGGTTGCTTTTGGCGGCGGGGACGGTGGCGACGAGGTCCTAAGGTGGTGGCGATGATGTTCTGGTTGATTTGGGTTTAGGGTTTTTTGACCTCATGTGGCGGAGTTGTCAGCGGCGTGAGGAAGAAGGTGAATAGTGAAACAGTAAAAAGGTTAAAGTAAAACAGTAAAAAGTAAAAAGGTAAAACAGTAAAAAGTAAATAGTAAACCGTAACAGTAAATGGTAAATAGTGAATCTGACTTTGACCATTTACTGTTGACTTTCCAAATTACTGTTTGACCAGTAATTTTTACTGTGAACTTTCCATAAAAATGTTAAAAGCTTATTAAAAGGGTTTTTCGACGAAATAATCAGTAAAGGAATGGATCGGACTCGGGATGGGCGTCCTGAGTAATTTTGGGACGTAAAATTGTTTCGGTATTTGAGACGAAATTCCAATACCGATAACCAGAATTTGAAATTGGGACATTTTGGGCGAGTGAGGACGTCCGTAAATTTAACATTTACAATAAATTCCAAAGTTCGCAATATCTATACTTACGTCTCTGTTTCAGGTCGAGAAGTTACTCGACGGGACGAGATGGCGGATTAGCGGCACCCTCGGCTGTACAGTGAATGGATTTTCATTTTAAATAAATGCATCATAATTATTTTAATGAAATACAATTTATTTTAAATAAATGATTTGAGAAGCATGAGAATTCATATAATTAAAATGAAATGATATTTAAAGAAATATATGGTTTTAGGGTTATGCTTTTACTACTATTTTAGTAGTATGTGATTTTATCCGGAAACGAGGTTTCCGGAAATAGTATGTTTTAATTATTCATAACTTGATTATGTTGAATAAATTTATGTGTATTTAAATGTAGACCGGAAATGAGATTTCCGGGGATTTAATGTTTTCGAATTTGTGATTTTTCGACATGTGAGACATGTCGATGTTATATATATATATATATATATATATATATATATATATATATATTTTCGATATTATTTTACGGCATAGTGGATATGTCAGATATATATGAATATATTTTGAGGCTATTATACTATTTATGATTATTATTAGCCTCAGAGGTGCGGTCGGGGATCGTATTGTTTACGTTATATAAGGGGAAGCGTGTTTTCAGTTTTGTTTTAAGATTTTCACCATATCAGGGACGAGATATATATTGATGCTAGCTAGCTTAGTCGCCTGATCCCATGCGAGGTGACGACTTGAGCACATACGTCAGATTCACGCTCGGTGGTCGACGTGTACAGGCATAGCGTGAGACGCTATAGAGAGTCTGGGAGACTCGACCCTTAGCCTGGGAGGCTTACTATTAAATGGTGATAACCTTCCCCAATTATATGACTAATGGGATTGGTTATGATTTTTATATTATGTGGTTTTCGGGAATATTTTCTCTATGAGACCTTCTGATTTAATAAATTTCCGAACCAGCGGGGCTAGGGTTATTATATGATTAATGGTATTGGTCGAGAAACATTTTGAATTGATTTTCAAAAGTATATTGTTTTGAATATATATAAACAAAATAATTATTTGTTTATTTGATTATATTAGCGGGGCTGATTTTTAAATATGATTTTCTTAAAACGTGGAACGTTTTATTATATGCATGCACTATGGTTTTATTTTTAAAAATTTGGGAAAGTAATTTGATACTTTCATTTAAAGTACTACATTAAATCATTTTATTTTTATCCACTCACTCTAACGTTTTTAATTTACTTTCCCCTGGGCCTTTCGGTTTAAATTGCCCAGTTGCAGACTAGTTTATTTGAGGTCAAGGGTACTCGGAGTTGAGGCATAGTCGTCGTCTTTGCTTCCGCTTGGTAGGATCTATCGATCCTTTTACTTTTTGATTTTTTTATCCTCAGTTCCTTATTTAGATTGCTCTGATAACCTGTGATTAAATTAAAAGTGATTTTGTATTTGTTCTGTGGAAGTTGTTTGAATTTTTGGGGGAGCAGGTGGCCCTGGGTGTCAGAATGGTTATTGTAGGAGTGTTTTTTATTTGTTTAACAGGTTTGGGTTGTCCATTTTAAGAGAGGTCATGCCGATTTTTCGGTAAAATCTCTCTTAAGGCGGTCCCCGCAGGGCCTTATCCGGGTTTCAGGATGAAATTTTGTTCGGGTCCTGTTTATTTTACTACTGAAAGTATGTGTCCAAGGGGGACAGATCTCCAACACTTCAAAATGAAGGCATTTCCATTCTCACTTGAAGATCAAGCTAAGGATTGGCTCTTTGAGATTCCTTAAGGTACGATCAACTCATAGGACACTATGGTGAATCAATTTCTTCTGAAGTACTTCCCAGCATCATGCATCACTGATTTGAGTAAGCAGATCACGAGTGTCAAGCAAGAGGGGGACGACACGTTCTTCAATTTCTATAAGAGGTTTAAAACCCTCGTCGCTTTATGTCCATCACATGGAATTCATGAAGGTCTACTCTTGCAATATTTCTATGAGGGACTACGCCTTATGGAGATGGAGTTCTTGAATTCAGCAACATGAGGTTTTTTCTTAGAGCTGGATCAACCAACAGTTGGAGAAGAGAGCTTTAAACAACCAACAATTGGGTACGACAAGGCAAGTGCAGGCAAAGGTTAATGAGACCTCTACCTACTCGGCTATTGAGGAAGTCAATTTAAAAGTTGACAAGCTTTCTATTATGCTTGCCAATTTCATGAAAGGGAAGAAAGCACAAGTTTGTGGGGTGTGTACGGATGATCACTCAACCGATTCATGTCCACATGTGGCGCCAAGTGGAGACTTTAAGGAGGCCAATGCTGTAGGTTTCCAAGGAGGGCAGCAACGTCCAAATGTTTACTCAAACACCTTCAATCCAAGGTATAGAGATCATCCAAACTTTAGGTGGTCTAACAATGATAACGTGCTTCGCCCGGATCCTATTCAAGCTTCACCAAATGCATGTCGACCTCAAGGGCAGTTTGTGGCAAGACCTCAAGCACCATATCAAGCACCAATGCAGCCACAAGCTCTATTCATGCCTATGCAAGCGGCTGCCCCCACCAATTATGATGATATGATGAAGTCTTTAACCTTGGGACAAAGCCAACTCAACACCTCTACTCAAACTTTGCTAGCTGCCCAACAAACAAACACTAAAGACATAGCCGAGCTCAAGAATCAAATGAGGCAGGTTGTGGATTTTATGGGACAATTCGGAGAGCAAGGGAAGCTACCCTCCAATGTGATCAAGAATCCTAGGAATGAACAAGCTAAGTTTTGGAGGGACCAACGCCAAGAATTCTAAAGAAGAGGGGAGACGTGTACGTTTATGATGAGAAGGACGAGCAAGAGGCTGCCTTCGGCAATGATAAGGCCGAGCATGACAAGGTGAACAAGGAGGATATCGAAATAATAAAGAAAAGAGACTTAGAGAGAGATCCCGCCACTTCTCAAAAAGAAATTGTGTCCAAGCAAGAGGCACCAAAGGTAAACGATTCTAATTCTAATAGTTTAGTTAATACTAACCAATCTTTGTGTCTACCTTTTCCCTCTAGATTTGCTAAATCAAAGAAGGAGAAATCGGATGAGGAAGTGCTTGAAATATTTCGAAAGGTGGAGGTGAATATTCCATTGCTCGAATGCATAAGGCAAATATCAAAGTATGCCAAGTTTTTAAAGGAACTATGCACAACAAGGAGGCATACACGTGAGGAGCAAGTTGTGAAAATGAGTGAGATGATTTCTGTCGTCATACAAAGAAAGCTACCTCCCAAAATGAAGGATCCTGGCAGTTTTACTATACCTTGTATAATTGGACAATCTCGTTTTTCTATTGTTTTACTAGACTTAAGGGCGTCAATTAATGTGATGCATTTTAATGTGTATGAGTCTCTAGGTCTAGGAGAATTAAAGAAAGACAATGTAATTATAAAACTTGCTGACAGGTCTAACAAGTATCCTGAAGGGTACGTTGAAGATGTTCTTGTGCAGGTTAATAATCTGATATTTCCTGCAGATTTCTATGTACTTCATATGGAAGAGTCGCCTCTTAATTCCACTCAAGTTTCGTTAGGGCGACCATTTATGAGAACATCAAGAACTAAAATTGATGTTACTGAGGGAAATCTCACCATGGAGTTTGATGGTGAAGTGATTAGCTTCAACGTGTTTGAGGCTATAAGGTATCCAGTTTCTAATTTAAAACCTTGCTATGCTATTGATATTGTTGATTCTATTGCACATTTTTTGTTTGAGACTTTGGAACAATAGTAACTAGCTATTGAGAATGGGGCCGGATTTGACAAAAATGGAGAGGAAATTTCGTGTGAAGAAAGGGTTGCCCTCAATCCACACGAGTTGGAGTTTATTGCCGAAATTGAGGCATCCCCTTTTGTAGGTTACAACAAACTCTTGTCAATTCCAATTACCACCAATAAATTATTACCATCTGTGGAACATGCCCCAAATTTAGAGATTAAGGCTCCACCAGATCATCTGAAGTACGCATATCTTGGAGATGATGATACTCTACCAGTTATTGTGACGTCAAAACTGAGCAAGCAGCAAGAAGAAAAGTTAATTGATGTGCTCAAGAGGAACAAAACCGCTATTGGATTTACTTTGGTAGATATCAAAGGAATAAGCCCTACAAAATGTGTTCATAGGATCTCGTTGGAAGAAGGAGCTAAGCCAACTAGGGAGGGGTAGCGACGTTTGCATCCTCCAATGATGAAGATTGTGAAGGACGAGGTGATCAAATTGCTAGATTGTGGCGTTATATATCCAATTTCAGATAGCCAATGGATTTCACCTGTTCAAGTTGTACCCAAGAAGAGTGGAGTTACTGTGGTAAAGAATGAGAAGAATGAGCTCGTGCCTCAACGTTTAGTCACAGGTCATAGAATGTGTATTGATTACAGAAAGGTGAATGCTACTACATGAAAGGATCATATGCCTTTACCTTTCATGGACCAGATGTTGGAAAGATTAGCTAGACACGAGTTCTATTGCTTTTTGGATAGGTATAGAGGTTACAATCAGATTTGCATCCACCCAGATGACCAAGAGAAGACAACGTTTACATGTCCCTTTGGTACGTTTGCCTATCGACGCATGCCTTTTGGTTTATGCAACGCACCAGGCACATTCTAAAGTTGTATGTATTCTATATTCTCTGATTATATCGAAAATATCATTGAAGTTTTTATGGATGATTTTAGCATTTATAGAAAAGACTTTGATGCATGTTTAGAAAATTTAGAATTAATCTTGGAAAGATGTGTTGAAACTAACCTTATTTCGAATTGGGAAAAATGTCATTTTATGGTTAATCAAGGAATAGTTTTAGGACACATAATTTATGCTAAGGAAAAAGAGGTTGATAGGGCCAAGATTGATATTATGTTTCACTTACCCTCTCCCACAACTGTGCGGGAGGTACGTTCGTTTCTTGGCCATGCAGGTTTTTATAGGAGGTTCATCAAGGATTTCTCTTTGGTGGCCAAGGCCTTGTGTTCCCTATTGCAGAAAGATACACCATTCGTGTGGAGAAAAGAGTGTGAGGACGCATTCATAAAGCTTAAAGAGAAGTTGACGTCGGCCCCAATCATGGTGCCACCCGATTGGACACTTCCATTTGAACTCATGTGTGATGCATCAAACTATGCCGTTGGAGCAATTCTTGGACAAAGAAAAGACAAGAGGCCGAATGCCATATATTATGCCTCTAGAACTTTGAATGATGCTCAATTAAATTATTCCACCATAGAGAAATAACAATTGGCTGTTAGTTTTGCTTTAGAAAAATTTCGTTCATATCTATTGAATTCTAAAGTGATTGTTTATTCTAATCATGCAGCCCTTAGGTATTTAATGAAGAAGAAAGATGTCAAACCACGTTTGATTCGATGGATTCTCTTACTCCAAGAGTTTAATATCGAAATTAAAGACAAAAAGGGAAGTGAAAACGTTGTAGCGGATCACTTGAGCAGAATTGTTAAAAAGGAGGAGACGTTGCCTTTGCAAGAGTCTTTTCCAGATGAGAAACTCTTCCGTTTGGAGACACATGAACCTTGGTATGCCGATATTGTGAATTATTTAGTTACTAAGACTTTTCTTAGTACAATTGTGCAGGCAGCCAAGACAAGAATTAAAAAGATGACAAGACACTATATTTGGGATGATCCATACCTTTAGAAGCATTGTAATGATCAAATCATTCGTCGTTGTGTCCCACAAGAAGAGCAAAGACCGATTCTCACTTTTTGTCACTCTGAGGCATGTAGAGGTCATTTTGGACCAAAGAGGACAACCCTTAAGGTATTGGATAGTGGATTCTATTGGCCTACACTTTTTAAAGATGCTTATACATTTTGTATGACATGCGATAGGTGCCAAAGAACAGGTAATATTGGAACAAAAGATCAAATGCCTCTTTCCCCCATAATTATTGTTGAAATATTTGATGTTTGGGGTATTGATTTTATGGGACCTTTTCCCTGATCCAAAGGCTTTCTTTATATCTTGTTGGTTGTTGACTATGTTTCTAAATGGGTAGAAGCGAAATCCACAAGGACTAATGATTCTAAAGTTGTTGTAGGATTTTTGAGAACTAACATATTTTCTAAATTTGGAGTATACCACGTGTGCTTATAAGCAATGGTGGTTCTCACTTCTGCAACAGAACTATAAAGGCTTTGCTCAAGAAATATGGGGTTACTCATAAGGTTTCCACCCCATATGACCCTCAGACAAGTGGAATGGCAGAAGTATCAAATAGGGAGATCAAGCGAATTTTGGAGAAAACTGTTGGCCCAACAAGGACGGATTGGAGCTACAGACTTGATGATGCTTTGTGGGCATATAAGACAGCCTATAAGACGCCTATAGGGATGTCTTCCTTTAGGCTTACCTACGGCAAAGCATGTCATCTCCCAGTGGAATTAGAGCACAAGGCATGGTGGGCGGTTAAGGAGTTCAATATGAGCATGGATTCGGCAGGTCTTCACAGGAAATTGCAATTAAGCGAGCCTGAAGAAATCAGGAATGATGCATATGAGGCCGCTTGGATTTACAAAGAGAAGACGAAGAAGTATCATGACAAAATGCTAAGGAAAACGTTCCAAATTGGGCAGAAAGTTTTGTTATTTCATTCTCGTCTTAAACTATTTCCTAGAAAATTACGTTCTCGTTGGGTTAGACCTTATGTTGTTACTAACGTATTTGCTTATGGTGCTATTGAAACAAAGTGTTATAACAGGAAAAGCGTTTAAGGTAAATGATCATCGACTTAAGCCTTACTATGAACCTTTTGAGGAGCACACGGTTGAGGAAATGCAAGTAGAGGACGCACTAAGATCCGAATGAACATGGAGAAGAGTGTAGGCTAAGAACTATATATAAATAAGCGCTACATGGGAGGCAACCCATTTCAACCAAAATTGTGAAGGAGCCATCAACGAGAGTTTGAATTTTCTAAATCCCTACACTCTTATAGTTGAATTGTATATGTGTGAAACATGTGGAATCTATTGTATGCTTAGAAATTACAAACTGAATTTTGATTTACATTGAGGACAATGTAATTTTCTAAGTGTGGGGTAGGGATGCATGTTTCCAAGTCTTTATTTTTATTTGTTTCGAGTCATAAAAGAAAAAGAAAAATAGAAAATTCTGAAAAATCAGAAAAATTAAAAAAAATTCGTTTGTTTTTGTTTTGATCGAGTCTTAAGATGCCCCTGAAGTCTATGATGATTATGTCTTTGAATGCATAGATGATGGTTTTGCATAATCATTAAAATTAAATTGTGAGTTTCATGGATATTATGATCGGTATGAATATGTGAGATTTTGATTGATACATGAAAAACATTCATGTTTGAGTTGATTTTGTTCCATAACATCCTGTTGACAGTAGCCGCAGAGGGGCTACAGCAAGCCCACAGACCCGCGGCAAGTGCACCAGGGCCCGGCCCAGGACCCAGGATCGGATCACCAGCACCAGGCCTCGGGGCCCAGCAGTCTATCCTGCCTCCAAGGGTCCTGGGACCGGGGGCGCCTGCCTGCCAAAGAGGGCACCAGAATATCCAAACAGAAGGGAACCAGTCCCACATCGAAGGGTAAGGTCAGCCCTCA